>JANBPO010009603.1:70463172-71814055 GCA_024336825.1 Amorphophallus titanum
TCCGTGGCCTCCGCTGACGTCAAGATCAACGACTACCTGTCGCTGAGCGGCTATGCTTCCGCTTCCGGTGTTCTCGCCGAGAACTACGGTTCCGGCGTGAAGGATAATTCCTCTCTCTACAACACCCCCGGCGCGCTCAACGCCACCAAGATTGCCCTGAACGGCACCTATGGTGACTTCGGCGCAAAGGTGAGCCTCTACTACACCCCCGCCCGCGTCTCGGGCGAGGACGCTGGCATCCTCGATGCTTACGTCGACTGGACCAAGAACAACTTCACCGTGACTGTCGGCAAGTTCGACAGCTACCTCGGCTACGAGGCGTTCGACACGAGCGCCATGAACCAGATCACCTACTCCGCCGACAGCTTCGCCATTCCGTTCTATCATACCGGCGCCAAGCTTGACTACGCTGCCAAGACTTGGGGCGCGGGTGTCGCTCTCGTTGACTCTGTGTATGGCAAGCCGGGCGCCACCTACTGGCGTTCGATTTCCGAGGGTGACGGCAGCTACACCGGCATCGGTGAAGAGGCCTATGTCACCTACACCGGCATCCAGAACCTGACCCTCTGGCTGGGCGGCGCCGAGGAGCAGAACAACCAATACACGGTCGACCTCTGGGCCAGCTACGCGGTGAACAGCAACCTCACCCTCGCGGCCGAGGTTGATACCCGCGAAAGCTACGGCAAGGGCTGGCTGCTCGAGGCGCAGTATGCCTTCACCAGCAAGTTCTCCACGACCTTCCGGGTCAGCGGCGCGAGCGTCGCCTACAAGACGATCTACGGCGGTGACGACTCCAAGAGCCTCGGCGCCGGCACCGAGTTCACGATCGCTCCCACCTACAAGATCACCTCGAACCTGAGCGTCCGTGGCGAAGTCAGCTATGCCGACTCCGCTTCCGCCACCGCCGGCACCTACGGCCTCCTGCAGTCCCGCGGTCTCTTCTGGGGTCTCCAGGCTCTGTTCACCTTCTAATCAAGGGTAAGCAGATCTAGATCGCCGATCGATTCCCTCGCGGGGCGTGGATTATTCCACGCCCCGCTTTTTTTGGCCCGAGACATGGGCCTCGGGAAAAGTCGATGCCTTCCCTTTGGGTTTCGAAAAATAAAAAGCGCCGGCGGGAAGCCCCGTCGGCGCTGAACAGTCGATGCCTTTTGGCCCGCTGCTGAAAATCAGGCGCGGCCCATGTAGGTGCCGTCGGCGGTGCTGATGCGGATGATCTCGCCTTCCTTGATGAAGAGAATCAGATACGTAATAGTCATGAGCTGTATAATCTAATTCTATCTTAGTGGGTGAAGTTGTATATAAGTGAATTTAAAAATATGTAAACATCTGCACAAATAATGAATCATATGTACGGTAGAGGGTATATATATATAATGCTCTAGAAAAAGTTCTAACCACATCTATGCATGCATGCCTATCATTCGCTATCGATGGGACTAGTGCTAGTGGTCCTCGAACTCTAGACGTGGAGGAGAATCCTGATCAGACCGGTGCTGGTGGTAGGAGAATCCTAGACGTGGAGGACGATGCCCCCGTGTCTCATGGCAGAAAGATATTCGTCTTGTAACTGTGTTCGAGAGGAATCTCGAACACTCTCTGAAATTGAAGAGCATGCATGTCAATCTCATCCCACTATTGCGAGATGCTTTGTAAATCTGTGTATGTTGGTGACGCGATGTGAATAATATCTATTGTACACATGTCGATCACCTCAATACTGTACTTGTGCTCCCACCCAAGGTGACGTCGTCCCTCTATGATGATATGTAAGTGTTGGACAATTTTGCATTAATAAGTTAAAGGTCAAGTGCAGAAGTCAAGACATGAACAAATAAATGATGAATTTATAGTTATGTACAAATATCTACAAATGATACATACTCTCCAAACTCGGTTACATCCCATCTCTAAATAGTTAGACATTGTACATGGTCTTAAGATAGGATAAGTAGTTTGCATAGTCTATGGAACTTACATAGTTCTCCTAGTACATGCACAAGTAGTTTTCGCACTCTTGGAAACCCTATGAGTAGACAATTGGTTGTGGCTATGGATGTGGTTGCACAGTTGTGAGCTGATCATATTCTTCGATATACTACGACATCGAAGGATAGCTATGAGGGTATAGGTACGATGGGAAGAATGCATTGTTGCTCTCTGAATCATCATGATATCTGGACTGTTACTGTCATGATCGTCCATAATCACTGTCAGATCCCTAAGAGTCATGTGTGCCCATTCTGTCAAAATCAGATAGCATATCTTAGTAGCTATTAATGTCTGCAACAAAACTTCTATAGTAAAGATCTCAATAGTCAACTACCTGCCTCGACCCTACGAGTGAAGCAACGTGGTCAGCATCCTGTGTTATATATGTGAAGTACTACTCATCTGTGAATACCATGTTGCGACCACCATTGTCGTGGCCCCCACGACCTGTGCCCCTACCACTGCTATGCAGTTGTCCACTGGCACTAGTATCTCCACGACCACTGCATTGACTGCCACGACAACTGGCACCACTATGGGAAAAAGAAGGTGTCGACCTACTGTCATCGTTGGACTCATGACTCACACTGATGTGAGGCTCTACGGATGTCTCAAGAGTCTTATCATCTACATTGGGATCTAGCGTCTTCTCTATGTTTGCAATGTCCATCAAATTTACTAGTGGTTGCTTGTCCCTTTTGCTCTTGAATAATGGGGTCCATGATAATTTTTTCTTTTGCGGAGGAGGTGACTTCTCTATTGTATGTTACCTCCCTCCAGATGCCTGTGATGCGGAGGTCATATCTAATAAGAACTTCAAGTAATTACGTACTGTGTAACTCAATAAGTATGAATATACTTAAGACGACTGAATTGGTGCCTTAGACATTGAGCGCCGTAGTGCAGCAGGCTGAGATATTGAAGAAGGCTACATAATTTCAATGCCAACCTATTCAATTAGCAATGAAATATAATTTAATATATATATTTCTCATTAGATTTAATTTCACATCTCTACATGACGAACTCCTCCTAGAAACAGACTATCGTTCTTGTGTAGCCTCATCCGTAGTAGATACCCTTTTAGGTTCCATAGATATTGTATGTTGTGATGCAGTCACCCGAGACCATTGTTCATGTGTTGGATTGGTCTGCATTTTCTATTACATCGGCATTCGCCACCCCCTCTGCCCTCCCACTAGCGTCTGCCGCCTCCTCCACCCTCAGGCCAACGTGATCTCACTTGTGGGACGACAGAGGAGGTGATGGTGGGCAGATCCACCACTGCTCGACCGTGAGCAGTGGATGATGATGGCATCTCATCGTGCTCTCTTTGGCTCGGATCATCTGCTTCACTTTAAGGAGGTCCGACTATGTGATCATGTGTTAATTTTTTTTATTACGTCTTATTTATGTATTTTCTTTATTGAGTCATGTGGTCGTGAATCTAATTTCTCTTGTTTTGTATTAATTGGGCTTTTTGTATCCTAGTTTGGGCCCATGATGGTTGTTTAGGATAGCTTTGGTCTTTTGTGTAAAGGCTAAGGGCATTTTGGTCTTGTAAAGAGTTGGGTGCCTATAAATAGGACCCAACCCCCTCCCATTTGTAACACTTGATGCTTGAGAAATGAAAATCCATTTTGAGTGAATCCTCCCTCCCCTCTAGTTGGAGTGTGACTCTCCTTCTCTCTCTCTCTCTCTCTCTCTCTCTCTCTCTCTCTCTCTCTCTCTCTCTCTCTCTCTCTTAAATAAAAAATAAATAAACGAAGAAAAAGTGCGTCCACAGGGCCAGCTCTGGCAAAAACCCGCAAGGGTGATAGAGCTGGTAAAGAGAAAATAAAAAAAACTCTCTCTCCCTCTCTACTCCTCATCGATGAAAGCCACCAACCGCAACATCCCGTCAAAGACAACCTCAGCATCACTCTACAATGAGGGTGGCCACTACAACCCTAAGGGTCGGCCATCGCCAATTCCAGCTCCAGTACTCGGCTACACACCTCAACGGTCAGTCAATTAGCTCTAGCCTTCCGGTTGCTACGCATTAGTAGCTAGCCGCCCAGCTCCAGTTCCAGCCTCCAGCTCCAACATTCAGCTACACACCTCAACGGTTAGTCGACCAGTCCCAGTATTCTGGCTATAATGCCTTTATAGGCCAGTCGACCAATTCCAGCCCTCCAGCTCCAGCTTCAGCTCCAGTAGTTCGGCTACAATGCCTTCATAGGCCAGCCGACCAACTCCAGTCTCCAGCTCTAGCTTTTGGCTACAATGCCTTCACAAGCCAGCCGGCCAGCTCCAGTCTCTAGTTCCAGCTTCTGGCTATAACGCCTTCACAGGCCAGTCGGTCAGCCCCAGTTCCAGCCCTAGTATTTTGGCTACAGCGCCTTCACAGGCTAGCCGCCCAGTTCCAGTCCTTGTTCCAGCCCCAGTATTCTGGCTACAACGCCTTCACAGGCCAGCCACCCAGTTCCAGTTCCAGTTTTGGTCCTAATATTTTGACTACAACGCCTTCAAAGGCCAGTCGCCCAGCTCTTGTCTTAGCATCTCGACTGCAACATCTTCAAAGGCTAGCCGCCCAGGTCCAGTCTCAGTATCCCAGCTGCAGCGCCTTCGAAGGCTAGTCGCCCAGTCCAGTTCTAGTTTCAGTTCCAGCACCAGTCCCAGTAGTCCAGCTACAACGCCTTTGAAGGCCAACCGGCCAGCTTCGGTTCCAGTCCCCAGCTCTAGTTGCAATTCCAGTTGCAATGCCTGTCCTAGTCCCAGACCCAACTTTAATCTCCAATTCCTATCCTAGTCTCAGTTCCTGGTCACCATACCTTCCGAGGCCACCTGGCCAACTCGGATCTAGTTTCCCAGGATAATGTGAATCACATTTCTGGCTAACAACATGTCAACAGTTGGTACACCACCATTCGGCCAATAACCGGCACACTCCAGAATCACCCTAGTAGCCCTAACTACATAGGTCAATACACCCTCATGGGTCGACCTCCAGTATCTAGCAACATAGTGTTGTGTCCCTGCGTTTTGATGTTAGCAAACACCATGAGTCAATGAGGTTAACACCATGAGTCAATGAGGTTATGCTTATGTAGTCAATGAAGCTGCTGTTTTCTATGGTTCAACACTTGTGCTTGGACACTTTTCTTGTTAGAAGCAAATAACGTTCGTGTATGCTATTGAACTTCAAACACGCCTTTGTCAAGTCTTGCATAGCTCGTGCACAACTTGTTTAAACCCTCAACAGGTCTTGATTCGATTTTAAGCCATACTCCGTTCAGAGTAGCACCTCGTGCTGATTTCTGTTTGTTGTGGCTCGTGTAGTTTTTCTGTTTGAGTGTTCGAGTTGTAGTGTCACGATGTCTTCAAGAAGTACACACTTCGTGTTGTGCTTTACCTCGTGTAGCTCTTAAAAGCTTTTCTCGTGTCCCCGTGTTATTTGGAAGTATCACACTCCTAGCGGGTTTTTGAGGTTTCTTATCTCGAGCAGGTTTCAAACACCTTACCTCGAGCAGATTTCAAACACCTTACCTCGAGCAGATTTTAAACATCTTATCTCGAGTAGGTTTCAAACACCTTACTTTGAGCAGATTTCAACCTTTTACCTCAAGCAGGTTTCTCTTTATATAGCAGTGTTCGACCATGTGTCGCTCGAGTATGAACAGTGTTCATAACTCGTGCAGTGTTTTGTTAACGAGGTCATGCTCCGTGTTGAGTCTTCACTCACAAATCTCGTGCTGTTCTTCTATTGCTTCACCTCGTGCAGTTTTATCATTTCTATATCTCGTGCATCTTTTAGCTTACTTCGTGTCGTCTTTCCGCTTTTCAATACCTCGTGCTGTTTTGCGTCTTCATATCTCGTGTCGTTTCCCTCACTTCATACCTCGTGTCATTTTCCGTCTTTCATACTTCGTGTTGCTTTTACTTTTCTTCATACTTCGTGTCGCTTTTCTTTCTTTCATACTTCGTGTTGTTTTTACTTTTCTTCATACTTCGTGTCATTTTTCTTTCTTTCATACCTCGTGTTATTTTTCCATTTTCCATACTTCGTGTCGTCTTTCCGTCTTCCATACCTTGTGTTGTTTTTCTATCTTCCATACTTCGTGTCGTTTTTATGTCTTATACACTTTGTGTCTTTTTCTGGTATCACACCTCGTGTCATCGCTGCACTTGCCATACCTCGTGCACAATCTTGAGCTATGCTCGTGCTGAAATAAACTGCATGCAAATCATGTCTCAGTTGTCTAGAGACAAAGGGGAAGGAAAATCAAAAGGCAATGGCAAGAAGCCCGATGCCAAGGTGAATGTGTCTCTATTAGTAGAGCATCTGAAGGCGCCCTGTTCCTTCAAAAAGGAGCATACCAAGATCCTCTTTGGTCTGTGCATGAAAGAAAAGCTCATCACCTTACCAGATCCATGGAAGCCCTCAGAGGTGGATAGAACAAATGACCCTACTTATTGTGTGTATCACCAAAGGCTAGGTCACACTGTCGGGGGCTGTTATTCAAAAAGATTAGATAAACATGCTGGGACATGCGGTCGATCCGCCACAGCCCCATGTTTGGAGTCGGCCAAATCGGTCGGCTAATGTGGTCTACATGATGGCGATTGCTTCGAGCTCCAATGCCTCCGAGGCTGGGCCATCAAATCAACAGCCTAATGACGGTCGCAGAGCCGCTCCGTCCTCATGTTGGAATTTCTGTAGGACAGTAAACACAAAGAAACCACACAGCAGAAGAACAAACTAGAGAATGTGAACTTTGTATTAATTAGAGTGGAAAAAGTAGAGAGTGGCTTATGAACACACACTACAATCACTAACTTCGTCTCTATTTAGAGCAAAATAAAAGATAACAAGGTGCCCGCTAGATGTGGCACAACTTCCACTAAGTTAAAGTATAACCCACTAATAAAACTATACCTATAAAATAGGCATAACAAACTCCTAAGAATTAGACGAAACAGAGCCCACTTCCAATAGATAGCAAGACTTATTCAAAATAGGGATAAGAGGCCCACTTGCATCACACTTCATCACCTCACTCCCTGAATGCCTGGCACAGCGGAGGACTATCTGGAAGATCCGAGGGGCGATCCGACAACTACAACTTGAACAAAGGTGTCTGTTACAATTTTTGAAAAGTATTGATGAGTAGTTGGCCACCTTCCCCTTTGGCCCATTTGCCAATGGGCTAGCTTCAACCCATATACGGGGGGCAGGTGTATCACCCATTGCCCAGACTCTGCTTAGGCTTTGGCTCTCTGAGGAATCTTTTGATTCATCTGAAGGCGAGGAGCCAGAGAAGCTATATTCTTTCCCTCATGAGAAGACCCTGCACATCTTCTTCGCGTGTTGACGAGAAGGCCTATTAAACCTCTCAGCATCACCAAGCCAACAGGCACTAGACGCCATATTACAACATGGCTATTGTCCATACCCTGAGGTCATAGGCTATATTATCCATGATTGCCTGCCCTTTAAGGACCTCGCTGAAGAATTGATTAGGCGAGGAGTGGTCAATATGGGTGACTTCTTGGTCAGCCCTCTGTAGTCACATGGACGGGAAAGCTTGAATTTCTCCATCACTATACATGCCTTGGTTGATTTCCAACTTCCAGAGTCGAGAGAGGAAGGAGTCAATTCCCAACCACCCCAGTCCACATTGTGGTATCCAGGGTGGTGACCCTCTCATCAGTGCTCTTTCCCTAAGGAGGACAATGTGAAGATTTTCGACAAGCTCCTAGAAGAAGGTCGAGTAATGGCACGCGATCCGCCGTCCTACTACAATGAAACGGCCAAGAGTCATCCGCGCTACTGCAAATCTCATGCCAGGGTGTCCCACTCCATTGGGGAATACCCGGTAGTACAAGATTGCATTGAAGTCCTCATCCAAAAAGGGGAGATCGATGCGCTGGGGAATTCGATAGCGAGGCAATGTCTTAAAGAGGTCGCTAAAAAGATTTTCCGGCAAGCTTAACAAGAGCAGACCAAGGCACAGGAGACCAAGCTCACCTCTCAGCTAGTCCAGCCGGGCAAGTCTACACACAGCAACAATCTTCAGCCAAACCCTAAAGGCAAGGCTACGTGCCCATAGCCCAAAAAGCAAGTCGCAGGAGGAGGTTCCAAACCCCTTTATAGGCTGAGTCAACTTGGCATCGTTGTAGGGGGAAACCCTCAGCCAGATAATCAAGGCAAACTAGGGCGAGGGAGCCTAAAGCAAAATCTTGTGTCGAGCTAACAAGGTCATCGATGACAGAGATCTCATCAGCTCGAACAGGCAGAGTCGCCAATCAAAGCAAAATCGGTGGAATCGCAAAGACTCCAAGGGCTCCACTTCGGCCTTGCAGAGTTCCAGGAGCTTCCGCCCAAAATAATTACTTAGGTGATCAATGCCACCTTCCAGGTGCAACCGGAGGAGGTCAACTGGACTGAGGTTGCTCCTAGAAAAAGTCACAGAACCAGGGCTCCCAAGGAGCCAGCCTGGAGCAAAAAGCAAAATGTCGGGGGCAAACTAGTCCCACCTCCAAAACAAAGCCCACTTTCTTCTCAAGACCTGGCACGCCAAAAGAAATAAGAGAAGAATCGCAGGAAGGATTTGAAGAGGAGGTTGAAGAAGAAAGCTAAGCAAGCGGCAGTTGCGGAAGTCCCCAAGGAACTAACTCCTTTGCAATGGCTACAAAAGCTTATATAGATGAGCTGGCGGAGTATACTCCCTCGCCCCACCAGGGTCGTCACTCTGGACAAATACATTCCCTGGCACAAGTTTGGGCATAAAGCCCACCTTCTTCAGTGGCTCTGGGAGATGGTCCACCATCTTGAAGAGGGTGAAGAGTTCCTAATCCCGGAAGAGCTCTCCATATTTTACAAGGACAAGGAGCTCACTGTGGAGATGCTCGAGGAAATGTTGCAAGAGCTCTCCTGCAATATGGTGGAGATCCTGCCACCTGACAACATCAACTCTTCTTCGGGACAAGGCACCATGACGGATAGCACCGAGGGCAAGGCTCCCATGGCGACATATTAGCATTGTCCGACAAAAAAGAGCCAAGGTGGTGGCCCAGGATGAGGATGCGGGTGTGAAGATCCCCTAACTCTCGACCGAGTTATATTATTCAGAGGGGAAGAGCCAAGCCTTATCCCAGAAATTCAAGTACGAGGTATCCTCTTCATCCCCGAATCCTCAGAGGGTTCGGGTCCTATCCCGGAACCCAGAAGGTCAGGTGGCATCCCTTTCATACTCGCCTCCTCTAATGAAGAAGAGCCAGCTAAGCCGCTAATGCGGGATGAGGCGTCAGAGCAAGCTGGCCCCTCCAACAGGGTTGAGCCCGCGAGCCAGACAGGTCCTTCTAACTCCATCAAGCTGGCTCACAATATTCTCAAGTTCAAGAAGAAAATATACAATGAATGCTCAGAATGAAAGATACTGCAACCAAAACCCAGTCTGATCCCTGAATAGGGTATCAAAAAAATCACAAAAACCATGGTGACCGTAAATAGAAAATTGAAGTAAGGCTTCAAGTGAAAACTCGAATCAAAGGCAAAAAACCAAAATGTAGCTTCTGAGTGTAGTCAAGAAGCTGTAGTAGATCTGGCTCAGATCTGGAATAGCTTCAGCTCACTCTCCCCGCAGTAGCCTGCAGACGATATTCTCTCAAATGCTTCTCAGATCGCTCAAATTTCTTCTCAAATTTTCTCAAAAAATACTCAAGCAGCTCTTTCTCTTCTCTTCTATCTCACAGATATTCTTTAGAAGGCTCAAGGCTTCTCACTGTGGTGACTTCTTCTTACGGGTAAAAAATTCTATTTATAGTAGGAAATTGTGGATAATTTTCCATTTCCAGGATAATTCTGATTGGTCCACGTCAAAAGGTGGAATGTTCTCTCCTAGGAGCTTTCCAAAACCCAAGGCACATGTCTGGGAACGTGTGCCAATCATTGGGTTTCACAGCCACATGACCAGCTTAAGTGGCCCACGTGCTGTACGGTTGAGCCAAAGTTAGTCGACTGGCTTTGCTGCTCAGTCGACTGAACTTTCAATATCTGACGACTTGTGCTGGCATGGTCTGCTGACTTGTGTTGGCAATACTTCAGATACGTCGACTCACTAAGTATACCGAGTCGACTGACTTTTCCATTGTGCTGGCATTGCTTGCCGTTGCTGCTGGCTGTGTTGCTACTTGTTGCTCCAGAAGGTATGCTGACTTACTTGTGCGTCTTTAGATGAGTCGACCATGTTCTCCATTGTGTCGACTCAAGTTGCATATCATCCATCTTAGCTAAGTCGACGCAGTCATTTGTTTTAAACAAAAGTCTGTCGACTTCGCTGAATATCTGTCGACTGAGTTTCATATCAGTCGACTGACTTTTGGGTAAGTCAGCCGATTTTTGCTTTGCTTTTGTCAAATGTTCCTCCACACTACCCATCTTCACATCATTTTCAGTAGGCCTTGAAGACATTTGATAGCCCATCTGAGGATACTTTCCTGCCATGCTTCCTAAGTTTTGCCTAAGAGAAGTCTTGCATACGTTGGCCTTTTTCTGTTTGACATGCAAGTCTGAGGTAAGAGAAACTAACACAAACATGTTGATTTTTGATTATGAAATGTTTAAGATGAAAACTAATGAAATTGTGTCAGAAGTGTATGCTAGACTGATGCAACTGATCAACAGCCTGAAAAGTTTAGTTAAGACTTATAAAGAGCAGGATTTGGTTAGGAAGATACTCAGGTCTCTCACTCCTGTGTGGCACACCAAAGTCACGGTCATTGAAGACTCAAAGAATCTTTCCACCATGACCGTAGATGAATTGATCGGATCGTTGATGACATACGAACTCAACCTCAAAAGGAAGGAGGATAACGGTAAAAAGAAAAAATCAGTGGCCTTGAGAGCAAATTCAAGTACAACTGAATCCTCTAAGGCAAGTGGGTCCTCAAGTACTGAAGAAGATAGTGGTGAGTTCGCCATGCTTACAAGAAAATTTAGAAAGCTTCTTAGAAAGGAAGGTAAGGGATTTAAGAGTAAGAAAGGAATGACAAGGAAATCTTCTCACTTCAAATCTGAACAATTTAAGAAACCATCTAACAAGATTGTTTGTTACAACTGTAGGAAACCAGGTCACATGAAGTCGGATTGTCCAGAGGCTCCAAAGAAGACAAACTCTAAATGGAAAGGGAAAAAGCCCAAAGCAATGATAAGCACTTGGAGTGATGAAGAGGAAGACGATGAGACAGAGACTACCTCTGATGAGGAGGATGGAAAACTGTGCTTCATGGCGAAAGGAGACAATGAAGACATTGAGGTAACATCTCCATTTGAACACTTTTCTATACATGACTGGGAAGATGCATATACAGAACTGTTGGATCAATATGACATGATTAGAAAAGAAAATAAATCTCTGAAGAAGAAAATCAATTCAATAAGTCATGACACTAGTTCAGCAAATAAGTGTTCAGCCCTTGAGATGGAGGTAAAGAATTTGAACAAGAAACTAAGTGAATGAGAGTCAAATGAAGAAATAATTAAAGATCTGGAAGATGAGAATGAGACTTTGAAGAAAACAATAGATGAGCTAAAACTGAAAGTGTAAAATTCTGAGCAAGTTGGACTATGTTGGCACGCGCTCTCGTGGGGCCCACGTTCTGGATGGCGGTCCGGGGAAGCCGGAGGGATGCTGCAGTGCCGATGGCCCCTGGTTGGGCGGTCCCGGGGGCGGTGGGGTGCTGGTCGGCCTCGCGGGAGGCGAGGCGGGGTCCACCACATCGAAGCAAAGAAGAAGCGCACTTCGGCAGCCAAGAGGGTGGCAAAGAAGATTGTTGGCACAGTGCAAGGTTGGCTCTCACTCTAGGGAAAATCCATTATGATCGGAGGAGTCCGAGTTTACCTGAACGGCCGCCAGGCCATGATCCCACCCGAGAGGGTGATACCAATCGTACCAGTACACAACCAGTTTCAAGCACTGGCTCGGGATCGAGAGGACCGCACAAGGTCCAAGAAGAAGGAAGGGCCAGCCTCGAAGTCGACAAAATTTAAGCAAGTGTGGGTCCCCAAGAGGTGGGCCCCAACCTCAATCCAGCTAGAGCCCATCAAGATTGGTCGACTCGAGGTAGAAGAAAGAGAAGATGAAAGGATGAAGACTGACGCGCCTGCTCATGCGTCCCGGAGAACTGGCAAATATTTATTCAAATGACAGGAGATATGGCAGGATGACCGAGTGAAGGCGCCCTGCCTACAAATTGTCGGCGCAAGCTCGGGCGCCATCACCGGTTGTCTGCCCCACTCAGGGGCAAGATGATATCACTCAGGCTGTAGGGGATATATCTGCGGCCTTGGAAACACCCTCTTGGGAACTCAGCGGCTCCTAGAGGCCGTGAATGATTTGAAAAGAAACTGGGGGCAACAAGTCAACCCGAAAAGCATTGAAGATGCGGAGTCAGGGTGCTATGGGTCGCCCCTCTGTAAAGAGGCCACATCGAGGGTTTCAGTGTTCGATCGACTGACCTTCCCTGGACAACCATCTAGGAAAGTAACCTGAAGAAATAAGAAGATGCATATTTATGCCTGCAATATGGCTGGAGTGGCCAGTCAGTATGGGGCCCTCCCTGAAGACCAAGAAGTGGTGGCCAGGCTCGCCGAAAGGCCGGGTCTCATCACCAGAAGGAGAAGAGCCGCAGCTAAGGTGATACAAGCCCTCACTGGTGAAGCAAGTTCAGATGCAGTTGCCATGATGGTGAACGTAATCACCACCGAAGATGAAGGAGAGAGGGCAGCACCTTCTCTAGATACACTACTGGTAGGGGGAGGCCAAGCTCCCAGCTCATCCACCCTTGATCCAGCAATGATGATGTTGCTTCAAGCCTACCGACATGAGATTGAGGCTCTAAAGAGGCAAGTGAGTGAACTAACCATGCATGGTTCTACCTCAAAGCAGATCGAAGCTCCTCCAGAAACATCTCGACGAGGCGCTGAAGAATTTGAGGGCTCACCCTAGATGACAGCTTCTCATCTAATTTTATACTGGGGGCACGACCTCGATAACCCCTCTGGCTCCTCAATGCCAAGGCACCACCACGGTACCATAGGCAACAGTGTTGGCGATGCCACAAAGCCAGCTGGCTCATTTCTACCCAGAACCGGTACACCCAGCAATGGCAAACAAGCTAATAATCGAACAGATGATCGAGATGAAGCTAGCCAATCAGGGTGTCGAAGAATGTGATGCTTTCGATGCGTACAAGGTGCCTTACCATGTCCATCATACGGCCAAAAGATTGCCTCTTGGCATCACCAAGCTGTCGAAGTTCAAGAAATTTAATGGCCAAGGCTCACCGAAGGAACATATAGCCTATTACATCAACGTGATGGCGATTTGGCAACCGATGAATCATACCTGTTGAAGTTCTTCGGGTCCTCGCTAATGGGCCTCACCTTCAAATGGTACTCGAATCTGTCGGCGGGGTCTGTCACTGACTGGCCAGATATGCAAAGAAAGTTCCGTAAATGGTTTCATGTAACTGAAAGGGAGGTCACCGTCGCTGAACTTTATGCAACCAGGCATATGAATGATGAAACTACCCTAGAATACATCAAGAGGTGGCGCAACCTCAGTATGAGATACAAGCACCCGCCACATCAAGAGGACGCAGTCCAGATCTGTATACAGAATTTAAAGTGTGAAGTCCTCAAGAGGATGATCGGCGTAGAAATCAGGTCATTTGACCGGTTGAATAATGTGATGGGGGAAATTGAAACCTTCCTCTCCAAATACTCTTCCACCCCGGCTGCCTCAAGCCAGAAGGCAAAGTCAGTTGATAAGCGGCCCACGCCTAAAGAAGTCAACACAGTTGACTTCAAGGACTTCGAGTAGTAGAAGAATAAGGATAAAGGAGTAGCCAACACTCCTCCTGCTAAGCTGACTGAACAGTAAGAAAGCGCCTCCTTGCGATCCAGAATGAAGAGGTTTTATTCCTTCCCAAAGGAGAAGACCCAGGTCCTCTTTGAATGAGTGATGGGGACATCACTTATCCCCTCCACGTTTTGAAGCCCGGATGGATCGTCATCAAGTGCCATCATGATCTTCCATTGCTATGAGTCATGTCATGAACTAGACCATGCTAGATGCGTCCGAGGTGAGGAGACGCGCCATGAGTGTGGGCAAGGGAGGCGATGTCCCCATCACTAGATCATGCTCCGCCATGGAGGGATCTAACCCAAGCATCTCCTGGTATGTCCAGGCGAAGCAGTCTTTGTATTTGAGTAGGAATTACTTGTAGTCTTACCTCTCTACTTCGGTGAGGAGAGCACTGAGGAATGTGGGCTCAGGGGCCTCATCGTTGCCCAGATTGATCTCGATGTGCTCATCGACGGTTGCCTGGCCACCATCCTCTAGCTCGGGAGGAGCAGGCTGAAAGTCGACGAAGTCTTCATCATCAGCAACGGCTTCGTACACCCATGGGTCTTCGAAGCCAGTGGTTGAGGCTACTAGAACTGGAAGGTCGTCACTGCTGAGTTTGGACAAGGGTTGTCCCGGGCCGTCCACGTTGGACTGGCAGCTGTCGGCTGAAATTCTGAAGACTTGGTCGGAGTTGCCTAACAATGCCGGTGATGCCTCACGATCTTCATTCTGGTGGCCTTCCTCAGGGGGAATGTGCGGCAAGGTAGGCTCTGGAACTGGTTAGGAGACTGTAGAGGTTTCCTTGGTCTCCACGTCCTCGTGGATGGGCAAGGAACTCTCGTCGAGTGCTGGAACTGGAGTGCTGGTCTGGGATGGGAGTGAGATTGGAATATCCTCTCCCTTGTCTCCCGAGCTGTCGAACTTGGTGTTGACGACAACTGGGTCAATGGCTGGTTGGGTTGGTCCCACGACATAGACCGCATGATAGACACAGAAGTCTGGGTCTTGGTCATAGTCGAGACCTCAAGTGTCTTTTTGGGAAAACGGGGGTTGCCTCCAGACTTGCGAGGGTGTCCAATGATGCTGGAAATACCTCTACTGCGCAGAGCTCTTCCACTAGGGAATGTACTGCTTAAGGCACATCTCTTGGATACGAGGCGAGAGGTCGCCCAGAATTTAGACGACTTCAGGGGTACTGTCGGCTCACCTGGACCAGCCGAAGTCATCCTTTGGTGGGGCTGGCGGGACCATGTCTCCTTTGTGAAAGATAATGTGATGTGACACGACCTTAGACCTACTAGCAGGCATGTTCCGCAACGCAAACGGGCCGTAATTGGCGGCCAGCTCACCCGACACTCACCCCGAACCCACGGGTAACTCGGCGATGCCGAGTGGAGGATGTGAGGGCTGGTCCCTTGCTGGTAGAGGGCCAGCAAGGCCAGAGGATCTCCCAAAGGGTATGGCTAGTCTGATTCTAAGGGCCGACCCAGTGCCGAGGGCACGGGTAGTCACGCACTCCCACGGTGGTCACTCGGAAGCACGGGACTTGCGAGATCGGGCAATCTCTCTCACCGGCCAGCGTAGCTAAGAGCTAATATTGATTGAAAAGTAATGAATTAAGAGCAAGGGAAGAAGGCTTACTCGACCGGTTTGAAGAAATCGGCCCTGACCGGAGACGTGGGTGAATGAGAAAGCGTGGGGTTTACCCGCATCGCAGCGAGGAAGCTTCAACCAACTCAAATGATTACACCACTACGCCTCACACAGGAGGGGGGATCTTGGGGTGGGGGTTAATTGATTACAACCAAAATACCCCCACGCAGGGAGGGGCCTTCAGCTGGCCAAGCGGGGAGGGGAAGAAAAGAGTGAGGAGCTTTAACGGCCGGCGATGTCGATTCTGTCCTCTTTCTGGAACAGGGGACAGGGAGGCGGTGTCGACGCCGCTGTGACCACTCTTGAACTTGGATTTTGACAAAACCAGAGGGCAACTCTTCATAATTGGACCAGGGTCTTGACTGATTTTTCTAGAATTCCCAAGTTATCGGGGCCGGTCGGGGAAGACCCACGAACAGGGTCTCTGCTTCCTAGTTCTGACTGCTACAGAGCCACAGTAGTAGGAAGCCGAGGCCGTCATGAACACTCCCGAACTCAGAATCGAGCGTGGTAGAAAGCGTTAGAACCGTTGACGAGTCACCGTCGAAATGAGATCCACGAGGATGCCAGCTGATGTCAGGGTAGGCCGGGGCAGTTGAAAGAGTGACAGGGTGTCTGTTCAGTCCAAGAGGGGACAAAACAGCGCACCCTGGGGAGAAAATTGAGAAGTTGCTGCTCCGGTCGCCGAATGGAGTCCCACTTCTTGGAGAGGGAAGAAGACTCATTGTAGAAGGTCCCAGTCAAACCCGCCTTCAGATCTTCAGGTGAGCAGGCGTGACAGCTTCTGCAAGTCACCTCTGGATGCTAATCAGGACCCTTCTACGCAGTCGGAGTAGATTGCTGGCCCCGGATAGCCACGAACTCAGAATGAGACGAGACGATCGCCGTTGCGAAGAAGACTCGAAGACACTTCCAGAGGTAGCTCTTGTGCCTCTTCAATCGCCTGTATGACATTGTAGCTTCCTTTGCAAGCTGTAGGTACTCTGCTACCTCCGAACTGAGAACTGTGGATTGAAGATGATGTGGGGGAGAATGGGGTTTATTGGAGGGGAAGTGCCATCTTCTGATATACTCCAAAGTAGTTTCATCAGTCCTCTGCTTGGAGGCATATAATTCGGCCATAGTTATTTCTCTTTCGGCAGCGTGGAATTGCTCCCGAAACTTTCATTGCATGTCAGGCCAGTCACTGATAGACCCAACCGGTAAGTTCGAATACCACTCAAACGTGAGTGCCATAAGGGAGGACCCGAAGTACTTGAGCAAGTAGGACTCATCGGCCGCCAAATCGCCCATTAGGTTGATATAGTAAGCTATGTGCTCTTTCGGTGAGCCTTGGCCACTGAACTTCTCAAACTTTAGCAGTTTATTGATGCCAGGAGGTAACCTCTTGGCTGCATAATAGACGGGGTAAGGTACTTGGTACAGCTCAAAAGTGGTCTGACCTTTATCGCCCCTAGAGGCCAGCTTCTCCTCAATCATCTGATCTATCGTCATTTCATTTGCCCCTGTTGAGTTGACTGGGTTGGGGTGGAGGTGGGCAGGCTGTGTCCCTAGGGCGGCCAGTGCCATCGCCTGCGGGGCCACGGGAGACGCTTGGGGAGGCAAAATCGATGGCGGGGCTAGTGCTGCATTCAATGCCTATTATAGAGGCATGCCCCCAATGTAGCTGGGGATTAGTGGAAAGGTTGTAGCTTGCGGAGTCACTTCCGAGCAGTGTCCGCTGCCCCCGAGCGCTTCGAGCAAAATCTCAGTCTGTCAAGATGTTATGGGTTGGGCAATCCTTTCACCTAGTTATTTCTTCAGTAGCTCGATCTCCTATTGGTACTGTTGCACCATGTACAACATTGCAGGGTCATTGGTGGGGAGATTGGGTGTGCCCCCTGTTTCTTCGACCGGGGCGTCTTCAGGTGATGTGGAAGGCTCGCCGTCGGTGCCTCCAGTGGTAATTACATTGGCCGTTAGAACTGTGGAGGGTTCTTCCTAGGTGGTCTCTTCAATGCCTACCTGGGCCATCTCGCCTGTCGCCCCTCCTCTTCTGGTGAGAAGACCGGACCTGGTGGCGAATCTGGCCACCTCTTCAGGGTCAGTGGGTGAGGCCCCGTACCGACCAGAGACCCTTGCCATGCTGCAGGTGAAAACTTTCCAGCTCCTGCTCCTTCTTGCCATCCCCCTTGACGACCTGCTCAAGAACACCAACCTGTCGAAAATCGATTGTGGGGGCGGTGTTTCCTCCTGCAAAGGGGACTAGCGCAACTCCTCCGACTGGTTTTTCGACTCCGCACTGGGCACCAGTCGGGTCTGTTCTTCTTCGTGGAAGGCGGAGGCCACTGCCCCTAGTAGCCTTTGACGACCCAACGGAGTGCTCCCCAGGCTTCGGAGGTAGTTTCTCATGGCTTGCTCAATCCCTTCCCACTCCTGGTCAAGGAGAGCAGCCAGTGGCCGTGTGCTGACGGCAACGGGGATGTAGGCTGTAGGCTGCGGGTAGGCAGCTTGGTGTCGACGCCTGCGGTGCTGTCGATGAGAATTTTATGGCAGGGCCGATGCAGTGACTGCCAGCTGGTAGGCTGGGGTCATCATCTTGACCCTTCCATCTCATCGGGCCCTCCTCGGGCAGATGCAACTGGGCCCATCTCAGGCGAGTGCAACGGTTCAGGCTTCCCTAGGAATCCAGACTTGTTTGAGCTTAGTTGCCTTGTGAACCGGCTTGTTCTTCGGTGCTGCAGCCCGGAGGGCGGGCATCGCCTTCTCCTTTATCTTCTCCGGCCCCTGAAAGGAGTTGCAGACTAGAACAGTTGGTATGATGCGGTCTAAAATTACTTCAGACTTCCACCTAGTGTGGTGGACTCGGATGCTCCCGACGATCATGGATTTCCCAGAGCTGGAGATTCGGCGCCCCGCAGTAGCGCCAGCATTGCTCCTTCAGAGGCTCCTCCGGTGAGATGTCGATCCCTGGTGAGATGGACCAGCAGCCTGGTGCATGTGATGCACGTTGCAGCTCAGCGTCTTGGCTAGGATGCCGTTGTTGTCCTTGGCCAGAGCTCGGCTAGCAATAGCTCCAGTGGCTCCCTGGATGAGAGCATTGGTCTTAGGCTCGTCGGACGCTTCTACGTCCAGTATATTAACGAAGGCCACCCCAAGGAAGTTGGGGAAGTCGACCACGGGAGGGAAGCTCCCAAAGCTGAGGGGGACGGCGAGGTAGCCGCCCTCGATATGGCTCTTAACGGGTTGTGAGCCGAAGGTAGTCGCCATTCTTGGTGCCGAAGTGTGATTTTCTCTACATTTACAAAGGTAGCGCAATCAATATTACAAGAAGGGGGCCACAGGGCCCCTAATTTCAGCAAAGAGATAAAGGGCGGATCCGTCCCACCAGGCATGCCAGACTTATGGATGCACTGAAATTCACTCGATATTCTGTTCGTTTGTTAGTGAGTTTTATTTGTCTATTTAGTGTGAGGGCGTGCTAGTCACGAAGTGACGATTTTATTCGGGCCTCGTGGAAGCCCAAGGTGCGCTCCATCTGACTTTGTCAGGTGATTGTGTGGTTCAGGTCGGGTCATAATAGAAGTGCATAATTTAGAGTTTAAGTTTAGGAAACTCACCAGTAGGGCCAAGGCCTGTCGAGCCTCATCCCGCTCCTTGATTGTGGTAGTGAGAAGCCCCTGCAGTGCCGCGAGTCGTCCCTCAGGGTCGATCTGCATTTAGGAAGTCTAAGTGTTAGTGCACCATCATATAGAAATCATAAGCATAATAGACTGAGTTTAAGTTTAGAAGTCATACCGATCGGTGGGCACCCCAGAACACCTGGTCCCGGTAGTGTCTGGCGTATGCCGTGTAGTACGCCACGTCGCTATCTGCTCGGGCAGTCACCACCTGCCCAAGCACTGTCCAGTCGGCTATATGCATGGCATTCCATGTCATCCAGTCGAAGGTCGCTGCCAAGCCCGGAGTAGTCTGTGTAACGTGCTCCCCCGGCTTCTCCGGCGCTAGGAACACCACCACTGGTTGAGGGATGCCAATCGTCCTCATCATCAGTTGAAAGTACAGTGGCTCCACCACATTCATACAATGAAGCCACATGTCTCGTCCCGAGAAGGCAAGGGCCCCTACCACCTAGGGCTGCTCCTCCTGTCCCTCCTCGGCATAAGGTGTCCATCGTACCTACAACATAGGAACCATCATTAGCAATCATCATATAGAATTGTATTTAATTAAGAGTCTAAGTTTAGGATCGCACCGAGGTGTACAGTAGAGCGTCCAGGTCGTCCTGCAGCTCCCAGACCTATCTCCTAAGGGTTGCAGTCTCTCGAAGTGTAGTCCACCTCCGGGCAATCGGGACTAGGGTCGGGTAGGTCTCATCACCTCTGCCTAGCCTACGTAGGCACACATAGGCCCACACCTGCATCATATAGTGTCAGCATATACGAAGCATATAGGAATTGTAAAATTGAGTCTAAGGCAGAGGTCATACCTGGAGTAGAGGGGAGAAGCCCCCGAGCATCGTCCGCCTACTGGTCGAACTCAGGGTCTCGAAGAGGAAAGTCAGAACCGTAGCTCCCCAAGCGTAGTCTCTGACATGGTCAAGGTCCTGGAGTAGTGGTAGGAAGCGGCAGTGGATCACATCCGCACGTGTCGAGAAGAGGATTCACCCGAAGAAGAGCATCAGGAACCTCCGTAGCACCCGATCAGCCTCTGATCCAAGCTCTGTCACCACTCTCGGTCTGGCCAAGTCTGCTAGCCATTGGAGGTGCTGCTCCCCCGTCGCTATTCCAGCCTGTCGTAGCCCTAGGTTGTCCCGAAGACTCACCCGGGGTAGGAGAGTAGACTGCCACTCAGGACGCCACAGCTCTAGGCCCAGCAGCTCCTGGGCCATCTCACGGTAGTCGGAATACGTGCTCCCAATGACCGGTAATCCATGCACTCACAAGTCAGTAAGTTTGGCCACATCCTCCAACATGGGGACCATATGCCCCCACGAAAAAAGGAAGGTACGACTCACTGGGTCCCAGCGGTCGTGCAGAGCGTAGAGGAGAGTGGTGTCGAACCGACACACCTCAATGCTCAAGAATGGGGCAAACCCCATGGCTGACAGCCTCTCTCACTGAAAGTCTGACAGTGCCAGATACACAGCTTGGACCTGCAGCCACGAGATGCGGGTCCGACGCTTTCCTTGCATATATTCATGTAGTTGCAATAGATTTAATCTTTTTATTCAATGAATAAATAAAAAATAATAAAAATTACATTTCTATTAGAAGGGCGGTTCCCCATGGACCACTCTTCCTAACGCACAGTCTGTTATGGGCCGTTCAAGTTCTTGGAGCTCTCTGTGTTCAAACGGACCATTGAGGCATGTACAACTGTTATACGGTGGACCTCCCACCGTTCATGTCTTTCTCACCCCTATCATTTTCTGAGTTTGGGTGGCCAACCCTAGGCCGTATATGTTTTGGGTGGCTCTATGTGAGTTGCATGTCAGCGGATGTGTGGTTCATTTTCAGCCGTTCAACCATCATCTTCCTCCACGACAGTGAACGTCTCCCCACCGGCGGGAGCACCCCAAAAGGCCCCCAAACTAGTTCCCAGGAGTCGTATGCCCCTTGTTTTCTCCCTAGGACTAACATGCAAGGGCTTTTGGTTAGGGTTTTAGGGACCTACCTCGGGGTCCCGAGGGTGTTTCACCTTTGCCGTCACTGCCGGTGGCGCCGTGTCATCAATTAGGGTTTTAGGGACCTACCTCGGGGTCCCGAGGGTGTTTCACCTTTGCCGTCATTGCCGGTGGCGCCGTGTCATCTCCTTCCTCCACCATGGTCGCTCCGGCTACTCCCTCCACCGGCTGGTCTACTTCCTCGGGCATCAACGTTAGTGCACCGCCGGTGGCCGTTTCCTCTTCCATGGCCGCCGGCGACAGCGCTGCACCGTCCTCTTCTCCGGCCATCGCGGGGCGGTGAGCTTGGCATTTAGTGTGCATGGGGGGGGGGGAACAAGTGAGGGGGAATGAGTGGCCTACTTTACAATATGAGATCAAATCTAGCACCATTCAGATGCTCCCATCGCAATAATAATAATAATTTATTTGGTTTTGGACCGAAATCGAAACGGTTTCAGTTTCGGCACCGGCTGAAACCGACATCGAAACCGACACTGCCATCCTTGGTCCAAGATCGATTTGCAAAGGACTAGTCTGCCTCCATAAGATAACAGTCTCACCTTCCAGCCGCTCAATCAAGCTTCGTATCGTTGGGTAACAGGGAGCCAATTAGCACACCGGAGGGCCCCTGGAGTGAGAGGAAGCCCCAAGTAAGAGATAGGGAAATCCCCTATCGAACACCCCAAGATGCGAGCAATCCTGGGAATAGGTAGGCTTGGCCTCCAAATTAATTGCAATAACTAAACTCTTGTTGAAGTTAACTTTCAAGCTAGTAGTCTCCCTTAACATCTCCAGCAAAATTCTTGTGACATATATTTGCTTCTCATTCTCTGCCAGGAGCATGATGGTGTCATTAGCATACTGCAACTCCTTGCATGGAAGCCCCTAATGAAGCTTGCAGTCTCTAGTCTTTGCCACACCCTACTGAAGACATTGGCCACCACCACAAAAGGTAGAGGAGACATGGGATCTCCCTGCCTGAGTCCCTTGCCATTGTGAAAGTAGGAAGTTTGTTTCCCATTCACCAGAATTGAAAATGAAGTAGAAGATATGCAAGATCTGATCCAGTTGATCCATTTGACCCCAAAAGCCATTATTTCCAAAACATTGAATAAGCAAGATCAGTTCACCCTGTCATAATCCTATTCAAAGTCCAGCTTCAAGACTATCCCTCTCTTTCATTGAGACTTCATAGCATACAAACACTCATGGGCCACCAAAAAGTTATCTTGTATATGCCGTCCTTTAAGAAAGGCTCCCTGAAAGCAAGTAATCAACCTATCCATAACCGTCTCTAGTCTACTTGGCAGTAACTTGGTGATTATTTTGTAAGTCTCATTCAACAAGCTAATAGGTTTGAAGTCACAGAAGTCCTGGGCCACTTGTTTCTTGTGAATGAGAATAATGAGGGTTTTATTGATATCCCTCAAATGTGCCCTCCCCTTATGACCCTGACTGCTGCCAGAAGATCATCTTTGACAACATCCCAACACTGCTAGAAGAACACCAAAGGGAAACCATTCTGGCCTGGACCTCCTTCTCCGTGAAACTCTGCAAAAGGCCATCCCTCTCCACCTGAGACAGCCTTGACAGAAGGTCGTCAGCAACCCTCCGTCTAAAGTGGTCCTCCTCTAAGAACAACGTGGAGTAGGAATCCCTAGTCAGACCTCTAATTTACTTATTAGAAGAGATGGAGAGTTCCCCCACCTTGATAGAGGTAATGGTATTCACTCTCCTCCTCCTAGAAGCTATCCATTGGAAGTAAGTAGTATTCCTATCACCCTTTTTGATCTATTTGTCTCTTGTTCTCTGTCTCCAATAAATCTCATCCCTAGCAAGTATCTCATGAACTGGCATCTCAAGGAGTCTCTCAGCCTCCCATCCTCTACATCTATCAGTCCTACCTCCTTCAGACCATTAAGGACCTCGATTTGCTGAAGAATTCTGTCCTTAGCAACTCTCCTCGGGAGGGATTTGCCTGTCCCCAGGTTTGAGAACATGAGCTGTATGCCTCAACTTGGGCACAAGAGAAGCCATAGTAGAGCTGTCGGTACCCGATGCCCTCCAAGCTCCCCTCATAGTATCCATGAAGTCTGCTTCTCTGAAGCAAAGCTTCTCTAACCTGAAAGTAGTCCTCTTGTCCTACAAACGACTAGTCTTCAGAAGGATTGACTTATGATCCAACACAAACTTAGCCAAAGGAAGCACCTGAACATGAGGATATTGGCCTTCCCAATCAACGAAGATCAAGAATCTGCCAAGCCTCGAACAAACAACATCAGCACACATGTTGGACCAAGTAAAGCGACCATGTGCCATATCAATGTCCACCAAGGCCACCTCCTCAATGAAAGCTTTACAGTCCTTCATGTCCTCTGTAGAAGCATTATCTCCCAATCTCTCACATTGAGTCACCATAGCATTGAAATCTTCGCCCACGCACCAAGGTCTACCCGAAGAGGTGCATAGTAGTCAACTCTTCCCAAAGAGTTCGCTTCTCCTCTCTCTCCTCTCCCATGAGGTCCATACACTCCCGTGAAATCCCATGAAATGCCGTCTTTCACTGAATAGAAATGAAGGGAGATGGCCCACCTGTTAATATGTTTGTCTGCCACCACCTCTTCAACCTCAAAGGGGTTCCACAAGATCATGATGCCCCCTGACCTGCCCTCCGTTGGTGGTACGACACCCTTAGTGAGTCTAGCACCCCCTAACTCCCTCGTAAGGATCTCCCCATCTCCCTCACTTTTGGTTTCTTGAATACAAAGAATATTAATCTTACATCTCCTCACCAGCTCTGTCACGTCCCGAGCGCGGAAGATTACTCGGAAGTGACGTGACGATGTCTATAACGATCATGTCAATCAGAGCGTAGTGCATTCAACACATACAGACAGAGTGCGCAGGGTCCACTTGGGCCGGAGGGACTTGTGGCACTGACGGGACGGCTACGTGGACATTGGCACGAGGAGACGAGGGAAATGTGGACAGTGGCACTGATGAACGGGCTCGATGAGTAGGTCGAGGTAGTACCCTCCATTCCACGGTTCGGGGAGCGTGGAAACGAGACGGGTCGAGTGGAGCCGCGACGTTCCGTCGCCCGATCTACACCGTCTGGCGGGCTTCGTCACGGTCGAGGTAGGGAAATGTGATCCTCGTCTTGCCAGGAGCGTTTTGACGCCTCATGCATCGCCAATGGCGGACATTTGTCTCGTTTTTCGTGTAATTCTCTTTTTGATAAATTTTAGGCCTAATTTGGGGTTTTTCTTCCCTTCTCCCAGTTTTGATCGGAATGGCCGCTGATCGATGCACGGGAGGTACCGTTGGGAAGGTCATATCGCGAGGATCGCATGGACGTCCTTCTTCCCTCGATCCGCGGAGCGTGGAGGCGCGTGGTGTCGAGAGGTCTTCGTTGCCTTCGTCGTCCGTTCGACATCGAATCGACTTCCTCGTCGCGTCTAAGGTAGGGGGATGGACCCCTTACTTCGCTAGGATCATTTCCACACCACTTGCACATCCATCCACGGCCGTTTGGCCCAATTAATGTTCATGTTTAATCTTGCCCTAAAACGTGATAAAAATAGGTTAATTAATATTTTAATTGCTTATTAATTGTTTATGAGCATGTTAATTGCATTCTAACTTTTGTAGGCTTGTGTGGATGCATGGCGTGGTTTGTTTTACGTTTTCTTACAGGTTTTGTAGCGAACTCGTCGATTTCTATCGACCGGGGAACGGCTCGGTCGCAAACGGTGTCCGTTCGTCGCCCTGACTGCATGGCGGTCACCTCGGTGACCGTCATGACTTTAACGCACCTTACCAGGCGCATTATGCCCACATAGCGGATCACTCCAGGCCCGTTATGCCGCTGAGAACGGTAGATAGGTGGCTAGTATAGCGCACCCCTCCATGACCATTATGGTCATGGGTTTCCTGTGGATTTTTCACGTTCGGGTGGCTTTAACGTACCTCTGGTAGACCGGCATATCCCCTTTGACTGACTAGTTTGGCCGTTGACTGTTGACTAGTAAGGCGGTTAGCACGGCGGTCTAGGGTAGACACGTTATGCTGATATAACGTCCCTCACTCGGTGCATTATATCATGCATTGAACCGTGGTTTCCTGTGGATTCCCGATGTTCGGGTGACTTTAACGCTCCCAGACCTATGCGTTATAGTCACAAAACGCATAAGCCTAGACGCGTTAAATCCCCTGGTTTCAGGCTTCAGCTCATGCGAGTATAACGGCCATGAGAGGCGCGTCATACTCATCATAACGCCCCATGCCTAGTGCGTTATACTCTGCATCTTGATTACACGGCATTGTACATTAGGGTATAACGCCCTGGAGCAGATGCGTTATACTGTACATAACGCCCTATCGCAAGTGCATTATGGTCTGCATATGTATGCCTTGTGTTCACCTGAGCATTCGGGTGAGCATAACGGACGTAGGGGGACGCGTTATGTAATGTACGACGCCCTTCCCTGATCCGTTATGCGAGGTAACGGCCCTGTGTTGGTCCGTTATGCTTCCTGGCATTCCAATAGAGCATGTTTAGTTTCTAATGCATTCGGCAATGCATATTCGCCATGTTTAAACTATTTTATAAAAACTATGGCATCATTTTATATACCCCGATAGAGTAGCTTTCTCTCACCTTGTGATGGAGCCACTAGTCGTAGCCTGACGACTGAGGGTGTCGCCTCACCTGGGAAAGGTGGACGGGTGTTCCCGTTGATGATTTTTAAGCTAGTTACCGTGGGCCCCCGCAGTTACCGTAGCGTCCTACAGGGGGGAACTAGCTAGAGGCCCGACCCTCGGCAGGGGTTGGTGTGTGCACACATGGTCAGAGGTAAGGACTGACGCTGACGAGTGTCACTTTGACTAGTTCTTATTCGGTACTGTTACTGTTACGCCTCTTGCTGGTTGTGTTTAGTTGACCGCGAGTTACTTGAGGTGCAGTGTAAGTCGTCAGTGGACGCATCTGGTCTCTCACTTCTAGTGTGTCTCTTCTTTTTTCTATCACTGGGTCGGTAGAGAATCCTTCTATTGGTGAGGTTAGTTTGACGTCAGCTTTGACGCTAGCTTTGACGTTGATTTTGACGTCAGTTTTGACGTTGGTTTGGACGTCAGCTTCGACGTTAGTTTCGACGTTATACCTATATTGTATTGGTATATAAATTACTTGGCATATAGAGTAAATGGCATATAGATTAGTTGTTTACACTGTTTAGGTAGATTTACAGCTTTGCTATATCTGTGCTACATTATGCCATCTGCCTGCGTATTGATTAAATGCATGCCTTAATTACTTTTATATTTACATGCCTGCGTGTTTAGTTGCGAGGTAGGGATCCGCGTGACCCCTACTGAGTCTGGCTGTGACTCACCCTTCCTACTAAATTTTAACCTCACTCTCACTCCCCCCATCGAACTCTCTCTCTCTCCCTCTCACATTTCTCTCTCTCCCTCACCCCCTCTCTCTCACTCACGATCGCTCTCTCTCCCTCTCTCTCGGTTTCGGTCGATTCGGCCGCAGACGGAGGCACGGGAGGTACCATTGGAACGGGCTCGACACGAGGATAGCGTGGACACTGACCTCATCTCGATCCGCGGTGTGTGGAGGCGCGTGGGGACGTGAGATCGTTGTGGCTTCCGTCATCCATTCAGCGTCGGAACATCGACCTCATCGCGTAATAGGCAGGGGGATGGACTCCTCGCCTCGCTAGGAACATTTTGGTGCCACATGCGTCACCATCCGACGCCATTTTCCTTGTTTTCTGTGCATGATTCCATGTTATTGTATTCTAGGCTAATTTTCTGAAATTGATTCCATGGGCATTGTCTTTAAGTTTTGATGGCATGTATGGGTGTGGAATGGTTGGTTTAGCATGGTAGGTTAGTTAGAAATTCCATTCCCCTCATCTTGAGCTGGCCGGGAGGGGTTTTAGCTCGGGCCGGCCCACTCTTGTCACTGCGGTAATGGCGCGGTCACCCCGCGTCCGTTCCGTGGTGAGCGGTCAACTCCAGACCGCCTAATCCCTTTCAATGGTTCAACTCAGACCGCTTAATACCCCACGGGGCACACTCCTAGCCGTGTAGCCCATGAACTGTAGGGTAGTGTACACTAGAATGACCCCAGTGCGTCCGTTCAATTCTTTTGAGTGGCCTGTCGACCGACTGCCTAAGGGACTCCCCGTTCCTCTGAGCGGTTAAGGGTTAACCACCTAACACCTTGAGCGGCTTATCCTCAGCCGTGTGACCCCTGTATGCCTAGCATTGAGCAACGGTGGCTCAACTGCTTAGGGAGATTGAGTGGCTAGTCATTCGACCATTCAGTCACTGTGTAGCCTGTTCCAAACCGCCTAATTCCTACAGATTCTACTTATTAGCATATCCATGTTATTATGCATTTAATTGCTGCACTATCACCATGTTTAAAGTATTTTATGAAACTGTGGCATTATTTTATATCCCGATAGAATTACTTTCTCCTTCCTCGTGATGGAACCACTAGTCGTAGCCCAGCGACCTCTAGTGACGGCCCACCTGGGAGAGGTGGAGGGGCGTTCCCATTGTACGGTTCTTAAGCTAGTGGCCGAGGGCCCCCGGCTCTTTACAATAGCGTCCTTAGGGGGTGGACTAGCTAGAGTCTTGGCTCCAGGCAAGAGTCAGTGTGTGCACACTTGGTCAGAGGCTTGGACTGACACTGACGAGTGTTACTCTGACTAGTACTTGGTTCTGGTACTGTTACGCCTCTTGCTTGTTGTGTTTCTCTGACTTGCGAGTTGCTTGAGATGCAGTGTAAGTCGTCAGTGGACATGTCTGGTCTCTACTTTCTAGTGGTCTTTTCTTCTTCTTTCTCCTATCACTTGGTTAGCTGAGGTTTATTCTATTGGTAGATTTAGCTCCTGACGCTTATATTTATAGTAAACTGGCATATAGTTAGCTGTTATAAACTATTTAGATAGGCTTTACAGCTTTACTATAATTGTGTTTAAGTTATGCCATTGCATGTTTATTTCCTTAAATGCATGCTCTAATTGCCTTTGCATGTTTGCATGTTTAGTTGCGAGGTAGGGATCCGCGTGACCCCTACTGAGTCTGGCTGTGACTCACCCTTCCTTCTTTTAGGTGAGTAGCCTCAGCCGACTGCTGGTGGTTCTCGAGTTTTCGACGACCGTCCTTAGCTGCCAGCAATAGTCGGTTTGTCCTTTTTGTGTATGTTTGACCGGGGTATGTCCCGTGTAGTGGTACATTGGACTCTTGTGTAGTGTTGGACTTTTTCCTCTTGTGGCTCTGGACTATTAAATATGCTTAGCACTCAGACATTTTTAAATTACTTCCGCATTAAAGTTTAAGTTCATTGCTTTCTTAATATTGCGCACGCGTAATTCTAATTCGTTATGCATCCCCTCGACAAACTTCTCCAACCCTTATGGGGCCTCATCAGCCTCTTGGGTGACTTCCCCAAGCTCCTGGTATCGGTAGTCCGATGATATCGGGTTATCGATATCTGGATCTCCTGGGTCGTTACATGGAATGCTTGTTATCTCATCATGAATGTCCTTGAATTTATCTCAGACTTTCTATTGTCCTTATAGTTCTTAAATTTATCTCTGATTACTGATCTAGCTTGTGCCTTTATAGATCTTGACTATTGTATACTTTTGCATGACCAGATTGTTTGTCACGTCCCGAACCGATAGCAGTGAAACATGTCATTGCTCGAAACGTGGCAGTTAAACAGTCGTGTCAATCAGAGCATAGTCATGAGACAAGATGTAATTAGACAAAATAAAATTTCATTTCGAATATAAGTTTCATTACAACTTGGACCCAAATAAATGACTCAATAAGAAAAATACAATGGACTCTAGACTCATCATAAGAGAAAATAAAAAATTATTTTCTCAATCCTCGAAACACACTCGACGCACTGGTAATGTCCCAGAGTAGGAGAACACAGCAGTTCACCCTACACAGGGTTCCGAATACACATCAGGAAAAAATACGAGTAAACCACAAAATGCGCTCTGGGACCCACGAAAGTGATCCGAAACTCACGGATCCAAATCTAAAAAATGTCTGAAAAACTCAGGACATTATAGTAAACCTCCGTGCTCTGCACCCCCGAACCTCGAGGAAGAGTCGCTACACCTAAAAAGCAGGGGGGTAAGTCTCGTCTCATAGGCTCAGTAGGGGTCCCGTGGAACCCCAACCGTTAAACAACGACGGTAACGGAAAGTAGAAACAACAGCAGGAGTCGCAACGACAATAATAACCACAACGGCGTCGGAGGGAACAACCATACCCGAATCTCTAAACACGACATCCGATGAAACCATAGCTCTACAACCACTCCTACCGAAACGAAAAATCAACATCCCGATCTCTCGGTTAGGGAACTACCAGACCACGAACCACCCTGGCTATGCCACCAGGGGAAATCATCACAACACTGCTGTCGTGGAGGCCTGTCCTCACTGATGAAGGCCAACACCAAGACCACGCAGTCCGAAACCCAGATCATGATCTCGCTGTCGTGATCTCTACACGTCTAGGGAGAACCCCCGGTAATGCCCACCAGAAATTCGAGACCTCTACATTGGAAAGGCACTCGAAAACTACACGTGAAACCACGTCTCGCAGATGAGAAACGGAACTCGAGTCACGAGAAGCTCACATCACATGACGAGAGTACCTACCCACAAGAAGCAAGACTGGAAGCGTCCACTGACGTCTTACGTCGTGCCACAGTGTCTCCCTACACTCCCCAGGCAAAAACTGAGACACGCATAAGTAACCACAAACAAGAACTAGTTGGGGTTGCGCTCATCAACGCGGGTCCAACACCCCCAACCACGTGTGCACATATAGACTATGCGCTCTAGGTCAGGCCCTCTAGTTGAATTTTCCCTATGCTCGGACTCAGGCTGCACAAGTGAGGGGCCCTACGGCAACCAACCTAAAAATCATCTCTCTGGGTCACACTCTCCACCACTCCCAAGTGGGTCCGCACACGCGTGCGCAGGAAAGCTATGACTAGTAGATGGGTCAGCAACGTGAACACCGAAAATCATGCACGTGCCCATCATGAGTAACGTGAAGTAACAGGTGGCTCGGGGCCACCAACTCAAGACAGTCGTCTAGACCTAAAGACCCAACGGTCCTTGAATCACACGACTTGGGTTAAGACCGTCGTACAGGGACAACTCTATGTTGTCAATCGGCCCTACTCCTAAGGCCAAAAACCCTCAGTACAATAATTCATGAGACTGTCCATGACCGTCGAGACCATTCCCTTATGAAGGGAACTCGAGGGACCTCCAGCCCCAGGCTGGGTGACTGAACTCACAGTCCGAGGCCATACGCTTGGTCAACTTGGGAATCGCTTCTTGGAGAAAACACACGTCGTACGAAAATAGCCCTCCGCACTCATACCAATACACAGTGACTCGATCTAGCGAAAACATGAAAGCCCGACACACATGGGGTCACTCAGACCCCCAAAACCCATAGGCAAGCTAATCGAGGTAACTCAGTACCTCCGGACACCCCAAAAATACGGACACGGAACCCACGGATGTCTGGGACATCCACGAGGCCAAAGGTCAACCACTGGGTCACAATTGGGTCGACCGGGGACCAAAATAATGCGAACGGAACACGGCTAACACTGAAACCAAGTGGTGGTCTCCCCTCAGACTGTTACCTCAGGTAGTGGTCCACTGTGGACCGCAACCATCATATAGCAGTCCACTCAGGACCGCAACTTGCCAGGAACACCTGGACAAGGGGCAGTCGTCTCCCAGACTGCAACCCAAGTGGCGGCCCTAGCCTGACAACCCCCATCAGGTGGTGGTCAGTCGCAAGACCGCTACCATCTGGGACAACTGGGCAGAATGCAGTCGTTCCCAGACCGCAACCTGAAGAATGCAGTCAAGGACTGGACCGCATTCCCAAGGGCCCACAGGAGACACGTCGATGAGACCTTCGTGGGTGCATCCACTTGCCAGGTGGCGATCCTAGCCTGACCGCCACCATCAGGTGGCAGTCAGTCGCACAACAGCTACCTGGAACCAACATACCGAGCCAAGTGGCGGTCCTTAGCTGACTGTCGGACCATCCAGAGGCAGGTGGAGGTCTCTGGTACGACTGCTACCTGTTTCCGATCTCAAAAATGACGAACTCTATAGAAAACACTATTCCACGTCCCGATCACCTCGGGATGATGGGAAAAACAAGGGGGAACCATTCCCCAGTGTAACGACCCAAGATCCGGATACCGGAAACAACCCGATACCATTCGGATCCTACGCCGCCACCCACGAGTCGGGAGACTCGGAAGGGTTAAGAGTTGGTGTGGTTATGCATTGAAATTCTAAACAATATTGTATAAATATCTGAGTACAAGATGTGCAGGTGGAGGAGTACAAGTCTCTCCCTAGCTCTCGCCTCCACCCTCCTCTCTCCTACTCTCTACCTCATCCTGACGGCGCATCTATGGAGGGGGCATGGACCCCCGGGAAGCTTCTGGAGCTGGAGCCCACTCCTCTGCCTCGTTCCTTGGTCGAGTCGAGGAACCGGTCATATAAGAAGTGCTGGCAAAGGCGCTCGAGTGACCCGCAGCTCGTGCACGGTCTCGGCCCCTCTGGAGGCGCTCCTCAGTCACTTGGAGTCGCTCCTGCATGACGCCAAGCTGCATCCTCAAGTCTGCAAGCTTGCGCTCACGTGCTGTCCACTCCTCCCTCTCTCGAGTACTCTTTCTCCGCTCCATCCCGAGGAGGATTCTCTGCTCGGACACCTCTCTAGGCAGCTCCTCCTGTCGCCCCAGCATCTGCTCTAGCTCCGTGACTCGCTGATCACGGGTGATGATCTCTACGTACCCCAATGCTATCTGTCTCCTCGCTGACATCAGCTCTGCAACCTGCCAAGCATCACATCATATCCACATCATTATTTTTTTAAGAGAAGAAAATAATACACATGAATATTGTTTACAAACTAACCAATGCACTTCGATCATGATGCTCCCTCGCAATACCGGTGAACGCCGCTTGAAGCTCTGTAGTCTGAACATAAGGAAGAGAAAGAAAATCATAAGTTTTTAAGAGCATATAATGATGTAATGAATAGAATTTGAGATTGAACTTACCCGTTCGGCGATATCGCACTCCACCTCCTCTGCCCAAGCAACTACTCCTACAAGCTGCTCCTCCAGTTCAGTGGCCTCCGTACTCGGCCCCCTCGAGCTGGAAGCCCCTCCTGCACCTCCTACTGCCGCTCCCTACTGGGCACGCTGCATTCATTAATATTGTTAGTGGCTAATCATCAGTAATTCAGACAAAAAAAATCATTTGCAAATAGATAGATTACACTCACCAGGGTCTCAAGATCAGCTCGTGTCGCCACCAGCTAGGCCTCCAAGCTGTGGAGATGAACTTGCATATCCATCACCATCGCATCCCTGAACATTCATCACATATTAGTTGCATAAAAAACATCTATCTAGGGAAAAAAGGAAAAAACTGGTGCATTCATACAAACCCTAATGACCCTCATCTAGGGTCAGCCGACATAAACCTCCCAATAATGTCGGAGGTACTCAGAAGTGTCTGCCACATGCGAAGTCACCCGTGTGCCGCCTCGCTGCCAGTCGGTGTACTGGTCGCCGAATCGGATCCTCCAATCGGTCATCTTTGTACGCCCGTGAGTCTTCCTGCCAATCCTACGGGGCTCCCCTACCTCGAACCACTCTTCATGTAGGCCGAGGGTCCTCATCACCAGCTTGAGCCGTAGCGGCTTGATCTCGTTCAGGTAATGAATCCAAAGCTCATGCCCAAAATGAGGCCGGCCCGTAATAACCCAAGGCTGGCCCTCATCCGGCATCCCCTCGTAAGGCCTCCAAACCACCTACATGCATTCATATTCAAGCATATAAGCATATTTCATGAAGTAGGAAATAAAATGCAGCATATTTAAATTGCATACCAGTGAGGCGGGGTAGTCACGGAACTCCCACCGAAGAACGCGCAGCTCGTAGGAGAGAGGCGTTCCAGTCATGAGGGGCAACCACCATTGTGCCAAAGGAAATGACCCCTCGTCTCTAGGTCGAGGATCGGCGCGGCCCATCGGCATGTATAATGGCTCCACACATGCATCCATCAATTGCATTAGTAAACATTCATGTGCATAATCATATTCATAAGCATTTAAATAAATAAATAAAAAGACATGCATACCTGAAGAAATGGTGAGAAGCCACTGACGATAGTCTCTCGACCTATCCCCGTGGACAGATCGGCCAAAAGGTGCACCAGCAGGGTGGATCCGCATGCATACCGCCCAACACTCTCTAAATCCTCAAGAATGCCTAAAAATCTACAATTGATAATGTCTCCTTTGTGCCTAGCATCAATCTCCCGAGTATCAAAAATAGAAATCTCCTCAGATCTTGGTCCACTCTCTCTCTCTGAGCCAGGTCCTGGCAATAGGCGAACCAGGCCTTCCTAATCAATCGCTGCATAAACTGCTCCATAGGCTCCCCCTGTCTCTGTCTGGAATCCCCCAATCACATGGCAATGGTCAGATCCGTGCGGAAGATGGTCTGACGCTCCTTCGTGGTCTCAGCTATGGTCTCGAGTCCTAGCAGTCTGCGGGCTAGCTCCTGGTAGTCAGGGAGAGTCACTCCACTCACGGCCTCCCCATCCACCCTCAACCCGATAATCCGGGTGACATCCTCCAAGCTCAGTATCATGTGACCCCAAGGCATCAGGAATGCCCGGCTGGTCCTATCCCATCTCTCCCTCAGGACCTAGATCAAGGGTAGGTCAGGGCGAATAGGCTCTATACTAAGGAAAGGACCAAACCCCATAGCTTCTACCCTAGCCCTCTGTATAGGAATGGATTTTATCATGGGACTGCCTAAATCACGAGGTGGACATGATGGAATATAGGTAATCATATACTGTTTAACAAAATCGACTCATTTCTTACCCATTAAAAGCCGATGGTCTGTAGATATCTTGGCTGCTCTCTACATGAAGGAGATTGTTAAGTTCCATGGTATCCCTGTCACTATTATTTCTGATCGAGACCCTCAATTCACTTCACAATTCTGGAAGGGTCTGCAATATTCTTTGGGGACCCGATTAAATTTCAGCACAGCATTTCATCCACAAACTGATGGACAGACTGAAAGAACGAATCAAGTAGTAGAGGATATGCTAAGGGCATGTGCTATGGACTTCGGTGGAAGCTGGCACGACCATATACCTCTGGTGGAGTTTGCCTACAACAATAGTTATCAGGCTAGCATTCAGATGGCACCATTTGAGGCACTTTATGGGAGAAGTTGTCGCTCACCGATCTGCTGGAATAAAATAGGAGAAAGACAACTGTTTGGTCCCGAGTTGATACTATTGCTCCATTGATGTAATTTTTGATTCCACTTTCTCTCTCCTCCTTATTCCGTTCCCTTCTCTCCCATCTCTGGTTTGGTCCGCTCTCACCCTTGGCCTTCGGCCATGGCTGGTGGCGGAAGAGGCAAGGTGCCTTCCCTCCGGCCAGGCCCTACTCCTCAGGCATCTCCACCTCTGCAGGGTCGCGTTGGTGTTGTCCCACCAACCCCACCTGTCCCCATCGCCCGCACGGAAGCACCGTCCGCTAGCCACGTTAGTTCATACCGTGGCATGTCCCCTCCGTCAATGCTCACGGCTGGCATCAAGGACGCAGTGGTCTCCGGCGCTGAGGAGTTCCCTCCTCTGCCTACGGCGGGCTCCTCCTCCTCCCCCCACTCGCCCTTGAATGGACTGGTTGAAGGGCCTCTGGCGTCTTCTTTGTTTGTTGCTGCCACCCCCCCAGCCATGGCCTCCCTGGCACTAGCTGTAGTGCGTCTGCTCCCCCTGGGGCTGTCCCTCCCGAGTTGGCATCTGCACCCTCTGCTGTGGGTGTTCCAGCGCCGGGTGCGACCGCCCCCCCTCTTCCTAGCCCTTCCACGACTTCGGCAGCCATTGGCGCAGCGTCTTCACGCCAAGACCCTATGCGCATGAGCTTTGTGATGTTGCCCCTCCTTAAGGATCTTGTGATATTGTAGTCTGGCCAACTGGATGCCCCCTCCCACTCTCCTCCGACTGTGGGCCCAGCCAAGTCTGCATCCTTGCTGGGTATGCCTGGCACGATGCTCCCTGAAGCGCAGCTAGCCGCTACTCCTGCCAAAGCACCACCTCTCAACAAGGCTCTTGCCCCCTCACCCTGGGCCCGTGTCCCTGGTGCCAACGTCGCTGGATCATCCCGATCGGTGACTGTCCCCTCCTTCGCCCAAGTGGTTGATGCGGGACGACTATGAGACTCGATATGTGGACACGATCCTATGACCTTGATGAAATGACATGACTCACTAGATGATGTGACCAGCAACTATACGACCAAGTCATCACCTAACGTGGCTCCCGAAGGGACGAAGATGCCCCAAAACAAGAAGCACTCGCTCACGGTCATCCCCGACGAGGGAAACAAGTCGATCTGCACAGTTGAGAAATCGACGTTGAGTCTTGGGTGGTCGACTCACTCTCGTGCTCGGAATGAGTCACGGGATAGGTTTCACACTCACAACTCACAGCGTGATTGAAACAGCAAGCTAGGTGTCCTATCACTAGCAGCGGCGTCAAGAACTATACTAGCGAGCAGATAACTAACTAAAGAGGGTGCGGGTGTACCTCCACGTGCCGGGCGTGGGGAAGACGATCCCGGCCGAACTCATACTCCCGGTACATCAAATAACAATTATTACAGAAGTGTTAATTTCTGCCCACTCCACGCAGGGAGGTAAAGGGATACACACGGGATCCGGGAGTGACGCGATCGGGTTGACGGGCAGCACTCGGGGTCACTTTGACAAGGCATGCACGAGCGCTCGTGGGGCCCACGCCCTGGCTGGCAGCCTGGGGAAGTCTGGAGGTTGCTACAGCGTCGGTGGTTCCTGGTTGGGTGGTCCCGGGGGTGGAGGCGGGCTGCCCGGCTTCACGGGTGGCGAGGCGGTCGCTCCGGGGATGATCACCGGGTATCGTCCACGAACTAGAGCTACTGTTTGGCAGTGTGCGACCCGGCGAGAAATATTACTGCGACCAGTGCCGATGTTGGATGGATGCGAGATCAGTGGCGTTGGAAAGATCTCTCAAAATACTTCGACCCTAGGTGGGAGAAATAATTCTGAATCTTCGGTGCTCTCCGCGATAGATTTTAGAAGCTACTGATCCACTAGATTAGGATTGACAAGATAGAAAGTGGGGTTTCCTGAGAACAGGGGTTGACCTCATGGTTCTGGAGGGATCTGGGTGGAGTGGTCTTCATGAAAGTTTTAGCTCTGGAAGTCAGGAGAACGAGGATATTTTTGTTGTTTCCCTGTCACTGTTGCACGAACTAAGCCCTCCCGTCGTTGCCGCTCCTAGGGTCCCTGACTCTCTCTTCGGTAGTAGAATCAAAGGTGTTCGGGCTCCGCCCGATGTAAAATAAACATCGATTGCTTGTGATCAGTGGGGAAGACGTCCAGTACACAAGCCCCCACAATCGTCTACACTCGTACCTACGGAACCTCCTTCTCTCCATGTGGTGCACAACGTTTCTTACTCGCGTGTCGTGCCCTGGAGGCACATCCTCAATTAAGCATTTGGCTCTGTAGGTGATCGTCGAGAAATCGACTGGCACGCCTGCATTCCATCCAGCCATCCCTATTCCAGCTTCCCAGAATGATCCACCATACGTCACTCTTTCTTGTTCATTCCAATCATTCTTTCACCCACCTTTCAATACCCCCGGAATCCCCGCGTGCCAAGTTGACCTATCTCGGCCTTCCGTAAAAGGTGAGTGTGCATCCTCGCTGCTAGGGAAAGACATAAGGGATTTTCCCCGCACACGTAAACAAGTTGGCACGCCTAGTGCGATGTCTCCTACCTTTCTTCATTCTGCCGAAGAAGAGTCACACCAGCCAATTATATGCCGCAATGCCCTCACCTTTTCTTATTGGACAGGAAGAGGCTGCAACATGCGACCGGCCAATGTCAAGCGACCAACCTGTAGCAGCAACAGTAACAATAAATCAGTGACGACAGTGACCTATGGCCCAATCTCCATCGCTTTTCTTGCCGGGCACGTACAACTGGGGACACCAATTGCATTCAGTAACTCTGCCTCGGCCTTCGACTCTCCCTGATCCTCGGGTGCTATTGTCATGGCCGATGAGCAGCCCATCAAAGTGACTGCCTATACATGCAGCTGGCCCCTCTGCTCCTCCAGTAACAGAGACCCATGCGGTCATTGACCCTAGGGTACCTGGCTCCTCAGCATCTCACTCAGGCTCTCAACTCCGAGTCCCAACCAAGCCTGCCCCCAGCACGGGTTTCCCACCCTGGGGTCAAGGCCTCCCAGCATGCTATTCGGGCCTCTCGACCTGAGTCTCGGATGAGCCAACACTCAATATGGGCTTTCTACCCCGAGTTTGAGGTTCCCCAGCATCTAGCTCGGGTATACAACCCTGGGTCTCATCAAGGTTGGTCCCCGATGCGGACTCTCCGCATTGGGCCCCTAGCCTCCCAGCTCTCTGATGGGGTCTTTACCCCTACAATTCAGCAATGCCAATGCCCAACACAAGTTTTCCTCTTCGGGACATGGCCACCTCAACACCCAAGATGGGCTTCCCAGCCCTGGGTCTCAGCTCCAGCAATACCCAAGATGGGCTTCCCAGCCCTGGGTCTCAGCTCCAGCAACACCCAAGATGGGCTTCCCCAGCCCTGGGATCCAACTCCATCAACACCCAAGGCGGGCTTCCCACCCCTGGGATCCAACTTCATCAACACCCAAGACGGGCGTTTCGCCTTGGGTCCCAGCTTTAACAACACCCATGATGGGCATTCCACCATGGGTCCCAGCATCTCAGCATCACCATCACCCAAGACGGGTTTCCCAGCCCTGGGATCCAGCTCCATCAACACCCAAGATGGGCATTCCACCCTGGGTCCCAACGTTCCAACATCACCAGCAACACTGAAGAATGGCGTTCAGCCTTGGGTTCTAGCTTCAACAACACCCAAAATGGGCGACTAGCCCCAGGTTCTAGCTACATCGACACCTGAGATGGTCCTCTAGCCCCGGGTTCTAGTTTCGTCAACACCCAAGACTGGCATTCAGTCTTGGCCCCCAGCACCATCAGCACTCAAGACGAGCTTCTAGCCCTGGTGCCGAGCTCTCTCAAGCACTCAGTTTGGCTTTCCAGTCCCAGAGCCTAGCTTCATCAGCTCCCAGTACATGCTTTCTGCCTCGGGTACTAGCTTCGTCAACACCCAGTATGGGCATCAAGCCCCGAGTCACCACCCCTCTGATATCCTCAGTTCACAACATGGGTCGTGAACCCCAAGTTCCAGCAATAGCTCTAATGGCCTAAGTGAATGCCAGGCTCTGGGTCATCACTCTGTTGGCCCCAGCTCGGGCATCGAACTCCCGAGCTCCGACTACACCGACACTTACTAGAAGTGCCATGCTCCAGACAACCCCAGACTGGGTTCTTTTGATCCACCACATTGGTGCTAAGCCAACCTTAGCCCTGCAAAAAAGAAGGGGTGTCATAGCGGCTGCAAAAATGGGTGACCCACCACCGCCGCCCCTGCCTCCAGAAGACGAGGTGAGACTGAAGGAGTTGATGCACCAGTATCACACCGGGGGCAACCACTCCGATCCAATATCTAGCCTTCCAAGCCCAAGCAAGGGGGCAACTCCAAGGAGGAGCACCGATCCTCCCTCAAATGAATATGGGTCATTAGAAAGAGGCCCTACTCATTTAGAGGTCTCGAGTCAAGGGATCCCTCCACCCACCTGAATGGCACCAAGCTCAAAATCTAGGTCTATTCTGCTGTTTTCCCATTGCTTTTTCAGGTCAGCAAACTCCTTCGCACGAGGCCCATCCTTTCTGGCCGGCCAGAAAGGGTGGAGGTCAAGAACTCCGTCTTGAAAGGTGGTGGAACAGGATGGTCATTCTCTGTCTGTTTGGTTCGTTGGGTGGTTCTATCCAGACCGTTCGGTGTATTAGGTGGCTCCTCGAGGACCGTTTGAAAGTCGAAGCCTTTCCTCCCGCGTTCACTCTAGCACGGTGGAACGGCCCCTCGACAGACCGTTTAAAGATAGAGCGGTCATCTTCTAGCCGTACCATTTCCTGTGCTTATTTGGTGAGTGTCTCTCTCTTTTTCTCAAGCGTGGGCGTGTCCTTTCACATCCCGGCGCCTGGGTGGCAATCACGGTCAGTTCTCTTCTCCTGATCTTGTTTGTTTACTGCCCTTCACATTTCACATTTTAATAGCATAAGCAAGAGGGAGAAGGGGAGAGATAAAGAAAAAGGGTAAAGGTAGAGGAGTCATTTTCCTACCAACAATGGGGACCACACCCAATAAGTAGGGCGATTCGATGACCGGGGTGAAGCTACCGAAAGCGATCAGCACCTCCAAGTAGCCCACCCGTGCGTGGGTGGCGATGGCGATGGGACCATAGGTGACGGCTGCCATAGTTGTTGAAGCACCAGACGAGCTGGGACAACCACCGCTAACAGTCGTCAAACACGATTCGGCAACTGGGAGGTGAACTGGAAGCTACCGAAAAGTGCAGACGGGTGCTCTTCTTCTACCTCTCTGGCAAGGACAAGAAAAGGGCACCAGGGCTTTAGGGCTGACGCGGACTTTCTCTTCAATAAAAAGAGGGAAGGCGGGAGACGTCCCACCGGGCCTGCCATCCTTTTGTTCGCGCGTGGGGAGGGGGTTGTCTCCGGCGCGACGTGTGTGCGGTGACCAGAGTGAGGGGTAGGATATAGCTACGGGAGAGGTGTTGGATTGCGATGCGTCTCGGGCACTCCCTCTCAAGACTGTATCTTTCTCAGAGTGGCACTGTGCACTCTCCTTTTTTGGAGAGTCGAGGGGAGACCAATTGACACAGGAGGTTTTCAGGTTTAAGGGGAAACATGGCTGGGATGCGGGCGTGCTAATCGATTTCTCGACAATCACCCATGGAACCAAATGTTTAACCGGGGATGAGCCACCAGGGCACGGCACGTGGACTCAAGGGGTGAGGTACACGTGGAGGGAGTGATGGTTCTGTGGGTGCGAGTGTGCAGGTGACTATGGGGAGTCGAGTACAGGACGTCTTTCCCCACCGACCGCAAGTAGTCAGTGTTTACTTACATCGAATTGAATCTGAAGACCTTCGTTCCATGCTGAAGAGGAGTCTGTATATTCCTGAAGTCCTAGGTGGAGAGCTAGAGGCACCTTGTAGCTGTAGGTTCGCCTCTTTACTGGCTGGTGTTGACTAACGTCAGGGGATGCTGGAGGTTCACGCTAGGTGACACAAAGGGAGGACTGAGGGCCTAAACGTGGATGCGAAAGCATTCGTCCAATTGGCAGTTTAATACTGAGATGTACATCTTTACAGGTGGGCCGTAGTGGCCAGAATACAACTGGTGCACGCCACGGGACAATTCCAATGTGAAGATCGATCCCTGGGTCGATGCATGATGGGTGAACACGTATGTGTTTTATAGAGGGCTCCTCCCGTGGTGTGGGCCAGGGCCGCGATGCCGAACGGGGGCTTGTGACTAGATGACTGGAGGGATGCATCGATCTGATGTCTGGGCGAGGGCCGACCATGACTCAAGTTGAGCGGTTGAGCATGGCCTCGTGACTGTGAGAGAGCATGACGTCGTGGCACGTGTGTGGTTGTGACCGACAGGCACATGAGGGGAAATCCTGGCATGAGGGGACATTTTCCCATGTCATAACATCTCACATACGGTGCGTGTTGAGTTGTGTGTGATGGCTACATACGGCATGAGAGGAGTGCAATGACATACCCCTGGCGTATTAGGCCGACAAACAAGTCACCCACGCACAATTCTCCTTAGCTCGTTACTTGGAGCTACTCGAAGCTTGAAGCTGCATCTGAGTGTTGTATTCTTGCATGTGTATGCCCCTTGAGCTTCTAAGGGGGGGTTTATAGGAAAGTTAAAGGGTTGGAATGGGTTTAGGAGGGCTAGCTTGAGGGGTAAAGCCAACCCGCGTAAACCCCCTGAATAGTAAGGATTTACGCGGACCAGCTTGAAGGGTTAAGCTAGCTCGTGTAAACCCAAGTGAATAGTACTTGGGAGTTACACGGGTTGAGGAGGGGAGACGAGGTTTACGCAGACTAGCTCATAGGGTTGAGCTGGTCTGCATAAACCCCTCCCCTGGGTGGGGTTTATGTGGACTAGCTTATAGGGTTGAGCCAACCCGTGTAAACCCCTCCTTGGAGGGGTATTCTGGTCAACGGAGGGGGCTAGATTGGGTTTAGGAGGACCAGCCTAGGGGGTGAGGCTGGTCCGCCTTTCCTTTTCATTTCAAAAAAAAAAGAAAAAAAGAGATACAAGTGGAACCCCCGGGGGGAGTGTGGTACAAAGAAAGGACATCTACGAATGTCGAAATATGTCTTCGAAAGCTAAGAGGCCTACATATGGAGCAGCTCCCAGTTCATGTAAGCGAGCCTCCTCCCCCTGGAGCCAGATGAATTTGTCCTGAAGAGATGCCACCTGTCCCTCCAGCAAAGCTACCTCCTCAGTAGCTTGTGAACGGGTTGTCTTTACCAATGGCAGCTCAGCCCAGAGATCAGTCAGCTCTGCTTCAAGTTCATCTATCTGACTACATACAAATTGCTCCTGGTCGGTTAGAGCCTGCAGCTTGCCTTGACGTTCTTGGAGAGAAAAATTCATTTCCTCCAGCCCAGATCGGCACTCCGCTCTTTGCAATTTAAGGGCCGCCAACCTGTCACCCACGACATGTGCCAGGAAGTCCTGATGATGTACAAACTTCAACAGCAATAGGACGCGCTGGGTCCATGTCTCCAAGGGGCAACCCAGTGCCTGCAATCCAGCTATGAGGCGGTTGGCCACCTCTTTTAGTTGCAGGTAAGTTAAGCCTGGATGGGATTCCGTTAGTTGGCACACCATCTCTAAATTTTGCCACATGAAACTCTCAGATGAGGCAAAGCCAAGAGAAGTAGCCAGGCTACTTCAAAGGTCACTTCATTGTCAATGATTTCCCATAGGCCGACATCCGGTCTGGAGGAAGAATACGGAAGGGCTGCCGAGGGAGCTATCTGAATTTCTTCAATGGTCTTCTCCAAGGCTGTTGTTCTCTCCACTATTATTTCTGCAAGAGCTGCTACCTGAATGGCCAAGGAAAGGGAGCTTACTGTTGCTGGAGCTGCCTCTTCATGAGCTTCCGGCATAAGGCCTATGCCTTCGATACTCCCCTCCTGGGGCACCACCCCTTTTGATGAATCTATAAGAGCTATTGCTGAGACAGTTGATGGTAAAGGGCCAGCCTCTTCAACGATTGCCTCCGGCATTGCTCCTTCTTCCGGAGTGGCAAACCTCTTTTATTGATAAGTCTGCATGGGCTACAGCTTGAGAAGCCACCGGAAGGGGTGAAGGTTCAGTCTCCATGGATGTTACTGTAGGAACTGTTACTTTGGGTGCAATAGTCATTACTACAGCCGGAATAAATGCAGAACCTCTGGTTGCGTCTGCCTCAGCCCTCAATTCCGAAGCCTCGGTCAGAGCTGAGCTCTCCCCTAAGGGCCCTAGCTCCAATAATGCCATGTCAGTAGAGGATTGCACCCTCACTGGCACGGGACGAATTACACCAGCTGCTCCTACAGAGGTTACTGGCAGAGAAGACACCACAGCCGAAGTCTCAGAAAAGATAGCTTCAGGAGTTGGAATTGATGCTTGATCAACGCTAACAGATTCCTGAAACTGAGTTAAGTCAGGACCAAGCAAAAGACAAATGAAAAATCTGTAAAGCTATGAAAAGAATGAAACTCACTTTCATGGTGAAATCTATGTCTTCAAAGGACTATACTGGAGAGAAAAGTTCTATAGTCAAGGCAACAAAAGGGGGAGTTATCTCCACCTCTGTATCGATCTCAGCACATTCTTCTTGTAGTTCCTCCTGGGAAGGTGGCACCGGCAACCTGGGAGGCTCAAATGGTGAAAGACCCTTGGTCAGCACAAAAGGCGTTGTTGTTGATTTGTAGGTCTCTTCCTCGCTTTCACTGAAGCCTGACTCATCTCCCCCTGCATCAGAGATGGTGGCAGAACTACTGGAGGATATCTCCACACTGGCTATGGGCTGACCTATCACCTCCAAGGCATGTTTAGATGTTGACCAGGTAACTATGCACCGTAGGGGGGCTGTGCCCTTCTTCAATTGAGTTTTATATCCCACCTGTGGCCGAGGGGCATCTACTATTGCTACTGTAGCTTCAGCCTCCTCCCTGACTGCCACTACAATACCAAAAGCACATATAAAGAATGGCAAAAGGACAGTCGAGAGGCAGAAGAGATCTGAAGAGAAAGATTTTTACCCTCTGCCTCACAAGCCAGGGTAGGCGAAGGCAATTTGACTTCTTTAGGAAGAATGGTAGAGGGTTCTGGGCCCATGACTTCTGCTGCACTTATGCCCTCCCCCGCAGTCGCGGCAACAATAGCTTGCTCTTGAACTGCCAACACGGGAAATGTTATGCCCAAATGAGAATATAGCTATCATGAAACCAGTAGAAAATAAAGTAATTGTAAGTCTGATGTGTTACCTTCAGTGGACTGTTGTGCGGCTTCCCTCTAAGTTGCAAATTCATCAAAGGATGGAATGTCAGGCAGAGGGGTATCTGCAGCAGTCACTTCGGGAGGGGGCTACTGCGAACGGACTTTCTGGGCCTTCTTAGCCCTCACAACAGCAGTTTTAACCATAGAAGCTTTCCTCTTCTTGCCCGGAGGCAGGGGGTAGTGGTCGGTGCTGGCTCAGGAACCTCAAAGTATGAAGGCTTTACGAGGGGCACCCATCTCACGGCCACCACAAGGCCCGCCAAGGGTTGTGGATTTCATGTGTTGGGATTAACCCAATTACTATGCACTCATTGGCCTTCGGAGATCCACTATTGGCAAATGGACTCCTGTAGACTAAGTGATTAGGATGAGAAATTAAGGAGATGTTCCCCTCCCCGGGTCACTGAATCTCACCAACGAGATGGTAAAACGGCGTGGCGGGGAAAACTTGCACAGTGAGCGGACTCATGTTAATGTCTATAGGTGTGCATATGTGTGCGCAGGTGAATGTTAATAGGTTAGCATTATATTCATCAAGCGATGTTTAGATAACAATGACGAGTAGTATGGGGACAGCCTCGTCTCCCCTGTTCATGGTCGAGAACAGTAGAGAAAACAAGAGGGCGGCCTAAGGTAGATTGGAGGACACATATATGTATATGCCTCTGATGGCGAAAACTCTTATCGTTCGATCAGAATAGACACCCCGGGGAGGGGGGATGGATTGCTATAGCCCATGGAGTCCAAGGGCATATACGGCGCTGAGGAGACGGATCCGATGAAAGCACGCACAAGGAATTAGTCAATCGCACAGACAAAGCCAAGATGGCATGCTATTCCTTCCGGCGCTGGAATGTAACACGGTGCCAGTTCCACATACAAGAAGAGAAAGTGAAAAGAGAGATAGAAGAGGTGATGCGGGAAGAACAGAGAATATACGACATCCATCACACACTGTCAACGCATATGCACAGATATATTTTCCATTCATGAAGAACCAATCAACAAAAACATGGCATTCGATGCTAGCGTTGTCGCCCGGACATCGTTACATCACCCCCATGGGAGGAGTTATAGAGTGGAAGAGAAGCAAGATAAAGATGATGAGAAGGGGGAGGAAGAAAGGCTCGTATCATTGCCTTCCTCCCCTTTGCTCACTTACATTGTGGCAGACAGAGAATTAAGCGACGAGAGATCAACGGGAAACACCATGACCCACCTACGGAAACACAGAGGGATTCTTCTTCTCCTGGTGCCGGAGAACTTGTGCTCGGCAGAGGACGATGGGTGGCGGCAGGAGTGCTCTTGAGGGGGAAGAACTTCTTCAGCAAGAAACCCTCCCTCGGCTGAACGGGATTGGTGGGGCTCTCTCTTGGTTCTTCTCTCCTTCTCCCTCTGTTGGCCGTCGATTCTCTCTTTTTGTTAGCCGTCGATTCTCCTTCTCGTCTTTTTGAACCAACAAGGTGTTTTTATAGCACTAAGATCCCTGGCACCACGGAGGGGTGCACCGGTGAACATGGTGCCAGGGGACAGCCCCTTCGTTGGTGTTTTGCACGCCGTTGATGACGGCGCCATTTAACGGGGCACGCCGGTTAACGGGGCACCGTATTAGTCTCGTTTGGTTGCCGAAGACTAGTCGATGAGTCCAGGGATGATTCCGGAGGTCACCGTTGACGATTCCTCTTGCCGCGGTCCTTGAAAAATCTTGACGAGACGTTGACGAAGCTCTCAGCATGGTGTACGGCCTTAATCTAATCTCCGTGCATGTTTGGCTTGAGCACGCGGGTTTTCCACTAACACGGCCTTTGGCACCATGATTTGTGCTTCCGGCTCGGCCCGATTCGTGCTTGGAGCTTCCTTGCGGGATGGTATGACACCCGGAATAATTCCGCCTTGACTGGCGATCATTCGGCCACTGACAGACCCACTATAGCGAGAAGCCGAACCCGTGTCGGGTGATTGGGACCTTCTACTGACAGAGCCTTTGGTCCCTCGTTATGAAGGGCTGATGGCGTTCTTCCTCCTCCGGAGAGTCTTTATTTAGGTGGCGAGCCACTGGGTAGACCATCGTCCTTGGTCGGGCGATGGGTGTAGGGTAGCAGCACAATGGAGTCGATGTTGGATCATTGGGTAGGCTTGGTCGCACTGTCAGTTGGTTGTAAATTCATCTCGACTCTCCTGAGGTGAAGTCCCCGGTGTTCATTCCAGGTGATTCGAGGCTCTGACAGCTTGAGAAGTCTTCAGTATGTTGATCTTTATCGGCTTCTATGCTTCAGTGGGCCATATCATTCGTCTCGCAGCTCGATTACCATTCGTCATAGTTTGAGTGCCAACAAATGCCCCCCAGATGTGGGTGTTGCAAGCGAGGCACGAGTGTAGCAAGACCAACGGATGAGCTTCGTCTGGATTGGTCTCCTCTGATGACGGAAGCTTGAAATGGCACTTAATTCTGATGTTGGATGTTAATCTGGTGCGGTCGGAAGCTTGAACGGTGCCATTTAAAACGGCACGCCCCTGTTTTGAGGTTGAAACGACTGTGGCTCTAGTGTCGATGAGCTTCCACCGGTTGACACAAAAATTGAAGATGCTGGGGCTTCTTCCGCTTATGAGAGTGACTTCCTGACATTTAGCCCTCCGAGACTGCCAGTCATTGAACAAGGGCCATCATACCCTATTGCAGGAGGGTTGGAATCGTCAGAGGCCACTCTTGGAGGCCTAAGAAGCTACCGTGATCAGAACTTTCTGTGTCGACATGCAGAAGCGTGAACAGAAACAACTGCGCATGTACTCTAGACTGTCCCCCAACCACAAGGATGTCGGCATCGCCCGAGTCATGCTACATGTCTGGTACCGGTGGCCTGCTGTGTCAAGTCGATCTCTAGCTCTGGTGTCCGCACCAATTCTCCTCCGGTGGCAGAAGCTCGACCCCGTCGAGTAAGGGTCTCGATCACTCTAGTATCACTCCAGTAGGTCTGGATTTATCTACTGTAGCTCTGCCCGAGTGATCTAAGTATCCTCGATCGTGGGCCGACCGCTCCATCGCAGTAGGTAGCACGGGTAAGCTTCATTCCTGGTAACAATCACCTGCTCATCCAATATATACTCTATCTGCTCGCGTTACTTTCGGAATGAGGTTGGTGGTGGACACTCAGGGGTGGTGTCACTTACAAGGGGTGGAGATGGCCCAAAAGACTTACTAGGAATCACTACTGGATCCCTATAGGCAACCAGATCTGACACGTTGAAGGTAGAGCTGATCTTATATTCCTCAGGCAAGTCCGCAACATATGCATTAGTTTTGACTCGCCTCAACACTCGAAAGGGACCGATGTTGCGAGCTTGCAGTTTCTTCATGGTTTCAGAGGGAAACCGTTCAGGTTTGACCCTGATCATGACATATTCGCCCTCCTGGAACTCACGGTGGTGCTTATGCGCATTAGCCATTTCCTTATACCGTGCATTACTGGTTTCAATGTAACGACGAATGTCATCATGCAGACTCCTAACATGCTCAGCAAATGACTCGGTTGACTCTAACGCTCGAGCATGAATGGGTAGGGGAACAAGATCCACTGGCTTCCTAGGCCTACGACCTGTGACAATTTTAAACGGACTCATACCTGTAGACCTATTGACCGAATCATTATACGCAAACTCAGCCAGTGGTAACACTAAGTCTCAATCCCCTATACAGTCCCTAACAAGACACCTCAACAAGTCGCCCAGACTCCTGTTGACAACCTCGGTCTGACCATCTATCTGGGGATGATATGCAGTGAAAAACTTGAGGTGGGTACCTAACATGTGCCACAATGTCTTCCAAAATTAACTGGTGAACCTAACATCACGGTCAGACACTATGGTACAGGGCAACCCAAACTTACACACCACATGGGAAAGGAACAGGTGGGCTACCCTCGAAGCATCCGAGGTCTTGGAGCAAGGACTGAAGAGTGCCATCTTGGAAAATCAGTCCACTACCACAAAGACAAAGTCATGCTTCCTGGAGGTTCGTGGCAATCCCAAAATAAAGTCCATGCTAACATCCTGCCATGGAGCATCAGGCACGGGAAGGGACGTATAGAGACCGGAGCTTTGCTTCTTCATTTTGGCCGTAGCACATGTACGGCACTGAGCCACGATGTGAGCAACATCACGCTTCAAGCTCTACCAATAGAATCGGTGCTCAACAGCCTTGATAGTCTTATTCCGACCGAAATGGCCGGCTAGCCCTCCCGCATGGAGTTCTCATACTAAGAAATCACGAACTGAAGTCTGGGGAATGCAAAGCCTGCCCCCTCAAAAGAGATAACCCTCCTAGAGCACATAATCACTATGATCCCTCGATGGTCTAGCCTAGAGAGTGGTAAATATCTAACCAAAGTCAGGGCAATCAGCGTAAGCCTCCCTCATCTTCTCAAGCCCTATAACCTCGGTACTCATGGTGGTCAGCAGACAAGCACGCTGACTCAAGACATCAACCACCTTATTCTCCACTCCAGCCTTGTGCCTAAGTACAAAGGTGAACTCCCGGAGGCACTCCACCCACCTACTATGACGTGCATTCAACTTTTTCTGAGCATGGAGAAATTTAAGAGCTTCATGATCTGAATACAATACAAACTCTTGATGTAACAAATAGTGCCTCTAATGCCTTAAAGCCTAAACAATTGCATAGAACTCTTTGTCGTTGGTGGAATATCTTAGTTTGGCATCACTTCATTTCTCACTAAAGAAGGCAATGGGGTGGGTCTCCTAACTCAAGACTCCACCTATACCAACTCCTGACGCATCACAAGAGACCTTAAACACCTTCGTGAAGTCAGGCAATCGAAGGATAGGTGCCTGGGTCATGCGCTCGTTAATGTCCCTGAAGGCGGCAGCTGCGGCCTTCGTCCACACAAATGTGCCCTTCTAGATATAATCCGTGATCGGGGTAGTGATGGAACTAAATCCACAGATGAAGCGACGATAGAATGTCGCGAGGCTATGGAAGCTACGGACATCATGGAGCATGCGGGGTTTCTACCACTCAACAATGACTCGAATCTTCTCCGGATCGGCAGAGACCCCATCACTGTATATAATAAAACCCAAGAAGGTAACATGAGAAGTCATGAAAGCACACTTCTGTGGGTTGGCATACAACTGCTCTTGCCTCAAAATCTGACAGACCTGCCTCAAATGATCCGAGTGGTCCTCCCTAGTGTGGCTATAAAGTGTGTGCAGGGGAAAAGAAGGACCAGAATCTCATGGCTTCAGATTAGGGTGGTGTTCCAGGCATTGCCCAATTATCAGAGGGAGCGATTGACTGCCATGGGCTTCGACGAAGTGCTCAGCATAGAGGTTACGAGAGTTGACACGACACTACTGTATGCACTGCACGAAAGGTGGGATCCAGTCAGCCGGGCCTTCATCTTCCCGTGGGGTCACATGATCCCAACACTGGAGGATATCGCGAGGATCACAGGGCTGAGGGTGCATGGCAGGGCAGTGACAGGCTTCACCTTCACCGACTACCGAGATCTTGCCCAGGAGCTGCTGGGGCTAAATTTGGTGAGGCTAGGACACCACTAGTCCCAGTTGTGACGGTCGACACTCCAGGAGAGCCTGGGGCTTCTAGGAGCAGTGATCGCTGTGGGAGAATTACCGGAGCAACACATTGACTGGGTGATCGAGCAAGTTCACCCGAGAGTATCAGCAGAAGCGGTGCCAGAGGGAGATAAGGTTCTGAGGCACTTCCTGATCCGACTGTTCAGGAAGCTACTGTTTCCTACCCGAGCAGATGTCATCAGCTGTAGGCTCCTACCATTGCTGCAAGATTTAGATAGAGTGGGCAGATATGCCTGGGGAGCGACAGTGCTAGCCTTCCTCTTCGAGTCTCTTAGCACGGCCGACCGAGAGACGGTGCTGGATAGTTTCTCACCTTTCCTACAGGTAAACTTTAAATGCTTTTCTAAGTGCTTTCTAAATGCTTTTGATATATGCTTTCTAAATGCTTTTGACTATCTTAGATGCTGACAATTGCCTTCTAAAATGTAGATCTGGAGCTTCCTTTATCTGCCGGGGATTGGACGAGGGACACAACTACATCCAGAGAGGATCCCCATCGTGAGGCAGTGGGTCGTAGCTTGGGATATGGGGTCGATCAGGAGACTGACCCGGGCTATCCAGGATGACATCAACTCATTCCCGTATCCATCAGTAGGCTCCAAGACTTAAATGCTTTCTGAATGCTTTTCTAAATACTTTCTAAATGCTTACATGGACTCAATTGCCCTCTCAGGTGTGCTGGACACCGTATTAAGATGAGGGACAACTGTGGGTGGAGGCTTCCCTGGCGTACGGTGGGTGAGACATTTGGTTGCACTACATCAATGTCATCAAGCCCCTTCACTACCGCCTAATCATGAGGACACGGGGAGTACACCAGCCTGAGGTTGAGTTCCCTGGCAGAGACGACGAGTGCTACGGGAGGTCCTCGAAGGGACTCAGCGGGGACGTCGATTGGAGTGTTCGGGCAGCCGACCAGATCAGAGACTGGACACAGAGGGGTTGGGTAGTAAAAGCCCGAGCGACCAGTGATGAGGCTTACTTGAAGGCCTACGCTCGACGATACGGCGACCAGGTGTTCCGAGGTGCCCGACGATTGGTATGAACTTCTAAACTCATGCTTTTCCTATTATTTGAAATTACTCTTATATGCATTGATGCTATGACTCGCTATGTGTAGCTGGACCCTCAGGGTAGAATTGCTGAGCTCCAGGGACTCCTACATGTGACGATCCAGCAGAGGGATGAGTACAAGGTAGCATTGGATCTTCTAGTAATCTTAACTGAACCTTGAATTCAATTTAATATGCTCATGCTTGACTGACATTGATTCCTAAATGCATCGAGCCGAGGGAGTTCAGCAGGCGGGACCGGACGCACCATCCTCATCATCACAGCCTGTCAGAGGTTGTGCCAAGCGAGATGCAGACTTTGCTTGGGTAGTAGCTCGGGCCGAGGAGGCCGAGGCCACCCTTGCAGAGCGGGTAAGCGACTAACCAAGTTCCCTCTCGACCCAAATGTTTTATGATTATGCAAATGCCTTAACTGACTATGCTAAATGCAAAATGCAAGCGAGAGAGCTGACGACAGCCTTGACGGAGGTGGAGCATGCCCGGGCAGAGGTGGAGCATTCCCAGGTAGCTCTCGAGAGATCCCGAGCAGAGGCGGGGCATCTTCGAGTAGAGCTGGAGCAGGCACGGGTCGAGACGGGGCGACTCCATACCGGGTCAGCAGACTTAGAGCGCTACCGGACCGAGGCGAGGGAGGCGCGGCGTCAGATCTTTGAGCTAAAGATCGAGCTGCGGATGATGGAGAGGGCCATGTGGATGGTAGGTCGAGGACCTGAGCGGAGTGCATCCCAGAGTGCGACGTAGACGGGTGCACGGAGCGGTTTGGTGGCAGACCTCCTTGCTAGTTCTTCCGATTAGTGGAGGAATGAGGAGGTGGAGAGGAGGCGAGGATGGGAGGAGGGTAGCACAGCCATGGGCCCGCTGGAAAAGAGGCATGAGGGCACCAGGGACAGCGACGGCCCCGGAGACAGACCGGTCGAGTGATTTTGGTTTTCTCTCTTCTCTTTTTAACACACACTTGTACATGACTTTTTAGTTGGAATGGAAATCCATTTTTTTTTATTTTATTTTCTGTGAATGTGAATAAATGTGAGTATTATTATTGCTCTAGGTTACTGCACTTCATGCCTCATAAAGTTCTCACAACTCAATGCATGTAATGTTTGGTTGCTCATAAGGTCGATGCATATGCTCATCTCAACATTAAGGTCGATGCATAGGTTTATCGCTGCATATAAAGTCAAAGCACATGCGCATAGTCTAGCCATCTAAGGTCGATGCACGTATGTGTTTCTGACTAAGGAGGTCAGTGCACATTTGTCGCTAGGCATCATCAGGTCGATGCATATCACTGTTCACGCATGTAAGGTCGATGCACATGGCGCTGATATGCATCTAAGGTCGATGCACGTTTTCACCTTGTGAAACACAAGGTCGATGTATATCCCTGTTCACACCTTCACACAGGTTGGTGCACATGTATATATCAAGTCGTTGCTAGGCTAAGGTCGATGCATATGTTAAGGGTCGATGCTAGTGACCTAGTAAGGTCGGTGCATGTTGTATTGAAAGGTCTGTGCACATTTTCTAAACTACATACAAGGTCGGTGCGCATTTTGTTTGACTGTATATAAGGTCTGTGCAACTTTTCTAAATTGCATACAAGGTCAGTGTATTTTTTGTTAGACCGTATACAAGGTCGATGCACATTCTGTTAGTCAGCATATAAGGTCTGTGCACATTTGGAATTCATGTCTTATGCATATAGGTCAGTGCACATACTGAGGTCTACCTGTATGACTGTTGGATGTCGATGCTTCTATCTGACACTTATTGCATGGATAAATTTCACAGGCTAATGCATCTTAATTAGGCTTTGATGCTTCTGCAGAAATATGTGTAGTCCTCTGACATAGTCAAATCTGATTGAATCTTAGGATTAAAATTGTGCTTATCATCTGCTTTATGACTAATACATGTTATGTTTTGATAACCCAGAACCACGGTCAAACACCTAGGTTACATGAATGGTGACCGCACGTGGAACTTAAATGACCAAGATAAGATGGCACGTGATCCAAGATAAGATGGCATGTGATCCAAGAAAGGATGGTAGGTGTGTCTCAGAGGCTTCCAGAAGAAGAATATCTCATGGCCACGTGGACCAATGGGCTCTCACTAGGTTTTTCTGACTCATCCTTACGGAGTCCCTATTTTATTTAAAGGCTATCTTGGCCTTCGATGAATATTGCTGGAAGCTGCAGAAAGTTGCAAGAGTTCTTGCTGTGCAAACATCCTTTTCGAGAAGAGAGCAGCGCCAGAAAGAGAGAGAGAGTGAGAAGAGGAAATTTGAGAGCAGCCAGCCACAGTGATTCAAAGTGCTTGTACGAAGCTATAGTTGTTTTTTCTTCTTTAGTTTTCTATTTTCCACATCGTTCTCATTTTGGTTCATCGTTTTGTTCCCTCCAAGGGTACTTGGAGGAAGGGAGACTGAGGTCTCTGATTGTGAGTGACAGGGAGTCTCTCATGAGTTCCTTCTGAGGATTCAGAGGCATGGAGATTGTTCTCCGGTTCTGGACTTGTGGGTAGCAAGCCCAGGTGCTAAGTTTCTGTGGGTAGAAGAACTTGGGTTGAGGGATTTGTCTCCCTCAGGTTTTAAGATGTGAGCCAGCATCTTGTCACAGACTGAGTCTGCTTGTTGCTTTTGCTTAGTGCAAGGAATCTTTGCTCGGTGTGAGCAAGGGGTGGACGTAGATTGCGGGTAGCAATCGAACCACCTAAAAATCCTATGTCCCATATCGTGTGATTTGTTCATTTGCTTCTATGATTGCTTGTGTGGTTTGGCTGTGCCCAGAAGGTATATTAAAAGATGTAGCTCAAACGATAGATCACGCCTATCAGGAGAGTTGCCTTCTTGCGTGAGGAGACTCTAGGGTCTAACCTCCACCTTGTATCCCTGGCATCTATCTGATACATCATTTGGTTTCCACTCTATTCAGCTCTCTCTATTCGAATTTTAGAGAGTCTAATCATTACACTACAAAAAAATGGGTCGTATCCCAATAGAGTTACTTTCTCTTTCCTTGTAATGGAACCACTAGTCGTAGCCTGACGACCTCGAGAGTCGACCCTCTTGGGAGTGGTGGCGGGGGCAGTTCTCGATTTACGATTTTGAAGCTAGTTCCCATGGGCCCCCTTGCTTGGCAGTAGCGTCCTACTGGGGGGGAAACTAGCTAGAGGCCAGGCTCAAGACATTAAGCCTGTGTGTGCACACGTAGTCAGGGGCTTGGACTGACACTAATGAGTGTGACCCTTACTAGTTCTTATCTTCTGGTACTATTACGTGTCTCACTTTCTACATTCCAGACTTGTGTAGATACTTGAGACGCAGTGTAAGTCATCAGTGAACGCATCAGGTTTCTATTTCTGGTGGTCTTCCTTTCTCTCTCCTATCACTTGAAAATACTAAAATTTATTCTATTGGTAGATTTAATTTCTGACTCTCCTGTTTAAATTATAATTAGCATCTTGTTTAGCTGTTATTAAACTATTTAGATAGTTGTACAACTTTATTAAATTGTCATTTCTTATGTCAATAGATGCCAGTGATTACTTGAGTGTAACACAAAGAATAAATATTTGTTCTCATGTAGTTGCGATAATTCATCATTCACGTAGTAGCACTGCAACAATTCCATGATTTTTTCATCGTTGGCCACTCTCTTGCTGTTGATGTGATTCACTACAATGGTGGGAAAATAAACCCACCAATAAAAGATGCCAGATTCATTGCATCTTGAGTGGAGGAGGTAGATCATGGCATCGATCCCTGCAAACAATCACGATTCTCTTAGCAGTAGAAACACAAGTTCAGGGTAGGGCGAGACGTAAAGTTGGAGGACCGGTACAATTTCGATGGATGTATCCATTTGAGAGGTAATCTTTATGTATTTATAATTTATTTGACAGTTGTTACATGTGTCTGTCATTGTCACTGTATGTCATTGTCATATGAATTGTTGTCATAGGTGTATGCATGACCTGAAAATGAAGGTTCGCAACAAGGCTAAAGTAGAGGGTTTGATTACCAGGGAATATATTATAGAAGAAATTTCAAACTTCTGTTCGATGTACTTCGAACTCAAAATTCAAACTCACCACAATCGACCTCCACGTAATGATGATAGAGGAGAGGTAGGTGCGTCTAACCGGTTGTCCATATTTAAGTATTTAGGACGTGCATTCGGACGCTGTTTGAATCACATATTAGAGGACAAAGAGTTGTTGGCTGCAGAGATATATGTTCTCCTGAACTGTGCTGAGATTGAACCTTATGTTAAGCAAGTCCTCAACACCATATGTCAAAATTTTATAAGCTACTTGACGTTCTTCCTCCCATTTACGGTGATGCAGCATTCATCATTGTAGGCAATTTGATTCAGAATTAATTACTCAATGTCCATGCCTCAATGACATGGAGGTTCAAAAGGAACGAGACAGATCTTTTGCCAGATGGCTTAAAGCTCAAGTAAGTGCCGAAGTTAAGTTCTACAAAGCTTTAAATGTGATGTGACACCACTATGGTGGTGGTAGCCACAAGACCAATGAGCCTTGGACCTAGCAAGCAAGCAATTTATGGACCGGTGACTTCACTCGAATGGACTCACCCGTTTGGCACACACTAAGGCCCGTAGGAAACCCGGTGATGGTGGTGAGGGTCCAGGACGGGACCTCGCTGCTCCAAGGGTTGGCTAGCCTAAGATTGAACCCCTAAGGGCCCTGGGATGCCCACTTTCGGGGGTGGCCAGCACGCCAAGGGCGTGGGGTATAGTATCTCTCTCACAACTCACCCGCGGTAGCACTCAATTGATGTAAATTTGGGACCAGACACTCTCTCACCGTCTGACGGGGCTAAGAGGAAATACTAATTAAGCAAGATAAACCAACAAAGAGAGGGGGGCAGGAGCTCACGTTATCAGTGAGAATATGCTGATCTCGGTCGGAGACGATGACGAGCAGGGAGGCATGGTCATGCACCCGCATGCCGCGCCGATGAAGCTTCAACCTAAAAATTCACATTACATACACTATGCCACTTGCAAGGGGGTTGGAGTAGGGGTGGGGAATTGGATTACAATCAAAATGTACCTCCATGCAGGGAGGGGTGCTCAGCATTCCAGGCGGAGAAGGGAAAAGTTGAAATAGAAACCAAACGGATGGAAGATGCAAGTTATGCCCGCTCTCTAGAACAGGGGATAGACAGTTGAAGTTGATGCTGCTGCGGCCACTCCCGAATTTTTTTGTCGATTAGACCAGTGGGAAAATCTTCAGGGTTGGATCAAGACGATGTTCAATTTTTGTGAAATTTCTTGGTCAGTGGTACTAGTCAGGGAAGGGCCGCGAATAGGCCGCCTGAGTTTTGGTTTCGACTGCAATGGTACAACAACAGCTGGAAGACATGGCCGCCACGAGCACTCCCGGCTTCTGAATCAAGCGTGCCCAGATTTGCTGGAATCACTGTCGAGTGCTCTTCAAAACGAGACCCATGGGGATGCCAGGGGATGTCAGAGCAGATTGGGAGAGCCCAAACAGTGGACAGGGGTCGGTCCAGTCCCAGAGGTGACAGAACTGTGCACCCTGGGGAGAAAATTAGGAATTCACTTGTCCAGGGACCAATCGGGAAGTCGATTCTTGGTACTGGAAGCGGACTCATCGTACAAGGTCTCAGCCAAGCCCCGCCTCCATATCTTCAAGAGAATGGTCATGGGGGCCTCTGAAAATCACTTCAGGTTGCCTGTCAATAAGCTGATGTGTAGTCCGGCAATGACGGCTCTCTCGGGCAGCCACGAGCTCAGAACGGGATGAAAAAACCACTGTTGCTTAGAAGACTCGGAGACACTTCTGATGGTACCTCTTGTGTGTCCAGTCTCTTTGGGATGAAGCTATGGCAGGCTCCGCAACAAGCAACTTCTCTACTGCCTGCAAGTTGAGAACTGTAGGTTGAAGAGGGGAGGTGGGGAATGAGCTAAATGGGAAGGGAAAGAGGGTGGATAGGTGTGGAGGTAACCCCTGGCTATTAGGGGGTCTGGGAGGACCATCTCCTTCATTCGGCCCGAAGTCTCAGACTTTTATGGCTCCAAACTCCCAAGTGACTACCTACATTAGGAAGCCACCATGGACAAATATTTTGATTGTTACCCCATGTCTGAGGCCATGCAATTCTCTTTTTCCAAGGAGAAGTTTTTGCACAAAACCAAGGATAAGTGGAGATGCGTTGAGAGCTTGAGAGACATTAGGTGGCAAAGGCCCATTGAGACCTAGTACGACAAGAAAAGTGAGCTTAGAATGACCTACCTGCCCCACCCAGTCACCTCCAACCAAGAAGATCGTAGTCGAAGACAAAGGGTCCCGCATGTAGATAAGCCTAGGTCCAAAACTAGGCCTGGTGACTGTGGACAGATCCACCCTGATGCACCTATTTCAAACTCCACTACCTTTGCCGAACTTTTGAAAATCTTTTCGGATCGATTGGATAGGTTGGATAGGATGTGTTCATGTATTGGGCCACCGAGTCCCCCTAGCCCACCTCCGAGACAGGACGAAGTCATGCCCGAACCTAAGGAGGTTGTGGTTGGAAATCTCAACCCTGTGCCATCTACGGAGACCCAAGGTCCTCCCTCCATCATAGAGGATGCCCCTTCCCCATCCGAGGGAGATGTTTTGCCACCCTTCGATCTTTAGCTGGAGCCATACTTCCTTCCTGGTGCCATCTACTTAGCTGGCTAAAGAAGTACTTAGTCCCCAAAACCTCCCGCTACCCACTCATGGACCCCGCACTACAAGTAGTGCCCGCCCACTCGTTCCACACAACTTTCTGGTCTTTTGACTTTGTTAATACTTTGGTAGACCTAATTAGGGGGTTAAATCGGCAGTTGACGTGGACGTATATGTTGGCCCCAGGCTTCAACCGACCCAATAGTCGTAGCTTCACGCATCCAGCATTGGGGTCCATTACCTCTGTGTGCACCGTGGGTCATATCACCATGGAGGTTCTTTTGCTCCTCCCCATCCCTGATGAGCTTAACTCCATTCCACTTGTCCCGAGGGAGGAACCATGTCTTCCACATGAGGCGACCGTCCCATCTACCACAATGAATGAAGGTGAGCATCTACACCTTCAAGAATTCTGAACTTGGGACTGTGTAGTGAGGGAACCCATCGTAGGGGGTCACACATTCTTTGATGCCTTCGATCCCTTCCCTAGTGAACCTCTAGACCCACCATATCCACTCCATTTCTTCAAAGAAGTTCACTATCACACCCCTACCCCGTAGGCCAGTCATCCTACACATAGCAAGAAGCCCATTCATTGGGGTCATGAAGAAGGTGACTTTGACTCTCCTGGCCCTTCCAACACTATCAAATCTGTTAGGGAGTCCGTGCACGATTGGTTCACATTAGGATGTCTAGGAGTCCCCCATTCTGCCAACCTCTGGTTGCGTCGAGTGTATGCTAGTCACACATTTGGATGTCCTAGCCCACCATTGCATGTCTGCATAGCATTAGGTTTGTCTAGGACATAAAGTGTGCTCTTCCTTTATTTGTATAGTTTGTTAGGAGTCTGCACCTACCTTCGTCATCCCATAGAGTCCAGCGATACGATGCTCGATGCTAGGCACCACCTTGAGTTCCATGAGGATGATTATGTCATAATCAGGGTCAGACTTGAATGGTTTCCCTCTAGAACCGTGAAGAAGTTGCAAGCTCGCGGAGCCGGTCCTTTTCGAGTATTGAGGCGAGTCGGATCTAATGCGCACGTTGTGGACTTGCCTGAGGATTGTGGGATCAGCTCCACCTTCAATGTCTCGGATCTAGTTATCTACAGGGACCCAGCGGTAATTCCTAGTGAACATTTTGAGCCATCTCCTCTCCTTGAGAGTGACCCCACCCCTGAGTGTCCACCACTAGCCTCATTCTAACAGCAGCGTGAGCAAATATAACATATACTGGATAAGCAGGTGATCATTACAAGGAGCGGGGCTTACCCGCGCTCTCTGGTGCAATGGGGAGGACGGCCAGGGTCCGATGACACCTGGATCACCCGGGCAAAGGCACATAGGACATATCCAGATTTACTGGAGCGGTACCTGAGTGACAACACCCCTTACTCGACGGGGTCGAGTTCTTCCCACCTGGGGAGAATTGATGGGACATCGGAGCTTGGCCACTAAATTTTTGAGTGAGTATCTGTTTAGAGTGTCATTGGTGTGTATTTATAATTTTAGGTTTCAAGAGAGAGTTAATTGACAAAATGTAATGGGTTTCTTTGTAAAAGGTCACTTAGGCCCGACGGGGCCCCCACCCTCTCTCTCATTGGGCCACCTAGCTTCTAGGACCCATGTGGATTGGTCCAAGGTCCAAGGTGGGCTTAGACCAAGACCATTCAAACTTGGACTAAGAAAGAAGGCAAATCAAAATTCCCATATTTAAAGAGGGCGCCCCCTTCTTTGTCCCTTATGGGATTTTTTATTCTTCTTTTGTCTCCCTTCCCCAATATGCCCCATTGGCCAAGGGTATATATGGTTATTTGTCCTCCCCATCTCTCATTTCTCTCTTCCCTCCCTCTCTCTTCTCATGCTCTCTCCTCTCTCCCTCTCTTCTCCGGCGGCTAACGGAGGCTGGCAAGGGAGAGGCGGCGAGGATCGTGGGGCGTGGATCGGTGAGGATGGAGCGAGGATCGCGATGGTGGAGGCAGTTCGTGGGATCGTGAGTCGGTGACGGTTTAACGACATTTTCTTCGTGGATCGACGTCCACAGTACCCAAAATCTTCGGTGGAGGTAGGGGGACGGAACCTTGACTCGTGCACTTCCTTTCCCACAAGTTTCATAGGCCGTGGTGAGCCGAGCGGGCTTATTTGGGCATTTTGGAGAAAATCCATATTTTAGGGCTTGTGTGCCGATCCGCCGTTTCGTCGCGTTTCAGACCGATTTGAGGGCATAGATGCATGCTAGGGGTGTCGGGAGAGCTTTCCCCTTGTTTTCCCCCTCATCCGTGGATGATCGGGGCGTGGAATGGGTTTTTGAGATTCTTCTCGCCGTCCCATTCTCGGGTGGGTGTGGCGGCCCTTCCAAAAATCGCCACACTCACTGGCGGCCCAAAGTAGACACGCCAGAAGCCCTGGCGGCCTAAGGTGGGTGCACCATCTGTTACTGTTTTGTCGACAGGGGTTTTCGTCGGCTGGCGGCCACACGATAAACCGCCAACTGCTGTAGCGGCTGTAGCTTCGGCCGCTACTTCTGATTTTACCCGTTGCACTTTGGGGCGCGTGTTTTGATCGTTGGGGTCACGTGCCCTCTAGTGGCCGTAGGTACGCGCGCCAGAGAATCTTAGCAGACTAGGGTTGAACCGCTAGAGCAACTAGGCGGCCCTATATAGGACTGCTAGACCCATTGTGACTCGTCTTCTAGCGGACCAAGGTTGGGCCACTAGAGTCCTTGTGGCGGACCAGAGTTGGGCCGCTAGTGACTGTGGCAGCCCAAGGTTGGACCGCCAGGATACTCTTCGTGTTTACCGTGTTGTTGTGCGTTGTGTTGGTCTCCGGTCGACCCGGTTGTGACCCAGTGGTTGACCTTCGGCCTTGTGAATGTCCCGGACACCGTGAGACCTGTGTTTGTGTTTTGAGGGTGTCTGGAGGTGATGCATTATGTCGATTGGCGTGCTCATGAGTTTTGCGATCCAGGTAACCCCATGCATATGCTCCGAGTATCCGTGCGGGCCGTGTGTATGGCCTTGGACTGCGAGTCCAGTTGACCAGCCAGGGGCTGGGGATTTTTCATGTGTCACCATGATTTTGGACCTAGGGATTAGGCCAGATTGACGGCTCAGTGCTGTCGCGTGCGATGGTCTTGACCCGAGCCTTGTGACTCAAGGACCGTTGAGTTTAATAGGTCTAGTGGGCTGTCCAGAGTCAAGTGGTCATGAGCCACTTCTTCCCTCGTGTTACTCGCAATGGGTGCGTGCGTGATTTTTTGTGTTCACGTCTATGACTCGTTCACTAGTCGTAGCTTCCACGGCACGCATGTGTCGGCCCACCGGGGGCACTAGTGTGGCGTACCTGAGAGAGACAGTGAGTAGGCTGGTTACCGTAGGGCCCCCGCGCATAGTCGAGTCCGAGCTCAGGGGGAATTACCAGCTAGAGGACAGGCCGAGGGCGTATGGTCTGAGTGTGCACACGAGGCTGGGGGTTCGGACCCGTGCTGACGAGCGCGACCTCAGTTAGTCCTTATTTTGTAGTACTTCTGGTTACTGAGTGTGTCTGAGTTTCACGCCCGGGACGTTGTAGCTAGACACTTGTGACGCGGTGTAATATGTTAGGCGACGCATCTGGTCATTCTTCTAGTGGGTGGTGCTCCCGTCACGTGACGTGAGTTGTCGTGTCTCAGATTTTTATTTCTCGTCTGTGAGACAGGGTTTCGGGTGTTGTTTTCGAGAGCATTTTCATAGCCAAGGTCTAGGGTTTTTGGTGAGCGTCACCGAGGGTTTTTCCTAGACGGTGTGGAATTCACGACAGCGAGGTCGTGATGGTGTTTTTGGACTGTGTAGTTTCAGCTTGGGCCCCACTGTGAGGGTAGGTTTCCATGACTGAGGCGTCGTGGCGTTTTCCTATTGGCGTGACTAGGGCGGTTCATGTCTGGTTATTCCCCGACCGTGGGATCGGGATGTTAGGTGCGTGACTTGGTTGTGCCCCGACGGGAGATTGGGTCGTGTTTTCTCGTATAGTAGGAGTAGCTGTAGAGCCGAGGTTTTATGGGTCACCGTAGGTTACTGTTCCTGCTGTTACTGCTGTTCTTTCTGTAGCTAGCATAGCTCTTTCCCTTCCGTACTGCCGTTGTTCTCGATTGGGGTTCTGCGGGATCCCTACTAAGCCAGTGATAGGAGGCTCACCCCCGATTTTCAGGTGTGGTGGTTCTTCCTGGAGGTTCGAGGGCGTTACGTAGAGGTTCTTAGTTGCCAGCTTGCCGGGCCAAGTGTTCACTTGGCATGTAGTACATTTTACTACTTTAGATTATACTTTCTGTTGGACTGGACTCGTACTCCCCCACCTCCTGGATGGCTGCCAACCTCTGAGCCCTCTACTCTTGTGCCTAGTAAAGTCACAAGTACTCTGCCTATATCCCAGCTAGTCCTGACATCCAAGGCTCATGCGAGAAGCCACGGGTGTGGTAGCCCAGGTGCAGTCTATCAAGCGCTGTCTCAGATCCTCCGGTGAAGGAAGTTGGTCACTTTGTAGGTAGCCTCGCACTTGTTGAATCAAGGAGGCACCCACACTCGCGTCCAATAAAGGCTCCGGTAGTGGGGTGGAAGTAGGCCACTCAACCTCACTCAACCTCCAAGCTCGACGAGAAGTCACCTATCTCTGCTAGCACAATAGTAGAGGTTGAACCATTCCAAAAAGAACAAAGAGAAAGTGAGAAATACATGTGAAACTTTTCATGATAAACAAGGTGGAAAACTTGATAAAAGTTCCAGCTCTTACCCAGTGCAAATCCCTCCGCACCTATGGCGCCACTTGTCAGGGTCAGGGAGGGCAATGACTCCTCCACGACCAAGGGGTCCTCCCCCATATCCCGGTCACCTCCAGCAACTATAGGTAGGGTGGGAAGTTCCTCCCGACCACTCCCAGCAGGAGCTAGCACACGCTCCTCCCACAACTCCAGCACTACACACAACACAAAGGCATCAGTACCCTGCCATAAAGCATAAACAAGTACTAAATGGGGAAGGAAAGACCCCCACACACCTCCGAAAGTAGCCTCCATCTCAGCCCCCTCGGCGGAAGAGGCCCCAGAAGAGGAATAGCTCGAACTCTCCTCCGTCTCCATGATGAAGCCACAGCTGCTTGAAGAGCTCGGTGACGTCTCCGATGGGCCTCCAAAGGTGGTGGAACTAGAAGCCCCTGTGATCAATAAAATAACAGGGTCAGCACACTACCTGGCCTCATACAAAGACAACCATCCAGTTAAGGGTTTCAGACAAGAATCTCACCAGTCGGGGCACGCCCTTAGAGATCCACTCAATGTCGATGACCTCCTCATCCTCTCCAGCCAAGCCACCGCTGCAGGCTCTCACTCTACGGCTCCAATTGTGTAATGGGAAGCTCACCCTCCTCCAAAGGGGAGGAAGTACTTGTGACCAACGTCGAAAGAAGCTCAGCACTAATGAGCAACACAAAAGGCCTATCACAAATGACTAAGTTCCCAGTCACGTACCTAAGGGTCCCATGGTGGAAGACCCCACCAGCCCCATCGCACAAGCAGAGACCATGGCTGGTAAAAGAGGGAGGGGCATCCCTACCAACAACTGTGGTAGTGATCCAGAAGCATCCCCGGCAGCAGACGTGACCAAGCTACCCGCCGCTCCTGCCTCGCCCTCAAAACAGGGGTGAGCCACTGACGGGCCAGTGCTAACCAGCTCTTGGATCATCTCCTAGGTGGCAGTCAGGTCCTCACCAGGCAAACCAAATCATAAATCCCATCAATGAGCCCAGCCTACCAAACATCCAACAAATAGAGGGCAACTCTCTTTATAACAGTTCAACACTTACCCGAGCCGCCCCGGGTCACTGCCATCTCTTGCTCCTCAACTAGGAGGGGCACTCCACCTTGCACCTTAGGAGGGGATATGGCCCCCAGCTGAAGTCCCACGATCAATGACACCGATGAGGGGGGGGGTGAATTGGGTGACTATAAGATTTAAGAAAACTTTGCCCGATTCAAAATAGATGTTATAAACCAGCAATACAAGAATTCAGATCTGTTAAATCTGTGATTTGATCTATCAAGATCTATCACATATGATAACGAATTATACTAGATACGAATGATACAATATGGAGGAGACAATATATACGTACAATCACATATAATGGAGGTAGAAGAGATGGACCAAACCACACAGCTCAAACCACAAGGCATAGGGATTTTTAAGGTGGTTCGGATGTACCAACGGCAACCTACATCCACCCCTCACCAAAACTTGGTGAGGCTTCACTGCTGGAAACCAGCACGGGAATAAATCCCCAACACGGAGATGAGCTCCAACACACACCCTGAGACGAGCTCCAACATGATCCAATCAGATGAACAATGCATACACACACTACAATGGATGCAACACACTACACACAAGAACACTCGGATCTGGATAGATCCATACACACACAAGTAGATCTAAGGAGATCCACGCACACACATGGATCTGAACAAGATAACACATACAACCACGGATCTGAGTCGATCCACACACACACGGATGTTTGAAGATTACAAAGAATAAACACTTGAAGCTCAAGAATTTGGACGAAGAAACACAAAATAAAAAGTTTGAATTAAGCTCCCCCTGAGTAGATGATGCAGATTTTGGATGAAGCTTAAATCTCCACTTGATTTAGGTTGATTGGCTTCAGATTGATCTTCAAAAACTTTGAGTTGGACGAAGAGTTCCTAGACGAAGCACTATTCACAGAGCTACAATAGCAGCCTTTTCTCCCCTTGATAGTCTCCTTAATCTTCCTTAAGTTGATTAGAGTTACAGGCTGGGGATTGTCTCCTCTACAGAAGGGGCGGCCCCAGGAGCAGCGGGTCCTTCCACGGCCAAAGTAGAAGTGGGCGCCGGCTCCTCCGCAGGAACTAAAAAAGGGGAGGAGAGGCCGATATTATTAAGAGAAAAAAAATCATGTCCTGTAGGGTGAGAAAGTGTCAGGTGGGACCATCAGTGAGAATCTCTAACCAATGGGCTGACTGGACTCGGCCTGAGCAGCTGCGAGTGCGGCCACGAGCTTCCTGGCTTCAACTTTCCTCCACTCCAGTTCCTGCGGGCTGACCGCCTTGCCACGGAACTCCATAGAACTCGCCTCCTTCGCTTCTGCTGGAAAAGGATACGCGCATGTCATGTAAGAGCAAAAGATTTCCCGGGGAGGGTGACCGTACCCCAAAAGGCGCTAACGTCTAAAGGCCTCACCTGTAGGGCGGCTCGGCTAGGCCCGGGGCATGGCAAACTTTGCGAAAGAGGGAATCGACAGAGGTGGAGAAGCTGAGGCCGCACGGAGGACCTCTGCTCTCTTCTGCTCGACCTCTTGTTGCGTCGTCACTCTGGCGGCGGCCAGTGCCTCCCCCACTAGCGATTTTTCTTGAAGCTCCCTAGCACCTCCGGGCGAACGAGCAAGGGTCGACGGCTGCTCGGACCCAGCCCAAGGTTCACCCGCCGCGTGGACCGGCGAAGGCAGAGGCCCCTCCCTAGCTGATGAACACGAAAGGTGCCCGGGTATGAGCACCCCAAGCTAAAACAAAGATAAAGCAGTTTCAGGGACAAGCGTGACGAGGGAGATCTTACCGGTCGGTCGGCTTGGCTCGGCCTGGCCACCCTCGAACTCTTAAAAGGACGGGACGGGAGGCAGCACAGGAACAGTCCTTGAAGGTTGGGCGGCCTCCGCTTTCCGGCGCTTGGCCTCCCACCGCCCAGCAGCCTTCGCCTCACCTAAGGCCATCTTCATCGGCGATCGCACTCGGGGCCTCTTCGCGGGGGGAGGCAGAGGAGTTGTGGTCGGGGCCGCTGACACCTCCTCGAAGTATGTCAGCTTCTCGGCTTGTCAGAGGAGGTTGCGATATGTCGCCAGCTGAGTGCTGTCCGGATGATCTGTGATGCAAAAAAAGAGAAGAAAAAGCATGGGGTTAGATGCTATCCAACGCCCTGAATGACGTAGCAATGACTGACAAAGAAAATATAATATGTGCACGTGATAATATGTACCGTGGGGGCCGGTATAAAGGCGAAGCGAGATTGGCCAATAGGTCAAGGAGGGCTCTTGGTCCCGGCGGGCCGCTTCTCAAACCAGCCAACATACGTTCCTGACCTTCTGACACTGATCGGCACGGGCGGCTAAGTCTGCATGCTTCCTGGCGCCCAGATGGCATAGTAGGTTGAAATAGTCCATTCCCCATCCGTCAGCGTAATAGTAGGCCAGGTGTAGCGGCTTGCTCAATATGGCCCTCCCCGGGTCTTCAATCTTCAGCCCGTGCACCCGAAGAAGGACATACATCCAGGTCGTGTCCTTGTAATTTTCGGGCCTCCGCTCCTCAGCCCGCACGAAGGTGCAATACGGACAAGTGGTGTCGACCTCTGAACGCCAGCTCTTAGTCGGGGTGCCCTCCTCCTCTGCCGGGAATGGATAGTTGATCAGGTCTAGGCGTTCGCCCCCGACGCCGCAAAGGTCCCGCAGGGTCTTCTTAAAGTCATCCCCTGCTACTGGGGGCAGCTTCACTTGCGACACCGACTGGGTTTTCTGAGCCTCCTTGCGTGCAAGCAAGTAGGTGGCCACTTCGTCGCTTTTGCCATGCCACACTCTGAGGAGGTGCTCCGGATCGATGTCGAGGATGGGCACATGCTGTCGGCTCAGGAACCTCCTTTCTGGTCTGTCCCAGCAGTCGGTCTTGTGTAACCGATAGAATCTCGTCCAAGTGTTCCACCACTTTACATACTCGGGTGTTACTCGTGGGACCCGGCCGGGGGCTGGCACTCGGAAGGTGGCCGTGTCTGCCCTGTGAAAGAAATCCCACCAGACCCGGGCGGTCTCAGTAGTCAGATTCCCCCAGAGATTTTGTGTTGCCAGCATAAACTGGGCGTTGTATGGAGGAATATGCTGATCATACCCGAAGTTCCTCCCAAAACGGAAGGGGTAATAAGGCTCCAACAGCAGGTTGTCCCCCTTTCTAAAGGCCAGCATGCTCGGTCGGATCGACAGTGCCCAATCCCTGAGCTCGGGCTCCAGCAACGGGCGAACCACGTTCGCTTGGCTAATGGGGTGCATGTACTTGACCACTTGGTCATCTCTGCACTCCTGCTTATTGTTAACCAAAGGGCTCGAGTGGGCTGCCAGCGTCCAAAAGTGGATGGAGCCAGTCGCGCCTTGAGGAATTGTTGTCAGGCGGCCCCAGATGTCGTAAAGTCTCAAGGAAGTGGAGCTCGGCTCTGCACTCGCGAACTCCAGCATCCGCGGCACTAGTCCCCAGTCCTGGATAGCACGGGGAACGGGTCTGGTTCGCCTAAACCCCTCACGGAGGGTTTTTTTTGGTTAAAAAATATTTTTTTGTTCTGGGATGTGTTTAGGCGGATCAGAGATGGGAGAGAGAGGGGGTGGTCCCCACTTTATAAAACCTACATTTTTCTTCTATTTTAGTTCACGTTGACTAAGAGCAAGCAGATAGAAGGATACGTGGCTTGAACTAGCTGGCTGGGCACTTTGTGTGCGTAGAATGAGGGGGGATTGACCCGCGTGATTTTGCGTGACCACGGGCTTCGTTCTTCGCGACTCCTTTCATGTACGGGTATGGTGAACGAATCTTTGCACGAACCTTGCATGCGATTGGAACCTTGCACAAGATTGGGACTGGGGAAGGCCATGGGGCCTTTGGGCTGGGAGGTGGGCACGACCTCCAAGGAGTTCACCCCCCTAGGGGCGTGATCGCGCCCTGGGGCGAACTTGCCCCTAGGGGGAGCCGTGGCCGTGGGGTCGGCCCCGATGGCCTTCTGGGATCGTTTAATGTTTTCCTTTGAAGGATGGGATGCTCGAGGGTGCTGGGATTGGCCCGTGGGGGCCTGCTATTGTCGCGTCTTAGTTGCCGCTGGCAAGGTGTTCGACTAAATGTCGGACATACCTTGGGTTGTCAAATGGCTTGAATTGGTGACTAGTGGGCCTCGGATTTGGCCCGAGCTAAGGGTGTGAGCTCATGGGAGTTGAGGAGAGGCACCTTGGGTACGTGGGCTCGGCCTTGTGGTGCGTACCGTATTGCACAATGGATTGGCAGGGTAGCCTCGGGTTGGCCCGAAAGCTAAAGATAAGTGGCTCACTACCACGTATCTGAGGGTCAGAGGTGGCCCTGACTTACTAGTGGGTTATTGTAGAACCCGACTGGTGTGCTGGAGCTGTGTGTCGGCCCACGGTTTCCTATAGATGGGCTGGAATATATGCGCCCACCAGGTGTTTAGGGAAATGCCTAACACACATGTATAAGCCGTATATGTGCGCTGCGGGCCTCCAAAGCCTATGGTTGACTTAGTTAGGTCTCCCTTTGGCCTTGGAGAGTTGGAGGAAGGCGTCTTGGGGTAGGCCCCAACCTTGTTGTTGGGTGCCATGTGGCACAGCTTGTAGTCGGGGGCGCCCCCAGGTTGGCCCAGGTGGTCGTGTAGAGTGCGGGCAAAGCCCGCAACTGAGCGGTCGGGAGTGGTCCTAATCGATTTCTGGTGTCACCGTATCTCACGGCTAGGTAGTTGGGGCCCTGGGTTGGGCCCATCGAGTTGTAGGAAGGATTAGGTAGCCCATGCCTTGAAGGTGTTCGAGGAAATTCCCGAGCCCTTATTGCTTGGCATTGTTGCCAGGGAATTATCTGGGTACAACATGTACTCACTTCAATTCTAGATCACCAAGATGTACATGCACGCCAATTTGCACGCCATTTAGCCCCACTAGTCACTTACAAAGCCTTGGAGTCTTTGAGGCCGATTAAAAGAAGAAAGATGGATGACTCGGAGTGTGATTGGTACGGATGGTTTGACATAAATGATATCACTATTGCTTTGAGCCGAATGTTCATGCCAACTGATCTGGAATGGCCGCCACTTATTCATGAGCTGATAGAGAAGCCGACGGTGATTACTGACAATAGGCAGCTGTTGAGAAATTACACTGACATTGGAGAGCCTGATGTGCCCTTTGAGGAGGGTTTCACTATAGATAAGCTGTGGGCCGGCCTCTTTCTCCTAGATTATGTCCATCCATCATTGATTACTTTCCTACATTCCAAACTCTTCACTGCTAGTATTCCTTGGCCACCTGCGGTCTTGATCTCTTTATCCCCTAATTTTCTCCAAGTTCCATCAATTCCTCCTTTGCTCATTGAGTAGGTATCTCAACTTTTCATCATGCCCCCTCGTGGGAAATCATTCAATCAATCTTTTATTCAAGAATTTTCCAATCTTTTGATCTCAACTCCACCTTCTACTCCTCCCTCTCATTGCTTCACAATTCTTGAAAATAAAAAAAATGCCAATTTTCAAACCCCCCAATCCACATCTGTCATCTTTGTTGAAGAGACCTCCTATCTTCTTCATGAGTGTGCTTCGACCCAAGGGCCGCTCATTCAGGGTCCATTAGCGGGCTACCTTTACTCCTCCGTCGAGGGGTCCTCTTATGTATCATCTCTTGTACCCACCTCCTCTTCTCCTTCTTCTTTAGGATCTAGTGGTCAGGCTAGTTCTTCTTCTAGTTTGTCTAGCGATAAGAGTCTAGGGGTAGTCGCCACTAGAAAAACCAAGGGTAAGTAGGTTCCCCATAGATTTTTGATAGAACTAGCCAGGAGATGTCGAGCTTGCTTAGCCATTCCCTAGTTTCTAGAGGATCCGATTATTCTGTCGGATTTGGAATGTGAGGATGCATGCATTTTCTACAAAGGGTTTGGTGTTTATGAAATCATGAACGATGAGGACCCTGCTGAAGAGGGGGATGAAGATCATGGAGAATATGAGGATGAGGCAAAATACTAATGTCCGGAGTCGATTCCCATCAGGTTGGCTAGTCACTTCCAGGGAACATTCATTAGGGGGAGACATATACAGGATAACTACTTGGTGTCACATGAGTGTCTTTTTACTATGAAGTAATAAAAAAGAAAAGGTGTGGTCCTGAAGCTAGATTTTGAGAAGGCTATGATGGGATTGACTGGCAGTGACTTTTTGATATGCTGGAGAGGATGGGCTTTGGTGACAGGTGGATTTGCTGGATCAGGGAATGCATTTCTTCGACTTCCTTTGTGGTCCTAGTCAATGGGAAGCCGTCCTCTTGGTTCCACAACGGTCATGGCCTTCTCCAGGGGGACCCCTTGTCTCCCCTACTATTTGTGCTTGTGACTAGTGTTCTGAGCAGAGTGTGACAGAGGGTTGAGATTCGAGACGGCCAATTCGATCAGAGGTTTTCAGGTGGATAGAGGTAGTTTGTCATTTACACACTTGCAGTATGCAGATGATACCATTCTGTTCCTTGTTGAGAGCGAGCATCTGTCTGTCATGGCTAGGACTTCTTGGAGCTACTGGAGGAGGTCACTGGTCTGAAAGTTAACTTTAACTAGAGTCTTCATATAAGGGTCAACATCGAGGATATGTCTCTTTTGAGGGTGGCATGCTTGTTGGGTTGTAAGATTGGTGAGTTCCCAATCTCCCACTTGAGTCTTCTTCTTATCCCGGTCTCTCTTTAGTGTGTATATTGGTGTCCCATCATCCAGAGATACGAGTCCAGGTTGGCTAGGTGGAAGACTAGAGCTTTATCTTACGTGGGCAAACTGGTTTTGTGTAGATCAATGTTGGATAGTCTCCCAATTTTTTTTCTATGTTTCGGATCTCGAAGATGGTGGCGAAGAAGATTGATTCTATCTAGTGCAAATTTTTCTGGCATGGTAGTGCAGGGGAGATGTAGGGGTTGGCATGATATAACATGGGGAAGGCTGACCACTTGTGAGAAAGAGGGAGGACTGGTGATCAAGAATATCAAGGACTTCAACTTGGCTCTCTTGTGTAAGTGGCTGTGGAGGTTGGGGCATGGAGAAGAGAGGCTATGGGCTTAGGTGATTAGGCGGAGGTATTTTGACTAGAAGAGGGTATGGGATTTGGCTTCTACTCCTCTTCACATGACTTCTCCTCTTTGGTATGATATCCTCTCTTGCAGGGATGTTATTGTCTCAGGCGTCCGGATTCGACTTGGAAAAGGTGACATGAGCCTTTTCTGGAAGGACAAATGGTGTGGAGATTTCTCTTTGGAGGCCTTACTCCCTACCCTCTTCGCGATTGCAGCGGATCCCCTGGGATCCATTTATCAGGCTTTTGACTTCCTCTTGCCTAGAGGGGCTTGGGCACCGGTCTTCAGGTGGGACCTCAGGCATGAGTTGGCGCAACTTCACGACCTCCTTTCTCTCCTCCTACCCGTCCATCCTTGGCCTGATAGTGAGAGGATGTGTGGGTGTCGCAGTGGGAAAAAGAAGGGTCCTTCACTGTCAGGTCAGCCTATGACGTCATTTCGGATGGAGGGTTTGTCATAGCCTCTATGATCATGTGTGGAGATTGCAGAGCCCGTTGAAGGTGAAGCTCCTGGCTTGGACGATTTCTCATGAGAGACGACTGACTCGTGACAAGTTGTGCCATTTCCTTCCCGACATTTAGCCGACCTGCTGCCTTTGTGAATAGGAAGATGAGATTTTCGACCACCTATTTGTAGGTAGTACCTACTCAGCGGGTGTCGGAGGAGCTTGCTAGGCGTACTTGTTGCCTAATCGGCCAGTACAGTGAATTCCACTGCTTGCTTGTGCATTGAGAGAGGGCTTGGCCCAGTAAGAGTGATAGGGTGTGGTGGCTTGTCATTTATGCCATCTTGTGGACGTTGTGAGGGGGGGACCGGATCAATCGGATCTTCAGGAGGGAATCTCGGGCCGAGGAAACTCTTGTATCTTTTGTTTGTGATAGAGTAAGGGAATGAGCTGCTTTTCTTTGTAATGTGACTTCCCTTCTCCTCTTTTTGGCTATCTTGGGGGCTAGGTTGATCCACACTGCCTTTGCGTGATCTCTCTTGTATATGATTTTTTGGGGTTGCCATTTTTTGGGGTTGTGACAGCATATATTTGTACATTCTGTTCCATTTTATATATTAGTGGTACCATCTACTTTCAAAAAATATTGTGCATCAATGAAATGAGGAAAAGGCAAAAGGAGGATGAGAGGGAAATAAATGGAACCAAAGAGCAGAAAAATTGAGGCAGGGCTCCAATGGAGTATGAAGAGTCATGGGTAGTTAAAGATTCATCAATTACTTTGAGTCATTTGCTTTGTAAAAGGTTTATATAATGTTCTCTATGAGATATCTGTTTAAATTTTCTCTTTAATAGGCTGTGCCTCTGTAATATAGTCCATGGGTCACTATTAATGTTATTGGAGGAATTTAAATGTTGGTAACTCTTTGGAATGACTTCGGGGTGCTTCAAGCATTGAATCATATGACTGTTTCAATGTAGGACAAACATCACAAATGATTTCACACTTGCTTTGTTCAATCTTTTTCTTTAGCTTTCTATTCCCTGATTTCATTTTCTTGGACAGATCTAACAAATCTTCATACATTGCAACCAATTCATCAAAGGAGGGTTCATCAGTTTCGGAGCTTACCTGAGACGTAGTATCATCATCCTCATTTCTTCGGTTGGCCATCAGGCATTGATCCGCCTTCTCCCCGTTTGCAGCAGTTACTCTGTCCAAGATTTCTTTTCCCGACGCACACTTGAGGACAAAGGAAATTTTGTCAGTATCGACAGCTTCTCTCATTATTTTAAGAACTGTGACATTATCATGGTTCTTTGATTTATCCTCACTAGTCCACTTATTCTCATTTTGAGGCAACTTATGTGGGCCTTTTGATACGAGATTCCATAGACTTAGATCAATGAAATTCATATAAACGCAGAGGCCTCCCAACCATTTGGTGAAATTTGACCCATCAAATACACAAGGACGAGCCATAAGAACGGATAGCAAGCAGCTCCAACACACAAAGCAATCACTGAGAATTCACCAAAATCCCTCAATCAAAACTGGATAGATAGCAACAAGAGTAGCACCTGAAGCAGCAGGATCCTCTGTAGATCATTGGATCTGAATGTACAGAGACCCGCTCTGATACCAAATGTAGGGTCGAATGAGTCCAAGACGGTATGCTTTGAGACCAATAGATGAGAGTGCTACGCTCGAATTCAGAAGGGGGGCCCTCCCCATGGAAGATCCCATGTGTCCTTTCCCCTCCCCCATATCATCTTATTTAAGTAATCATGTAGTCCCGGTTGAAAGATAAGTACAATGAGAAAAATATGATGTGTTAGTTGTGTAGAGTTTCTCCAATGTTTGGAACCCGTGGGTGAGATGCCCACTACCCACCCCCCCTCCATCCCACGGGTGAGATGCCCACACCCCATACCCACCCCCACCATGGAAGATCGCCGGAGCCCCGGGTGCACCGTTCCTGAGATGGGAGCGGGCGAGAGGCCCCATCCGAAGCCACGGTCGTCCTCCCACGCTGTCCACCGCCGCTGCCGCCCTTCACAGGCACCACCACCGTCCCCGACGTCAACTGCCGCCACGACCATCACCGAGGTGGAAGGGGTAGTACAGCGACATCGGCCCTGAGATGGGGTCGACTGTTCCTAAAGCCCCCAGTCCACCCCCCCCCCCTCCAGCAACATGCGTCCCAGCCATCGCCATCCATCACCGTCGTCTTCCCCACACTCTCATCGCCAAGCACAGCCACCCCACCACAGCATGGACTCCCCATCTGAAAGCCCGTGCCCCCCCGTGCCATCATCCTCCACCCGCCGTCACCTCCACTAGGACACCACCGGCCACCCTCACCGTCCCTCCGTTCCCCTGTCCATGACCCTCAACGCCATCAACCTTGGCTGCAACCTGCCACCCACCAGCAAGTGCCCTCCGCCCCTCTCGGTTGCCCACGACCCTTCCCTTTCCCTGTCCGCCGCACAGAACCACCGCTGGCCCATCCTGTGCTGCACTCCACCTACTAACGGACCCCACCCCGGCCACTTCCTTCCCTCCCGCCAGCCCTCACCAAGTCGCGGCGGATCCCCTGTTCCAAACAGGGGATCGTTTCTCCCTCCTCCCTCTACACATCGCACCGGGTGGTCCCCGTCGCACGGCGCTCTCCTCAGCCCTCCGCTTCCCCTCTCCCTCTTTTCTTCACTTCATGACTACCTCTTCGGTTTCTCCTCCCGGCTAGCGTCTCCCTCTGCCAGTTCTCCTGTCCCCTACACCTCCAACTCCTCCCCGTGTGCACCCCTAACAGGAACAGCAACAGTGGGCAGCCGCGGTTTCGGTTTGGACGTCCACGGCGAGCTCGCGAAGGCCTGTAGCTCTGCCTCTCTCCATGCAGCCCTGCCAGCTTTGCCGTGGTATCCTCCAACTCGGTCCCTGACTGCCGCGAGCCCACCGTGGCCAATGCCCACGTCCATGGCAGCCCCCATGCAGAGCAAGCAGTCCGGCCCGCTGGCATCGTCCCCAGCCACAGCAGCCAGATCGCTGGCCGCCACCCAGGTACGCCAACAACCACAGCTTGAGCCCATGTCGTCGGTCCTCACGGCAGCAGCAAGGAGGAGATCGCACCTTCGAACGCCACTGCATCCAACCATGAAGCTTCTGTGCACGGGAGCACGCCGGCGACGTCGACAGCAGGTCCGAGAGCCCACAGAACCGGTCCCCCTCCGAGCATGGCGACCACTCCGCGTCTGAGCATGGCGAGCAACCGGCCATGCAGCGGCATCCGAGCACGGCGCCGACGTACGAAGGGTCCTGCCTCACCGGACCTTCACCGCTGCGACCCCAGTAACAGAGCCACCGCCATCACCTGCAGAGTATCGGCTGCGTCGATTGCGAGCCCGCCGCGGCCACCACCCAAGTCCCTAGCGGCTACCATGCAGAGCTAGGCCGGCCTAATCAGTGCCGCCACCATCCGACAGGCCATCGTCTTCAAGCCATGCCACCTTGCACCGGTGGCTGGAGGGAACAGGGGCACCGTAGGCTCCGTCTGCTACCCGCGGCAGGCGACAGTCCGCCACTTCCTACACGCCGCGAACACCTCCGAGAATCCTGCCCAGTTGCGCGTCGCCAACGGCGTCCCGTCCCCTCTCCAGCAAGGCCAACGTGGTGCCTCTCGCCCCCTGTCGATCACCAACCGTGGCCCACGCCCCTCCCGCCGCCGCTGTCGTCTCCACCTTCCCCGGCAAGCCACCACGATCCCCCCCTCCACGCAGCATGCAGAATGCCAGGATGCATCAGGCCGCTATCACTTCGTCGGCGAGAAGGCTCCCAGCCATTGGGGCAGTGAGCCACCCCCCCTCCATTCGCCACCGTTGCCCTCTCCCTTAGCACCGTCTCAGTTTCCCGGTTCTCCCTCCCACATCTCGTTCTCTCGCTCGTCTCTCATTCTCTTTGCTCTCTCTCTCTCTCTACGGGATGTCATTAGGTGAATAAAAAGAAAACACATGGAACCCCTCCCCCGTGATATTTCTCTCTCTCCCTCATCCCTCTATTATCTTTCTCCGTTTCGCTCTCCCTCTCTCTTAATTCTCTCTCACGTTTTATTTACTGTAGCATTGTATTTCTTTTACTGTAGTAGGCTGAGATAAGAAAAAAAAAGGGGGGGGCGAGAAAATTAATTTCAAAGAAAAAAAAGTGAAAAAAAAAGAGGGAAATTATTTTCTGAAAACAAAAGAAAGATGTGGAAAAAAAATGGGAAAAGATGGAAAGGTAAGAAAATCTTGGACTCAGGAGGCTCGTCTCACATCATCGAGTCTTTAAGGAGATAGAAGCCCCCGAAGACACTATTCCTCTGCAGTCTTCACAGAAGATAGTGTGATGTGGCTCAGCCATGGGGTGCAGCAAAAATGATTTGAAGACCCTTGGACCTACAAGCGCAAGCACACTAGTGAAGGTTCATACCCGATGTCAGAGGACTAGCTCACACGGCACACTTCCCTTTCCCAAGGTGACTCAAGGATGGGAGGTTGAGTCCGAGGACCAGACCCTTGCTGGTTAGGACTGTGCACAAGGTTGAGTGGGGATCCCACCTCTAGATGTTGAATGTTTCGGGACAACGGGCAGACCATGCGCCTTGGTTGGCATGGGTATCACTCACACTCACTCCCACGATGGCCACTCAATGTAGCTGGTCCACCGGGGCCGGGCACTCTCTTCCTCACCGGTAGAGCTCAAAAATGATAAAGAATTACAGAATTAACTAGGAATAGGAGTAGGGGGTTATCAAGCTAGCTTGAAGAAGTCAACTCTGGCCGGAGATGAGGCGGGCGGGGAAACATGGGAATGCACCCGCACACTGCGTTGGTGTCGCTTGACCTGAGATTTAAACAATTTACACCACTACGCCTCTCGTAGGAGGGTTCACCTCAGGGTAGGGGAAAATCAAACACATCCAAACACTACCTCCACGGAGGGAGGGGCCTTTAGCCGGACAAGCTGGGAGGGGAGATTGGTGCGGGAGGTGGTTCTGCCTGGACTGCTCCTTGCAGGATAGAAAGTAGTTGTTGGGGCACCACAGGCTTCTCCGAGCGGTGATGAGGGTGGGACCAGAGTCGACACGACCGTGGACGAGGCAAGATCGTGTCGTAGAAGTCGCGGGTCACCTGGGGGCCGGTCCGGGTCATTGCAGGCCCGGCTTGACAAATCAGTCCTCTGCTGTACCGTTTGGTACATGCTGACAGCAATCTGAAGTTGGAGGTGCGACGAGCTTCTCCAAGCCTACTGGAGGTGAGGTCAATGCCGAATGGACCAGGGATGGTGTAGGAGCTTGCTGTAGGAGCCTTGGGTCATCCGGAGTAGGTTTAGGCCATGGGAGGTCCAGTTGCACAGGTCAAACAATCCCTGCATAGTCTATCCCAGACTGGGAGTAGGTCGAAGGTGGAGCTGCTATGGGCTTCTTCGAACACCAATGGAGGCAGGGCCGGAGTAGAAACGATTGTTGACGAGTCCTCTCCATGATGCCATAGGCAGAAACCCCGGACGAGGCTAGAGGTGATCACAATGAATAGAGAAGCGGTGAGGGATCCAACCTAAGTACAGGGCGGATAGATTACGCAATCCAGGAGGACGGCTGGTACGGGGTGCCCCGACATCCAAACGGGTCCCTTCTTATTGGTGCTGGTCAAGGACACACTAAGGAACGTCTTGGTTGAAGGGTGCACCCAAATAATTGGTGTGGAGGTCGTGGAGTCCATTGCAATAGGTCTCTAGTTGTCTGCCAGAGTCGATGTGCATAGTCGGCTGGAAACGGGCCTCCTAGACAGCACCAATGTCGAATGAAGACGCTTGACCACAAGTTGAGAAGCTGGGTCAAAAAGGTTTCCACCAGTGCTGGGCTAGATGCCAGGAATTGCTCAAGGGAGGCAGTGGTGATGCTGCAATACGGTGGACTACTCTACTTCTGCTATAGATTGGGTAGCAGGAGATATAGGGAGGGAGAATGGAGGGATTAGAGGGAGGAAATGGTGGAAGAGGTAGATGGGGCCTTCCCTAGTGTGAGGGGGATGGGGAAGGAGGGCAGTGACTAGGAGATTGGGGTGAGGAGGGGGCTGCGAACTGTGTGAATTACATTTTGGCAAGCCTCACTTTGTCCCTTCGGTCATGGGGTTCCAATCAAAATGTTAATCCATAGAAGCTTCCCATTCTATGTAGACGCTCTGGTTACACCCGTCAAAGCTATATAGTTCAATGCCCCTCGGTGTGGAGCTGTTTTCATAGATTCAGACAAACTAGTTGGATATGCTCTCAAGCTTCCTTCTTGATCTAATAAATTTACGTTTCAAAACCATATTACCCACTTGAAATTTTCTTTCGATGACTTTCTTTTGAAAATGATGCGAGACGTGCTTTTGATAGATAGAAACATGATTGGCCGCATTAAGCCTATTTTCATCCAAGAGTTCCAGCTGGACTAGCAACGCATCCCGACGCATCGAGACTAAGTTCCTTATCAAGCTGCACTCTTAGGGAAGGGATCAAAATCTCATACGGAAGTACCGCCTCCATCCTATAAGTGAGAGCAAAAGGGGTTTGCCCCGTGAGAGTGCGGACAGAGGTGCAGTAAGCCCATGGAACCTTTACTAATCTTTCAGCCCAATCAGTAAATTTATGCGACTCACACATTTTCTTGATGATTTTAAGAAGAGTCTTGTTGGTGGCCTCAGCTTGGCCGTTGCCTTGGGGATAGTATGGGGATGAATGATGTAATGAAATATTATACTTCTTATAGAGGTCATGGAGCTCTTGTGACACGAACTGAGACCCGTTGTTGGTGACGATGTCACTTAGCACTCCAAACCGCGAGATGATATTCTTCAAGATGAAGTAGCAAACTATGGTAGCTTTGATTTCCGCATACGCTTCGACTTTAGCCCACTTGGTGAAGTACTCAGTAGTGGTAAGGATGAAGGATTTCTGCTTGGTCTGAGAATTAGGATCACCTAGTGGGCCTACAACGTCAAAAGCCCACAAGGAGAATGGCCAAGGAGTAGAAAGAGGATGGAGAGATGAAGTAGGAGTATGAATTTTGTCAGCATGGAGTTTGCATTGAATACACCTATGAATGTAGGTGGAGCAATCTTCTTCTAAGGTTGGCCAATAATAGCCTTGCCTAAGAATCTTCTTCGCTAGGACCTGACCATTAACATGCCCCCCACACTCACTGGAATGAGCTACTTCAACGGCCTTCCAGGCCTCATCATCGCCCAAACACCTCATAAGAACCCCATTAAGAGCATGCCTATACAATTCTCCGATAATGATTGTGTATCTTGAGGCGACTCTTCTAATGGCCTTACGCTGCTCGGTGTTAGCGGATTCTGGGATGAACCATCTCTGCAATATTGTTTAATTTCGTAGTACCAAGGCAATTCCTCTTCCTCTAAGATCTCCTCGAGCTCTGCTAAAGACACCTCTTTCAAATCCTCCATCGCAACCTTCTTCTCTATGGACATCCTAAGGTTATCAAACCAGGGATCCTGAAGGGAAGAAGCGTCTAACCGCTGGACCACAATGGTCTCAGTGGAGCAACTGAGAGGAAAGGAGAGGGAAGAAGCAAGCGATGCAAGTGCATCAGCCAGAATATTTTGAGATTGAGGAGTGTGAATGTATATCAGTTTGCGGAATTGCTTAGCCAAGAGAGTGACCAGATCTTGATAGGGCTTGAGTTTGGGGTCACAGGTGCGATAGGTAGAGAGAACCTGGCATAGCACCAACTAAGAATCCCCTATAATGTTCAAATAATGTGCGCCCAGGATATAGGCGTGCTTCAACCCAGTAAGGAGAGCCTCGCACTCAGCTATATTCTTGGTAGCAGGGAAAGAGAGCTGATATACAAGGGGAATAGTCACTCCCTCCGGGGTGAGGAGAACAACGTCGATCCCTCGGCCTTGAGAATTAAGTGTGCCATCGAAGTGCAAAGACCAGAAAGGGTGATGAGTAAGCGCGGCAAGATGTTCATCGAGGAACTCATCATGGATGGAATCTGTAACAGGAATAGGTGAATGGGCACAATAATCAGCGATAGCGTATCCCTTGATCGCCTTCTGGACAACGAAGGTGATATCGAACTAGGAGAGGAAACTCTGCCAGCAAGCCAACCTACTAGAGAGGATAGGTTTCTCTAAAAGATAGCAAATTGGGTCCATTCTAGAGATCAACCTAACCTCGTGGGCAAGGAAATAATGTTTCAGTTTCTGGGCTACCCAAACTAACGCTGCACAGGTCTTCTCCATAGAAGTGTATTTGGCTTCTGCGGGATTGAACAACCTAGAAAGGTAATAGGCTGCCCTTTCCTTTCCTTCATCGTTCACTTGTGCCAGGACAGCTCCTAGGGAGTCCTCAGTGACAGAAATGTAGAGGATCAGGGGTTTCCTGGGGATAGGAGGTTGCAAAACTAGGGGATTAGACAAATAAACCCTCAGATTGTCATAGGCCTTCTGGCATTCCTCATTCCATTCAAACTTAACCCCCGCCTACAACAGTTCGTAAAATGGATGGCATCTTTGAGAATGCTAAGATATAAATCATCGAATGAACTGTAAACATCCAATTAACCCTCGAAGATCAGTGATATTCTTTGGTGGTGGCATATCTATGACAACCTTGGCTTTGTTCGGATCAATTTGGATCCCCCGCTTGCTAACTATGAAACCTAGTAATTTCCCTGAGGACACGCCAAACACACATTTCTTTGGATTCATCTTTAACTTGTACTCCCGAGCCCTTTGCAACACCTTGGCCAAGATAGCGGGGTGAAAAACTCCTTTTTAACCCCCCTCTCTCCCCCTCCATTCTCTCATCTCTCTTGATTGACCCTCTCCCTCACTCTCTCCTGTCTCTCTTTCCTCTCCCCTATTCTCACCTCCGGCAGCCGACGGTGGTGGGGAGGCTCAAGACGAAGCGACGACAGTGGCGTGTGGCGAGGGCAAAGCCGAGGGGTGTGCATAACATCTAAGTGGAGGCAGTTGCGTTCATGGGAGTCGACCGCGTGGGGTGGATCACTGATCTTCGAGGTTTCGGTCGGTTAAGGCTTTGAAAAGATAGGGAGATAGATCCCTACTCTCCTTGTGTGTTTTCTCCCGTGTTTCCATGCCACGGTGAGGCCGAGAGCGGGAGAACTTCTTGTTTCGGGTTATATGCATGGTCGGGGTCGAGGGGCAGTTTTTGGTTGATCTAGGCCTTGATTCGTGGTTTGATTGTGACTTTCCAGTCGTAGGAATGCTCGGGGATGGATTCCTTATGTTTTTCCTTCGTCTCGCGACGAATGGGGCTCGCGATCGAACTCTGCGTGGAGTTCGTTGTTTCTCCACGAAACCAGCAAAAGACGGCCACATGTGTGGCCGTCTTTCCCCGGGTGGGGGGCTAGGGGGTTGGCCATCCAACCCTCGTATTCCAGGGCTCTGGACAGCTAGACTGGTGGCCGCCCAGGCTCTTCCTGTGCCCAGGGTGGGCGGCCAGGGAGTTGGACACCAAGCCCTGTTGGGTGGCCACAGGTCTAGTCGCCCACCTGGGCGGCCAGGGCTTTGGCCGCCCAGCCTCTCAGCCCGGGGGTGCAGTGTTCCATCGATTCGTTTCCCAGGGTGTCTGTATGAGGCGTGGCTTTGCGGAATATGTGTTCACGTGATTCCGGATGTTCTGTCAATTTCGGTTGATTAGTGTGGTCCATCCCTGTGTGTTTTGTGTGGGGTGAGTAGTCATTCCAGTGGATAGGCTATCCATGGTGACTACCCCTGCGAGAGTTCCATGACCGCAGAGGGTATTCCCACGTTAGGGTTGTGATCGCGACTAGGTACCCTCCTAGGAGTTGTAGGCCGAGGTTCTTGGGTTTCCGCCATCCGCCTTAGATGGTTTACGTATAGCGGGCAGTGCTGTTCCAAGGTTTCTTGTGGTTCAAGCACGTGTGTACACATATCCTCAGATTTTCCCCCGAAAACGCGGAGGTTTGTGCTTCACTATTTCACTACTTGGAGGGCTTATCGTGATTAGACCTGGCGAGAGCGTCTTGTGTGTACAACGCTCTTGTAGAGGCGAGATCGTCTGAGCGTGTGTACCTTGGTTGGGACAAGTGTACGTTATTGATAGGTGTAATGGCGCGTATCTTGTGTTAGGTAGCTGGACACGGCCGTGCCATTATGTGCCGAGGTGTGGATCCTAGTCAGTCCCAGGGTGTGGTATGTGTGAGTGTCTCTTCTACTCCTCCCGAGATTTGGGCGTGAGTAGCGTGTGTGCATATGAGGTCTTGGTGCAGTATAAGACGTCAGTGGATGCATCTAGCCATGTTGTGTATACTCAAGTGGCGGACCCTATGCCTGTAAACGTTGAGTTACCGATAGTATTGTCGTGGCCCTTTTGGCAGACGGGCTAGTGTCGCCCTGTGTGGAGGGCGTGGTTCTTTCGCTGGTTCTAGCTCGTGACCGAGGGTTACTAGTGTTCAGAGGTTCTCACGAGGATGGAAGTTCCGTGTTTGGCCGCGTGGCCTTGTTAGAGGTTCCATCTATAAGGACGGACTGTCCGACCGTCAGAGTCGGGATAGCGTAGTGGCTTTGTGTTCCCTCCATTTATCGCCCTTCTTGTTCCAGGCGCTGTTATTCCTTTGTTATTGCTGCTACTGCTGTTACGGTTTATTGCTTTAGTTGTGGTGGGGATCCACAGGATCTCTACTGAGTCAATGAGATGAGACTCACTCCCTGCATTTTCAGATGCGACGTTTCTCCTCAGTGTGGTACGTCTTAGTCGGAGGATCGGTAGTTGTCAACTCGCCAGTGCTGGGCCCAAAAGCACGAAGCCGATATTGGAACCGGAGCTGGTCGACTGGGCCCTAGCCATTCACCCCAACATACTTATTTTCTGGAAGAGCGGTTTGTTGTGGCTGGAGTCGTACTATCCTTTTCGGTTTAGCCGGAACTTCAGATATGACCAGCAGATCCACCTTCTTTGGCTCACTTTGGCATCCCCAGCAGACATCGGGCCGGCCAGACGACTACGAACAAAGCCCGATCGTGGTGGGACTACTTCCATCATTGTGAAGACGTATCTTTGAGGGTGCCGTCCCTTGCCTATTTACCCCGGGTGACTCCAGAATTCATCAAGTTGTGGAATGCGCGGACCGACTTCTACAACACCTCTCGGAAGGACTGCTGGCGAGCTACTAAGAGTCGCTTCCTGGACACCCAGCCAGAGCCAGTGTTGGACGTCGACCCAGCCTACTTGAAGAAGTTGAAGGGGTGGTCCAGCTCTGAAGTCATGGCCTATTTATTTATTGATGGTCAAGAAAACTTGGATAAATTACTGGGAGTCAAAATTAATTTTCAGAGAGAGGGACTGGGTTACAACCTAGTTAACAAAAAGTGCTTTGGAAAGAAACTTCATACATCTTTTGTGTGTAGCTCTAAACAAACCAGCACCAAAAATCCTTCAGTCTTTCAGTTCAAAGCTCAAAAGGATCCTAAACATGTTGCTAATCACAAAACTCAAAAACAAACTGAGGAAGTGAAAAAGAATGATCACTTGCAGAAAAAGTCAAGAAACATTCATGCTAGAACTATGCATGTTGTACACAACTCGAATACACACATACATGCACACAGAAGGGGAATGACATGTCATTACTGTCACAAGATTAGTCATTTAATGCATGAGTGTAGATTGTAGGAAAAAGATGATCTGAATGCAAGTGTAATGCATTCTAGGAATTCTCATGATAGAAATCATGTATTTAAGAAAATGAGAATTCACTATTTTTGTTGTGGCAAAGTAGGCCACCTTGCTACTCACTGTTGGCATGCTCAGGGAAGAAGATTTAATTCTAAATCTGTCAATCTCTCTGAAAATCAAAAAATCTTTGGTAGAAATAGATTAGTTTTTAAAGAAAAATTCATTATATGCTTTGAGTGTGGAAAGTCAGGCCATAAAACTACTGATTGCTGACTGGCTAGTATTGAAGAATAAAATTTTCATGCTAAAAATAGAAACACTCATGTCCATGCACATAAGTTCCATGCTAATATTAATGTGCACAAAAAGAACCCAAAGTCTGTTATATCGTGTCGTTACTTTCGATAGTTTAGGCACTCCATGTCTAACTGTTATTTGATGAAATCTGATGACATAGAAGCTCAGAAAATGTAGAGAGCACTCTATAGAGGTGCTACTAATCATCTAGGACCCAAGAACTCTTGGGTACCTTAAATTTTAAAATAACATTTGTGTTTTGCAGGAGCATTTTGGGGCTGAGGAATAAAAGGGGTTAAATAAGCCAAGGCACCTAAGTCTGATAAAACCCCAGATTCTACATTTGACAGGTTTGGTTATTTGAAGTTTTCAATAATTTTCTTCAGATAGATACATATCATGCTTGAGTTGTTAGTTAAAATTTAGTCCATACATGCTTAAATCTGAGTTTGATAATCTGCATTGTTGTCCATAAGTCTCTCATGCATATGCTGAATCATTTGTTCTTAGAATTGAATATCACAGTCTAAAAGTTAGAATTACATATGTCTGATGCGTGCATATGTCAATTGCATTTGTTTAAATGGTTGTATATGTCATAAGTGGACATCTTACACAAACACTAAAAATCTGTTACATACATTTTTCATCTACATACATGTATGTTTGGCAAAATGATATCAAAATTTGAGTTGCATATTGGACTGCATTTGCACTGCACTGTCATGCATGACCCTATGGTATATAAAATGGTACGCTGGGAGAAGGGCAGATTATGTCTGTCTGGAAACCCACATCATGCGTAGAGCCTAGTCCTCCGCCAAGTACCATGGGTCAATTATGTGTCTAGGGTCTTGCATATTGGTCATAAATCATGACAGTTTAATGTCTTGTATTTGTTTGATGCTTGAATAGTTTTCATCGCATATCCCACAGTCTAAGTTCAGTCACATAATGCATATAGACAGGGAGAGTCAGCCAAGGCAATTATATGTCAAATGCATATGCATATGTGTTCGGATTAATCAACTCCCTACATGGTCCTCATGTCATATTTGATGTCTGAAGTGCATTCAAAAAGGGGGAGTTCCTAGATTTTAAAGGTTGCTCATATGTTCAATTATGGTTGATCTCTGGCTGCATACATTTGATCCTTACAAATGTCATATCTTGATTGCTAGCTCATGGATACACTCAGGGGTAGCATATGTCAAATTTTGGATTGTCAAGTTGAACATATGTCTGATCTATTTCTTAATCCATGCACTATCTTGTTCGGTCAACAAAATCACTTATTTCGGTAAACTGATCCCTCCATCTTCAGATGTACTGTGCAAATTTCAAAGTCAACTCCTCAAGTTGACTCTTCATTCAAGATTCATCTAATTTCAACTCCTATCTGCTCTAAAATCATTTGATCTCATCATTCTCTTAACTCTAGGATCAATTGTCTGCAGCTCCTATTGTTGCTGAGGGAGAGCTTATTGTCTTTATCTACTTGATTTTCATTGCTATGTCATTGATCTATCAGCTGCCTACTAAATTTGCTCACTTCTTGTAACAACTACACATTATATGAAAAGGCGTAATTGGAAAGATAGGTCAGGCCTATCTGGAAGGTTGCCCCTTGCATGAGGAGATCCTTGGATCCAACCTCCGCCTAGTACTGATCTCAGTTGTGGGTTGATCACTAGCTTGCATTGTGATGCACATTCCTTGCTGACATCTGTGATTGATATTACTATCACTGCATTCCTGAGTTGATCTGACTGAAATCATTTCAAACTTGTTGTACCTTGAACCAGATTCCGCCCTCCTACAGACTCTCCTGGCTCTCTCTTTCTCTGGCTCTCAGACGAAGAACTTCTCCCTTCCGAACTCTTTCTTCTATCTGTCTATTTTCTCTCTGTTTCTATCTATTTTTCTCTCTATGTTTTAGGGCGAGAATGGCCCTTTTTATAGCGAACGGGGAGGGTGGATGAGTTGATGGCGACGCCACTGACTTGTGCTGCGTCGCCGACTCAGTGCCCCGCCTCCCGTTTAGCAGCGCTGGATCAGCGCGTCACCGCCTCAAGCCACCGCCGACTCAACCGCATGGAGCCCCATCGAATCATCTATAAGGGAGTTGCCGACTCACTGAGGGGTATGCTGGTAATTTTGGAATTTTATCCCAAAATCAACTTGTTGTGAGCTCGTGGCCCGGGGTATCATCAGGGCTATTCCTGTGGTTCCAGAATGCACTTTGAAGCCCTAATTTTGAATTTTCAGTGTTTTCCGACATATGCCGAACCCATATCGATTTTCCTTGGTTTTACCCTGATTTGGTCTTCGGCACTGCCATTTGTACTACCAGGCCTATTTTAGAGCCACGTGGGGCTTCTTCGTCAAGTGAGCCACTCCTCAATGTATTCTCCGCCTTGGTTAAGCATTTTTACGGCCATTTATGGACTGTTCTGACATTCCGCGTGTGTTTAATAGATTTTTTGGATTTGCTGTTGACATCGCCCTTGGCAATAGGTATCATGCTTTCGAGCTTGCTTCAAGCTTGTACAAAGCATCTTCATTAGGTTGACAACCACCGTGAGTGCTCCCACTCTTACAGGTTGGCTTTTCGGCCATTTACGGACCACTTTGACATTCCGGGGCACCCAACTTGGGTTTTTCAGTTTTCCTGCTAATTTAGCCTATGACTCCCCATTTTTTAGGACCCGGGGACATTTATTCATCTTGGGAGTGGTTCTTTGTTAGGTGGATGATCACTTGGTACATTCTGTCTGAGCTGGACGGGGTGTGGAGGTATTTCCAACATAATTGGTCTCATTGTTAGGTTCATCGGCTCTGACCGTTATTCAGCCTTAGCGACCTGTGGAAGGTGTGCTACCCCTGAGATGATGAGAGATGGGGTCCCCAGTACTCCTTATGAGGTGACTTGAGACTTCAGCAGTCCGAGCGGACCTATCTTTGACTTTCAATTGACTATTCCGGGCATGTAACTATTACCCGTTCATATTTTAGATGTCAACACATGTAAATTAAACATAGAAAGCATTCATACATACCCCTCTCGGCCTCATCTGTGGCCGGCCCGCATACATCGCCCAATAGCACTGAAGGTATGTCGAGCTGTCTGAAGCATGAGAGACGACTAGGGTCCCGCCTCGCTGCCAGTCGACGAACTACTCCGGGAACCGCAGCCACTAGTTTGTCGGCCTTGTCCACCCTCAGGTCTTCCCCTCGATCCCACGAGTTTCTTCTACCTCGACCCACTCCTGATGCAGGCCAAGTGTCCACATCACCAGCCGAAGCCGTAGCGGCTCGATCTCATTTAGGTAGTGAACCCAGATGTCATGCCCAAAGCCAGGTCGGCCCGCTACAACCCACGGCTGGCCCTCATCAGGCATCCCCTCATATGGTCTCCACACAACCTGTTGCTTATCATTGGATCAATTACATTTTCACAACAGGAAATAAGAATGCAATGCATCATATTAACCCATGTACCAGTGAAGGGGGGTAGTCTCGGAACTCTTGTTGGACTACCATCAGCTCGTACACATGAGGTGCTCCGATCTTGCACGGTAACCACCGCCGCGCTAGTGGGTAGGTAGCCTCGTCTCTGGGTCAGAAGCTGACTCGCTCCATGAGCATGTACGGGTGACTCCATACCTGCATTCATTAGTCACAATTCATTAGTCGCATGCATAATCATAATCATAATCATAAGCAGTTAATTGAAAGAAGTATGATGACAAAATAACAATAAGTGCATACCTGAAGAAAAGGTGAGAACCCACTGACAGTCATCTCATGACCTATCCCCACGGACAGCTCGACTATCAAGTGCGCCAGTAGGGTAGCTCCCCAGGCATATCTCCCCACTGCCTTCAAGTCCTCCAAGATGCTCAGGAATCAGTAGTTGATGTCATCTCCCTTTGACCCCAAAAGTAGCCACCCGAGCATCAGGAACAAGAACCTCCTCAGATCCATATCTACTCTCTCTCTCTCAGCAGGGTCCTGACAGTAGGTAGCTCAAGCTCTCTTGGTCAGACGCTCTGCGTACTCTATCAATGACTCTCCTAATCTCTGCCCAGCGTCTCCCAGCCCCATAACTCTCGTCAGATCAGTGCGGCAAATCATCTTTCAGGGGGGCTCGTACACCGTATCTATGCCTAGGAGTCTCTGGGCTAGCTCGCCGTAGTCTGGGATGGTCACCCCGCTCACAGCCTCCCCATCCACCCTCAGCCCGGTAATCCTAGTGACATCCTCTAGGGTCGGCACCATGTGCCCCCAGGGCATTAGAAGAGGTGGTTTCGTCATCATCCGAGCACCGAGCTGATCGTGGCAGCCATTCTTCCTCGACTGCGCAAGGCCACTCAGGCAGCAAACCAGAGCCTCAGAAATTATTCGACCAGGGCTTCTCCTTAGCGTATCTGGGTGTCAAACTTGGCTGGGTACATCCTATACCACTCTTCTTTCATCTCCAAGAAGCAGAATGAAGTTTGGATCCCGGCATCAAGAGTTCTGAATTTTCTCCCTGAAGTGTGCCAGGTTGGTTCCCAGTTCCTGAACTGTACCATACCCACCATTCTGGCCAGTTCGATCATCCCCGACATCAGCGGGAGTTGCCGTTAGTATTGTATGAAAGAAGGCTCATCCGCGGTCGTTTCGGTACCAGTCCCGCCTCCAACCGAGTTCGTGACATTCCGTGGTGACTTCTTCTTCCAGCAACACCACCCAGTGAGCAGCTTGAACCCAAACTGTCCGGCTCTGTTCCAAATCCAGCACCAGCCAGAGACCGTCCCCGAGCAAATGAAGAAAATTCAGGCACCTTCCTGGGTCCAGTGGGAGAGTTTTGGCATTGGTCTCAGGTCATTCGGAGTTCCGGAGTATCCGTGGCAGTGCCCTCTTCGACCAACTGTCCAGTGTTCCAAAAGCAGGTAGAGCCGACGCCATCCGTCCATTTAGTCTCCGTTCATTCTTTCCCCTCCCCTTGCTTTGCCGGCTGAAGGCCCCTCCCTGCGTGGAGGTAGTTTTGGCTGTAATCGATTAACCCCCACCCCAAGAACCCCCTCCTGCATGAGGAGTAGTGCTGTACTCATTTTGTTTTCAAGTCAAGCTTCATCGACGCAGCGTGCCGGCGTGTGCCCACGCTTCCCGGCTCAGCCACGTCTCCGATCGAGATCGGTGTCTTCACACCAATTAGGTGAGCATCTGGTTCCCCTCCTTACTGGTTTTCGCTTTGCTGGTTTAGCATCGCCTTAGTGCCATCGGTTGGTGAGGCGAGCGCCCGAACTTATACTCGATCAAATTGAGTGTCCACTGCGGAGCGAGTTGTGAGAGGTATTCCATAACCCATGCCCTTGGTGTGTTGGCCACCCACGGAGTTGGGAATCCCAGCCCCTTAGGGGTTCAACCCAAGCTAAGCTATCCCCCGGAATGATGAGGTCCAACCTCAGACCCTCTCCACCATCGTCGATTGGCCTACGGGTGATTGAGTGCACTGCGCGAGTGAGCTACCGTTCAGACCGGTTGCTTACAAAAATTTAGGTCCAAGGGATTATTGTGTCACATCAGGATTGAGCCTGCAACTCCGGCTGCTTGGATGTGGAAGCCTATTCATTCTTCTTGTGTAATTGTTTCTTCAGGAGCTCTATCTCCCGCTGATACTTTTGCAATAGCATCAGCACGGACAGGTCTAAGGTCGCCATGCTATAAGTGCCTTCAACTGCCTCTCTGGAAGCACCTTCAGGCGAGGCGGTTAGCAGAACCTCCTCTCCTTGTTCTATTGTCACCACATTAACAGTCAACATAGTGACCTCTTTGGGAACCACCTGTTTCCCTTCAACTGTTTGCAGCCTCTCCCTAGAAGCTGTACTCATTCTAGTGTTTGGCCCTGGCCTGGTGACCAATCGGGTCAACTCTTGGGGTTCTTCTGGCAGGCCCCCGTATCTCTCGGCCACACCGGCCATATTGCATGCAACAGTATTCAAAGTTCTCTTCTGCTTGGAGACGTTTCTTTTCATTCGACTTGGGAAGGTCAGGCTTTCAAATATAGAAATTCGTCTTCTCCTCTCCTCCTATCGGTGAGGGGTTTCATCGGCCTCACTGTTCAGCCTATCTTCATGTTCGTTGTCATCTATGGACGATGCCATCTTTCTTTCTTCTTCTTCTTCAACTTCCATTGGCAAATATTCTTCTTCTTCAGCCGTAGGCACTTGTAGCAAATGCTGCTGGCCCAATGAGGGGTTTCCCAGGCCTTTAAAGTAATTCCCAACCATGTCGGTCATCTCTCCTTGATCACGTCCTTGGTGAAGGATGGGAGATAGCTGTCGGCTTCGCACTAGAGGCATGTAAGCCAACTGGGCTCTCTTTGTCGGCTGGTTGAATCATCTCCCAAAAGTTGGGACATGGGCCTGCCTGGCATGGGCGTTGAAAGCGTCACGGACTGGAGCATCCACAGCCGTTTGTTCTTCTTTCGGGGTCAAACTCCTTACACTTCTTCTCCCAACCTTCTCCGGTTTGGGATTGTGGAGGTAGACGGGTGCCTCTTCACGGGCAGGTTGGATCCGCTTAGGGACCCACACCTGTTTGAACTTCTTTAGTTTTGGAGCCAGCTCGTGTCGACCTCGGCAGCCTCCTTCTTCCCTTTCAGCTCTCCTCCCGGATAAAGCCTAGAAGGAGTTGTGCGTAGGGATGGTAGGGACCACCCGGTCTGAAATAGCTTTATTGAAAATAGTGTGAGCGCGGCTAGAGGATCCAGAGGGGGGGTGAATGGATCAGTCACCCAATAAAAGTTTCCCGACTCCGAACGCACACTTGCTCGGGTTGAGCTTCATGTTGTACTTTCAGAGCATCGTAAAAGTCTCCGCCAGGTCTTCGAGGTGCTCGATTGTTCTGAGGCTTTTGACGAGCATGTCGTCTATATAAACTTCCATATTGCGACCGATCTATGCATCGAACATATGATTGACCAGACATTGATATGTAGCTCATGCATTCTTCAACTTGAAGGGCATGCAAGTGTAGCAGTATAGGCTGTGATCAGTGACGAAGACTGTCTTATCTTGGTCGGACTCGTGCATTCTGATCTGGTGGTACCCGGAGTAAGCATCCATAAAACTCAACATTTCATGCCTGGCCATGGCGTCGACTAGCTGGTTGATTCATGGCATGGGAAAGCTATCTTTGGGCGTAGCTTTGTTGAGATTAGTGTAGTCTACGCACATTTGCCACTTCCCGTTGCTCTTCGGAATAAGGACCACATTAGCCACCCAATCGGGATATTGGATAGGTCGTAATAGTCTCAAGTGTAACTTCTCGCTCACTTGCTCCCTAATGATGGCCTATCGCTCAGGATTGCGGCGCTTCTTGCATTGCTGCACCGGGCGACAGTTTGGGTCCAGCTTCAGCCGGTGGGTTATGACTTCTGGCGAGATTCCGGGGAGCTCGTTCTCAGACCAAGCGAATACATCTTGGTTGGCTCCTTGGAAACTCGCGTAAGCTTCTTTCTCCTACTCAGACAATGTGGCACCGATCCAAAGTGTTCTACTCGAGTCATCCCCCACCTAGATGAGGTATAGATCCTCAGCCGGGGTGCTTGTGCTCAGACTCGGGCCTTCTGTCCTCGTCTTCTTCTCGGGCGGGGTCTCCTCGGTTTGCTTATCGCGTGTGGAGATCAAGTAACACCTCCTTAACTCCCTTTGGTCTCCTTGGACTTCTCCCACCCCACGAGGAGTGGGGAACTTTAGCTTTTGGTGATAGGATGAGGGGACGCCATGGAGGGTGCCGGGGATACCTTGTCCTATGATAGCATTGTACCCGGTCATTCCGCATACTACAATGAAGTCTGCTAGGAACGTCATGTCTCTTGGTGTGCTCCCGAACGTGATTGGCAATGATACACATCCCTCCGGGAGGATGGTTGTGCCAGAAAAGCCATACAAGGGTATGTACAGTGGCACTATCCATGACAAATCCACACCCATAGGTACTAGGTAATCGTAAGAAATCACGTCGGGGCCGCTTCCATTATCCACTAAAATCCATCGCACAGTACATTTGTTGATGGTCGCCGAGACCACCAGAGCATCAGAATGAGGAGTGGTTACACCTTCTAGGACTTTGTCTGAGAAGACGATTAGATCTTTGAGGTGCTCTCGAGCGGCAGTTTCCTAGTGGTTACTGTCGCCTTGCTCCACAACGTTGATCGCTGATGCGTACCACCGGCGTCTTTTGGAGCTATCCGCACCCGAAGTCGGCCCTCCAGAGATCACCATGATCTCCTTCCTGTTGGGTCAATTGTCAATGGGTGGAGGGATCCGCTCGCATTGTCGCTTCTCCGCGGCCTTGGCGATGAACTTAGCTAGGAGTCCTCACCGGAAGAGGTCCTCGAGGGCATCCTTAAGTTGGATGCAGTCGGTCGTGTCATGCCCGTAGTCACGGTGGAAGCGGCAACACCTTCTCTTGCTTCTTGTCCTCGGGTCGGACTTCATCTTGGGAGGCCGCTGGAGGAAGGGTTCCTCATGGATCTCCATGAGGATTTGGTCAGGAGGGGTCGTTAAGGGCGTGTAGTGTCAGTATTGACCCCTCTCTTTGTTCTCCGAGAGCTCACAACGTTCCCGGTCCTGTCGCTCCCGCTTGCTCCGTCCCTCCCGAGGTGAGTCGGCGGATCTCTTATGGTTAGGCCGATCGGTCCCAGCCGTGTGATCGTGGGCCGCAGTGTTCTCCTCACACCTCAAGTGCTGCTGTGCCAAGGCGAGGAGGTCAGTCAGGGTTGTTGGGGCTTCAACTCCGAGCGACCGTTGGAGGATGGAGTCCTGGGTTCCCTACGCCAGAGCGGTGGTGGTGATCCTGATGTCGAGGCAGGGTATACAGAGCATCTCCAATAGGAAGTGGGACATGTAATCCCAGAGGGTCTCCTTTCATCCCTGCCTGATGGCGAGCAGGCTCACCGCGGACTTGGCTTTCTTTCGGCAGCCAATGAAGTTCTCTTTAAACAGGTTCTTCAGTTGTTGGAAGGAGGTGATGGTTCCAGTCTGCAGAGACTCGAACCATGTCCGGGCATTCTTTCGGAGAGTAGTGATGAAGGCCAAGCACTTTACGATGTTTGAGGCCCAGAGAAACACGAGGTTTTTGTGACGACCCGAGATCGGAGTACCGGAAAGGAACTGGCGCGACTTGAGCCTCGGCCTACCACCCACGAGATCAAAGTCTCGGTAGGGTTAAAGGATGGTGTGAGGGCACATGAGAAGCTAAAATAAGTGCAAAGATTAAACAATAAACAACTAAATAATAATGTAAAAATTTACAAGTATTGTGTAAGTACGACGGAAAATGGAGACATATTTGACAAAATCCAAAAAAAATCTTCCCTGCCCCCTCCTCTGTCTCTGGATGCCTTTTGATGCGTGAGTGGGTGGCGCTGCTTTTTCAACTGCACCAATCCTCTCTCTCTCTCTCTCTGCACCGGCTCACCGCCACCATCTCTCTCTGCAACTCTTTGTCCCCATGTGAAGAAAACTGACCTCCTGTTCCTAGCGTTCGTCGTCCCTGGAGGAAACCCACCCACCTTGTGAGAAGCGGCTCGTGGCTTGTAAGGTAGAAGGTTTGGGGTGATGCCTGAGGCTTTCTCCTGCTGGTTGATGTGGCTCCCGGTTGCTCGATCGGCCTGGTTGCTTGTGGTTCCTCCTCTGTCTTGGTCTTGCTCTTTTTTCTCCTCCTCCTTGGTGCCTAGAACTCCCTTCAAGGACGTCATCTATGGGTCTGGTTTGTATTGATCTTTCTCTTCTGATTCCGCCCGCCAGTGTTGGCAGATTTCTTAATTGCTTCTCTCTCTCTCTCTCTGGTTTCTACACCGTCTCTTGTTCCTGGGTCTTGGATCTCTGCGTACTTCTCATCACCTTCATGACGAATCTGGCGATGGGGTGTCCACTAATGCCCTTGTGATCATAGAGGCAGTGGTTATTTGTTCATCTTTCAACACCTATACTGCAGCTTCCTTGTGCGAACGTATATATAATATGACCATCCCGATCGCAGAACTAGCTGGAACCTCCCTTGTTAATCTCATGTCTGTCGTCCATTAATCGTTACTCTTTCTTCCCACTCCCATCGTCCTTGCTTCGAGTCTCTCGCTTTTCTTCACATCCTCTCCTGTTTTTCCTAGTGCTTGATTCCCAGCAGTCATCTCTCGTTTGCTTGGTCTCCTCCCTCCCAAAACGTCATATGTCACCCGAGGATTCTGCTCCAGGCTCGTTGTTCTCACACTTTGCCACCCCTCCCTTCACTCCTATTGCTCAAGTTCACCAGTTCTAGTCCATCTTTTATAGGGAGCTTGCGTTACTGGTCCGCGTTCGGATATTTCCTCGATGTTCCAGTCTTTCATGTGGGTTCTTCCCCAACACTTTGTCACTCCTGCTGCTTACGTTCCTCCGTCCTCATCCATCTTTCAGAGGTAGCTAGCGTTACTGTTCCTCGATCGGTCGAAGTTCCTTCAAATCTAGCTAACTTCATTAATCCTTCGTCTGGATTCTTCCCCAATGTTTCCTTCACTCCTATTTACTCATGTTCTCCAGTTCTGATCCGTCTTTCAGAAGAACTTACCGATCCTGCAGGATCTGGGGTTTAGTCCCTGTCAAAGCTCCAATCTGTCTTGTGGGTTCTTCCCGTGCTAGCTTCTGGCCCCATAAAATAACAGCCCTGCAGGTCCCCATCTTCCCCCCATCTTTCTTTTCACCGCATGCCCATGATCTTTTGGTCTCTGAGAAGTGTGGTCTTGTCTCCATAGCGGTCTCTCGAACATCGCAGATGCTCTTCCCCCCTCCCCTATTTTCCACCATTATTGCCAGCATAAAATAATGTTCCAGAAGCCTCTCTTTGTGACTATACAATACATATTCCTCTTCTTTACTGTTACCACTAATCTGATTTTTTTTTGTTTGGCTTCTTCCGTGTTCCTTTCCTTTTTGATTGCTTGGAGTTCGTAAAAATTTCCCCCCTATTTTCACTGTGTATGCGTTGCAGGTATCAAATCAGGTAAAAGAGGCCCTGGTGGGTTTTTCTAGCCCTTCCCGTTCTCTGTTTGCGGGGGTTCCTTGATTGGGTGTCAGGAAGTCCTTGGTTATGCTGGCGGCTAAGCACAAGGGAAGGCCTACTATACTGCAGCTCTCGTTGGGGCTGCCACCATCGCCCGGAACGCCGGAAAAAGAGAGGAGGCCTTCTTCAGATGTTATCCGTTGCAAACACACCAGACCGGCCATGTTCCTCGAAGACTGCAGCTCTGAATAGTGATGAGAGGGGTCACCTTTCCGGGAGACCGTCTTCCTCTCCTGATGCACATCCAGCAGATGGGCCTGATGAGGCGCAGCTTCCCCATTTCTCTATAAGGTAAAGAACCCATCTGTTTTTCCTTAACACGTTTCCATAGAACTTGATTTCCATATGTAGACCCTAGAAAACTCAATCTACTGTCCTCTCCCCTTCTCCTGCTATGGGCGCCTTGGCAGATTCAGTGCCACTACTTTTACTCGTTTCATTATGGTGCCGACAAGTTGTCGATGGATTTGCGGGAGTCTTGATATGTATTGCAGATTGGTTTGCCACAAAGTTTATGCCCAGCCTTATGTTCGGGGCTTCGATGCAACTGGGTTTTTGCCCAGCTTTTTCTCCAAAAAATTTAATTTTTATATAAAAAGGTGCCTACTTTGACCAGTTCCGCGCCAGGTTGATTAATGGATTATTTTCTTGGTTTGGATCGTTGAATTAAATTTCAGCCTTTCAGATTTCCTGGAATGGGTTTTATGACTCAAATAAAATGAAAATTACATGACTAGACTCAGAAATACATGACGAACACAATGGCATATGCCGACGAACACTCTGAGCCTCGAAAAAAATGTAGAGGGGCAAGGGATGACCCCATCAGGAATTGCAACACCTGAAAAGATAGGGGTGAGCCATGGAGCCAGAGATAGTGGTGGCGGAGAATCCGAGAGGGTCCCTTAAATATTCCAACACACCCAGAGCGGTGACGTATCGAGTTATCCATGGCGTTGTATCCCCGAGGGCTAGCCTACGAGGGGATTAGGGTTGCTTAGATGTTTGGAGAGGGGTAGAGGAGCACAGAACTGTGATCAGAATATCGGGGCAAAGCCGAATGAAGAAATCAAAGAGGGGACATTGGTGCACCGGATCAGGCAGACAGGGCCGCCCGATTAGTCCATTGAAAGGAGCTACCGAACCACTCGCTCGGGTGCAACAGTTTAGGTAGGGCATGGGCTCCGGATTAGGGGCTGGCCAACGCACCATCCAACACCAGATCGGGCAGGGTGTGTGCGCCGAATCAAGAGCCAGTCAATGGGTAGGCCAGTATCAGATCATCCACGTGAGGGGAGGATATCAACCATAGTGCATGTCCACGTCAGTTCACCCACGTCGGGTGGGGGGGGGCACCAGATCACATGCATAAGTTGCCATATCAGCCCTCAAAACCCATCGGCTCATGCAATGAGGCAGATCGATTCAAACAACAGGGGGGAATGCCGGATCATGCAGTTCACCATGTGTCGGATCATCAGCGATGAAAATAGAGCATCGTAAAATCCCTCGGTGAGCATTATGTGAAGGGCCAATGGGGAAACCAGTCGCACAGACTTGAAGGGTTGGTCTCCCCTTGAATTGCCCCTTCTCTGATGGATTAGAGAGGGAAGGAAAGGAAGATTGGAATCCTATGGGTTTACATGGGCAAGCCATACGAGTTCACGATAGGGGGAACAAAATGTGTGGGGTTCATGATGATCTTATCACCATAAGGAAATCGTAGAGAGGACACCCATAGGGATCACTAAGGTTGACGTCTGGCCATCCTTCCTCTCCCTCTGATGCAGAGCAGAGGAGATATAGGGGCCTGACACCTCTTCACGTAGGGGGTTTTTAGCGGGCAATAGAACGAAGGCACCCGTCTAGTGTAGGAAAAATACAAGGGGGTTTTAAACACTCGCACCCCGGAGCCCTACTCATTAGTCTGAGCAAACCCCGAGAGTTGGTGCCTAGAGAGTGATAATCGTGATCACACATGCAAACTACAAATCGGTAGCGGGGAAAGGAGGAAGCATTCATTGTATAAAAGTAATGCGAAGATGAACATACATTCAAGACAACGTGACTGTCCAGAAATAAGGCCTAATGGCCAACAATTTCATTGATCGAGAAAAGAAAGAATACATGGGATGTAGCCCTCCATCAGGCATAAAAAAAATAAGAAGGGAAGCAAAGATACACCGACCCACCTACGACAGAGTCTCTTCTTCTCCCTCAGCTCTCTCTTCTCCTCCTAGAGTTCTCTCTATTTTTTTTTTGCCTCTGTGTTCTCTCTCGACTGATTTCTCTACCTTCTTCTTCTCATCCTTTATGTTATACTTCATCGGCCCCCCTGTATATTGGGTGAGCAGGCTTCTCTGGCGTCATCAGGCACCAACCGGCATGGGTGGGCGCATGGCTCATCCGGCACCGCCCATCCGATGCCACTAGAACCTTGAATCGGCATGGGCATGAGGCCCCTGCTCTATACATCATTTATGCTTTGAATCTGCAAAGCCAACCTCTTGCTATGCCAAAACGACACTAGATCATGTCGTTTATCACTCTTAACGAAGTCATCTTGAGCACTTTTGATGTGACAACCTAGACTCTGGATACCAGGTAAACTCGATACCACTTGGAACCTGCGAGGTCTCCCAAGAGCGAAAAAGCTTCGAAGGGATAGAAAGGTATGTGAGAGTACATTAAACTTCCAGATAAAGCAATAAGTAATTAAATTTCAATGATCAGGATTGCTAAAGTAGCAGAAATAAAATTATATTTTCTATAACAATTAAAACTAACAGAGTCTAGTCCAAAGAAGGACAAGTACAGTCTAATAGAAAAGAGAACGTACTCTCAAGTCGGGGGAAGCCTGACACTGGCAATGCTGGTAACTAAGAACCATGCACCGCACCTCCAGACCACGAGGAAGAAGAGTAGCCACACCTGAAAAGTCAGGGGTGAGCCTCCTATAACTGGCTCATTAGGTATCCCGACCCTACCACAAAGCAACGTAGTAACAGCAGTGCTAAACTAAAGCAAAGCAGTAACAACAGATGTAAGAACAACAACAACAATGAAAGTAAACAGCCGCCACGAAACGAAACACAGCTAAGCTGCAAGCTACTCCTATCGGTAAGAAACACAGGCCCCCAGACTTCACAGTCGAGAATCACCAACCAATATAAGGAACTCTGGCTATATAGCCAGGACACGACGGGGTTGCAAGGTGGGGACTCCAACAGATGGCTGCGTGGGCGACATTGCCTAAGAATGACACTAAGGTGAGATCCTCATCGATGGGGGCCAACAACAACACCTTGGAGAACTTCTTCGACGTCGAATGGACTGGGGAGCTTGGGCCCCCCAACGACGGGGATCCCAAGCTCCTCTGGGACGAGAGCACATGGGAGTTTGGTAAATCGCTTGCGAGCTTCCGATGAGCCTGTGACTTGTCATCAACAGATATTTGCCTGTACTACTGTGCTGGCATCGACCCTCGACCACTGAGGGGGACCGCTCCACCAGAGCCACCTTTACCATAAACTACCTATCCTCCCCAATCCCCGATCCCTACAACAATGGTGGCACGCTCGGTGGGGACCGGCTCTACTACTCATAGAGCCTATAGAGCCCTAGCTTTAAGAGCACCCATGAGCGGTTCATGGTGGAGCAAAGATCGACAGTGTCATCATGCACAGAGAGCCTACCAGGGGAGGTGTCACCGTTGTCCACCATGTGGTGGGGAGAAGGGCATTCAGAGGGGGGGTGTGTACAATAGTATAAGATCACTGGGGGATTGCATGCAGGAGGGTTCCTTCTTATACTCCGGTGGCATCCCATCATCAACCATCGAGGTGGTCCCACCTGTGTTCGCAGTGAGTAGGTGCATCTGAGGAGGCACCAGGGGACCAGCATTTGAGCCGCCTACGTTAACTTCCGCTGCTAGCCACTTTTGCCGCCATCTAAGGAGGGACCAGGAGACGTTGCTGCGGCCACAGCTGGGCTCCTGCTATCCTTGCTGCTAAGGTGTGGATGTCAAAATTTATCGTGTGACACGCACGTCTCGGCACTCGAGAGTAAGTCAAAGACAGAAAGGCCGAATAAACCATATACCTCCTCCAAACAGGACGAGCACGTGCCTGGTGGTCCGCTACCCGATAAAGAAGCTCCCCAAACAGAAGATATGGCCATGGCTCCCCAACCGACAGTGCTGAAGGTCGAATCAGGAAAAACCTGAGAATTCAGACACGGGTTCAGCATGCGCCAGAAATCACTCAAAGTCCTAAACTGGGGCTCGGAGGCTTCGAATTAAACATCTCGGAGGCGGTGCATTACAACTAAAGCATTGCGAGAGCACAAGTGTTCGTCTGAATCGCCACGAAGCCAGGATGAAGTCACTTGACACTTAAACCGGCGCACCCCTCCTTTGGCCTTAAATCGACGCGCCTCTCCATGGGTTCTTAAATCGGCGCGCCCCTCTTCTCTTGCTGAACTAGCGTGCCCCCTTAGCATCCTAAACCGGCGCGCTAAAAGCATGGGCCTAAGCCAGCGTGCCTACCCCCCGCGTCATTTTAACCCAAAGATATCCCATCCTCAGTTCGATGCTCTGTTTTTCTCTACGAACACAAGGACCCTTGCTAGAAATGGATAAACCTCCTGCATTAGGCAGATGGGTAACCGCCTGCATGCCTCAAGCCCCCAAGAATCTTCAAGCTCCACACCGAATGTTGCATCTCCACCGGTCACCGTCGACCAATCTCGGGCTAGCACCTCCCCTTCTCTACCGTTCCCCCTATCCGCAAGCCACTCGACGGCTTCAAGGAAAAGAGAAGGGAAAGAGGGCATTATCTTCCCTCCTGTAAAGAGGAGGTGAGCTCGTTGAAGAAGGGGGTTGGAAAAACAAAGGAGAGGCCATCCGAAGAGAAAGGAGGATCCACTCACCTGCGCCTGCGGAGTGAAGAAAAGGGAGAAGAGAGGTGACCTTGGGGGTGGGGGGGAGAGCTTGTGCTCTACCTCCTCCCCTCCCACTGGTGTATCTCTCTCTCCTCTCTCCTGTTGTTTTCCTCTTGTTATGGAGTAGATCCCCCTTTGTGTTTGTTCCTTTGTCCCCCCTTTTGGCCCTTTATGGATGAATGGAAAGGGGTAATGCGAATTATCAATAACACTGTGAAGGTATTCGCATGCTAGCCCCACTGACATTGACCATTAACTCGGGAAACCACCTTGCCTATGTCAATCAATGGTTTGGGATGAATCCCGTCGACACCCGCCTGGTAGCTCGAAAGAAACTCCACTGGCATCGGTCAACGATTCGGTAGAATCCCCGTCGACCCTAGCTAGCGACACCAGCAAAAGCTCCATCGGGTCCCCACCGGTGGTTACCAACAAGCCCTGGTGGGAGGTCTATCCCTTCCGTATTTATCATGTCCCAAGGGGTGGCAATGCCCAGGCGAACACGCAGTCCAAACCCAGCTTTGGCCATCATGTTCATTGAGGCCGAGCCACCCAGACTCCAGTCAAAGTCCCAGCCACGTACAGCAAAGATCCGCCAGTCTCTAGATCCACCCTAAAGTCCCGAGCTGCTCGGTTGAGGGTCGATCCACAGTCGCTTCTACCACAGCAACAAGTCGCCAATGGTGCAACCTTCAGGCAACATCCCCTGATAGGGACAAGCTAAGGACGACAGTCGCAAGGCTCACAGGTATAAATAAAATTGCAGCCGTGGTGACTCCTGCAAGCTGCTGGTCTTCTGGGTGACAGCAGACAGGAGGACAGTTTCCACTCACTAGCACTAGAAAGGGAGGGGATGGGGGTGAATGGTGGAGGAGGGGGATGGGGTGGTTAGATGTTGTTGTAGGGGAGGTGTGGAGGGGCTGGAGCACTGGAGGAAGTGGGGGAGAGAGGAGGGGGACGCAGGGGAGAGGTGGGTTTGGAGTGTTCTCCCTAGTGAGGAGAGGTGGGGAAGAGAGAGGGGAGGTGGAGGAGAGAAGGAAGGGGGGCGGCCTCCCTAGAGGGGTTTCCCTCCCTTAGGGGAGTTAATGGGGGTTGGAAAATGGAGGAGGGAATTTCAAATGTGTCTAGGATGGTGGGGGATTTTGTGGGGAAGGGGAAGATTGCATGGGGAGAATCAAATCCCTCCTAGGGAGTGAAGAGATTTAGGATGGGTTTTCAAAAAAATAAACCGATTGTTCAATTCCCCCCATTCCATTCATCCACGCCCGAACGCCCAAACCGAGCGCCCAGAGACTCTGGCAATCCCGACGACCCATTGCAACCCAAGCCCACTGGCGACCACCGCAGTCGTGATGGTGAGACAGAAGATGATCAAAAGGTTTTGTGAGCGGGTAGAGTGAGAAGATGCACCTCTGGTGGTGAACCAACTGGAGGAAGAGGAGCGGCCTGCGACGGCAGCCCAAACGGAGAGAGGAGAAGCTTCTACGTCCGTAGAAGCTCCAGAGGAGGTTCCCGGCGGCAAGGAAGAGGCCCAGGCGGCGGAGGAGACACCAGAGAAGAAGAAAGAGGGCCGGTCGTCTGAGGTAGGCTAATGCCCTAAAAACCTAATTTTGATCTATTTAAAATCATGCATGTGTGTGGAATGAGGTGAGAAGGGGTCCAGGGACCCAATGGAGAACATTGTAGGCCCTTTGGGCCATTTCTAGAGCTTGGGGGAATAGATTGGGGGATGCCCCCTTGCTGGGAAGTTGGCGGTCGTTCCAGTGACCACCAGAGCATGAGGCAGTCGAACTCTGGAGTGCCAGAGTCTTCCGACAGTCCAAAGCATGGCCGCCAGAGATGCCAGAGACAGAAGTGTTGTATTTTTACATTTTACTTATTTGATTTTTTTGTTGTTTTTTATTTATGTTAAATGCAATGCAAATGCGACACAAAGACTGACTCAATGTCCTAAATGTGTGCAGGGAAGAGGAGAACCCGAATATCATGGCTTCAAGTTCGGGTGGTGTACCAGGCACTGCCTGAATACCAGAGAGATAGTTTGGCTGCAATGGGATTCGACGAAGTACTTAGCATTGAGGTCACCCGAGTGGACACAGCACTGCTGTACGCTTTTCACGAGAGGTGGGACCCGATCAGCAGGGCATTTATCTTCCCGTGGGGTCATATGATCCCCACATTGGAAGACATAGCGAGGATTACAAGGCTGAGAGTGCATGGGGTAGTAGTGATGGGCTACACCTACACCGACTACCGTGAGCTGGCACAGGAGTTGCTCAGACTAGATCTGATGAGGCCGGGGCACCATTCATCCCAGCTAGCACGAGCGACGCTCCAGGAGAGCCTGGGGCTGAGGGGAGCAGCTACCTCGGTGGGAGAGTTACCCGAGGAGTGCATAGGAAGAGTGATAGAGCAGGTCCGATCGAGAGTAGCGGCGAAGCCAGGACCGGAGGGAGATGTGATTTTAAGGCGCTTCCTTATCCTGCTATTCGAGAAGCTGCTATTCACGATCAGAGTCGATGGAGTGAGCTGCAGGCTCCTCCCGCTATTGAGAGACCTGGACAGAGTCGGGAGATATGCCTAGGGAGTAGTAGTTCTGGCATTCTTGTTTGAGTCACTCAGCACGACCAACCGGCAGACGATGTTGGGCGGCTTCTCGCCTTTCTTACAGGTAAATGCTTCTAAATGCTAAATGCTTCTAATTCATGCTTATGATTATTATTGCTAGATGCTAATGTTGACATTGACCTATGCAGATTTGGAGCTTCTTATACCTTCCCAAGATCAGGCGAGGGACAGAGTTACATCCAGAGAGGATCCCCATCGCGAGACGGTGGGTGGTTGCTAGGGATATGGGATCGATCAAGCGGTTGACCCGGGCCATCCAGGATGATATCGACTCATTCCCCTATGCATCGGTAAATTTCTAGACTCAAAGTCTCCCTATATGCTTATAAATGCTTCTAAATGTTGACATGGACTCCATTGCTCTTTTAGGTGCATTGGACTCAGTACCGCGATGAGGGACACGAGAGACAGCCATGGGTGGAGGCAGCCCTAGCGTACAGAGGGCGGGATATCTGGCTACACTTTATCAACATCATTGAGCCTCTCCACTATCACCTGATCATGAGGACTAGAGGAGTGCACCAGCCCGAGGTGGAGTTCCCAGGCAGAGACAACGAGTGCTATGGGAGATCCTCGAAGGGACTCAGTGGCGATGTTGATTGGAGTGCCCGTGTGGTGAAGCAGGTGCAGGGTTGGACGCAAAGAGGCCGAGTAGTGAAAGCCCGAGCAGACAGCGATGATGCCTACTTGAAGGCCTATGCCCACAGATACGGAGACCAAGTTTTTCGCGGCGTTCGACGATCGGTATGCACTTCTAAACTCATGCTCTTTCTATTGAATTAAGTTATTCATATATGCACTGACATTGTAACTTGCTATGTGCAGCTAGACCCTCAGGGCAGAATAGCTGAGCTCTAGGGACTTCTCCATGCCACGATCCAGCAAAGAGACGAGTACAAGGCAACACTGGATCTTCTGGTGAGCTACGCAAACCTTGAACCTAATTCACTTTATGCTTATGCTATGCTTGACTGACATTGAGTTCTAAATGCAGCGAGCCGAGGGAGCGCAGCGGGTAGGACCGAATGCGCCATCCTCGTTGTCACAACCTGCGGGAGGTAGGGCTGAGTGAGACGTCGACTTCGCACAGGCAGTGGCCAGGGCCGAGGAGGCGGAGGCCACTCTCGCGGAGAGGGTAAGCAACTAACTAATTTTCCTTAGACTTAAAATGCTTTATGATTATGCTAATGCGTTGACTGACTATAATGGATGCAAATGCAGGCGAGGGAGCTGATCACGGCCTTAGTCGAGGTGGAGCGTGCTTGAGCAGAGTTAGAGCGCTTCCGAGTAGAGGTGGCAGTGGTGCCTTGCCTCTGAGCAGAGGTTGCCTGAGTGAGCGGAGGAGAGACCAGCCAGCGTGCAGATGAGGAGGAGATAGCGCAACTTAGAGCCGATGTCACTCGGCTGAGGGGTGAGCAAGATCAGTTTTGAGCACAGATGATCAAGATGGAGGGTGTGATCTCAGGCATGAAGGTCTCCATCTTCTGGGGAAGAAGTCGGAGGGTAGCAGGAGTCAGAGCGCTGCGCCGAGCAGCGCAGTCCGAGGCTACTTCACTAGCTCCTCCGGCTATCAGAGGAACGAGGAGGCAGACTGGAGGCCAGGATGTGAGGCGGAGAGTAGTGCCATTGAGCTGCCAGCAAAGTGGCACGAGGGTACTGGTGACAGCGACGGCCCGGAGGACAGACCGACCGAGTGATTTTGTTTGTACTCTTGCTTCTTCTTTCCTGATGCACATTTGTACATATGATCTATGTTAGTGAAAATCTTTTTGTTTGTTTCGGTTGGTTCATTTTGTGCAAATGAATGTGGATGGATGCAAATTATTGACTCTAAGACTAACAGAGAGACAGGTCAGAGAGAGACGGCAGGTTTGACAGGAAAGGAGAGGAAAAAGAAGTTTAGCTAAACCGTGTTAAAACCTATGAAACGGTCTCGTTTAAGACTGCCTAGGATGACTAGCGGTCTAACCTACGGCCGCTAGAGGAACAGAAGGGGAACGATGGATGAAGGAAAAAAACAACTGTCCAAGTTTGGGAAGCCAGAGGACTCTGGCGGTCTTATGATAGACCGCTAGTACAGAAATAGTAGTAATCTGAGAAGGACTCTCCCGTGAGAGCCCGAACCCATGGGAAAGAGCCCTTAATCTGCACTAGAACTCTCCTAAACTTAGGATAAGGCTACCCAACCCTAGTCCTAATGCTCCAACACCAAAAATAAGCTCCTATAAGTAGGATCAAACCCAGAATTTGTAGCTCACATCAATTCTCTGCGACAAGCCTTAAAACTTCATAAAAAATATCAAAACACCATGAAGAGGAGCTTTGAAGCTAGTGCCATGGAGGAGAGGGTCTACACCAGACCTAAAGCAGCTAGAAGGGAGCATGGGGAGCTGTAGAGATTGACCTCCATCCCCAAGCATCTAAGCTCAAGTTCTTCAAGAGAGGTAAGTAGCAATTTGGCTTAAAAGTCATAAATTTCTAAATTTTCATTCTTCTCATGATCTTCCTCTCTTTTTCCTCTTCTTTTTCTTTTTCTCTAGCTTCTTCCTGACGCAAGGTGCTACTCAAACATAAAGTGGGTGGCTCCCATGATCAAAGAACTTCCATTAGAGGTCCTTTCAATCCTAAGGGCATGACATCTTCACCCTTTAATTGTTCTACCCAAAAATTGTCCTTGGATTCGCCTAGCATTTCAGCCCTTGTAGAGCTTTGGCATCCACGAACACACACCTTCCTTTTCCTATCCTTTGAAGCTACAGTCCTATTAGACGAGGTAGAGACCTACCTAGCTCTTCCCATGACTAAAGTGGGGGATGAGGATCTTCTGTGTCACATGGTTGAGCCCATAGACCCATCACTCATTCTAGGGGATTTCATTCATAACCCAAAAGATGTCAGGACCATGATTAGCCCACGCCATATCATTTGATACCAATGGCTCAATGGATAACCGCTTATTGTAAGGACAAGAGCGAAAGATTTGAAGCTATAGTCAAAGCTGCCTTGATTTGCCTGTGCGGGGTCTTCCTCTTCTCCACCATCGACCACCTCTTGGATATCTAAAATCTCAGCATTATTAGTGGGCTGTGGTGGGATTTATCCATCTCTCAAGCAATACTTTCATACCTCTATGAAGGGCTTTGTCACACCCCAAGCGTGAAAGATTACCCGGAGGTGTCATGACGAGTCTATATCAATCATGTCAATCAGAGCGTAGTGCATTCAACACAAAGACAGAGCGTGCAAGATAGCTATAAATCCAATCCTTTATTTATTCAAAATCATCCTTAATTACATTCTCTAATAGTATGACTCAAATAAGAAAAAAATTACAATCTTGACTCAAGAACTATAAAGATAGACAAACTATGAACTCTAGATACTTGGATGGCTCTATGACTTCACTCTTGCTCTTCCCCATCCGTGTTTGTTTCTTCATCGGACTTACCTGAAAAAGAGGGGAAAAACTATATGAGCGAGAGCTCAGTAGGATGGGTCCAACGGGATAGATAAGCGGGGTAGGGTTAGGCATGGTAGAAATAATGGGGGTGATGGGAGCAGTGGTGGCGGCGATGGGTCGTGTGGGGAGGATAACTAGTTAAGGGTTGGATGGTGGCGTGGTGATAATAGGCGGGGTGGCCGACTGTGGGGAAGCAAGGACAGGCGCAATAATGGGGGAAATAGGTGGTAGGATGAGGGGTTTAAAAGGAACGGTGGGTGCAGATGACAGAGTGGTCTGAGGGTTTGGTTAGAGGATGATGGGCGTAGAAGGTGGAGGAGGGTTGCGGTAGGTGTGGTGGAGAGCCATGAGCTGCTTAACTGAAGCTTCGTCATCAAAACACCACCCGACATCGGTGGCTGGGCGTTGAACCAGGTTGACCAGAGCCGCTGCCGGTGGCTGAGATTGCAGAGCGGGTGGATGATTAGGCATGGGGTTTTGATAAAACCCCAAATCCTGAACGGGCTACTGCTGTTGTGGCTATGGCTGCGATTGCAGTGCTTACTGCTGCATTTGTTGCTTCGACACTTGCCTTCTTTTCTCTTTAATTTCAACAATGTCTTTATGCATCTCGGCCCAATCAATTCGCTGGCCTTTATGAAGATCATACACTAGATCTCTAAACTAAAAACAACGCTCAATGGTGTGCCCTAGCTGCCGGTGGAACATGCAATACTTGGTATGATCAACGGTTGGGTTCTAGTTAGGCCGTTCCGGTGGAAGTTGGATTGCACCACTGGGCATAAGAGCTGAGAAGATAACTGGGAGAGACTCGGGCGAAGGAGGATATTGCGCCCTCTTCGGAGTCGGGTGCTTGCATACATAGCCGATAGGTGGGGGGACAATGTGGTATTAGGGGGGTGGTTGTGGCTATTGGGGAGCGGGGAAGGCATTTTGTGGAGTTGGAAAAATGGGTTGGGCATTTTATGGAGCGGGAAAAGTGGGTTGGGCATTTTGTGGAGCGAAAAACTGAGGGTTGCATTGTGGATTTTGTGGAAAGTAGGGTGGAGTGGATTGGCATCTGAAATCTTTGTTTTCGAATTGGATTTCAAGACGAACTTCTTTCCCCGATCCCCTTCTCTTGTTAGATCTGTCTGTGTATTGCGGTCTACTCTCCAAGGTTTCTCCCCAATAGCTTCCTCCTCGTCAATCTTGGCGATCACCACTGACGCGGCAGTGGCATGGAAGAGATCGTCGGCACTCCGAAAACTCGAACGGGACGAGAGGTGACACAGAAAGGGGGGGATAACTACTGCCTCGCGTAGCTCGGCCTCTCGTCGGACGGTCTCTCACCGAGTAATCACTCAAATCTCACAAGGAGCTTGGAGGGAAGGGAAGCAACAAGGGGGAGAAAGCTACGTGAGTTTTCTTCTTTCATAAGCAATCAATGAGAAAAGCAATACACTAGCCTCCTTTATATAAGGATGGCCAAATTACACTAGGACAAAGATACCCTAGACAATTCAACTAAGGACCTTCATATCCTTTGACTATTGGCCTAACAAAACAAAAGATTATTGGCCTAATAAAACAAAAGTAAATCATATATGTAGCCCATACATACAATACACACAATACAATCGTAAACTACATAGAAAATAGAAATGGGCTTCAGGACGCTGAGTCTCCTAGCCACACGCTCAGTGGTGTCAGGACAGTGCGGCGTCGACTCCGAGTAACTGGTCTGGTGTTCCCACCAACTCTCTCGGGATGGCTAGAACTCGACTCCGTCGAGTAAGGTGGGGCACCACTCTGGTAGTGCTCCAATAGGTTTGGATTGAGGCGCTGGAGATCTTCTCGGCTGATCCAGGAATCATCAGAAGGTGGATGGTCCCGCCAGCAGACAAGGTAGCGCTGGTAAACCTGACTTCATGTAGCTGTCACCTTCTCATCCAGTATCATCTCAATTTACTCGCGCGGTGCTCTCGAGGCTGGTGGATGCACAGGGGTGGGCTCACTCTCAATGAGAGGAGAAGGCTCGAACAGGTCACTAGGAATCGCTGTGGATTCCTTGTAGGCCACTAGATCTGCCACATTAAATATAGAGCTAATCCCATATTCGAGAGGTAAGTCCACAATATATGCATTGGAGTCAATCTTCCGTAGTATTTAGAAGGGACTATCACTACGGACTTGTAACTTTTTAACAGCCCCCGAGGAGAGACGTTTGGGTCGAACCCGTAAGCAAGTCACCTTCTTGAAACTCGTGGTGATGCCTATGCGAATCAGCCAAACATTTGTAGGTCTTATTACTGAGACTTATTTACTTGCTAATTGACTCATACAGACTTTTGACATGTTGTGTAAATTCTTCAACTGGTTTGGAAGTTCTGGACGCGAGGGGAAGGGGAATGAGATCCACAGGTTTCCTAAGTTTGTATCCATGCACCACCTCAAACAGACTCATACTGATGGACCTATTGACAGAGCTATTATATGCAAATTCTGCTTTGGGCAAGAGAAGATCCCAATTGGTAGAATGATCCCCTACCTCTCTCTCTCTCTCCACCCGTGTCAACAGTTTTTGCTCGGTTGGCTACTTGGCTCTTCCCCCTCCTCGCCATTACCCATCTCTCTCTCTTTCTCTCTGCACGTTACCAACCATTACATCTCTCTCGCTCTGCAGGATTACCAGCCATCGCCTCTCTGTGTGTGTGTGTGTGTGTCTGCAGAGTACCATCATCATCTCTCTCTCTCTCTTTCCACACCTTTCTCTTCTCAGCATCATCATCATCTCTCTCTCTCTCTAGACTGCCAGCCAACATCTGTGTGTGTTTGTGTGTGCAGGCCACTAGAGCGAACATAAGCTGCGCCGCACCACCGAAAGGGACCACAACAAATCACTCTTTCCCTCTGCCTCTGCGCTTGCAGATTACCAGAGCAAAGCTGAGCAGCGCCGCGCCACCGAAAGGGACCACTGCAAACTCCCCCCTAGCCCCCCAAGCGCTCTCTCGCTCTCGACACTGCAACGCCATCTCTGGGAGCACGGGAATAGAAAAAAGAACAAAATCCGTGAAAGCGGACGGGAGGAGAGGGAGGGGTCTCAGATGGGTGGTAACGGGGAAGGCCGGTGATTAATTACTCCCCATTAGCCTCCGCCGTCATCATCACCACGCTCTCCGCGATATTTTTTCTGGGCAAAGGCGGCAACTTTGACAACCCTGCAGGGCCGAAACCAGCATATACATCCGCTCCCGCCCGCTTCCTCTGTTGCGCTTTATAGAAACGGAAGAACCGAGAGGAACAGGAAGAAGAAGCGAGGAACGCGGACGGGTGAGGAGCGGAGTGGGCGAGAGCTTCTGCAGTGGAGGAGTGGAGGGTGGCCGTTTGTTGCGGGAGGGAAGACCTTTCGGCGACGGCTTTTTTTTTTCTCTTCAGAGAGCTGCTGTATAGTGGTGAATTGTTTGGCTTCTTGTGGCTTGTTGTCTTTGCGTTGTTGCCTTCCCAGTCGGTGGTGGCCCTCTTCGGGTGGGGAGATATGAAGTTTATGAAGTTGGGAACGAAGCCGGACTTGTTGCAGGCGGAGGGGAACAGCGTCAGGTGGGTCGTCCGTCCTTCTTGCAATCTCTGATTTCCTGGCCCCCCAGCAGACTTCTGTGCTTGGCTTCTGTTTTCTGGGTTGGCCTCTGTTTTGGATGTTCGTCATGTTCAAGCTTTGAGCCGGTTTCTTCTTCGTCTGTTTAACACGGTTTGGTTGTTCTTCATGGTCTTGTTGTCGTCATGTTTGTTCGTCTTGTTCTTGTTTTGGGGTTTAAACCAGAAAGAAAAGTGCAACTGCTCTCAGGGCTGGAAACGAGCATTCTTAAGCGTAGGTTTTTTATAGGGGCAATTTCCAAACATCCCGTGAGAGCCGGTTTCTTCTTCGTCTGTTTAACACGTTTTGGTTGTTCTTCATGTTCTCATTGTCGTCACTTTTTTCCGTCTTGTTCTTGGTTTGGGGTTGAAACTTTGAAAGAGAAAGTGCAGTTTCTCTCAGGACTGGAAATGAGCATTCTTTAGCAAAGGTTTTTCATATTGTCCTATAGTATGTTAGTGGGGAACCTGAATTTAATTGAGCGAAGTGTGCAGAGTGTTCTGCATTCCAAGAAAGATCTTGGGATTCTTTTTGCTGTTGATGTCAAGCAGGACCTTCTTCTCTGCAAGGCGAGAGTGCTGCCCATTGTTTTCCTTTCCCCCAGTTGGAAGCTTGCCCAAGCTTGACAACGATAGTTTAAGTTCTTTGTGAGGCCCCCACCCCCTTGTTCTCTCTCTCTCTCTCTCTCTCGATTTGTGAAGTAGAAGTGACTCTTCGGAGGTGTAATGTGTGCTGCAAGGAACTGAGAACAAGTTGATGTTTTATATTTAACGCAAGGAATTCCAAGCTAGCTTAAAGCTCCATCATGCCACCATTATGACGGTGGGCTGATGTTACAACGGCGCATCCGGCATCCTGGCTTCCTTTCCTGTTTTTTAATACAATGGTCATAATTCTCTCCTGTTTTTCTTTTGTGTTTATCCGCAGTAGGAAAGCATTCTTATGATGACGGCTTTTCATATGATGTTATTGTGGGGCCCATTTAGACGTTCTTTGTATTGTGGGCTGAAATGTGTGAGCGTTTTTTTTAACCCTTTTTGCTAGTATTTTAAAGGATTTTGAATCCTTTCCCCATTGCGTTTGTGAACCTCGTATCATGAGGGTTTCAGAAGAGGCTGTCAAAATGAATGTCTGAGGAGAGTGTTTCACATTAAAGCCCTCTGTTGCTGTTCAGTTTCCTGTCAGTCTGTGTGAAGTTTTGGAGGATGGCTATGGATTATCTGCTGTCAACTGATATCAATTTGCATTGTCTTTGAGGATGGGTACGAATAATATTTTGGTATTATCTTAAACTGACCCCTTACTGAGTGGATGTTGTGTTGTTATTCTCATTTTTCTGTTTAATCATAATAAAACTCTAGGTGGGTTAACATATATAAGGGCCTTTGATGAGTTCCCAATAATCTTAAGTCTGTTTGGGGTAAGTCAGGGCCGGTTGAGACGAGACCATCTATCACAATGTCTCCAGATGCTGCTAGACCAAGTCATCTGAAGAAGTAATGCCGAAAGATGTTGCTGGAGGCAGATTGAACTTGACCTCACTATCAACATTGGCCCATAAGTCAACATCCCTGGCCGAAGAAGAAGACGGCAAAGTCGGTATAATAGCAGTGATCGGCACCTCAACAGCTTTCTCTTGCCCCAATAGTTTCTCTCCCGTCAAGGTGCGCTCTTCTAACGCTGTTGCACTTGGAAGTGCTGGAATGGTCTCAGAAATAGATTCAACATCCTGCTCCTCAATAGTCAGGAGCACCAGAACAAATGCTTGTGCCACCATCGAGGTAAAAGCTGATGCGTGGGTTTTAATCCTTAACTCAGGAGCACGAGCTGGCACTAGAGTCTCCCCTGACGTATCTAGCTCCACTGGCAGTATATCAGACCCGGGCTAGGCTCTAAGAGGCACAGGCCGCAATACGGGTATAACCTCTTCAGAGGTCAAAGGCATGGTAAACGGAGGACGTAGTGCCTCGACCGGGGGAACACTACGGATAATAGGAGCAATGGCCTAGCTCAGGGTGATTAGCATCTGAAGGAAAAAAGGGAAATGAGTAAAAGAATGTCAGATGATCCAACAAACTGGAGAATGAAAAGAAAGGAGCATCAAAGGCAGAAGACTCACTTTAGCTACTACAGATCTAGGGGTCAACAGCTCTGGGGCTGTCTGAACAGGTGGTTCTTCCATCAATGACTCGGCTACAGAAGAAACCAGATGTTCCTCTACACCAGCATCCGTAGCCATTTATGGCAAAGTTTCTTCAGGGGTTTTGATGATAAGCTGTGGAGGGCTGAATACAGACGATCACTCTATCAAGGGACAAGAAGTAGAGGTCACACCTCTGTCGGCATTAGTAGCTCCCTCATCATCAGTGCCATCATAATCCACCTGTTCTTCGGACAGGGATGGAGAACTTTCAGAGGAACTCTACACCTCAATACAAGGCTCGACTGCTACTTTCGCCTCTCGACAGATAGTTGATCGAGTGGCTATGCGTCATAGTGGAATCTCCACATTCTTAGATGATGAGTGGTGTCCTTTTCATGATGAAGAAGGTCCTGGAGACGAGACCCTCGTCTCAGGCAAAATTGTAGGAAGCCCTAAGGCAAGTCATGAAACTCTGAAATACGAAACACTAGAGACATTTTTTTTCTCAATCTACCTACTGCCTCACTGGCTGGAGTGGGGGAAGGGAGATTTTCTTTCTCGGGGCTGCCGATAGATGCTCATGCCACTATCTCCATGGTTGCACTGACATCCACCTTAGTAGTCGAAGCTAGAACATCTTTTGGTGCTATTACAAAATGGAAGAATAACAAAATAAGCATAGAGAAGCACCTTTAGAAGAGAAATGCCACTATGATAATAGCGGTGCAAGGTTACCCTCAGCCCTGATAGATGGAGCTTGAGAAACAGCAAATTGTTCAAATGAAGGTATTTCAGGCATAGCCTCCTCAATAGCTAGAGCCGCGGATGCTGCTTGCTCAGCTGCAACTTCATGGGCTTTCTTAGCCCACGCCACAATAACCTTCACCGAGATGCTGCTCTCCTCTTTCGACTTCCCCGAGGTAGAGGAGTAGTAGTGGGAGCTAGAGTAGGGATATCAAAATAAGAGGGCTTCTGGGCCTGCATAATCAGCTTGCGATAATCTCCTTGCTGTCGCACGTCAGGTCTATCTGAAAGAAGAAGAGCAAAGAAAATATAAGCTAAGGCGTGAGAGCAGTGCAAAACCACATCAAAGCATGAAGACACACCTGCTGGTCCCTTGTATAAAGGAGAGAGATGCTAGTAATATAATGCCACTTCTTTGTCCCGGGAAGCAGCTTCGTGAACTAACCAACATACATCCCCAATCTTCTCACACCAGTTGGCTAGCTAAGCCAAATCCGGGTGTCCTCGGGAAGCAAGACAATGATATAAGCCCAGATGGTCCAGGCCCCAGCCATTCGCATACTTGAAAGAGATGAACAGTGTGTGGGCCAGAATGGCTTTGGCTGCAGTGTTGAGATATCCAGGCCATGAATCTTCAACAGAACAAGCAGCCAAGAAGTATGGCGATAATATGTGGCAGTTCTATCTTCCCTCAGTACAAACACCCGATAAGGACAGTGTCAGTCTTCTTCTGAATGCCAAGAAGCTACTGGCGATATTGGCTCTTCCACTAGAAAGGGGAACTGTTGCAGCTCGAGTCGGGTACTACTTACTTGGCTCAGCTCACTCAAAGATTTTAGGAAATCATCCTCCTTGACCTCTGGCAGCACTGGCGACAGCTGCCGAGAGTCTTTCTGTAATGACCCAGAGCCCAGGTTACCGATAACCCAGTACAAGTACCGAACTCCTGCTACCATGAACTAGGGACGCCACCCAGGAGGCTGATGAGGCCCCCGAAGGGTTAGTGGGATTGTTGAGGGATTGCATTAGTGGCCCACGAAGGCCGTATTGATATTCCCAGGCGTGGGGTCTGGGGGAGATGAGAGCCGTATCATTCTATTCATTATTATCATCATTATTCATTCATTCATTTATTTATTTCTCTTGTGTTGCTCATTGACTCTTCTTTTATTACCGGTGCATTATATTCTCCTTTCTTTTTTTATTTTATTATCATTCTTTTATTATTATGTATTTATGTATTTATTTTATCTTTTTATGAGTTTTATTGTTATTATTATTATTATTATTATTATTATTATTATTTGTTACATTTGGAGCGTGCGTGGCAAGGTCTGGAGTGTACCGCTGGGGCGAAAGGAGCGTGCCGGGGAAGGGCGCGAGGCAGCGCATCGGGTAGAGGGGTGTTCGGACCGTGCTGGGCAAAAGTGATGGGAGCGTGTCGGGCAGGGGCGCTGGGCGGTGTACCGGGGAAGAGTAAGGGTGGACTGCACCGGTGAAGGCCTAGGGGCAGGTGTGCCGGGGAAGACTGGGGCTGGAGCGTGTCGGCCAGGGTGAGGTTGGAGTGTGCCGGGGAAGGCTGAGGGCAGGGCACGCCGGTGAAGGTTCGGAGGCAGGTGTGCCGGGGAAGACTGGGGCTGGAGCATGGCGGCCAGGGTGAGGTTGGAGTGTGCCCGGGAAGGCCGAGGGTAGGGCGTGCCAGTGAAGGTTCGGAGGCAAGTGTGCCGGGCAAGGGTCGAGCTTGGGTGTGCCGGTGAAGGCGAGAGCTGGGGTGTGCCGGGCAAGGCCCGACCGGGACGTACCGTGCAAGAGCTGGGCAGAGCGTGCCGGGCAAGGCGCAGGAGAAGGCGTACCAGACAAGGAAAGGGTTAAGTGTGCCGGCCAAGGGGCATCCCAGGTGCACCGGGTAAGGGGTGTTAGAGGCATGCCGAACTGAGGAGGTTGAAAGCATGCCGGCCTGGAAGAGTTTAAGGGCGTGCCAGGCAGGAAGAGGTTAAAGTGCACCGGGCAAGGCATAGACAGGGTGTAGACTGGTTCAAGGGTCAATACAGCGGGGTAGGGTCTATGCAGGTGGGGTAAGGCCCTCTATTCATGAAATGCACGTGAGGGGGTTCTCTTTTATTCATGGAATGGATGCATGAGTTTTTGATTTGGTTTTCTTTTATTCATATAGACCATGTTCGTGGTTATGTTCGACAGTCCGTTACATTGATGCGGATGTTCAGTTATTCGGGATCTCCGTAGTTCTTTTGTTATTTCGACAAAGCCGCTTCATCGGTGTTTATTCTGTTTATTTGTTACTTCCTTTAACATCATTGTCCCCCCCCTCTTTTATTATTATTGTTATTATGTTGATTCTGATGAAAATTCGGCAGCATCTCCCCAGGACCCAGATGGTAAGGGGAGTAAAGGGAACGCGCCCACATGGAGTGGCAGAACCCAACCATCTGAGGTGCGCGCCAAGGGCGACAACACCTTTGACGAAACTTCGAAAAACCAAGAAGAAACGACGGGTGTGAGGCACCTCTAAGACTACCCAGGGGTGCACCGGGCAAAGGAGGGTGACTGGTGTGCCGGCTAGAAGGGTACAAAGGGTTGGAGAGGTGTACCGGGCAAGGCGGACAGAGGGTGCACTGGGCTGGGGTGATCAGGCAGTGTGCCGGGCTGGGAGTGGTCTGGATGGGGCTGTACCGGCCAAAGAAGCCGAAGAGGAGTGTACCGAGCAAGGGAGTCCAGGGAGTGCACCGGCCAGGAAGGCATGTGCCGGGCTGGGGGTGTAGCGGAGGAGGGTTGGCCCAGGTGTGCAGGCTAAGGGCTGGGGAGGCTGCACCAGGCAAGGGGAAGGGCTAAGCGTGCCGAGCTGAAGGGGTTAAGGGTGTGCTGGGTAAGACCCGTTAAGGTATGCTGGGCAAGGCACATTGGTGTGTGCCAGCGAGGGCAACGCTGAGGGTGCACCGGATGAACGGGGCTAACCGGTGTGTCAGGCTCTGGGGGGAATAGCCTAAAGGCGTGCCAGTGGAAGGGAGCTGCAAACGCATCAAGCCAAGTTTGGACTAGGGATGCACAAACTGAGGGAGAAGTCCAGGGGTGAAACACTCGAGGGAAGTCGTAATGCTCAAAAGAGATCAGTAGAAAACCACGAAGGTAATGAAACAGTAAGGAATGCAAACACGGGAGAAGCGTTTGTGGGAAGACATCAAAAATAGTTGCAAGCCTTCTATTTCTATTCTCATAGTAGGGATGCCCCAAGGGAGCTAATACATTGCAACACAACAAAAAGAAAAAATGGAAGAAGCAAGAAATGACAAGCCACGGTGAGGAGGGGGAATGGGATACAATGGGGAAGAGGGACGGAGCATGAGCTCCTCCCCCTTCTTCTCTTCTTCTTCCCTCTCTTTTCTCCTTCTCTTCGCACAGAGAGTGGCAGGCAGTGGCGGCTCCTTCTCTTCTTCTTCTTCTCTTCGCACGGGCGGTGATGGTCGGAGCCGCGGGCTCCTTTCTCTTCTTCTCTTCTTCTTCATTTGACTATTTAGAGATACATAATTATTTTTTCCTTTCTTTATCCGTTGGTATACTTTAAAAGTATAGAGATACATAATTTTATAAGATCACATTGATTTGTTGCCTTCGCCTAACTCTATACATCACATAAAAATTTTATATCAACGAGAGTATACTAGCAAAAAAAAACTTTCCCTCATTTTGCAATTTCGTTAATCCCCAACGTTAATAACGCATTTAATACCACAATCCTTTTGTTAACACCGAAAGAAATCATTACTCACCGGCCCTGCTGACTTTTCCTCTCTCTCTCTCTCTCTCTCTCTCTCTCTACTCTGCGTTCTCTGGTTCTTTCAACTCCTCTCGTCACTCTTCTCTCTCTCTCTCTCAATTTCCTTTCCTCTTTCTTTACCATCTACTGCCGGCTGTCTCCGTCCTTTCCTTTTCTATTTTGTTTCTCTCGATTTTTATTCTACAATTTCTCTCCCCTGCTCGGTCTCTGATCTGATCCCGCAGGGGAAGCCGTGCCGGTTGGATGCGATCGCCGCCATGGCTTCCGTGAGATGATGCTCTCAGAGGAGGGGCGGGGCGTCTAAATCTCGTTTCCCTCCCGCCTTTGTGTCCGCCTCTGCCGGCGCCGGGTCTGCTCTGGTGGTGTCTGCGGTGTGGGATGGGCTGCTTCCCGTGCATCGGATCGTCGAATGAGGAGAAGGAAGGGAAGAGTGAGGCCAAGGGCGGCGGCGAGTCGAAGAAGGAGGTTTCTGTTGCGGCGGCGTCGCACCATGTCTCCAGAGTCGGCTCTGGTATCTTGTTTCTCTCATCTTTCTCTGCGTCCTTCTCCTGCATAAGTTCGGATTTTTCAGTACAATTCGGCATCTGGGGAAGGCTTCGGCAGCTGGGTAGAATGTGTGTTTTGTTAAAATTTCGAAGTAATTGGTCTGTGAACGCTTTACGTTGGATCCTTGTGAAAAGTTTTGTTTTTTTTCTCTTTTTGAGATCAACGCTTGTTTGCAGGACTCTCCTTTCCCCTCGCCCGCTTTGTCTCCCCTGATTTCATGTAACATAAGATATGTTATGCGCCGTGCAGACAAATCAAAGTCACGAGGTGGCACGGAGATGAAGAAGGAAGCATCTGTCCCGAAAGATGGACCCGCACATATCGCTGCGCAGACCTTCACATTCCGTGAACTTGCAGCCGCTACGAAGAATTTCAGACAAGAATGTCTTTTGGGAGAAGGGGGTTTTGGTCGTGTGTATAAGGGCCGGTTGGAGAGCACTGGGCAGGTTACATCGCTGGACTGACAGTTTAATATAATATAATTAATTATTTATCTATTTTTCTCCCTATCGGAAATGGATGAGTTTGTTTTAACTGCCATGTAGCCTTTTACTTGTTGTCTTGTTATCTATGGATAAGTTTCGCTAGCAAAGTGTTTTGAATCTTTTGGCAGGTAGTTGCAGTGAAACAGCTTGATAGGAATGGCCTTCAAGGAAATCGAGAATTTTTGGTGGAGGTGCTCATGCTAAGCCTCTTACATCACCCTAACCTTGTCAATTTGATTGGCTACTGTGCCGATGGAGATCAACGCCTTTTGGTCTATGAGTTTATGCCATTGGGATCATTGGAGGACCATTTGCATGGTTAGATTTCACACCCTTTACTCTTTAAAAATATTCACAGGACACTGAACCCGCTCTTTGAAACTCTTATGGCTGGACAGTTTTGGATGGTTATACATTACTTGGACTAGAAAGGACACTTGGCAACTAATAGTATTATCTGTTCAAGTTTTACAATGCTTGGTAACCATCCAGAAATCTGTTTGTGGAAGAACTATTAGATTGTTCAATCCCTTCTTATCTATATCGTGGAGGACAAAAGAAATTCCATAACACGGTAGTTAACATATAGTTTGTTTGCACCTTCTATGCTATATAATTCAAGAATGAATAGGATTCCTTGCAGAACAGTACCTCAATAAGCTTGCATTGAACTGAATAAAGCAGACTTGAAAGAGAAATTTCATTTATCAGATTAGGCAGCTCAAGCTAGAAGGTTATGAAGACATAAAACTAGAGTAGCTCATTTGGTAGTCTCATATTAAAGTAATCTCTGTCTTGGATTCTGACTGTAACTAGATATCTCTTTTTGCTCAACTTGCTAGAAACTAGTTTTTTATGGTATATTTGTTACTTAGCCGCTAATAAAGTTTTGTCCGGGAGTGTCCTCTGTATCGTACGGTACACAGTGGGAAACAGCAATTCATGAGACACGATAGATGTTCCAAATCCTAATCATACAATCTCCAACAAAAGTACGACTTCTACTTGCATTACTCTACATATTATCCAAATAACAATCCATAATGCGAAGTTACAATCTGATGTTGATCTAACTCCATAAATGGGTCACCATCGATACTAATCCTGACAGCATTATGATAGGCTATGTAAAAAGCCCAAGGTAAACCTACTAATTCATGATTATCAGATTTACAGCTAATCATTATCCTTGTCACATCTTCGTTCCCTAGAGGCGAGCACTGCTCCCCTCGAAAATGAAAAGGTAACCTACGGGTTCCCTAAAGGTGAGCACTGCTCCCCTCGAAAATTAGAAGGTGACTCAAGGGTCCCTTAGAAGCAGACAGATGTCCCCTCACAAACAAATGACCATGAACTGGTCCACTGAAGGGAAGATGCAAGTACCGCGAGGACATGCGTACAGAAGGGCAACCAGAAGCATATTTTGCGAATGTCTCTCATCAAAAGGTACACATTCAAAGCAAATCCAGAGAAATTTTATTCCTTAGTCAGGGTATAAAGAATACAAGAGTCCTCATTCTCGGGTCAAGATACAAAAATTGCCTGAGTGTCAAAAAAGCTTTCTTGAAGCCGTCTTACAGACATGTAAGAAAGAAAAAATGGGGAACACAATCCTGCCTCCAACTTTCCATGGCGGTAATAGACGACCTTCACCCTGCATACTTGGTCTGAGGAAGCAGACCAACAGAGGAAGGTGCCTATGCCAGAGAAGAGGGACACCTCAGATCCCTTTTGATCCGCAGAAGTGAACCAACGGAGGATAGTGGAGAAACAAGGCCCACCCATTACAGGAACCGACCCCATGCGCTGGCCATGTTTACAAACAGGAGGATGAGGTCTGCTAGCCCGTCCGCCGCCCTCTCTAGGCAGTATAACACGTCCCTCAGCTCGGGGAAGTGCCTCGTCACGTACCTGCAAGTGTAAAAGAGACAGTTACTACTACACAACAATAAGACGACAGAGAAAACAAACAAAGGGGAAGCAAATACAAGGCCATCTGTCGTCCTCTCAAGGATGAAATCTATCTGGCTCAAAGAGTAAGACTCTCCGGTCGGCGTGCAAGTGGTTGACCTTCTCTAAGGCCTCATGCCAAGCATCCACGTACCCGTTCCGATATTGTTCAGAAACGGGACCATTCGCCCCCGGTTCCGGCCACGGCCACCAAGGAGCCAGTGGAGGGTCCCTCTTGAGAATCAAGGGTTGGCGGCGAGCCTGCAGAGATTTGTCATCTAATGAAGTGCCAGACTTGCCCGACAACATCCTACCAGAAGGCTCTCCTCAAAGCTCACTACTTCAAAGATGGTCTCAAGGGTACCCCGAAGGCCCCTATTTATAGGGAATTGAAGTTCTCAGAAGCCTGAGGACTCCTACCGCCTCAAGAAAATCTCTAGAAACTGAAGTGACGGATCCCCAAAAGTCACGCCCTCTCAAAGTCCCCTTGAGAGCATCGTTTCGTATCCCCAGCGGATCTCACAGCCGTTCAAAAAGAGGGAAGGTACACGGAAGAGATTTCGTGACTTGCGAAACAAAGGAAAGTTTTTCATTCCGAAGCAAAAAGTTTACATAAAGGAAACTGCCACCCAGGTAGATATGGAGGAAAACATCAAAACAAGTAAGTAGGGGTACCCCTCTAAGGGTTCACCCTGAGCATATCGTCACGTACCCCAGTCTCATTGGGGTCACGTGCATTAGCAGCACCAGCAGGAGACGAGTCCTCATCCAGGTCCACCACCTAGCCTCCTGCCACCGAAATGTCCGCAGGTGCCCACTCTCCCGTGCTCAGCACTGGCATTGGCTCCTCAGCTCCAGCAACATCAGGCTCCCCCTCACCGTCGTCGGCCTCCGAGCCGTAAGTGGATGAAGGAGGAGGGAGAAGCAGGGCCTCCTAACTGAAGCTATCCACTATGGCCTTCACGGCAGCCCCCCAGCCCTCTCGGAAGCCACAATCGCGAGCCAGCTCATAAAATTCCAAGGCCACCTCCGTCAGCTCATCTCGGTAGGTCAAAGAAAAGCAGAACCGCTCCACTGCTTCCTCACCTGCAATTGACATCGAGGAGCACAGTGTGGCAATCTCCACCTCAGCCTCCTGAGCACGGGTCTTCATGGCCCGGACCTCTGTCGCTAGCTTGGCTGCCCACTCCTCAACAGCATCAGCCTACACCCGGAAGTGGTCACGGTCGCGCTCCATGCCAGCGAGGGCTAGTCTCTGCTGGACCGACTGCCCTTGGACCTCAGCACGAGCCGCCTTGGACTCCTACAAGCGCCCCTCAAGCTCCGCATGGGCGGCCTGACTAGTTTCTAGCATCTGGGCCAGCCCCCGGAAGTGATGCTGCCACAACCCAAAAGTGCCGATGACTAGGCTCGCGCTCCTCGTAGCCACCATTGTCAGCTCCTTCTCGGCCCTAGGGCTGAACAGACTGGTATGCTCAAACCATTGCACGCTCCTCCCCATGAGATCGATGATCGTCACGATCCCAACCAGCCCAGAGGTTAAGTCCCTAGGAGGAGAAGTTGGGCTGCGCTGAGGGGACACTGATGGGGAAGGAGCATTGGCATCCTCCGCCATCGGGGACTTGCCCATGTCCTGCCCCCGTGCCCAAGGGCCGATGCAGAGGCCGCGACCACCGACTCCCCGGCCAACGGTGGTGGCAGAGTCTCAGAAGAAAGTGGCTCAGATGGAGGAGGAGGTGGGATGTGACTTCTGACCGCATGTCTCATAGAGTCAAGCTTTCTATATTTTGGCTTTGACTCATCGTAAATGGTCTTGACTCGACCTCATAGTCTTGGCTAATGGTCCAGACTTGACCGCTTGATTCTTAAAATGGTCCAGTTAATGACCACATAGTTCCTGATTCTGTCTAACCCGAGGTTTGACCCTTGGGGTTGGTTTTCTTGAATTCCTAGATGATCTTAGGATTGTCTGTAGTCTCCAACCTATGTTTAACAAGTTAATGTTAAGTTATAGAACTTAAATTAATATACAGTTATGCTGCCGAAATGCCGTCGTAGCATAATGTTCTTTTAATTCTTCTATGAAATCTCATATCAACTTTGGTACGTTCTATACCTTGGTTACTTGGTCGTGAACTTATTATTTGAAATTGAATTATTGGCCAAAATGATTGTTATCTCGTGGAAGTAACTGGATTTATAACGTAAAGATGTAAGATCAGGCACGGATTGTGTCCAAGGGCTCCATGCTAGCCCCCTCGGTAGACTGTCGGAAACGTGCTGAAGAGGTGTGATCTCACGTCGATCCTGAGCCGTGTGATCTTGGGAGAATTCTTGATCACGATCACCACATTTGTATGAACTGCAAGGCAGGAAATGGATCATGGGTGCCTAGGGATGAATCCGTGGGGAAAACCCTCTGATGCTTAAGTCAGCGAATCAGGTAGAGCACAGGTGCAAGGGGAGATGGTAGGAGGGGAAAGGGGCACGAGATCGGTCTCCACCAAGAAGTGTGGGGGTTCTCACTCAAGATTGTTGCTTACCTCTCCAGAGGGTCTTCCAGGGTATATATAGCAATTCGTTTAACATAAGAATCCAGAGAGTCCCGGGAGCAGAGGGATTCAAGGGAGGTTACGTCCTCGTTATAGGCTCTTTATAGCGCAAGGACTCTTCCTCTCCCTTATCCCTTGGAGTTCCATGTTCCTTAAAGCTGTGCAACGGAGGCTTGGGTAAGCTTTCGATGGTCGGTCCAAGCTAGGGACGCCGGCTAGGGGTCTTGCCGAGTGGTGGGCACATAGCTCGGACAGGGTGCTCTGGGCCCCCGTAGGGGCCTTCCCGACTGACATATCACTCAGACTTCTAGACCCGGGGGTCACCTAGGAAATGCTAGTCTGAGTGGGTTTTGGACTTGGAATAAGTGGGCCCAGGATGGGGCTGTCACTTTAGGAAGCTGGGCCTGCTTCAGTCGAATTGGACCTAGCTGGGCCGTGCTTTTCAGGCGATTGATTTTCCCACTCTCCACTTGTCCCCCCTACTCCCGAGCCAAAAATGGGCTCAGATGAGTAACATTTGTGGTGGTGACATTGGTGGCTCAGATGGGGTGAGGGTTTCTCTCCGACAGGGGCCATTTAATGCGACTGTTCTGGGAATACACCCGTGATGATGACTCTCTTGAGTTGATGCGAGGAGTCCCTTCTCGGAGTGTGGAACATCATGCCACCTCCCGTAAATTCACTGGGAGTATAAACATCGCGCGAGCTTACATTCTATGCCTCCTTTGTTTAGGGTTTTGTCTCACCAACGCCCTTATATTCTAAAAAGCTCATGCACTGCGAGGGGGGTCCGGAGGAGCAGAGAATCGCAGAAGGCTTCGCGGAGGTAGTAGAGATCGCGACGGCAGTGATTCTTCAGCTTCCACCTCCTCCCGAGTCGCCTGAGTCGGCATCTTCCTCCTCTTCCCCTTGTTCCTCTCGTCCAACCATGGCGGAGCAATAGCCCACTACTGAGGAGCAGGAGGTCAATCAGGGCATGGGGAGCCTAGCGTCGTAGCCCAAACATCCGATGCGCAGTGAGTTAAGTGAGGATGAAGTGAAGGCAATGGAGGGGCACTTTGGGCTACCATGGTAGTACTATTTCTCCCCGTCTCAACCTCATGAGTCTAGTCTGGATACTCGTTCAGGCCTCTTCTATACTTTCCTCTTGGCTTGGAAGTGCAGGTTCCGTCTGCCTCTCTACCATTTCATCATCCAGTTGCTCCAATCTTACCAACTGGCTCCTATCTAGTTGGTTTTCAACTCGTATACTTTTATCTTCTCCTTCATATTTCTCTATCGCTCGTGTGGAACACTTCGCTGGACCTCTTCCATTCCTTTTTTGAGTTGAAGTAGCAAACCCATGTGGGCAATGGCTTCTTCTACCTCCAAGCGAAGAGAGGAAGGAGTTGTGTGACGCTTTACGCCAAAGATTCCTCTTACAAAGGGTGGAAGACCCAATTCTTCTGGGTTGGCTCATCGAAGGGTGGTATCTCTTGGGGTTTCCCGACGAAGCCTAACTTTCATCCGTCTATTCCTCCGAAGGAGGTGGCAGTTTCCCCAGAGCTGGAAGAGGAGATCATGGTTCTCCAGGAGAATCGTCGATCGACTGTCGAACTGATGATGGCAGTGAACATCGAGGAATACCCTTCCCGGGCATTGTCTAAGCAAGGTAAGAACCTTAGTGGCGCGGGAGAAGGTGCGCGCGTGGTTTCGCCGCAGAAGTGATAGCTGAGTTTCTATTCTCTCAATGGATTTCTCTGGGTTCTTGCGAGCACTCTTCTCTCTTGAGTGTCCCTCTCTCTGAGTATCAGGTGTCTTCTTTTTCTGTTCTCTATTGCTCTCCCCTTCTTCCTGGCCGAGAATGGGGGTTTATATAGGGGTTTTCTTCTAGTCCATCGGCGCGACAATCTCCCAGGGTGGCAGTGCGTCGGCGTGCCTCATCCGCCATCCTTCAATTGGCATAGACAAGCCTCAATGCGCTTCCTGCTATGTTGGGCTTTGGCCCATTTGTTTCACGACCGGCTTCACCCATGTGCTTTAATCAATTGGGCCCTTTGTTGGTCCTATGGGCTTCTTAAGACCATTATTTGTTCTTTTGTAGCTCATTTAATATCTTGCATCTACAATGTATGACAAGTGGTGTGAATCCCATCTTGTGAGCACCAGAATATTCTAAAGATCTTACTCAGCAGGCAAATGATTGCCTGGGAGTTGACATAGCTTTAATCAGCCTGACTATCTAAATGACAGCAGTGCTGGGCATCAGCTTGGCCAGAAAGACTTTAGCAGGGTGAAGTGTTGGAGGTAATGGATCTTCTTTTATCCTGGTTTGTAGAATTTCCAGGGATGATATCGGAGCCGCATCCTTGGCTGATGTTTAGGACCCTGAGCTTCCTCCGACATCTTCTTTTATTCTTGTACATTTTTCAGGTGTCAACAAATGCCCCCCACCTATAGGTGGCGTAAGCGAAGAATAAGCAGCACGGGGCCTGCAGGTGTATCCTTTAATATTTTAGCATATCTTTTTGCTTGATCTATCTATGTAGCTTGAAATATCCTTTATATTTTCATCATTTTAGCATTTCATAGGTGTCTCTGGACTAATGCTGGGTTGTGGAGTCTTGATCGGCCACTTTTTTAACTTTACTGGTTGCATTCTCCTCCCGGCGCGAACAAATCGGTGCGATCATCTCGGCACCGTCGTCTTGGCGCGCAGGGGGGCGATCAGCACGTACATGCCTTGTCGATCTCGATGCGCCTTTCTGGCTGTCGACGCAGTAGAGCGATTGGCGTGCCTTTTCCTTCGACGAGAGTTTTATCTTCGGCGTGCCTTCTTAAGGTGCCGAGTAGGGTTTTGGAGCTCATTTCAATCTGAGCTTCCTCTCTCCCCATCCTTCCCGCTGCGGCGCTCGGCATAGAACTCTTCTCCGATGGTCTTATTCTTCTTCCTCTTTCTTTTAACCGTGAGGTCCTTCCCATTACTTCATCTTCGGGACTATGTCCCCTTTATTTAAGGAGTCATCCCCTCTTGGTGGATGTTCTTCCTATTATTCCTCGTGCATACCCAAATAGGGGAGATGCTGCCGAAATTTCTTTAAAATACTCAGCCTTTGTTTGTTGATTTCCTTCGGAGTCTCATCTTGAAATTTTCTTGGAATACATCTATTGCAATGGCTGCTACTTCTGGCTCTGCTTCTGCTGCTTCTGGAGTTGCTGGTGTGGGCACTTCTTCCCAGACTGAAATATCTGGTCCACTAGTAAACTGGTTAAATGTTCAACAACTGGACCGTGGTCATGAGAAAATTGCGATAGTTGACGAGTCTTCAGATTCTGAGACAGACACCCTCTCATCATCCCGCGTCTATTCTATTGAAGATGGGATGAGCTTCAAACGTGGCAGCGACTACCACCCAGATTTCCCGAAGGATCATCATCTGATGCCGTTCATTCGTGCCTTTACTGTGGGTGGCATGAGGGATCTTCTGTTAGCCCGTGCAGTGGAGCAGTCTATGTTAGTGGAAAGGGATAGTTTGAAGGGCTCTGTGTATCGGGTCAAAGCCATCTATCTTCTTGGAGAGCAGCGTGAATGGGATGCTGTACTCGGAGTGACTGAGCTGGAGTCGAAACAGAAAATGCTGACTAGAGCTCCTGAATTTACCCCAGCCAGATGGGATACTGCAGCGGGTCGGGTCAACAGGGAGAAGCCCGACTACGGATTGTTCCTGGCACCAACAAAGTGGGGTTACAGGGACGAGCCATTTGCCATGAACTGCCTAGCCGTCCACTTTAAATTTCAGCTAGCTGCCAGTTGGTTTGCTGACACGAAAGTGATGAATGCTCATCTCTTCCGTGTGGGGGCAGTAGAATTCACAGAATTTGTGCTAAAGGAATATGCCCCTTTGCTGATCAGAGTCGGAGTATATCATAGTGTATATGCTTCACGCTTCTGATATCCCATTTCTAAGGGCTTGTGTTATAGAATGTTTGAAGTTTTCTGTCCTCAGTTCAATACATTCTATGAGCAGAAGGTGAAACCTCTCTGGACCTTTGGAGTCTGTCACAGCTTTTAGGCTTGCCAATTGACGGAGAGCCTTATGAAGAAGTCTGCTTGTATGACTCAGTCAAGGATGAAACTGAAGGCGAGGGCCAGTATTCTTTTGGCTTTACATACCGATATTTGATGAAGGCCTACCGTTCCCTCTACTTGACACACTAAGAGCCTATGCCTTCCCACCCCATGGGGAGCCTCCCCTCTGAAGGCAACCACCACGCCGGCGAACTGCCTCCACCAGCTGTGGGGGCGCAACCTCCCAATGGGAATTCTGACGCTCTCCAAACCCTCAATGCCAAACTGGATATCCTCGTAGAATTAATGAGGACCCAGGCGGCTAGGGAGGAGAAGTCCTAACTTCCTCGGGAAAGCCCCCCCGTGGAGAAGCTTCCATACAAATCGCCGGAGGACGCTTCACCCTCCGGGGACGATGGCCTGTGCGCAATAAGTCATGAGGACCTTCGCAGGCCCCTCCTCCAGAACAAGAAGCCTCCTCCACTCTGAGGAGAGAAAGGTCCAAGGCGTGCCAGTAGCCCCCGAAGATCGACACCCCCAAGGGATGATAAGGCAGCCCGTCAGGGCGCCCTCATAGCCCCTCGGCTCAATGACGACCAGAATTTTCCCTCAAACTGAGGGACTTCGAGCGACTTTTCTCGGAGCAAGAGTGCACCCTCCGCGCCTTGCAGAAGACATCCATCAAGGAGGACAAGGAGCAATCCCCATTCTCCGACCAAATCTTGAAGGCCGAGATCTCCCCCAGGGTCTCACTACCGACCTTCAAGTCATATGACGGCCAGGGAGACCTGGCATACCACTATGACAGCTTTGATGCCTTGATGACTCTACACGGGGCTTCCGACGCTACCAAGTGCCGAGCGTTCATGACCACCTTGGTCCAGGGCACTCAAGCCTGGTTCCGAGCACTCGCCCCAGCAGTATCCACGACTCTCGACAGTTCAGACAGATTTTCAAGGAGAGCTTCGCCGGCAACGGCCCTCCCAGGTCAGTTGCGGGGCTGCTGGCACTGAAGCAGGCACAGGGGGAAAAGCTGTGGGTTTATATCAACCGATTTAAATCGAAAGTCCTGCGTATCCCTCGATTGGATGTTACCTCAGCCATCATCGCACTGACCGGAGGTACTCGCGACGAGAACCTCCGGCGAGAGCTAGTCCTCCATCCCCCCACTTCTTTAGCCGACCTGGTGACCCTAGCCCTACGCCATGCAGAGTGCGAGGAAGTCCTCAGCGCCTGCCGCGGCCCAGCGGGCTCGGGTCGAGAGGGGGACAGGAAGCGATCATCTAAGCAAGGCTCGGGCCAAGCGAAAAAGCAGAATCGAGATGGAGACCGCAGGGAGCCCCCTTGGAAATTCGAGCGGTACACGTCCCTATCCGCCCCCGTCTACAAGATATATGAAGACATTAAGGGCTCGGGTCTTCTCCGCCAACCCGAGCCTATGAAGAGCGACCCAAAGCTCCGCAGTCGTCGCAAGCACTGCCAGTTCCACAATGATCACGGACACCATACTGGAGATTGTCACCAGCTCAAGGACGAGATCGAGCGTCTCGACTGCCAGGGGCACCTATCCCGATACGTGTCCGAGTAGAGGGAGGATCGCGGCATCCCTCCAAAGGAAATTGACAATCAGCCCCGCAGAGTCCATATCAACGTCATTTTCGGCAGCGCGGCATCAAGAGGAGATAGTAGCCAAAGAAGGAAGCGTCACGCTGAATGGGCGAGCAGGGCCTTCGAGCCCCCCAAAGCCCCATCGGCGAGCGAGCAGCAGGTCTTGGTATTCTCTGACCAAGACCTGGAAGGGGTAACTACCCCGCACGATGACGCTCTTGTAATATCGACTACGATAAACCATGGTAACGTAGATAGGATACTAGTGGACAATGGTAGTGCCCCTGATGTACTCTCGTATGAGTGTTTTCTTAAGATGGGTGAAAACCCATCCAAGCTCTACCTAATTCGAACCCCCCTCTACGGGTTCAATGGCCAGGCAACCTATCCCGAGGGAGCCCTAAGCCTGTCGGTCACTCTCGGTACCCCTCCTAAGACCGTCACAATTATGGTTAACTTTATAGTGATTAAGGGGATGTCAGCCTATAATGCCATCTTCGGTCGAGGTATCCTCAGCCGAACGAAGGCTGTGCCCTCCACCTATCACCAAAAACTAAAGTTTCTCACCAAATACAGCATCAGGGAAGTCTGAGGTAACCAGGCAATAGCTAGAAGGTGCTATGTAATCTCGGTTGATGCCATAAAGCCGAAAGGGAAAAAGGCAGAGGTCGGGGGAGCTGAGGATGAACTGACAGCATCAGGGCCTGGTGGCGAATTGCTGTCCGTCTTCCTCAAAGGTGACCCGACCCTCGAAGTCAAAATCGGAGCTGATTTACCACCTAATGTACAAGAGCAATATGAAGATTTTCTTTTGGATTACATCCAAGTCTTTGCTTGGTCCGATGAGCATCTTCCTAGGATCCCTAGGGAGATGGCGGTGTACAAGCTCAATCTTGACCCGTCGATGAAGCCCGTCCAGCAATGCAGAAGAAGGCATGCCCCTGAGAAGCAGACGATCATCAAAGAGCATATTATTAAGGGAAAGAAAACTAGCCTATTTCGACCAGTCCTTTACCCGACGTGGCTCGCTAATGTTGTCTTAGTACCAAAAGCTTCCAGCAAATGGTGGATGTGCGTGGACTTCACCGACCTCAACAAGGCCACTTCGAAGGACTGTTACCCACTCTCAAGCATTGACCAACTAGTCGACTCAACCTCCGGTAATGAAATACTCAGTTTTCTAGATGCTCACTCCGGCTACCATCAGATCCGGATGGATCCCGAAGACATCGAGAAGACAGCCTTCATCACCGACTTCAGCGTATACTACTACACCCGAATGCCTTTCGGGTTGAAGAATGCAGGAGCAACATACCAGAGGCTGATCAACCACATTTTCAAAGGACAAATCGGTAGGCATGTGGAGGCCTACATCGACGATATGCTCGTCAAGATGCCTAAGGCCGAGGTCCACTTCGTCGACCTAGCTGAAACCTTTGACACCCTCCTAAAGTACAACTTGAAGCTCAATCCAGCAAAATGCACCTTTGGAGTTCGATCCGAGAAATTCCTGGGTTTTCTGGTGACTCAACACAGGATTGAGGCCAACCCCGACAAGGTTCAGGCCATCCTGAACATGCAGCCACCTGCATGCGTCAAGGATGTCCAGCGCTTGACAGGGTGCATTGCTGCCCTCAACCGTTTCTTGTCCCGAGCGGTCGAACGATGCCTACCCTTCTTCAAATTATTGAGAGGGCCCAAATTGGCATCTGCTACATTCGCTTAGGACGAGGAATGTCAGAAGGCCTTGCAGAGCTAAAGGAGTTTCTAGCTTCGCCCTCGGTGCTATCAAATCCAATCTCGAGCGAAACACTATACATTTACCTCTCATTAACTCCTTCAACAGTGAGCTCAGTCCTAGTCCGAGACGACGCAAGAGTGTAGAGGCTAGTATACTACACCAGTAAGGTGCTCAACGAGGTCGAAAGAAGGTATCCCACAACCGAGAAACTCGTGCTACCATTGGTAACCTCGGCCAAGCGCCTCTGGCCTTACTTCCAAGGACACTCCATCGTCGTATTGACCAATGAGCCCCTGAAGAAGATCCTCACTCACCCTGAAGTGACAGGACATCTCGTCAAGTGGGCCATAATGCTCGGGACTTACGACATCTCTTATCGCCCCCGTTCGGCCATTAAGGGATAGGCACTCGAGGACTTCATTGGGGAGAGCACCGTTCCAACCGGGGAGGTCCTTCAACTCGGTCGGCAACGGTGCCAACATCCTCCTCTAGTCTCCAGAAGGAGCAGAGTTGTAGTATGCCCTGAAATTCAATTTTCAGGCATCTAACAATGTCTCTGAGTATGAGGCTCTCATCTCGGGGGCCAGGATGGCATGACGATTAGGGGCCGAATGAGTCAGGATCCACACTGACTCCCAGCTGGTCGCCAGCCATGTCCACGGTGACTATGAAGCTTGGGAAGCACCAATGATCAAATACCTTCAACTGGTAAGAGGAATAGCCCTACTATTCGAGAGTTTTCAGGTAGTCCGAATAGCTCAGGAGGAGAACTCCCGGGCAGACGCCCTCTCTCGACTGGCCTCCTCCATTGGCCCAGAAGGTTCTCGATCGGTCTTCCTCGAAGAGCTAGAACGACCGAGCATAGAAGCAAAGCTCATGACCGTCGACCAGGCACTACTGAGCAACTGCGCACCCCCTATATATCATGGCTCCGAGACTCTCAGGAGCCCCCCGACCCTCGAGAAGCTCGGAGACTGAAGTATCAAGCTCGGCATTTCGTCATCTTGGATGGAGTCTTGTTCCGAAGGTCTTTTTTCGATCCCCTCCTCAAATGCCTCGATACCGATGAAGCTAGCCGAGCAATTCAAGAGGTCCACGAAGGTATTTGCGGCGTGCATCAAGGAGGAAGATCGCTCGCCAGGATCTTGCTGCGACAAGGCTACTGGTGGCCCACTCTCCAGCGCGACTGCTCAGTTTATGTTCAAAAGTGCGACCGATGCCAACGTTTCGACCACCTGGTCCATCAGCCTGCCTCGGATATCGTCACCCTTATCGAGCCATACCCTTTCGCCCGGTGGGGGATCGACATTCTAGGGCCATTTTCTATGGCTCAGGTCTAGAAGAAGTTTGTCATCGTCGCCATCGACTATTTTACCAAGTGGATCGAAGCCGAAGTCACCGTCAGGATCACCGAGTCGGTCGTATGGAGTTTTGTTTGGAAGTCGATCATTTGTCATTTTGGTATCCCCCGAGTGATTGTGAGCGATAACGGTCGGCAATTTGATTCTCATTATTTTAAGAACAAATGTGCCGACCTACATATTCGCAACAACTTCACTTCGGTAGCCCATCCCCAGGCCAACGGGCTAGTCGAAAATGCCAACAAAACTATTTTGAAAGGCATTAAGGCTAGGCTCGGCAAAGCCAAGGGTAGTTGGCTCGAGGAATTGCCGAGCGTACTATGGTCCCACCGAACCACTCCGAGAACCGCCACCGGTGAGACCCCTTTCCAGCTGGTGTATGGCACGGACGCCGTGATTCCTCTGGAGGTCGGCAGCCCATCTCTCTGAGTTATCAACTTCTCGCCCAAGGCAAATGAGCAGAAACTACTTGAAAATCTCGATATGGCGAGTGAGATCTGAGAGATTGCAGGCATCCGAGCCACGGAATATCAGCGGCGCCTCACTCGATATTACAATGCCAAAGTCCGAGACAGACACTTCCACGCAGGAGACTTCATACTAAGGAAAATCGAAGCCTCTTGACCGCTGGAGACGGGGGGAAAGATAGCCCCTAACTGGGAAGGCCCCTACCGAGTGGTCGAGACGCTCGAGAAAGGAGCGTATCGACTATCCACCACGGAAGGAATGCTTATCCCTCGGACATGGAACACAATGACATTACAAAAGTTCTATTTCTGAGCTTTCCTCAAAAATATATATACCTTATTATAATCTCTCAAGGACCGGCTGGTTGTCCGTGTATTCTGGGATCTGATGTTCCTCTTTAACAAAAATAATGATGATCTAAGAGCATATGGTTAATCGTTAGATACGTTGCTCGGTTGAGTCGGGTGGGGGACGATGGATTCTATCTCACACGCCGTGGTTGCAAAAGATTCTTCACCCCGTCTTGGTCGGTCTAGTAATATTATCCTTGAGTACTTTCTATTTTATTCTTTCTTTGCATTCGTTTTGATGATTTCTTTTATTTTAGCCCAGTATGCATCAGGTCATATTTGAGCATTCATGTCTCAGATTCTCTCAAGGTTTCTCCTCAACAATGGTTAGTTGCACTTCAGTTCTCTTGGATAAGAGATCCTCATTCCACTCCGAATTTGATCATTTTCTCTAATATGCTCGCTTGGTTTGGTTAGCTCGCGTGATTCTTGTCTAGATTTTATATCAATTTTATCTCTTCCTTTTCCAACTTTTCAGTAGTATTCTTTATGATCCCCTCATTGTCCATGGATTGTGTCCCCCAATGAGGTTGATCGTGCTCCTTTTTCTCTCTTAGTTAGTTCTCCAGACATGTCTTATCCACGTCATGCATTCCTTGTGATTAGTTCAGCATTTTCAGGAGAATTTCTGTCGCTTGTTGGTTGTGACTGGTGTCTTTTACCTTGATGCTCGCTTTTAAGTTCTCTCCACTTCATCTATTTCACGTCGCTCTCGCTTTTGCTCAATCTCTATTCCACTCTGCCTCCGCGTGGCTTTCGCTCGTTCCCTTGCAAAGCAGATGTCAAGGAGGGGAATCTATTGACACTTATTTTAGCCTACAAGTCGAGTTGTTCTCTTATTCACCTTTGTGATGTCTCAAATTACCCACTGTTATGGAGTTTCCTTGAGCTTATTTCGAGCACATTTCTTGATCATTTCCCTGGCCCCTTGAGCTTGGAAGCCATTTTCTACAAGTTCCAGATCATTTTCCATGTTTTCCCTAAGTTTTGGAACATTCCCCACCATCCCCATCGATCAGTGCGCTTTCGCCAGTAGGAGGATAGTGGCGGCCCTCTGGAATTCCGCCACCATCATATGGAGGTCTCCAGTGGACCGCCATATGCCTCTGATTTGGTGGCCATTTAGCTGACCACCAAAGGCATATGGGGGTCTCCTATAAGACTGCCAAATGCCTGTCTTCGTCGGGTCACCGTGTTCGCCAACGCAACTATGGGCATGCTTATCCTATGGTCTAGTTGTGGTCTTACCTTGACCATCATAGCCTATTTGCGGTCTTGCGATAGATCGTCTCTTCAAAATAGAGCCCAGAACCTTCTGAACTCTGATTTCTTCACCCGAGGACTCTCTGGGAGCCTCATCTCACATCAGTTTTGAGGAGGATGACTCTCCACTTCAATTCTAATCGATCCAGGGCTCTTACTCCCACTATTATCTCCTCGTTTCTAATCCTTTTTTTCACCCTGATCTCATCACAACATTCTCACCTTTCACTTGGTCCATCCCCCTCCCTTTAAGGCCTTTTCTTTTGCAAGATCTTTCTTGTTCTGTGAGTCCCATTTCTCACTGCTCTATAATTTCTGCACAGATTGCACTTTTCGCCAAATCTCTGGCCTTTATGCGTGCTGTCCAAGCAGCCTTTGGCTGTGTTCCTTATTCCTACTTGTGCACAACATTCATGTCTTCTATCAGCATCATTTTCTCCCTATTAGGGCATCATCTTCATTGATATTTTTGTCATTCTTTGCACCTTGTTTATGCAGTCTGCACTGTTCCTGCATTTTTCCCAATTTTGTGCTGCTTCTCCCCGTAGCATGACTGCGTGTTAATTCATCATCTCATGCATATGCATTCACAATATACCCACCTATTGTTTTATTCCTTTTACAGGGGTTAAAAATCTCCCCGGTGTATTTTTCCCTCAATTCTTTCATGCTCTTTTATGCATTCGAGATAGATTCTACACTTGCATGTTCTAATGGGTTTTCTCTCCTGTTTTGGTCTTGATTCGCAGGAAGACATGGAAAGTGACGCTCTTACCTTCTAGCCAGTTGGAAGGCGAGGAGAGTTTAATCCACAAAGTCCCCGCATCCCCATCTTGAGTGCGATCATCTTATTTTCCAAGGTACACAACGTGCATAATCTTTCTACATATTCTTCGGCATTGTCATTCCTTGGTGGCGATCACGGTATTCTTCTATATCTTTTATCGCCTCTTTATTACTTATATGATCATGCTTGCATATAGCTACATGTTTATGCTATTTACTTGATTGGGGCACATCATGCTTTCATATATGTATATCTTATTCATGTGATTGTGTTAGCCACGTTCCATATATCTACACCCTAGTTTTTTGGCGATCACGGTGGGACCTCTAGTGCTCATCACTTTGTTCATGCTTTCCTGTGATTTTAGTGTGTATATTCATGTTTAGATAGTATTTCATGTTCATCATATTCATCATATTGTTCATGTTCACAAACCAAAGTGATATGATTGTAGTAACCAAAAAAAAAAGAAAAAATACAATCAAGACAGAAGCAAAACAATAACAACAAAAACAAAAGATAGATGGGAATCAAGGTTGCTTCTGTTGAAGACGTTTCACTGGAAAACCAATTTTCTGAACTTCTTCCTTCCGTGCTTGATTGATCTCAATCTCTGCTTTCTCTCCTTCTTGCCTTCTCAGATTCTTCTTCTTCTCTTCAATCTTCCTTCTCCTGGGACGAGCTATCCTAGACTTCCTGTAAGAGTTCTGTTCGGCCCACCTTCTGAAGAAGGTTATCGCGGTATACATATAGGAAGAGATAACCCAGAGCCCTCCACGACTGGAAGAAGTTGATTTGGACCAGTCAAACCTTTGGGGGTCTTCCAGATCCGAGATATTAGGATCAGAGAAGCAAAACCACAGAGTCCTCTTCGAAGGTCACTCAAAAGAGCCTTGCGCGACTAGCAGATGAGGATTGAGTAGTTATTTAATTCCAGGACTCTTGCTGATTGGTCCACTTCAAAGATGAAGTATTCTCTCTCAAAATCCCTCTAGACATCACGTCACGTGCCCTTGGATTGCGTGCCATGCACTGGAGATAGTGACCATGTGTTCTACTTAGTCAACCCACGTGTTGTTCTACAAGGCAGATAAGTCGACTTGGTTTCAGACTTAAGTCGACTTGGTGCTTATAGGGTCAGCTGAATTCTGCCAGACCCAGCCCGCCTGCTGACAGGCATTTCCACAAACACCTACAAGAGACATTAGTTTAACAGAGTTTTCTTCTTCATATTTACCCCAACTTGGTCCTCATTGATGCTCAAAAGATTGTAAAGTTTCCTTGGATTTGATTGACAGTTGGTAGATTGTCTTGCTTCTTCATCAAATCCTTTTGCTGTTGTTGAACTTTGTTGCAGTCTGAAGCTTGCAAGTTGCTGCTGAACACTGATGCGTCGACGCACAACCATAATGCGTTGACCCTGCAATTGAGTTTGCTTAAACTATCGGAGTTGCTGGGCTTGGATGTATCGACGCACAACTCCATTGCGTCAACCTACTCAACTTATTGTTGACTTTTCTGAACCGCAAGACTTGGCTGCAGGGCATAGCTGCATAGTTGCTGAAGCTTACTTGCTGACATTAATATTACTTCTGGTGGAGACACCGGGCCCACTACCGGACCCACTACTCGAAGCCAACGCCGCACCGCCCCGACCCCACTGAGCTTATGGCTCGGAGATTCGGCTTCCTGAAGACTCGACGTCCTGAGTACGTACTTGTGTGTATTGAGTATGTATTTCTACTTGTGGGTATTTTTAATTGTGTGTATTTTACTATGGTGGTATTTATATTATTAAACCACTTAGTCAAAGTATTTTATTTAGCCAAGTCAAAAGGTGGTTGTTGACTTTTGTTTTATTAGGCTAGGTCATAAATGCTATTAGGTGAAGATTAAGGGTATGATTGTTATGGCCTTTCCTATATAAAGGGGACTAATGTGTTGTGTTTTCATACATGAAAGAATCAAAAGTTTGCAACCTACGTAGGTGCTTTGCCCCTTGCCACCTTCCCCTTCCCTCCTTCTCCTTTGTGAGAATAGAGTGTCGCCCGGTGAGAGACCGTCCGGTGTGAGGCCGAGCTGCGCGAGACAGTAGTTATCTAGTCCTATTCGCGACCCGGAGTTGTCGTCGATCCTTCCTCTGACGCCGATCACGCCAAATTTAGTATCAGAGCCCAACAACGGTGTCTCCGTCAATCCCGACGTCCGCATCGCCTTTCCTCCTTTCTTTTAGTTGCCTGAAGTGAAAAAAGAAGAAGAAGAAGAAGAAGTAGTAGTAGCAGCAGCAGGAGGCATCTCTCTCAGTTGAGAGAGAAGGTAAAAAAAAAAGAGCAGAAGAGAGTGAAAAAAAAGTAGATCTCGACTGAGAAAGAGGGAAGGAAATAAAAAAAATTGGTTTCGTCCGCGCCATCATCACCCGTGCCAGCGTCGCCAGCACCCACTATGCGCCAACCCGACTGCCCGCATGCGCCGGCTCCGCCTCGTCACCAGTGCCCGAGCGACTTCACCCTCGCCTCGTCGCACGCGCCAGCGGCCACCCCCACCCGTGCCCGCACCCGCGCCAGGGCGCTCGTCGTGCGTGGCCGCCTGCCATCGTCGCAAGGCTGCACGCCTTGTCATCCGCATCGCTGTGGATCGCTTGGCCGCCCGCCGCGTGGCCTGCGCCTACCTCCACATGCGCGTGCTCCCACCACCGTGTGCGTCCGCGCCCGCCTCCGCGTGACGGAAGACTTCGAACAGGACTGTCGCCATGTTCCTTCGGCCCCTCTTTGCGCTGCTCGCACTCGCCTTCGCGGCTCAACAATGCGTCGCCGCGGACTATCAAGTCACGGAAACGGACGATGAAATCCGGATCGAGACGCCGCAACTGCAGGCGGCGGTCCGCAAGAAGGGTTACGTGACGGGGATCAAAGCTCAGTCGTTTGTCGACGCTCTCTCAACAACCCTCACTAACCCTTCAGGGGCCTCATCAGCCTCTTGGGTGGTGTCCCCAGTTCATGGTGGCAATAATTCGATACTTGTATCGGGTTATCGGTACCCTGAGCTCTGGGTCGTTACAAACGCAACCTGATGAGGACTCAAGCTGAATACCCTGTGATAATGGGGGGCTCAACCCCAATTCTTGGAGCACTACCGGAGTCAGCATGAAGTCAGCATTAGCTAGGGGAAACTTGAGGATAGCATTTATCTTCTTGGATGCCTCGACGGTAGCCGAGGGCTTCCTGTCCGCCCAGACAGGATGAAAGCCCCTAACCCTCCAACCGCTAGAAGAATCGCGATCACTCGACTTGGTGATATATAGCGCTGCGCCCAACCCTTGAGGTTGGACACGGTAGCGGAGACTTGGACGATGTTGCGACCAGACTGAGCTTTGAAGTATGCATAGGCTGTATAAGCCGGACAGCTCTGAAGACTGTAGAATTATCGAAAGAGGTGGGCATTCGGCTCCACCGACACCTTTCGACATACGAAGACAAATCCACAAAGGATGTGGTAAGAATTGGGGGACAACTCCCCTGGATGCCGGCCATAGTGATGAAGAACAGACTCGATGAAAGGGTGAACAGGCAGGCGGAAGCCCGCCTGGAAGGATGCAATGGGAACCATGATGCCATCCGAAGGCAGGCTCAGTTGATTGTCATCTACGGTGGGGAAGATGATATCGAAGTCAGGAAGAATTTGAAAGGCCTTCCGCAGCCCATGTACCACCCTATAGGCGACTAACAGAGGAGAAGGATGACGACTGGTGCCAGGGCCCGAAGTGCTCGGGGCATTACCATGGCCGGAATCCACTTCTTCGACCGGAGAGGTAGGGCTGACCCTGAGAGTTCTCCTATGAGGCGGCAGGGCTACGAAAAAGAGATGACAGAGAAGGGAAGAAGGCCCTCACCAGACGATGAAAGAAGAAGCCTACAACGACCGAGTCCGACAAGCAAGAAGCAGACGGGGTCCTAGGAAGTCCCCATGAGGGTTCTTATAACCTCGTGAGGTGGAGCGGCCACTTCGGAATCGTAGGGCAGGCGAAAAGGTGCATGTCACTATCACAGTATGGCCGTCAGGCTCAGGCGCCCGTTCGATGCTTACACCCCGAAATGACAAGTTCGCCTCATGATTACAAAAGTGGCACTCCTCGCCGCCAGAGGCGCCTTGCGCCCAAAGCAACCGACTGGGACCACCGGTCCCGATGGCCGTAGATAGCCACCCAGGCCATTAACCCTCTTCTGCTCGACTCTCAGCCCCCTGCAAGTGCTCGACAACTGAGAGTAGGGGGCTAGTGAGGAGGGTAAATCTAGCATGGCCCATTACGGATCCGATACTGCAAACCTACAAAGGCCCAGGCCCAGCTAACACACATAAAGGCCTATGAAGGCTACAGCCCAGTCAACCGGGCCCAATACAACTCGGCATCGGATTCGACTGCCACCAGAAGGCGGCAGCCCAGGCACGATGACAACCTGGAGACCGTCCGACGACCGATCGTTGCCCCCATGATGTCAGCCCCTATCCCATAAGAGGCGAACATGCCCCACGAGCGCCGTAAAACTCTCACAGGGAACTATCGACGTCAAAAAATTCACCCTCCAATGAGAAACTCCCGCCTCAATAGCGGGAGACATTGCTCCACTATTCACGACCTTCCATGTAAAGGGATAGGCATCCACCACCAAGACAACCCCATATAAAAAGGACATCGACAGAGAAGAATAGACACGGTGGATCTTCTGCCAAAAATCTTACACAGAGAACTGAGCTAAAGCGACAGAGAGATCATTCACACCCACATTCTCTGAGGGAGAAGCCCCCTCTTACATGACCTTACCACCTAGCGAGCACTCATTGAGTGTCCACTGGGAGCAGTGAGCACTCGTTTGGAGGACCTACACGTCTTTCAGATCTACTGCGGCGATCTCAAACTCTCTCTCCTTTCTTCCTATGCTCTTCTCTGTTCTTCCTCTGAATCATTACTGACTTAAACATCGGAGGGTTGTTCCCTGGGGTAATGCCCGGGACTTTTTCTGACGTCTCTTTAGTTTCTGGTGTTTGCATGCTTTCACAGGTGCCAGATGACTTCCCCAACAATAAACAGAGAAGGTGGTATGTGGCATAGGAACCGTTTTTCTACCACTACATGAGCCATAAAATTACAACCAAATATCATATTAAGCTCTGTCCTCATGGGTGTGGATTTATCGAGCATAACACCATTACATGGTCCTCTATATAGATTCTCTAGCACCACGGTCTTCTCTGAAGGACACATCTCCCTCCCGATCACATTCGGTGTAATGTCCCAGATTTTGTTGGAAATTTTTCGGATCATTTTTGTGGGTCCCAGAGTGTATTTTGTGCTTTACGTGTATTTTTCCTTGATGAGCTTTCGGAACTCTATGCAGGGTGAACCGTTGCGTTCTCCGACTCTGCGATAGGTTTTTTAATGCAGGAAAAACTGTGATTATGTCAAACCAACCATATTTTTACAAGAAAGCTGAAGTTTTTCCTGGGAGTGCATTTGTGATTGGTGCAGACACTGCTGCGAGGCTTATTGATGTAAGAAACTGCAATTGTTAAACATCGTTATCAAAGAAAATATTAGTATAATATGCATGTACATTTTTGTTTGACGTGTATCAACGTTATATCAATGTACAAATATAGTTGTCAGGTTTGTGGACATTGCTATCGTGTTATTTTTTTTTTAACCAGAGATTCAAACGCCATTGAATGTGAGATTTGTCCTGTTTTAGAACACGGGCTGTTCTATAATTGTTTACAAATAATGCATAACATAATATATATAGAGATAGAGAGAGAGAGAGATACATTTATGATTTTATGAACATACATCTCCATGAAATCCCTAAAAGTCATTTATAAAGAGGGAGTATACCCTCAAGATACAAATCCGGGAACCTCTGCTGCTACTCCCCTGCATCTAGCGCATCATGCTTCTCTGCTTGGAAATTGATTTGGTCTAGCTCTCCACATTGCACTCAATGGCACAGCGTTCTCCACCTCACATCAGTATCTAGCGGCACCTGAAATGGTTGGGCTTGCTTGAAGAGATGTTTTTATGTAGAGCTTTGGTTTATATTATCACTTCAATTTCCATCTTTCTCTCTGCCTCTCAGGAATCAAATTGGAGATGAGAGCGGAGGAGGGTCGATGGTCTGAGAATTGACATTCTGTGTCAGATGGCCACACATCAGATTGGTGAGCAGCCAACAGTCAGGGGGTCAACAAGAGAGCGGGGTACTGGTGCTCCAAAACCTTGTCACGTTTCAACAAAACAGAACATTGATGCTGTTTCTTTTGCCTAGGTTATGGACACGGTGACAAGGATTGCAGAAATGCTGTGGTTCGCTGGATATGTCAAAAGCTGGTTCACCAGAGTTATTCTTGTGAAGAAAAGGCTTCATTACCATGTTTGGAGGACCATGGGAAGTCGGAAAAGTTGACAGGGAAAGTTCTGAGTGGACAAGGTAGTGATATCCCATGGTTTCCAGCCTACCAAGTGAACTTGCTTTTGTTTCAGAATAGCCTGTTAGAGGATCAGAGGATGTGGATGGTGGTTTTATGGACATTGTGGAGTTGCAGCAGATTCTGAGAGCTTGGCCCGGAGAAACAGGATGGTCGGTGCACTGGGTAGACAAATGCTGAATCCTTCTGCATTTGACATCTTGTAGGGCATTTCAAGTTTGCTGGCAGACAAATCAACCATTGTCTTCAATATTAATGTTTCTTGGCCACCATGGATGGCAGAGGCACCTCTGAGGAAGGTTGATGATGTTAAATCTTTTTAGTGCAAACCATCTGGGCTTCCTTTGTTTCTGTTGGATCCAGGTATCTTTAATATTATTTCGGCATCTTTGATCATTTGAAAGAGATTGACAAGGAGACTCTGGCTTGGAGAAAAGTGTTGTTTGCAAGATTGTAAGGAGAGGTGGAAGATGCAGCAGACATTCCAAGTAAAATTAAGTTATTATGGGATTTGGGACGAGCTTAGTTTCTGGATATCCTTTGACATTGATAGTCAATGAAAGAATGGGGCAGAGATCCGGTGGACATATAGTGATGTTGCCCAAGAATAGAGAAAATACAGCGCACTGCGAGATGCAGCTGATGGTGATATGAGGAAGGAGATAACAATCGTGCCTTGTAAGTAATGAACAACTATGCTGGGCACCTGACTCATGACTCACTATTTCCCACCTCCAAAGTCTATTGCATACTATTCAGGCATCTTGGAAGGTTTTAAAGGATTTCGATCTTGGTGATCTGCACACCATCTTGATCGGTAGGAGTGAAGAGGTCACAATAGATCTCAAAGATCAGGAGATATTTCTATTGCTTCTCGTCCTCCATCATTGTCATCATCATCATTTCCCCTCTATCATCATGTTCATCTCCCCCTGTTCCTCACAAGGTTTCGAATTCCGGTACCGGAATCATTACCGGTCAGGGCTGGTACCAATACCAGTACAGGTACATACCGCCCGGTACTGGGCGGTTACCCACTTCCCCCTTCGGTTCCCTGAAACCCCAGCCCACTTCCCTACCCAGGGTCCGCTGACCCGACTACTAGAACTAGATCCGGAAAGTCAGCTTACTCAACTACTAGAACCGGATCCTACTTTCTGGATCCGGCTATTAAATGCTTAAACACCCCCCCCCCCAACACACACAACACTCCCCAACCCCCCCTGGCCATTCGAAACCTTTTGCTTCCTCTTCCGCCCGATGCCTCTAGGGTTTGAGACTTGAGAGTTGTCTGCCAGTCGTCCGCCCATTGCCGCCATCTACAGCTGCTGTTGCCGCCATCCGAAGCTGCCGTCGTGTCATCTGAAGCTGTCATTGTCGTCTTCCACCAAAATTATTCTTCTCTCTCTCTCTCTCTCTCTCTCTCCCCCTCCTTCCCTCCCTCCCTCTATTTAACGCACTCCACTTAATCCGTTATACTCCTATGACGCCTCACTCATAGGCCGTTAATCTTTTCAGACCGCGACGCATGAGTTCGGCAGTAAATAGCGAGCTACGGGCCGAGCGAATGATTGCCTCGGCCTCTTCCTTGTCTTCGATAACATAAAAGGTCACGCCGTCGACAGTTACCGTCTTGAGCTTGATCTCGTCTTGAGTTGGCGCAGCCACTATGTCACTCCTTGCGCTGCGCCCCCGGCTCAGTCGTTAAACACCTTCTTCGGGTGGTCAGGATGCCAGACAGTCCATCCGAGTTCGACAATCAAATAGCGCAGCTTGAAGGCGGGCACTTCAAACATTTCACCATTCGGATCATAAACAACGTGGTACACCATTTTGGCACCTGGGTTAAGGTGAGGAGGTGACCAGATCGATCCCCTGGTTTTTATTTGTGGTGTGAAACGCCGTCACACTCCTCAACGCACATATTATCAAGGATGGTCTACCTAGACCACCCCAATCGATTGATGGCTCAAAAAGAAACCCTCCGGTCCATGGAACCGGAGGGCTTGACATTTGGAATGTCAGCGGCTTACTTGGACTTTGCCTCGGCAGCGTCGTAGATCGCCAGGCGCAGCTTCTCTTCCGAGGAGCGGCCATCGAGGTTCAGGCCATAGTTCTTCTCGCCATAGGCGACAAGCTGAGCCTTGCTCAGGCTCTTGATAGCGGTCACGAGTTCGTCATCGACGAGTTCGCCGGAGGTGGCGCGGACGATGCCATTCGGAGCGGCTTCGTTGTTGGCACCATCGTCTTCGTCATCGTCGTCGTCGGACTGTTCGCCGGTCAGGTCATCGACGCCTTCTTCCTTGACGATGCGGTCTTCGTCACCACCGGTCGCCAGGGCGCCAGTAGGATTCAGGTGTTCGGTGTGCGAAACCTGCGACTCACCGACGACGCGGATGTTGTCCTTGACGCGGCGGTTGCCGAGATTGTCGATCAGTTCAGAATCGGTCGATTCGCCGTCGCGGAATTCCTGCGGAGCAGAGCCGGACGTGCCAGCGAGTTCCCAGGTATCGGAAGCATGGGTGGTAAGGTCACGGGCATTGAGCGGCGTCTGCCACTCGGTCTTGCCGGTCTTCTTGTTGCGGACCTGGAGCATCTCAGGCATAGTATCACCTCTTGTTGTGGGTTGGCGTTCTTACCAAAACTACGCCGGGTTGTCAAATGATTAACGGACCCGGCGTCGAAATGGTTCTAAAGTGGCTCAGTATACGGAGCGAGAACCACGACGCGTCTTGCGTGGAGCTTCGTCGCGGGTAGCGGCAAGAATCTCAACGCCGGTATCTTCGACGCGTTCCGTTGCCGGTCCATCGATCACGTTGGCTTCCTGTTCTTCAGGCTGTGGGCCTGCTTCAACCGGACCTTCCTCGACGACTTCGACTGGTGCGTCGTTCGCGAGGTTCTGGGCGTCAACGATGGCACCGGCTGTTGGGGCATCATCGGCATAGGTGACGTGCTCGACGATCTCATCGATACGGTGAATCGAGCGCTCAAGCGGCTTAGAGTTGAAAGTCCAGCCGTCCGCCAGGAGCTTGCCCGCGCGATTCTCGACGACTTCGAATGGTTCGCCCTCAGGGGACAGAAGGTGCAGATAGGTCATGGTTTCTCTCCAAACAAAAAGGGGAGGCGCCCATGATGAGCGTCTCCCCCTGATAACGGTTGACAGCCAGATTAGGCTGCGTTGCCGGTGGCAGGTGCCAACCAAGCCTCGTAGGTGATCGATGGCGAGGTGCCAGCGGCTACGAGAGCCACACGCAGGAAGGCCGCGTTGGAACGCAGAGCCTTGATGGTAGGACCATCGAGGTTGATCACGTAAACGCCGACAGCGGAAACGTCGATCTCGGCGATGACGGTGAAGTCGGCGCCAGCGAAGGCTTCATCCGAGTCGACCTGAAGCTGGATGGCATAGGTCGAGTCACCACCGGTGAGCGCCGTTACGCGGATCACAGCAGCAGCAAGTTCGAACGGAATCGCGCCATTCGCCCAGTAGGCCTGGGTGTTCACGTCGAGAGAGATTGCAGGCTCGACTGCCGAAGCAGTCTCAGCACCATCAGAAAGCTGACGGAGGACGATGGAAGGTTCAGCGTCGACAGCGTGACGGACCTTGGAAGGGAAACCCATTTTCTTTTCCTTGTGGTTGTGGAGAAGTTGGGAGAGTGTTTAGCTCCCCCAGGCTTCAGTCCGATTAGGCCGTTACTGCGGCGTTGGTGATGCCCCAGACGCGGGCGATGGCGCGACCGTGCTGGACGGTCAGACCAACGAGCCAGTCGATGCGCGTACGGTAAACCGGCTTGGAGTCGATTTCGCCGAGGTCGCGCACTTCCATGGTGCCGTTCTGGATGCCCGAGATATAGCCGTCACCGATGGAGACGACATAGATGGAGGTCGACACAGTGCCACCGGCAGGACCGGCTTCGTTGAAGTCGATGATGCGCTGGCCAACGTCGTTGTAGTCAGCGATCAGGATCGGCAGGCCGTTGTAGAGAGTGACCTGGTAGCCAAACTCGTCACGGGTGGTTTCGATGTCGCCACCGACGCCAGCCTTCGCAGCAGCCGAGAGCTTGCGACGCATAGCCTTCGACATGATCAGGTGGGTTGGGTTGTCCACGGCGTCGATAGCCGAGTCAAGCTGCTCCAGCGACAGGGCGCCGTTGGAACCGGTGCCAGTGCCGGTGAAAAGCTGCGAACCGCCGACGCGAACACGCAGACCGTCGAATTCGCGAGGATTGACCTGCGAGTCGCCGTTGATGATCTTGTCAGTGATATAGAGCGAGAGGGCCTTGACCTTCATGGCTTCATGGCGGGCGCGGACGCCAGCACCACGAGTCTGAACGATGGCACGGTCAACGTCGAGATCACCGCCAGCAATGCGCAGGCGCTCGGTCTCAGGGTTGATCACGCCGGTCGACTCGTCGAAACCTTCGTTGAAGCCACGGAAAGCAACGCCAGGCAGCTTGCCTTCAACGTTGTACGAAATCGCATCGCCAGGAATGTCTTCCCAGGGCAGAGTGCGCATGATGTCGCTGTTGACAGCAAACATCTCGATGACAGCAGAGCGCTTCACCTCGCCAGAGACGAGCTTGGAGGCTTCAAGCAGAGTAAGAGCCATTTTATTGTTTCTCCGTAATATGGACTCTGACGGCGGGTCTTTCTCTGCCACACCCCCGGTATGGACTATTTCGGTCTCGCCTACCCGCCAGAGAAGGCGAGACCGATATTCTCTTCTAGGCCAACCCTTAGGTCAGCTTGAACTTGTGTGCCGCTTCCAGGCGCTGCTGCGGGCTGAGCTTCTGGAAGTCCGCTTCGGACATATTGCCCGGACGCGAACCTGCACCTGCTCCACCTGCGCCGCCGCCCTGAGACGACTTGAAGAAGTAAGGAGCAGACTCCTTGAGCTTCCCAATCCATTCACCCACGGTCAGTGGGGTCGAACCATCGCCACCGTAGAGGGTGACTTCACCGTCCTTGGCGATCAGCGAGCCGTCGTCCTGGACCTGGAAGACCTTGTAGGCGCGCTCCAGAATATCCGGGAGGGCCTTGGCTTCCACACCAGACTCGGCGGCAACGACCGCGTTCGTCACAGCGGCGCCCACCTGGGAGCGCTTGAACTTGCCTTCAGCAGCGAGGGCCTTGTCCTTCCAGGCAGAAGTTTCCTTGCCCGAGGCCTTCAACTGCTCTTCGTATTGGCCCTTCATGGTCGCAATACGATTTTCGACTTCCTTGGCGATGGTGTCATCGCCCTTGAGCTTGCCGTCCTTGACCTTCTGTGCGATGTCGCGCAGTTCGACCAGTTCGGTTGCGAAGGCATCGGCATCTTCGCCAACGACTTCTTCCAGGGCCTTCACCTTTGCAGCGATTTGGTCGCGCTCGGTAGAAACCTTGATGTTGTTGTCGCGGAACTCGTCCAGCTTGGACTTGAGCACGACGTTGACGACGATCTTGCCGCCTTCCTGCTTGGCCGCTTCACGGAACTCTTCCGGAACCTGGTCAAGAGTGTCAAAAGTAATATCAGGCATAGTCACGCACCTCCGGTGCAGTTTGGTAGTTAGCGGGGACTCACCGAGTTCCAGACGAAGCAGCACTGCCGCCACGATTTGTTGTCAGGTCGGTGTCGGGATGGTCTGTATAGTACAGGGTGATTAACCAAACTGGCAAGAAATTTCAAAGTGGCTCAAAAACCAAACGCAAAAACCCCGATGCCGTCATTGGCATCGGGGCTCAAACTGGGGACTACGGTGAAACAGTTTACCCAGTAAGCTATTGCGATTTTACGAGATTCGCCACTGCCGGTGTTTCGTTGCCCAGGTACCGGTCGGCCTGGAAATCAGCAGGAGACGTGCAGCTTGCAAGACTTACGCACGCCTCCCCTCGACTGGCATCTCCGCAGATCGCCTCGCTTCAGCGCGGGCGATATTGTAAGAGCGCCGGGAATCCAACCTGCTCGCCGCTGAAGCATGCACTGCAAGGTTTCGCCCTGTCGAAATGAATCCGACCGAGAAGCACATCTTCAGCCGTTAGGCTACGAGACCCCGCTGAAAGCCACTCACATCAACACACCGTTTCAAGCTCGTAGACCCTACTTGAGTGCGTCCAGTCGAAAGAATTCCGGCGTCCGTCAGCACGCGTTCTGCGGGACGCCGGTCCAGGTGTAGTGGTCACTGACCCACCCAGATTTGAATCGTCTTACCGGTAGGACCCTGGAGTGTTGACGCACATCCACCGTCAAATGGATAGTTCCCGGCCCGCCGAGTTTGGCGGGATTGTCGCGGGATCACCAAGGCCCACCGATAAAACGACTTTGCAGAATGGCGTTTCTTCGCCTTTTCGAAAGGGCTCTCCAGGCGTCGACTGACCCAGTCTTCCCTAACGCGCTATCGCCTAGTTTCCGATCCCCGTGGCGGGATTTTTCATGTACCCCACGGTTTCTCTTCTGTTTCCAGCGATCCGCCACTCAGCAAAGTCGTCTTGACTTGCTTCGACGCAGGGGGAATCGAACCCATTTTCGAGGCCGCTAAACCTCTACTTGCTCAAACTGGCGGGACGCGAACGTCCGTCCAAGTGGTAGTCCATCCTACCTATCCTCCTCCTAGCTGTTTGCAACCAGCCAGGCGAGTCTTTATGAGCCTGCGACGAAGTAAGTCAAGGTGGGGAGAGATATACACCTCTCCCCAGAGGGCGTCAAGCGCTAATTCGCAGGAACCACAGCCGGTGTTGCGGCGCCGGTAGGATTGTCGACGCGTACCAGGAGCGGCGCGGATACCGGCTTCAGGCACTGCTCGGACCAGAAGTAGTCGCCAGTCCATTCGACACTAGAATCTGTCACCTTTTGCATGCTCATCTGTCTAATTCCTATCTCCTGAATGTCTTGAACTTCTTGGAGGATTTTCTATCTATCATTGAGTTTATTTATCATAGTAAACCTTCAAGAAGAATCATGTGTTATAGAGTTCTATGATTGCCTAGGACATAAAACTGTTGGTTTAAGGTTAATGGGTTCATGAGTTTTGAACTAAATTTTCATGAAAGTGGTTGTATTCAATCTTAATGGACCTAAACCAGCTTTTCATGTAATACCATGTTATGCCTTCTTAAATCTAAAAGTATATTTTTACTACAAAGGCATCTTAGATTGAGAAACTTCAGTCTAGCATTGTTTTTAAACATTTGTCAAATCTGAAGTTTTCAAAAAGGGGTACAATGAAAGTAATGAACTTCAGCCATGCTGAGTAACTAGGGATATTGGCATCTGATAAACGTATATCCTTATGTAAAAAAGTGTGTGCTGAGTTTAGTGCTCTAAGGTAGAGCAATGGCATTGGATTCACCGAGAAATCGAGTCCCTTCACCAATGAAGTGGAGAGGACAACGTCATGAAGTGCCATGCTACCTCTATTCGAATTGAAGCAGAATGGTGAGTTACACTGAGTAACTAGGGTGGCTGGCGTCTAATCAACATGCATCCTCACGTCAAAAGGTGCATGCTACACTTGACTACTTGTAAAATCAATAACAATTGGTATCAAACAGTGGTTTCTTATGAAAAATCTGAATTTGTAGTGCCCACGGATAAAATCAGAAAATGTCTAGGTGTTTAACCTCAATACTTCTTGTAGCTCCTCTCAAAGCAGCTAATGGAATTGAATGAGTAGGGTGAAAGGAGGTTAATTTGATCTCTCTATGTATTTCTAGTTCATCCCTGTTAATTTTGAATGCAGACTTTGTTTTCAATTGCTCAACATTGAGAAACTCAGAATTCATTAGTTTTAAACCAATTTGAATCTAAGGGCATTATCATTGGAGTTCCATAACTGAAGATTCTGATAAATCCATAACTCTATATTTATGAACTTGGCTTCAGACTGAAGAGCTCCCATCCTAAAGATTTCTTCGATCTGACTTTTTTCGAAGTGATGCCAATTTCTGGCTATAGGTCGACTCAGGCCTCTGTTGAGTTGACTCACAATAATTGGCAACTCCTCAAACAGACGTCAATTCCAAATTTTTTATTTTTAATTAAATTTTAATTTGAAGAATTAGTGCCTCTTTGAAAAGATGTCAATTAATTGACGCCTCTTTAAATGGATGCCTATTCTTATTTTTATTATGGAAAGTCTTTTATTCCCATATTTTGCTTAGGAATCCGCATCGTCCGCAGATGCCAATTTAATTGACATCAGCTGCACTGGATGCCAATTCCTATTCCATATCTTGTTCGACCGCAGCTTCCTTGCATGGCCTTATCGAGTGGGATTTGGATCCATGTCCTTTAATGGAAGGAAGGTTCACGTCATGGGATTGCTTCCTTGTTTTAAAACTCACTAGAACTAGGTTTTCTCCCCTATAAATACCCCCATTGAACCCCACGGTTGGTTTTTCACAAGAGCTTTTACAACAACAATGAAGAGCTATCGAAGTTGCTTTGTGAAGAGCTATTGAAGCTCTAGCAGCAGGAGTTATTGCAGTTGTCGTTTATGGATGGTCATCTGGGCATTGCTTTAAATGTCATTTTGAAGGAGTTTGTTCATTCAAAGAGAGGCTCGCAGCTCTCTCTCTCTCTCTCATTCTCTCCTTGCTCCTCTACGTTGAGAAGAGGCCACCCCTCTTCTTTGCATGGGCAGTGCGGTATTGGAGGACCAACCTCCTATTTCTCAACCCCTTTCTTCCTGTTTGCTTTATTCTTTTAAGCTTAGTTCCGCATCCTTCATAATCTATCTAGCATCCATTGCTAGATTTTCATTACTTTGCATTCATTCTTTTCTCACCCTGTAATCCTTAAGGGATTTAAAAATCAAAAACACACAAGGTGTGTTCATGCCCATATTGCATAGTCTTATTTCTATTGAGGGTTGATACTACACGTTGGTTTTCTAATCCATTATTCTTTGCTTGTCTTTGCTTGCCTTTTTTCAAGGGTAATCAAAGTAAGAATTGCCTTCATCGGCCGACTGATTGAAGGAGGAAGTGGAACTCACATCTTCACCTACTTCATAAGGTATTCACGATCATCCTTTTCTTCTTTTGAGATAACCCCTCTAGGATCACCCTCCTTAGTAGCATCACATGGTCCCTTCCCCACTATTCCTTTATCATCATTATTATTAAATTCTTCTCATTTTTTTAATCTCTTTGTGACATGCTCACAAATTGGAGATCACAGTGGGACACTTACCATTTTTATTTTGATTACTCCCTCCTTTGGCACCCGCGTGTGCCCCTCCCTTTGGCACCAACGTGTGCCCCTCCTTTCCGCACCCAACGTGTACCCCTCCTTGGTGCTCCACATAGCACATTATTTTCACTCCCTTATCTCCATGCAGGGCGCGTGCTTGCGGCGTTCGTCGGCGGTTGCAATTTCGCGCGCCAGCTCGATAGCCGCGCTAGGGTTGCAGCCGGGGCAGATATTGTCGCCATTGCAGACGCACGATCCGAACGGAGATTTCCACGCAACCGTCTCCCCCTGCACCGCGCTACCGGGCTGCTCGGTGATTCGTCGTTCCAGTCGCGCGATCTTTTCAGCCCCATGTTCGGCGAGCATCCGATAGCGGTCACGCGAGCCGGTCATCAGGTACAGATGCTCCTGCATCGTGCGCGTTGCACCGTCCCAATCGATGGGCTGCTCGGCGGTGGCGAGGCGTCCAGCCGCCAGTCCCTGGGCGTAGAAATACTCCGCTGCCTCTTGGGTGCATTCCGACTCCTTGGGCAAGTAGCCACCCGCCACGGCAGGCGACACGCTCGGGGCTGCGGGGTGTTGGAGGGCGGCGGGTGGAGGCCCAACGTATTCGCAAGGGAATGGGACGCCGCAAACGATGCAGCAGCCGTGCAGCCGTCCGTTTGCGGGATCATGCTCTGCGCCATGACAGGCGCGATGCGCTGTCAACACGGCAACCCGTTCGGCAACGTCCACCACCACACCCGCGCTCGGGGCAGGCGAGAGGGCGGCGAACTCGCCCCCGTTTATGTCCACCGGGAACAGCGCGTCGATCTTCTTGCACGCATCGAGGTCGGGCGCGATTACCAACTGCCGGCCATCCGCCAACGCGATCCATCCGGGCCTGTATCCGTGCCCACTGCAGGAGGCGATGGTCCGCACCCCTCCAGCGTTCAGCGAGGTGACCAGGTCGACGATCTCCGGGTCACACCACACGGTGGGCGTGCCGGCGTCGTCGCGCTCGATGACGACCATGCGGTGTTCGCGGTTTTCGTTATTCACAGATTCTCCTGGGCGACCATCTCGGCCGCGGTATCGGGATCGGTTTCGACGACGCGCGCGTAGGCGCGGTGCCACAGCTGCCACCAGACCGGCGACAGCTCGTAGGCCAGGCGCGCCTCGGCCAGCGCTCCGGCGCCCAGCGAATGGTCGCCATCCACGCGCCTGATTTCCTGCGCGAGTGAATCGACGGTGAGAGGCAACCCCTTGTCGGTGGTGTTCATGGCGAGGGTCCTATGCGGCTTGGGATTGAGTGGTGAATGACGGATCGAACTTCCGCAGGCGCTTCCACAACTCCAGCGACGCGGCGAACACCTGCCAGCCTTCCTCAATGTCCTCGGCCGTCCACTTGTGGGAAAAGACGGTCCCAGGCTCCGTGCGGCTCACGAAAATATTGGCGCATTCGCGGCGCGGCAGGCTCAGGCCGTTTTGGTAGGCGGCAAGCTGATAGTGCTGGTCCCAATGGAATTTCTTGGTGGAGCCGCTGCGCTCGTCCGTGGTCTTGTAGTCGGCGACGATTCCGGTGGATGGAGAATGCAAGTCCACCTTCCCGCCGAACCCGGAGTCGTGCGCGAATGACGCCTCGGCCACCCAATCGTCAACATCGGGGAACAGGTCGGCCAGCCGATCCAGCGCCCCCTTAACGTGCCAGCGGTACTTCTCGGGGTAGGGCAGGCCCTTGATCGCGCATTCGCAAGCGTCGTGGATGCGGGAGCCTTCCTCGGCCGCCGCCTTGGCCTGCTCGCGGCTGTCCACAAGCACGCGGGCGAGATAGGCGTCGTCGGCCTCGCCTGCGTTCCTCGGCAGCGTGAGGGCTGCCAGGATGCCTTGCTTGACCTTCCACGTTTCCAGCGCGGGCTTTGCCAGCACGGACAGGACCGTAGTGACGGACGGAACCAGCCCTTGCTTGCGGGCGTCCCGAAGGTCGGTGCCCCGAAGGGCACCTTTCGCGGTTGTCTGCTGGTAGCAGGGCTTGCCGGCACGGTCATACCAGTGGCCGGACTCGGCTTGCTCTGGCGGCTTCGCACCGACTGGCAGCAAGAGTGCCATCAGAAGGGCGCGCCGTCGCCGAACTCGTCGCTGCTCGCATGAGACTCGCTAGCGCCCGGCTTGTTGGGGTTCAACTGCCCCTCGACCTTTTCGCGCAGCCACTTGGGCAACGCTTCCAAGGCATCGGAGTCACTTTCGCTGTCGAAGTACAGCAGCGGGTTTTCGGCCTTCGGCGACGGAACGCCCTTCGGCATGGAGCCGATGCCGGCGATGTTGGAGTACGTCTTGCCGCCCGACTCGGATTCGACCACGGACAACATGCACGCTTTGCCGAGCAACGCCGAAACGTCGAACGCCGCGCTCGCGCCGTCCACGTACGGATGGGCCGATTCGACGGCGTAGTCGATCGTCTTCCACGCGGACTCGGCCGGTTCATCGGTCGGCGTCACGATGCCGTGGAAGGCGTTATAGGCGTTCACGCGCCCGTTCGAGATCGTCCGTTTCCGAAGCGCCGCGACCGGCGTCGAGGTTTCGATCAGGCGCTTCTTCACTTCCGCCGCGGCCCACGTCGGATTCGCGCTCCAGATCAAGGCCGCGATTCCCGAGACGTGCCGGCGGGACTTTCGCGGGAGACGAGGCTTGCGGCTCCGCCGGGGGGTGCGCGGGGGCTGGGGTGTGCACGGGGGCTGGGGTGTGCGCGGGGGCTTTTTTTATCAGCGCTTTTTTGGCCAGCGGGAGCGCCGCCGCGAGGATCACCGCGATCACGGCAGGCTTGATGCCGAAGATAAAGGCCGACACCTCGGGCAGCTGGCCATAGCGTTGATACAGCGCCGCGATCACACCCGTGACAACTACGGCGGGACAAATAAAGCAAGCGCCCGCCACCAGCAGTCCTCGCCAGCCGCCGCGTTCCAGGCCGATATGGATGGCCATTTCGGTACTGTTGGGCCCGGGTATGAGGTTTGTCGCGCCAATGAGATCGAGGAAATGGTCGTGATCCATCCAGCGGCGTTTCTCCACGACTTCGCGTTGCATCAGCGCGATATGCGCAGCGGGTCCGCCAAAGGCTGTAAGTCCCAGCCGGAGAAATAAGCGGAACAGTTCCTGCAATTCGTTTTTCTTTGCCATCTGCTTAAGCCCTCCTTCGTTTTCGGTCCAGCGACCAGGAGCCCGCCCCCACCAGCAAAACGGCCACCAACGTGATTGTCATCGCGAAGTCCGTGCGATCGTCATGCGCGAAGACCCAAAATCCTTTGTTCACCAGCTCTGGCCATTTGGTCGTTATAAACGCGACACCCATGACTACCAGGAGTGGTATCGTTGCAAGCCGGGTCACCAGACCTATTACCAGCAACAAACCACAGACGATCTCGAATCCACCCGTGAGCCCCGCCCAGAATGCCGGGTTGGAAAAGCCGAGCTTTGCGAACCTGCCGACGCCCAGATCGGTGAATAAGAACTTTTGTATGCCTTCCGAGAGAAAAACCAAGCCTGGCACCCAGCGCAGCAGGAGCAGGGCGAGCGACCAGCGGCCGGTAGTTGTAGTAGCCATGGTCATGGTTATTTGGTAAATACCTGGTTGGTGAAGGGCGGGGTATCCGGGATCTTGATCACATTGAACTCGTGTTTCGTCGCGCGGTGACAGTTGTTGCAAGTGTTCGTCAGCAACACAAAAGCGGTTTTGAAAGCTTTTGGATCCTGGGCCGTCACGGCCTTTCCGATGCTGTCGACCGCGGGGCGGATCATGGGGAGGGAGTTTACTTCGGGTCTGTCCGAACAGTATTTCTCGACGTCGTCGAGCGTCTCTTTGATCTCGCCGATCTCAAAATCCGCCAGCTTCCAGTTCCCCGCGTTTCCCGCAAACCAGAGCTTCGCGTGATGTACCTGGATGCCGGACATGAATTCACCCAGTCCGGGCTTGTAGGCATTGTCCAGCTTTTGTTGCAGGCTGTCGATCCGCGTCTGAAGGACGTCGATGTCGTCGCTGTTTTTGGGGCTGCTGTTACTGCAAGCGACCAGCATGCCGAGGCTGACGATGCACAGGAAGATGGCGAGCTTGTTCATGGTATCCGGGTTTTCCTCAAAAGTGCGCTAAAAAGAAACACGGGCGATGGTCGATTCGACAAAAATCTGGAATCTCCGTGGTCGATTTACAGCCCCCTACCCTTTTCGGAAGGTGTGCGGTGTTTGGCCGGTAAGTCGTTTGAAATATTTTACGAAATGCGAGGGGTCTTTGAAGTCCAGCGCGAAGGCGATCTCCGCCACCGAAGCGGGGGTGTAGAGCAATAGCCTTCGGGCTTCACTGAGCAGTGCCTCTTCCAGGACGTCCGTCGCACTGCGGTCCGCGGTCTTGCGGCAGGCGTTGTTGAGGTTCTGGGGGGTAGTATGCAAAAGAGCGGCATAATGTTGCACGGTTCGTTTGAGGTTCGCCCCTTCGTCCAGCCGGTGCAGGAACTGTTCGTACAAACCACCCGAGTCCCTGACGGGTCTCACGACGGGTTTGGCTTTTTCCATGAGCACGCCGAGGAGTGCTTTCAGGAGCCATATGGCTACTTCGGGTATGGTGTCGCGGCCTGGCGACAGGAGGTCCTGCAGGATTTCCCACAACGGCGTGACGGTCCGGGCATTTTCCAGGAGCAGACAGGTATGTTTGCTGATCGCCGCGAAGAGCGACCTGAGTTGTCCATCCGTTAGCTGGTCCAGCAGTTCTTTGCGGATAATGAGCACATAACCTTCGCCGGGAGTGGTGAGATCCCAGCAGTGCACCTGGTTCTTTTTGATTATGAATAAGGTGGGCGGTGTCACGGCATATTGCCGGTCGTCGATCATGTGCACCCCGGCGCCGGCCGTGAGATAGATCAGCTCGAAATAGCCGTTGTGCCGATGGGCTTCGGTGCGGCGGATCGACGACTTGAAGGGCGAGATCTTCACGGGCGCCCGGCCTTCCGACTTATCTTTTACAGGCAATTCGGTGTGCATACCTGGTTTCAAATATACCATTATTCCCGGTCAGGCTACTCCCGCTCCATGCGTTTTATCACCGAATTGCCTGTAAAAGATAAGTCGGAAGGCCGGGCGCCCGTGAAGATCTCGCCCTTCAAATCGTCGACTGCCTCAGCCTCTGAAAAATAACTCGGAGGTCCTGCAGATAGTCTTCTTTCTTTCTGGTCTTGACTACCAGGTCATCTATGTAGCACTCAACCTTGTGGTAGAGCAGCTCATCGAATATTCTAGTCATCGCCTGCTGATAAGTTACGTCGGGTTCTTTAGTCAGAACGGCATCCTCTTGTAGTGATAAATGCCTTTGGGAGTTCGGAAGGTAGTATGGACCCGGTTATGCTTCACGATTCATATTTGGTTGTAGCCAGATGACCCATCCATAAATGATAGGGCTTCGTGGCCGATTGTAGCATCAATCATAACCTCCGTTATTGGTACCATAAAGTCATCTTTAGGACAAGCTTTATTTAGATCTCGGAAGTCAACACATATCCGGATCTGTCCATTCTTCTTCTTTATGGGCACAATATTAGCCAGTCACATGGTGTATTGATTTTCTTCGACAAAACCCACATCAATGAGCTTGTCCACTTCTTTACATATCTGAGTGATGAGCTCTGGCCTCATGCGCCGTGACGATTGCTTCGCTGGCTCGGCTTCGGGGCTTATTGCTAGCTTATGTTGGGAGACTGCGGGGCTTAGTCCTGGCATTTCCTTGTAGGTCCAGGCAAAGCAATCCCAGTATTCTTGTAGTAGCTGGATATATAGCTTCTGTTCTTCAGCAGACAACTGGGCGCTGAGGAATGTCAGCGTAGGGTCATCCTTATTTCCCAGGTTGACTTCTATCAGCTCATCGACTGTAGCTTGGCCTCCATCTTCTATCTCCGGGGGCACTGGCTGAAGGTCGTCGAAGTCCAGAATATCATCTTCAAGGTCAAGGACCTCGATCTCTTCATTTGGTTTCATTTGGGCTTCAACAGGGATCTCCGCCCCGGCCAGCAGCGGTTGTGTGGATTGTTCTATCGGTAAATCCACTGCCGTTGTAGTTTTGAGGGGTGAGTCGACAGCTTCATCCCCCATAGATAGGCTTGTAGTCATGGAAGACTGGTGGTTGCTTACTGCTGGGCTGGAGTAGCATTGTAGCTTTGTAGCAGGAGGTGAGAAGGTCTCGCCTTCTTAGATCGTTATATCCTTGGTGGAGGTGGCCTTTTCCTTTCTAGCAGCATACATCTCTTGACCGATTTCAGCAGAAGCCTCCCCGATTGGCACGAGGGGCGCTGAGATCATTATCAGTGGAGGTTCACCGGAGGGAGATGTCCCTGTCTCTTCAACATCTTCGGCTTCGCTACTACTAGCCGTGTCAAATCTGGCTTGAAGGGCTGCTTCTTCAGGATAGACTTGCTCCCAGCATCGGCAAGGAGTCATGGCCTCTGTTTCTGAGTCTCTTGGTCTAGCCAGTTCCACATGTTCAGCTTTTGCTGGGTACTCATCAAAAGTTGCCCCCAGTGAGTTGCTTTCAGCAGGGTAGAAAGTAGAGATAGTGTCCACTTCATAGCGCCCGCTGTAATAGTATTCTTCAAGGGTGAAGCCCAACCCTAGATGCTGAGAGACACATCTCAGTTCTTTGTCCAGACTTGCTGGATATCACATCTTCTGGAATGCTTCCTTTTCTTTGCGCGGCTGGCCGGAAGGGATGTGCTGCTTTTGAAACATCTTGGCCATCTGATTTGTTATGAACGCCAGACCCAGAACGGGAACTAACGGATTCTCTATGTCTTTGGGCAGATGACAATCAGTGTCTTCCCGGGTAGGATGCCCCTCAGCTGTATAAAAAAAGCTATTGGGGCCGTCTATCTACGCTACTTCCCAAGCTTTGAAAGGCTCGACAGTGACATTATCGAGGCCAAGAATTAACTTGGTAAGGCCTTTTGGGATCCCGATGTGGTCATGCTGCTAATTGACCTTGACTTCATTGGCTTCGGGGTATATGGCGGGAGGTGCTGTCCTGTCCATGTCCCCAGTGACGGTGATGTGAGAGACCATCTTGGGCTTGACATATCCGCGCGGCGGCGGAGGGAACCAGTCATTGCTGGAGGTGCTTTTTGATGCCCCAATAGGGGTTTTGGCTTCAGAGGTCCTTTGTGTCCGTTCTGCATATAGATGAGCGTCTGCCAGGTGACACTCGAACACTTTGAATGGGTGGAGGTCAGCAAATATCCTCTCCTCCTTTCCTTCCAGACTGTACTTGATGCATTGGTGAAGCGTGGAGGGCACCACCATGTTTTCATGTAGCCAAGGATGGCCAAGTAATGCTTTATATGAGGTGCGGGAGTCAATGACGTGAAACTACACCCTTGTGGTGAAGTCTGCTAAAGTGAGTGAGAACTCGGCTACTCCTAGTGATACTTCACACTTTTGGTTGAAGCTGGCAATACGCATATCTCAGACTTTTTTGAGGCGCACATTGAAGTAGTGCCTCTGATATATCCTGTAGGGCAAGATGTTGACAGCTGTGCTGGGATTGACAAGGATTTTGTTCAGCTCCCATCCATTCAGGTGTCCTTTCATGTACAACGGCCTGTTATGGCTGATAGTAGGGAGCAGCATGTCCTCCTGAGTGAAGGTCATGCTGGCCTCCGATAGTGCTTCAGCCAAGTAGGTTTCATATTGAACAGGCATCTGTAAAGTAGTGATGATCGCCTGTTGGGTCTCCTCACTCAGAGAAAGGATCTCCCAGATTGTAAATCTTGCCGGGAGCTTATGGAGTAGCTTCATTATTCTACTTCCAGCTTGGACATTTGACAGCTTCATTTCCTCTGCCCACTTGGGCTTGGAAAGGCCTTGAACTGTCGCCTCTGATGGGCCTGCTTCATTGGGCTCAGATTCTGCACCCTTCTGCTTGGTGTCGTGCTCTTGTTGCCCTTCATCGGTTGCTACCGGGCAAGCTTCATCCGCATCCGGAGCTTTGGAAGACTGCAGGGACTGTGGGTGAGTACTCCCGATTATAGGGTCGGTATCCTAACACGGCTGCTTTCCCTTGGACATCTTCAGAAATTCCAAGAAGGAAGGGGCAGTAGTGCTACCCCCACTCTGGTTGTAAAGGCCAGTCGGAGGAGGGATTTGAACTCCCTTGACCTCCGGGGGAGGTATCTTGTAGGGTTGATTGCCCCTGAATATGATATTGTGGTTAGCGGGCTGTTGGCGCCCCCATTTCCGGTCTGACCGAGTTGCGTGAGCAACAGTTGCAGCTCCAGCCTTGCTTCCCTTGGCAGCAGGCGTGAAGCACATTTCTTCCTCATCCTCTTTGCCGGGCAAGCTGAAAAGAGTTGAGAGGGTATTACAGGATACAACCCATTCTTTGTTGACCTTGTTTTCTTCTTCTGTTTCTTCTTCTTCTTCTCTTCAGCTAGCGCCTGCCCCCAGAATAGGCTGCCATCCTTGTTTGATGCTGCGTCAGCTTCTTCCTCCTGCTTGAGTGAAAGATACTCTAGCTCTTGCCATGGGACGTGGTCCCGCATCAGCAGAGGCTTCAGTTCGGGCTGCACATATTCATCTAGCCCATCTATATAGTTCTGTAGTTTTCGGGCTTCAAGGCTAACTTCCTTGGTCACTAGCAGCGGAGTCTGTCTCCTCCGATTGTGTGTAGGTATTCTGATGACTGCGGATGGGTTGATCCACACAGGTGCTATCACCAGTGGAGTGGGTCATGGTGTGATGTCACAGACACGTGCCCCCACTTTCGGGCGAGGTGCCTTCTTTTCCTTGCTCTTTGCAGGGACTTGCCGCCATCCCTGTTGTTCCTTCATGGGCGCCAGGAAACAGGCTTCGTAAGTGTGCCGAGTGCTGGCTTCAGAGATCTCTTCAGGCAATGCCTGGTATACAGAGACCACATTGACTGCAGCCCTTCTCAGAGGAGCTTCATGAGGCTGTGGAGGGTCGACCTTGTACTCCCCCAAGTCAATCTCATCTTTCTTTACCATGCCTCCAATGATATCTTTGAAAACATAGCAGTCTTCAATTGGATGCCCCAGCATCTGATGGTAGGGGTAGAATCTTGGACTCTCTCTTCTTTTCAGGTCCTCCGGCCTCTTTGGCTCAGGCAGGGTAACCTTGTCATACTGGGTCACCCAGTCGAATAGAATTCTGATCTTCTCCTTTGGAAAGGAGTAGGCCTTCTTCATCTTATCCCGTAGTGAGGGACCCTCTTTGCCATCTCTGGCATTAGCAGGTTGTGGGGCAACCGCCTTCTTGCCTTTGTCTTTCTGTTGTTCAAACGCCTTGATATCAAGGGCGTTGGCTTCTTTAGGCACTTGACGCCGTTCCGCTGCTTTGCCTTTTTGTGCTACGACAACAGTTGATGCAGGAGCAGGTCTGGCCAGGAAGGCTTCTACCTCGGCCACAATGTTGTTTAATCGGTCAACTGACCGAATTTCCATTCCTATCATCTTTTCCAGCACCTCTCTCCTGAGATTCTGCTTACATATCTGTACAACGTCCTCCTGATGCGGGGGTCGCTTGCATCTCATTCCGAGGTTCCTCCACCTCTTAATATAATCAAGGACTGTCTTATCTGCCCTCTGTCTTGTTGAGTAGAGTTCAGCCATTGTGACCTCCCTCTCTGTGACATGGAATCTTTTCCTGAACTTCTTCTGCATGTCCGACCAGTCACTGATCGACCCGACCGGGAGGCTAGAGTAGCATTCAAAAGTGAGCCCTGTCAATGAGGACCCAAAAAATTTCAGCAACTATGACTCGTCAGTAGCTAGATCACCCATGATGGTCATGTAGTAAACGTCATGTTCCTTTGGGGATCCCTTCCCGTTGAACTTGTCGAACTTTGGCGGCTTGCTAATCCCAAGAGGGAGTCGCTTGGCAGCATGTTGTGGTGGGTATGGCACCTTGTATGCATCAAACACGACATAGTCGCCTTCACTTCTTTCAGCGAGCTTCAGCTCAATCATTCTCTCCACCATCATCTTGTTCATGACGTTGGATCAACCTACTCTGGATAGAAATGTGTCGGCTATAGGTAGGGGGTGACCAGGGTGGTTGCCTGCAGAGGAGGACGCAGTAGCGAAGGTGTCTGGTGCACCTGTGGTGGCACTGGCGGCATTAGCGGCTGTGGTGGGCGTTGCTGAGCTGTCGCCAAGCTTGGTTCTACCGGCTGGGGCATGGTGTAGAGTGGCGGGGGGTCATTCTGGTTGATGGCTCCCCGTGATGATTCGCCCTGCATCTCGGGCTGCTTGGAGGCTGAAGACTGCTCTGTCTCCTCCATCAATTGCTTCTTCAGCAGGTCTATCTCCTGCCGATACTTCTGAAGTAATATCAGGACCGATGGGTCCATAGCTACAGTGCTGGGGATAGCTTCTATTGTTTTCCCGGATGCACCGTCAGGTAGGATGTCGAGCAAGACATCATCTTCCTCTGCCGTCACCACATTGGCGGTCAGAACAGTAGCTTTATCATATGGCGCACCTCGTGTTGACACGAGGTGGCGCACCTCGTGTTGACACGAGGTGGCGCACCTCGTGTTGACACGAGGTGGCGCACCTCGTGTTGACACGAGGTGACACACCTCGTGTTGACACGAGGCGGCACACCTCGTGTTGACACGAGGCGGAGGGCTGTGCGTATGTGTGTGTGTGTGTCGGCGAAAGAAGAGAGACGCAGGGGAAGAGAGGGAGAGACGGTGGGAGAGAGAGAGAGAGAGAGACGGTGGAGAGAGAGAGACGCTGGGAGAGAGAAAGAGACGCTGGGAGAGAAAAGGGAGAGACGGTAGAGAGAGAGACGATGGGGGGGGGACCTCGTGTTGGCACGAGGTACAGCACCTCGTGTCAACACGAGGTGGAACACCTCGTGTTGGCACGAGGTACAGCACCTCGTGTCAACACGAGGTGACGGACCTCGTGTTGGCACGAGGTACAGCACCTCGTGTCAACACGAGGTGAAGGACCTCGTGTTGGCACGAGGTGGCACACCTCGTGTCAACACGAGGTGGCACACCTCGTGTCAACACGAGGTGGGGAACCTCGTGTTGGCACGAGGTGCAGCACCTCGTGTCAACACGAGGTGAAGGACCTCGTGTTGGCACGAGGTGAAAACACCTCGTGTCAACACGAGTGTGTGTGCTAGTGTGTGCGTGCCGGTGAAGGAAGAAAAGAAGGGGAATGAAGGGGGACCGTGCCGGTGAAGGAAGAAAGACGGGGTGTACCGGCGAAGGGGTTGCAAAGGGATTTCGGTCGACCGATGGGGGAAATGAAGGGGATTTCGGTCGACCGATAGGGGAAATGAAGGTGTTTGATGGAGGGCACGAAGGTTAAAATTTTATTATTATTATTATTATTTTATTATCTCTTGATGGCCTTAAGGCCTTTCTTTTCTTCTATTTCTTATTTGATTTTTGTCTTGTACGAGTTAATTTCTTCCTCTTGACCGTTATGATTATTTGAGGCGTTTAATTATCGTTTGGTCCGGATATCTTCATGATGTTAGAAGTTCAATTATCTTTATTAAAAAGTTCGTCAATTATTAGTCCGTCCTGCTTGTTGCTTCCATTCGCCCTTGTTATATTCTGACAAAAATTCGGCAGCACCTCCCCTTGACCCCGGGCGTAAGGAAAATACCGGGAACGCGCCCACATGGAGTGGCGGAACCCAACAATTGGAGACGGGCGTCCACAGACGACACGCCGTAAATGGACCTCGGGAAACACGAGGGGAGGAGATGGTTAGAAGGCCAATGGGGCAGCCAAAGGTGATGGGCTAAAGGAGTGGACTGTTGACAGGGCGAAGGGCTGGGTGTGCCGTTGAAGGCTCAGGGGTTTAGTGGACCGGCTAAGGAGAATTTAAAGAGTGTGCCGCTGAAGGGAGGGCAGGCAGGGGTGTACCGGCCAAGGACCGTGCCGGTGAACGGTTGGAAGGTGGGGGTGCGCCGGTCAAGGCTCATGTGCTGAGCGTGCCGGCGAAGGGTTAGGGGCTGACTGGGGTATTGTTGCAGAGGGATTCCAAGGCACTCCAGAAGGAGGTGCCTCCACAGGGGGAATGGTTCAAGGGCACAGAGGCTAGGTGTTGACCCGTAGGGGGGGTTCACTGGAGGTGTGAGGGGGATGAACACACGAACACCACTAGAGGTGGGTGATGCCCAGCCTGTCACGTAGGTTGAATGCAAAGGCAGAATGGAATGGCCCAAACGGAGGACCAGGCAGCAATTTATTCATGCAAAAGGCAAGGCCTGGGGGGAAAATACAACAAAGAAAGAAGATAAACAAGGTTGGGGCTGGGGAAGAAACAAAGAACACAGAGAAGAAGAGGGGGAACGGGATAGCTCCCACGAGCCACTCAGCCCTGGTCCCTCTCCCCCTACTACATTGCCTCTAACCCTCTCACCCTCTCTGTTACTCTCTCTGTCTTGAAGGTGGTCGCCGGAGGAGGAGAGCTCACGGCCAGCCTCTTCTTCTTCTTCTTCTTCTCTTCCGCCGGTGGCCTCTTCCCTGGGGGTTGCTCTGTGTTCTTTTTTTCCTGTGTGTTACCTGTGCCCTCCGTTTGAGTGGAAGGAAAAGGAGGTTTATATACCTCCACCGGCACAGCGTTCGTTCGAACGCTTGGGCAGCATGGGCGGGAAAGCCCATTAATGAGGATTTGACCTCCTCATTAATGCGTTGACAAGAGGCTTTTTCGTGTCTGGGCGTCTGGTCGACACGCTGGCCTGCTCACTGCGCGCCGGGGATCTTGTGGATCTGCCGTGTCGGAGGAGTCAACGCCGTGCCGTTGAGGCTTGCGAGCGTGCCGCTGAAGCTTTGTTGGAGGCGTGCCGCTGAAGCTTCGACGGGAGCGTGCCGTTGAAGGGGCCAGGGTGTGTGCCGTTGAAAGGGCCACACCCTGTGCCGCTGGAAGGGCTGGCCAAGCGTGCCGTTGAGAGGGCCATGGGCGCTGTGCCGTTGGAGCCCCCCCCTTGGGGGGTGGGTGTATGCATATGAGCTACACGTACTCCGTCGGGAGTTCAGGGACTTCCCTCCCTCACTGGTACGTTCTATGACTTAAATGGTTATGCCTATGATTGTGATTATGCTTATGAATGATTATGCTGATGATGTTTTAATGATATGCAGGTGGTGTGGAGGCCTTACCTGGGGATGACCGAGGAGGGCCAGTCTTGGGTTACCGCGGGTCGAGCTCTATTCGGGCGGGAGATTTGGCTCCATTGCCTGAATGAGATCGAGCCGCTACGCCTCCGACTGGTGATGAGGACCCTCGGTCTTCCCCAGGAGTGGATCGAGGTGGCGGAGCCTCGAGGGATTGGCAGGAAGAGCCGTGGCCGGACGAAGGCCACGGATTGGAGGATCCGGTTTGCGGACCAGTACGCGGACTGGCAGCGCGGCGGGACGAGGGTGACCTCACAGGCGGCTGACAGTTCGGAGTACCTACAGCGATACCGGGAGGTGTACGGCGGCCGACCCCAGATGAGGGTCCTAGGGGTGAGTAAATGAGAATGCATTTCCTTTTCTACATGATGTATGTTTTCAAATGATGCAACTAATTATGTGGTGGATGCAGGATGCACGGGACCTGGTGGCGATGGATGCCCAGGTCTATCTCTACAGCTTGGAGGCCCAGTTGGCGACTGCCCGGGCTGACCTAGTGACCTTGGTGAGTGTTTAAATTATATGCATATGAATTTCTTTTTGTTGATGATTAGCCACTGACGATCTTTCTTTGGGTGCAGCGTGCGCAGCAGGGGACGGTGGTGAGGGACACCGGTGGTGCGTCGAGCTCGAGAGGGCCGAGCACCGGTACTGGGGAGTTGGAGGAGCAGCTGGCTAGTGCAGTTGCTCGAGCGGAGGAGGCGGAGCGAGGTCTAGCCACTCAGGTAAGTTTTAAACTTGAATTCAATTACGCCCTTGTCATATATTCATGAAAGCTTATGATTTTCTTCTTGCCCATTCCCAGACTAAGGAGCTTCAGGACGCACTTTCCTTCGTAGTGCGACAGCGTCAGGACCGTGTTCTGATGGTGAGTTTACTTTGCTTTATTCATGATATTCTTAAATCGTTGTTCATGATATTCTTAAATTATTGCAAAGATTAACGATGAGTTTGAAGTGATGCAGGCCAGGGAATTGACGGAGGCCAGGAACCAGATGAAGGCGGCACAGGCAGAGGTGGCCTCGTGCCGAGAGCAGATTGCCGAGCTGGAGCGCTCTCGGGACCAGCCGACGATGGAGCGTGACCTCGCAGCACAGGTAAATCAACAACGTTAACTTCCTTTAAGATATGTTAAAATGATGTCTGGTACTGATTATTGACTTAAATGAATGCAGGAGGCGGAGCTGCAGGAGGCACACACCCGGGCTGCCCTGGCCGGCGCCGAGCTAGCCATCCGTGACCAGCGAGTCACGGAGTTGGAGGAGGAGGTGGCCCGTCTTACAGCTGCAGCGGGCCAGCGCGAGGAGCTCCCCCGGGACGCTCAGGACCTCCGCATCCAGCTTGAGATTGAGCGGAGGGAGCGTGCCCGGGATCGTGAGGAGCTTGACCGTGAGAGGGCCGCGCGGGAGCGCGAGAGGACGGAGCTGGTGGCCGAGCGGGACCGGCAGAGGGCAGAGCTCCTGGCTGAGCGGGACCGCGAGAGGGACGCGCGGGAGCGAGAGAGGACGGAGCTGGTGGCCGAGCGGGACCGGCAGAGAGCAGAGCTCCTGGCTGAGCGGGACCGCGAGAGAGGTGAGCGGGAGCGCGAGCTGATAGCCGCGCGGATGGAGCTAGCCGTTGTGCAGGAGCGGCTACGGCTTACAGAGGAGCGGCTCCAGAGGGGACGCGAGCGGGCCCGGGCGGCGGGGCACTCGAGCGCCTTTGCCAGTACGTCATATGCGTCGGGCGCTTCCTCTCACCAGCACGCCGAGGAGGAGGTGCGGAGCCCAGCCCCGAGCACGTCACGAGGGACGATGCCCCCACCGCGGGCACGTCGCAGAGACAGGGGAGGAGAGAGAGAGAGCGAGCGAGAGGAGGGTGGAGGTGAGAGTTAGAGAGAGAGTGCTTGTACTCCTCCACCCTCCACACAGTTGTACTCATTTTTGACAGATATATATATAGATGTGACGTTTGTTACCTGAGTTTGAGCACTTGTGGTTTGTGTGTTTGTCCTTGCTCCTCTTTCTTTTCCTTTTTCCCTGCAGTGCACTTGAAATAAACAGATTAATTCATCCGTTCGGCTTGGCCCCTTGCCCAACAAGCAAGGGGTTTGTCATTCTTCTTTGACCTTCATGAGGGGTCAAGGGGCCAAGCCCTTAATTAATAAAGGCAATATGATATAAAATAAAATTATGCAATCATACAAGCACGACAATGATTAACTGGAAATAAAAAAATGACCACACAGATGCAATCAATCATATGAAGAAGACACCCAATTTTTTTTGTGATTTTGCTGACTTTTTTTTTCTCGTGATTTTCTGAAAAATGATGCCTTTTAGAGGTCATGAGGTGGCCTACCTACAACAAGAAAGAACATATCCCGGCGCGGATGCACAAAGAGGTCAGTGCGATGGTCGAGAGACTCCAGGCCATCATTAATGGGCTTGAAGATTATGAACTGCCCAAGATCCGGCCCATTGAGCTGAAAGAATATGTCCCCTGGGAGGAGTTTGAGTCCCTCAAGCTGGTCCCCGAAGCGAAAGCCCAAGCAGAACAAGAGCCTCCCTTGTGGGGTGAATTCCCTCAAGAGCAGCCACCGGCGGTTGTAGAAAAGAAGAAGAAAAAGAGAAGACCCAGAAGTAAGGAGAAAAAGGAGGTCGTCGTCGCCTGCAACACCCTCTCAGTGCTGTTCGACACTATCTCTCTGGGTGAAGAAGAAGAAGAAGCATCCTGTGACCCACCGGAGGCGAATCAGGCTGAAACGTCCACCTCCTAGCATGCCACCTGGTCAGGGAAGAAATGGGGACGCCCTCCTCAAGACAACCGCAACATCATGCTAAGGGGCGAGCAGCGATACCAAGTCCCCAAATCCAAGGTTCGAGGTACAGAGATCCCCCCATCGTCAGGTCTTTATACCGAGAAGTCGAAGAGTCAGGGCACTCCCTCATTCGCTGAGTTCCTTCGGGCCCGCACAGAAAAGTTAGTGCGCCCGCAAGGACCCCGGCCAACCAAGGGAGCCAGCAGCCTCCCGACCCTGCCCGCCAACAATCCTCTGGCCCTACAGGCGGCAGTCCTGCCCTGGCCAGTAGAAGAATTCGACAGCATCCCCAACCTCACCGAATTCATGAAGGAAAAGGGGGAAGCCCAACAGGTGATGTGACACAGATATTTGAGTTCGAGATTTTTCTTTTCCTTCTGATTAATGTACGTTCGGTATTGTGACAAGGGATACTCCAATAAATCCATTTTAAACACGAGCCACATTCTCCATTCAGTCAACATAGCGAAGCACCTCCAGAACTTCCCAAACAGAACCGCATCACTCACAATAAAGTCCCCCTTTGGAGACGTGCTTTCGGTACCATTGTTTCATGAATACCATCTCTGACAGAATTAGGAAACTTGTCAGGCTCCTTCAGATTTCCCTTTGGCTCGTATGAAATCTCCTTTATTTTTTTTTTCTTTAAGTTGCGACCCATGTAAAAGTGGTGGGGGAGGTTGTGGGAAGGAGTTTAGAGGGAGAAGTTAGAGAGAGAATAAAATACAACAGAAGAGAGAGAGAGAGGCGTAGGGAGAGAACGGAATGGAGAGAGAGGGGACGGGACTGACGTAGGGAGAGGGGGAAGAGAGAGAGAGATAGAGAGCGGGCAGAGTGAGGATAACGTGGCCGTTGGCTCTGCTCCGCTAATGGACTAGATCGGAGGAAGGCGGAGATGCACGCCCATACGGCTCAAACCGACGTGTTCGGCGGGGTGCCAGCGTCATGCTCGGAAGCCAGGATGTATGAACGGTTTTTGGGTGCGCTATGGATGATGGTGCAGAGCAGCGACCGTGGAGCTCGTTGTTGCTGTGGTTGGCGACGGTTGGCATGCGGTTGGGGCTCTACTGTGACAGTGAGCCGGTTGACAGTGCATCGGTGGTCGCTGGCCCGGGGACACGCGGCGACGTTGCTGAGGGAGGGGACCGGCACTACTGGCAATGCGCGACTGTTCACGGTCTTCAGCCGTGCTTGGTGAGGGCAGCACAGTCGCGGTGGGATTTTAGCGGCCTGCTCGTCGATGGAGGATGACGACCCTGGAGGCAACGGGCTGCTTTGCCAAAGACGATGATGTGCTGGAGGGTGGCCATCGTCCTCACGTGCTTGTCGACGTCGTCGACTGCGTGCCCTGCATGATGATTGCCGCAGACGTGGAGGGTGGCCGCGACGGGCATCGCCGGGGTGATCGCATGCAGTGGAGATGGGCAGGTAATGCCGTGATGGGCAGGGCGACGTCAGCCGCGGTTCTGCAGTAGGTAGGCAAGCGACACGGAGGCCACGCAGTGGTGGTGCCGATGGCGATGGCCCGTCGGGGCGACGGTGCAGGAGCGGGTCTGCAGGGCAGGGTGGGTTCGCACTGGGGAAGGGAGAACAGGGAACAGTGACTAGTGGGCTTCAAAGAGGGGCTGGTTTATGGAGAGGAGTAGGCCGCATGGGAGGATTGCAGGTGTGGGGTGGTGATGTGCCACCGATGTCTGCGGAGGCGGGGGTGTATGAGGGGGAACAGCAAGATGCTCAGGGTGGCAAGGCCATGGCGGTCTCGCTTTTGCCTTTGCCGCTGGTGCATGGTGGCAGGACTCATAGTGGCTTGTGTGCAGGTGAACCCGGATGGCAGGGGTGGGGGTGTAGGTTACGTAGAGGTGGGGTGGTTTGCATGGGAATGGATGGTGGGTGTGAGGGGTAGAGATGAATGGATATCAAGTTAGGTGGATATTAGGCAGGGTATGGGTGTGGCTGGGGTGGGGTAACGAGGGGGATACGGTGCCCTGTTCCAAACAGGGGCACCGGGATGAGCTCGTCTGACATATATCTCCTTTCCTACGTTCAGTATAGGGGTTTTCACAAAAATCACAAAAAAAGGTGCGCATGTTTAAGTCCTGTTATTTCCATTACATGTCTCTTTTGAATTAGATACTACGCAGCTCTGACCTTGGCCTGTCTCTTCTTTGTTTATTTGTTTATTTTTTGCAAGGTAATCAACCAAGGAAGACCCTTCTTACCGGCCGGCCGGTTCAAGAAGGAGGAATCACCCACTTTTTCCGCACTCCCCGCATCAACAGGTAAGCGATCATCTCCCCTTAATTTTGAGGCTTTCGGGTCTCTGGCGATCACCTTTCCATGCTAGCACCACGTGCTTGATTTGATTCATTTATTTGTTTGTTATCATCATCTCCGCGAAGTAGATTTTAGATTTTTATATTTCTATGGATCTACAGTGGGAAGGGACAATAGGACAATGGCATTGTCCCTTGCTCTTACACTATCAATATGGACGCACAGAATAAGAACTAACACTTGACACTTAACATTACCTGGCTGCAGAAACACATGGGTCAACCTAGATGCAACAACACTTAACAGTTAACACTGCCATACACATGCCATGCATAAACTCTGAACAAGTAACATTCATACAAATGCCATACACACAACCAATGAAATAACTCATACATCATATTCCCATCATCCATTTGTTTCAAGTGCTACACATACTAAGTAGATGAAAGTGCCAAACAGTCATCATCATGAGTACTATGGCTGCTAATCAAAATGCATAAGTAGCATAATAGTTTGCCACAAAATGAGCTGCCAACCTAAGTGCTGGTCATATACAACCATAAAATATATATATAGAAAATCATGAAAAGTATAGATGCAACAACTTCTTCCAAGTGGTTGTAAGGTCCACCCCCCTGCCAATGAGGTCCATCCAACCGCCAGTGAGGTCCTAATACATCAGGTACTTCCTTGCAGCTCCAAAAACGTAGTTAGTTCATGGTTATAAATGTATTCAAGGATCTTAACAAGGCTAGAGATTGGTTGGGTTAGTACCTGAGGGTGATGCAAATGTGTTGGTGCCAATGTTGATGTTGAAAACTGATTGTGAATCATTTTATATGGTGGAATGACCCTCCATGTTGATAACAGTCTGCACGTGAACATCTCCACAAATACCCGTCTATGCTCCTCCACCTAAGACCACATAAATGTGTTATGTAAGTGTGGACGTGTAAAATTGTACGTCCGTACATCCTACCCAGACCCCCGGCCTGGCCTCGATGGCGGGACTGAAGAAAGAACATCCGAGAAAAATTGGCTACCCAGAGCCCCGGGGAATGCTACCGTCTGGCAAGTCCTCGCATTTATACGTGCATATTAAATGACAAAGAAAAGGTAGGATACCCTCCTGAATTTATACACTGTTATGAATCCACCTTCGGGTCTCTGGCGGAGAAATAATGTCCCAAGAAGTCCATAGTTCTGAGTTCCTGAAGAAGAGATCAATGCCCCAGTGGCACACTTCCTCAGGCCCTCCAACGGCACACTCCCTAAGTGCCCCCTGGGTGCTCCAGTGGCACACCCCCTGGTGGCCTCCAGTGGCACACCCCCTGGGTGCTCCGACGGAACACCCCTGGCTCCCTCCAGCGGCACATTCCCTGGGTGCTCTAGTGGCACACCCCCTGGCGCCCTCCAGCGGCACACCCCCTGGGTGCTCTAGCGGCACACCCCCTAGTGCCTCCAACGTCACACTCCCTAAATGCCTCCAACGGCACACACTCTGTGGCCTCCAAATGGCACACCCTTCAAGCCCTTTCAACGGCACATCCTTCACGCCCCTCCAGCGGCACACCTGTTAGGCCACTCCACTCGATGCAGCGTCCTCTCCACTCCACCCGGTGACACTGTCCAGCCTTTGGACCGGTACTAACTGGGGGTAAACACAATGGTCACTGCATGTGACCCTTAGCGCGCAGCACGATCACATCCAGCCAGCTACGACACTGTCGTGGTGTCGCCCTCTGGCGCAAGCACGTAAGCATCCCTGCCAGGAGACAAGATCGAGGATCAACCTCCAATTAACTGCCACCGTCAGCGGGTGTCAACGAGGCCGAAGGCATAAAGGCCTCTCTGGTCGTCAAAACAAAAAGAGAGAAGAAGAGGCAGACGCTCGGATAGACACACAGAGAAGAGAGGAAGAGAGAGGCTTCTGGTCCAGCGTTCGGGAGGCTCCAGGAGCTCGGTGGAGAAGAAGCTAGTGAAGAGAGAGTAAGCAAGAAGGGAGAGAGAGTCTTAAGATGTAGTAGGGGAAGAGTGGGAGAGAGGGGAAGGGCCTTCGTCCCTCCTTGATCTCCCCCATACCTTTCCACCCCACTTCCACTCCCATAAATCCCATTTTTCCCCCATCATCTTCAATCTACAGTCCACCAGTTCGTAGTCCAGAGAATTTGAAGATTGTAGAGGGAGCTGCGATGTTATCCGGGCGATTCAGGAGGCGCAAGAGCTACCGATAGAAGCGTCTGAGCAGCATCGACTTTTGTGCTTGCAACGTCGACCTTTGACGTGCAAGGTCGACCTTTGTGCTTGCAAGACTTGAAGGCTTCAGCTCTGCTGCGTCCACGCTTGTGCCTTACAGCGTCGACGCTGTCTCTAACCTGTAATGGTCTTTGAAAATAGGACAGCCACATAGCAGTTTGTAACCAAGTGATTCTTTATCAAAGCCAGTCTGTCAGATAACAAACTAATCAATCACATCATGGTAGACATCATCAAAACCAGGAGGACAACATCTGGCATCAAAAAAGCAGGCAAGAATGGATCGGCAGTGGTGATAGGAACACATCCTTCTACCATGCTTGGGCTAAGCACCGCAGATCATGGAGCTATATTCAACATCTGAAGGTGGGCAAAGATGGAGAATGTTGCTCAGATCTGGGAGTTCTACGCGATCAAGTTCTGCGCTTTTTCCAATCTCTGCTCTCCTCAGAAAGACATACACTGGATGATAATCTCTTGGATTGTATTCCTTCTTTGGTTTTTGCAGAGCAAAACCATCTCCTGTGCGTGACACCCAGTGCTCAGGAAATCCAAGCAGTGGTGTGGTCTCTTCATGGAGCGAGTTCCCCAGGCCCAGATGGGTTTACTGGAGTCTTCTTTACTTCTTGCTGGGAGATTGTTAGCAAGGATGTCATCTCTGCTGTGCAAGACTTCTTTGCGGGATTTTCCCTCGCGCGAGGTGTCTCCTCTTCCATCATCACTTTGGTGCCTAAAATTGTTGAACCAAGGTCCTACAATGATTACAGGCCTATTAGCCTGTGTAACTTCGTGTATAAGATCATTACCAGAATCTTCTGTCTAAGGCTAGCTCCTATTCTGCCGAACATCATTTCTTCTGAGCAAGGTGCTTTTGTTAGAGGAAGGCACATTGCTGATAATATAGCACTCTCTGCTCAGCTGATGAAGGATATTAACAGAAGGGTTTATGGACATAATGTTATTTTCAAATTAGACATGGCCAAGGCGTACGACAGGATGGAGTGGGACTTCATATTGGCTGTTCTGCGCCGCTTCGGATTCTCCAATAGATTCACTTCCTACATTGGCATGCTTCTGACAAATTCCTGGTTTTCTATTAATTTCAATGGTCAGGCAGTGGGGTTCTTCAAATCATCCAGGGGGATCAGACAAGGGGATCCGTTGGCTGATATTTGTTCATTCTTGCGTCGAAGGTGCTAAGTAGGGGACTACGTCAACTGTTCCAGGCAGGGACAATTAAGTATTATAAAGGGCCAAGTGGATGCCCCCTTGTTAGCCACCTTCTGTATGCTGATGATACAATGATATTCTCTAATGGAGCTCGTAGGAATATTTAGGTGCTGCTTAAGTTCCTGAACTATTATGAGGCTTGCTCGGGCCAATTATTTAATCCTGGGAAGAGCTCCTTCATGCTCTCAACCAAAACTCCAAGGTCCCTTTCAATTTCCATCCACCAGTTAACTGGTTTCCATCAGCAAACTGGTTCGATGTAGTACCTAGGTGTTTCGCTTAAGCCTAGCAGGATGATGGTTGCTGACTTTAATTTTCTGATAGACAAAGTCAATGCCAAACTAATGGGATGGGAAACAAAATCCCTGTCCCAAGACGGTCATGCAGTACTTATCCGGTCAGTAATCCACTGCCAGCCAGTGTATATTGCATCTTCTCTTTGCATTTCTAGGACCATCTTGACCTTTCTAGATTGACTATGTGCAAATTTCTTCTGGGGAGGGAATGATGGACTAAGGAAACGCCATTGGGTTTCCTGGGAGAGTATTCAGAAACCACTTATGGAGGGAGGTCTTGACATCCGTAGGTTCGAAGATATGCAAGTAGCCTTCGCTACCAAATAGCTCTGGCATATTCTCCATGGCACATCTATATGGACAGAATATGCTAGATGCCGGTATGTCAAGAGGCATGTCTCAGAGATTTCAGTCATGTTTCCTGCCGGAACGTCCAAAAGGATTTTCAACAAGGCCAAGGCATTGGTGGTATCCAAATCCCGCTAGATAGTAGGGGATGGCAGGAACATAGACTTCCTTCGGGATATCTAGATTGGCAATAGACCTTTGGTTTCTTACCTTGATGATGGTGACTTTCATTTTCCTCCTCCACAATTCACTGTTAGGGAGGTTTTATCTAACCGCACCCATTGGATATGGAGCTACCTCCAAATCAACATTGATATTGTTCCTTCTGAGCTCACTGAGGATAAGGATATTTGTGTTTGGAGCCCACATCCTACAGGCTCTTTCTCAGTTAAGTCTGCTGTTCATCTACTGCACCACACCAACATCCGCAGGACCCCTTTTCGCAATCTCTGGCATTCTGCCTTCTACCCGCGGGCGACTCTATTCACCTGGCGTTTGTTGCATCGTGCTGTCTCAGTTGACAGTCGCATTGCAGACTGTGGTATCTCATTGGTTTCTAAATGTGTTTGCTGCTATTCACCTTCCCAGGAATCCTTGGATCACTTCTTTACATTGTTTGTTTCAAAATGGAGGCTTAAAAAAATTTAGGCCATTGTTGTATGTGTACGAATGCACATGCGTTCCGTCCCCTCAACTTAAATGACATTGTCCTCAATGGCAAGAACAATATACAGATCGGAGAACAATGAAAGAGAGAATATGGTTGGGATGGAAGGATACAACCTGGTAGGTGGGGAGGGTGATGACGAAGAGATCTTCCATGGTTGGCCCAACAACTGAAAAGAAACACACGAAAATAAGACATCAAAGCACAAAAAACGTGGGTTGCCTCCCAAGAAGCTGTTTATTAGCACACACACACACAAAAATAGAGTAGTGGGCTGCCTCCCAAAAGCCATTTATTAGCAAACAGAGAAATCAAGCAAACTATGGGCTGCCTCCCAGAAGCGCTAAGTTTTATGTCTTCAGCCAGACGCATGAAAGCTCTATAACCAACAAGTGGATTTTAGAATGAGCCACCAAAGAAGCTTGTTCTTATGAAAACTTTCGTTCCCATGCCCCGAAGAAAATGAATGTGGCTGGTGCGTATAATAGCAAAACAAATAATGGGGTGGAGACATTGCAAAAGGACCACCCCAATCAGAGAATCGAGGAGGAACATTAAAAAGAATCATGTCATCAATTACGAAATATGCCTCCTGAGATTTCATGGGATCAGAGAAATCAGCATGTAGAGCAAGGGTGGACCACTCGACTTGAAGAAGTTTAAAAGAAGCACCGTGGTCAAGAATTGGCATTAGCTCTACCCTCTCTTCTAGATTGAAAGTATCATGTGACATACTCAAATCATTCAAGTCCTCATTTACCTCAACTTCATTGTTCAAATAAATGTCCAATTCTTGTTTCATCTTCACTTCTTCTTCCTTCCCATCTTCAAAGACAATTTCCTCAAATTCGGGGAGAGACATGTGATTGAAGATTTGAGGTTCAGTATACACGTTCTCTCCCCCTAACTGGAGATCATCCACCTCTCTAGCACTCCCCTCACGATGGCATTCAAACACAAGTTCCTCAAATTCAATTTCAGGAGAGGGAGTATGATCATTCATTGGTTCATCACGTTCTTTGATTTTACGTCCATCAAATTCTTCGTTCCCCTCAAATTCCTTAGAGTTTTCATGTAAAATCTGCTGACAATTTTTCTCCATAATCCCTTCATCTTCGGAATCCAATTTTATTTGATTGTTATAAGATTGAGGAATTAAGGATTGATTACAGTCAGTGCGAAGGACTTGAGGAGTAGGATTGGATCTAGAGTAATCAAAGAATTGATCTCCCTCCATGTTTTTGACTATCACGGTCAGTCTATTGATTTGACTTTGGAGAATTAACTGATTGAATTGATCATTTGGGTTATTATCTGGAGGTGGGAGAGATGAATAGCAAGGAAGAGATTGATTTGTATGTTGGGCTGGATCATAATAATAATCATTAGAATTTGAGGCCCAAATTTGATTATCATGATTCTCTCCTTCTCCCCCCAACTTAGACTCCTCATTATTGACCATTACAAATTGAGATTCATTAGCGTCCCCCCACTTTTCCTGATAAGACTGCTCCATATTATCCTCATCATCAAAAAATATTAGAGAATTAGTGTACTGAAGTTTGATGGATGGATCAATTAATGTGATATTACTGGCTGAAAATTGCTTTTCAATGTTTTCCGTGGGGAGGCTAGCATGTTGATCAATTTGGGCTTGAATGATTTGGCTTTGAGCATTCAGGGTTTGCTGATTGGCCAAGATGAGCTGAGTCAGTTGAGTAAACCTGTCCTCGGCGTCAGGCTGTGGAGGAGCTTGATAAGGTGGGTTGTACTCAGACTGGGGTGAATAAAGATCAGAATATGAATTAGTCTGGTACGAGAGGGAATGTGAATAGATGGCGTGATCTTGAGAATGGGTGTGATTGTAAAGATCATGGGAATATGAAGCCCAATCTGACAAGTGTGGGTTTGAAGGACTTTGAATAGGGTCTTGATAGGGTGCCCAAGAAGAAGATTGCGGATTTTCCCACCTAGGATATGGATTTGCGTAAGAGAAATGGGTGAAAAACTCCGATGGAAATTGGTGTGGCTCTTGGGTAAGAGATGAATTGGAAACCCCATTTTGGAAGAGTGAAGGAGTTTGATGATATTGGGTAAATAGAGGGTTTGAATTCAAATGGCCCACATGATTGAACATGAAAGAATCTAGTAATGGGCCTGAACACAAGTGGGTGTGGCAATGCAAAAGGCCCAAGAAGGAGTGATGTTTTTAATGAATTTTTTATTTTTTGATTTTTTTTGTTTTAATTTGTTTTTACATGCATAAACAAGTTGAAACACAATTGCCCTAATGACCTAGATGAGTCCTATCCTACAAATGGGGTTTCACAGAGTGGTTAGAGTGAAGCTTAAGATCACCCTCAGTATGTCCACCAGCCAGGTAAGGGGTGGGGAAGTGGGAGGTTCCCCCTACTTTCGTAGGGACCTTATTATGCAAAACCACCAACAAAAGGTGGGGAAGGGGGAGGGCGCCCATGGGCCAAGCCCATTGAATTGGGCCCATTAGCCTATCTAATTATCCCTATGACTCAATACTTAGGTAAATGACTCATTAACCTAGGTACTGGACTCAAATAAAAGGAAAATTACATAGTTTATGACTTAAATAAAATATGACAATTACATGGATTGACTCATAAAAATGTGGAGAACACAATGGCGCAAGCCGTCGATCTATCTGAGCTTTGCAAAATGTGGAGGGGTAAGTGATGCCCCCATCACACTCTCTTCTCCCTTCTTCCCTTCCTGAGTAGCTACGTAAGAGCCCATCTGCGGGGTTACCACCGCAATCCCTTGAAATCGCCACATCTGCATGGTGCCACATACAAGAGCATTTGCCAGGGCCCCCTCTGACCACCTACCCATGCAGGGCACCCCATGGTCCCATGTCTGCCCTTGTCAAATGTCCTGTTGGTCTCTCATGCACCCACACATGGGCCATCCTAGCACACTCGCACCCCTATAATGTTGACGTCTTCCTCGTGTCATCCCACCTTTGGGGTCCTCGTGAAGCCACACTTGCAATCTGGGCCCCATCAACTTGCTCGCATCTTCCCGAGTCCTCTTGTAGCTTGTTATCCCCCTTTAAGGGGTGGGCCTAATATTGCATGTTTGTATTAATCAATTTGTTTATGCTGTCTCAGGAAGCACAACAGTCAGACAATCATCTCCCACACCCCAACAAGGAGGTAATTCCTAAAACCCCTTCTTGGTTAGAACGCACTTATTTGTACATTCCATATATTGTCGAATGTTGTGTGCTGTTTAGTGAATGTTGTTAAGCCACCTTAATTTAAATTTGTTGGTGAGAGTTGTGTGGTCCCTCCTTTACGCACTAATTGATTCATTGAGAGTTGAGCGCCCTAGCCCATGGTGGTTCTTTAACCACGTCGATCTGCTTGCTCTAAATTGGGTAGGACATGGGAATTTCCTGGCTTGGATCTATGTCAAACGTAATATCCCTCGAAACTAATGGAGCATTTGTGGGATTGGGGTTGAAATGTTGATCAAATTAGAATCGAGTCAATCCCGTTTAGTCCATGTTCTGCGTCAAATTTGGTATCTAAGCCTAGATCGGCTTAGGGCATCAAATCTAGTTAAAAAAATGTCATAATATTCTTTACTATTCCCATCATTTACTTGCATTGCATGCCCACTAGGCTAGGTTGTGGTTACTCAGTTGCCAAAATCTAGCCACTTGTCTTTTGCAACATACCAAAATGGGCAAAAGAACTCTTCAGTAGATTTACTCAGGTTAAGAATTCACTAGTCCAAGTAGTAGAGAGGGTAGCCTAATTCAAGGAAGGCAAGATCAAATCGGATCGGCCTAGATTGGCCGATCCGATTGGTTTTCAGCCAAAATGATACGACCCACACCCCCTGACCTTGATTCTTATTGGGGATTGGGTGGGTTGAGTGGATTGGTTTGAGATCGATCTGAATTGGCCGATCCCACACTAGGATCGACCGTTCTGGCCTGATCCTAGTAAGGTCCCGCCTATCCTTCCCCTTTCAACATCCAAAAAAAGGGGGGGGGAATAGAAGACAAAAAGATGAAGGAGAATCGACGTGAAGAAGAAGAAGAAGAATCAGGGTGATGATAGTGAAGATTGAAGAAGACAAAAAAAGAAGTCTTGTTCACGGTCGCAGTCGACACCTACAGCCGCTTTCTCTCCCAGAGCCATTACTGTCACCGGCCACCACCTCCTCCTCCTCCGCCCCAATGCCATTGGCCACTAGCTAGGCATCCACCTCCTCCTCCTCGTTCTACTCCAAGGTGCCAATTGCAAGGTTGCAGAAAGAAGAAAGAAAAGATGTCTCAACAGATAGGGGAAAGTAAAATTGTAAAAATTATATAAAATCCTTGTTGAATAATGTTGGAATAGAAAAACCTTAAAAACACGGCCAGGCCAGGATCCGTTGGGGATTGGCTCAGATCGGCCAATTTAGTCGATCTAGATTAGTTTTTGGATCGACTGTTTGAGTCTGATCCCTGATCCTACATTCCTTGGCCTAATTAGAGGGTGCCCTTGAGGAACAGGATCAAGAGAGTGTGTAACATCACCATAGGTCCCCAAGGAATCTGGGAGGCTATCATGAGGTTCCTCAAGAGTGTGATCCTAATGAGAAACCTCCACTAGATGTGATTGATTTAGGGGACTTAGCCTACTGGAGTGTCAAGGTTGAGGGCCCTTACTTTTGTGGGCCTTCAGATCCCAAGGTGTATTCCGATTGGGAGGCTGACATGGATTACTACTTCAAGTAGTACGAAATGCCAGAGGAGTGAAACATTTGGTTTGCCCATATAAAGTTGTCTAGATATGGAACGATCTACGGGAGGAATATAACGACCCCACTTCATAGGATAGACGCCCATTGTCACTTGGGATGAAATGAAGGAGAAGTTGTAGGAAAAGTATCTCCTATCCTCTTACAAGAAGCAACCGGAGACACCAAGTCTCCCTTCCTCTGAAACCCAGAGGGAAACCACAAGTGACACCAAGTCACTTGCAACCTAGAGAACAGATCTCCCTTCTTCTGAGACCATAGGAGGAACCCGACCTCAAGCCAGAGGATCGAAAAACACTGAAGAAATTGGAAAGAACAAACAAAAAACTAAAACCACAAAGACAACCAGGATGTAGCTCCGACGAGTACAATGACTCTGGATTTGATCCACGAGTCAAGAGATGATCAGATCTTTAGGGAGGGTTCTTCCTTCTTCTCTCTATTCTCTACTCAGCTCGTCTCTCTTTCTTTCTCTCTCTTTTCTGCTGCTCGCTCTCCTTCCTCTTCTTCTCTATTGAACTCTTTTTCTTCTTTGCTCTCTATCTTTCTCACTTGCTCTCCAACTCTGACTCTCAGCAGCTTCGGCTTTCTCAACTATCTCTCAGGTCGCTATCTCATTGCGGAGCAGAAGAAGGGTTTTAATATAGATCTTCAGCCTTGGGGTCCTACAGATCATGCTTCGGGCGTGTAAAGGGAATACTCTCGCCAAGAGGATTCTAGAATTCCTTAGCCATGCGTCAGAATATTCTGGTTCTCTCTCTTCCTTGGATCACGTGCCATCGACCTGGTACCTTGGGTTCCAATTTGCAGATTGTTCAGTAGGCGCTCAACCATATGGCTGACCTGGGGATTACACAGTCATGTTATAACAGTGGTACAACTTCATGGAAAGCACAGACTTCATAGTGTGTATATAAGCAAGTATGCACAGACTTATATTGAAAACGCACATGGACTTTGTTCAGTCCAAAAGGAAAGATGCACAGAGTTTGATGTTCTTACGAAAGACATGCACAGACTTATATTGAAGACGTGCACAGACTTTATTTTGTCCAAAAGGAAAGATGCACAGACTTATATTGAAAACGTGCACGGACTTTATTCAGTCCAAAAGAAAAGATGCACGGTGTTTGGTGTTCTTCCGAAAGACATGCACAGACTTAGTGGTCAACCCAAAACGTGCATGGACTTCATGTTTATATTTGCACGGATTCAACAAGCATGTCTGAGAAATGTGCACAGACTTTGTTCGAACCAAAAACATACACGAGGTTTGGTAGCAGATAAATGTACACAGACTTTGTTGGCAGATAAACGTGCATGGACTTGGTTTGCATGTACTCTAAGATGCCAAGTGCATGAAAACGTGCACAGATTTTATATGCGCTAGAATAGGGAATGTGCACGGACTTGGTTTGAAAAACTTGCACGAACTTTGTTCAGTCCAGGGGGAAAGATGCACGGACCTTGATTTGCATAAAGGTGGTATGCACGAACTATGTTAAACACAACCTAACAGTGCACGGACTTTAGTCGTGCCTAAACAGACTATGCACAGACTTGTTCAGATGTGCACGGACTATAAGAGGTGAAATGCATAGAACTGAAATATGAACGAGCTAACCAAAACTTGCACGGACTTTGGTATGTGCATGAGACGCAAAATGAGACACACTCAGACCTGGTATATGCTTAGACACACAAGTGCATGAGACGCAAAAAGAGGCGCAAGTATGAAACACAAACTTGCACTGACCCTAGGTGTGCATGAGACGGAACATGAGACACAAAAGACTTATGTATGAACATGCAAGGACTTACAACCTGCACGGACTTAGTGTGTCCCAAGGTAAGAAACTTGCACGGACTTTAATATGTATCATATGCAATAAAAAACACATAATACATAGTTGCCAATCATAAAAATCACTGTTGCCAATCATCTGTTGCCGATCATCAAGACTATTGTTGCCAGTCATTAAACTATTTGCCAATCATCAAAACCAATCAGCACAAGTCTACTGCTGGTCAAATTAGAGGAGTCCCAATAGTCTCCTCAGGCTACTGCCTAACAGACCAGAGGAGTCCCAACAATCTCCCCCTTTTTGATGATGGCAACTCAATGCAACTTGATGATGGCAACCCGATGGCAAACCAAGAAACAAATACACTAAAACAGATAAACATGCATGCATCCATTAAAATGCTCCCCCTGAAAATATACTCTCCCCCTTAGCCTCTCCCCCTTGGATAAGAGATAAGAACAAATAGACAAACCACTGGGAAAAATCTCTCCCTGAATTAAACAAGTCTCCCCCTTGCCATCAGCGAAACTCAACAGACTTTCTCCCCCTTTGACATCAGCAAAAAGGGAGAGGAGATAGTAAGGAGAATAGGAGGATGAAGGAGCTACCAAACAACAGACTATGCAATGGTTCAGGAAGTGAGCAGATTATAAACAACCCTTAAGGTATAAGAGTCACCAATGTGCATTCTTGAGAGAAATGTGCATTCAGGTTTAACAGTGATAAAAGTAGAGTAAAGCAGCTGACTACCTGAAATAGGACTATAGACTCCATTTATAGCAATGAACCTAAGTCACATAGCCTTAATAGACTAAGTCAGGACAATACCCTACTACTTCCAGAACCACAGGAGGAACCCGACCTCAAGCCAGAGGATCGGAAGAACAAAGAAAGGTAAAATGGAAAACAAGAAATGGGGAAAACACAGCGACTGAAAGCTGTAAAAGAAACCGCGACAGATGTGGCTCTCTCTCGGAGCTGACTGGCCTGGATTTGATCCACAGTCCAGTAGAAACAGATCTTCAGCTTCTTCTCCACGATCTCTCTCTCTATCTCTCTTTCTCTCTTCTCTGCTCTGTCCTTACTGCACTGTTTTAGACAATCACGCTCTACTGCTTCTTTTTCTCTCTCTTTTTCAATCGGCTCAATTCTTCTCTACTTCGGTTCACTGACTTCCTTCGTACGAGCAGCATCCTTTTATAGGAGCTCACTGAGGAATGGGAGTGTGGAGATCACACTTCCCGCCCAGAGAATCATCCAAAACATCTTAGCCCTTTTTGCCACGTGTCAGCATCCTCTGCACTTTATCTCCTTTGGATCACGTGCCCTTGCTTTACCTTCACGATCGCTGCTCCAACAACTCAGGAAGTCCCTGTCATTTGATCAAACACCTAGTCAGCATCAAAACTATATGTTTATGACTAGTATGCAAGAGGTTTGAATGCAGAAAAGACAACATGCACGGACTTACATCACAGTGCTGTTGTGACCAATATGGACTCCCTCATACACTAGCTAAAACGTGCATGGACTCAAACAGTGCATACGAGCAATATCCACAGACTTGGATCTAGAGTGGAAACACGTGCACGGACTTAGTTCAAACAGTGCATACGAGCAATATGCACGGACTTGGATCTAGAATGGAAACACGTGCACAGACTTAGTTCAGTCCAAAGAGAAGAAACATGCTTGGATTTTATGTGACTGAAACATGCAGGGACTTACAACCTGCACGGACTTATCTTGAAAGCGTGCAACATGCACGGATTTGTGTAACTAAGACATGCACAGACTCACAACTTGCACGGACTTAACCTTGAGGACGTGCAACACGCACGGACTTAGTGTAAGAGATGCAGGACGCGTGCAAGGACTTTGTTTCAACTAGAGTAAGAAATGTGCACGGACTCTGTATGAGCAAAGTGCACGGACTTCTACATGCATGGACTTTAAATGCAATGAAGCAAACGAAGTGCACGGACTATGTGTGCATGGACTTGAAATGCAGTAAAGCAAAGAAAGTGCACGGACTTGAGTTAGACAACGTGCACTGACTTAAAGTGAGACAAAGTGCACGGACTTGGATAGCACAATGTGCTTGGACTTGGAAGGAACATTGTGCACGGACTTGGAAGGAACATTGTGCGCGGACTTAATATGCACAGACTTGTTGAAAGAAGCACATGCACAGACTATATATGCTGAAATGGAAATATGCACAGGCTTAATGTAAGAGATGCAGAACATGCATGGACTTGGCTTGTAGGCGTGCAAAAAGCATGGACTTTACCAAAGTGTGCATGGACTCACAACCTACACACACTTTAAAGCACAACAAGCAGAACATGCACGAACTTTACTTATGCATGAACTTATGTTTGCAATTTATGCGTGGACACAATATGCACAGACTTAGTGTGGGAAATGCAAAGATGCAGGACGTGCACAGACTCAAGAGACATAGGGATATAATATGCACAAAAAAATGAAACACACAAGGCATCAATCTTTAACTAAACACAAAAATCATGAATTTATTTATGGATAGCCAAGACACTAGTGATTAACTCATTAACTCATTGTGTATGCCATCATCAAAATCATAGGAAAGTAACAGCCTCCCCCTTTTTGATGATGACAACACAATGAGTTAATCTAATCACAGTTCTTCACAAGCAACTCAAGTAGTTGTTCACAGTTAACTCAAGTATTCTCCCCCTTTGACATCAGCAACAAGGAAGGGGAAACAGATATGCAGAAAAGAAATATGAATGCAATGAGACATGACTGTGTACAAGAGGAAAATACAAGTGGAGGATTGATAGATTTCTCTACACACAATGAATTTTTCAGCACAAATTGGCAAAAAAAAAATATCAGTAACAATCAACAAATTAATCATCCATCTGTAGGAAAAGAAACAATTAACATCAGCTAAGCTTTTCCACTGAAGCACAGATTATCAGATAGAACTCATCGACTAGAAGAGGAGCCTCTATGGCCTCCTCAGTCCCTGGGAGGCGCATAGCCAATTGGTCTGGCACTAGGATAGCCTTGAGTAGCAGTGCTGGTAACAATTGAAGTCTGGAGACTCTGAAGTGAATTGGATAGCTCTTCAAACCAGTACTGAACTGTACTTCATACATTAGCCACCTGGGAAGAGAGATCTTCATGCTCTGACTGCACATTCTGGAGTTTGTCTGCTACTGTAGTGACTTCAGCCTGAACGCAGTCGATATGATCAATAATCACTTGCTGACCTAAAACAATAGCATTCACTACACCCTTCAGTTTTTCAAGCTCTATTCTAAGTTCAAAAGAATGATAAATGATTTTGGTAGCAAATTACATGGTCCACAATAAAATAACAGCTCATAATACAATAGTAGTCCACAACAAGTACAGTGACGAAAAGGAAAGTATAACTATATGGGGCATACCCCGGCTCTGGTAACGGGCAACTAACCCTGGGCACTAGAACCGCGCTGAGCCTCAAACGCGCTCCTCTAAAGCCTCGCCTCACCAGAAACATGGTGAAAACATGCAGGGAATGAGCCTCATATCAAAAGGCTCAGTAGGGATCACGCGAACCCCTACCTCACAAAATGAGAAATTGCAAGGCAAAGCCGCGAAGGCGAGTACAATACGAATAAACAAATGGAAAAGCCCTGTTGCTACTGACACAGGTCTCATGGTGTAAAAATCGAGATGCACGCCATGGTGATACGACCAAGAGTCGTTACCTGACAAGACAGGAGTACCACTCTCTAGAAGCACAGTCGGATGCATCCCCTGACGACTTACACCGTGCCACAGTGTCTCCCTACTCACCCCGGGCGAAAACTAAGACACACACAAGTAACACTGACAAGGGTCTAGTCAGGGTTGTGCTCATCAGCACGCGTCTGAAGTCCCCGACCATGTGTGCACATACTGACTGACTACGTTACGTCAGGCCCTCTTGCTAGTTCTTCCTCCTGGCCCAGACTCGAGCCGCCACAGTAGGAGGCCCATGGCAACTAGTCTAAGATCGTCTCTCTCGGGTAGCCTCACCACCACTCTCGGGTGGGACCACACACGTGCCAGAAGGCTACGACTAGTGGAGGGTCGCTGAAGGAGTAGACTCTCTAGTCAACAGAAAATGATGCCTGAACCAGACAAGTACAAGGACCGCTCCTCGTACTGACACTGACTCACGGTGACACAAGCTGAGAACACCACTTCCCGGGACCCCACGGCACCCTAACACATGGCCCCCACATGATGCCCAGCATTAGTCAGACCACAGGTCAACACGTGGATCGAGGTCCACTCACCGGGGACTCGAATCGACACGGAAGGAACCACCGGTTAGACAAATCATAGTAAACGGTCCTCACTAGGCCGTGTAAGTATGCATGGTCCCTCCTTGGACTGCTCCAGGAAGTGAACGGCCACCCAAGGACCGTTCAATCTCTGGACTGAACGAGAAGCCAAACGGTCTTCCTCAGACTATTCTGGACCTAAAAGGTCCAACGATAAGCCGCTTGAGGAGCTGAACGGTCCCCCTTAGGGCCGTCCAGTCACCCAACGGTACAAAAGCCAAACGGTTCTCTTGGGTGAAGACTCAAACGGTCTAGCTTGGGACCGTTCAAAGGAACTAAACGGCCATACCCTGACCGTGTAGCCCCAACACTATGCAATGATCAAAACCCAACAGTCAGAAATGCCTCGGGAGTCACGCTGGCTCCATGAGGTACACGGTCGACACATGGGCCGTTCAGGAGTTAAACGGTTGAACGATGGACCGTGTACCCTAGCGACACTCCTAGGTTGGTAGGCGGTCGATCGCTGGGCAGTGCAGGGGTATACACAATTTCTGTTAGGATCGTGTACATCCCGGTAACCCAAGAACGGCGAACCTCACCGAAAAATGCCGTTCCACCCCCGAAACAACTCCGGTTGATGTGGAAACAAGGTGGAAGCTTGTCCCCATGGTCCTAGGCATCCAATGATGCCCTCAAACCTCCAAACCAAGCGATAAAATGCTAGATTGGCCCACGATCCCCAAAAAATGGATTTCACATCCTGAGCTCAAATAAACCCCACTCGACCTCCCTTCGGCCTAGACATCGCGGGAAAGGAAACTACGGAGCTAGGGGACAGTCACCCTACCTCGGTTTTGCCCGAGGAGCACCGGATCACTGTCAAATCGCGGAGGAAGCTTTAAAACCCTCGTTCTTCCATGAAATCCCACAGACCACGCACCGCCACGATCACCTCACCATCGCCGTCGTCATCGCGTTGTTGCCTCACCGCCATCTGTAGCCGGAGGGGAGCGCCGTCGCAGTTTCGTCGGAGGAAGAGAGAGAGGAAGGGGGCGCGGGTTCTCCACGGGAGGGAAGGAGGAGGAAGAAGAAGAAAAAAAAGAAGAGGGAGAAAAGAAAAAGGAAATGGGGTTTATATAGAAAATCCATTTTTTCAAAAAATATAGAAAAATAGATAAACATGTTTTCAGGATCCTCAGAACACGCCGGTCGCACCAGTGCCTTCTGATAATAGGTGAATGACTCAGTTCACTTGCTACAGGGTTCCGTAGGTTTGCCGGAGAAAAACACACAGAAATCGCGAAACACATTCCGGGACCTCCGAAACTGATCTGAAACGCATGGATCTGAACCCGAAAGATGTCCGACAAATAATTTCAGGCATAATGGAAATAAATTCTCTGATAAAATAGATCTGGGACCCGAGAAGAAGGATCCGAAGGGTCCGGGATATTACAGCCCTCCCCCTTAAACAAATTTCATTCTCGAAATTTAAAAGTAAAGCACAGGGGGAAAAGAAGAAGGAAACTCACTCGGATAGATAAGGGAACTGGTCACGCATCTCATCCTCACGCTCCCAAGAAGCCTCGCGGCCAGAGTGCCGCTACCACACCACCTTAACCAGGGGAATCACCTTGTTCCACAGGTGCTGCTCTCGCCTATCCTCAATACGGATGGGGAACTCTGAAAGAGAGAGATCGAGAGTCACCTCGGGCCAAACAGAATCCTCTAAAACATAAGAGTCATCGGGCATATACTTCCTCAACATCGAGACGTAGAACATGTCATGCACCAACGCCAACTCAGGGGGTAACTGCAACCGATAAGAAAGCTCACCAATGCGCTCCACGATGGAGAAATGACAAACATAGCGGGGACTCAACTTCCCTCGCCGGACAAAGTGCATCACCCCCTTCATCAGAGAAACTCTCAAGAACACACGATTGCCAACAATGAAACTAAGGGGCTGCCTCCTCCGGTCAGCATAGCTCTTCTACCGACTCTGGGCCGCCAACATGTTCTGACGGACCAAGTGCACCACATTCACGCACTGCCGCACTAGCTCAGGTCTCATCAAAATATGCTTACCAACCTCAAACCAATCGAGTGGAGTCTGACACGGTCGCCCATACAACACCTGATAGGGAGCCATCCCAATGCTCGAATGATAGCTGTTGTTGTAGGCAATCTCCACCAACAGTAGGTGGTGAATCCAACTCCCCTACCACTCCAGGCAATATGACCTCATCATGTCTTCTAGTGTCTAAATGGTCCTCTCTGACTGACCGTCTGACTGAGGATGATAAGTCGAGCTAAAAGCTAACTCGGTGCTTAGAGCTCTGTGGAAACTCCTCCAGAATGCAGATGTGAAACGCGAATCTCAATCTAATATAATGGAAATAGGGATTCCATGCAAAGGCATGATCCGCTCCACATAAAGACGTGCCAACTTGGGCACAGTCCAGCAGACTCTGATCAGTAACAACCAAGCCATCTTCATTAGCCTATCCATAAGCAACCAAATGCTATCATTCACGCTCGGAGTCCTCAGCAATCCCACCACAAAATCCATGGTCATGTGGTCCCATTTCCACGCGAAAACCTCCAAGGGCTGAAACGTACCACCTGGTTGCTGGTGCTCTACCATCACCTACTGACAGGTTAGGCACTTGGCCACGAACTTAGCAACATCTCTCTTCATACCAGGCCACTAGAACTGTCTCCGCAAGTTCCAATGCATCTTCATCGCACCTGAATGCATAGTGTACCTGCTCCCATGGGCCTCCAGGAATACCGCACGTCTCACCTGCTCCTCGGCTGGGAGATACAGCCTACCTCAGAATCTCACAGCACCGTCCTCACCGAGCTCCACATCGGCCATAGCCAAAATTCAAGGTAACTCAGGGTCTGCATGCTGAGCCTTTGTCACCTGATGACAGATGGCTAGAGTGACAGTCAAGCTTGCTAGCACAGCTGACGCTGGCTCTTGGGGAACCTTGACCCTAAATGTCACCACTGGCACTTAATCCCAGAGCCTCCATTTCCTCAACATCATTGCACAGACCATGACCTTCCTGCTCAAGGCATCGGCAACGACATTCATCCTGCCTGGCTGATAAGACATGGTGAAGTCATAATCCTTTATATACTCCATCCATCTCATCTACTTGAGATTAAGGTCCTTCTGAGTGAACACATACCTCAAACTCTGATGGTCAGTGAATACCTCAAACTTCTCACTTTACGGATAATGCCTCCAAATCTTCAATGCAAAGATCACTGCGGCCAACTCAAGGTCATGGGTAGGGTAGTTCTCCTCATGTGGCTTCAACTGCCGCGATACATACGCCACAACTCTACCGTGTTGCATCAACACAGCACCCAGACTAACCCTAGAAGCATCTGTACACAATACAAAACCTCCCGATCCAGAAGACAACACCAACACCAGTGCCGAGGTGAGCAACCTCTTCAGCTCCATAAAGCTCTGCTCACACTCATCAGTCTAGACAAAAGGTACATCCTTCCACGTAAGTCTAGTCATCGGGGCCACAATACGAGCAAAATCCTTAATGAACCTCCTGTAATAGCCTGCAAGCCCCAAGAAACTCTGAATCTCCGTCACGGACCTCAGACTCGGCCACTGCATCACAGCCTCGACCTTGGCAGGATCCACAGAAATACCATCACCAGAAATTACGTGCCACAAAAAGTGCACCTCCCGAAGCTAAAACTCGCACTTGCCAAGCTTCGCGTACAGCTGGTGATCTCGTAAGGTTTGTAATACAACCATCAAATGGTACACATGCTCCTCAACAGACTGCAAATAAACAAGGATATCGTCCACAAACACGACCACAAACTGATCCAAGTTGGGATGAAACACCCTATGCATCAAGTTCATGAACACTGCGGGGCATTGGTGAGCCCAAACGGCATCACCAAGAACTCATAATACCTATACCTCATACTAAATGTAGTCTTCACCACATCAGACTCACGAATCCGTAGTTGATAATAACCGAACCACAGATCAATCCGCGAGAACACTCGAGTAGACTAAAGCTAATTGAATAAATCATCAATCTGCGACAGTGGATACTTGTTCTTAATGGTCACCTCATTCAGCTATCGGTAGTCAATACAGAACCTCAGACTACCATCCTTCTTCTTCACAAATAATACCGACGCACCCCAAGGGGAAAAGCTAGGATGAATATACCCCTTGGCGAGCAACTCCTGCAACAGCGCCTTCAACTCTCTCAACTCTACCGGCGGCATACGATAAGGGGTGACATAGGCACCGTACCCGAAACCACCTCGATCATGAAATCAATCTCCCGCTGTGGTGGCAACCCTGGCAACTCCTCATGAAAGACATCAGGAAACTCGTACTTGAGATATACTTGTACATGAGTCCATTCTTGCACTTGAGTTCATAATCGTACATGAATCCCTGCTTGCCCCAAAGTGGCATTTACAACTATAATTTTTGAAATACTGCTTGTTGTATACTCGAAATCTTGTTATACTCTTTATACAGTTCTTGATCTCTCATTGTTCATCATGCCTAGATTTACCTGTATACTTGATTCTCTTATACATACGTCATGCATAGCCATACTGATAATACATGCAAATTGTAAATCACGTAAAGATTGCTCTAATTTGAGATGTAATTCCTACTGAGTGATTCACTCATCCAGTTACTTCCTAACATTTTCAGCTGATTCAGGTAGCGACAAAAATGGGATTGAGACCGAGTGAAGAGTGCTAGAATGTCAATTCACCTATCATTAGCTAGTCACATCTTTGAATTTATTGAGTCTACCTTGTATTCCCAACTATGTGAGTTAGTGGTATAAACTTTGTTAAGGCATGTAGCCTAATGTTTGACTTTCTAAATTTGGAGTTGTCATAGACTATCTTTAATTCCTTTGGTTAATCAAATAATTTTCACTTGGACTATTGGGATGTATTAGATTTCATTAGTCTTTTGCGCACTCCGTAATTATGTATGATAAATTCTATCGCTCTAATGACACGATCTATATAGACGCGTCACATATCCAAGTATCTTCCGCGCTCGGGACGTGACAATCCAGGATCCGGGTCGTCACAAAACAGAAAAATAATCCCTGATGGTATTGATGTACAAGGTTTGGCAGGTTTGATCAAGTTATCTGCCTACCTGTATGTACTCTATATATGTGTTGTCTACATAAGGTCAAAGCTTCATTCGGTACAATGAGCAGCATGCATGATGCACTATAACGTAAACTCAAAAAGTTGCTATTGATATGTCAAGTAGGAAAGAAAGAAAACTTGCATTGTTTGTTTGTTGTCGTTGGTCGAACAAGCAGTGACATCATTTTACCGTGTGCTTGGTTTTGAAGAAGCTTACTATTTTGAAAGCAGAAAGTTGCGTTGTTAGTTAACGAGTTTAATTAAAATTACGTTCATGCATGGTCTCCACTTATAACCTAAGTTGCATGTCTGTTCAAGTCATATTTTTCCTCACCTTTTGTTTGCGATTTTCATTCTTACTCAAGAGTGTACTTCTTTTCAATCATAAAAAGCTTAATTTGTCTAACCCTATCTTTATTTTAGCAACCTTATGCCTTGGAAATTGCTTTCCTAAATTTTAGATTTTCCCCATTCTCCTTAGAATAACTAAGATATCAATAGGGAATCAAACGTTGTTCTTCCGGAGCACGTTATGGGCTGTGGCTGTCATTCTTTTTTTTTTCCAGTGTATTTCTTTATGTAAATGAGACAAAAGCTATGCAAGTTTATTTGTTGCACATAGTGACTGAGCTTCTTGTCCTGATACTACTTTTGTAGGCTTGGTTTAGAGAACTTGCAACTGGAATCTTGGATTCTCTCACCCCTGGATTCTAATAGGCATGTGGAGGAAGGAAGCCTTCATTTTGTCCCTGGACAGTTGGATGGGCTCACATTATGTGGTATATTTGTATTTGGCCCCATTGTTGTATCATGGCTACGTACACATGGTAGCCTATGAAGTTCACTTGTTTAGCTACCATTCTATTAGCAACACCGGTAGCATCAGTAAATACAAGCATATTTTTCAAGTAAGTAGAAAATCTGCTTGATATGGATTAGACTGTTGCTGCAAGGCAGCATCACTTCGGCACCCACATTGCAAAATCTTCTTGATATGGCTGAAGTTTGAACTTTTCATGTTGGAGAAGGGTCATTAATGCATGAGGGCTCCTCTTGTAAACTGTCCTCACCATTCCAAGCCATATGTTGGATGATCTATTATGAAGGTTGGGGATTTGTTCCAGTAAGCTTACTACATTAGTGAATGAGCCATATACCATTGGAAAAGATGGGGAAATAGAGTTTCTTTTCTTTTCAAAATAAATATATCTGCAGCTGTCACACTAAGCAATCTGAATCTTGACTAATTTACATGGCTTTTCACACACTTTTATTAATCGATTGTGCTCTTTCCAGTTTAGATTTTTGCAAGCAACTAAGATTTTGGCATTGAAATATCAGGGAATTTCAGAGCAAGCAGAAGCCCCTCCTGTGGCTTGGGCACCAACAACATCACTTGCAGCTACTCCTATGGGTCAGGCCCCACAATCAGCACAACCAGCACAACCAGTGCAACCAACAGTTACTTCTACTGGGCCTAATGCAAATCCTCTAGACCTGTTCCCCCAGTCAAGTAGCATAGTTTTTGAACAAGTTAGTTCTATTCAACTGCGAGCATAGTATTTTTATGATTATATCTACTTCCAACAGGGTCTTCCAAGCATGGCTTCTGGTGCTGCTAACAACACCCTTGATTTTCTGCGAAGTAGCCCATAGGTACCTCGAGTTTGGTGACTAATGATAATGGCTTTATTCCATCTCTTGGGGCCGGTAGGAGTCCGGGAACCCCGGTGACTCTATTTGGGTCGATTCGTCTGAATCGCCCGGATCTTGCGATTTAGTGTGTTTTGTGGCGTGCATGTGGTGTTTTTAGAATCCTTGAAGGATTTCCCACTGTTTGGATGTACTTCCCCTGCGCTACGACGTGCATGGGGCATGGAACGGGCCGATTGGGCTGTTTCACCATTTTTAACCGTCGGATTGGCATAATGGTCCTACCAGAGAGCGTTATGTGCATAACGGTCCCCCGATAGACCGTTATGCATCACCCATGGATTTTCATCTTCGGAGGTCTTGGAGCATAATGGACCAGACCTAGTCCGTTATGTGGAGCATAACGCCCCAATCCAGGTGTGTTATGGTTGGGCGATTTTCGAGGACTACCATGTCAGAACTCTCGACGATCGTGTCTGCCTCGAAGACTGTGTCAGTCAGTTTGCATAACGGACTTCTCCCAATGCGTTATGGTTAAGATAACGCGCAGGTGTAGAGCCGTTATGGATTCGTTGATCGATGCTTTGACTGGGTATGGCGGTTGATATAACGCGCCTCACCCTGTGCGTTTTGTGGCTAAAACGGATTGGGTGTGGTCCGTTATATGCCATTGGTCTAAGCTTAATGTGTTTCGGTGTCTGGTGGGTATAACGCACCTGCCCTTGTGCGTTATACTGGTATGACATGCCTGTTGAGGTCCGTTATACTTCGTGTCATTCATGTTTGGGTCCGTTGGACATAATGCCCCCCTTTGGGTGCGTTATGTTGATATAACGCCCCTATGTTGGCGCGTTATATCGTCTGTTGTGGTTTTCGACCTGGTCGGCATAACGCCCCTCCTGTGGTGCGTTATGTGGGTATAGCCCTCCTCTGCTGGTGCGTTATAGTCCTGTTTGCCATGACGACCATTTCCTTGTGCTATGCTATCCGTCTGTCTGTCTTAGGTCCTTGTTTAGGGCGGTGTCTGTCTGTCGGTGGTTGTCTGGATCGGTCGGTTTAGGTGACTGGCTGTGGTCTTTTCTTAGAGTACGACAGTACCCTAACGACTCAATCTAGAAGCTACCATTCTCCGTGTCTCTGGTTGCGTAGCAGCTATCTCTTGACTGTTGGGTTTCCCTTGGCAGTTGACTGACAAGTTACTCTGCCCAGAGTGTTGTCATCGTCCACCGCTCTTGTTCCTGTTGGTTCTGTTTGCTTGTGTGGTAGTGGCGGTGGATGTGTTAGTGTATCGGTGTCATGTCTGATTCCGGTCAACCCGGGGTTACCTAGTGGTTGACAGGAAGTCTTATTGGGTCTCGGCGACCTTGTCCAATTCGAGACATTAGTTCTGGATGCCTCGAGGTACCGTATTTCCTCGATTTACGTATCCAGGTGTGCTGAGGGTTCTCAGTGTTCCCTTAGGTCTCTGTGTGTCATTTTTATCAGAGTGTCTTTTTTTCTGGCTTAGGATTAGACCGATTGGTGGCTTGTCCCGCTATGTGTGATGATCCTGACTCAGAGTCGTAGGACTCGGGGACCGTTATAGCTGTAGGTCTAGTCGTCTTGTCCTGAGTCTGTTGGCAGTCTCCTGTGCTACCTTTGGTGCTTCGAAGTGCATGTTACAGGGCACTCTTGCTTGTATGTACTTCGATACTTGCATTTTGGAGTCTGTGTCTTGTGAGCCTTCACTAGTCATAGCCTTACGGCACGCTTCGGCATGACAGCTTTATAGAGGGGAACTTCTGGTTCACAGTTTTTAACCTAGTCTCCGTCGGCTCCCGCAGTTACTGTTACGTCCTACGAGGGGAGAAAACTAGGTAGAGGCCTGGCTTAGGCAAAAGCCAGTCTGTGCACACGTGGTCAGGGGCTTTGGATTGACGCCGACGGGCATTCCCCTGCCTAGTCACTTGCGATTTGGTTACTGTTTTGGTTCTGACAGTGTCTTGGTCTCTGCCTGGCTATAGGCATTGCAGACGAGACGCTAGTAGGCGCAGCATAAGACATCAGTGGACGCAGCTGGCTATTGTTCTAGTGTGGGGCACTCCAGTCACGTGACACGTGACCCTTCGCGGTTCTCTTCACGTTTCTCATGCGTCCTGACCTTCTGGGTTAGCCCTTTTGTGGCTGTACTCAGGATCAGTGTTTGTTGCTTGCACGACATATTGGCTGTGTATTGCGTCAACAGTTTGGCAACTCCTGACTCTGTCAGCTCCGAGTCACTCTCCTGCCCTTGCTTGGAGTAGTTTAGGGTACTGAGGTTAGTTCAGTAGCCGTTGTCTAGTATGGCTTCTTCCTCCCCCTCTTTCTTAGCTTGTTCCCTACTTTTGCTTCCTATTATGTTTCTTTTACAGCTTTGTAGTTTAGCTTTCCCGCTTTACTACTGCCTGTTGCTTACCTGCTGTTGCCTACTGTTTTTAGTGTGTTACTACGTGTTTTCCTCGGTGGGGATCCGCGTGACCCCTACTGAGCCAGTGACACGAGGCTCACCCCTGCTTTACAGGTGGTGGGAGGTAATTTTTTCATATTTTGCTAAATTTCTTAAATTTTTAGATTTTTCTATATATAACCCCTAACCCTTTTTCTCTCTCCTTCTCTCTTCCCTCCCTCTCTCCTCACGCTCTCTCCTCTCTCCCTCTCTTCTCCGGCGGTCGACGGAGGTGGACAGGGGCGAGGCGACGAGGATCGTGGGGCGTGGAGTGGCGAGGATCGTGGGGCGTGGAGCGGCGAGGATGGAGGCGGTTCGTGGGATCGCCAGTCGGCGAGGGTTTAACGGCGTTTTCTTCGTGGATCGACATCCACGGTGCGTGAAATCTTCGGTGGAGGTAGGGGGACGGTTCCCTAGCGTGTGTACTTCATCTTCCCATAGTTTCACGCTTTACGATGCAAGAACGAGCGAGTTCTGGACCGTTGTAGTTTTTTGAGGTTCGTAGGCTTCACCAGAAAACGGTGACGATTTTGCGATCGGTTAGTGTCAATGGACTCCCTGGAACGTCTGCGTTCCATAGTCACTGATTTCATCTTGATTGACGGTCCCGTTTGACCGTTAGGAGCCCGGGAAGTTCGGATGCTCCATTTGGGTCGATTTGGTAAAATCGCTCGTTTCTCGCCATTTCTCAGCCGATCTGGCTCCAGATCGAGTCTATGGGTTTTCCTGTGTGATTGTGGTTGTATCCCCTTCATTTTGGCACGAATGGGGCATGGGAAGGCCAAGATTAGGCCAACCCCACAGGTGGTTCGCCATGAGGATGGACGGTCGAACCAGGTACCTTCCATCCCCATGGGCGGCCAGCCACAGACCGTTTATCTCCCATTGGTTTTGGGGTTGAGCGGTCTGTCGTGTGACCGCTCAAGGTGGTGCGGCCAGTGAGGGTCCGCCCATCTTCCCCTGTGCGGCCAGCTTCCAGTCGCCTATGTTTTCCGTTGGGATGTGCCGCCAGGCCCAGACTGCATATCCCTGTTGACCCTAGGTCAACATCTGTGTGTCGGTGGGGTTGTGCGACTTGGTCAAAGCCGCATTGACCGGCACTGTAGTAGGTCAGTTGGCTTGTGCGGCTGACCCTTAGCCGCACAATGCCTTGGGCTGTCGATCCCTGACCGTCCCTCCTACCCTTGGGTTGGTCCGATTAGAGCCTTGAGTGGCCCAATCCTGGACCGTTCATGCTTGGGCGGTCTTGCCCTTGACCGCCCATCCCCCCTTTTTGAGCGGGCTATCCCTAACCGCGCATGTCCTTGTGCGGTCAGCCAAGAGCCGCTCGTCCCCGTACGTTATCGGTTTACTTTAGTGGGTTGTTCTGTGACCGTTTGAGTGTCGTGTTGGACTCCGGTCGACCCGGTTGTGACCAGTGGTCGACTTTCGGTCTGGTGAGTGTCCCGGACACCCCGGTGGCTTTGTGTCCGTGTTTTGAGGTGTCCGTAGGTTTCGTGTTATTGTGGTTTTGGACCTAGAGATTAGGCCAGACTGATGGCTCAGTGCTGTCACGTTCAACGGTCTTGACCCCGAGTCTCGTGATTCAAAGACCGTTGGGTTAATAGGTCTAGTGGGCTGTCTAGAGTTTGGTGGCCTCGAGCCACCGGTTACTTCGCGTTACTCGCGATGGGTGCATGCGTGATTTTCTGTGTTCACGTCAGTGACCCATCCACTAGTCGTAGCTTCCATGACACGCGTGTGTCGGCCCATCGGGAGCACTGGTGTGGCGTACCCGAGTTAGACGGTGAGTATGCTAGTTACCGTAGGGCCCCCGTGTACTGCCGAGTCTGGGATGGTGGGGGAATTACCAGTTAGAGGACAGGCCTAGGGCATATGGTCTGAGTGTGCACACGAGGGTGAGGGTTCAGACCCGTGCTGACGAGCGCGACCTCAGCTAGTCCTTATTTATGGTACTTCTGGTTACTTGGTGTGCCCTTGTCTCCGCTTGGGGCGTGGTAGCGGGACACTTGTGACGCGGTGTAAGACGTCAGGGGATGGATCCGGTCGTTCTTCTAGTGGGCGGTGCTCCCGTCACGTGACGTGAGTTGTTATGTCCAGGGTTTTCGTTCTTGTCTGCGAGACGAGGTCTCGGGTGTGGTTTTTGGGAGCGTTCCTGTAGCCAAGGTCTGGGGTTCCGGTGAGCATCACCGAGGGTTCTCCCTAGTCGGCGTAGAGTTCACGACAGCGAGGTCGTGACCATATTTTCAGACCGTGTGGTTTCGTCTTGGACCCTTCAGAGAGGGCTGGCCTCTGCGACTGAGGCGTCGTGTCGTTTCTTGGCAGCGTGGCTAGGGCGGTTCGTGTCTGGTTATCTCTCGATCATGGAATCAAGATGTCGGGTGCGTGATCTGGTTGTCCCCCGACGGGAGACTGGGTCGTGTGTCGGGTGCGTGACTTGGTTGTTCCCCCGACGGGAGACCGAGTCGTGTTTTCTGTTGCCGGTAGGAGTAGCTGTAGTGCCGAGTTTTGACCGGCCACCGGTTTGCTGTTCCTGCCGTTACTGTTGTTCCTTCTGTGGCTAGCGTAGCTTTCCTTTCCAATGAGAGTAGTCCCACTTTCTTCTTATCTCGGGGCTATCCGCATAAGCAATTCTCAGTGACCTGCACAGTTTCTCCCAAGCAGACAACCAGTGGCTCAGTGCAGAAGCTCCCTCGGCCTCCCCCTTGTGATTCCTAGAGGAAAACTTAGTTGAGACGTACTTCTACAAGTTGCCCATCGCCTCCAGGATGTAGGAGGTCAATCGCCCTCCGGAGCACCTGGTTCCAGCCGATAGTGTCGAAGCGTGCAGACTGGTCCAACCAGGCCTAGGTTGGATAGGCCCTTACTCTTCTGATAAGAGATTTCTTCCCCGACCTCTATTTGTGGTACCGTTTGCTCTGTATCGAAGCTGCCTCGACCACAGTTGCGTCAATGCCAACCCCACCTCGATCGGAGTCCGGGAGCACCTAGAGCAGCTTCTGCAACAGCCATCCAAGACTTTGTTCCTGACAGGGGCAGCCCGGACCAGGCCTGAACTCTGAGCTGCTACAACCCCTGTTGACCACCGAGCAGTGCCGGCCTTCTAAGGTCCATTCCCTGGTCAGCCCTAGACAATCCAGTGCTGGTCCCGCCTCCAGCAACCTTCGGAAGAGCTCGTGGTTGTCCCGACACCTGCACTCTGTCCTGCGGTCCTAGATAGGGCAGAATCGAACAACTTGAGAAGATGAAGACACAGTACCTCGGCTCGGCCTCGGAACGACCACCAGCTCCTTTGGCCAACTTCTACCTTGCTCCTAGGTGACTCATCATCGGTCCTGCCTTCCAGTAGCACCGAGTGATGCCCGCAGTAGCCCTACTTCTAGTTTCTACCTTTGCTGGTCACATTGGGAATGAACCGACCTCTTTGGTTATTCCCCTCCCCTCTCTTGGCCAGCTAAAGGCCCCTCCCTGCGTGGAGGTAGTTTTGACTGTAGATCACTTAACCCCCACATTGAGAACCCCCTCCTGCACGAGGTGTAGTGGTGTAACATTTTAAATTTCAGGACAAAGTTACACCAACATGGCGTGCGGGTGCGTACCCACTCCTCCCCGCTCACCCTCGTATTCGGCCGAGATCAGTGTCTTCACACCGATCAAGTGAGCGTCTGGTTGCCCTCCTTGCTGGTTTTTACTTTGCTGGTTTAGTATCTCTTTAGTGTCGTTGGACGATGAGGAGAGCGCCCGATCTAAAATTCCATCGAATTGAGCGACCACCGCGGAGTGAGTTGAGAGAGTGACCCTACAACCCACGCCCTTGGCGTGCTGGCCACCAACGGAGTTGGGTATCCTAGCCCCTTAGGGGTTCAATCTTAGGCTAGCCAACCCCCCCGGAGCAGCGAGGTTCTGTCCCAGACCCTCACCACCATCACCAGGTTGCCTACGGATACAAGAGTGCGCTTAGCGGGTGAGTCCGCTCGAGTGAAGCTATCAGTCCTTGAGTTGCTTGCTTGCTAGGTTCGAGGGTCATTTGGTCGGTCCTTAGGTCGTTTCACATCAAGATCACTTCATGTTGTTGACGATCAGCTGGCCGGGCTGCTTGTTGAAGATCGACAGACTGGGCTGCCCCTCCCTCTGAGGGGTGGTCATTGTTGACTTTTGATGAAGGTGATGGTGCCACCGACGCTTCACCGGACTCTCTAGCAGAGTTATCAGTCTCGGGCTCAACTTCAGCTTGCCCATGATGGGGAGGTAGCAGCCCTATGACATTGACTGCGAAGTACACCTCGACTTCCCTCCCCTGGTCATAGCCAAGTCTCCGCGTGTCTTTGCGGGAGACGGGAGGTTGCCTACAGACCTGTGGTGGGTTCCACAATTGATGGAAGTACGTCGCTTGTGCAGGGTCCTGAGCTTGGGGAATGTGCTGTTTCTTACACATTTCCTTGATGTGCTTTGGCATATCGTCCATCTCCTGAACTGGCTCTGGCACCACATTGGTGGGAATATCCCAGCCGAAATCATCTTCAGGAGGGCATGGCGGGACGAGATCACCTTTGTAAAAGATGATCGGCTTGCCTTTTTTGCCCTTATTGTTCTTTCTTCTCCGTTGATAGGAGACTGTGAAGGTCTTCAGCTGCTCCACCTCATACTCTTCCCGTTGGGACGAGAGCTAGATGCACTTGGGCGGTAAGGAGATAGTTCGGTCGATGACCTGACTGATGAGGTTGGCTTCAAAGTCAACACTTCGCTGCTCTGGTAGTTTCACCCTTCTTCTGTCGAAGGGAGCAAAGCTCTGCCAGGGAGACTTTGCGTTCGGCCATTTGGAAATGATCGACAAACTTCTTCTGCATATCAGCCCAATCGGCTACCGAATTGGGCTTTAGCTTGGAGTACCACTAGAAGGCGGTGCCAGTCAATGACGTGGCGAAATACCGCAGCAAATATGCCTCTTCCAGGGCTAATTCACCCATGGCCGTCATGTAGTAGGCCAGGTGTTCATGTGGGGAGCCCTGCCCGTTGAACTTCTGAAGTTTCGGGGCCTTCGGGCAATCCGGCGGAAGCTTCTTGAATTGATGGTGGAGGAGTGAGCCGACCACCCGAGACTCATCGCCGGTTTCTCAACCGAGCAGATCGACTCGTTTCCCTCGCCGGGGACGACTGTGAGCGAGAGCTTCTTGTTTGGGACAACTTTGTCCCTCCGAGAGCCACGTTTGGTGATGGCTTGGTCGCGTCGTTGCTCGTCGCATCGCTAGTGTGTTGAGTCGTGTCGTTTAAGTCTTAGGAACGTGTCCGTTTGTCGAGCCTCATAGTCGTCCCGCATCAATGTCAGCATGTAGAAAAGCATCTAGGAGTCAAAGAAACCAAGCTAGGGTCAGAGTAGTACCTGGAGTAAAGGAGAGAAGCCCGCAAGCATCGTCCGTCGGGTCGTCGAGCTCAGGGCATCAAACAGGAAGGCGAGGACCGCCGCTCCCCACACATAGTCGCCTACGTGAGAGAGGTCCTCGATGAGTGGAAGGAATCGGTAGCTGATCACGTCGGCCCATGTCACAAGGAGGAGTCGCCCGAACAGTAGCATCAGGAACTGTCGAAGGACTCTGTCTGCCTCTGCACCCACCTCCGCTGCAACTCTCAGCCCGGCTCGGACCATGAGCCACTGAAGGTGCTGCTCAGGCAGCTCGTCGGTCGCTATCCTCGTGCCTCTGAGTCCCAGGCTGTCCTAGAGCACTACTCTCATCACCACGGTGGACTGTCGCTCAGGATGCAGTAGGTCCAACTCTAGCAACTCCCGAGCCATGTCATGGTAATCGGGATAAGTACTCCCAGTCACCGGAGACCCATGCATGCGTAGGCCCGTGATCTGGGCCACGTCCTATAACGTGGGGACCATATGCCACCATGGGAAGAGGAAGCAATGACTCACCGGGTCCCAGCGGTCGTGCAGAGCATAAAGTAGAGGTGTGTTAAAGTGGCACACCTCGATGCTCAAGAGCTCGGTAAATCCCATCGCCGCCAGCCTCTCTCACTGAAAGTCTGGCAGTGCCAGATACACTGCCCAGACCTGTAGCCACGAAATTTGGGTCCGCCGCTTCCCCTGCAATCATTTCATATCTCAGTGAGTAAAGATGAAATTCCACACTCTACTTTATAAACGGTCCATCATGAACCACCCTGTCACTCAGCGATCACATCTGAACTGCCCTATTATGCCTTGTCTAAGCTTTGGGCGGTCTGAGACTGACCGCTTGATCCACCTCTCACAGTGCTTCCTCTGCCTCACTCTCCGTAGAGTGGTCTATGGAAGACCATCTACACCATCCACGGTGAAAAGGAGACCATCTAGTTTCAGCATCACTCCCATATCACGGTCCCCACATGACCGCCTTACAGTTCAATGGTTTGAAATTAACCGTCCCAACCCTGTCCCTTCATATTCTAAATGGTCCTATGTGGGCCGTCCTATGGTTTGAACGGTCTGATGAGAACCGTTTCGTTAGGTTGGTTTGCAGGTTTTAAACGGCCACCCCTGGGCCGTGTTGAATTGAACGGTTCTATGTGAACCGCTTGGTTTTATGAGACGATTTCTATAGAACCGTTTTGAGCTCTCTTCCCCAACAGCGTATCCCGCCACCGTGGGTGGCCCAATGGCCACCGTCTTGGCCCCTAAGGACCGTATTCCCTTCCCCAAACGCCCAAGATAACATGCATGGCTTAAAAAATGAGTTTGGGGCTAAGGATTTGGCCACCTACCTCCGGGTCCCGGGCAGCCTTCGCCGTCACCTCCACGGCCGGTGGCACTTCCTCCGTGGCCGGTGGCGCCTCCTCCACATCTCCGGTTGGCCCTCCCTCAGCCGCGGGCGTCACGAGCTCATCCTCCGCGTGCATCTCCTCCGCCGGGGCCCCTCCTTCCGCGGTGGACTCCACCGCCGGTGGTGGTGACGACGTTCCCTCCTCAGCCATCGAGCGTTCGCCTCTCCGTTGCGCGTGACGCTTCACGGGCATGAAGGTCGTGCAAGAATGGGTTGAGGGATGGAGCTTTGGGCTTTGGCTCTCCGTTGGTTTTGTGCTCGGTTGGGTTTCCTCCTCCTTCAGTTGCGGTGAGGAGGAGGAAGATGAGCGGGTTTTTTTTATTTTGAAACACACGGGAATAGCACGGTCTATCACTAGACCTTCTTGTCAGTGACGTGGTCTACATTAAATCGTTTAAATCCTAACGGTCAGTCTGTTGGACGGTCCATGTAAAACCGTGTAAAGGTTTTAAACGGTCATTCTATAACTGTCTAATGATGAGCTTACTGTTTATGCTTTATGTTGCAGTTATTATGATTGAAATATTTTTCATATATATTGCTAACCAATTGCCTTGCAGCATAACATCATCCACCTCGTCATCCCTGTCAGGTAAGTCAGGTATGTATCCCGATCCCTATAGTCCCTTATTGCATTACTATATGGTACTTAAAGATCATATTACCTCGAGAACCAGTTGGTTGTTCGCAAACTCTAGGATTTGATGTTCCCCTTTAACAAAAATGATGATGATCCAGGAGGGCACGTCTAACCTTCGGATAGGCCGTTAGGTTACACAAGAGAATGGATAGAAGCTCCTCGACATGCCGTGAAGTCCTGTCGGGGTACTCTCAAACCTGATGTCCCCATCACGGGTAGCAGGAGACGAGCCTCCTATCGCAGCTTCTACTGGGGGTGACGAGGAGTTCGTCGACATTGAGGGGGTTTGTGAAGGGGATGCCCCAGCTGGTGAGCTCCTTGCCCAACACCTCTGGCTAGGGAGTTATCTTCATGTGCGGCTGGATTTAGTGGTAGCCTGACTTTGCAGCACAACGATAGAGATTGGCGAGAGCTCGAGCTCGAGCTCTTCTTCCTCTGAGGCCTCTTCTGCTGGAGACACTGAGATGGAGGAGGCGTTAGAAGGTATATACAGCTCCTTCTCTCCTCCTCATTGGCTTTGATTCAGAGTTTATGGTAGAGTGTTGATATCTGGTGTTATATCCAGGGCTAGAATCTGGGGAGGAGAGCGTGCCGGCTCCTATCAAGGATGATCAGGGAGAGCCCTCCGTCTCCCCGATGGTCACCAGGGACGGCCAGATTACAGGGGAGCCTCTGCCCTCTCTGACTCCAGCAGGGGATGCTGCTGAGGTGGAGGAGAGGTTACCCTCACCGACCTCGAGCGGGGATGTTGCAGGCGTGGCGGAAGCTACACCAGGTGAGAGTTAGGACCTTTCTCAAGTTTTTCACCTTCTCTTGTCATAGGGAAGTCCCGGACATTGCTGACCCATTTTGTGCTTGGTAGGGTAGTGCAGGTCCTTCCGGTGTGCTGGATGAGATGGGCCAATCCTCCCTAGAGCTGGGGATTGAGTGGCCTATGTCTGTTTCGCCACTGCTGGACTCCAGCGTGGGTGCAACCTTGCTCCAGCGAGCCCGAGGCTACGTAGGAGGTGACCCCCTACCTTCTCCGGAGGAGCTTTGGTAGCTGCTGAGGGATTGCACCCAAGGCTACCATGGCCTTGGGTTCCCACGCGAGCTCTGGATGTTTGGCTTGGCCAACATCTGGGCGGAGTACCTGCGGCTCCTAGAGGCTCAGGAGCGAAGGGCTAGGAGGCTAGTGGCCGTCCGAGAGGTGCAAGAGCAGTAGGCTCGACTTGCGTTGGCGGCTGCCGAGTAGAGGAGGTGCGCAGATGCGATCGTATCACTTGCTCGGGACCGTGCCGTGTGGCTGAGTGAGGCAGAGAGTAGGGCAGAGGCCTTGGAAAAGGCCCTGGAGGAGCAGCGATGAGACGTAGAGCTCGCTAGGACCAAGTGGCAGACTGCCGAGACAGGGGTCGAGGTGAGTGTGCAGCTTGCGTCAACCTTGGAGGCGGAGCTGGCTGCTACGGAGTCTTGCCTGGCGGCGCTTGAGGGCGGCACTTGAGGGGAGCGAGCCTGGGCTATGATTGTATCACTTCTTCCCCTCTTTTTTTTGTTATCCGGATTGTACATCTCTTGTTACCCCAAGGGCATGTCTTTGGCTCCCTTTTTACAGAGTATCAATGACAAATTTCAGACTTTGATGATGTTATTTGCTGAGTTGTTCCACTTCTTGTTCTACGGAATAGTGTTAGATGTAGGGATTAGTGACCACTTACTGTTAGTCTGCTTGATTCTTCCCTACCATGTACTGGTACAAGGGGCAATAGGCCGGGTTCAGCTGAGTTTTGGGCGTTGAAATGGATGACTGGGTTTGGATTTTGAATACAGGGAGTTGAGTGCTGGGTACTGGGGAGTAGGGGAAGAGACCAGACGCTAGGGGCCAGTTCTTGGAAGAGGAGGGCCCGTGTTGCATGTGGTTAGCGTAGGTTCATCAAGATATGGCGGCCTACGGGGTTAGCATTAGAAATTGATTCTGGAATGCATTGGTGATAGGTCGACGCCTGAATACTGGTTGTCTTTATGTCGTTGACTAACAGTGTAGTCTGCAATGGCTTGAGAGACTAGGGCTGGGCTGACCAGATGGTCTTGGAAGGCATCGCAGCCAAAAGGTAAGATTGGGGACTGGGGTTGGTCGGCTGACCTGTGAAGGATTTGTAGCCGAGATGCTGGAACTGGCGATTGGCACTGGAGTTGAGTAGCTAGCCTATGGAGGCGTTGTGGCCATGATGTTGGAACTGGTGACTGGTACTGGGATTGGGTGGCTAGCTCGTAGAGGCGTTGAAGCCACGATGCTGGGACCGAGAGCTGGTACTGGAACTGGTGTGGCTGGCCTATAGAGGTGTTGAAGCCACGATGCTAGGACTGGGAGCTAGTACTGGAACTGGCCTGGCTGGCCTGTAGAGGCGTTGAAGCCACAGTGCTGGGACTGAGAGCTGCAATTGGAACTGGCGTGGCTGGCCTGTAGAGGCATCGAAGCCACGATGTTGGGACTGGGACTGGCGTGGCTAGCCTGTAAAGGTGTTGAAGCCACGGTGTTGAGACTGAGGGCTGGTACTGGAATTGGGTGGCTGGCCTATAGAGGCGTTGAAGCCACGATGCTGGGACTGAGAGCTGGTACTGGAACTGGCATGGCTGGCCTGTAAAGGCGTTGAAAATTTTTAATTTTTTTGATATTTTTCAAAATTTCTAGATTTATTATAAATACCCCAAACCATTTTTCTTTTTTGCACGTTTTCTTCTTCTTCCTCCTCTTTCTTCTTCCCCCCGAAGAGAGCCACCCCTCTCTCTCTCTCTCTTCGACCGACGACGACCAATGTGCACTCCCCTCTGACTGCAGACGGCGGTGGGCGACGGCGTGACGGCGAGATGATCTCGGTGGCGTGTGACTCATGGGAAGACGTGAAGGAACGAGGGTTCTAAAAGTGTTCTTCACGATTTGTGGACGATCCGGCACGCCGCGAGGTAAGATCGAGGTAGGGTGACATTCCCTAGCTCCCTGCATTCCTTTCCCGTGATTTCTATCCCGAGGCGAGGCCGAGAGATGGGTTTTCATGCCGGGTTGGGTTTTTCCATGCTTTGGGGAGAGTTCACCCGATCTATGGTTTTAGGCCACGATTCGGCGTTTTAATCGCTTAGATGCATGTTAGGGGTCCCGGGGGAGCTTCCCCCTTGTTTTCTCCCTCTCCCATGGAGGTATGGGGGCGTGGTTGGTGTTTTTGGTCATTTTCCGCCGGTTCACCATCGGAACGGTGTGACGGTCCCTCCAATGACCATCACAGCTCGTGATGCCCCAGGGTGGGTGGGTCACAGACTGTGACGCCCCACGGTGGGTACATCACATGGCACGATTTTGTCAACTAGGTGGTACATGGGCCTGACGGTCCCACGACAGACTACCAGGACGCGTGACGCGCCTAGGTTGGACCGTCAGAGTGACGATCCGACCGTTGGCATCCGACCGTTGTGGCCTCCGACCATTGGGCTTTTTAACCGTTGGGGGTCAAGGCCTCTGATGCACCCAGGGTGGGGCGTCAGAGCCTTGTGATGCCCCAGTGGGGGAGCGTTAGAGTTGACGCGTCCCCAACTTCTAACGCGCCTGGGTAGGGCCGTTAGAGGCTGTGATCCACCGAGGGGTGTGTGTCACAGCTGGTTTCATTCCATCTTCTAAACGCACCAGAGGTGATCCGTTAGAGCCTGTGACACCCCGAGCAGTGTGCGTCACAGCTGGTTTCTGCTCATCTTCTGATGCACTGGGTTAAGTGCGTCAGAGACTGTGATGCACCAGGGTTGGCATGCCATAGCTGGCTTTGCACTGATTGTCTGACGCACTTGTGTTGGGCCGTCAGACTACTGTGATGGCCTAGAGCTAGACCGTCAGAGTCTGTGGCGCTCCTGTGTTGGACCGCCAGGCTCTGGACTGCACTGAGTGGTTTGCAGCCCCGTTTCTTCTCCGACCGTGGCCACCATGCAACGGTGTTGGTACGTGGGATGGTCCCCATACTTTGTCAGGTTCAGATGTTATTTTCTGTTGACTTGAGAGTCTACTCCTTCATTGACCCTCCACTAGTCATAGCTTGCTTACACGTTTAATGGTCCCACCAGGGAGTGCTGGAGAGGCTACCTTGAGGATGATTTTTAGACTAGTTTCCATCCGGCCCCATGTCTTGCCGCCAGAGTCCGACTGAGGGGAAAACTAGTTAGAGGCCAGACCTGAGTCGTATGGTCTGTGTGTGCACATGTGGTTGGGGGTAGTTGGACACACGCTGACGAGTGTGACCCCAGCTAGTCACTTGCTTTGTGGTTACTTGGATGGTGTCCTTGCCTCCGCCAGGGGCTATCATGTCAGGCGGACACCTGCGGTGCGGTGTAAGATGTCAGGGGATGCTACCGACTGTGCTTCTAGTGGGAGGTACTCCTGTCAAGTCAGGGAGTGATAGACTGTCAGTCTTAGTCGCTTCGACCTTCGGGTTTTTGGTCGGGTTGACCATTGGGTTACGGTTGTTTCACTGTGGCGGGCGTGTGTTGATTTCCCTATCGTGAGATCGGTATTTGTAGTGCAAGGCTTCTACCTCTGAGGTACTCGCTTAGCTGCTAGCGTAATGGTTTTCCATTTTGCGAGATAGGGTTCGAGTGATCCCTACTGAGTCTTCGTTTTGAGAATCATTCCCTGCGTGTTTTCATCGTGTTTCAGGCGAGCCGCAGCTTCAAGGGAGCGCGTCTGAGGCTTAGCACGGTTCAGGTGCCCAGCGTTAGTGCTAGAGGTCAGAGCCAGGGTATGCCCCATGTAGCTGTACTTTTCTTTCTTGTCTCTGTGCTAGTTGGGGACTACTATTGTTTATTTATATTCTTGTGGACCATGTATCATGTAAAATATTAATTTAATTTCCTACTTTATTATATAATTAGTTTAATTTCTGTAATTATTTGTGATACTTGTGTAGTCTCCACACCATCCTTCTAACCCTTCCGAGTCTTCGGGCTTGTGGGTGACGGTTCGAGTCTCGGGTTATCGGGCCTTCCCGGTAATCAGATTCTCGGGTCATTACAGCTGGTATCAGAGCGCGGTTGTGGGATTATACGAGAATCATAAGTAATTGTAGTGGTCCACTAGTCCACAGCAATGATGTACAGTTGACGCTGGCATCGGGCACACGAACTCGCACACCAGGAACCGCGGAAGCAGAATGAACAACGACCCACCTGAAAAGCAGGGGTGAGCCTCGTGTCACTGGCTCAGTAGGGGTCACGTGGATCCCCACTGGAAAACAAGCAGTAAAATGCTAAGACACCAGGTAAACAACATGTAAGCAACAGGCAACAACAGGTGTAGTAAAGCAGGAAAACTAAACTACAAAGCTATAAAGAAAAGGGATGTAGGAGTAGGGAGCAGGTAAGGAAAAGGGGACAAACCCGTACCACACTAGCAAGGCTACTGAACTAACCTCAGCACCCGAAGCTACACCTAACAATGGCAGAAGGGTCGATCCTGAACTTAGAAGATCAGGAGTCACTGATCTGTTGACAACCACGAGGCCAAGGACAAGGCCTACGAGACCAGACCAAAAGTCTAGAAAAGACCTAGATAGACACGCCACGACTAGAACGTCGTGCACACTATCCCACGCATGACTAGAACGTTGTGCAGGCGATAGGACACTGACCTCGGGAAAAGCCAAGAGAAGGCTAACCCGAAAAGGTCACGATGCGTAAGAAACACGAAGAGCCACGTGCCACGTGACTAGAGTGCCTTACCACCAGAAGAACAGCCAGCTACGTCCATTGACGTCTTATGCTGTGCCTACTAGCGTCTTGTCCACGTCACCTACCGCAAGGACTAGGCCGAGACACAGACACTGCCAGAACCATAACAGTACCATAACGTGAGTGACTAGTCAGGGTCACATCTAACGACGCAAGTCCAAAGTCCCTGATCACGTGTGCACACACTGGCCCACTGCCTAAGCCAGTCCTCTAGCTAGTATTCTCCCTCCGAAGGACGCTACGGTTGGACCGGGGGCCCACGAAACTAGCTTAAGAATCGTAAACTGAGAAAGTGCCCCACTACAAGAGCCGTCACGCCAAAGCGTGTCGTAAGGCTACGACTAGTGGAGGCTCACAAGACACGGAGACTCAAAACACGAGTGTAGAAGTACAGACAGACAAGAGAGCACTATCACACGTACTCCAAAGCACCAATGGCAGCACAAGAAACTACCAATAGACTCAGGACAAGGCAACTGGACCTACTCATGTAACGATCCTTGAGTCAGATGACTCGAAGGCAAGATCGTCACTAACAGCGGAACAAGCCGCTAAATGGTCTATTCCTAAGCTAGAGGAAACGACATTGTCAGAGGAAATGACACGCGATGACCTGAGGGGACACCGAGAACCCTCAACACATATAGATACGTAAATCGAGGTAGAACGATACCTTGAGGCATCCAGAAACATGGTCTTGAATTAGACAAAGCTGTCGAGACACAGACACTCACCGGGTTGATCGAAACCCGACACGACACATACGCATAGACACACATAGACACACACTGCATGCACAAGCACTCTTGGCCGTCCCATCATGGTCACTGCCCTCATAGGATATCAACAGACACCCACGGGTCACGAGCAAACCACGAGATCAAGCCAAGACAAGCAGAAACCAGAGTGGTGGATAACGGCTACACTCTGGGTAGAGTGAACTATCACTCAACTGCTAGGTGAACCCGGCAGTCAAGGGAAGCTGCTGCAAGACTAGAGACAAAGACACTGGCAGGTCTAGATCAAGTCGTTAGGGAACTATCGCAGTCAAGGAAAAGATCACACCCAGTCACCTGAACCGACAGATCCAGAAACCACCGACACAGGGACACCGCCCTAAAACACAAACCTAAGACAGACAGACACACAGAACAGAACAACGGCCATCACGGCCACAACAGGACTGTAACGCACCTCTATAGGGGCGTTACACTGCTCTAACGCACCAAGGTAGGGGTGTCAGGACAACCGGACCTAAAATCCAATGCAGACCATGTGACATACCAGGACCGAGAGTCACATTAGCATAACGCACCAGGATAGGGGTGTTATGGCCAATGGACCAGAACTCAAGTAAAGGGGAATATAACGTACCTCCATAGGCGCATTATACAAGCTTAACGCACTAGAACAGGTGCGTTAAAGCCAACAGACCCAAAAACACTAACGCGGACAAGAGGCATATAACGGACCAGGCTGAGTCCTCCACAGCGACATAGCGCATGGGGTAGGCGCGTTACACCAATCACCATAGCCAGACAAACGCCAGTCAAGCATGACATAACGGTCTCACACTGGTGCATTACCTAAACTATAACGCACAGGGATAGACCCGTTAAATGAACCAACTGACCCGATCTTCGAGGAAGCACGGTCATTGAGGGTCCGACACGGCAGCATGCCTCGAAAATCACAGCACGTAACACACCAACCCAGGTGCGCTATAGCCATGTGACGGCCCACTATGGTCCGTCACACCCAGAACGTAACGCACCAACATGGGTGCGTTACAATTATGTGATGGTCCAGCACTGGTCGGTCACACGACCCCAACCTCGAAGAACGTAAAATAACCAACGGTTGTGGCGGTCTATCGGGAGACCGTCACGATGCAGGTTGAGGTGGCACTGTCGACTATAACGGTGCGGATACCCCCTCCAGATTTAAGCGTCGGCCAACTGACCTTTTCGCCAGTGCTGCCGCCCATCGCCTTATGGCTTCCACAGACTTATGCCGCAGCAGTAGCTTCCGGAGAGCTAGGGGCGATTGTAGAAGTTGGCGGCCCAACGGAAGTTGCAAAACCTCAACCTCCGGCTGCCGGCAAAGAGTTGTTGTTGGAGCAGGGGAGCCTCCTAGAGATGGAGGTGGGAGAGATTATCAGAGAACAGGCCAATGCTTGTAAAGCCTTGGCTGTCATTGAAGAATCTTCACCTTTGGAAGCCGGTGGGACTGCACACGAGGAGCGAGTATCCTCGGCTATTGAGATGGCCAGCACAGCTTCACCTCAAGGGGTAGGTAAAGAAGTCATTGTAGTTGATACTTCTCCGGTTGTATCAGCTGTAGCTGTCAAGTCTATTGTTGGTTCCCTGCCAATCATGCCGTTGACGTCCTCCGGGGCGAGCGACGATATCTAGGCTAAGGTGGACAGTCGAGTGGACTTTCAGCTTCCCAAGACCTCACCATTAGGTTTGCAATTCTCTAGCGACATGGTGTGCCAGTCTCTAGATAACCTTCAGTGAGCGGTGTCAGCTTCTCCTGGCTTGACTTATGCGCAGCTGAGGAGTCTGATAGAACACCTCTCCCGCTTATTGTTGGCATTCGGGTGTCCAATGGATGATTGGACCCCACGGGTTACCATGTTGTAGAAGCATGCCAATAGACGAGAGTATCTTAGCCGGGAGGTATCCCATCAGCTGGCGACTATGAAACTAGAGAAGGCTGATTGCCAAGCCGCTGCCACTTCGCTGGGAGGGACCATGGGACAACTGAGAGATGCTGCCAGCACCGCTTCAGAATGCCGATCCTCCCTCACAATGCGGATAGTGGAGTTGCGCGCGGAGCTCGCCAAGGCCAAAGCCAAATTGCAGGAGACTGAGCGCCTGAAGGTTCAGTCTATAGAGGAGCTGACCTAGCTGAAGGACAGCTCATCTCTCTAGATGAAAAGTTATCACAGCTGGCAACTACCGAGTCTCGACTGCAAGAGCTGACTCGATCTCCCTCCTTTGGCCTCTTGGAGTTGGAAGACATTTTTCGACACCCCCTGCCATAATCTTCTTTTTTAATTCTTGTCCTTTACTGACTTTTGCTCCTTTTATCTTCGGAGCTTATGTACCTCAGGAATGCCCTGAACAATGATGTATTCTGACCCTTCATATCAATGAAATATCCTTATTTGTCGCTTCGATCACAACTTCTTTCTTTCTTTTCTTTTTTTTTCTTTTCTTTCTCCCTCCAGCCAAATAGCTCAGTACAGGGATATAAGTTACTAGCGTAGGAGAGCACTCACGCCTTTAGCGAAGGGGTGAGGAGTTCACTCCACTACGAATTAACTACTCTCAGAATCAAGCTTTGGCCAAGGTGGGACATAGATAAAGTAGGCACATGCGCCCTATTCATTTTGCCGATGGTGACGAAAAGCTGAGAGTGCGGTTCATTCATCGACATGGGTTAAATGTCGAAGCACTGGTAGTTCATCTATTAACGAGGATAGAAGGTCCAAGTCAAAAAGGTAGTTGACCAGTCTTGCCAATAGTGACAAGGGTCGAAAGGGTAGGTGACCGATCTTGCCGATGATGACAAGGGTCGAAAGGATAGGTGACCGATCTCGCCGATGGTGATGAGGGTCGAAAGGTAGTGACCGATCTTACCGATGGTGACAAGGGTCGAGGAGGTAGCGGCCGATCTTGCCAATGGTGACAGGGGTCGAAAGGAGTAGCGACCGATCTTGCCGATGATGACAAGGGTCAAAAGGATAGCCGATCTTGCCGTTGGTGACAAGGGCCGAAAGGGTAGTGACCGATCTTGCCGATGGTGGCAAGGGTCAAAAAGATAGCCGGTCTTGCCGATGGTGACAAGGGTCAGAAGGGTAGCGACCGATCTTGCCGATGGTGACAAGGGTCAAAAGGAGTAGCGACCGATCTTGTCGATGGTGACAAGGGTCGAAAGGAGTAGCGACCGATCTTGGCGATGGTGACAAGGGTCGAAAGGATAGTGACCGATCTTGTCGATGGTGACAAGGGTCAAAAGGAGTAGCGACCGATCTTGCCGATGGTGACAAGGGTCGAAAGGGTAGTGACCGATCTTGCCGATGGTGACAAGGGTTGAGAAGGTTGGAGAAGTAGAATGGCGAGCGAGGGTAACCTCGCTACTACATCATCATTTTTTTCTTTTTTTTACATCACATTACTGACTTAAGCGCCCTTTTGGATTTTCGTCGAAGCCATCCCCCTCTTGCTTTTGCCCACGCGCCCTTTCGGGTTTTCACGTGGTGGGGTACCCAATTTTGCCTGCAACGTCCTTGCGGGTTTTCACCACAGCCGGGTTATAGTCCTTTTTTTCCTTGCCCTGATGTAGGAACAAGGCCGGTGGGGTATCTCTATTTTTAACAATCCAGAAATAATTCACATAAATTCTGGGGCATTACAAGCTTGCAGCTCACTCCATCTGCCCTCATCGCGAAGATGAGGTCCCCGAACAGCAGCATCAGGAAGCGACGGAGGATGATGTCTCCCTCTGGGCCTAGTCCCGCTGCCACTCGCTGTCTCGCCCAGTCTGTCAGCCACCCTAGGTGCTCCTCTGGCAGCTCTCCTACGACTATCGCCGCTCCTCTCAGCCCCAGGCTCTCCTGGAGGGTCGCTCGTGCTAGCATGGATGAGTGGCGTCCTGGTCTCGTCAGCTCCAGCCCCAACAGCTCTCGCGCCAACTCCCGGTAGTCGGCGTAGGTAGTCCCTATCATGGGTGCTCCGTGAACTCTCAGTCCTGTGATCCACGACACGTCCTCCAGCATGGGGATCATGTGTCCCCACGGGAATAAAAACACTCTGCTAATTGGGTCCCACCGGTCATGGAGCGCGTATAGTAGGACGGTGTCCAGCCTCATCACCTCGATGTCTAGGAACTCTGCGAACCCCATCGCAGCTAGTCTCTCCCTCTGGAAGTCCGGTAGCGCCAGGTACACTACTCGGACCTACATCCAGGAGATCCTTATCCGACGCTTTCCCTGCATGCATTTAACATTCAAGAGTCAGTCATCCATAGAATTAATAACTCATACATTGCATTAAAAAAAACCCTCAGAACCCTAACAGTCACATCTTGACCATTTCTTCAGCCTTAGCGGTCTGGGCTAGATCGTTTGGCGCCCTAGCGGTCGCTGGAAGGACCGCTCGACTCCTGCCGTAGCGACAGATTCTCCCATGTTTCCCCAAGCTTGGAGGAAGGCCTAGAGGGCCTCTACATCACTCCTATGGGTCCCCTGACCCATTTCCTTCCTATCCTACCCACATGCACGCCATTCAACGAATTAAAAAATGAGTTTTTAGGGGGTCGGCCTACTTCAGATGAACGGCGTCTGGCCACCGCCTCGGGGGTCTCCTCCGCCATGTGTTCCTCCTCTTCATCTCCAGAAGCATCCTCAGGTGCAGGCGCCACCGTGGAGGGCTCTTGTAACGACCCAGGATCCAAATACTGAGAATGACCCGATACTTTTCAGACCCTAGCCCGCCGCCCACGAGCCAGAGGGCTCGGAAGGGCTATGAAGGATAGGCGTGGTTTACATAGAAATAAGAAATAAAGCAGGACAAGTAAACACGGTGGTCGGTAAAACCTCGGCTCTACACCTACTCCTACAGTACCAGAACTCAACGCCCCGATCCCACAGTCGGGGGACTACCACAACATGGACCACCCTAGTCACGCTACTCAGAAAATGCCATGACACCTCTATCGTGGAGGCCTGTGCTCACACGCAAAGGCCCACTTCGAAATCACGCAGTCTGAAAACACGGTCATGACCTCACCGTCGTGAACTCTATGCCGTCTAGGGGAAAGCCCTCGGTGACACTCACCGAAAATCCTAGACCTCATCTCCGAAAAAATGCCTAAACTACACAAGAAACCTCATCTCGCAGATGGGAAATAGAAACCCATGACACGACAACTCACGTCACGTGACGGGAGTACCACCCACCAGAAGCAAGGCCGGATGCATCCATTGACGTCTTAGTCCACGCCTCAGGTGTCTCCCTCTGGCCCAGCGGGAACTGAGACACCGTACTAGTAACACAGAACAAGGACTAGCTGGGATCGCACTCGTCAGCGCGTGTCCTCTGCCCCCAGCTACGCGTGCACACACATACCATCTACTTTAGGTTGGGTCCTCTAGTTAGTTTTCCCTCCCAACCGGACTCAGGCTGCAAAGGCAAGGGGCCCTACGGTAACCAGCGTAAAATCGTCTCACTTGGGTCACGCTCTCCATCACTCCCAAGTGGGTCCGCACCCGCGTGAGCAGGAAAGCTACGACTAGTGGGGACTCACAAAACGTGAACACTGCAAACCGCGCACGCACCTATCTCGAGTAACGCGAAGAAACAGGTGGCTCGCGGCCACCAGACTCTAGACAACCAACTAGACTTAATAAGCCAACGGTCCTTGAGTCACAAGACTCGGGTCAAGACCGCTGCACGTGATGGCACAGTGCCGTCAATCCGGCCTAATCCCTAGGTTTGAAATCACGGTGACACGATTCTCAAGGCAACTCACAAGCTGTCGAATGGATCTCTCATCCACAGGACACACGGAAAACTTCCAGCCCCAGGCTGGTTAACTGGACTCACAGTCCATGGCCAACAACATGGCCCATACGGAAAACACTTCTCGGAAGAACCCACGACATGCGGGGAGAGCCTTCCGCACTCATGCCGACTCACGACGACTCATCCGAGTGTACACGGAACTCGGAACACACACGGAGTCACCCTGACCCCAAGTCTCACGGGCACGCTAATCGAGGTAACTCGGTGCCCCCGGACACCTCCCCTGTTGTCCACCGGTAGATGGCAATCAAGAGGGGAGGGGTGAATTGATTGGCAATAGCAAATTTAAACATTCTTCTATTTATGCTTATGATTATGCAATGATTATGATGATGCTAATGACATGCGGATGCAAATTTGGAGCCACCTGTACATGCCGATGGAGCGAGCTGCACTTTTTCATCCTGAGGCGGTTCCCCTAGCCCGAGTTGGCTCCCATACATGATGGGGGGCCCGCACACCTACGAGCTACAAGTCGTAAGGTGAGAGATTTGAGACTACCCGGCCTCCTTGGCATGTATGCTATGTTTATGCATTTGTTTTATTTTCTATTTATGATTATGATGATGGGATGTTATGATATGTATGGAATGCCGGTTGTGTGGAGGCCCTACCTGGGCATGGCAGACGAGGACCAACCTTGGGTCACAGCGGGTCGACACTTGTTCGGGCAGGAGATTTGGCTCCATTGCCTGAACGAGATCGAGCCCCTAAGCCTCAGGCTGGTGATGAGGACTCTCGACCTACATCAGGAGTGGGTCAAGGTGGCAGAGCCGCGCGGGGTCGGTCGAAAGACCCGGGGGCATGCAATGATGACAGACTGGCGGCTGTACTTTCCAGAGCAGTTCGTCAATTGGCAGAGTGGCAAAACCCCAGTCGTCTCCCAGGCGGCAGACAACACAGCGTACCTTTGGGCCTACTGGAGGACCTATGCCAACCGACCTCAGATGAGGCCTCGGGGGGTACGTATGAATGCATGCTTTGATGTCTATATACTTTAGTTGCTATATGATGAATACTTGACTAATATGCAATGAATGTAGGATGCGCAAGATGTGGTGGAGGCAGACATGTAGATGTAGCTTCACATCTTGGAAGCCCGCCCAGCGGTTACATGGTTCGAGCTAGAGACACTGGTGAGCATGCTTGCCAAATGCTATGATATGAGTCCTAAAGTTGGGTGATTAGTGACTGCCAGTCTTGAATGATGCAGCGTGCCCAGCAGAGGGTAGCGGCGAGAGGAGCAGGAGGAGCCTCTAGTTCGAGGGTGGTGGACCAGAGTGCCTAGATCGCTTCATTAAAGGAGTGATTGGTGGGAGTGGTGGCACAAATTTGTTGAATTCTAGGTTTTGATGATGTCAATATTCTATGTATTTTACGGACTGTCACTGACTTTCATTCTTGAAAAAAATCTAAATAAGAACATCTCAAGAGAAGAACCTCAAAGAGCATGAATCAGTTAGAGAGAAAAGGCAAGGACTGAGATGATGCATCGACACATCTAGTAGACACCTCGATGCAGTATAGTACATTTAGCATGGTGCATCGACGCAGTCGGTAGATATAGAACACTTGCCTCGACGCATCAAGGCAGATAGTGTACCCTCTTCGGCAACAATGTCAACGCCTGGCAATGTCAGGTCGATGCACTCAGGCAATTAAGGACGAGAGGTCGATGCACCTCAGTTATCTGAGAAGAAAGGTCGGTGTAGATGAACAACTCTTGACAACACCAGGTCGATGCACCTTAGTTATTTCAAAAGAACAGTAGGTGCAGCTGAACAACTCTTGACAACACCAGGTCAATGCACCTCAATTATCTTAGAATAAAGGTCAATGCACCTCAGTTATTTCAGAAGAAAGGTTGATGCAGTTGAACCTTTCCTGGCAATACAAGGTCGATGCAGCTATTTCAACATCTGTTAGTAAGGTCGGTGCACTTAAGCAATTCAAGATGAAAGGTCGATGCACCTCAGTTATTTAAGAAGAAAGGTCAATGTAGCTGAACATTTCTTGGCAACACAAGGTCGATGCAGCTATTTCAACATTTGTTAATAAGGTCGGTGCACTTAAGCAATTCAAGATGAAAGGTCGACGCACCTCAGTTATTTTAGAAGAAAAGTCAGTGCAACTATTTCAAATCTACTAGGAAGGTCGATGCACCAGTTCATGCATCAGTGCCTTAGTACAAGCAATCCATCAATTAGGTTGATGCATAAATACAAGCCCAAGCAATCAGGTCGATGTAGATCTTCATGAGTTAACAGTCTAAAGATCCGAATCCCAGTTTCGTAACCTAAAATCAGACTCGATTTAGAATACTAACTCCATCTATACAATGGCATGTGATCCAAGAAATGGTGGCATGATTTTTCAAAGGATTCTAGAGGAAGAATATTTATAGTGCCAGGTTGACCAATGAGATTTCACTAGGTTTTCTGCCTCATCCAAACCTTACGGAGACCCTATTCTATTTAAAGGCTACCTCCTCCTTCGAAGAAGAATAGAAGAAGCTACTGCCGTTGCTGCTACTGCATATTCAGAGAGAGAGAGCCACTACAGAAGAAAAAGAAAGAGAGCATCACCTTAAGAGGAAGAGAGATTTGAAGTGTAGCCAGCCCAAGCTCTTAGGAGAATGCTTTAATTTGAAGCTACATTGTCTTTGCTACTTACTGTTTGAAATTTTCTATTTCGTCTGTTCTTTTTTTTGTTTCTTGTTTCTAACTTACTCTTAGTTCCCTCTGAGTTCTTTCAGAGGAAGGGAGAGTATTCTCTGAGTTTTCCCTGTGTGTGTGGAGGAAGAGAGGATATTATCCTTTGGTCGTGCGAGCTGCTGGGGGCAGTCACAAGGTTCCCTTTGCATCTCGCAAAGGAAGGGAGATCGTATCTCTAGGGTTCTTCTGGAATCCAGAAGTTGCAAGGAGTGTGTTCCTCATGGGTTAAGCTGTGTATCGGCCCTTGTTTGAGCAAGGAACTTCACTCCGTTTTAGTGGAGGAGTGGATGTAGGAAGATGTTGGATCTGACCGAACCACTATAAAAATCCCCTGTCTCTCTTGTTGGTTTGCTCTTTTATATTCTTAGTCTGGATTTATATAGCTTACTCTATCGATGAACTTGCTTGGCCACATAGTTCCTTCTGTGGGTTAAGCTACTAAGCATTCAGAACATGGTGCAGCACCTAACCGGTATATCAAAAGGCGTAGTTGGAAGGATAGGTCACACCTATCTGGAAGGCTGCCTCTTGCGTGAGGAGATCTTTGGATCAAACCTCCGCCAAGAACTGGTGACCGTGATTGCAAGCACATTCAGGTGCTATTAGTAGACTTCTCCTCCAGTAGCCTTAGTTTGCATGAATTGCTTGATGCTTCAACAGTTTGTCTGAATCTGTTGATTTGTCCTTCGTTTGTTACCTAGTACAGAGTGTAGAACATGTTCAGCTCCGCCATTGCAAGTTGACCTTGATTATCTTATTGACTGTCAATGTGCCCTCTATCTGTCTGTGTTTTGGTCCCTCTGGTGCTTGGGACTTGATAGTTCTACTGTCATTATTTACTTTTGATTTCCATGAGAAATTGGTTGCTAAAATTTTAATTGGATAGAAATATTCATCCCCCCTTCTATATGTGTCTCACGGAGTATCATTTGGTATCAGAGCAAGTTTCCCAACATTTGGTCCAACGACCAGGGAAGACCCAGAACTACCAATCCTCGTAGCTTCATAGCCGAGGGACATTCTATAAACCGACCGCCATTCTTTGATGGTGTTGATTATCTATATTGGAAAAACAAGATGGAAGTGCTCCTGTGGGCGCAGAGTCATGAGCTGTGGAGTGTTGTCACCACAGGACCCTTTGAACTTCCCCGGGATAAGAGTACATGGACTAGGGAGCAGATTCACTTGTCTACCGTGAGCTGGACAGCATTGAACATCATGCAGTGTGTGGTCCATCCTGAGGAATACGCCAGAATTTTTGCATCCAAAATAGCCAAGAAGATGTGGGATGAATTGGAGCAGATCTATGAAGGTACATCCCAAGTTAAAGCCACTAAGGTAAACATGCTTACTTTGGACTACGAATTGTTTAAAATGAAGCATGATGAAACTATTTCTGAGATATATGCTAGGTTATCATTGATCACCAATAGCCTCATGGGCTTAGGAAAATAGATTCCATAAAGTGATCTAGTTAGGAAGATACTTAGGTCATTAACCCTTGGGTGGCATACAAAGGTCACTATTATTGAAGAGTCAAGGGATCTGTCTACCATGATAGTTACAGAATTGTTGGGGTCTTTAATGACTTATGAAATTAATCTCAAGAGGAACGTAGAGGAGAATAAGAAAGGTAAGAATATTGCTCTCAAAGTGTCTTGGAGCAGTAGTGAGAGTAGCGAAGAGCATGATAGTTTTTCTAACCTTGATCAAGAACAACAGGCTATGTTGACTTGGCAATTTCAAAAGTTCTTGAGAACCAAAGGTAAAAGATTCAGGAGAAGAAGGTACTAATAGGGTGGTAAGAACTTCAACTCTAAACATGATAAAAATAAAAAATGTTGACAAGATTACTTGCTTTCATTGCAAGAAACCAGGCCATATGAAGAAAGATTGCCTAGAACTCATGAAGAAGAACTCCAAGGTATAGAAAAAGAAACCTCAAGCTATGGTATGCACATGGAGTGACGAGGAAGAAGATGCTAAAGACAAATCTTCAGAGGAGGAAGAGCAAGGGATATGCCTTATGCCCAACAGCGATGAAGAGTTAACTAACATCTTTGAGAAGTTTTCTATTGATGACTGGGAAGATGCTTACGGTGAACTTCTAGATAAGTTTAACTCACTGAGTAAAGACCATAGGCTATTAAAAAGAAAACTAAATGCTGCAATTGAAGATCAAGTTCAGGTTGAAAAAAAAATAAAAATTCAAAGAAGAATTAGATGAGCTGAACTCACTTAGGAAGGAAAATAAAGACCTAAAATCTGAAAACAAAGAGATACAAAAACAACTTGATGAATTCAAGCTAAAACTTCAAGAAATCCAAAGTGAAAACAAGTTGAACACTAAAAATAGTGAAGCAGTTAAACGGGTGAACTCTGAACTCCAGAAAAATTGTGAAAAACTACGAAAAGAATTGGAAGATAAGCAAACCACTCTAGAGAAATTTGTTCAAGGGAAGAGCAACCTATATTCCGTGCTAGGAATGAGAGTTAATTTTAATAAAGAGGGTCTAGGTTTTGATCCCTCAAACAAAAGACCATTTGAATTTAAAATTGTCACATTCTATCATGGCAAAGGAAAGGAGAAACTTGACACTCCATCCAGCTCAAACATTGATGCACAGACTTCACAAGCTACAAGCTCAGCTAATATTGTAAAATTTGTCAACCAGAGCTCTAAGCCAAGTCAAAATCTCAAGGCTCAGATTCATCAGAAGAAAGTAAATCCAATGCTGCAATCTAACTAGATTAATTATGCTACAAACAAAAAATCAAATGTGAATAGATCAATGAAGCCGTACCCTCCAAAATTTCAAAATGCATACAACATAGTTTCCAAAATCATAACAAGTTCATAAATCAGTCTAGAAATAATTTCACAGCAAAATGGAACAATAAATTCAACAAAAATAGAAAGGTTGAGACAAACCCTTCAAAATGATCGTCAGGATGTTAGGATCCCGTACCCGCCAATTTCGTGTCGATCGGTTGTCATTTGGGGCCGGTAGGAGTCCGGGAACCTTGGTGACCCGATTTGGGTAGATTTGTCGGAATCGCCCCATTTTTACGATCGGATGCGTACATGTGCTGTTTTTAGCTTCCAGGCATCTTCTGTGGTCGTGTAGCTTTGTTTCCCCTACGCTTCGGCGTGAATGGGGCGTGGAATGGGCCAATTCGGCCATTCCACTATTTTTCTCGCCGGTTCGGAGTAACGGTCATACCAGAGACCGTCACACTATGTGACGGTCCTACGATAGACCATCACAACCGTTGGTCGTTTCAGGTTCTTCGAGGTTGGGTCTGTGTGACATACCAATATAGGACCGTCACATGACTGTAACGCGCTAATGGAGGTGCGTCACAGTCTGGTCTTTCCCAAGGACTGTGCCTGTCAGTCCCTCAAAGATCGTGTCAATCAGTTGGCTTTGACGGACCTCCCCTTGTGCATCAGCGTTCTGTAACGTGCCTCCTTGAGGCCGTTACAGTTGTTTGACCAATGTTTGGCTGGGTGTTGTTGTTGTAACGCACCAACCCCCATGCGCTAGGGTTCTGTAATGCGTCCCCACTAGGTCGTTACGTGCCCTTTTGTCTGGGTCTGTGTATGTTGGCCCTGACACCCCTATCTTGGTGCGTCAGAGCTGTGTAACGCACCTATAGTAGGCCGTTACATTGTTCGAGTGTAGGTTTTAAGACTGTTTGCCATGACACCCCAGTCTTGGTGTGTCAGAGCTATGTAACACGGCTATAGAGGTGCGTTACAGTCCTATTGTTGGCCGTAATGGCCGTTGTTCTGTTCTGTGTCTGTTCATGAGTTGGTCTATCTTAGGTTTGTATTCTAGGGTGGTGTCTGTGTGTCGGTGGTTTCTGGATCGGTCGGTTCAGGTGACTGGGTGCAGTCCCTTCCCAGACTGTGACAGTCCCCTAACGACTCAATCTAGAACTGCCAGCATCCTTGTCTCTGGTCGCATAACAGCTATCCCTTGAGTGTCGGGTTCACCTAGCGATTGAGTGGTGGTTCACTTTGCCCAGAGTGTCATCTTCTCTGCTTGTGCATTGCTGTGTGTGTTTGTGTGTTGTGTTTGGTTCTGGTCAACCTGGTGAGACCAGGGGTTGACAGGTGACCTTGTCTATGTCTCGGTGGTTCTGTCCAGCTCGAGACAGTGTTCTGGATGCCTCGGGGTACTGTCCTACCTCGATTGCATGTCCAGGTTTGCTGAGGGTTCTTGGTGTCCCCTCGGGTCTTCGTGAGTCATTTCCTGCGGAGCATTGTTTCCTCTGGATTAGGAGTAGACTGATTGGCGGCCTGTTCCACTATCTGCGATGATCTTGCCTCCGAGTTGTGAGACTCAAGGATCGTTACGTGAGTAGGTCTAGCTGCCTTGTCCTGAGTCTGTCGGTGATTTCTTGTGCTGCCATTGGTGCTTTGGAGTACGGGTGACAGTGCTTGGTTAGCCTATCTGTACTTCAGCACTTGTACTTTGGAGTCTGTGTTTCGTGAGCCTCCACTAGTCGTAGCCTTACGGCATGCTTCGGCGTGATGGCTCTTGTAGTGGGGCACTTTCCCGATATATGGTTCTTAAGCTAGTTCTGTGGGCCCCTGGTCCAACAGTAGCGTCCTTCAGAGGGGGAATACTAGCTAGAGGCCTGGCTTAGGCAGTGGGCTAGTGTGTGCACACGTGCTCAGGGGCTTTGGACTCATGTCGACAGGCGTGACCCTAACTAGTCACTCAGGACGGTACTTTGGTTCTAGTTCTGACAGTGTCTTGGTCTCGGCCTAGTCCTTGCGGTAAGGTACGCGGACAAGATGCTAGTAGATGCAGCATAAGATGTCAATGGACGCAGCTGGCTATTCTTCTGGTGGTGAGGCACTCTAGTCACGTGGCACGTGACTCTTTGCGGTTCTCTTCGCGTTCCTCGCACGTCGTGACCTTTTCGGATTAGCCTTCTCTTGGCTTTTCTCGAGGTCGGTGTCCTGTCACATGCACGACGTTCTAGTCATGCGTGGGGCAGGGTGCACGACGTTTGAGTCGTGGTGCGTCTGTGTCTACCTAGGTCTTTTCTAGACCTTTGGTCTAGTCTCGTAGGCCTTGTCTTTGGCCTCGTGGTTGTTGACAGATCGGTGACTCCTGATCTTCCGAGTTCAGGGTCGACCCTTTTGCCGTTGTTAGGAGTAGCTTCGAGTGCTGAGGTTAGTCCAGCAGCCTTGCTAGTGTGGTACGGGTTAATCCCCTCTTCCTTACCTACTCCCTACTCCTACTTCCCTTTCGTTACAACTTTGTAGTTTAGTTTCCTGCTTTACTACTGTTGTTACCTGTTGCTTACCTGTTGTTCACCTGCTGTTTTACTTGTTTTGTGTTACTGCATGTTTTCTAGTGGGGATCCGCGTGACCCCTACTGAGCCAGTGACACGAGGCTCACCCCTACTTTTCAGAGGGCCAGCAGGGCTAGGGTTGCCCTCCCAAGGGTACGGTGCCCACAATCAAGGGGCTGGCTGGGTGCCAATTGGGGCAATAGTTGCTCTCTCTCTCTCTCAATTCCATGGTGACCACACGAAAGCTAGGTGTTCCGGGGTCAGGCGCTCTTTCTCTACCTGAGGAGTAATTCGATGGATATTAAAAGAACAAGAACTGAAATAAGATCAAGGAGTTAGAGCTAACCTGGTCGGTGTGAAGACACCGACCCTGTTTGGAGATGTGGGCGAGCGGGGAAGTGTGGGCTCCCCGCACACTGCGTCAGAGAAGCTTTCCCTGTTTAATAACTTACATGCACTACTCCTCAGGCAGGAGGGTTGGACAAGGGGTGGGGATTATGGGTTACAACAAAAACTACCTCCACATAGGGAGGGGCGCTAAGCCGGCCAGGCGGGGTGGGGAAGATGACTAACAAGAGTGCCGATTGGCTATTCTGCCGGTTCAGCCTACTTCTGGAACTACCTAACAGGTGGTCGCTATTGATGCCGCCACGGACTATGCCTGACTTGGAAGCTGCCAAAATCAGTGCCAATTCTTTGTTGACTGACCCAGGAATGATCTTGAATTTTTGTGGGATCTCCCGGCATCGTCTCTGGTCAGGGCAGGCTCTGGTACCGGGTCGCTCTGTTCAGACTTGGACTACTCTCAGAACGCAGCAGCAGGTAGAGGAAGTCGTCACGAACACTCCCGAAGTCAAAATGGTGCGGGACCAGGACGGAGGTGACAGTGGATGAATCCTCTTCGATCTCCAACCAGGAAGGCCACCAGGAGAGGTCGGAGTAGGGAGAAAGAGGACGTAGAGTGGGGGAGTGTCTATGCTGATTCTGAATGGACTGACCTGCGCACCTAGGGGAGATTAATTGGAACGGGCAACTCCGAGCTCCAACCGATGCTCTGCTGGCTGTGTTGGACAGAGGACTGATAGTCGTTCATCCCAGCCAAATGGCGCACCAAGGAGAGTTGGGGTGAGGATGCAGGATATTCTGCACCAGGGTTCTGATCTTCCCTCAGATGCCAGATGCGCACTCTGATGAGAATGATCCTCCAGGACATCCCTGAACTCGGATTAAGGTGGGATCACATCGCCGACGAAGCTGACTTGAAGAGCTTTCCAGCAGTATGAGGTGGGCCTCTAGGAACTCCAGGCTGTAGTGGTGGCCAGCGCTACAACAGGTAGTGACTTAACAGATCTTCAGCTGTGCATAGATTAGTAGACACGGGGTGAAGAAAGGGGGGTGTTTCTTGGGTGGGTGTTATTGGATATGGGGTGGTGATGATGGGGCTGGGTTAGGATGCAGGAAGGGGATATGGGAGTGAAGACCGACAGCTGTGGAAGGAGCACCGCCCTCTATGGATGAGGAAGGAGGATTGGGACATAGTATGTGACAAATTTGTCGACCCCAAGTGGATAGAAAAGTCTCGAAAAGTCAAAGCAAACAGGGTGTCACAACCGGACACAAATTTGCATACGAGTGGGTCCGTCTCTTTCGAGGCTCATAAACAAAAAATGGTAAGTAATGTTTCAATTTATCTTCTTACATTTTATTAAGATATATGACATTTTTTTACTATGAATTGTATAATAGGCTGTGGAGCTTAATCGAGCTTCGTCGTTCCTCGAGGTGTTCGACAGAACACACAAAAAGAAGGGGAAAGATCAATTTGTTAGTGAGAGAGCTCACTCAGTGGCGATTAGTTTATCTACATATACAAGTTCTTCTTTTCATTTAAATATGATTTATTCATATAAAATTGACAAAAAAAATTTTCAATTTGTAGGAAACATATAGCAGAGCTATGACGGAGAAGTACGGGGAGGGAGATGCGCAGCAGTCGGAGTTGGATCCGGCGGCATGGGTGGCTGCAGTTAGCATACCGAAGAAAGGCCGACTACATGGTTTTAGGGAGAGCTTGGACACTAGCATGGTGATATCATCGTGTGCGAGTTCAGGCACTGCCCCAACCAGTACCAGTGCCTTTAGTACACCCAACCCGACCCCAGTACTTCTCCCAGCGACGTCAGAGACATTATCCGATCGATGACCTCTGATTTGCAGCGGCAGATGAGGGTGGAGTTGTCTAGCCAACAGGCACGCATGTTGCAAGAAATCACTAGCCTCCTCTCCCAAGCGGGAATTCTCCCTCAGGGATCCACGACCACAGCACAACCCCCTCAGGTGAGTGTTTATTATATTTTTATTTTGGCAGAATTACTCAATTCTAAAATCGTTCAGACAATTAGGGGTTTGGGGGTTCAAAATGTAAAATACTAATTTGATCGACGTGCCGATCGTTCCAACACGATCTGTGAGGTAGAAGTGACTTATGAGAGCTGACGAAATCTAAATCGGATATCCGGTTTGAGCCCAGCACTCAAATTACTCAATTCAAAACTAAGTTAATTTTTAAAACTAGCTTAGTTTAAAAGAATTCAGATAATTAGGGGTTTGAGAGTTCGCGTGATGCCCTGGGAGGATAAGAGAGAAATCCGGAAGGTCCGGATGCAAGAATTGGGAATGGGCATGATGTCCTGAGAGAAATCTGGAGGGGGCACAATGCCCGGGAAGTGTAAGGGGACCCGGAGATCCCGAAGATGGTAAGGAATAAGAAGAAGAATGTGGAGGATCCAGAGATTTCGGAAAAAGAGGAAGATACGAGTTCGAAAACCTGGAAAAGAAGAAAGGCGAATACATGTGAATGCGACGTAATGAATACGATGAATGCATGAAATGCAATGAGTACAAATAATGTATGGGGTGAGAGGATGAGATTCTCCTCCTAACCCATGGAGTGGCCCACGAAAATATGGATGGAATAAGAAAAGAAGTAATCAATTTGGTGGAAGGCCCAATAATGTAAGATTGCCCACCCCTCTATAGTAAGCAAGGTGCCCGGCCAAACGGTTCAAGAAGTGGTAATAGCGCCCATGAGCTCTCATTAGAAGGATGTGTTATTGTGATGCAAGAAGAAAATCCCTTAGGAAATCGCATGATGACGGCGCGAGGGGTAATGAGAGCATTGAAAGAGTATTGACCAATGAGCAAGGTAAAAATGATAAAAGGCCGATATGGCATCAACGTACAAGAATTTCTCCTTGAGAGCATTATTGGAGAATTCTCAAATGTGTCTGGCACAATGACACGGATTGGCATCCGGTAAATAAAATCTCAAACTTTTAACAACATAACCGAGGCCAAATCCTTCTTGCCTGGTTCTTGAACACCCTTGGCACTCATGCTTGTAGAAATATACCCACTCCGAGGGGGAACAGATGGCGAGATGGAGGCAGTAAGCTTGATGCGTAATGGACGTGTAATGGGGAGTGTTAATGGAAGGGTAAGTGGAAGCGGGGGTTGCAACACATCGAACTTTTCCCTTTGTTCGGAAAGGGATGGGGTTAGCTCGAGTGCAAAAAGGGATGGACCCGGCTCAAGATCTGCCATAGGTTTGGGTGGAGATTTATGCAAAGTTGGGTTTAGGGTAATTAGCGTTGGGGATATGTGAATAATGGAGGGCTTAGGTGATGGGTTTAAATGTTTAATTGGTTTATGAAAAGGTTCGGTGAGAGGTTTGGCGAAGGCCAATGGTGTGGAGGTAAGCTTGGATGGGTTAGCAAAGGTTAATAATGTGGTAGTTGGTTCGGATGTAGCGGGAGGTTTGGTGGAAACCGATGTAATTAAAGTTAATGGTGTGATAATTGTAGGTGTAAAAGGAGAAGGTTTGGTGCGTTGGAAGCGCTAGATGGGGCGGGAGGTATTAAGGCTTGGAGAAGGGTCATGGTGAGCCAGTATCGACTCATTATTGTAACACCAATTGGTCTCATAGATAGGGTTAGGGATGGTGGCCTCGCCCTGAGTAGGGGGTTCATCGGGTGGCAGTGGAGGGAGAGGAAAACGAAGGAAACTCGGAGTGAGTTTCTCTTGGAAAACTTCATCATCTGGCGCCGGCTCCAAATCTTCACAAAGAACTTCTAAATCATCATTATCAGTAGACTCAAATGGACGCCGCGATGGAGGTGTAATAATGGGTGATAAAGGCATATAAGGTGGAAGACTTTGTGGAGGATTATGTGTATGTGGAGGCGAAAGCGGAGGGCCCTGTGAGTGAGTGGAATATGTAGGTGGTGGAGGGCGGGCGGCATCCATTTGATCATTATCACTTCTTGAAACATCTTGCTCACTTTCATACATGATGCCATCGTCTCCCCTCTCCTTCCAATCTTTTTTCACCTTGGTGATATTATTCATAAAAGCATGAAGAGGGTTGACTTGAGGGGGAGCGGGCCACGGGCTTGTGACCCTCTTAAGTTGTTCCTTCATTAGTTCTATCAAGAAGAGTTCATTGGAAGGGTGTGACATGCAAAGTAGAGGGTTGGCATGACGGCTTTGGAGGGGCGGCTTGATGTGGAAGCCGTGGAGGAGGGTTAATGGGCTGACCCACAAAAGAACCTGGACGGGCCGGGTTGAATGGAACATGTGGGCCTTGGGGTCGTGAAGGAGGAGGAATAGAGGGAGACGAGTTATGGATCACCCGAGAAGGAGGATGTGTAGAAGGATGAGACGGGTGATGGGCCACCCGAATGGGAGGAGGTTGGCGATGGGCCACCCGTGCGGGATTGGAAGGAGAATGTGATAAAGGTGCGTGTGGCGACCCGGGATCCAAGTACCGGAAAGGAACCAGCGCGACTCGAATCTCGGCCTGCCACCCACGAGCCCGAAGACTCGGAAGGGAAGAAAGGGTGGCGTGAGGGTGTGTAAGAAGCTAAAGTAATTGTAGAGGTAGCACAATATACAACAAGATAATACAGGAATTAAATAAATAAACTGTTACAAGGTCCAGTATATCTCATGTCCAAAATAAAGTATAGTCAACTGAAAGAAAGTACAAGTACAAAGGAAAAGTACAAGTACACGGGGCATACCCCGGCTCTGGCAACTAGCACTAACCTCGGCTACTAAACTCTCAACCCCCTCTCTCCTCCCTCATTTCTCACTTCTCTTTCTCTCTCTCATTCTCTCTCCTCTCTGGGTCTTTCGGTGTGGGGTGCACACTGTTGCGGAGCTGACCGAGGCGAGGACGCGATGGAGTGATCGGGACGCGGGATAGAGCGGCGGTTTGAGCGTGGCGTGGCACGATCCCTCGGTGGATTCTGAGATCGGCGCGGTTCGTGTTTTGACATTTTCAACGTGGATTAGTCGCTTCGGCATGCGATTTCTTTGGTGGAGGTAGGGAGACGGATCACCTACCATCCATGCACGTTTTCCCTGTAGTTTCACATCGTTCAGTGCTAGAACGAGCGAGTTTGGGCTCGTTGTAGTTTTTCGGTGTTCGTAGGCTTCGCCGGAAAACAGTAACGGTTCTGCGATCGGTTAGTGTCAATGGACTCCCTGGAACGTTGGCATTCCATAGTCACTGATTTTGTGTCGAATGGTGGTCTATCGGGGCCGATAGGAGATCGGGAACCTCGTTAACCCCATTTGGGTGATTTCGTTAGAATCACCCATTTCTTGCGATTCGTGCGTCGTTTTGACTCTGGTCGGAGTCTATGTGATTTCCAGGGTGATTGTGACTATATCCCCTTCATTTCGACACGAACGGGGCGTGGAAAGGCCACGATCGGACGAACCCCTGGGTTTGCTCGCCGTGACGCTTGAACGGTCACACCAGAGACCATTCATGTGTATTGGCGGCTATCTTCAGACAGCTTATCTTGTGTCGGTTTGAGGTTGAGTGGTCGTTCGACAGACCGCTTATCCCCCTTGAGTGGTCCATCTCGAACCGTTCATCCTCCCCGTTGGGTTGAGCGGCCAGGTCCTGCCCACTTATCCCAGTTGACCTTTGGTCAACAGGTTTGTGTCAGTTCAGATAGGCGGTTTGGTCAAAACCGTTCTGACCAACACTGTAGTAGGTCGGTTGACTTGAGTGGCTAGTCCTTAATCGCTCATGCCTTTGGGTGGCCCAGCCCTAGCCGTCCATCCCTTTTAGTGTGTAGGGTCAGTTTTGTTGAGCGGTTGGCTTCCAGACCGTTCATCTCGTTTGAATGGTCCATTCCAGACCGTTCATCCCCTTTGAGTGGTCCATTGTGGACCGTTCTTCTTCCCTTGAGTGGTCCGATCCAGACCGCTCATCCCCATGAGCGGCCCAGTGTTGACCGCCCATGTTGCTGTGTTTGTTGAGTTGTCAGTTGGCTGTGACGGCCTGTGCTTTGTCAGTCTATCTTAGGTTTGTGTCCTAGGGCGGTGTCTGTGTGTCGGTGGTGCGCTGGATTGGTCGATTGAAGGTTGACTGAGTGTGGTCTATTCTCGGACTGCCGTAGTTTTCCTAACGACTCAGTCTAGGACTACCATTATGCGGAACGTTGTTTCCCGACGTCTTGTTTTCCGTTCATCTTGGCTTGACCTTATGGTTTGCCCGTTGTCCCGTGGATGTCTCTCGATGTCCTATGAGGGCTAAAACCATGATGTGAGGTGGCCAAAAGTGTTCATGCGGTGAGTAGTATTCTATACTGCTTTTAATGTCATTGTCTGGTTCTGGTCAACCCGATGTGACCCAGTGGTCGACAGGTGACCTTGTGTGTGTCTCGGTGGTGCTGTCCAGTTCGAGACATGGCTTGGATGCAGTGAGGCATTATCTTACCTCGTTCTACGTATCCAGGTGTGTTGAGAGTTCTCGGTGTTCCCTCAGGTCTCTGTGAGTCATTTCTTACGGTGAGTCATTTTCTCTGGCTTAGGATTAGACCGATTGGCAGCTTGTTCCGCTTTGTACGATGATCTTGACTCCGAGTCCTGAGACTCAAGGATCGTTGTAGTTTCAGGTGTAGTTGCCTTGTTTTGAGTCTGTTAGCAGTTCTCTATACTGCCATTAGTGCTTCGTAGTATGTAAGATAGTGTTTCTTTACCTGTCTATACTCCGGCACTCACGTTTTAGATTCTGTGTCTCATGATCCTCCACTAGTCGTAGCCTTACGGCACATTTTGGCATGACGGCCTTTATGGCAGGGCACTTCTCGGTTTACGGTTCTTAGGCTAGTTCTGTGGGCCGCCGGCTCTATACTGCAGCGTCCACAGGGGGGAATACTAGCTAGAGGCCCGACTCTAGGCACGAGCTGGGGTGTGCACACGTGGTCACGGGCTTGGACTGACACCTATGGGTGCCCCCTTGTCTAGTCACTCCCGACGGTAGTTCTGTTCTAGTTCTAATAGTGTCTTGGTCTGAGTCATGTTTCTTGGGCGACAGGGAGACGAGATGCTAGTAGGCGCAGCATAAGATGTCAGTGGACGTAGTTGGCTATTCTTCTAGTGAGGAGGTACTCCAGTCACGTGACTTTCGCATGACTCTCGTGTTTCTCGAGTGTCGTGACCTTTCTAGGTTAGCCCTCTCGTGGCTTTGCCCGAGGTCAGTGTTATGTTGTGTGCACGATGTTTTAGTCGTGTTGGGTCTGTCCAGATCTCTTTAATTTTTCCTATAAAACCCTTAACCCCCTCTCTCCCCTCTCATTTTTCACCCTCCCTTCTCTCTCTCATTTCTCTCTCGTCTCTTGACCTCTCGGCGTGGGGCGCACGGCCGTGCGGAGCTGGCTGAGGCAGGGACGCGTCGGGGAGATCGGTTCGCGAGATAGAGCGGTGGTTGGAGCGTGGCGGGCGTGATCCCTCGGTGGATTCTAAGATCGGCACCATTCGTGTTCCGGTCAGTTTTCGGCGTGGTTTAGTTGCTTTGGCATGCGGTTTCTTTGGTGGAGGTAGGGAGATGGATCACTCACTTGGCCTCTACGTTTTCCCTGTCCCTGCACGTCATTTGGTGCTCGAACGAGTGAGATCGGGCTTGTTGGGGTTTCGTGGGTTTCGTAGACTTCGTTAGAAATCGACAACGATTCTGCGATCAGTTGGAGTCAATGGACTCCTGGGAACGTTAGCATTCTATTGATACCAGTTTCATGTCAATTGGCGGTCCCGTTTGACCGTGGGGAGCCCGGGAAGTCTGGCGACCCCATTTAGGTGATTTCATTAGAATCGTCCATTTCTTGCGATCCGTGCACCGTTTTGACTCCGGTTGGAGCCCATGTGATTGTATGTGTGTCCATGGATGTATCCCCTTCGTCTCGACACAAAGGGGGCGTGGGAAGGCCAAGATTGGGCCAACCCCATGGTTTGCACGCCGTCACGGTTGGACGGTCGAACCAGGTGCCGTTCATTGTATGGGCGGCCATGCCTGGACCGTTTATCTTCGATGGGTTTTGGGGCTTGTGCGGTCGGTCGATAGACCGCACATGGTATGAGTGGCCCGATAGGGTCCGCCTATCCCCACTTGGGCGGCCATCCTATAACTGCCTGTCTTTCCATTGGGATGTGCGGCCAGGTCCTGACCGCCCATCCCAGTTGACCCTTGGTCAACAGTTGAGTGTCGGTCGCATTAGGCAGTCTGGTCAAGACCATTTTGACTGGCACTGTAGTATGTCAGTTCCGTTAGGTGGTCTGGTCAAAGACCATTTTGACCAGGAACTAGACTGGGTCGTGGGCTTGAGCGGCCAAGACTTGACCACTCATCCCCTTGGGCGGTTCTTCCCTGACCACCTATCCCCCCTTTGGATCTTAGGCATCTGACCCTTGAGCGGCCCTCTCTGGACCGTTCATGCCCTTGGGTGGCCCTCTTGTAACCGCCCATCCCCTTGGTGTTTTTGGTTGGCCGTATTGGTTTGTTTCGTGTCGATCTGTCTTAGGTTTGTATGCTAGGACGGTGTCTGAGCATTGTTTCCTGACTTACTGGTTTCCGTGCATGTTGGCTTAACCTTGTGGTCTGTCCGCTGTCCGTGGATGTCTCTTGACATCCTATGAGGGCTAAGATCATGATATGAGGTGGCCAGGAGTGTTCTTGATGTGGGCAGTCTTCTGCACTGCTTTTAACGTCGTTGTCTAGTTCTGGTCAACCCGGTGTGACCCAGTGGTTGACAGGTAACCTTGCATATGTCTCGACAGTTCTGTCCAGTTCGAGACATGGTTTTGGATGCAGTGAGGTGTCATCTTACCTCATTCTACGTGTCCAGGTCTGTTGATGGTTCTCAGTGTTCCCTCAGGTCTTCGTGAGTCGTTTCCTATGGTGAGTCATTTTCCCTGGCTTAAGATTAGACCGATTGGCGGTTGTTCCGCTGTGAGCAATGATCTTGGCCTAGAGTCCGGTGACTCGGGGATCATTGTGCTAGTAGGTCTAGTTGCCTTGTCCTGAGTCTGTCGGTAGTTTCCGGTGCTGCCATTGGTGCTTTGTAGTACAGGTGACAGTGCATGATTAGCTTGTCTGTACTTTGACCTCACATTTTAGAGTCCGTGTCTCGTGATTCTCCACTAGTCATAGCCCGACGACCTCGAGTGTCAGCCCACCTCGGAGTGGTGGCGGGACAGTTCCCGACTCAAACGATTTTTAAGCTAGACCCTTGGGCTCCCTCGCTTTGTAGTAGCGTCCGCTGGGGGAGAAAACTAGCTAGAGGCCCGGCTCTGGGTAATGAGCCAGTGTTTGCACACGTGGTTAGGGGCTTGGACTGACGTCGATGGGCGCCACCCTGTCTAGTCACTTGCGACTGTGGTTACTGTTCTGGTTCTGATAGTGTCTTAGGCTCTACCTGACAGTGGTGGGTAGTGTAGTACACTTGTAGGCGCAACATAAGATGTCAGTGGACGTAGCTGACTGTTCTTCTAGTGAGGGGAGTACTTCAGACATGTGACACGTGACTTTCGCATAACTCTTATGTTTCTCGAGTGTCGTGCCCTGTCCGGGTTAGCCCTCTCGTGAATTTGCATGAGGTCAGTGTTATGTTGTGAGCATGACATTCTAGTCTTGTTGGGTCTGTGTCTGTCTAGGTCTTTTCTAGGCCTTCTTTTCTATTTTTGCAGCTTCGACGGATCGGCAACTTCTGACTTCGCCAGTTCAGAGTTCGCCCTTCTGTTGCTGTTAGGAGTAGCTGCACAAGCTTAACCTCAATCCGACGGTGAAGCCTATCTAGCAACGTATGAGAAAACACGCCCCGGAGAAGCAGACAATCATCAAAGAGCAAATCATCAAGGGGAGAGAGACCGGCCTTTTTCGTCAGGTCCTTTACCTGACATGGCTCACCAATGTCGTCCTTGTGCCAAAAGCTTCAGGGAAATGGCGAATGTGCATGGACTTCACCGACCTTGACAAGGCCACTCTAAAGGACTGCTACCCCCTATCGAGTATCGACCAACTTGTGGACTCGACTTTCGGCAACGAGTTACTCAGTTTCGTAGATGGCTACCCTGGCTGCCACCAAATCAAGATGGACCTAGAGGACGTTTAAAAGATTGCCTTCATCACGGACTCCAGCGTACACTGCTACACCCGAATGCCCTTCGGGTTGAAGAATGTTGGGGCAACATATCAAAGGCTGATCAACCACATCTTCGAGGGACAACTCAGTCAGAACATCGAGGGCTACATTGACGACTTGCTTGTCAAAATTCCAAAGGCCAAGGATCACTTTGCCGACCTGGCCGAGACCTTCAGCACCCTCTTGAAGTACAACATGAAGCTCAACCCCACCAAATGTGCCTTCGGAGTCAGGTCCGGCAAATTCCTAGGTTTCCTGGTAACTCAGCACGGGATCGAGGCCAACCCCAATAGGGTTCAGGCCATCCTGAAGATGTGGCCACCCACCTGCATCAAGGACGTCCAGCGCCTTACAGGGCGCATCGCTGCGCTAAATCGTTTCCTGTCCCAGGCGACCGAAGGATGCATGCCCTTCTGCAAATTGTTAAGAGAGCCCAAAATGGCATCTGCTATGTTCGACTAGGATGAGGAATGTCAGAAGGCATTTGAAGAACTTAAAGAATTCCTGGCCTCGCCCCCGATGTTATCCAAGTGGGTCCTAGGTGAAGCACTGCACATCAACCTCTCAGTGACCCCTTCCACAGTAAGCTTGGTCCTAGTTCAAGATGACTCGGGAGTCGAGAGACCGATCTACTAGACTAGCGAAGTGCTCAACGAGGCCAAAAGAAGGTACCCTACAATCAAGAAACTCGTGCTAGCATTGGTAACCTCGGCCAAGCGCCTCTAACCCTATTTCCAATGGCACTCCATCGTCGTGTTAACCGGTGAACCTCTGAAGAAGATCCTCTCTCACCCTGAAGCCTCGGGATGCCTCATTAAGTGGGCCATCATTCTCGGGGCCTATGATATCTCTTACCGCCCCCGCTCAGCCATCAAGGGACATGCCCTCGTAGACTTCATTGTAGAGAGCACTGTCCCGACCGAGGAAACACTTTCCTGCGCGCACGGACCCACTTGGGACATGTTTGTCGATGGGTCTTCCAACTCATCCAGAAGCGGTGCCGGTGTCCTCCTCAAATCCCCCGAAGGGGTGAAGCTATAGTACGCTTTGATGTTCAATTTCCTGGCGTCCAATAATGCCTCCGAGTATGAGGCCCTCATTTCGGGAGCAAGGATGGCACGTCGACTGGGGGCCGAGCAAGTCAAAATCCACACCGACTCCCAAGTGATCGCCAGTCAGGCCAACGGTGACTACGAGGCTCGGGAAGCGCTAATGATCAAGTACCTTCAAATGGTCAGAGGGTTGGCCCAACTATTCGAGAGTTTTGAGGTAGTGTGGATAGCTCAGGAGAAAAACTCCCGGGCGGACGCCCTCTCTCGTCTGGCCTCCTCTCTCAGCCCCGAAGGTACTTGGTCAGTCCTCCTCGAGGAGCTAGAATGACCGAGCATGGAATCCAAAATCATGACTATCGACCCGGCACTCCTGAGTGACTGGTGGACCCCCTACGTATCCTACCTTTGGGACTTTCAAGAGTCCCCTGACCCTCGGGAAGCTCAAAGATTAAAGTACCAAGTATGGCACTTCATCATCCTGGACGACACCCTGTATCATAGGTCTTACTCTGGCCCCCTCCTCAAGTGTCTCGACGCCGACGAAGCCAGCCAAACAATTCAAGAAGTGCACGAAGGCATCTGCGGCGCGCATCAAGGAGGAAGATCACTCGCTAAGATCTGGCTCCGACAGGGTTACTGGTGGCCCACGCTCCAGTGTGACTGCCCGACCTACATGCAAAGATACAATCGATGCTAGCATTTTGACCATCTGGTCCACCAGCCTATCTCAGAGCTAGTCACCCTTACTGAGCCATATCCCTTCGCTTGGTGGGGGATTGACATCCTGGGGCCATTCCCTACGGCTCAGGCCCAGAAGAAGTTCGTCATCATCGCCATCGACTACTTCACGAAGTGGATTGAAGCTGAAGCCACTTCCAGGATTACCGAGTCGGTCGTATGGAGCTTCATTTGGAAGTCGATCATTTGTCGTTTTGGTGTCCCCTGGGTGATTGTGAGCGACAATGGTCAGTAATTTAATTCTCACTACTTTAGAGATAGATGTACTGACCTAAATATTCGCAACCACTTCACCTCGGTAGCCCACCCTCAGGCCAATGGACATCATGACAAGGTCGCCTTGCTTGAAGGCTCGTTGCTTGACGAGCTTGTCGTAGGCTCGCGCCATGCGGGCCTGGTATATCTGCAGGTGTTTATAGGCTTCAAGCCGTTTGCCTTCTAGATCAGCAAGCTCTTCCATCCTTCTCTGGTATTCGCTTTCATCAGGGCCGACCAAGTCAGTGTGTACCGCCACGCGGTAGGATGCTAACTGAATTTCGATGGGGATGGCAGCTTTCGCTCTGTAGACGAGGGAGAATAGCGAACACCCCGTGGGGGTTTTGTAGATCATCCGGTAGGCCCATAAAGCCTCGGTAACCTCTTCACCCCAGTCACATTTTCGATGGCTAACAATCTTAGCCAGGAGTTTGCAGAGGGTTTTGTTGAAGGCCGCGGCCAAACCGTTGGCCTGCGGGTTGTAGACTGAAGAAGTCCTCCAGTCGATGTGGAATTTGACTGCCAACTAGTATACGGCCTTGTTCTTGAATGGCATCTCGTTGTCGGAGACTATGCGATTGGGAGTACCGAATCAGTAGATGATGTTATGTCAGACAAACCTGGGAACCACCTCACCAGTGACTTCCCGTAGAGGAAGGGCTTCCACCTAGCGAGAGAAGTAATCGGTGATGGCCAGAATGTACTTGTGGCCTTTGGAAGATGGCAGGAAAGGCCCCCGATGTCCATACCCCACTCGGCGAATGGCCAGGTAGGGGCTGTAGGACGCAGTGGGTTAGGAGGTCTTCTGGGTACTAGGCCGAAGGCTTGGCATTGATGGCATGTGCAAGCGTACTGGACGCAGTCCGCGTACATGGTAGGCCAGTAAAAGCCTTTAAGCTTGATGTTGTACTTCATTCTGTCTCTGGCCTGATGTGCACCGCACAACCCAGAATGAACCTCACACATAATGGTTCGAGCCTCTACTGGGGAGACGCATCTCAAAAGAATGGACTTGTCCTTCTCGTGGATGAGCCGGTATAGGGAGTCACCGATCAACTCACATGATGTTGCTCGGCGAAATAATTGGACTCTTTGAGCCCAGTCAGGGGGGAGCCATCCCCTCTTGAATTTGATGATGGGCTCACGCTAGTCTTCTTCTTCTGGGGGAGTGTCCTGGTCAAGGTCTTGGACCTCGTAAACTGTGAGATCAGAGTCACTTTCGAGTGAGCTAGGCATCAGCCTCCTGTGTTTGACTGTGATGTCGACTTCGCCCTCAGGTGCTAGCTTGATGGCCGTGGCCAACTTTGCCAGGGCATTTGCCTGGGCGTTGCCACTTCTGAGAACATGGTCTATTTTAAAGAAATAGAACTTCTAGGTTAGCCGAGCGACGGGGGCATGGTACTGGACCAGCTCTAATTTTTGCACATCGTAGATGCCAAGGACCTGTCGGACTATCAGTTGAGAATCTCCATAGGCTTTAAGGCATTTGACGCCCATGTTGAGATCCATCTGGAGTCTAATGGCCAGGTGGTGGTTCGAGCACAGCCACCTATATCGGCAAAAGGCCTCCATGATTAGGAAGGCGGAGGAAAGTCGCTTGTTGAGGGAGGATCTGCCTCCCATTCTATTGGATGACGGGTACTTGAGGACCCGTGTCACTCGGATCCACTGGGAGATCGAGCGAGTTGTGGAGCAGTGGCCCCAGGGCAGTCGGGGCTCTTCATCTGGGAGTCGGGACAACAGAGGGGCACTGAAGCCCCTGAGATAGGCACCGACAGCGATGGAGACTGCTGGGACAAAGGTGCATCGTCTGAGGGCACCTAGGACCTGGTGGTCCCAGTTCTTGGCCGACTGCGGCCTCCGAAGTAGAGGGTCACTAGACTGGGTGCTCCTGCACGGGAGCTTTGATGACATGGCGGTCGATGACTAGAGATGACACATCAGCCATATGATTGGGTCGGCTGGGCCCATGGAGTTCGTGTTCCAGATCGAGTGTGCCGACACTCTGAGGGACATTCGGGAGGCCATTGTGAAGGCTGCCCGAGCACTGTCGCTGAGGCCGGAGTAGTTGGTACCCTTGTCGTTGACCTCCTTTGGGGCTTCAGGTAAGGTTCTTTCTTTTAGCATGTCCCATCTTGACTTTGTCATTTTTTTGGTGTGCAACTGGGGCACTGCATAATGCTATGTTTGTTGACAGGTTCTGTGGCAGAGGGGGATCAGCCCTCCACAAAGGCATCCTCAGGGAGTGGGGATGGAGGCCTACAGCTTAGGCGGAAAAGCCCTCGTGTAGAGGCTACAGCGGCTGCAGCCGGTGGGTCCTCTGAGGGACTCGAGGTTGAAGAGCAAGTTACGGCAGAGATGGCCTTGAGTAAGTGTCACTTTGACACCTTTGTCCATGCTTGGTTTAGCCAGGGTAGTTGGCTAATCTTGTTTTGCTGGTTTTATATTTTACAACTCCACTGGAGGCTAATGCGGAGGTGACATTTTTACCCCCTCGAGAGGTGGACCCTCCGTCTGAGGAGGGGGTTGAGGGTGAGATTGACATGGAGGGGCTTATGCGCTTGCTGCCAGCTCACCTCGATGGTGAATCAGGGGCAAATGGTCAGTCAGGATTTTGGAAACTTCAAAGCCTCAAATTAATTTTGACTTACCAGCTCTAGAATTTTGTGCCTCAAGTTTATGATTGTCTGATTGAGATCGATGACCCGGTCCTGGAGGATCTGGATGGCCTTAGCTTCCGGCATCTACATACCAAATTTCATAAAATTTCTTAGATGCAATGCCCTTTAACGAAAACACTACCCTTAAGAAGCTAAAATGATTAACTCACTGCTCAGGTGTCGAGGCAGAGTCACCCAACGTACCGCTCCCGGTAGTCCGACAGGTAGGTTTCGCTACTCCCTAGGCCCCTATCCTACTCCAAGGAAGTTCACTTCTGCAACACCTCGGCCTCCGCATGATAGAGAAAGGCCCATTCCTGATCTCTCACCGAGGTCCATCGACGTCCTCGATCTAATACATGCTCTGCTGGTACCGCCATTGGAGGCTAGTACCACCCTAAAGTCCACTGATCTAAGCGTAGGTAGAGTGGCTCCCGCAAGTTCACACAGAATAGCACAGCATCTCTACGGAACCAGGAGTGCCCCTCTCTCATCCACAGCTACGAGGTGACATCCTCGCTTGCGTAGGGCGTCCACACCACCTGCCACAACATGAACCCAAAGTTTTGTTAAAATTGAGATCGTCTAAATGCACATAACATCATATAACTCATTTTAACAGAATGCTTACCCGGTGGTGTGGGAACTCATCTAGGGCCGACCGAAGGTTGGAAAGTCGAGTTTTCATTAACAGACAGTCCCGAAAAATGTCCCATCTTGCCATCAATGGGACCACCTGCATCTGATCTCGCGGGATCGTGCCGCGACCTAGGGGAAAAATAATGTACCCCTAAATTTGAAACACACAGAAAAATAGAATGAAAAGTCAATCATAGCAAGCAATGAACCAAGAAACAACAGGTTTGGGAAAGAGATAGACTCGTACCTACAAGAACGGGGTGAAGCCACCCAGGTTCACCAAACCTGGTCGAATAGGATCCATGTGGGCGAAGAGGTGCGCCAACATTGCTCTCCCACGCACATACGGAGGCCTCCACTCGAGATCTTGTACCAATAGTAAGTATTTCAAATTCACGTTGTTTGAGGAGGTGGTGAACAGCGGCCTGGCAAAGAAGTAGAGGAGAAAGAGTCGTATCTCCTGTTGCTCTTTCCTCTCTCGCACCCTGATTTTCTGGTTTACTCACTCAAGGTACGCTTCTAGGTCCTCTAACGGTCCTCGAACCACCCGGGCTAACCCCATCATGGCACTAATCCTCCCGAGAGGAATGGTGGTCACTGGTCTCTTACTCAGAGTCAGTCACACCCCGAGCAATCTGTCAACCTCCTATTAATAGTCTTTGAGCTCCCTGCCAACACTGGTGGCCCAGCCACGGGCAACCTTGTCAAATAAGCCACATCCTCGAGCATGGGGATCATGTGTCCCCATGGCATCACGAATGCTCTGCAGCCGTCTATCCACCTCTCTCGGAGTGCCGCTAGGAAGGTAGCGTCGACGGGGAAGGGCTGGATCCTGAAGAAGGGACCAAACCCCATTCGGTCCACCCTCCACCTTTGGTCATGAGGAAGGGCATGGTACCATGCCCACACCAAATCCCATGAGACCCGGGCTTGGATCCTCCGTTAGCCCTGCACACACACAAAACAACAACAAGTGGATTAGTCACAAATCTCCAAACCATCCAAGCCACAATCAAGCCCCAAAACCCCTCCATCAATCCACTGCCCTGAGACTAGGGCAGCCAAGGCCTTGGCCGCACAACTCCCTAGATGGCCAGGTCGCTGGCCGCCTTGTCCTCCTAGATAGCTAGTCACCTAGCTGCCCAGGGCCGCAGACAGCCATCACTTTGGCCACCCATGGGCCAGTCCCCACTTCCACCCTCTCCGTTCATTAAACCACTCCCCCTCACACATAACCCATCTCTCACACACCTAGATCAACTGGAAGACCATCAAAACCATAGGAGTCACCCATTTTTACGGTGCTGGCTCATCCTCCCCTTCACCTTCACCATCATCCGGCGGTGGTCCGTCCTCCTCCTCTATGCTCTCCTCACTGTCGTCATGTCCAGAAGGGCCACCTTCCAGGGGCATGTCCTCGCCTTCTCCTTCTTCCTTGCCATCATGGGAAGAAGTAGCTGATGTAGATGGACTAGTTGTAGCCTCATCTTCCTCAGTTTCGCTCGAAGATGGAGCTTCATCCACGATCTCCAACTGAGCCCGTCACTACCCCATCCTTCTCTCATGAGCTCAAGCACCTAAATCACTCTCTCACAGCAAGAGGAACACTCCAGGAGAAATACCCCCAAGCTCTAGCACTTGTGGGAGTGAGTAAAACGTCAATCGGGATGGTCGTCGAATGAGGGGGCTAGCCACCTTTTAATGGCCTCCAAAAAGTGAGGGCGGCCAAGGTGTTGGCCACCCACCAGAGATGGAGGTGGCCAACGTGCAGCTGACCGGGGCATTGCAAGTGCTGGGGTGCCCCCTGGAGGAGTGGTCGCGACGGGTGCTGCTACTGTTGAAATATGTCAACCGCCGGGACTTCCTCGAGGTGCGGGTCCCCAACGAGCTCGCGGCGATCAAGGCCCAGGAGGGGGAATATCTGGTAGCCCTGGAAGAGCGCCGGCACGGGGGAGAACAGTCTGCCAGGGTGTCTGAGGACGGACGGCGAGAACTCGACTCCCTCAGGAGGCTGATCGAGGACCTGGAGGGACGGCTCACCGTGGCCAAGTCCAGACTGGCTGAGGTTGAGGAGGCGGTGGAAAAGTCCGATGAAGCCGGGGCCATGGCTCGAGCGGAGGCGGCCTCCATCGAGGCAGAGCTGGAGCGTCTCGAAGGGCAACGGGGGCGCCTACGCGACATGGTCAGCTTTCCCTGCATCGGCATCCTTCCTCTCGAGGACATCTTTCGGGGGATCGACTGAGCGCCGTCGTCCCCTGGTCTCCCATGTATCATGCTTCTTTTCGTCCTTTTCCTTTTTATCACGACCATGTAACACAGGGGTGTGCCCCGCAGCACATGTATTCCTTCCAAGTTCAATAGAAGAAGCGAACATCGGCATGCATTCTTCCGAGTGCTCGGTTCGTGACTTTGTTCTTTTTTCATCTCTCAGCTCTAGTTTCTTCACGTCCTTCATCTGAGCGTTAGCCTGCGTTGAAAGCTCGACCCAGGAGTGTCCCGACCGGACTAACAGAGGTGCGCAGGAGAGTGCTCGTCCCCCCAAGGGGGAGACGAGGGGATCACTCCACCACGCAGGCCCCGTAGTCTCTGTTGCTGAACGGGATAGGGAAGTGAGCTTGTTGGTTCACGGGGCCCGGGCTAGCTGCCCCTCTGTTAGATAATTGGCTCTTCTGTGATCTTTCTTTCTCTTTTTACGCTTGAAGACAGCCAATTCTTCACTCTCTCGGATTTCCGACTGAAGGGTTGACGCATGCAGCTTCAAAGAGTTAACCCCGTACTCCAGGGCAACAGCATACAAGGGAAAGACGATGCCTAAGGGAAATAAAAGACAAGGGCAAGCTGTAGCTCAAGGGGGCTCGAAGTCGCAGCTCAGGGAGGAGGAAAGTGGACGACGTTGCGACCGGCGAGGGCCTACAGCATTCGGCTGGCGCGGCGGTCAACCACGACCGATGAAGTTGACATGAGCCGTGATGTCGAAGGAGAAGCGGGAGGCCGGTCAATCCCAGGAATGATAAGGGGCTTTATAAGCACTGGTAGCTGGACGTGATCATCAGCCGACGGATGCACAGACGACAGCGTTGCTACGGGCGATCAGAAGGTCGGAGGAGGCGGAACACCATCAGCTGGAGGGTCAGAGTCCATCCGACGCACCGCACGCTTCACGGCTTGAGTGAAGGAAAGGCGCGTTGCAGCCAACGGAGGGGGCTGATGCTTCGACGAAGATGGAGATGCATCCGACAAAGAAGGTGCAATGAAACTGGGAGCATTAGGTGACCATGCAGGAGCCCCCGCATTGAGCCCCGCCAAAGGAACTAGTGTAGTGGAGGAGGCCCACGGAGGCACAACATCAAGCGCAGAAAGGTCCAAGACAATGGGGGCAGCACGCGGAGGCAGGCAGGGGTCCGAACCAGCCCCCTTGACAGGGGAGCGGTCCGGAGCGGGCGAACCCGAGGCCTTGGAGGGTGCAGGTGGAGACGACGAGCGATCGCGAAGGTGACGAAAAGTTGGCTTGGTGACTGGTCGAGGCAAGGCGAGGGAGGCCGGCTCCAAACCCGGCACCATGAGAACTTGCACGATAGGCTTGGAGGTGGACATCGCCTTCAACAAAGAAGACGCAGGAGGCTCGTCCAGAGGGGCAACCTGCAGAGAGGGGGGCTCATCCCCACCAGGCACAACAGAGGCAAGGCCCACCATGGAAGGGGGTGGGTCGACCATAGTAGTGGCCTGGAAAGGGAGTGGACCAGCTACGGAAAGCAGAGTGGGGGCTCCCCCGGTGGCGGCAGGCAGGTTCGAGCACGAACCAGCATGGGAAAAGGTTGACCCGAGCGTTGGAGAAGACGGTCGGGGTGAAGTAAGCTGGGCGTCATGCTTCGAGTCAACCCCGGTGGGGCTCCTAATGGGGCCCTTAGCAGAAATAGAGTTGCTTGTCGGCGGTGATTGCACACGGCCACCAGTGGCCGAAGGAGAGGAGAGGTGCCAGGTGTCTACACTGGGTGGTGACCCACCCTGGCCGCCGGTGAGCACCAGGCCAGCTACGGCAGACAAGGCTTTGCAGGTAAGATGGAAGGGGGTGAGGACCCCTGATCTCCCACAGCAGCAACCGGGAGCACCGCTGCCATGCCAGGTGGGCCCGAAGCCAGCACAGGATGGGCAGGTGCAACGCATGCTGCAACGGACGCAGGAAGGCTCACCACGCGTTGGTGCTTGGGTGCCGCAAGTGCTTGGTCAGGCACGGCTGGAACCGGAGCTAGAGAAGCACCGCAGGTGCTTCCAGCGACAGGCTGAAATGGAACTCTGGCAGGCAGGGGAGAAGAAGCAGAGGGGCCAGGTATAGCAACTGCACCCAGAGATGGCAACGGAATAGCAGAGGCAGGCAGGATCCCAGAGCCATGCAAGGGCCTCCAGGTGGGGCCAGGAGGGACGGATCAGACAGCGATAGAAGGGTGCACCCGTCCTCCAGGAGAAGCGACAGCCACCACCCTAGCCGATGGAGGAGGTGGGGGCTTCTTCTTACAGCCGCCGATGAGATGACCCAAACGGTGGCAGTTGGAGCAGAATAGGGGTGGGTCTAGGAAGAGCACCGGTTGCCAAAACCCGCTAGCACCGATGGCCACCCATACGCGGTGGGGGAGCTTCTTGGAAATGTCTAGGAGGACACACACCCGCGTAGCATGCGCTCTGGCGAGGCAAAGTGTGTTCCGGTCGATCTTCAGGGTCGGCCCAACGCTGTCGGCGATGGAGAGGATGGAAGCTTCATGGTAGAAATTAACGGGAAGGCTTGGAAGCTCCTTCCAGACAGGAACAAGAGGCGAATCCTACTCTGGCGAGAATTTGAGCGCCCATTGGAAGAACCAGAAGGGGCGCACCTGGATGAGCAGGGACTCTTTGAGGAGGACCTTCAGGTAGTCTTACCGGTTGGAGAAGTGAAGAAGAAGGTAGGGATGGTCCATGGTGCTAAGCAGGAAGTCCTGGTCAAACTGAAATCTCTGGGCTAGGTGCGCTCGAATCTCAGTGAATGGTGGCCTCCCCTTGGGAGTCCTGGCGATGACAACAAATGCAAGGGGTTTGCAGGTAAGCTGTACCTCTTCCAGAGAGAAGAATGCCGCTGGTTCACCGGAGTCGGTTATGGCGGGGGCATGAACGGAGAGGGGCAGCACCGGCAGAGTGAAGGAACTAAGGACCACATAGGAGAAGGAAGGGGTGGTGATAGTTGGATGAGAAGCATGGAGAAGCCCACACAAATCGACTGTAGCGGCAGCACCCTTCACCAGCCAGGCAGAGCCATCAACAGGACGTGGCCAGCCATCGACGGAGGGTTGAGGAATAGCAAGTGAAGGGCCTGCCACACCAGCCGTGGCAGCAGGAGTTGCAAGGCACCCCTGTCCATGTGGCGATGCCTACGAACAAGGCCCACCCGCGAGAACAGGCCCCTTCGACAGGGGGTGGGAGGAGGGATCAATAGCGAGGATCATGTTCTGCGCACATAGCACCCCGACCGGTGGAACGGAAGATGGAGTGGAGCTGGCCGGGGGGGCAGAGGGGCCAATAGTGCCCGCAGCTAGAGTAGGGGAGGGAAGCCCTCTAGCAGGCTCGGCAGGAAATAGAGCACCGGAAGCGTGTGCTGTCCTGTCAATAGAAGGGCCGATCAACTGAGGGGGATGAGTGGACTGGAGGTGTACGTGGCCACTGGATAGGATTTGCGTGGGAGGTAGGTGGGTGATCAACGGTTGAGAAGAGGCCTCTTGAGGTGGCGTGTGGAAGGAGGGAAAAATGTGGCAATGAGGGACCGGTGGTGGGGCAGACTGGGAGCCGAGAGGATCACCGGCGGGAGGAGAAGGATGGGTCGGAGGACAAGCAGTGCCGGAAGGGTCGCGACAAGCCGGTGCTGGAGTAGGAGGTGGATTGGCAGTAGACACATCGGCAAGAGCAGATCAACCGAACCCGCCTGTGACCAGGCCCTTCGGATCAAGACTGGAGCAACAGGATACGTCTACAGCAGGGCCACCAACCATGGGGACCACCGAAGATGAAACTGGGGAAGACGAAGGGAGGGGCCCAGCAGCGCCAAGGAGCATAGGAGGGCCTCTCGCGACCAAGCTCTCTGCAGGAAGGCAAGAGCTACCATAGCTGGGCGCCTCCACAGCAGGCCCGTCGGTGGCGAGGGACACTGACGGGAGGGCCGAAGATGAGGGGAAGGGGGGAGGCACGAGGCCTCTCCCCCGGCCACCGGCCATCACAGGACGCCAACAAACTCGGAGGGAATAGGACGCAGGGAGGGAAAGGTTCCGCGCGGAAGCGGGAGAGACGGGAAGACGGGAGGAGAGAGAAAGTGCATGGAGGAATGACCCCAAACCTGACAGCTTTGTATATATAGCCGCCCTCTTTGGTTCGATGGAGAAACGTGAGAGAGCCTAACGAGTTATCTGTGCTTGCAGGCACTCTGCTGGAGGAGAAGGAAGGGAATGCCGAGGTTGTCCCCTCACGAGCCTTAACCAAGATCCGGAGGTCGCAGTCATCGTCCTCTTCATCTACTGCTTCGGGCGTTCTAATCTTCAACACCGGCTTCTTCCATCTCTCGATTCTATCATTCCAGTGCTACCTTCTCTAATCTCCATGTTTGGTTTAGGATTTATGGGGAAGATCATCTTGGTTATCATATTCTGTATTTAGATTCTCATTCTCAGACTGGGATTTGTAATTTCCATCTTTATTTTTATCTTAGACGATTTCGGAGCTTGCTCTGAGTGTGTGTGTGGTTCCTCATCGTCGAGCGAGAACCCACGTGTGTGGGTCGTCGTGCCCGTGTGTGGTGGTTGCTACCGTCGTGCAGCGTGGTTTAGTGAAATCCTCTCGAGGTAAGAGGGGTGGACGTAGGACTGCACTTGGTGCATCCGAACCACCTAAAAATCATTGTGCCGTGGTTTGCTCTTTGTGTGGTTGTTGTTGTTGTTTCCTATCCGTTCATATAACGAGTGTGATTCGGTGAGATGAGAGATTAATTAACTATCCATTCATTCGCTGTCATCCGAGTGATTATCATCAAGTGTTGTGGAGTTGTGAGTGCTTGCTTGCATATCACTTAGTCATTTTATTCAAGCTTAAATCCAGTGTTTATCTACCATCTTGTTCTTTCCGTCGCGGTGGGGACGCACACTCGCCTGTTACAGAAGGCCATGATGGGTCGATTTGGCACGTGGGGATTCCGGGGGTATTGAAAGGAGGGTGAAAAGAATGATAGGAATGCATAGGAAGGAACGACGTATGGTTAATCATTCTGGAAGACTGGGACAGAGATGGCTAGATGGAATGCGGGCATGCCAATTGATTTTTTGACGATCACCAGCTGAACCAAGTGCTTGACTGGGGATGGGCGGCCAGGGCACGGCACGTGAGCACGAAATGTTATGCGTCACGTGGAGAGAAGGAGGTTTTGTTGGTACGAGTGTAGACGATTGTGGGGGCTCATGTACTGGACGTCTTCCCCACCGATCGCAAGTGATCGATGTTTATTTTACATCGGGCAGAGCCCGAACACATTTGTTTCTACTGTCGAAGAAAGAGTCAGGGACCCTGGGAGCCGCAACGTGGGGAGGGCTTCGTCCATGCAACAGCGACAGGACAACAGCAACACAACAGGGATAATTGGGGGTAGAGAGACTGGTTTCGGTGAGGAGGGGGATCCGCTCCCTGGCTGGATTACATGACTTATATGCCATGAAAGGCATTTATATGGGGGCATGAAAGTTCGATTACAAGTACTTGCAAGCCGCAGTACAATTCTGTCATTCGGGATGGTCCCTGGGTCATTGCATTATTGTGTGGGTAGTTCCGCATTCATACATCGCATCCGTCAAAGGACCCATGACTCAGTAGGCTGCCACCAGAGGGGCATCACAGTGTATTCCCGACATGAAACAGTGTCGAGGTCGGGGCAGTAGGGGTGTTGTGGGCACCATTGTGTTGGAGGAGTTGGGTGTCACCAAGATCGAGGCGACCGAATGGCACAGGCACCACTTGTGACGGGAGCTGCCGGGCACTATTGAGGCAGAGGCGGCCGAGTGTGGTTGGGACTAGAGTGGCCAAGAGCCATTGAGCTCGGAGTTTTCGGGCGTCGTGGGCACCGGTGGGACCAGAGCTATTAAGGCCGTAGGCCTTGCTTTAACTAGTGTAGTTTGGTGCCGTTGGCACAGCGGTGACTGGAGTAGGTGGGCAGTCAGGTGCCGCAGGGCACCGTTGTGATTGAGGTTGTTGAGTGGACAGGCATCGCGGGACCCGAAGTGACTAGAGGAGCTGGCAGTCGGGTGCCAAAGGCACCATTGTGACTGAGGCCGTTAAGTGGTCGGGCATCACGGGCCCCGATGTGACTGGAGGAGCTGACAGTCGGGTGCCGAGGGCACCATTGTGACTGAAGGAGCTGAGCGATCGGGTGCCGTAGGCCCTGACGTGACTGGAGGAGCTAGCAGTCAGGTGCTGAGGGCACCGTTGTGACTGAAGGAGCTGAGCGATCGGGTGCTGTGGGCCCCGACATGACTGGAGTAGCTGACAGTCGGGTGCCGGAGGCACCGTTGTGACTAAGGGAGCTGAGAGATCGGGTGCTACAGGCCCCGATGTGACTGGAGGAGCTGGCAGTCGGGTGTCGGAGGTACCGTTGTGACTGAAGGAGCTAAGTGATTGGGTGTCGCGGGCCCCGATGTGACTAGAGTAGCTGGCAGTCAGGTGCCGGAGGCACCATTATGGCTGAAGGAGATGGGCGCTATGAGACCTCGATGGTCGTGCTCGGGGCCCTTTGACAGAGGTAGGGGCCTAACACTTCATCTTGCTCTGAGACTTGTGAGGTATGCCCATCATCCGAGTAACAGCCCTGAGGGTACGCTTATCGAGGTGACATGAAGGTGGCGTACGATCATCGAGACGGGGAGCCGGATAGGGCACTTCGATTGAGCCACGTCTGATGGTGCACAATCATTGAAACAGAGACTGGGCAGGGTGCTCTCATCAAGTAATGTCTGTGTCATGCACGGACGTTGAGGTGGAGACCAGGCAGGGTGCCTCGATCGAGCAATGTTTGATGGTGCACGATTATTGAGGCAGGGACGGGGCAGGGTGCTCTCATGAAGCGACATCTGGGTCATGCATGAATACCAAGGTAGGGCCAAGGAGGGTGCTTTGGCCAAGCAACATCTAGGGCTATGCATGAATATCGAGACAGGGCTCAGGCAGAGTACTTTCACCAAGCGTCATCAAGGTCATGCATGAATATCGAGACAAGACCTAGGCAGAGTGCTTTCGTGAAGCGGCATCAGGGATCGTGCATGATTATCGAGATGACATACGTTCATCAAAATAGGGGGCCGCCTTTTAGGAGGTTGGTATTCGGGCTAGACGCCGTGTGAGGGATGATCATGCGGCATGCCCTCAGCGTAAGCCTAGCAAACACACAAAAAACTCCTTCACGCACCTTTGTAGTCCAGGGGGTGGGCTCCTTGCATCTTCTGGTTCTGCTTGTTGCTTCATGCTTTTAGCTTCCCAAAGGGGGGATTTTATAGCGGAAGATGAAGGGTCAGGGGGGGTTTAGGTGGACCAAGTTGAGGGTGAAACTTGGTCCGGGTAAACCCTTGGGAAATGTCAGAACGGTCCGTAAGTGGCCACAAAGACGTCCAATCAAGGCGAAAACACTTTGAGGGATGGCCCTCCTCATGAACACCCTCCACATGCCCTCAAAGTGGAGTTGGCGGCACAAATCGACGTGTCGAATACTAAATCAGGAGAAACCCGGGTTACCCGATTCGGGTACATACGACACCAGAAAAGGAGTCGTAGATAACCTGAAAGATGCCTAGTGAAGGTGAAAATGCTTCGAGGAATGGCCCACTCAATGAAGATGCCCCACGTGGCTCTAAAGCAAGCCTGGAAACATGAATCATAGTGCCGAGGGCTGAATCAGGGTAAAACCTGAGAAAATCAGTACAGGTTCGGCACGTGCCAGAAATCGCCAAAAACCCCAAATCAGGGCTTTGAAGTACATTCTAGGGCCACTGCATCAACTCCGAGGCTACTCTAGAAAACAAGCTCTCGCCGGGTCAATTTCGGGGGCAGAATGTCAAAATTACGAAAAATGCCCTCTATTGATTCTGTGGCGCCTTACCCTTTGAATCGATGATGCCTTATCCTTTGAATCGGTGGCACCTTATCCTTTGAGTCGGTGGTGCTCAAAGCCCGTTGGCACTTTGAGTCAGTAGTGCCCTCTTTATGACTGAATCGGTGGCCCCCCATGGCAATGGCGGGTTGGCAAGTCGGTGGCGCCCCTACGTGTTGGGCTAACGAGTCAGTGATGGTGGCACCAACTCCCCTTCTCCCAATTCGTCTATAAAAAATGGGAATTCACCCTCGATCAAGAAGAGAAGAGAACAAAAGAGAAGATACAGAGAACAGACAATAAGAGAAGAAGAGAGGCAGAGTGCAGAAGATAGAAGGATATACAGAGAGGAACAGAGCGAGAGGGAAAAAAGAAGAGAAGAGCGAAGAAGCAGGAGGAGGTGGGTTCTATTTCAGAGGAGTGTCGTTCTTTGTATTATTGTTTCCCTTTGAATGTTATAGTTCCATATTTCTGCTTCCTCTACAATTGTAGAGAAGAATAAAAGCTCCCGCTCGTTAGAGTTGCTGTGCATATTGCCTGATTCTCCCTCTGTGTTGTTTGGCTTTTTGTTGTTTGTTCTTTTATTTTTTTTCGTTTCCTTTTAGCTTCTTTCCCGAGCATGAGGAGGCCCGAGAGGGCTATAGCTATAGTGAATCCTAAGATTTCTCGGCAAAAGGGACTGTGGTGATTTCATCTCAATGGCCTACATCCACGCCTAGTGAAGGCGATATCCATTCCCCCTTCCCTGGGGTTTCCTCATTACCAACCAGGCTGTGTGTTTTTACCATCAATCGAACAATGTGTGTGCATGGGGTGTAATGTAGTAAAGATGAATAGATGGCTTGATAAGGGAAATTGCTAAGGATCCTTTCATTCTTCCGGATGAGTTGCAGGGGTCCCATACAATCCCTATATATGCATATATCTCATCCCAGAATGCTACTTCACGCATCTCCTTTAGAGTATTCGATGTAGTGATTCTAAAAGGGTTATGTTCATTGGATGGGCTCTCTTTTGTTTCTTTCCCGGGGATCCCTAGATCGAGCACGAGTCCAACAAAATGGGCCAGGACTGCTTACGCTGGCTCGAAGAGATGCACGGGCTACTTGCCCCCATTAACCCCACTCAGTGTCCCCTGGTGCAAGATAAAGAAGGGCTTCTCAGTGAGATTGTTTTCTTTCTTCCTTTGATTGAGACTGCAGACCCATTGTCAGGCAGGGGAACAGTTTCATTCCTTCATTTTCTTCTCTCAATTTGTGCACTCAACTCACTCCTAGTTCTAGGGGGTTTATTGCCCCATAATATGTTTCCCCAGAATCAAACTGCACAAAGTGAGACAGAAACGCCATTTAATTGGCCACATATTGACCTTCGGTGACCCTTAATTTCCGTGGACACCATGAACCCTTAGTAGGCTAGCCCTCAAGGTCCTTAAGTGGTGAATCCATGGTATGAGACAACCCCCCCGCTGGGTTTCTCATTTTTCTGTGGCTATACACCGGTTTCCCCATGTGTAAGCCCGATTTTTAGTTGGAGCATTCCCCTGTCATGGGGAGATGCTGTCCATTTGTTTTCAGAATTTCTGTAATAGATTTCCAGAGAGTTAAGATGTCTTTGTGCATCAATGCTAACTGTTTGTTTATGGCAGAAGTCTTTTATCTTCAATTGACGAACTCAAGAACCACTTTAACTATGTAGAATTAGAACCTCGCACAGTTAACAAAACTTGAGGATGAATAAAAAGAACTTAACATAATCTGATTTCAATGGACATTCTAATTCTAGAGTCCTTAAAGGTTTGTTCAAATAACCATCTCCCCACAATGCAGAATTCACAAAAATTCCCCTTAAAAAACTTTGAATTGGCATTTTTCTAACCCCTGTGAAGCTTAATCGGTGAGGGGATCCACGATTCGGTGGTGGCGCCATCGACTTCTCCCCCCTCTTCCACGATTCGGTGGTGGAGCCACTGACTTCTCCCCCCATCCCATCTCCCACAGCCACCAGCCTTCATCCCTTTGCCAAACCCTCACCCATCTCCACCTTCCATATCCCCTCCATAATCAGACTCAGCTCTAGGTCACAGGCAGTAGAGTACCAGCAATTTTCAGAGGCCGCCACGGCGTCATCGTGAAGCTTCAGGAGGCATACCATATACCGTTGGAATCGTCTTCTAGTCAGATTCGCAAAGAGGGAAGCCCCACCATCGTCTGATCTCGGAGCTGACTGAAGGATCAATTCTTGGTGACCTGCGCAGTTCCTCCCAGACTGCTGACCAGAGCCTCAATGCAGAAGCTTCCCCGGCCACCCCCGAGCGTTTCCTAAAGTGAAACTTGGCCGAGATAAATGCCAGCGAGTCCCCCACCTCCTTCAGGAATAAGGAGGATGTTTGCCCTCAAGAGCACCAAGTTCCAGTTGACTTCGTCAGAGCATGCAGACTGGCTGGGCCAGGTACAGGTTGGACATACCCTCACTCCTTTGATCAGAGCTTTCTTCTTCGACCTCTTTTCATGGTACTATTTGTTCTTCCTCAAAGCTGCCTCGACCAAAGTCACGTCGACGCCAACCTCACCTCGATTGAACTTTAGGAGCCCCCAGGGTAGCTTTTGCAACAGCCATCCACGAACCTGTTCCAAATAGGGGCAGTTCTGAATAGTCCTGACCTCTGAGCTTCTGGGACCACCGTTGACCATCGAGCAGTGCCGGCCTTCTAAGTTTCGTTCCCTTGTCAGCCCTGGATGATCCAGCACTAGTCCCGCCTCTGGCAACCTCTGAAAGTGCTCATGGCCATCCCGACACTGACACTCTATCCTGTAGTCCTAGGCAGGGTAGAACCGAACAACTTGAGAAGACGAAGGTGCAGCACCTCGGGTCAGCCTCCGGACGATCACCAGCTCCTTCGGCCAACTGCTACCTTGCCCCTAGGTGACTCAGCATTGGTCCCACCTTCCAGCAGCACCGGGTGATGCCCATAGTAGCCTTACTTCTAGTTTCTACTTTTGCTGGTCACACCGGGACAGAACTGGCCTCTTCTATTATTCCCCTCCCCTTGCTTGGCTAGCTAAAGGCCCCTCCCTGCGTGGAGGTAGTTTTGGCTGTAAATCACTTAACCCCCAACCTGAGAACCCCCTCCTGCACGAGGTGTAGTGGTGTAACATTTTAAATTTCAGGTCAAAGTGACACCAACACGGCGTGCGAGTGCGTGCCCATGCCTCCCCGCTCACCCTCATCTTCGACCGGGATCGGTGTCTTCACACCGATCAAGTGAGCGTCCGGTTGCCCTCCTTGCTGGTTTTTACTTTGCTGGTTTTGTATCGCTTTAGTGCCATCGGACAGTGAGGTGAGCGCTCGTTCTAAAATTCCATCAAATTGTGCGACCACCGCGGAGTGAGTTGAGAGAGCGACCCTACAACCCACGCCCTCAACGTGCTGGCCGCCCATGGAGTTGGGTATCCCATCCCCTTAGGGGTTCAATCATAGACTCGCCAACCCCCGGAGCAGTGAGGTTCTGTCCCAGACCCTCACCACGATCACTGAGTTGCCTACGGATATGAGAGTGCGCTTAGCGGGTGAGTCCGCTTGAGTGAAGTCACCGGTCCGTGCATTGCTTGCTTGCTAGGTCCGAGGGGTCTTCGGTCTTGTGGCTGCCACCCCTATAGTGGTGTCACATCAAGGGGTCTTTGGTCTTGTGGCTGCCATCCCCATAGTGGTGTCACATCACAAGGCCATCGACCGACAATATTGGAATCTGTCCCCAAGACCCAAAGTCTGTAGTCGAGGCCGGCGACTGGGCGGCTCGAGTGTAAGCCCTTGCCTGAGCCGACAACAGTGTCGCGGCTGCCCGCGATGACATGCTTGTACTTGGAGTTGGCACTATAGGGGGTGCTGGGATGTCGACGACCCTAGGCCTTAAGCTTGAACTGGGGACTAGCGGGACCGGAAGGTGGGACATGGGGCCTTCGGTCCATACCGGGGCCGCCACGTCCCATAGAGGTAGACCCGCACAGGGAGTCAACGTCATCAAGTTGTAGCGAACATGCCCCCACAACGGAGCCAAGGGATGCGGAACCTGATGCGGATCACTCACGCCATGCATCACCTGCGGGAGACTCCGGGGTTGCATGCCCGGTCTGGGTGTTGAGCAGCCTCGAACTGGGGATTGTTGGCCCGGGTGAGGCGGTTGTTCTTCAAAAATTCGGGTTGGAAGGCCCGAACAAAGTACTGGGGAGCCCTGTCCCTGGGCCAGGAAACCCATGTGAGGAGCTGGCTCGGCTGAGGCTCGGGACTGACGGCCCGAGTGAGGTGCTAAGGAGCCAGGAACCTTAGAGTGGAGACCCACACCAGATGTCAACTCAACCGAGGACCGGGGCTAGAAGCCCGAGCGAACTACAGTGGTAGGGACCGGGACTTGGGGCGCGAAGCTCGCGTCGGGAGCCGGTCAGAATTGGGGTCGGGGGCTATGTGGACATGTAAAATTACACAAGCCTACCCAAAAGATGACTTCCCGGTGCCCATCACCGAAGTGATGATTGATGCAACCACTGGCCATGAGGCCTTGTCTTTCATGGACGGATCGTCCGGCTATAACCAAATCTAGATAGCTGACTATGACCGGATCCATACAGCCTTCAGGTCGCTCAAGGGGATCTTCCATTACAAAAGAATGCCCTTCGGCCTCAAGAACACCGGCGCCACGTACCAGTGGGCGATGACCAAGATATTCGACAAGCTGCTCTACAATAAGGTCGAATGCTACATTGATGATCTGGTCGTCAAGATGAGGAAGAGGGGCGATCATCTGAGTGACCTCAGAATCATTTTCCAAAGGCTCCGACAGTATGAACTGAAGATGAACCCAATGAAGTGCGCCTTCGGCGTCTCCAGCGAAAAATTCTTGGGCTTCATTATCTGGCACAGGGGGGTCGAGATCGACCCTTTCAAAATAAAAGCTATTCAGGAGCTGCCACCTCCAAGGAATCTGGGAGAGTTAAGGTCCCTGCAAGGCCGGCTAGCCTACATCCGCAGGTTCATCTCCAACCTGTCGGGACGCTACCAACCATTCCACAAATTGATGATGAAGAATACACTGTTTAGCTGAGGTGATGAATGGCAGCACGCCTTCGACCAACTGAAGGATTATTTGAAGACCCCTCCCGTGCTGGGGGCACCTGTCAAAGGTAGACCACTTATCCTTTACATAGCAGCTACTGAATACTCACTGGGGGCAATGCTCACCCAGAATAACGATGAAGGGAAGGAGCAGGCTCTCTACTACCTCAGCTGAAGATTGGTGGGAGCGGAAGCCAAATACACTCTTATCGAAAAGGTCTGTCTCGCCTTGGTCTTCGCGGTCAAGAAGCTAAGACATTACATGCTGTCCCATGAAGTGAGCCTGATCTCCAAGGCTGATCCCGTCAAGCACATCCTCTCCTAGCCAGTCCCGAAGGGACGTCTCGACAAGTGTGCTGTACTGCTGATGGAGTTTGACATCACTTACGTGCCGCAGAAGGCCATTAAAGGGCAAGCTGTCGCAGACTTCTTCACGGCACACCCTATGTCTGAAGACTCCCCGTTAGCCACGAAGTTACCCTAAGATGAAATACTGGAAGCAAACAAAGTCCAGCAGGCTGTCTGGCAGCTGTACTTCGACCGGGCCTCCAGAATAGAAATAGCCCCCTCCGGGCATACCAAAATATGGGCTGGAGTCGGCATCGTCCTTAAATCTCTAGACGGAGAAGTGATGCACACTTCCTGCTGCATCAACAAGCCCTGCACAAATAATGAAGCAGAGTATGAAGCTCAGATTATTGGCCTCCAGGTCGCCCTCCAAATGAGGATCAAGATGCTGCAAGTGTTTGGCGATTCGCTACTGGTTATCAAGTAAGTTCAGGGACAGTTTGATGTCCGAAAGCCAGAACTCCGCCCTTACCACACTAAGGCGAAAGGGCTCGTGGAGTGATTCTACCTCCTCGAAATAGGCCATGTCGCCAGGGGAGAAAAAGCATAAGCTGACATCTTGGCAAAGCTGGCAAGCTCGCTGGCAGTGCCACCAGACAGGTCACTCGACATTCGAGTAATCAACCAGCACAAGGTGCCTAGTATGATAGAAGAAGAATTAGAAGAAGAGGAAGAATTGGAGGTCGTTACAGCAGAAACTGTCAGCCTGCCCAACTGGAGAGACCCTCTTATGTAATGGTTCAAGTATCAATAACTACCTAAGCAAAGGGAAGAGAAGATCAGACAGATCAGGACAAAGGGCTCCTACGAGCTCCGAAACAGAATATTGTTCTAAATCTTGGCTGACGCCAGATAAAAGCTACTCCTCTGATGCCTGTCCATGGAAGAGGCCTGGAGGGTTATGAAGGAGGTCCATGCCGGGACAACTGGTGCACACTAGGTAGGACCGAAGATGAAGATTAAAATAAAGAAGTTTGGCTATTATTGGCTGATGATGTTTGATGACTGCTGCAAGTATGCTAAGTCATGCCAAAAATGTCAGGAGCATGCGACTGTGTCCAGAAGACCGCTCGTGCCATTGCATCCAACAGTACCTAGCTGGCCATTCGCCCAATGGGGGACAGACATCGTGGGTCCATTGCCCGCCTCATCCGCAGGCTGCAAATACATCTTGGCAGCAACTGATTATTTCTCCCATTGGACAGACGTTGTCGCCGTAAGGGAGGTCATTGGGGAAATCGTGGCCAAGTTTGTCCGCCGCAACATCATATTCCGGTTCAGTACCCCCGACTGAATTATCTCAGACAATGGCAGCCACTTCCGCAACCAGAAGGTCTTTCGGCTAGCAAAAAAGTACAAAATTGACTGGAGGACATCGACTCCTTACAATCCACGGGCTAATGGTCTGGCTGAAGCTTTTAACAAGACCCTCTGCACTCTCCTGGCCAAGATTGTTAGCTCCAACAAGAAGAATTAGAAAGAGAAGATGTACGAGGTTCTATGGGCATATCGGACTGTGTACCCGAACTTGGGCTTCCGGGACAGGACTCAGATTCTCCCCTCTGAATATTATGACCCGATCGAGAGTGAGGGGACCTTCATGTCCACGTCCTCGCCCTCGGCCACGACCTCGGCTATTTCTCGTCGAATGGCGTCGATATGTTGCCATGGGAGCCTTGCCTCCGGTGTTATCAGCCGAAGGGGTATTGATGTTATCGGGCGGCGGGATCGCCACCATGTTGCAGGAGAGCTCTTGCAGCATTTCCTCAAGCATCTCGACGGTAAGCTCCTCGTGTTTGTAAAATAAGGAGAGCTCCTCTGGGATTGAAAACTCTTCACCTTCTTCAAGATGGTGAGCCATTTCCCGGAGCCATTGAAGAAGATGGGCTTTACGCCCAAACTTGTCCTAAGGGATATATTCGTCTAGAGTGACGATCCTGGTGGGACGAGGGGGAGTGTACTCCTCCAACTCATCTATGAGCTTTTGAAATCTTTGTAAAGGAGTTGGCTCCTTAGGGGCCTCCATAGCTACTGCCTGCTCGCTTGCTTCTTCAGCCTCCTCTTCAAGTTCTTCCTGCGATTCTTCTCTTTCTTCTTTTGGCGTGCCGCCTCTTGAGAAGAAAGGGGGCTTTGCTTTGAAGGTGGGACTGGTTTGCCCCCAGAACTTTGCTTTCTACTCCGGGCTAGCTCCTTGGGAGCCTTAGTGCCACGGCTTTTTCTGGGGATGACCTTGGTCCAATTGGCCTCCTACGGCTGAACCTGGAAGGTGGCATTGATCGCTTGAGCAATTATCTTAGGCGGCAGCTCCTGGAACTCTGCCAGTCTACAGTGGGACCCTTGGGGGCTTTGTAGTTCCACCGACTTTGCTTTGACTGGCGCTTTTGCGGGCTCGAGATGTTGATGCCTTTCTACAATTGGTGGCCTCACTGGCTTGACAGAGGCTTTGGCCAGAGGCTCCCTTGCCTTTGTCGTCTGGCACAGGATTTCCCCTTATGGCGATGCCGGGCTGACTCGGCCTGGAGCAGGGCTTGGAACTCTCTCTCGTGGCTTGGCTTTTTGGGCTCCGAGCCTTAAGCCCCTCGCACCTAGCTTACCTTTGGGGTCTAATTGAGGTTTGCCGCTCTCCGTTGGCTCACTCGGTCGGGCTAATTGAGAGAAAATCATAGCCTCTTGCCGAACTTGTTGGAGACTCTTCTTGACGGCCTCTTTAAGACGCCGCATCGTCATAGAGTTCCCTTGAGCATCGATCTCCCCTCTCTGAATGAAGACTTCAATGCAGTCTTGGACTTCTGGGCATTGCCGGGTAGGGTGAGACACCCTTGCATGATATTTGCAATAGCAGGGGTGACTCTTGGCCGTCTCATTGTAGTAGGACGGTAGATCATGTATTAGTACCCGACCATCTTCCAGAAGTTTGTCAAAAATCTTCTCAGTGTCTTCCTTGGGAAAAGAACACTGATGGGAAGGTCGCCACCCTGGATACCACAGTGTGGATTTAGGTGGCTGGGAACTGGCTCCCTGGGAACTGACTCCCTCTTCCTGCGGCTTGGGGAGCTGGATGGCTGCTGCAGCATGAATGACATTGACGGAGAAGTGAAGACTCCTCTGTGCGTGCGGCTGCGGTGGATCGACCAGGGATTGCCCCATGTTAACCCTCCCTTGCCTGATTAAATCCTCGGCGAGGTCCTTAAATGGTTGACAATTATAGATGATGTGGCCAACCACCTCGTGATACGGGCAATAGCCTTGATGAAAGGCAGCCCCTGGTGTCTGCTCAATGGGCGACGGGCTAATCAATCCCGCTCGCTGGCATGCAGAGAAGATGTCCAGGGTCTTCTCGAGCGCGAAGGAATATAACTTCTCGGGCTGCCCGCCTGTGGGTGTTTGCTCCTCGCCTTCAGGTGAGTCCTCCTCGTCTTCAGATGAATCTGAGGATTCTTCAGAGAGCTAGCCCTTGAGCGGAGCCCAGCCAGTGGGTGATACACCCGCCTCCCATATGTGGGCTGGAGCTAACCCCCTGGCGAATGGGCCATAGGGGAAGGTGGCCAACTACTGATTAATACTCTCGAGGAACTGCAGCAGATGTCTCTGTTCCAGTTGCAATTGGCGGATCTCCCATCGGATCTTCCGGATAGTTCTCCGCAATGCCAGACACTCCGGGGGTGTAGGAGGCCCTAGGGCCGCTGTTGGGTTGTCGGTTTGAAGGCCCGGTTTCGGCGGCGTTGGAGCTTGAAGCCGTTGCCACCATGTAGACCACATTAGCCGATCGATTCGATCGGCTCCAAGCATAAGGCTAGGGCGGGTCGACTGCATGACCCAGGATATTAATCAAGCCCTTTTGATTGAGCTCTTCTGCTATGTTATTGAAAACATAACAGTCGCAGATGGTGTGACCCAACCTTCGGTGATACACGCAATAGGTAGGGTTCTCTGTGTTGTCCATCTCTGAAGGCTTCCGCGGATCCGGCAGAGTAATGAGCTGCTCCTTCATGCATAGATCAAAGAGCATTTTGGTGTGCTCGAGTTACTAACGGTCTTTCTCAAAGGTGACCCGACCCTAGGAGTCAAGATTGGAGCCAACCTACCATCTGATGTTCAAGAGTAATATAAAAGGTTTCGTGCTGAGTATATCCAAGTCTTCGCATGGTCTGATGATCAACTTCCCAGGATCCCTAGGGAGATAGTGATGCCCAAGCTTAACCTCGATCTGACGGTGAAGCCTATCCAACAATGTAGGAGAAAACACGCCTCGAAGAAGCAAATGATCATCAGAGAGCAAATCATCAAAGGGAGAGAGACTGGCCTTTTCTGTCCAGTCCTTTACCCGAGATGGCTTTCTAATGTCATCCTAGTGCCAAAAGCTTCGGGGAAATGGCGAATGTGTGTGGACTTCATCGACCAGAACAAGGCCACTCCAAAGGACTGCAACCCACTCTCGAGCATCGACCAGTTTGTCGACTCGACTTCAGGCAATGAGTTACTCAGTTTCCTAAACACCCACTCTGGCTACCACCAGATCAGGATGGACCCAGAGGACATTGAAAAGACCACCTTCATCACCGACTTTGGCATACACTACTACACCTGAATGCCCTTCGAGTTAAGGAACGCTAGGGCAACATATCAAAGGCTGATCAATCACATCTTCGAGGGACAACTCGGTCAGAACATCGAGGCCAACATCGATGACATGCTCGTCAAAATGCCAAAGGCCGAGGATCACTTCATTGACCTAGCCGAGACCTTCGGCACCCTCTTGAAGTACAACATGAAACTCAACCCCGCCAAATTTGCCTTCGAAGTTAGGTCCGAGAAATTCCTAGGTTTCTTGGTAACTCAGCACGAGATCGAGGCCAACCCCAATATGGTTTAGGCCATCCTGAACATGTGAACACCCACCTGCATCAAGGACATCCAGTGCCTTACAGGGCGCATCGCTGTGCTAAATCATTTCTTGTCCCGGGCGACCGAACGATGCCTGCCCTTCTTCAAATTGTTAAGAGAGCCCAAAATGACATCTGCTGCGTTCGACTGGGATGGGGAATGTCAGAATTGATTTGAAGAACTCAAAGAATTCCTAGCCTCGCCCCCAGCATTACCCAAGCCGGTCCCAGGTGAAGCACTGTACATCTACCTCTCGGTGACCCCTTCCACAATAAGCTCAGTCCTAGTCCGAGACGACTCGGGAGTCGAGAGACCGGTCTACTACACGAGCAAAGTGCTCAACGAGGCCGAAAGAAGGTACCCTGGAATCGAGAAACTCGTGCTAGCATTGGTAACCTTGGCCAAGCGCCTCCGACCCTATTTCCAAGGCCACTCCATCGTCGTGTTAACCGACAAACCTCTGATGAAGATCCTCTCTCACCCTGAAGCCTGGGGACACCTCATTAAGTGGGCCATCATGCTCGAGGCCTACGATATCTCTTACCTCCCTCGCTCAGCCATCAAGGGACAAGCCCTCGCAGACTTCATCGTAGAGAGTACCATCCTGACTGAGGAAACACTTCCGTGCACTCACGGACACACTTGGGACCTGTTCGTCGACGGTCTTCCAACTCGGCTGTAAGCGGCGCCGGTGTCCTCCTCAAATCCCCTGAAGGGGCGGAGCTGCAGTACGCTTTGAAGTTCAATTTCCTGGCGTCTAATAATGCCACCGAGTACAAGGCCCTCTTTTCGGAACCAGGATGGCACGTCGACTGGGGGCCGAGCGAGTTAGAATCTACACCGACTCCCAACTCATCACCAGTCAGGTTAACAGTGACTACGATGCTCAGGAAGCACCAATGATCAAGTACCTCCAAATGGTCAGAGGGTTGGCCCAACTATTCAAGAGTTTTGCTGTAGTCTGGATAGCTCAGGAGAAAAACTCCCGGGTAGATGCCCTCTCTCGTCTGGCCTCCTCTCTCGAGCTCGAAGGTACTCGGTCAGTCCTCCTCTAGGAGCTAGAACAACCGAGCATCGAATCCGAACTCATGACCATCGACCCGGCACCCTCGAGTGACTGGCAGACCCCCTACATATCCTGGCTTTGGGACTCTCAAGAGCCCCCCGACCCTCAGGATGCTGAGAGATTGAAGTACCAAGTATGGTGCTTCATCATTCTAGATGACGCTCTGTATCGTAGGCCTTACTCCGGCCCCCTCCTCAAGTGCCTCGACACTGATTAAGCCAGCCAAGCAATTCAAGAAGTGCACAAAGGCATCTGCGACGTGCATCAAGGAGGAACATCACTCGTCAGGATCTTACTCCGACAGGGTTACTAGTGGCTCATGCTCCAGCGCGACTGCTCGACCTATGTGTAGAGATTCGACTGATGCTAGCGTTTCAACCATCTGGTCCACCAGCCTACCTTGGAGCTCATCACCCTTACCCAGCCATATCCCTTCGCTCGGTGGGGGATCGACATCCTGGGGCCATTCTGTAGCACCCGTGTTTTAATGGATCTGTAGTGGTTCGGACCTGGATCCAATTCTGTTAGATCGGTCGATTTTTATGAATTTTTTGGCTATTTTTTGGCAGGGGAGAATGGTCCAAGTTTGAATGGTCAAGTTCACCTTGGACCTTGGACCAGCCCTACATGGGCCCTAGAACCTAGGTAGACCAATGGGAGAGAGGGTGGGGGTACCGCCGAGCCAACATGGCCTTTTGCAAAGAAACCCATTGACTTAGCTCAAGTAACCTATTGACTTATACTTGCCATACAATTGCAACCCAATTATCCCAAGGGTATAACTATAAACTAAAGGATACAAATATAAATAAAAAAAATAAAAAAGTTAGATACCTTGCTCCGATATCCTATCATACTCTCTGCCTCATCTCTACCTCTAGGATGAACTTGTGGAGGCCTCATCGACCTTTGGCTGGCAGCCGACCTCTCGGCTCGAGCACGGTCCTCATCCTCTCTCCTCTGGTGCATAGAAGAACCCACCAAGTAGCTAGTGTCAGAGTAAGCACTGGGTTGTCCCTCAGCTCACGCCCGCTCCCGGCCCCTCCGGTAGCAATCCTCTACTAACCTCGCTCGCTCCTCTGCTGCACCTAGGCGGAGCCTCAGCTCAGCTAGCCCTGCCCTCTCATGGTCGCGCTCACGATTGCGCTCCGCCCTCTCGCGGTAGCGCTCCCGCCTCTCTATCCTGAGGAGTAGCTGCAGCTCTGCTGTCTCCCAGGGTAGCTCCTCCCGCTCTTCGATAGCTTACCGATTCATCTCCTCCAGCTCCTTGGTCGCTCGACACCTCTCCTCCTCAAGCTCCGCAACCCGCTGATCACGGATCGCCAGCTCGGTGCCTGCTAAGGCAGCCTTAGTCATTGCCTCCTAAAGATCCCGCGCCTGCATTAATACAACGTGTCATAAGTAAGGTTTATAACAACTGCATTATTTAAATAATCTTTCTTACCAATGCTGCCAGATCGTGCTTGGCTCTCTCGGCCTGTCTCACTGCTCCTGCCAGTTGCTCCTGCAAAGAAGCAACCTCGGCACTCTGATCTCTCGTGCTCGAAGAGGCACCTCCCGTCCCTCTAGTTGCTGCTACCTGCTAGGCACGCTGCATTTATGGAGATTGTCAGTCATCAAACATCAATAATTCAGGAATAATTAATGGCATATAGATAGCATATACTCACTAGGGTCTCTAAATCCGCTCGTGTAGCTACAAGCTTGGCCTCCACAGCGTGGAGACGGGCCTGCATATCCACTGCCACTACATCCCGCACATCCTACATTTGTCACGATTTAGTTGCATATCTCAATAAGCATGTTGTTTTTAATGAAGCATTCATATGTACCCCTCGAGGCCTCATTTGTGGCCGGTTGGCGTAAGTCCTCCCAGAGGTACATTGTGCTATGAACCGCCTGGGAAACGACTGGGGTCCCACCTCTCTGCTAGTCGACGTACTGCTCTGGGAACCGAAGCCACCAGTCGGTCGTAGTGGAACACCCTCGAGTCTTTCTCCCGATCCCACATGGCTTTGCAACCTCGACCCACTCCTAGTGTAAGTCAAGTGTCCTCATCGCCAACCTTAGCCGTAGCGGCTTGATCTCGTTCAGGCAGTGAACCCAGATCTCGCGACCGAAATGAGGTCGGCCTACTACGACCCAAGGCTGGCCCTCATCGGCCATCCCCTGGTATGGTTTCCACACTACCTGCATGCATATCATTATATCATCACAAAGCAGGAAAATAGAACAAATTGCATCATATTTACGCACGTACCAGTGAAGCAGGGTAGTCACAAAACTCCTGCCTGAGTACCCTCAACTCGTAGGCATGAGGCACCCCTGTCAAACACGGTAGCCACCATCGCGCCAGTGGGTAGGCAGCCTCGTCTCCAGGTCGGGGGGTAGCTCTGTCCATGGGCATGTAGAGGTGACTCCACACCTGCATCCACAATCATCATTAGCATAGCACATAATAACAAACAAAATAATGACAATGACACAAAAATGCATACCTGAAGAAAAGGAGAGAAGCCACTGATAGTCGTCTCATGACCTGTCCCTGTGGACAGGTCGGCTATCAAGTGCGCCAGTAGGGCAGCACCCCGAGTATATCGCCCCACTCCGTCCAAGTCCTCCAAGATGCCCAAAAATCTCCAGTTAAAATCATCTCCCTTCGTACCCAATAGCAACCTCCCGAGCATCAAGAATAGAAACCTCCTCAGGTCCATGTCTGCTCTCTCCCTCTGAGCCAGGTCGTGATAGTAAGCAACTCGAGCTCTCTTAGTCAGTCTCTCAGCAAACTCACATAAAGACTCTCCCGACCTCTGTCTCGAGTCTCCTAACCCCACGGCCCTCGTCAATTCAGTGCGATATACTGTCCTACATGGGGGATCAGCTACTGTCTCTAAATCCAGGAGCCTCTGAGCTAGCCCACTATAATCTGGAAGGGTCACCCCACTCACTGTCTCTCCATCTACTCTCAACCCGGTGATCCTTGTCACATCCTCCAAGCTCGGAACCATATGTCCCCAGGGCATCAAGAATGCCCGGCTTGCTCGATCCCATCTCTCCCTCAGAACCAACTGTTCGACCAAATGTTGTAGAGGTCAATAGATTTGAATCTCTCCATCAAATTACTGAAGATGGGGAGCTGAATCAGGAGGCTAAGATAGGTCTTCTAATTGGTAATTCAGCTGGTTTTCTCCCTGGGGACGCAGTCTATGATCTTCCGAAATCCTCACCTTCTGATATGGATAACTTCCATTCTACTTGTCTGGTTTAGCCTCTTGCTACTGTCTCAGAGTTACGTTCCCCTCAACAAAAGAATTTGGATGAAGACAATTCAATAAATAGTAAGGCTCTGCTAATGAACCCTTCTATTACTATTGATGAGGTTTATTCATGGTCATTCAGTGGTGACAATTTAATTCTGGTAGAAAACCATTTTGGTGATGCTTCTTAGCAAGTTGTTCGGAATTTTGAAGTGCCCCCTTCACTCCAAACTATACCTGTTTCCTCCCCTGGTACTTCTTTTGATGGACAGTGCTTAGCTCAGAGTTTTGTTCCATATAGTGTGGGAGAACCTCCTACTTTGCAACAGCCTTCCACTAAAAATATTCCAGAAGATCTTCACCAGAGATGCATAGACATTGCAAAGTAGGCAGAATTGAACAATATCAAAATTGTTCACAAAGAGCACACTGGAGTTATTACTAGAGGTATGAAAAGGACTGGCTCCGCAGGTAATATATATCTCAAACCAAAAGATCCATGACTTTCATCATTTGGAATATCAGAGGGATTGGAAATGACCTCTCACTAGGTCGTGTAAAATTCTTAGTTAAGGAACATAATGTGGACTGCATTGTTATCTTAGAACCCAAGATTAGAGTCTCCTTGTTGGATAAAATCTGTAAGAAGATTGGTATGCATAAATGGCTGGCTAACCAGGATGATAATGCCCACATCTGGATTATGTGGAAAGAGCCTTTAGAATTTTCAGTCTTATGCCAGGATGATCAGTCTATTTCTCTGCTGCAGATCAATCCCCCCTACCTACTTTTTCTGCTTCTTTCATCTATGCTACATGTTGTGTTGTGGAGAGACGTGCCCTGTGGGCATCTTTAACTCACATCCATTCCCTGGTTCAAGGTCCCTGGATTGTGGCTGGGGACTTTAATTGCATTCTTGATGCTAATGAGAAGATTGGAGGTCTTAATCCTTGTTTGAGTTCTATATCCGACTTTAAGGATTGCATTAATGATTGTGGTCTGTTTGATGCGGGCTTTGTGGGTTCCAAATATACTTGGTATAACAATCAAAAGGGTGACAAGGGCATCTGGGCCAGGCTTGACAGAGTTCTCATTAACTCATATTGGTTGAACAGTTTTCCTATTACTGTGGATCACCTTTCAAGAGAGGCCTCTGATCATGCTCCTCTCCTTGTCAAATTGGTAACCCCTAGTCACTTTAAAAGCAGATTCTTCTTTCAACAGATGTGGACTTCTCATGATCATTTCCTTCAATTGGTTGAGCTGAATTGGAAAACCAGTCCTCTCTCTTCTTCAGCTGTCTCCACCTTATGCATTAAGCTGAAAGCTATGAGGAACATGCTTGATGTTCACAATAATCTTCTTGCAGCTGAGGATGAAGTACTAAAGGCTGAACACTTATTTGACTCTCTGCCTAACTCTGCTAATTTGGATTCTTTAAATGCTGCCAAGAGCTCCCTAGCAAACTGAATTCTTCAACAAGAAATATTTTGGAGGCAGAAGTCCAGGGTCCGATGGCTCAAGGATGGTGATAGAAATACAAGATTTTTTCACCATACTGCTGCAGCTAACAGGAGGTGCAATATCATTCACCATCTTAGGAATGGGGCTGGTGTTCTCACTTCTGATCCAAAGGAAATGAAGGCCATTGCTGTGAACCACTTTCAAAAAGCCTTTGCAACTCAGCAACACTTTATTGACAATGATGTTACTGATGGTATTCCTCAGTTGATTTCGGCAGCTGATAATGTCTTTCTTTGTGCCATTCCTGACTCCAATGAAATTAAGGAGGCTGTCTTCTCTATTTCTCTAGATAGTGTCCCGGGCCCTGATGGCTTTACTGGCTATTTTTTCCTGAAAGCGTGGGACATTATTAAGCAATAGGTCATTGCAGCTATTCAGGAATTCTTTGCTGAACCCAGTCCCCTCCCTAGGGAGTTCACTGCCACTCTCATTACCCTTGTTCCGAAGACCCACAATGCCACTGATATAGTTGATTACAGACCAATCAGCTTGTGTAATTTTCCATATAAAATTATCTCCAAAATCTTGTGCAACAGGCTTAGTAAATTCCTGCCATCTTTGATATCTAAGGAACAGTCGGCATTTGTGAAGGGCAGGCATATAACAGATAATATTGCCTTAGCTCAAGAGATGTCTCTGCATTTGGGAAGAAAAACCAGAGGGGGTAATGTTATGTTCAAATTGGACATGGCCAAGGCCTATGATAGAATTGAATGGGACTTCCTCTTTATGGTGCTGAAGCAGTTTGGTTTTAATAATGTCTTAATTGAGTTCATTGAGCTTCTGATTAGTAATGGCTGGTTTTCAGTTTCCATTAATGGTGAATCTCCTGGTTTTTTCAAATCCACCAGGGGTCTCCATCAGGGTGATCCCATTGCCCCTTATTTGTTTGTCCTTGCCTAGGATTCTCTTAGTAGAGCTCTTCATAAAGCATTTATGGAAGGAAAGGTTGGATGGTTTTCTGGGCCTCGGAGATGCCCCACCATCTCTCACCTTCTTTTTGCTGATGATACACTCATTTTTGCTAATGCTTCTGCTGCATCCATGAGGAAGCTTATGGAAATTCTGCGCACTTATGAAAGGGCATCTGGTCAACTTATCAATGTACACAAGAGTGGCTTTTTTATCCATCCTAAGTATTCCCAGTCTCTCTCCAACAGAATTGAGTGTATAACTGGATTTGACAGACAGAACTTTCCGCACAAATATTTAGGTTTTCCTCTGGCTTTGGGCAGGGTCAAGAAGGTCCACTTTGTGGGTATTATCACTGCAATTCAGAGAAAGATTGAAGGGTGGCAAGTAAGATTCCTTTCTCAAGGTGCCCGCCTCATTCTCATCAAGCATGTGCTTTCTTCAATTCCTGTGCATATTTTAGCCTCCACTCCAATCCACAAAGGGGTTCATCGCATTCTTGATCAATCCTTTGATAATTTTTTCTGGGGTTCGTCCAATCATGGCAACTGAAAACACTGGAAATCCTGGATGGAAATTTGTAAACCAATTCCCCTTGGAGGTTTGGGAATCATTTCCTTGAGTCACATGGAAATTGCTCTTCGGACTAAAATGTTATGGCATGCTTTATTCTCTGATTCATTATGGGCTATTTTCTTTAGAGCAAAATACAGTAGAGGCAAACATATTAGTCTTGTTCACTTTAATGAAATGCAATGCTTCACTAGAATAAGCTAGTTGCGGGCTAAGAATCTCATTACCCAGAATCTCAGATTTATCATTGGTGATAGGCTATCTGCTAACTTCTGGAAGGACATTTGGATTGGGGACAGGAGCTTGGACTCCTTTGCTCCTGTCAATTTCATACCTGATAGCAATGCCTCTGTTCGGGACATTTTATCCTCTCCTACCCCGGAGGTTATCAACTGGTTGGAAAACTTTCTTGCCAGAGATTTATCAAGTGTTGTGTTACTTACCACATTATCTCAGATTCTAGATAGAGCAGCATGGACTCTCTCTTCGAGTGGCAATTGTACAATGTCTTCCACATATAGCAACTTGTTTGATGCTCAGTAGCCAGAAACTCATGCCTTTTGGAAGCTTCTCTGGTCTCCATGGATTCCTACTAGAATCTCTATTTTCTTGTGGAAGATTGTACATAATTATCTTCCTCTTGACAGGAACATCAAATGCTTGGGAATCCCCTTGTGTTCTAAGTGCAGGTGCTGCAAGGATAGTAATGAGGAAGATATTGACCATCTCTTTGCTAACAGTGAACTGGCTCATCACATATGGTCATTCTTTAACTCTAGGGGCCTCCATATTGCTGGTGCTACAGCTAGAAGAATAATCATCAGCACTGTCCTTAAAGTGAAGGTTTCCACTTCATTCGGCCTGTTTGTTATTGGTGTAATGGCCTATGGTTTGTGGGAAATATGGGCTGCCAGGAATGCCTTCATCCATGAAAACACTAACATTAATCCAAACAAGTTGATACAAAAAATTCTTTCTCAGGTTAAACAGATGGTTCACAGTTCTGGTTTTCAGGAACCGAACTATTCCAGAAGGAATGTTCTATCTGCCTTTGACATCTCTGACCACTTCAAGAAGCGCCAGTCCTTTATGCTAGTAAAATGGTTGTGCCCTCCATGGCCATATCTGAAGCTTAATACTGATGGCGCATTCAAAGGTGATGGTGCTTCTGGGGGTGGGGGTATTATCCGAGATGGCCATGGTTCTCCCTTATAGCTTTCTCTCATTTTTATACACAAGGCCAGGGCAGCAGTTTAGTGGCTGAAACAAGGGCTCTGATGGAGGGATTAAAATACCTGAAGGCATTGACTTCTCAACCAGCTATTGTTGAATGTGATTCTCTTACTCTTGTGCATATAGTAACCCGAAAGTCACCTTGTCCATGGAGGATTGTTGTCTATATGAGGGAGATTTGGAATGTGCTATCCACTACGGACTCTATCTCACACATTTTTCGTGAAGCTAACCAGGTGGCTGATTCTTTGGCTAACCTAGCATGTACTATGCAATGTAATTCTTTTTTTCTTTTACAGCAACAACTCCCCTTGTATATAAAAGGGGTTGTTCGAATGGATAAGCTGGGTATGCCCAGCATCCGACTGATGTAACCAATTTTTGGCCTCTTTGATATATCAATAAAATTCCCCCCTAGTGGGTAATGGTGGAGTGGCTTTCTCCCTACCTTTGGTAGGGGGTGCACTCTCCTATTACAACTAGGTAGGGCTTTCCAAAAAAAAAGAGAAGGTTAGAAACGTGTCAAAACTGCATTCATTATTTCTCTAAGGGGGAGAATTATCTAGAGTTGTATCTCTCTTGTCCTAGGGGGGGAATGTGCTTTGATGATGTTTCCTGCTTTAACTTTCCATACGGCGAGCATAGTGTGCCACATTGTTTGCGGTCTATCGGACTTCCTTGTTTTTATTCACATTTGTGCTTTAATCAATTGCTCCATTTTCGGTCGTCCTTTTTGATGAAGTCAAAGGTGGAGAATATGTGGAGTCATAATGTGGAGTCATATAGAGTGTTTGTGTATTCATGCATATAGAGTGTTAGGGTTGTATCAGTAGAAATCATTCACTGCACTAGCATGAATAATCTCATGAATAATTTAATGTCTGGTTCATTTGACTTATTATATTGACATGTTGACTCATATGAAAAACACAAAAAAGGGTTTTCATTTTACTAATAGGGAGTCATGTACATGTGTCCAAAACAAGAGAAAAGTACAAGTCACTCAGTCGGTCCCTCCCTTGGGCCACCGCTGTCACCTGTGCCCTCATGCCGCTTCGCTGGCGGCTCCATGGTAGTGCTCCCCTCCTTACGATGGTGTCGTCACTCTTCCTCCTCGTTCCTCTGGTAGCTGGAAGAATCGGTGAGATAGCCTCAGTACACGCTGCTCGGCGAGGCACTTTGGGTCCTGCTAGACTCTGAACTCTTTCCCAGAAGTCGGAGGGCATCCTTTAGGCCCGCTATAACTCACCTCATCTCGATGACCTGCACCCGAGACTGGTCTCGCTCGCTCCTCAGCCGTGCAGCGTCAGCTCTGAGTCGCTCCATCGCCTCCTCCTCGGCACGATGATGGGCTGCTCCTGCACTCAGTCGCGCCACCTCCTCACAGAGATGAGTCACCTCGGCTGCGTCTTCTCTCCACCGCTCTGCCTCAGATAATGTCGTGGTCAGCTCTCTCGTCTGCATAGGCATTCCATTATAGTTAGGCATAGGCATCATAAGCATTTAAGTCAAAATGGGAACTTCCTTAGTTAGCTTACCCTCTCCGCGAGAGTGGCCTCGGCCTCCTCGGCCCGAGCCACTGATCGCGTGAAGTCTACGTCTCGCTCGGCTCGACCTCCAACAGGCTGGGAAGAAGAGGACGGAGCGTTTGGTCCTTGACGTTGCGCTCCCTTGGCTCACTACATTTAGAAGTCAAGGTCAATTAATCATAAGCATAAATTAGCTCCAAGGTTTAGTGAAGCTCACCAGAAGGTCCAGCACGCCCTGGAGCTCATCCCTCTACTGTACAGTGGTGTGGAGAAGGCCTTGGAGCTCCGCTATGCGTCCCTGGGGGTCTAGCTACATGTAGCAGGTCAAGGTGTCAGTGTGTATGTGAATATTCCAAGTAGAGAAAGCATGAGTTTAGAAGTCCATACCGGTCGTCAGACGCCGCGAAACACCTGGGTGCCATACCTCCGGGCGTAGGCCTTCAGGGAGGCCTCATCGCTGTCAGCTCGGGCCATCACCTCCTGACCTCTACGTGTCCAGTCGTGTACCTGGTCGATCGCCCGGGTGATCCAATCAACATCACCACTTAGTCCCTTCGAGGACCGCCCGAAGCGCTCGTCGTCTCACACTGGGAACTCCACATCCGGCTGATGAACTCCTCTCATCCTCATGATCAGCCGATGATGGAGGGGCTCGATGATGTTTAAGCAGTGTAGCCAGATCTCTCATCCGGCGTACACCTAGGCCACCTCCACCTAGGGCTGCCCCTCGTGACCCTCGTTACGATAAGGTGTCCAGCGAACCTGAAAAGGGCAATCGAGTCAAGTGTTAGCATTTAGATAAGCATTTAATGAAACATTTAGGTACATAAAGGAAGGATGAGCCTAAAAAGCTTACCGAACCGTAGGGGAACATGTCTATGTCATCCTGGATCACCCGTACTAGGCGCCAGATCAATCCCATGTCCCGAGCCACCATCGACCGCCTCGCGATGGGGATCCGATCTGGGTGTACCTCCTTCCCTCACCCTAAGCCAGGGAGGTACAGGTAGCTCCAAACCTGCATCAGTCAAATGTTAGCATATAGCAAGCATATAGTAATCATAGGAGTTTAGCATTTTTACCTGAAGGAATGGCAAGAAGCCGCCCAGAATCGTCTACTGGTCGGTGGTACTAAGAGAGTTGAAGAGGAACAACAGGACTGCTACTCCCCAGGTATACTCTCCTACCCTGTCCAGACCCTTCAATAGTGAGAGGAGCCTGTTGCTCACTCCATCCACTCTGGTCGAGAAGAGAAACTTCCCAAACATCAACATCAGGAAGCGTTGTAGGGTCATGTCTCCCTCTGGTCCCGATTCTGCCGCCACCCTCTACCGAGCCTGGTCTATCAGTCACTCGATGTGCCCCTCTGGTAGCTCTCCTATGGCTATCGCTGCTCCACATAGCCCCAGGCTCTCCTGGAGTGTCGCTCGTCCCAACATGGACAAATGATGGCCTGGCCTCATCAAATCTAGTCTGAGTAGCTCCTGCGCCATCTCCTAGTAATCCGTGTATGTCCAACCCATCACCAGTGCTCCATGGATCTGCAGTCTGATAATCCTCACCATGTCCTCGAGTGTGGGGATCATGTGACCCCATGGGAACAAGAATGCCCTGCTGATCGGGTCCCATCTATCATGGAGTGCATATAGGAGAGCTGTATCAATCCGCGTCACCTCGATGCTGAGCAGTTCCCCGAAGCCCATCGCTGCCAATCTCTCTTTCTGATAATCTGGTAACGCCTGGTATACTGCCCGGACCTACAGCCAGGAGATTTGGGTCCGTCTTTTTCCCTGCATTCATATGGACAGTCAAAATCAGTCATTCATATAGTCAGTCAAACATTCATTGCATTGCATTTAACATAAAACACAAAGAAAATAAATCTGGCTCTGACCTCTTTCATCACCGACTTTGGCATCCACTGCTATACCCGGATACCTTTCGGGTTAAAGAACGCCGGGGTGACATATTAGCGACGGGTCAACCAAATCTTCGAGAGACAACTCGGTCAAAATGTCGAGGCCTACATCGACGATATGCTCGTCAAAATGCCAAAGTCTGAAGATCATATTGCCGACCTAGTCGAGACCTTCGGCACTCTCCTCAAGTACAACATGAAGCTCAACCCCGCCAAGTGCGCCTTTGGAGTCAGATCGGGAAAATTTCTAGGTTTCTTCGTAACTCAGCGTGGGATGGAGGCAAACCCCGACAAGGTCCAGGCCATCCTAGACATGCGGCCACCCACCTATGTCAAAGACGTCTAGCGTCTTACCGGGCGCATCGACGCACTCAACCGTTTTCTATCTCGGGCGGCCAAACGATGCCTACCCTTCTTCAAGGTGTTAAGAGGACCCAAAATGGCATCTACTACGTTCGCGTGGGACTAGGAATGTCAGAAGGCTTTTGAAGAGCTCAAGGAGTTCCTGGCCTCGCCCTCGGTACTATCAAAGCCAGTTTTGGGTGAAGCATTGCACCTGTATCTCTCAGCGACTCCCTCCACCGTAAGTTCGGTCTTAGTCCGAAATGACGCAGGAATTGAGAGGCCGGTCTACTACACCAGCAATGTGCTCAATGGGGTTGAAAGAATGTACATTGCAACCGAGAAACTCGTGCTAGCACTGGTTACCTCAACCAAGCACCTCCGACCTTACTTCCAAGGTCATTCCATCGCCGTATTGACCGGTGGACCCTTGAAGAAGATCCTCTCTCATCTCGAAGCCTAGGGGTGCCTCGTCAAATGGGCCATCATGCTTGGGGCCTACGACATCTCTTATCACCCCCGCGCGGCCATCAAGGGACAGGCCCTCATGGACTTCATCGCAGAGAGCACCGCCCCGATCGAGGAAGAACCTTCGTCCGCACGAGGACCCATCTGGGACTTGTTCGTAGATGCATCCTCCAACTCGGCTGGAAGCAGTGCTGGTGTCCGCCTCAAATCGCCCGAAGGAGCTGAGTTGCAGTATGCCTTGAAGTTCAACTTTCAGGCATCCAATAATGCCTCCGAGTATGAAGCCCTCATTTCGGGGCCCAGGATGGCGCGACGACTAGGGGCCGAGCGAGTCAGAATCCACACTGACTCCCAGCTGGTCGCCAGCTAGGTCAACGGTGATTACGAAGCTCAGGAAGCACCGATGATTAAGTACCTTCAAATGGTCCGAGGGTTAGCCCAACTATTCGAGAGCTTTGAGGTAGTCTGGATAGCTAGGGAGGAAAACTCCCACGATGATGCCCTCCCTCGCCTGGCCTCCTCCCTCGACCCGAAAGGTACTCGATCAGTCTTCCTCGAAGAACTAGAATAACTGAGCATCGAGTCCGAGCTCATGATCGTTGACTCGGCTACCCCGACCGACTGGCAGACCCCTTACATATCCTGGCTCCGAGACTCTCAGGAGCCCTCTGACCCTCGGGAAGCTCAGAGATTGAAGTACCAAGCCTGGCGCTTCATCATCTTAGACGATGCCTTGTACCGAAGGTCTTTCTCTGGCCCACTCCTTAAGTGCCTTAGCACCGACGAAGCCAACCAGGCAATTCAAGATTTTCATGAAGGCATCTGCGGAGCCTACCAGGGAGGAAGATCGCTTGCCAAGATCTTGCTTCGACAAGGTTACTGGTGGCCCACTCTTCAGCGCGACTGTTCGACCTACGTACAGAAGTGCGACTGATGTCAATGCTTCGACTATCTGGTCCACTAGCCTACCTCGGAGCTCGTTACTCTTACCGAGCCATATCCCTTTGCTCGGTGGGGAATCGACATCTTGGGGCCATTCCCCACGGCTTAGGCCCAGAAGAAGTTCGTCATCGTCGGCATCGACTACTTCACAAAGTGGATCGAAGCTGAAGCCACTGCCAGAATCACCGAGATGGTCGTTTGGAGCTTCGTATGGAAGTCGATCATTTGTCGCTTCGGTATCCCTCGAGTGATTATGAGCGATAATGGTTGGCAATTTGATTCTCACTACTTCAGAGACAGATGTATCGACCTAAATATTCGCAACCACTTCACTTCGGTGGTCCACCCTCAGGCCAACGGGCTAGTTGAAAATGCCAATAGGGCTATACTAGAAGGCATAAAAACCAGACTCGGCATAGCCAAAGGCAGTTGGCTAGAGGAATTATCGAGCGTACTTTGGTCACACCGAACTACTCCAAGAACGGCCACCGGTGAAATCCCCTTTCAACTGGTGTATGGCAAGCTGTGATTCCGCTGGACATCGGTAGCCCCTCTCTCTGAGTCATCAGCTTCTTGCTCGAGACGAACAACCAGAAGTTGCTGGAGAACCTCGACATGACGAGCGTGATCCGAGAGATCACGGGCATCCGAGCCGTGGAATACCAGTGATGCCTCATTCAATACTACAACACCAGAGTCTGAGATAGACACTTCCAGACAGCTCATGGAAATGGGAAGTACATGGGCTAATAAATCACAAAGAGGGAAAAATTGTGATGACCCGGGTTCCGAGTACCGGAAAGAAACCGGCGCAACTCGAACCTCGGCCCGCCACCCATGAGTCCGTAGACTCGGAAGGGCTAAAGGATAGGTGTGGTGTACATAGAAATAGGAAATAAAGTAGGATAACAGAAATAATAACAAAAATAAATAACTAACTACAACAGAATCCAGTCCAATAGAAAGTACAATTTAAAGTAGTAAAACGTACTACATGCCAAGTGAACACTCGGCCCGACAAGCTGGCAACTAGGAACCTCTACGCACCGCCCTCGAACCTCAAGGAAGAGCCTCCGCACCTGAAAACCAGGGGTGAGACTCCTATCACTGGCTCAGTAGGGATCCCGCAGAACCCCAAACGAGAAAATAACGGCGGAAGGGAAAGAGCTACGCTAGCTACAGAAAGAACAGCAGTAACAGCAGGAACAGTAACCTATGGCGACCGGTAAAACCTTGGCTCTACAGCTACTCCTACTGTACCAAAAAAAAATGACCCGGTCTCCCGTTGAGGGAACTACCAAGTCACGCACCCGACATCCCGATCCCACGGTCGGGGAACAACCAGACATGAACCGCCCTAGTCACGCTATTAGAAAAATGCCACGACGTCTCAGTCACGGAAACCTGCCCTTACGACGGGGCCCAAGTCGAAACTACACAGTCTGGAAACACAATCACGACCTCACTGTCATGAATTCCACGCCATCTAGGAAAAACCCTCAGTGACACTCACCGGAAACCCTAGACCTCAGCTACGAAAATGCTCTCGAAAACATCACCCGAAACCCCGTCTCGCAGGCGAGAAATGGAAACCCGGGACACGACAACTCATGTCACGTGACAGGAGCACCGCCCACTAGAAGAATGACCAGATGTGTCCCCTGATGTCTTACACCGCGTCACAAGTGTCTAGCTACAACGTCCCAGCCATGAGACCCAGACACACTCAGTAACCAGAAGTACCACAAAACAAGGACTAGCTAAGGTCGCGCTCGTCAGTGCGGGTCCGAACTCTCAGCCTCGTGTGCACACTCAGACCATACGCCTTACGCCTGTCCTCTAGCTGGTAATTCCCCCCGAGCTCAGACTCGACACTGCGCGGGGGCCCTACGGTAACCATCCTACTCACCGTCTGTCTCGGGTACGCCACACTAGTGCCCCCAGTGAGCCGACACACGCGTGCCGTGGAAGCTACGACCAGTGGACGGGTCACAGACGTGAACACAAAAAATCACGCACGCACCCATTGCGAGTAACATGAGGGAAGAAGTGGCTCGCGGCCACTTGACTCTGGATAGTCCACTAGACCTATTAAACTCAATGGTCCTTGAGTCACAAGACTCGGGTCAAGACCGTCGCACGCGACAACACTGAGCCGTCAATCTGGCATAATCCCTAGGTCCAAAATCACGATGACACGTGAAAAATTCCTAGCCCCAGGCTGGTCAACTGGACTTGTAGTCCAAGGCCATACACACGGCCCACATGGATACTCGGAGCACACGCATGGGGTTACCTGGATCCCAAAACTCACGAGCACGCCAATCGACACAACGCGGCACCTCTGGACACCCCTAAAATACAAACACAGGTATCACGGTGTCCGGGACATTCACGAGGCTGAAGGTCAACCACTGGGTCACAACCGGGTCGACCGGAGACCAACACAACGCACAACAACACGGTAATCACGGATCGAAGCAAATAGGACTGCAAACCACCTGGTGCAGCCCAGACTCTGGCGGTCCAACCTTGGAGCACCACAGACTCTGGCAGTCCAACCTTGGAGGGCCACAGGCTCTGGCGGTCCAACTCTGGTCCACCACAGGACTCTAGCGGTCCAACCTCGGAGCGCTAGAAGAGAAGGTCACACTGGCTCTGGCGCACCTACCTCAGGCCGCCACAGCGCTCTAGCGGACCAACCCTGGTGCGCTAGAAGACAGATCACGTAACCACTGGCACCCCACTCTCAGGCCGCCACAGTGCTCTAGCGCCCGTACCTATGGCCGCTATAGGCACAAGACCCCAGTGGTCAAAAATCCAACGATCAGAAGTCAACAGTCAACTTACCCCTCTGGTGGTCGAACCATGGAGCGTTACACGCTCTGGCGGTTTATCGTGTGGCCGCCAGGCCGATGGACACACTGTCGACAAAACAGTACCCTGTGGCGCACCCTCCTTGGGCCGCCACAGCCTCTGGCGCGCCTACCCTGGGTCGCCAGTGAGTGTGGTGGTCTCTAGAAGGGCCGTTACACTCACCCGAGAACGTGACGGCGGGAACATTCCCAAAAATCTGTTCCACGTCTCTATCATCCACGGATGATGGGGAAAACAAGGGGGAAGCTCCCCCGACACCCTAGCATGCATCTATGCCCTTGAATCGGTTCGAAAAGCGATGAAATAGTGGATCGACACACAAGCGCTAAAATATAGATTTCTGATCAAAAATGGGAGCATACATGCAAGAGGATGGAAGCAAAAACTGCTAAATTTCGTCCTTCATTCATCGAGGTCATCCATGGAGCCCGAGACAAGCCCTCGGGGGTAACTCAAAAAAAATGGGGCACGAAGGCCCTATCTACAAGAAGATGTCAAAGCTCATCAGGCGCCAGACTCGCTCCTCCTCAGGCCGGCAAGGCGAGCCTCCCTACCAAGAGCCTCCTCCTGAAGTCCCTCTAGTCTGCGGCAGAGAGCCTCTACCTCAGTCTGTGCACTGCCGCACGCCAACTCAGCCACTTGAAGCTCCCTCTGTAGTTCCTCTACTCGGAGAGAAGCCCTCCTGCTACGCTCGCGAGCAGCCTCGACCTCAACACCGAGCTCTGCCTGGGTGGCTCGAAGCTCGCGAAGCTCCTCCTCCAGATGGATCTGTAGCTCAGTCTTTTGCCTTTGCTCCTGTGTAGTGTGGAGGCGGGCGAACTCGCTCCACAAAGCTCCCAGCTTCGCGGCCCATGTGTCTCGGGGAAGACCCATCATGTGATAGCCCCGGGTGAAAGTCTCCAGGCTGCTCCTTAAGGCCTCTACCGTCGGTAAAGGGACGACCTGGATCAGCTGCCCAAGGTCCTCTAGAAGCCTGTTGGCCGTATCAGCATCCCCTAGCATCCCCCCAAGCTGAGGGGCGTCAGGCCACTCAACCCCGAGGGCAGGGAAGTCCACGGGCACCGTTGCTGCCCCTTCTGCTGATCTTGAATTGGGAAACAGAAGAGGAAACAAAGGTTTGTGAGTGTACCACCACAATAAAGTCACCATGGTAGAGGTCCAAAGGTGCAAATCGCAATGGCCTTACCTGGAGCAGCCGTGTTCGCCAGGTCAGGCCTGAGAGAAGACCCCTCCTCTAGGATTGTGAGGAGCTATCGAGAAGTGCCAGTCCCTGTTCTGTGGGCGGTACAGGTGTAGCCGATCTCTTTACAAATGAGACAAGGCATGGAAAGTCTTAGCACTTTATCAACACCAATAATCAACATGAGCACTTCATAGTGATGAAAACATGCCAGTCTCTACAAGTGTCTCCTCCTTAGTCAAAGCGGTGTCCACCTCTGCTGTAGGCTCCATGGAAGATGAGACAACTAAAAGAAGACACCAACATATAGAGTGGTGGTTAATATCACAAAGAAAGGAAGCCTGGTCGGATGGATGGCATAAGTTCCTAATTCGACAACAATATACCTGGAGCTGGTGGCTCAGTGGAGGCTGCGGCCTGATTAGGGGTGTCCTACTCCTCTGAAGGCGCCTGGGGCAAGCCTGCCGCCATATCCACCCCTGTGGGCTGGGGGAAACGCCTCTCCTCCCGGTGATCGTCACCTGTTTAAGGCAGAGGCATCGCACAATGTCGATATGCAGCGATATATGGCAGAAAGAATGTACAAACTATTTTTGTGCATACCCGAAGCCCGCACCCCATTGGATTCTACAATGCCGGTAGTACTTGCCGATGGCCCCATGGCTGGGGAGGGTGCTCCCCTATTAGGGACTCCGACCCCGGCGCTCAGAGCTTTCACATCCTCGTCATAAGTTGGCAAGTCAGCGGAAGACCCTTGCCTCAATGAGCCTAGAAAGCTCGTCCACGGAGGAAGCCGTTTGGGCAGCTGCATAATGAGCAATAAAATAAGTCAGAGGGGCTCATGACTTAACATATGAAGAGAATCTAGCCCTAACTTACTTGGGCTCATCCTAATCTCCCCTTCTTTAGAAGAGCTCGATGAAGAGGAAGAAGAGCCCCCACTAGAAGATGTGCTGGAAGTCCCTGTACTCGATGAGGTACTAGAGCTTCCCCTGTTTGAGGAATCTGATGACGAAGAAGTCCCCTCACTACCAGGGGACTCCCCACTTCTTCAACGACGGGGAGAGTGGGCTGAACTCTGGGAGTCTCTGCAACAGGCGACGCTATATTAGCCAAAGCACATACTTTCTCTAGTATTGAAAGAGAGTAAAAGAAGGGTTAAGTATGAAAAGCACTTACCCGAATCCTGAGCAATGGAGGTCTCTCCCGTGTCAAGTGCGGGAGAATCCCTAGTCACAGGTGTATAATCATCGGCGAGAGGCTCCAATTCCTCAATGTCCACACTAATATCAGGGAGGGACTCATCTACCTCCAATCCCGCCTCTGTGAATGCATTCCCGGGGCGCGGAGAAAAGCTCGCAGTTGCCCGAGTCTCAGGAGGAGCTACGTCAAAAAAGGAGAAAATAGTCGGGTTACAACATTGCATGAACATGTTGTAATGCTGATTTGAAATAGAACTCCCTTGCCCTTACTAGAAACTTCTGTCGGAGTGGGAGATGCCTCCTCAGAATGCAGGCGAGCGGTAGGCCGTGGATCATCTTCTCGATCTCCAGCCCGAGGTCTCTTCCCAGAAGCTTGAGTCTCCTAGCCACTAGTATACTCTGCAAATGATAAAAGGTTGCATAAAGTAAGCATCTTAAATTGCAGAACAAAAAAAGGGCACACGCGAAGAAAAGAATGGCACGCCTGGTGGGATGTAGTCCGCCTTCCTTCTTTCTGCTGAAGAGAAAGCCTGTACCAGCCCTGAAGTCCTGGTGCCCTTTTCCTGTCCTTGTAGGGGAGGTAGAAGGAGAGCACTTGCTCGCACTTCTAGCAGCTTCCAGTTTGCCTTCTATTTGTCGGATCGGGTTCGACGACCGTCAACGGCCATCGCCCCTGCTCGTCCGACGCATCAACAACTATGGCGGCCATCACCTATGGTCCCATCATCATCGCCACCCATGCGCGGGTGGGCTACTTGGCGGTGCCGATTGCTTTTGATAGTTTCGCCCCAGCCGTCGGATCGCCCTACTTCTTTGGTGTGGTCCCTGTGGTGGCTCCGTCGCCACCCTCAACTCCCATCTCTTTTGGTGCCGTCAACGCGCCACACCCGTTGCCAATCTCTGCGGCTAGACCGAGTGTCAGACTCGGGTCTCCCATTGCTGGCTCCCGTAGGGGTTCTAGACCAGCTACTGCCATGGCAAACACCAGCCCCTGGGCCCAGTTCCGACCGGCTTCTAACGCGAGCTTTGCGCCCCGAGTCCCGATCCCTACCACTGCAGTTTGCTCGGGCTTCCAACCCCAGGCCTCGGTTAAGTCAACATCTGGTGTGGGTCTCCACTCTAAGGTGCCTGGCTCCTTAGCACCTTACTCGGGCCATCAGCCCCGAGCCTCAGCCGAGCCAGCTCCTTGCATGGGTCTCCTGACCCAGGGACAGGGCTCCCCAGTATCTCGTTCAGGCCTTCCGACCCAAATTTTTGAAGTGCAACCGCCTCACCCGGGCCATCAATCCCCGGTTCGAGGCTGCTCAACATGCAGACTGGGCATGGAACCCCAGGGTTTCACGCGGACGACGCCTGGCGTGAGTAATCCGCGTCAGGTTTCACATCCCTCGGCTACGTCGTGGGGGTACATTCCATACAACTTGATGATGCTGACTCCCAGTATGGGTCTGCCTCTATGGGACGTGGCAGTGCCGGTGTGGACCGAAGGCCCTGTATCCCACCTTCCGGTCCCGCCAACCCCTGGTCCAGGCTCAAGGCCTCAGGTCGTCAACATCCTGGCACCTCCTACAGTGCCAACTCTGAGTACAAGCACGTCATCGCAGGCAGCTGCAACACTGTTATCAGCTCGGGCAAGGGCTTGCACTCGAGCCACCCAGCCGTCGGCCTCCACTACAGACCTCGGGTCTTGGGGACCAATTCCAGTGCTGTCGATCGATGGCCTTGTGCCACCAACAGTCACAGGTCAAGTTTTCTCAGTCTACCACCTTGGAGCGAAATCATCTTTGGCTCCCTAGAAGAAGTATCATCACGGCCGTAAAGGCAAGCGACCTGCCGCTGCCACTAGTAACATCGGCAAGACTATTCTTGTAGGGAATCTACAGATTCGCTTGGACGGGGGTGAACCCATCATACCCCCAGAGTGGATCGTCTCTATGATCCCTACCACCAACCGCTTCAGCCTTCTGTGTCATTTTCTCTTTCACTGACTTCTTCCCAGCATATCTTGAGTCTATCTTTAATAAGCTGGACCTTCTCATTAGTATGTCTAACCATGTCCAGGCCTAATATTTCTCTTTCACTGACTTCTTCCCAGCATATCGGAGATCGACAACTCCTGCCATAAAGTACTTCAAATGGAGCCATTTGTATACTGGCCTGGTAGCTATTGTTGTAAGCAAACTCGGCCAGGGGCAAGTGGTCATGCCAACTTCCACCTAAGTCAATGACGCATGCTCTCAACATGTCTTCAACAATTTGATTTGTTCTCTCTGTCTGACCATCTGTTTGGGGATGAAAGGTAGTACTGAAATTGGGTTTTGTCCCTAGAGAGTGTTGTAGACCCTTCCAAAAATGAGAGGTGAAGCGCGGGTCTCGGTCAGGCACAATAGTTATAGGGACACCATGTAACCTTACAATCTCTTTGATATACAATGCAGCTAGGACATTTATCGACCAGTGGCTCTTGATAGGGAGAAAGTGAGCCGATTTAGTGAGACGGTCGATCACTACCCAAATACTATCATGTCCACCTTGAGACTTAGGCAATCCCATGATGAAATCCATACCGATATCTTCCCATTTTTCACTTGGGAATATCTAGGGGGTGTAACTTACCAGCAGGTTTTTGGTGTTCTGCCTTTACTTGCTGGCACGTGAGATAGCGAGATACGAAGTCTGCTACCTCCCATTTCATGTTAGGTCACCAAAATGTCCTTTTCAAGTCCTTGTACATCTTGGTTGCTCCAGGGTGAATAGTATACCTCGAGCGGTGAGCTTCTTCTAGAATCTTATTCTTTAACTCAGAACAGTCTGGTATGCATGTCCTCTCATGGAATAGCAATCTGCCATCATCTACTAGCTTGAAATCAGGTCTCTCGCCTAGCTTATCCTTTATATCCACAAGTACAGGGTCTTCATCTTGCAATCTCTTGATCTCAGAAAATAGGTCTGGATGCTCTCCCCTCTCATTTCTCACCCTCCCTTCTCTCTCTCGTTTCTCTCCCACCTCTTGTCCTCTCGACGTGGGGCGCGCGGCCGTGCGGAGCTGGCTGAGGTGGGGACGTGTCGGGGAGATCGGTTCGCGGGATAGAGCGGTAGTTGGAGCGTGGCAGGCGCGATCCCTCGGTGGATTCTGAGATCAGCGCCGTTCATGTTCCGGGTGATTTTTAGCGTGGTTTAGTCTCTTCAGCGCGTGGTTTCTTCGGTGGAGGTAGGGAGATGGATCACCACTTCGTCCTCTACATTTTCCCTTTCCCTACACATCGTCTGGTGCTCGAATGAGCGAGATTGGGCTCATTAGGGTTTCGTGAGTTTCATAGGCTTCGTTGGAAATCGGAGACAATTCTGCGATCGGTTGGAGTTAATGGACTCCTGGGAACATCAGTGTTTCATTGATACCAATTTCATGTCGATCAGTGGTCATGTTTCACCGTGGGTTGCCTGGGAAGTCCGGTTGTCCCATTTGGGTGATTTCGTTAGAATCGCCTGTTTCTTACGATTCGTGCACCATTTTGACTCCGGATGGAGTCCATGTGATTGTATGTGTGTCCATGGCTGTATCCCTTTCATCTCGGCACGAATGGGGCGTGGCAAGGCCAAGATTGGGCCAACCCCATGGTTTGCTCGTCGTCACGATTGGACGGTCGAACCAGGTGCCGTTCATGGTATGGGCAGCCAGCCTTGGGTCGTTTATCTTCGTGGGTTTTGGGGCTTGTGCGGCCACACGATAGACCGCACATCATATGGGTGGCCCGATAGGGTCCGCCTATCCCCCCCTGGGTGGCCAGGTTATAGCCGCCTGTCTTCCCGTTGGGTTGAGCGGCCAGCATCTGATCGCCCATCCCAGTTGACCCTTGGTCAACAGTTGAGTGTCGGTCCCATTAGGCAGTCTGGTCAAGACCGTTTTGACTGACACTATAGTAAGTCAGTTCCGTTCAGCGGTCTGGTGGAGACCATTTTGACTAGGAACTAGACTGGGCCGTGGGCTTAAGCGGCCAAGACTTGATCGCTCATGCCCTTGGGTGATTCTTCCCTGACCGCCTATCGCCCTTTGGATTTTAGGCGTCTGACCCTTAAGCGGCCCTCTCTGGACCGTTCATGCCCTTGGGCGGCCCTTTTGTGACCGTCTATCCCCTTGGTGTTGTCCGTTGGTCGTAATGGTTGTTCCGTGTCAGTCTGTGTTAGGTTTGTGTTATAGGGCGGTGTCTGTATGTCGGTAATCTCTGGATAGGTCAGTTCAGGTGACTGGGTGCGGTCACTTCCCTGACTGCGACAGGTCCCTAAACGACTCAATCTACAACTGTCAGCATCCTTGTCTCTGGTTGCGTAGCGGCCATTCCTTGACTGCCGGGTCTACCTAGCGGTTGAGTGATGGTTCGCTTTGCCTAGAGTGTCGTCCTCCGGTGTGTTCATTTCTGATTGTCTTTGCTTGTCCTTGTGGTCTACCAGCTTTCCCGTGGATGTCTCTTGACATCCTATGAGGGCTAATACTACGTTATAAGGCAGCCAGGAGTCTTCTTGCTTGTGGTAGGATTCTCTTTCCTACGGTTGAGTCGTCATTGTCTACTTCCGGTCAACCCGGGGTCACCCAATGGTTGACAGGTAACCTTGTGTGTCTCGACGGTCCTGTCCAGTTCGAGACATGGTTCTGGCTATAGTGAGGTATTGTTTTACCTCATTCTATGTGTCCAAATGTACTGAGGGTCCTCGGTGTTCCCTTAGGTCTTCGCATGTCATTTCCTTCGACAACGTTGTTCCCTCTGGCTTAGGATTAGACCGATTGGCGGCTTGGTCTGCTATTACTGATGATCTTGCCTCTGAGTCATCTGACTCACGGATCGTTATGTGAGTAGGTCTAGTTGCCTTATCCTGAGTCTGTTGACAGTGGCTGTGCTGCCATGGGTGCTTTCGAAGTACGTGCGATAGTGCTCTCTTGCCTGTCTGTACTTTCACGCTCATGTTTTGGGTCTCTGTGTCTTGTGAGCCTCTACTAGTCGTAGCCTTACGGCACGCCATGGCATGACGACTTTTACAGTGGGGCACTTTCTGGTTTACGCTTTGTAAACTAGTTTCCGTCGGCTCCCGTTATTACTGTAGCATCCTACAGGGGGAGAAAACTAGCTAGAGGCCTGACTTAGGCAAGAGCCAGTGTATGCACATGTGATCAGGGACTTTGGACTTGCGTCGTCAGACGTGACCCTGACTAGTCACTCACAACTATTGTACTATTCTGGTTTTGACAGTTTCTTGGTCTCGGCCTAGACCTTGCGGTAGGTTACGCAGACAAGACACTAGTAGGCGTAGCATAAAACGTCAGTGGATGCAGCTGGCTGTTCTTCTGGTGAGGGGCACTCTAGTCACGTGGCATGTGGCTCTTCGCAGTTCTCTTCGCGCTTCTCGTGCGTCGTGACCTCCCGGGTTAGCCCTCTCGTGGCTATACTCGAGGTCAGCATCTTCAAAGTGCATCTTGATGGAGCATGGACCTTTTAATCAATTCTAGCACAGAAATTTTAGCGGCCACCCTATCCAAATGGTGTATCAAATCATATTGTATACCTGGCAATAGATCTACCTCTTCCTGATCGACAGCCTATTGTAAGGATTGGGGATTGGGTGCAGGTGCACCAGTGGTAGTATAGCTCTGGTGAAACAAACGCTCGCTCCGTAGGGCAAGATTCTGGGCCGACACGGTGTCAGATGGGCTCACAGTAGGCGGCTTAATGGGCCCAATGGCTGTGGATGAGTGGCGTGGGGATAGGCATAGTGGAGATAGTAGGGGCAATGGGGGTAATGGTGGGCCGTGGAGGGAGGATGACCGGCGAAGGGTTAGGTGGTGGCGTGGTAACGATGGGTGATGCAGATATTTACGGGGGAATAAAGGTAGGCGTAATAATGGGGGAAGCTGACAGTAGGATGAGGGGTTTAGCGAATATGGAGGGCGTGGGGGTTTGATAGTTTAGCGGGAGGATAACAGGTGGAGAAGGTGGAGAAGAATTACGGTAGGTGTGGTGGAGGGCCATGAGCCACTAGACTGAGGTGTCATCATCATAAGACCACTCGGTGTCGGGAGTCGGGTGCTGAACACAGTTAACCTGAGCCGGTGCCGGTGACTGAGGCTGCGGAGCGAATGGATGATTTGGCATGGGGTTTTGGTAAATCCCCAAGTTCTAGTTAGGCTTCTGTTGCTGTGGCTATGGCTGCGGCTGTGATGCTTGTTGCTGCACTTGCTGTCTCGACGTTTGCCTTCTCTTTTCTTTAATTTTCGTAATGGCCTTATGCATCTCGGCCCAATCAATACGCTGTCCTTCATGTAGATCATATACAAGGTCTCTGAACTGGAAGCAACCTTCAATGTTGTGCCCGGGCTGCCTATGGAACATGCAATACTTGGACTGATCAACGGTCGGATTCTAGTTAGGCCATTCCAGAGGAAGTTGAATTGCACCAATGGACATAAGAGCTGAGAAGATGTCTTGGAGAGTCTCGGGTAGAGGAGGATACTACGTCCTTTTTGGAGCCAGGCACTTGTTTGCATAGCCATTGGGTGGAGGGACATTGTGGTATTACGGACGTTATTGTGGTTGCTGGGGAACGGGAAAGGTGGCCTGTGGGGCAGGGAAGGTAGGTTGAGTGTTTTGTGGAGCGGGGAAGACAGGTTGGGTATTTTGCGGCGTGGGGATTTGAGGGTTGCTTGGGGTTTATGGCAAGTGGACGGGAGCAGACTGGTTGGGGAAAGGGAAAGCAACAGCTTGCAACTACTCATTAGTCTGGACTCCTTCAGTGATGGGCCCCTGGGGTTTTCTATTGTATTTGGGATTTTGGGCCTCGAAGAGAGAGTGGATGGGGGAGTCCTTAAACTGAGTTTGAATAAATCTTGCTCGGCTATAAAGTTGGTGCATGTTGGCAATATCGTTCCTGGCCAATATGTTGCGGAAGGTTGGTGTAGCATTGGAGATAAGCAACTTGACCTTTTCCTCCTCCAGAATATGACCGGGCACACGGGCAGCCATCTGCCTCCATCTATCAGCATAGGTGGTGAAATCCTAAATTGGCTTTCATTTTCTTGGCAACTAGATTTGTAAATGAATATTTCGGGCTGACATGGTCCTAGAATCTTTGGATGAATTTCTCTTTAACAACCTTGAAACTCTCGACATCTTCTAATGGTAAAGCATAGAACCACTCCAATGCCACTCCATCTAGTGATTGGCAAAATAAATACGCCATGAGGCGATCATCATATTGGAATTGTGCCAATTCGTACATAAGATCCCTCACATGGACATATGGGTTACTGTTCCCATCATACTTGCGGTATGTAGGGAGCTCTGATTGAGGAGGGAATCGGATGTTATGAAAGCTAGGAATAGGAACGTCAGCCAAGGATTGTGGGCCAACCCACTTTTGAAGAAAGTCGAGTTATTACTGCATGGAGGCCCATTTGTCAAGAAGCTCCTGTTCTCGAGATGGGGTACGCGGAGTGAAAGGAGTGAGTTCAAGGTGGGGAGCCGAAGGATGAACGGAAGGAGGGAGAGGCCCATAAGATGGAGGGGGAAGCCCATAAGAAGAAGGGAGAGGCCCATAAGAAGGATATTGGGCCAAAGGATGACCCGAATTGGAGTAAGCACGGGCCGCCCCATGCTGTGGGCGAGCAAAATCGACTGGAGCCACAAGGGTTTGTGGCACCGATGTAACAAATCTGTAGGGATTAATCTGGGTAGATGAGGGAAGAGTGGCCTTCCCTTTATCGAGGATTTGAGGGATCGAGCTAGAGGACTAGCCCGCTTCCAGATTAGAGAATCGGAGGATCTTGGGCTGGACCAGGGTAAGATCGATAGGAACAGGTGGAGCCCCGGTCCCATCAACCCTAGACTGGGAGACAAAGGTAGTGGATAGACCTTGTAAAATCGTGGAAGATGGGGCACCTGACCCCTGCAAGGTCCGATAAAGGGCCCCCCCCCCCCCCCCCCCCCCCCCCCCCCCCCCCCCCCCCCCCCCCCCCCCAGCCCCCCCCACACCCACCCACCACAACGGGGCGAAGAAGATTTCTCTCAAAGAGGGGTTTCAAATTTCATTCATCCTCTCAAATGGAGGGGGGCTGGGTCCTATTCATAGGCACCTAACTTTTACAAGACCAGACTGCCCCTGCCATTTGAACAAAGGATCAAACATGCCCAAGGAGGGGGCGCCCCCGGGCCAGCCTAACAATTGGACCTAATAGGCTCAATTAGCTACTCTATTGACCCATTAACCTACTTAACTGACTCAATTAAAGGAAGATTACACAGATACGACTCAAAAAAAGTGAAAAATGCATGATACGACTCAAAAATAAGCTGAGATTTCAGAATGAGCACTTCCAGGGTGATGTGACGGGCCGTGTGAGCTGGAACTGCTGGTGATGTCCTCATCATACCCCCAGGGTGCGGAAAACTCAACCTTGTCAGTAAGGGTCCACCTGCTCCGATAGTGCTGTAGCAGGTCCTCCTGATCTGCCCTTGTGTCTTCTGACGGAGGCCGATCTCTCCACCGAGCGAGGTAGCGCTCATATGCCTTGCTTGTTGTGGTGGTAGCTTGTTCATCCAGTATTCTCTCACTTGTCTGTGCCAGACTCTCTGGGCAGATGATGATCTCTCGGGGTGGGTTCTCTCTCAAGGGAGGGAGTAGGCTCAAAGTCCTCACTAGGTACCACCTCGGGTCCCTTGCATGGTACAAGGTCTGCCTCATTGAATGTGGGGTTAGTTCTATACTCTGCGGGGAGGTCCAACCCATAAGCATTGGTGCTGATGCGTCTCAAGACCTTAAAGGTACCGGCTCCACGGGGCCTCAATTTTGTGGAGATTTCCAAGGAGAGCCTCTCAGTCCACACCATCACTGAGTCATCTCTATGGAACTCTTGGGGTGCTCAAGTGAACTATCCAGCCTCCTGGAGTTCTTGCTGTCCTTACTAATGTGCTTGCGATGTATGGAATGCAGAGATGCTCGTGAACTGAGACATATGACATGTATGGGTGGGAAGGGACAACCAAATTGGGACCTATCATGCATGTAGTTCCTACCAACCTGAACCGATAGAGGTGGACCAGGACATCCACGCGTGAACCTATCATACAGAGACTTGATTGGTATGGGAGGACTTGGACATTCGAACTTGCTGACTTCCTTACCCTTTGGAGTCATGACTACATGTACAGCTATCCAATCGATGGGCTTCATGCTCCTAAGGGTGGATGTATCTAGGGAATCCCTTATGTAACCAACTTGGGTAAGGGTGAAGGGACTAACACCTTTGATGGGTTGGAGTAGGGATGGAGGCTTCAAGAGTTCTCGAAAGAATGGATCAAAAGGATCAAGCAGGGCTGAGCTTTTGGGGAAGTGTGTCCTTTCCAACACTTGACATGTGAATACCCAGTCTACAAGCTCTCCTAGGTGGGTTGGGTCCTTGCCAACTGGCAGAACCAATGACATGGTGGGTTCCTTGATTGGGGTTGAGCATAGAGAGGCATATGGCTCGATCCCAAAGATGGGTGTTGGGCCCAATAGACATGTGGGGGTGAGTGCAGGAGGTGATGGGAGGTCAATAGTGGAGTAGGAGGGGAAAGAGATAGGTTGGTGCCATGGTTCCCTGTCGGTGAGGTCAAAGGGATCAAAGAAAGTGTAGCTTTGGATAGTAAGGTCTTCCCCTATATGCTCCCACATCATAAGTCCCCCAATGTGTGATGGGTTATCCCTAAGTGTAAAGGGAGATGGGACGTTGGCCTCAATGAGATGGCTCGGCTCCCTACCCAAGGCAACAAGGTCCAGATGGTGGATAAGGTCAGGCTCTTCAGGTGTAGGGAGGAGTAAAAGGAGGTCACTAGTGTAGCAACCCATGGTACAGACTGAGGTGAGGGAACCAACACATAGGTAAATGAGGCCAAGGCTTTTAGGTTGGTCAGTCCCTAAGGTCAACATGCCAGTTAGTTGTAGTTGTCATTCTAGACCCTTGATAAAATCATCCATAGTCTCTACATTGTAGTAGGATTGGATGGCGGTGCGATGTGAATTGAGGGGCACCATAGAAAGGTTTTGCCCCATGGCAGGACAAATATGGGCCATGATCTCATGAATCAAACTCTTCTCTAGCCCACTAACAAGGGCCCGCCTAAGATGAGTTCACTCCTATTTAGAGTGGATGGTGTAGAATGGAGTTCAAGCTGTAGGGGGGAATGCGAGGCTTCCTCCTTGGCTTGGGCGTGGGTTTCCTTAAGGGTGGGGTGCTCTTCCCTACATGTAGGATGGGAAGGTCTTTGGCGGGGTGAGATGGTAGCAGTCGAGGAAGGGTGCCTCCAGAGTAGTGGACTAGGATAGGGTCGGATTGGGGTAAGGAGTGTAAGATGGGATAGGTGAGGGAGCTTGGGTCGATTGAGGTTGAGGGTGTGCCCTTCGTGGGGGCAAGTGGAGGAGCAAGCTACGATGCCACAGACAGCCTAAGTCATCCTTACTAACAGTGAGACACAAATTAGTGTGCTGCATCATCTAAATCTACCATATAGATGTTATTGACTCTTTTGCCAGTGAACTTGATAATTTCAGAATTAGGTTCAAAGATAGTACATGCAAGAGAATTAAAAATAACCTTATGACCTTTATCACATAGCTGACTAATACTAAGTAAATTATAGGCAAGCCCTTCAACTAATAAGACTTCCTTAATACAACAGGAAGAGCACTTACCTAATGTTCGCGCGTGGCGGGGTGTCGGGGCTGCGGGCGCACATGTGTGTGGTGACCGGACTGAGGGATGGGATAAGACGACGGTGGGAGATGTTGAAATCTAACGTAGTTCGGACTCCTCCTCTCATGGCTGTATCTTTCTCAAGGCGACACCGTGCACTCGCCTTTCACAGAAAGTCGAGGGGAGATCGAGGGGCACGAGAGGTTTCTTAGTTTTTGGGGAAACATGGCTGGGGTGCGGGCGTGCCAGTCAATTTCTTGATAATCACCCATGGAACTGAGAGCTAACAGGGGAAGCACCGCCAGGGTATAGCACGTGGACTCGAGAGGTGGGAGACACGTGGAGGGAAGGGTGGTTCCATCGGTGTGAGTGCGTAGGCGACTGTGGGGATTCGTGTATTGGATGTCTTTCCCCATCGACTGCAAGCAGTCGGTGTTTATTTACATCGGATTGAATCCGAACACCTTCGTTCCATGCTGAAGAGAGAGCTGTATGTGTTTGAAGTCTTGGGTGGAGAGTAGGGAGTACTTCACAGCTATGGGTTTGCGCTAGGCCGGACGGTGTTGGTTGAGGTTGGAGGTGCTGGAGGTTTACATCGGGTGACGCGAGGGAAACTGGGGCCCAAATGTGGATGAGAGCGCATTCGTTCAAGTGGCAATATAATTTATGAAAGCTGCATGGGCTTTATAGGTGGGCCGTGGAGGCCGAGGTACAACTGGCGCATGCCGCGAAACAATTCCGACACGACGATTGGTCCCCAGGTTAAGGCGTGACAGAGTGGATGCCCGCGTGTTTTACAGAGGGCCCTTCTCGTGGCGTGGAGCATGTCTGACTCGTCAAACGAGGGGCTATAACTGGGTGACTGGAGAAAGCAGGGGCTGGCGTCACCGATGCTGGGACTGGGAACTGGGACTGGAGCTGAGCGGCTGGCCTGTGAAGGCGTTGTAGCCGATGTTGGAATTGGAGACTGGGACCGGAGCTGAGCGACTGGCCTGTGAAGGCGTTGTAGCCGATATTGGGACTGAGAACTGAGACTGGAGCTGAGCGGCTGGCCTGTGAAGGCGTTGTAGCCGATGCTGGAACTAGAGACTGGTATGGCCAACTCGCAAGGGTGTGGCGGCCACTGTTGTTATGGAGTGATGCTATGGTCGCCGCCGGCGAGATGTTGCGGTTGACGGCGTTCATCGGTGAGGAGTAGAGGAAGAGAGTTTTTTTTTTCTCTTTACTAGCTCTACCGTCCTTTCGGATGTTTGCCAGAGCTGGCCCCCTTTTACTTTTTTCGGTGCATCCTTTCGGGTTTTCACACCGAGGGGTCACCCGATTTTGCCTGAGGCACCCTTGCGGGTTTTCCTTCAGCTGGGTTAGTGACAATTTTTGCCCTCAGTGATCCCATGGGGGGAATTGCCTGAAGCCGCCAGGGTATCTCTATTTTTAACCCCATTGTGTTGTTATTCTTTTTTCTTTTTTTTTTTCGAATCTGAGAGGCACAGTCCTTTAGTACATCGCTGTGAGGGGACGTAGCCTGAGACTGGGAGATGTAGAGGAGGCATGGTCCTATCCTTACTTAGGATTCTTAGAAGCCACGGGATTACGGGGCTGGGGGCCATGCTGCCATGGTTGGATACAACTGAGACTATGGCCAATGAGCCGGAGATGGCCAAGGAGGAGTTGAAATTCCAATTGGAATGATGGTGACTGCCCTGAGGCTGACTGGTAGCTGGGGATTCTGGGTTATTAAGGGCGTAGAATGCCACGGTAGGTAATGACGGAGATACGGCGAACTGTGATGGAGTTCGGCTGGGACAGTGACTGGAAGGTCGCACGAAGACTGGGGCCTGCAGACCCGATGTGACAGGGTAGAGGCCGATGCCAGAGTGAGCTGGGTAAAATAATATAGAGGTGTAACTGGAAAGTGTCGAGCTGGTGGTCTGGAGATATAAGTTGATCAATGACCAACACGGGAGAGTCTCACAGTCTACGGAGGCGTAGGCGAAGACCACCCTGGGGGAGGAGGAATTTTCTCGTTATCGACTCCAGCGCCCTTCCAGGTTTTCACTGGAGCCGACCCCCTTTAGCTTTTTTCGACGCGCCCTTGCGGGTTTTCGCGTCGAGGGGTTTTCCAGTTTTACCTGAGGCGCCCTCCCGGGCCTTTACCACAATCGGGTTGCTGGTCTTTTTGCCCCCGATCGTCTCCTTGCAAAGGGGACGACTGGGTCTGCCGGGGTATCTCTAATAGTATCAATATCCGATGATAAAACTCAAACAAGGGCTTGATAGGAAGGGGAGAACCCTTGCACACCTTCCAAAGTAGCCTCCATCTCCGCTTCCCTAATAGAAGAGGCCTCAGAAGTGGAGGAGCTCAAGCTTGAGCTATCTTCTGTCTCCATCACCACACTGCCACTGCTCGAAGAGCTGGACGAGGCTTCCGAAGAGCTCCCGGACATGGGCAAGCCAGTGGCACCTACAGATCAATGAATCAAGCCAAGTCACTACCCAATCCAGCCTCATATGAAGACAACTTGCCGACTAGGGGTTTCAGATAAGAAACTCACCAATGGGGGCGCCCCCTTCGGAAACCCCCACGATGTCGATGATCTCCTCGTCACCCCCAGTTAAAGCTGCGACAGTGGAGCTCACCCTCCTCCAGGGGGGAAGAAGCACCTACAGCCAACACCAAAAGAAGCTTAGCATCAATGGGCAAACCAGAAAGCCCACTACAATCAACTAAGTGCTCAGTCGCGTACCTAAGGGCCCTACACTAGAGGACCCGATCAGTCCCACGGTGCAGGCTGACACCATAGTGGGCAAAGGAGGGAGAGGCATCCTCACCAACAGACGTGGTAGTATGCCCGTTGCATCCCCAACAACAGGTGGAGGTAAAGGGGCCACCTGCTCAGACTCACCCTCAAAGGACGGAAGAGCCACTGACGGGCTAGTGCTGGCCAACTCTTGGATCATCTCTAGAGTGGCAGTCGCATCCTCACCTGGCAAACAAACAACATAGATCCAGTCAGCGGTTCTGACCCATCAAAACATGACAAAGGCAAGATGATTCCCTTCACGACAATCTAATGTTTACCCAAGCTGTCGTGGGCCGCTACTGACGTCTGCTCTCCTGCCTGTGCGGGTGCCCCGCTCTGTGTCTCGGATGGGCCCGCGGCCCCCGATACCTTTGCCGCCCCTGCACAATACAAATGGCTATGTCAATGGCCATGGCCAGGTAAAGCCACAGCCAGCGTACATCCAGTGTCAGAGGCTCTCACTTGAGCGGGCCTTCCCTGAAGCCTTTCACGACTCGAAATCATGGAATGCCTCGATGTTAGGGGCAATCTCGTCCATCACACAAAGGAACCCCTCCATATCTATCTCGCACTTGACCCCGTCATTAGGTAGGGGGTCGATCTCCTGAGGGGGCGAGAAGGCCGCCTCCACGCCAGTCTCCAGTGGGGCTACAAGAAATAAATCCAGCAAGACAGGGTTAGTCAGTCATCATGGCCAAACCATTAAGAAGAAAAGAGGTGAATGCAAGGCTTACTCAAAGCTGCCTCTCCCTCGACCTGCTCCCTAGCCCCGAGTCCCCCAGAGGACTTGCCAACCCCAGCCATCTCGGTATCCATTCTAGGGCACTTCCGCCTAGGCTGTAGGCCCCTGTCTCTGCTCCCTGAGGATGTCACCGTGGAAGGGTGATCACCCTCTGCTGCAGAGCCTGTCAATAAGCACAGTAATATACAACATCTCATTTACATACCCCAGAAAATAATGAAGCTGAGACAACGCACTAAGCAAAGGATCTTACCTAAGGCCCCAAAGGGGGTTAGCGGAAGAGGAACCAATTGCTTCGACTTCAGCCCCAACACCAAGGTAGCCTTCGCGACTACCTCTTGAATGTCCCTCAGAGTGTGGGCACACTCAATAAGGGACACAGACTCCACAGGTCTAGTCGACCCGATCACGTGGCTAATGTGTCGCCTCTAGTCATCAGTCGCTGCATCAACAAAGCTCCCTACGGGGAGCACTCGGTCCAGCGAGCCCTTCTTTTGGAAGCCGCAATCAGCTAGGAATTGGGCCCACCAAGTCTTCGGCGCCCTCGGTCGAGACGTCCCAGCTACAGCACCGTCAGTCACTGCCGGCACCTGCCTCAGGGGCTTTAGCGCCCCGTTGCCGCCTCGACCTGCGGATAGCGAACCCCGACCACTCTGGGGGCACTGCTGGGCTATCCGCTCCACTTCCCAATGGATCCAGGCAACACGGGTCCTCAAGTACCCATCGTCCAGTGGGATGGGAGGTAGATCCCCCCTCAGAAGATGGCCTTCCTCAGCTCTCCTGATCACTGAGGCCTTCTGGCGGTATAGGTGGCTATGCTCGAACCACCACCTGGCGTAGTGAACGTCGAACCGGCCTCGATGCCCCAGTCCCGACATCGGTAGCCGCTTCGACTCCCTGCAGCAGTAGAAATCCCACCATGCTACAGCTAGCAAGTGGGTGTCCCAGCCTCTGTACTATCAGCTCGTCAAAGGAAACTCCTGGTTCGGCGGGATCCCCTGGTCGTAGCCAAAGTTCCTCATGAACCTGTATGGGTAGTACAGCTCCAAGGAACTCATCGCGGACCGGTGCAGCACCAACACCGCAGGCCGGGTGCTCATCACCTACTCTGTGAACAACAACGCCTCTGGCTCCCTCTGGTAGGGGAGGGCACTGGTTGCCCCTCCACTCGACGGCACTAGGACCAGGCAGGAATCCCTCGTGGCGCAGTCAAAAGGCATCCCCTCCTCACCCCTCCCAGGTAGGTAATACAGGGCCCTCCTGGCCCCCTCCAGCTGTGCCTCAGCATCCCCGTCTGGCTGCCCGGTGAAGCTGAACAGCAAAGGCGCCACCGGTTTCGCCATGGTCCCCCAAGTCACCAGCCCTGGAAATAGTAGGCCCACCCACGCACTGAGGTAGTGGGTCGGCAGAAGCAAGCTCCTCTCTCATGGCGCCGGGTGAGCCACCAGTACTCCTAGCCCCTGGTACATAGTAGCCAATGCTATGGGAGCCAAAGCTAGTCGTCGTCCCTCAGCCAGCAAGCATGCTAGCCATAGCAACTCGACCCTCAGTAGGCCATCCTCCCCGTGTGAGACCACAAAGGTCGCCAACCAGTAAGCCAAGTAGGCCGCCAGGTGCGTCATGTCTGGTAGCCCATGGGGGTTCCACCCCTCTCGCGGCGCGTAAATGTACCTCGAGTACGTCCGAAATCGCAGCTCTGCCTCTGTGTACTCCTCCCACGGGGTTTGGTCCCACACGAACTCCTGGTAGAAAGCAAAAGGGCCCGTTGTAGAAGTAACGGACCCACACATTCAATGGCACCCTAGGAGTCTATGCTGCTCGGTCTCTCCTGGCTAGGGTTAAATCCCTCTAGGTCTTTAGTAGATACTGATAACTATAAGGAACTCAGTATCGCCCCTACCCATCAATATGGCTGCGGTGGAGATCATCCAGCACAACCTCCTCATACCCCTCGCCGCTGATCGGTAGCCCAGAGATCCAGAACAAAGACCATAAGTCAAGTGAGGTCTCTCCTTCAGCTGTCACTACTGTGTTCCACCGACGGTTGAAGCACTCCAACAATCCCTGCAACAGCCCCGTATAGCACGGGTATGCGTACAGCGTCGAGGTCACAGCATATATGATGCCTACTTTATCCAGCAACATCCGATAGTGGTGCACCATCCCCATCAGCCACTCGGTGGCTCCCTAACGGTACCGGTGTGAAGGGATCACTGCCCAACGGCCATACCAACTGACAATGGTCTGCCGCACAATCCCATCTAAGATGCTATGGTCATCATATCCCTCGCCGGCATACTGCAGTCCAGACGGCTCCAACACCAGCCCAGCCGTGCCCTCTATCTCAGTCCTATGGTGGCCGTGTAAGTCCCAAGAAGCAGGACCCATCGGTCCGACTCGGACCCCAAACTGATCGGCTTTACTGAAGAAGCCCAGACACTCACCACTAGGGAACTAAAACTACCTCCAGTAATCCCCAGAGAAGCTTGAAAAGTTATAAAAAGTAACCCTCTACAGGCTGTCCCTACCCACCAAAATTACCCGTCTAAGCCGGCGACGTGCTCCCGCAACCTGCGAATCTCCCTCCTCCATATCGAGGGGGATGTAGCTCCCAATGAACTCAAACAAGTAGCAGTCCAAGGGAAATTCTACGGGGTAGCCTCTACTGTGGCCGTAGGTGTATAATCCACCTGCTCCTGAAATTCGGGCCACCTCCACGGCCCCAACTCTGCTCCCCCTCTCGCTGATGGGGCCCTTAGCTACCGCCGTGCTTCCCAGGTCGAGCCGATCTGCACCCACCACAATAACAACTGGCAGGCCCAAGGGAGGCATGGGCCGCTCAGTCCTCTATACCCAGTGATCCTCCTCTTGAGTCACACGTCTCGGGACCTGCTTATCCCTGCCGAATCGTGCCATAGCTGCAAAATAGAGCACGAAGATAATCAGTGCACCAGAAAGTCAACATATACAATGCAACAAAATAGAGGCACATGAAGTGTCAAAATACAACTACAACCACCCAGAATGAGGGGCTCACGGGTCGTACGCCCTCGTCTCCGCCTCTGACGCATGCCCCGTGGGGGGCATTTGTTGTACCCGAATGATTTACCAGTAAAATGCTGAGGAATAAGGGTTCAGGGATTTCCCTGACCACCTTTAAGGCGTGGGCTACCCAGACCTTCTTGCGACTCCGTGGGTCCGACCAAGGGCCCCATCCAGTTAACCGTGACATACGGTTACACTAGCAACTAGTCGGGACCATTCCCAACCACTCAGTTACGGGCTTTGCCTCCACTTTATTCGGCTGCTCGGGCCAACTCGGGGGCTCTCTGACTCCAAGCCATGCCACGTGGCACCCAGTGACAAGGCCAGGGGCTTACCCCGAGAAGCCTTCTTTCAACCCTCCAAGGTCAAAGGGAGACCTAACTAAGTCAACCACAGGCTCTAGAGGCCCGCAGTATGCATATACAGCTCCCACACGTGTGTCGGGCATTTCCCCAAACACCTTATGGGAGCATATATTCCAGCCCTTCTACGGCAAACCGCGGGCCAACCCGCGGCTCCAGCATACCAACTAGGTTCTACAACAACCCTCCAGCAAGTTGGGACCACCCCTGGCCCTCAGACACGTGGCGATGAGCCACTTATCTTTAGCTTATGGGCCGACCCGAAGCTACCCGGCCAACCCTCCATGCAACGTGGCACGTAGCATGTGGCCAGGCCCACGTGCCCAAAGCGCCTCTTCCTAGCTCTCACGAGCTCTCATCCTCATCCCAAGGCCCATCCCAAGGCCCCTCAGCCAGTTAGCCAGGCCGTTCAATAACCCGGGGTGTGTCGGGCATTCACCCAAGCACCTTGCAAGCGGCAGCTACGACTCTACAACAATGGCACCCACAGGCCGATCTTGGCATCTTGGAGCCCTTTGTCCCTTAAAGGACACCCATAGACAACGAAAGAAGACCCCCGAGGGCCATCCCTCAGGGTTGCAACTTGCCCTAGGCCAGTTCGCCCCAGGGCACGGCTGCGCCCCCAGGGGGGGTGAACTGGGGGAGATAGGCTATCGGGGTTGGGGGGCTAGGGGGTGGTCTGTGAGCAAGGGAGCCACTGAAGTGGGAGAAGAAAGGGGCTGTTGGGGTGAGACTTTTACATGTGATCTAGAGAGTGACTCAGGTCAAGTCAGACCGAGTCACATGTGACTTAAGAGTATCATACCGGATCAAGAAGATCCCGATCTGATACGTATCACCAAGTCGTCGAACATCAATTTGAAACTGCATTTTTGACATGTCGTGGTTCCAACAGATGGATGAATAACTAAATCTATCCAAGAAGGGCATGATCAATTATTACAGGGATTCCGTAAATTAACTTTCTTACACGCTAATAATTGTGAAAGGAACACCTAGATTGATGGCACGAGGTCTTGCTATGGGAGCTATGAATGAACTACTCCCTACAATCATAAAAATTGCATCAGTAAAGAGAATAGGTCCTACATGCAACTACATATATAGGCCTGTGAATTCTATGAGGGCCACTTTGGTAACAGGTTAAGCAGGGTTAGGATGAGTTAACTAGGGTTGGGTGAGTTATTTTCTATTTGGTATTTTTTTCTTAACCCGGGTCGGATATGGTTAAAGTGGATTAACTCATTCCTTAGAAATAGGTGGAATGAGTTAATCCACCCGGGTTAGGGTTAGAGGTGTGGTGGGCCAACCCTGGTAAGCCACCCACCTCTAACCTAACCCGTTACCAACGTGACCGTAAGTGATATCCCCATGAATGGGCCCACTTATCTTGATGCCTAAAGTCGCTCAGACCAACCCTTCCTAGGCAGCCTCAGGCCCGGAAGTCTGAGTAACAATCACTCGGGAAGAGCCCAAATGGCACCCGAGTGTAACTGGCTGATGCTGCCCCCATCGCTTGGGAAAAGCCCAAGCGTCCTCTGAGACCATGTTCCACGCTCAAACCTCCAATGTGAGGAGAAGATATCCCCTAAGGATTATCGGATCGGTTCACCACATAGAGTCCCCTTGATAATGAGGGGAGATTTCTCTCAATGGGGTGCTTATCAGGGCGAAAGTCATGCTACTGCTCGGAGGCGGGAAGCTCAAAAGGATAAGGGAGAGTAAGAGTCCTTCAACGGTGGAGAGCCCTCCTCCAGGACGTAACATCCCCTAGTCCCTCCGGCTACCTTACCTCCGGCCAGGAGAATAAGGAGCTATATAAACTCGAGAAGACCCTCCAGAAAGGGAAGCTTTCTTGAGTGATCGACACCACACTCACTGGTGGAGAGCGATCTCGTGCCCATCATTCTTTTGTCCTCCTGCATCCCTTCCACCTACACTCTATCAGCTTGCTGACTTAAGCATCGGAGGATTTTACCCGGGATCTTAACCATGGGCTCCTCTGATCCATTTCCTGCCTTGTAAAACCTTCAACCGTGGTGGCGACAATCGGGGCCGATCCAGGATCATGCGGCTCAGGATCCAGCGCGAGATCACGCCTCTTCATCTGGCGCCATCTGTGAAAAACGTACAAAGAGTCAATATGATGTGAAAAAGTTCTAGTAGGAGAAACACTTGCAACAAAGGAAAGGCATCAGCAACCGTGAACTGGCAACATGTGCCCTCCCGCTCCTCTACGAGCCCCCTCTCCAATGCCAATAATCAAGCTAATGCCTTACCTCTGTCGACCGTAGGGGGACAACCCACTCCCGGGAACCCTAATGCCCTCCAGACCCTCAATGCCAAGTTGGATATCCTCATCGATTTGATGAGGACCCAAGTGGCCAGGGAGGAGAGGTCGTGGCTTCCTCGGGTGAGTCCCCCCCGAGCAGAAGCCTCTCGGCAAATGGCCGGAGGCCGCTTCACTCTCCAAGGCAGGCGACTCATCAGTAATAGGTCAGGCGGGCCCTTGCAAATCTCGCCTCCAGAGCAGGAAGCTTCCTCCAATCTGTGAGGAAAGAAATCCAGGTTACTTCGACAACACTCGAAAGTAGACGCCCCCACCGAGGAGCAGCGGGGCAACTACCGGGGACATACTCACAGTCCTCCTGCTCCACGACAGCCAGAGTTGTCCCTCCGCCTGCGGGACTTTGAGTAACGCTTTATCGAATAGGAGTGTGCCCTACAAAAGAACTCCACCCAAGATGACGAGGAGTAATCCTCGTTCTCCGACCAAATCTTGAAGGCCAAAGTCTCACCAAGAGTCTCACTGCCGACCTTCAAGTCCTATGACGACCAGGATGACCTGGCCTACCATTATAACAGCTTTGACTCCCTAATGACCCTGTACGAAGCATCCGACACCGTCAAGTGCCGAGCGTTCGTGACCACTTTGTTCCAGGGCACTCAAACCTGGTTCCGGGCACTCGCCCTCGGTAACATCCTCAACTTCAAATAGTTCGGGGGATTGTTCAAGGAAAGCTTCACCGACAGTGGCCCTCCAAGGTCAATTGCGGGACTATTGGCGCTCAAACAGGCATAGGGGAAAAAGCTACGGGCTTACATCACTACAAGAAAATTGACATTTACCTACATTCGGTAGAGTAATCTTATTGTATCTAGTGGCCCATTCAAAGAGAACCTGGGTCTTCTCCTTTGGGAAGAAATAAAGTTTCTTCATTCTGGATCACAGGGAGGTGCTTTCCTATTGTTCAGCCGCCTTGGTGGGAGGAGTGTTAGCAACTCCTTTATCCTTGTTCTTCTGCTTCTCGAAATCCTTGAAGTTGACTATATTGACTTCTTTGGGCGTAGGCCACTTGTCAATCGACTTCGCCTTGTGAATCGAGGCACCTGGTGTGGATGAGTATCTGGCGAGGAAAGTTTCAACTTCTGCCACCACATTATTTAATTGGTCAAAGGACCTGATCTCCATGCCGATCATCTTTTCGAGGACTTCGCGCCTCAAATTCTGCTTACATATCTGGACTGCATCCTCTTGTTGTGGTGGGTGGCTACACCTCTTGCTGAGGTTCTGCCACCTCTTGATGTATTCTAGGGTAGTTTCATCAATCTTCTTCCTGGTTGCATAAAGTTCGGCCAAAGTGACCTCCCTTTTGGTGACATAGAAGTACTCCCGAAATTTTCTCTGCATATCTGGCCAATCGCTGATGGATCCCACCAGCAAGTTCGAGTATCATTCGAAGGCGAGTCCCGTGAGCGAGGACCCGAAGAGCTTCAGCAGGTATGATTCATCAGTCGCCAAACCACCCATCACATTGATGTAATAGGCTATGTGTTCAACGAGTCTTGGCCGTTAAATTTGTCAAACTTCGGTGGCTTGTTGACCCCAGGAGACAATCTTTTTGCCGCATGATGGATAGGGTAAGGCACCTTGTACACATCAAAGGAAGTATATTCTTTGCTGCCTCAGTCAGCTAGCTTCGATCATCTATTCAATCATCAACTTGTTTGCTAGCGCTGGATCCACTGGTGCCGGGTAAAAATGAGCCGACTGGCTTTAGGGCGTTGCCAACACCGTCACCTGAGGTACCAGGATGGTGCCTTGGTGTTGGGGAGTCAGAGGTGATATCGAGGCCATGCCCCCAGTGTAGTTAGCAATCGACTGAGAGGCCGTCATTTGGGGTGAGCCTTCAAATTCATCAGCACCTCGCTGGGATGATTCTAGAGGAGGTTCGACCTGCTATAAAGTAGAAGCATGCACGGTTAGTTCGCTCACTTGCCTCTTCAGAGCTTTGATCTCCTACTGGTAGGCTTGAAGCAGCATCAACATTGTCGGATCGGTGGTGGATAGGTTGGAAGCTTGACTTCTCCCTTCCATTGGAATTTTTGGAGAGTGGGTTGGCCTTTCTCCTTCGTCTTCTGTGGTAATCACATTTGTCGTGATGGTGACCGCATCTGCACTTGTCTCACCGACGAGGGCTTGTATTATTTCAGTCGCGGCCCTTCTTCTTCTGGTGACGGGGCCTGGCCTTTCGGTGAGCCTGGCCACCTCTTCTTGGTCTTTCGAGAGGGCCCCATACTGACTGGCCACTCCGGTCATATTGCAGGTGTAAATCTGCAGCTTCTTATTTCTTCGGGTTGCTCTCCTGGATGACTGTCCGGGGAAAGTTTATCTATCAAACACTGATATTCTCGATGTGGCTTCTTCACGGAGGGGTGGCCCATAGTATCCCGAGTACTCCGCATCTTCAATGTCTTCCGGGTTGATTTGTTGCCCCCGGTTCCTTTCCATGTCATTCATGACTTCTAGGAGCTGTTGGGGTTCCTAAGAGGGTGTTTCCAACGCCGCGTAGATATCCTCGATCTTGCCCGCTGGTGGGGCAGACCACTAGTGATGGAACCCTGAGTAGTGCCGGAGACTTTTCGGTGAGGCACCTTCGTTCGGTCATCTTGCCATATCTTCTATTAGTGGAATAAATATTTGCCTGCCAGGCATAGGTTCGGAAGGCTGGCCTTTGAGGTGCTCGAGTTGGCACCTCAGTCTTCTCATCTACATCTTCCTTTTCTTCTTTCTCGAGCCGATCAGGCTCTGGTTGAGTTGGGGTTGGGGGCCGCCTCTTGGGCACCCATATTTGTTTGAATTTTGTCGGCCTTGGGGTCGGCCCTTACTTCGGCTTGGACCTAGTATGGTCCTCTCAATCTCGGGCCAGTGCTTGGAACTAATTGTGCACCAGCACCGTCGGGATCACCTTGTTGGGTGGGATCGTGGCCTGGCGACCATTCAGGTACACTCGGACTCCTCCGATCATAATGGATTTGCCCGAGAGGGAGAGCTGGCCTTGCATGGTACCAGCAACCTTCTTCGTCACCCTCTTGGTAGCCGGAGTATGCTTCTTTCTTGCATCAATATAGTGGACATAGCAGTCCACCACCTTCATTTCTTCAGGTGTCGCCTCCGCAGGGGTGATGGGCTCGACCTGCTGGATCTCCAAGAGGTCCACGAACATGACCCCCAAGAAGGTGGGGAACCCAACTACTGGGGGGAAATCGCCGAATCGGATTGGCACCGCCAAATAGCCATGCTCTGCATGGCTCGCCACCACTAGTGGACCGAAAGTCACCACCATTGGTCTCAAAATCTAGCTTCAACAAATTAACAAACACAGAAACACGGAACAATATTGGGGTCCGATAGAAACAAATTAATGGGAATGAACTTCTCATTGGCTCTCCAATAAATTCTTGTTGGGAAACGCGACATAAGTCAGGGTACCAAAAATAACAATGCCCCTGTTATAAACAGTAATTTTCTTCTGGGAGTTCCGCCCCCGAAAACTCTCGCAAGGGACGCTACCTCCTTGACCCCCGCGACTTGATCGCATAGATCAATCCACGTGCGAGGACGCACGATGACGAATTCGGGCTCCACACTCTAACAATTCTTTCTAAGGGAATCCAATTCTTCTCAAAGAAAAAGGGGCAAGGAGTGCAACCAGCACTGAAGCTGTCCTCCATCCTTTGAAAGGGACCTGCCCCTATTTAATTAGTTTGTTTTTATACAAAGGCAGAATATATATATGATAAGGCTGGCATTTTGGAATGGGCAAGTGTGAAGACACATTTTGGGAATCCAATCGTAAAATATCCTCTCAAAAGTACGCTCTCTCTTTAATTACTTTTCACATGCTCAAGTATACAAATTTATTCCTCAGCTGTCGACCATTGCACTTGGTCACGTTGTACTCGGGATATAAACTCAATCACAACACACAAAACGATCGATGACATAATAATAAATTGAGCCCACCGATCTCACTCTTGTTATGCACAGTGCATCCATCTCTTTACTGGTGTTATTTATAGTGTCGTCAATTCTCTTAATTATGCTCTTGGCCTAGACGATGCCCATTACATTAAAGCATGTCAAACGAATCTTATCCTCCATATGCCATGCCCGCTTTGTGATATATTACTGCCGTTAGTACTCTTTACGGTGTTGAATGCATTAGTGATCCAAAAGTTGTCGACGCAGAACATTTTAGAGGCCTATTAATCACCACGTGCGGTTGGAGCCACCTCCCCTACAGAACGTGCAGGTAGTGCCACCTTCAATTCTCAGTTGGCGGCTGCACACTGCATCCATGTCATGAGGCAGGTGATCTCATCGATCTCCATTTTTACCTCTCCTCCAATTAATGGATGGATGATTTCTATTCCCAAAACCTCCTAACAGTCTTCTCAGAGATAATTAAGCGCCACCTCCCCTACAGAACCGGTCCAGCCTCTCCACAAAAACCTCACTCTCATGAAGACTGGCCAACATAAATATATGTATATCCCACTCCGCGAGTAGAATGGCCGCCCCACATATCTTCCATGGGGCCAATCCAAAAGGGGAAGCAGATTCTGTGTGGTTTCCAATGTTATTCCTTCTGGCCGGTCAGGTGGGTCAGTGTCCATATCCCTGCATGCAGCTTCCTTTCTGCTGGCCACCGCCTATAAATAGAAGGCTCAAGGAGGAGGATCGACGACGCAGAAGCAAGATCAGGCGGCCTGATGTGTGTTTTTTTTTGTATATATCCATGCATGGTGTGGAGGTCCACGCATGAAGAGGCAGAGAGTGGAGTGCAGCCAAGGATGACTTGCCGGCATCATGGGCGAAGAGGCTTCCCGGCGGTGGCGTGCCTCGACCGCAATGCGCCGCCGGCAAGTTGTCCTTGGCTACATTTTGCTCTCTTCTTCTCATGCCAGGCTCTCGCACGGGCGCCCCAGTGGAAGGCTCGAGCTGGGCATGCAGCATGGAGTGGAGGGATATATATCTATCCATAGCCTTACATGCACTTGCAGATCGGACCGGGCAGTCTGAATGTTTGATACATGCTTCGCTGATCTTGAACAAGGGCCTTCTCTATATTTCCTTGGTGTATGTCGTCTCTAACCGATCATCTTCTTAATTAATTCCCCGTACACATATATGTTTGTGGTGCCTAAGTAAGTGATAAGGATCATATATACCATCCGCCGGCGGTGATAGTTATATGTGAATGCAGTGTGGAGGGCGTACTGTTGAGGGCATGAATCCAATAGGATGGGTCGACGTACGATCTCGATCATGCCCTGGGTAGCATGGCGCAGTGAGACCGAGCATGCCATTGCCGTTCCATGCATGGTGAAGTACTTGGGCTGTGCTCTTCTTTCTTTTGAGCAGCGGTGCATGCCTGCAGCCCTTCATGTGAGTCAGAAGCCATGGAAAGCTTTTGACACAGATAGAGTATACGTTTCATGAGAGAGACCCAGGACTTGGAATCTTTTTGTTTTCCTTGTTTAGTTTCCATTTTCAACATGAAACTCATTAACGGACAGACGTGCATGGATCTAGCTAGTATGAGTCAGAAGCCATGGTGAGCGCGCGCGTAAGAAAGGAAAATTAAGCTTCAATACACAGACAGTACAAAGGGAAGAAAATTAAGCTTTCGATACAGGGAGTGTGTGATGCCGAGACTAGTTAGAACCTATTTTTTATCTTCTCTAATTTACTGGATGGACATTTTCCTGACTATTTTCAAGCAATCACATTCTTAAAACCACCGTACGTAAATATTTTGTTTTTATCTCAATTTTAGGAAGTTTTGGGGTTGACGGCCCGAGCTGAGTGCTGAGGAGCCAAACACCGTAGGGTGGAGACCCACACTGGAAGTCAGCTTGGCTGTGGCTCAGGGCTATAGGCCTGAGCGGATTGTAAGACTGGGACCAAAACCTGGGATGCAAGGCTTGCGTCGGAAGTCGGTTGAGACTGGGCATGAGGACTAATGCTTCCCTGGGCTGGGACTGGTCCAGAACCCCTACGGGAACCGGTGGCAGGAGAGCCGAGCCTGACGCTCGGCCGGGCTGTCGGGACTGGTAGCTGGCGTGGCGCCTATGGACGTCAAAAAATGATAATGATGATCATATGGCATGCACGTCTCGACACTCGAGAGCAAGCCAAAGATGGAAATACCGAATAAATCTCATACCTCACCCGACCAGGACGAGAGCTCACTTGGTGGCCCGCCACCCAATAAGAAAGCCCCTCAAGCAGAATAAATGGTGGTGACTTCGAAAAGAATCCATTCGATGCATAAAATGGCGCGGAGGGGCCTTAAACCGACACGCCTTAAACCAGCGCGCCCCCTATTGTGGTTAGAATGGTGCGCCCCCTCTTGCTTCGCCAAATACGACGCGCTCGCCTTTGGAGGATGCCCCCCCTGGCTTTTGTTAAAACGGTGCGCCCCACTTGATGTTGTTAAAATGGCATGCCCTTATGAGTTGTTAATATTGCGTGGTGATTTTGAAGGCCTATTCTAGTGCGGGTTAAAATGACGTGGTCACTATTCCGCCACGTCATTTTGACCCCTCATTCTCAAAGCGCACAGTAGACTATTCTCTGAAGTCTTAACCTGGCATGCAACCTTGCCATCCCATCATCAATGCGGTCCCCTATTTGTTGCGAATGGCATGACGATGAACAAGCTTGAAATGGTTAAAACGTCTATTATGATCTGGCGGACAACTGAGCATATCCTTTAAGTGGAAGTTCTCGAGCCCTGCATCACCGAGCGATCATTCTGTCGACCGGCTGCCCACTCCCCTACGAAGCATGGTGACGACGACGTAGCACGCGAAGAAGCTCGATAGCAACACGGTCGCGATGTGGGCAAGCGGCGCGGCATGCTCCTCTTCGAAGAAGAATAAACTGAACACTTCACCCGTGAGATATATAACAAGCACTGGCTGAAATATCTCTCAGCTAGCCATTCTAGAGGAAGTAAGGGGCTCTCGGCTGTGGGTAGTGAAGAGAAGAAGGATAAGAGAGAAGGAGTTTGGTCCCCCGACGCCAGCAGGGTGAAGAGAAAGAAAGACAAAGTGTGTGAGAGAGGGAAGGTGAGTTTAGAGGCGGGAGGAGCTTGTGCTCCATCCCCCCTTCCCCGTCGATGTATTCTCTCCCCCCTTGCAATGTACTTCTCCTCGCCTTGAGATGAACGATCATGTATTTGAACCTTCCACCCTTTTCCCTTTAAGGATGAATGAAAAGAATGAGTTTTGCAAGCGTGCCTAGCCCTCTATTGCTTTGATCTCTTCCCCTTTCTCTCGCTTTTTTCTTATCATCCAAGGACCTCAGAGGTTTGTCTCTCCGTGGCATGGACTTCGGGGAACCCGTCCGTGGGATGAAGAGCTATGGCCCTTTGTGGCAAACACTCGCCCTGCTTCGAAAGTTCATCGCCCGTGAGTCGTGGTCGCTCTTGAAGGCTAGCCCTCGAGTGCTCCACACTCACACATGGGTTTGGACCACCGTGAGGCCACTCTGATTTTTGAGGGTTATCCCGGAGCAATCCGTTTGGTGGCGTTCTATTACCCCTGACAAGTCCCAGTCTAGGGGAGGTGTTGTCCGATTTTCACCAGGAGATTAAGATCACTCAAGAACAAACGAACAAAGACAATCTCTGTGAACTAATCAACTAAACCTCTGTGAACTAACCCCCCCGAATAAAACACTTAAATCTCATGTTCACTCACCTTAACAAACCATCAACGATGCTTAAACCTTCATCCAATTGATCTATGGTGTCAATTGAACAATCAATCTAACTCTTGATCCCTCTATTACCTAGAGAACCAAGAACAGAAAGTAAAACAAGCCCACATAACGAATAAAAACTCAGGAGATGCTATCTCGGCACGGCCTAAAACAGCGTGGTGACTATTCCACCCCGCCGGTTTAACACCACTCTCATAACCCCATCTCCCTTGCTGAGCCTTAATACGGCGCGCCCTCTATTGAGGTTCTAATCTGGCGCACATTTCATTGAGCCCCCTATTTAGGCGTGGCCAATCCCGGCGTGCCCCCCCTTAAAGCTTCTATTCCAGCGTGGTCATATACGGTGCACTCTGTGCATCACTATAGCTCCTAATCCGGCACTGTCCCTTTGATGCTTTAATCTGGCGCGCTGAATGTTGGGGGATGCTCCCCTTGTAACACCTTGAAACGGCGCCCTCTTTTGCCATCAACTTGTGGTGCACATGCCTTTAATACGGCGCGCTCTTTTCACCTCCCTATTCTGGCGCGGCCATACCTGATGTGCCTCCTTAACACCTTTTGAAAAGTTTGCGTGTTTGAAATGATGTTCTTTAGTCAGACGGAAATCCTTCGTGTGTGTCGACACACCTGGTGCCCTGCGTCGACGTAGCTTCCAGTTTGCATGGGCTGCTGTGAGCTAGGCTGAGAGTGGAACGAGTGTGCGTCGACGCAGCCTGAGGTGTGTGTCGACGCACCTTATCTTCTGCGTCAGCTGGACTGAAGGTCTTACTGATATGTGTTGACGTAGCAATTGGGATGTGTTAACGCATTCTATCGTCTGCTCGGGTTGCTGTGGGTAGACCAGTGTGTGTTGACGTAGCTGAAAGGTTGCGTCGATGCACCCTTATAAAAATGCATCCGAAGCGGGTTCTGTGAGTCAGCCTTGTGTCGACGCCCTGTGAAAATGGTGTTGACGCAGCCTAAAAGTGTCGCTCGTTTGACTGATGTTGGAACTGAAGTTGTGTCGACGCAGTGAAGGAGTTGTGTCGACGCAGTTGAAGAGCATTCCCTGTAGCTGGGACTGGATCTGAAGCTGTGTCGACGCATTGAGATGCTTGCGTTGACGCACTTGTTTATGTACACTTGAATCTGCTTCAGGAGGTCGTCCTGAGTTGACACACTCAAGAATATGATGTGTCTGGAGTCGATGCAGCCTTGTAGAGAATTCCAATATGATTGGTGTTCGAACTGAAGATGCGTCGACGCGCAGGAGCACTTGGGTCGACGCAGCCTGAAGAGCGTTCTGGTGGTTCTTCTTCTTGTGAGAATGCGAGTCGACGCACTCATGAAGACTTAGTTAATTCATTCAGCCAATAAAGAAGATGTTTTAGATTTTGTCAAATTAACTATCTAATGGCTTATAGTAAGACATTATCAAAACACAATGCACAACATGGTCGACCTCGGTCGGGTCTCCCGCACTCGCTTTTTGTATGAACCCCTAGTTTTGGGTTTTTTTCAGCCCTTTCTCTCGCAACACGTCGCGTGGAGAGAGAGGAGAACGTCCCCCTTGTTCGTTTGTCGTCTTCCCCGTGCTGTGGGCCGCGAAGAGGAGATTTGTGCTTATCTGAGCTGCATGATACACGTGCGTAGGACTTCTTCGGCGGTGAGTACACCATCCTTTGCACTCCCTCCTCCTTGTTGCGAAGTTTTCTTTGTTCATGTTGAGCACTCGAGGGATACAAACCTCCCCTTTTTAGGGTTTTGTCCGGAACCACACGATCCTGACAATCATGGTGGTTTAATCCGGTTCCTGACCATCTCGCTTGTTGCGAAGAGTCTATAATTGCAGAAATATACAGGCTACAAAATCCCGATGTGTGGAAATATTCTATGGAGTGGCGATACGCAGAATAGTGAACCCTGACCGACTCGAGGTAAATCTCGATTTATCCGAGACAAATAATGGGTGCAACGGTGGCTGCTAGCAAGGAATAAGGGGGATTGGGGATTAAGGATGCGGGAGACTTTAATTTGGCCCTCTTGTGCAAGTGGCTATGGAGATTGGGGACAAGGGATGGACTGTGGGCAAACCTTGTCGGGCAGAGGTATTATAGTACGAGGGGGGTTTGGGACTTGGACACTCCACCCATGTCCCAAACCTCCCCCATCTGGCATTGCATTTTGACTTGTAGGGACTTCATTTTCTCTAGCGTTCGGGTCCGACTAGGGAAAGACAACAGGTGCCTTTTTTGGAAGGATAGATGGTGCAGTGAGCTCTCTTTGGAGGTGTCTTTCCCCATCGTTTTTGTTGTCGATGTTAACGCTTTGGGAACGGTGGACCGGGTTTTTGACCCCCATATTTCATGGGACATCTGGACGTTGACTTTCAGGAGGGATCTCAGGCCGACAGAGATGGAGGAGTTCCAAGACCTTCTCTGCCTCCTTGACTTTGCCCTACATTCCCTCAGGGAGGATGCATGGACTTGGAGATGGAGTAGGGAGGGGTCTTTCTTGGTTCGGTCTGTCTACACTTTTATCTCAGACAGAGGGCTGTGCCACAATCTTGCCTCGTAGATTTGGATGCCGAGGAGCCCACTGAAGATGAAGATCCTCACTTAGAGAATTTTTCACGGGAGGCTCCCCACCCGTGACCTGCTGGTTCGCTTTGTCCATGGTATCTAGTTGACTTGTTGTTTGTGTGGGTAGGACGATGAGACCCTGAACCACTTGTTTGTAGGTTGCTCGTACTCGCGGGAAGTGTGGGATGCGTTGGCTTCTGAGGGTCGATTGTCATATTGCCCGCCATATGGAGGTGTATCATTTCATCCATACTTGGGGTAGGACTTGGCCCCTTAGAGGAGATACGATTGTGTGGTGGTTGGTTTTTTATACCACTCTTTGGTCCTTGTTGGGTGAACAGAGCAATAGGATTTTTAGAAAGGAGACGAGTCGAGGAATCTCTTATTTCTTTTATTTGTGCTAGAGTGAGGGAATGGGTTGAGTTGTTTTGTAATGTGAATTTCCTCTAACTTCCCTCTTTGTTTTGTTGGGGGGCTAATGAGATCCGCACCAAGGAATGGCAGGCGGAGTGGTGGCCATGATGGTGGGCCGAAGGATGGCAGGACTAGGGGGTGCGGGGGAGTTGGTGTAGGTGTGGTGGAAGGCCAAGAGGTGGGCGAGAGTTTTGTCATCAAAAGACACCCGTCGTTAGGGGCCGGGCGGTGAGCAATGTTGACTTGAGCCGGTGCCGGTGGCTATTGTTGTTAAGGAGCAGATTGATGTTCTGGCTTGGGATTTTGATGAATCCTGAGTTCTTGTTGTTACTGCTGCTACTGTTGGGGTTGTTGCTGCGATTGCTGGAGCTGCGGCTGCTGGGGTGCCAACTGCTGCGGCCTTGCTTGTCTCTATCTCTCTTTGATATCTTCAATTAATTTGTGCATTTGGGCCCAATCAATCCTCTGGCCCTCGTGCAAGTCATATACCAAATCTCTGAATTGATAACATCTCTCTATCGTGTGCCCGATCTGCCGATGATATATACAATACCTTGACTGATCGGCTGTCGGATTCCAGATCTGACGTTCCGGAGGCAACTATATGTCACCAGTGTACATTAGAGCCGAAAAGATGTCAGGGAGGGCTTCTGGAAGTGGAGGATAATTGGCTCTCTTCGGGCCCGATTGAGCAAGTGCATAAGCAGCAAGAGGTGGAACATTGTGGTATTAAGGCGGTTGCTGTGGTGGTTGTGGTGGCGGTGGTGGTTGTTGTTGTGGTTGCTGAGGTGCTGGAAATGAAGGGCGAGGAGCTGGTGGAGCGGAGAATTGGGTATTACGTGGAGGCTGCTGGAAACGGGGTGGTACGGACTGGTTAACTGCTTGCACCTGCTCGTTCATCTGTACTCCCTCGGTTACTGGGGCCTGAGTCTTTCTAACAGATTTGGGCTTTTGGGCTTCAAATAGAGAGTGGATGGGGGAGTCTTTAAATTGGGTCTGGATAAACCAGGCTCAGTTGTACAGCTGGTGCATATTTGAAATATCGTTCATTGCCAATATGTTCTGGAACGTCGGAGTGGATTAGAAATCAATAGTTTGACTTTCTCTTCTTCCAGGATTTGCCTGGGAACACGTGAGGCCATCTGCCTCCACCGATCCGCATATGTAGCAAAGTCTTCGTCTACTTTCCTCTTCTCTGCAACTAGGTCAGTGAAAGAATACTCGGGGCCAACCCGATCTTGGAATCTTTGAATGAATTTATCCTTCACAGTCTTGAAACTTTCTGCCTCTTCCAAAGGCAAGGTACAGAACCATTCTAGCGTGACCCCATCCAATGATCGGCGAAAAAGTTATGCCATAAGGCGATCATCGTGCTGAAATCGCGCTGATTCATAAAGGAACTCCCTGACATGAATGAACGGGTTGCCATTCCCGTCGTACTTCCGGTATACGAGGAGCTCAGACTGGGGAGGAAAATGAATGTCCCTGAAGTTGGGAACGGGAATATCGGCAAGGGATTGTGGGCCAACCCTTTTATGGAGGAGATCGATTTGCTGCTGCATGGCAGCCCACTTTTCAAGAATTTCCCGTTCTCGGGATGGAGGAGACAAGGTAGGAAGAGCAGAACCTGGGTAGGGAGCAAGCGGACAGGCTACTGGAGGGGTAAACCCGTAAGATGGATAATGGGCTTGGGAAGGGCCCATATCAGAATAAGCAAGCTGGGCTGCCCTTGGCTGGAGGCGAGCAAAATCGGTCGGAGCCACAAGGGCATGTGGCGCTGGAGAGATGGTGGTGTAAGGATCAGAATAGGATGACAAGGGGATTTGGGTCTTCCCCTTATCGGGAGACTGGTGGGCTGAGGTAGAAGCCTGGCCCACTTCCATGTTGGGGAATCGGAGAATCTGAGGGTGAACTGGAGTGAGGTCAATGGGGGCCGCAGAGGTGGCCCCTAATCCAACAATCGAAAATGTAGGAGTGGCGGCAGCAGGCACGCCAGGGGAAAGAACTGAAGATGGGGCATCTACCCCTTGCAAACCTTGCTTGAGAAGGTGGAGTTGAGTAGGGTCCATCTGGGCCATCATGTGGAGAACATGGCTGGCCGAGTTGTGAGCAGATGAATTAGAAAGAGAGGGTTGGGAACCCTCAGGAGTGGTAGACGAAAGAGGGGGGGCGGACCCCTCTCTCCCCTAGAAAGAAATGACCCTAGATGGGTCCTCCAAAAGTCCCTTAGGAAGGGAATCCTTGTGGGCGTGGGAAAGATTATAGGATGACATGACTGGAGGTGAGTCGAACAATGGATTAAAATAGGAGATGAAATGGGAGTTGCCCCTAGGAGACGATCCTGTGGGAATGAGGCAACTCCACATGCACTAATCACTGTGGGGAAATAAAACACAGACAACCCTAACCAAGAACAAAACCAATCAATATGCACACTAAAAGAAGGGAGAGATGAGAGGAGAATCAACCAATTAATCAACCAAGTTTGTTAATGATGCATGAAAATTTTTTATGATTTCCCTCTTGAGGACCTTGGTGGATTAATTAAAAAGATAATTCACTCAACCACAAGGTACTGTTTAGTTGCGAGGTAGGGATCCGCGTGACCCCTACTGAGTCTGGCTGTGACTCACCCTTCCTACTTTCAGGTGGATAGCCTCGACTTTCAGACCCTGCGTCTCGAGCTTTTGGCAGTTGCGTCAAGTGTACCAGCAGTAGTTGGTCTGTCCTCCCTCTGTACATTTGACCGGGGTATGTCCCGTGTAGTTGTACTTGTGGACTTTTCTTTCAGTCGTGAGACTTGTACATTTGTAATTTCTAGACTATTGTATGTATTTTATCATGCTACTTGTTTAATTTGCTTCTGCACTTAATTATTAATTATCGTTTAAATTAATTTGTGCATTGTAATCCCAATTCGTTATACAACTCCTCAACAAAGTCCACTAACCCTTCAGGAGCCTCATCAGCCTCTGGGGTGGCGTCCCGAGTTCTTGGTAGCAGTAATCTGATGTTATCGGGTTGTCGGTACCCGGAGCTCTGGGTCGTTATAGTTGGTATCAGAGCAGCGTTGAGGACTTGTATAAGGAATTGACATTGCATAGCGTTAGTCCAGAACAAGTCTACTTGAGTCGTCTACTGCTGGCTTAGGGTGTTTTCTGTGATTATTGATGTGATTTTCATCGGTATGTGCTTCTTAGGTTTTGATGGCGCGTCACCGGAAGGCGCGTGTTTCCAGGGAAGAAAACAGTGCTCCTACTCTGGTGGTTGTCGTGATGGTTTATGCATCTGCACCGAGTCAAGTTTCAGCGGTTCCCGCCCCTATTGTGGAAGGCTTGCCGGATATTCAGCATGGATCGCAGGGTGAAGCCGTGCTGCCTCGTCTGCCGCCAGGAGCAGGGCAAGTGATATCTCAAGTGCGCACCTAGGTTGAGTCCGCTCAGCCCGGTGTGCAGCATCACCTCATCCCTCAACTGATCGGGCAGTTGCAGCAGGTTTATCTGCCGAGCATCCCCAGAGTTCCTTCCGTTGTTCCCACTGCCGATGGTGCTTCTTCTTCCAAGTCCAAAGGCAGGTAGTTCCGGAGATTCAAGAATAAGGGACGTGAGAAACAGCGTTCCCAACAGTCTTCTGCCGGTGTTGTTCCATCGTCAGTTCCATCTTCTCAGCAGCGTCAGGGACCTGCTATCAGTCAGCCAGGATCGAGTGGGAGGTGTGGTGGTAGCCACCCTGGCAGGCCATGTTCCTTGCTGGTGGTTTATTTTCGCTATGATCAGCCATGCCATAATGTTCGAGACCGCCTGTTCAGGCCAAGACTGATGTAGTTCTCTGCATTCGCCCAGCCACAGCAGCTCCAATTTCAACCCGTGCCGCCACGACCTCAGCAGGACTCACCAACATCTCAGCTTCCTTGGGCTGGGTAGTGACGTCCTATCTTTTGGAAGTTGTGTTTTCTGTCTTTCGATTAGTTAATTTGTGCCTTAATTATTCCTGTTGCTCGAGTATTATGTGATATAGTTATTTGTTAATTGTTCATTATGATAATACTATTTGTATGATTGTGATTTTCTCTTCTCCTGTCCTTGTTGTTTCTCCCGTTCTACTTTCTCCCTCGTTTCTCTTTTCCTTCTGTTTTTCTCGACGCGGGGTGCGCTACCGTGCCGAGTTGACTGAGGTAGAGATGCGATGGAATGGACTAGAACGTGATGAAATAATGGATGAGGTGGACGTTGGCAGGATTCATGGGTGGATCCTAGGCTAACGTGGCATGATTATTTTATCGCCTGTGATTTTCATAGAAGTCCGTTCCTTTGCGTGGGCTCAGTGGCTTGTCACCTGTAGTGTCGATAGCCCTGTATAGTAATCCGCATTATGCTCCGTGTTTTAGGTGGAGTAGTTGATTCTACTCTTTCCCTCATTGTATCCGATTATCCAAATTCGTCGATTGTTCGATGTTATTGCTTGACGGCTATCTTTTATACCATTTGTGCTTTTTAAGAATTCCTTAGTATTATTCCCGTTGGCATTTCCCTTTTGGTCGGGATTTGCTGGTATTCGATTCTTCTGTCAATTGCTCAGGTAACTGTTGACCATTCGAGTTGTGGTGATGGTCGTACATGTTGTTACGATGCTTTGGTCATCCCAGCTTAAATCTAGTCAGCTCCTGACATGTTTTGCTTCTGTTATGGTTGAAGTGCTTGATTGGATCAACTTGGCTGAGAAGCTGTTCGAGCGAACTAGGCTCTTCCCTTCTTGGTGAACTTCTGTTAGTAAGCTCGATGCTTCCCATGTTGTTTGGTGGATCTCTTTGTGAGGTTGGCCTTAGAATTGTCGTTTCAGTACCACCTTGTCATGTGTCTGCTCAAGTGTGGACAATTTGATTTGAGCCTGATCATCTTGTTGTTTTACGGTTGCGTGGCTTTGGACCTAATTTCTGTGTCGAGAGCTGTTGTGTACCGTATTATCGTCGTGTCATGTCCAACGGCTGATGTGATGTGAGGCTCATTTGTCATTTGCAGGAAGAAAGGTAGGCTGAGATTAGTACTTTTCCTTGGACTTGGTGCTGAAGCTGGTGGGACGACTGGATGGAATGCAGGCGTGCCAATCGATTTCTAGACGATCACCTATGGAACCAAATGTTTAACTGGGGATGTGCCGCCAAGGCACGGCACGTGAGCATAGAACGTTGTGCGTTATGTGGAGAGAAGGAGGTTCTGTAGGTACGAGTGTAAATGAATGTGGGGGCTCGTGTACTGGACGTCTTCTCAATCGACCACAAGCGGTCAGTATTTTTTTTACATTAGGTGGAGCCCAAACACCTTTGTTTCTACTACCGAAGAAAGAGTCAGGGGCCCCGGGGGCCGCGACATCAGGAGGGCTTCGTCCGTGCAATAGTGACAGGGCAATAGCAACACAACAGGGATAACTGGGGGCAGAGAGACTAGTTCTGGTGAGGAGGGGGATCCGCTCCCCGAATGGATTACATGACTTATATGCCGTGAAAGACATCTATATGGGGGCATGAAAGCCCAATTACAAGTGCTTGGAAGCCGCGGGACAATTCCGTCATTCGGGATGGTCCCCGGGTCATTGCATTATTGTGTGGGTAGTTCCGCAATCATACATCGGGTCTGTCAAAGGACCTGGGATTTAGCAGAATGTCACCCGAGGGGCATCATAGTGTATTCCCGACATGAAACAGTGTCAAGGTCGGTGTAGTAGGGGTGTCATAGGCACCATTGTGTTGGAGCAGTTGGGTGTCACCAAGACTGAGGCGACCGAATGGAGCAGGTGCCACCTGTGACTGGAGCGGTCAGGTGCTGTTGAAGCAGAGGCGGCCGAGCGCTGTTGAGACTAGAGCGGTCGAGCGGCATGAGCATCGCCATGATTGGAGCGACCAAGAGCCATTGAGCTCAGAATTGCCAGGTGCCGTGGGCACCGGTGGGACTGGAGTTGTTGGCCGTCGTCGAAGCTAGAATGGCCCGACGTAGTCTGGACCGGACATTTGGATGTCGAGGGCGACGTCGTGACTAGAGTTGTTGACCGATTGGGCGTTGCGGACCCCCATGTGACCGCAGTGGCTGGCATTTGGGTGTCGGGGGCACCGTTGTGACTGAGTTGTTGAGCGATCGGGTGTTGTGGGCCCCGATGTGACTGGAGGAGCTGGCTGTCGGGTGCCGGAGGCACTGTTGTGACTGAGGTTGTTGAGTGGTCAGGCACCGTGGGCTCCGATGTGACTGGAGTAGCTGACAGTCAGGTGCCGGAGGCACCATTGTGATTGAGGTTGTTGAGTGGTCAGGCGTCGTGGGCCCCGACGTGATTGGAGTAGCTGGCAGTCGTGTGCCGGAGGCACCGTTGTGACTAAGGTTGATGAGTGGTCGGGCGTCGCAGGCCCCAACGTGACTGGAGTAGCTGGCAGTTGGGTGTCGAGGCACCGTTGTGACTGAGGTTGTTGAGTGGTCGGGCATCACAGGCCTCGACATGACTGGAGTAGCTGGCAGTTGGGTGCTAAGGCACCATTGTGACTGAAGGAGCTGAGTGGCCGGGCATCGCGGGCCCCGACGTGGCTGGAGTAGCTGACAGTCGAGTGCCGAGGGCACCCTTGTGACTGAAGTACCTGAGTTGTCGGGCGCCGTCGGCCTTGACGTGGCTGGAGTAGCTGGCAGTCGGGTGCCGGAGGCACCGTTGTGACTTAGGTTGTTGAGTGGTCGGGCGTCACGGGCCCCGACGTGACTGGAGTAGCTAGCAGTCGGGTGCCGAGGCACCGTTGTGACTAAAGGAGTTGAGTGGTTGGAGGCCGCGGGCCCTGACATGGCCGGAGTAGCTAACAGTCGGGTGCCGAGGGCACCGTTGTGACTAAAGGAGTTGAGCTGTCGGGCATCGCGGGCCCCGACGTGACTGGGATAGCTGGCAGTCGGGTGTCGGGGCACCATTATGACTGAGATTGTTGAGTGGTCGGGCACCGCGGGCCCCAACATGGCTGGAGTAGTTGGCAGTCGGGTGCCGAGGGCACCGTTGTGACTGAAGGAGCTGAGTGGTCGGGTGTCACCATCCCCGATGTGACTGGAGTAGCTGGCAGTCAGGTGCTGAGGCATCGTTGTGACTGAGGCTGAGTGGTTGGGCGTTGCGGGCCCCGATGTGATTGGAGTAGCTTGCAGTCGGGTGCTGAGGCATCATTGTGACTGAGGCAGCTGAGTAGTCGAGCACCGCGGGCCCCGACATGACTGGAGTAGCTGGCAGTCGGGTGCTAGAGGCACCATTGTGACTGAAGGAGCTGAGCAGTCGGGTGTCGTGGGCCTCGACGTGACTGGAGTAGCTGGTAGTCGGGTGCCGAGGCACCATTGTGACTGAAGGAGCTGAGTGGTCGGGCACTGCGGGCCTCTACGTGACTAGAGTAGCTAGTAGTTGGGCACGGGAGACACCGTTGTGACTGAAAGAGCTGAGCAGTTGGGTGTCGCGGCCCCCGATGTGACTGGAGTAGCTGGCAGTCAGGTGCCGAGGGCACCGTTGTGACTGAGGGAGCTGGGCGTGTGCAGGAAGAAGCTGAGACCCGAGTAGGGGTACATGTATTCAATCTTAAGCCCTTGACCGTCCAATCCTAAAATCTCATTCAGAAGGGTTTATGTGAGAACCACTTCTGTTCCTTCCACTATGGTTCTTAGGCAATCTTTCTTGACTCATATGTTTCCATAAAAGAGGCAGATGAGCTGGGGATAAAGAGTGTCTATATAACATAGCACCAAGCACCTTGCTGTAGCGAGCATTTCTTCTACATTTACTCTTTTTACTACTAGCCCATGAACATCCACTTTCCTGCCTGGCAGACATCTCTCCTTTCGAAGCGAGCCTTAGCTTGCTCAATGACGAATCCAGAGGTCGCCTGTCCTGCTACCACTGTCGTCTCTCTCAATAGGGTTTCAAATGGTGTAAGAAGGATTGCATGGAAGAGATGATCACTCCTAGAGTGAGAAAGCTTCGAGCTTTTAGGAGGTGAGGGCTTGAATAGAGGAGAGAAGAAGAGAAATCGCCAGAGCTCGAAGGCAGGAAGCAAAGAAGACGAGGGGTTTTTGTAGGGAAGATGTACTTACCTTTTTCAATATAACATGTGATATTATAAAAGTATTTTCAATTGTCATTGCCATTTACTTTAATTTGTATTTCATTTAACTTTTGTCTAATTCGATTGTGAGAAGGGCCCATTCTGTCGACCCAATAAGCACCAAGTATCTTGCCTGTAGCTAGAGCCAAACTCTCTAGGCCCACCACCTCGGCGGCCCGTTACGCCCCCTACCTCACTAAAACTTGTATCCTACCAGAACGCGCCCACTTCGCTGGCAGCTACAACTGCACATTGATGGCGAATGACTCCCCACTCCGCAACAATAATGAGACGTCAACGGTGCTATCCCTCCTGACGACACTAGTCCACTCCCCCTCTGACAGGCTTTGTCGCATTAATGGCTGGCGCCCTTGTCACATCGACGACAGAGTAACCACCTCAATAGAAACTACAAGTCAACACCCATGCCCCCTACTCCGTCAGGCACACGAGTTGGGTGGCTTAGGCCTTCCTCGGCCACAACAACCTTATGTTCAACCAGCCCAGCGATGGTATAAAAGGATCTTGGCCCAACGGCCAGGAGGTAAGAAAGAAAAGAGGAAAGGAGAGGAAGAACGAGAAGCACCCCTCCTCGAGTTCCTCACTTCTCCCTTTAACATTCCCCCTTCGCCCCACAATTAGTTGACTTGATCGTCGGAGGTTTGTCCCCTGGAGTGTCTCTCAAGGTTCCTTCTGACGTCTTCCTAATGGCCACAGGTCCTCCCGACAAGGCTCGGGGTCCAGTTTCACCAACTATTGGAGGTGTCGACCAAGAGATGGGTAACCATTTTTCAATCACTACATTTTTTGGCACCGTCTGTTGGAAGCCATAGCAAGAGCCATGGCACCAAGGATCGACTGCTGCAATGTCAGCAACTGGAGAGGCACAGTGGGCTCCCACCAGGCATCTCAGGGAGCCGCCAATGACCACACTCAGGGAGAGGTCCATCAAAGCTCTACCCACTCTATAGCTGAGGAACTGGCTGACGTTAAGCATTAGCTCCAATCTTTGATGGAGGCCTACTAGGGCCTCCTCGACCGTCAAGCGAAGTAGGACCGTGCCGCCATTGCCGCCCCTACACCAAGGAGCAAGGCCCTGTTGACTGTAGATAGTCAAGCACCCTCAGTCACCTCAATTGTGCAGACACTCCACTAGCCCCAATAATCCCAGTGTCACTCGTCAGTCCTTTGCACTCCAACCAAGGCATGGCTCGACGACTGCAATGCTACGATGATGTCGAGTGCGAGCTCGAAGGGAAAGTGCACTACCTAGACGACATCATCCAGGTGGCCAAGATGAAGGGCATGGTCGATGACGATGTCGACTTCTAAGCCCCCTTATCCTAAGATATTTTGGAAGCTCCTAGCCCTCTAAAATTTCAGTTGTCGTCATTTACCTTGTATGGCAGCACTACAGACTGACCGACCACCTCCATAGCTTCGAGTCCAACTTGGTTTTCCACCGAGCCTAGGCGCTGTGAAGTGTTTGGCTTTTACCACCACGTTCCGGGAGAACACCCAGAACGTAGTTTGAATCCTGCAGGCTCCATCCCTTCCTTCCAGCAGATGAAGCGGATGTTCAAGGAGAACTTCCACGACTCTAAGAAGGAAGCTTGGTCCACTGTCACTTTGCTCACCATCAAGCAGGGGCGCAATAAGTCCCTATGGGAGTTTGTCACACGCTTCCAAAAGGAAGCCCTCTACGTCCCCTCCCTTGACGTCAGCACCGCCACCACTGTGTTGGCTCAAGGGATGTGAGACTACATTCTCTACCGTTCCTTAGGGGTCCAAGCCCCCACTACCATCATGGAGCTCCTCACCCTGGCACAGAAGCACCTCGATTGCGAGGAGAGCACCACTGCCCTCGGTTGGGCCACCGAGGGCGACCAGGCAGAGCGAAAGTGATCAGCCAACCATTCCATGTTCGATTGTGGCAAGAGGGAGCGCTACAACTGTGACGGGCCCAGAGGGAGGACTGCCCCCAAGCAGTATACTCCTCTTACTGCTCCCCCTGAATAAATCCTCATGGAGATCCGTGAGGAGCCGTTCCTCCACTGGCCACCCAAGTTGAAGAGCGACCCTCGTAAGAGGAACTCCAAGAGATAATATTGCTTCTATCACGGTTACGACCACAACATCGAGGATTGCGTCCAACTCTCAGATGCACTTGAAGAACTCATCTGTCAAGGACTCCTTAACAAGTTCGTGGCTAGAGTCGCCGAGTGATAGCTACCCAAGGAGGACGCGCCTCCCCCCATCGACAATCGACTCCATAGAAAGGAGATCATGATGATATCGAGAGGGTTGGCTGCCATTGGAGATAGCTCTAACAGGCACCAAGCGTACTCCCAACGTGTCAACTAAGTCGAGCAGTTTTAGACCTTCGGTGCTACAATGAGAGACTACTCAGGGGAGGCCACTACCTTCTCAGATGCAGACTTGACCGATGTGACCACTCCCTACAATGACGCATTGGCTTATGTGCATTGTATCTTAGTTGATAATGGGAGTGGTCCTAATATTATCTCGTACGACTGTCTCCTTCTTACGGGCATGGATCCTTCTCGCATCTCTCCTCTTCACATCCCCCTGTTCGGGTTCTCTGGATCAACTGTGTACCCAGAAGGCCGGATCTCCTTACCGATCTCCCTTGGCACCGCCTCGTGCCAAGTGACCTTCATGCTTGACTTTACATTCATTAGAGGGATGGTAGGGTACAACTCCAAAATTGGTCCGGGAATCTTGGGGTGGTTAAAGGAGTACCCTCCTCTTACAACTAGAAGCTAAAGTTCCCCACTCCCCAGGGAGTAGGGGAGGCCAGAGGTGACCAGGGAGAGTCTCGACGGTGTTACTTGATCTCCAAGCAAGGCCCGCCTGAGAAGAAGCGACGTGAGGATGAGCCTAGACCCAGCGGAGGGACCCCCGCTGAGGACCTTAAGAAGCCTACCAACACTTTATGAAAGCCAGCCATGATGTGTTTTCCTAGTTCGAGGATGATCTCCCCGACATCTCCCCTGAGGTGGTGACACACCAACTTAAGTTGGACCCAAAATGCTGCCCAGTGCAGTAGCAGAGGCATCGCTTCAATCTCAAGTGACAGGCTATCATCCAGGTGTTGTATAAATTATGTTTTGATGATGCCTCACTACAAGTCATTGGCCAATCTTTTGTTTGGTTAGGCATGAAGAAGTTTAACCAAGCCTAAAGACCAAGTCGACCTCACGGCCTCACTGTGTTGACCTCATGACGTCATTTTCAGCGAGGGGAGTGAAGGTGTCGACCAATGGTGATGCGAGATGACGATGCAAACTCGAGACCAATTTGGATGCAAACCTGGGACTCTATGCAAGCTCGCGACTCGTCCCTAGCGAGGGAAGCATGTGGATGTGTGCGGTTGAGAAACCAGCAATGAGTCAAGGGTATTTGGCTCTTCCGTGCTCGAATCGAGTCACAGGACCGGTCACACTCACTCTCTCGCAGTGGTGATTGAAATAATATAACGAGCTAGATATCCTATCACTTGCAGCGGCATACGAATATATACGAGGAAAGTAAATGTCAAAGTGGGGAGCAGACACGATACCTCCACACTCTGGGCGTGCGGAAGATGACCCCGGCCAAGACTCGTACTCTCGGTACAGATAATTAATAAAAATTACAAAAATATAATTTCACTATCCACTCCACGCAGGGAGCTAAAGGGATACACGTGGGACTCGGGAGTAGCGAACTCGGGTTGACGGGCAGCAAGCTAGAAGGGCTATTGGGCCAGAGGCAGGCTACTGATTCGACTCGATACTGTTTAAACTCTCTGGACAGCAAGTGAACTCGATAGCTGGGACGGCGGCTTCTGGTCAACTTCTGGCAGAGTCGGCTGGCTGGGACGTCGGTGGAAGGCTCCTCTTCGATCCATGATGTCAGCGGTGACTGAATCTGAGCTGACATATTTTTCGAGGAGTTATTCAGTGGACTGCTTCTACTGGCCTGACTCAGGACAAATCTGTGCATCTCCACGAAAATAATTGTTGTGTCCAGATCTGGAGGCAGATCAGAGTGAAATTGGCGCCGTTGAAAAGAGGACTCGAAGGGCTACAACATGTATTTATTTCAAAATCATCCAGTAAACGGATGGGAAATGAAAACCTCTGTGGTTTTCTGTTGCTTCTGGCTTGGAATCCAGAACACACAGGACAGAACAAGATCTGCCTGAAAATGACTTTTGACCAAGAGAAAAACGGTGGATCTAGACTCTGGGAATTTTATGGGTGGAAGGGTGGGAAGTGAGGATCACGCATGAATTTTTTGATAATTTTTGGAGATGCCTAAGGGGATGGGAAAAATAGCTGAAACAGATGCTGGCTCGCAGGTCTGCAGAAAGGCAGATTGCGTAGGGGGGAGAGAAAAAACGGGAAAATAGGCAAATGGTGGCGGAATGACACGAAATTTGATTTGGGAGGTGGTAACAGCAAGGGGAATGATCCCTCAAAATTTGAGGATCATCAGACAATGGGATTGGGAGAACCAACCTAATCTTTAAGCTTATGTCCTGGATCTCGAAATCCTGGACAGCAGGTTGAAGATTCGACTGTGGCGGCTCGACGGCGGCACGAACGGAGGCGGCGGCGGCGGTGGCTGAGCTTCACACCCAGAGAGAGGGATAGAACTTAGAATCACTCCAAGAATATGGCATCACACCATGGATTTCTGCTGTAATCTCTGCTGCAAAGGGGAGAGGAGAGAGGGGTGCCCAAGGCTCCAAGCAATTTCCAATTTTTTCTTCTCATTAATTCTAGTAAAAATAGAAAATACAACTCTTTTATATGAAATGGAACGGCTCGAGGCATCAACAAATAATAGCAAGAGAAATGACCCGACTCATTGGCAAAAAATAGGTGTCAACAATGGTCCAACTCCGAAGTCACAGCCTATTTGGGGGCGCGGAAGACCGCAAAGCATGGCTCCACCAAAGCCGACCTGAAGATGCTGCCGGTCCAAAAGGATGACAACGTCAAGACCCTTCAGGGGTTGTGTCGGGTCAGCAGCGAGCGAGTGGTTCTCTAAGCAATCCCAATCCCAGCGGAGGAGCCTCTTCCAGCCATGGCGGATTGGCGTCCGGAGTCTGACCGTCTTCATCCGTACCGGACCTTTATCAGTAGGAAGGATAGGGGAGAAGGCATGTACTCCAATACCCCCTCGGTGTTTGCCCTGCTTCACTCACATGGGCTTTCTGTGGCTGGCTCTTTGGATGCCATCCGGGACGATCCACTGTCGGTGTCCTTCAAATATGCCGACGGATGGGGCCTAGACCATTTGAACTTGGCATGCCATTTGTCTTCCCGCGATTATGAGGATCTGGCATCGTTAGTCGAGAAGAGCGAGAAGATTGGGGACCTTTGCTGGCTTATCCGGGAGGTGGCTTCCCGAGATAAGGTGCCCCCGCTGTTGCATTGGCCGCTCTCTCCTTTGTACATGGGACTGCCAGGTGCGCTTGTTCCCTGTCTTAGCATTGAGCTGCTTCCTTTTATATTTGTCATTTGTCTTTCTCACCCGAACGTCTTTTGCAGCTCACCTGTCTCTGGAGGCGACTCGGCATTATAGGGAGCTGATTTCCAGGGCGCAGAAGCCCTCTTCTTTCGAAATCCCGAAGCCACCCCTGACTACGACGTCGCTGCCCCCTGGTGACTCTCGGAAGCGGACCCGGTCCCAGGTCAGAGAGGCTATCAGCGAGGCCAAAAAGGCCAAAAGAGCAGAGACCCGAGCTGAGCGGGCACGTCAGAGGAAGGCTGCGAAGGGAGGACCAGACGTTGTACCTCCTCTGGTTCCTTCCTTTGCTAACTTTGAGGCTGTCTGGACACAAGGGCCCACTAATGAAGGTAACTCCCCTTCTTCCTTTATGGCTCATCCAGCCTGCTTTTGTCGTTATGCTGATCACCATTTCTACGGACGCAGGCACTGTTTCTACTGTCATTGGACTAGCGACGATGCCGAGTGACGCAGCCAGAGAGAGAGAGGAGGAGACTCCTTCGGCTCCTGTTGAAGGTGATCTACCTTCACCGGCACCTCACCAAGAACCGCGAGGTAACTGAGAGTTCACCCATGGAATTGCATGTCCCATTATATCTTCAGTCAGGTCTTGACTGTTCATTATTTTTTCTTTTAGTTGATATTCAACCCTCGACGCTCCCTGAGGTTGGAGTCGTCAGGGAAGCGGCTGCAGGTGAATCAACAGTTTCAAGGGGCAAGCCTCAAGCTATTCATCAGGTTGATGTCCCTGGGACGAAGACTGCTGACGAAGCCCCAACAGAAGGCGTCGCCTTTGGCAGCACGGTGCCTACTCAGATGCTGGAGATCCGGGAGCAAGCCGAGGAATCTTCCACATCTGATCAAGTTGACTATGGGGGCGGCTCCAGCAATGATGAGCCTCTTCAGGCTGACACGGAGATTGAAGATCCCGAGGCTTCTTCAGCTTATGAGAGCGACCTTCTAACATTCAGCCCTCTGAGGCTGTCTATAATTGGGCCAGGGCCATCATACCCTGTAGCAGGAGGAGGACCGGAGTCGGCAGGGTCTCCTCTTGGAGGCTTGAATATAGTGCCGGTCGAGGTGGGAAACATTCCTCAGCCCGTCTGTAGCCTCTCTTGTCATTTCCAACTTAGTTGGTTGACAAACATATTTGTGATGCAGGCTGAGGTGGCGCTGTCGACCATAACGATGCAAGTACCCCTCCCAGACTTGAGCATGAGCCAGCCTACTCTTCCGCCAGTTCTGCGGCCTATTGCTCTGCGAATTCCACAGACATATGTAGCAGCAGCAGCTTCAGAAGGCGTCGCAGTAATTATAGCAGCTGGAGATTTGACGGAGGTTAGGGTACCTCAGCCCCTGGCTGCCGACCAAGAATCGCCACTAGAGTAGGGTAGCCTCCCAGAGATAGAAGCGGGGGAAATTATTGAAAAGGAGGCCAGTGTTCCCGAGACGCTAACTGTTGTCGCAGAATCCACTCCCATGGGAGTCGGTGAAGCTGCACGTGGGGAGCCAGGGTCTCCAGCTATTGAGGTGGCCGACACAACTTCACCCCAGGAGGCAGGTAAAGAAGTCATTGTAGTGGAGACTTCTTCAGCTATACCAGCTGTTATCGTCGAACCCAGCATTAGCGCCTTACAAATCATGCCGTCGACGTCCTCCGGGGCAAGTGATGATATCTGGGCAGAGATTGACAGCAGGGTCGATTTTCAACTCTGTGAGACTTCACCGCTGGGCTTACAATTTTCTGGTGACATGGTATGGCAGTCATGGGATAATCTGTAGCGAGCTATGACAGTTTCTCCCGGCAGGAAGATCTACAACACTTGAAAACCAGAGGTGAGTCTCCTATCACTGGCTCAGTAGGGGTCCCGCGGAACCCCAATCGAAAACAACGGTGGTATGGAAAGTAGCAACTATAGCAAGAACAAAAGTAATAGCAGGAACAAAAAACATGGTGATCAGTAAAACCTTGGCTCCACAGCTACTCCTATAGTACCGGAACTCAACGCCCCGATCCTACAGTCAAGGGACTACCAGAACACGGACCACCCTAGTCATGCTACACAGAAAATGTCATGACACCTCTGTCATGGAGGCCTGTGCTCACACGTGAGGGCCCACTCTAAAACCACACGGTCCAAAAACATGGTCACGACCTCGCCGTCTACGGGAAAGCCCTCGATGATGCTCACCGAAAACCCTAGACCTTGGCTCTGGGAAAATGCCTGAACTACACACGAAACCCCTTCTTGCAGATGGGAAATGGAAACCCACGATATGACAACCCATGTCACGTGATGGGAGTACCACCCACTAGAAGCAAGGCTGGATGCGCCCGCTGACGTCTTAGTCCGCGCCTCTCACGCTCGTCAACGCGTGTCCTCTGCCCCCAGCTATGCGTGCACACACAGACCATCTGCTCTAGGTCGGGTCCTCTAGCTGGTTTTTCCCTAGTCTGGCTCAAGCTGCAAAGGCAAGGGGCCCTACAGTAACCAACATAAAATCGTCTCACTCGGGTCACGCACTCCACCACTCCCAAGTTGGTCTGCACCCCCGTGCGCAGAAAAGCTACAGCTAGTGGGGACTCACAAAATGTGAATACTGAAAACCACGCATGCACCCATCTCGAGTAACGTGAAAAAATAGGTGGCTCATAGTCACCAAACTCTGGACAGCCCTCTAGACCTAATAACCCAACGGTCCTTAACTCACGAGACTCAAGTCAATATCACTATATGTGACGGCACAGCGCCGTCAATCTGGCCTAATCCCTAGGTCTGAAACCACAGTGACACGATTCTCAAGGTAGCTCACAAGTCGTCGAGTGGATCTCTCATCCACGGGACACATGAAAAACTTGTAACCCCAGGCTGGTTAACTGGACTCATAGTCCAAGGTCATACACGCGGCCCACTCGAAAACCACTTTCTGCAGAAACTCACACTGCATAGGGAAGACCCTCCTTGCTCATGCCTCCTCACGGTGACTTGATTTAACGCAATCATGAAAGCTCAGAACACAAGAGGGTCGTCTAGACCCTTAAACCTACGAGCACACTAATCGAGTAAATACTGTAACTCCGGACACTCAAAAATATAGTCACGGTCCCCACGGGGCGTCCGGGACACTCACGGAGTCATAGGTCGGTCATTGGGTCTCAACCAGACCGACCGGAGACCAACACAATGCAAAATGGACACGGCGAGCACGAAAAATCACCTAGCGGTCCTCTTTGGACCGCTAGGGATCCTGGTGATCTCCTCTGGACAGTAAGGCCCAGCCTTGTGGTCTAGCTAGGACCGCAAGGCCGAAGGCAAACCAAGCCCCAAGCGGTCACTCCTAGACTGCCAAGTAGGGTTGCAGCCCTCCGCCTGACCACTAGGCATAGCCTAGCGGTCAGTCGCAAGGCCGCTACCGCACTGACCTCAAATGATCAAAGCACGGACAAATGGTCATGCCTTGAGCGCTAAGCGACACCTAGCGGTCTTCACCAGACCGCTAAGCCCTCCTAGCAGTCCATCGCGTGACCACAAGGCTCGAACCGACATAGGGGGGACCCTGACGGTCTCCACCTGACCACTTCGCACCCTAGCGGTCCCTGGAAGGACCACTAGGTCATCCCGAACCCGAACATGGCAAAAACCACGGGAAAATCCATTCTACACCCCGTTCACACACTTGTGAAGGGGGAAACAAGGGGAAATTAGTCCCCAACCTTTCTAGCACTGAGAGGACCCATTTAAACCCCAAAAATATGATCAAATCACTAGATCTGACCCACAACCCAAAACATGCTCTTTTCCCCCAAAACGCTCAAATAAGCCCTTCTCGGCTCACCACAGCCTTCCAAAACCATGGGAATGGAAGTACAAGGGTTAAGGATCCATCCCCCTACCTCCACCAAAGATTCCGTGCACCGAGGATGCCAATCCTTCGTGAAAATGCCACTAGAAACTCTGCCGGTGCCCCGAGCTCGCGAACTGGCTTCACCAGGCCACCATGCCTTGACCCGTCCCTCGCCCTCACACCATCGCTGCCTCACCCTCCTCTGCCACCGTTGACTGCCCAGGGGAGACGGGGAGAGAAAGAGATGAGAGAGAGTGAGAAGGAGAGAATGTGGAGAGAGAGAGGGGGTTAAGGGGTTATATATAGAAATTTTAAAAATTTCAAAAAATATGAAAAATATGAAAAAAATTACCTCCGCAATCCTTGGAAAGAGCACAATGCGTCGGTACTGTCCCAGGGTTGGAGAACGCAATGGTTCACCCCGCACAGAATTTCAAAGGCTCATCAGAAAAAGATACGTTTGCCAATGAGTTCTCTGAAGCGTAGAGTCGTTTGAGACTTCGTGAAGAGCTCAGCATGTTGCTCGGTAGAGAAAATGTGTGGAAGTGACAAAGTATCAGAGAGATACGTTGGCATATAAAATGATAATCAATCTCAATATGCTTGGTTTGTTCATGAAAAACAAGATTGCTTACGATATGAAGGGCACTCCGGTCGGCACAATAAAATGGTGTGGGAGCGAAAGAGTTGACTCTGAAATTATGAAGAAGATGACAAAGCCAATTGATCTCAGTAGATGTGCTAGCCATGGCACGATAAACTAACTCAGGACATGAACAACATGGGTAATGTCAGGATAAGAAATAGTTAAATTCACTAAAGTCCCAACAAGTTGACGATAGTGTGTAGAGTCATCTAAGGGAACACCATCAGATAGACGAAACTTGAGATGGAGCTCTATAGGAGTGTTAGTTGTGTGAGGATCAGAGATAGCAACACATTGAAGAATGTCGCCGATGTACTTTTGCTGTGATACTAAATAACCACGAGAGTAGGCAATTTTAAGATTGTAGTGAAAAATAGAGTTGTAGGGGTGGTTTTGAATTGATTTTTGTCTTTTTTTTCCTTGTTGGGTTGCGGGTTGGTTATTGGGTCTGGATCTTATGTTTTTTATATTGTTGTATCAGTATTGGGTCTGGTTAAGTCAAGAGTATTTTAGTCATGTTAACCCTGACTTAACCTAACCTAATATCTTTTAAGAAGGGGATTAGGGCGGTTGCCAGTTTGGGAGAGTTTTTTGGCCCCCAACCTCCTTGTAGTTCGATCTCCTCTCTTTTCTCTCTTTTCCCTTTTTTCCCTTCTCCTTCTGGTCCTGTTGGATTCTCTACAAAGACCAAGAAAATATTGCAAAGGACCGTCATCTCAAACTGATGATGGAGATGATGATTAAGAGAGGCAATAGCAGTAGCATCATCTCCAGTGATGATCATGTCGTCAACATAGAGAAGAAGAATGACACGACCACGAGGAGATTCACGGAGCATAATCCTCTGCACTCTCCTGAAAACCAGCATCAAGGACAACTTAGTGGAACCGCTCAAACCAAGCTTAGGGAGCTTGCTTGAGTCTGTGTATTGCCTTGTGAAGTCGACAGACATGTAGTGGCACAGTAGAAAGACTAGGAGGATGCTGCATGTAGGCTTCCTTAGAAAAGAAGGGTCACTGTGAATAAATACTTTTGTCACGTCAAGTTGAAAGCGAGGCTATCGACGAACAACAGCAATAGCAAGGAGAGTACGAACAATGGTCATTTTGGCCACCGGAGCAAAAGTCTCCTCATTATCAATGCCATACTCCTGAGCGAAACCCTGTGCTACAAGCTAAGCCTTATGGTGCTCAATGCTACCATCAGGCTTAGTTTTGATCTTGTAAATGCACTTGCAGCTGATAGGAGAAACGTCCGGGGGAAGTGGAACAAGATCCCAAGTTTGAGTTCGTTGAAGAGCCTTATGCTCCTCTTCCATGACCTACTGCCACTCGGGAAATTCAATTGCCTGGCGATAACTATGAGGCTCCTGGTAGGTGTGAAGGGCTATAAGGAAGGTAGAAAATTGCGGAGAGTAGGAATCAACCAAAAATAAGATTAAGCCTATCAGGAGGATGGCGGTTACGCGGAGGGTTATGCCGTGAAGGATCCACAGGAGGCAGAATAGGAGCAGGAGTGGGTGAGTCTTGTCCATGAGAATCACCAACATCGTCAGCTAGTGGTACAAAAACAACTCCAGGATCAGGAGGACGACGACTATAGGCATGGACAATGGGAGGCCGAAGAGGTGAGGAAGGCTCGCTCGTAAGCCGAGGAGGAAGGAGTGGGAGAAGGCTCATCAAGAGGAAAACCTTGAATGATGGCTGGGGGAGAAGGTTCAGGATCAGATAAGAAGGACAAATCCTGAGTTGAAACTTGAGAGGAAGAGGCAAAGAAAGGAACGTCCTCAAAGAAGGTGACCTGTTGAGAGATACGAAGTCAATGAGCTACAAGATCATAGTAGTGATACCCATGGTGCTCCGTGCTATACCCAAGGAGAAGGCCTTCAACTGCTTGCAGAGAGTTATGTGTGCTCATGAGGGAGTAGAACAAAACACGTCCAATTGAAGGTACAATGATCTTGATAGGTAGGCGACGAAGCATAAAAATGCTCATAGGGAGAACACCTAGAAAGAACAGAGGACAATGTGATATTGATAAGATAGATATGAGTATAGGTTCTGTCCAAAAGGCACGAGGAACGGAGACAGAGAGAAGAAGCACTCGAGTAGTGTCAAGGATGTGACTATGTTTGTGCTCAACAACTCTATTCTATTGCGGTGTGTAAGGGTAGGATTGCCGAGGAAAAGTTCCATGTGAAAACATGATGTCCCGAAAGTCAATAGAGTGGTGCTCGTGAGCCCCATCAGTATGAAGTACTTTGATGCGATAGTGAAACTAGGTGTAGACGATCTCAGAGAGCTGATGATAGAAGCTTGAGAGAATCATTCCACACGTAGCTTACTCTTCATTCCATCTTCTTTCATGCTAGTAGTTAAATTTTAATCTGCTGTATTTAATTTTAAAATTGCCATTACGTTTGATGGGGACAATTCAACCCCCCTTCTTGTCCATACGTACGCCTAAGGTCAACAACCTTCGCCTTCTCCTACCCCATCTCCCTCACCTCCATAAACCCAAGCCTCTGCTCGGGCTAGTGCTACCTCCACTTCCACCACCACTTCCACTACTTCCACTCCCAATGGCGCCTGACGCATCGTGTCGATACGCCGGCGGTGGGCACCATGGCCTCCCTCTTCATCCTCCCCATCTTCACCACCATCTCCATTACCTCCATCATCATCCTTGCCACCCTCTCCATTGCCGCCATCTTCACCGTCTTCATCTCTGAAATCTTTGTCTTCCCCATCTCCACCATCTTCACTGTCTTCTTCATCTCCTTCATCGCCCCAGCCTGAGCAAGCTCTGCCTTCACCTACACCTCCACCTTTTCCTTCGCCTCCACCTGAGCCTGTCGGCCGCTATCCCTCCTCCTCCTGAGGCCTCCATGCCTTCCAAGCCTTCTTCACCCATTTCTCCACCTACTTCCACCCCACGGAGTGGGTGTGTGCTCCCTTTAGTGCTCCTTGGGTCTGGTCCCTAGGGATAAAATGAGCCTAGTCAGGATGATTCAGTGCCTGTTCTGCATTTCAAGCTTCAAGATTTCATCTAGCGCATGCCGGTCCGTGTCTTAATCCCTGGCTATCTGGGGGATGATGTGCCTTTACCTCCAAGGATGGTTGTCAAGAAGAGTTCTCTTGCGCTAGCACCAGTTTCTTTGAAAGCAAGGCCGGTGGTGATTTCATTGCTCGCTGGAGGATTGATCATTGATGCCGTTATTTCTTCTCGCTCCATTGCTGTTCAGATTACTGGCCTAGAAGGGTTCTCCACCCGAGTTGTGCTAACGCATACGGCCGCCAAGCACCTATTGGATTCCATGTTCAAGGGGCAATTCACAGTGTTTTCAGCATTTTCAAAGGACATTCTGCACTTTTTACGCAATCTCCCTCGGTTCGTCAGCAAGCCAGCCACGTCAACGCTGTGTATTACTCTCCCTTAGTTCCATCATTCTCTTCTATCATGGGAGTTGTGCTTTATGCTTGACCACCAAGTGGAGTTGTCGAATCTCCATGTCTTGGTGCCGAGTGACAAGACTCCATAGTTTCATGATGCTTATCCTTCTAAGAAGTCACTTGTTCAAGAATGTCCATCTATTATTGGCACCGCGTGTCTAGGGGCAACTGCCCCGACGAGGCCGCATGTTCATAATCGGGGCAGGCCATCTGCCAGGTGGGCCCGTTATTTGAGAAGATATTACAAATCAATGAGCCCAAAGGTCTGAGCCCACGCCAGGCGGACCCACTACAAGTCAGTTTCAACTAAGAAGAGGCAGTGTCACAAGTTCTAGGGCCGCAACTAGTGCACTCAGGGGTCCACCTCTTCTTCCTCTCCTTTCCATTCATCATTTCTTCTACTCAGTTCCCACCCTTGGGTGGTGTATCTTCTTTTCTCTGATCCAATTTTCATGATTTTCTCCTCCCCTCTCGGGTCCATAAACCCTCATTCTTTTCCCTCTCACCCAGATCCTCCTTATTTCCACGATTCTAGGCCTCATCCTATGTCATCCCCCTTTCATCCTGATTTCAGAACATCACCTGAATCTTCTTCCCCAAGACTCCTGGGTGTTGCCTCTGATTCTTCTCTGACCTTGTCGGATGTCTACCATCATTCTTCTTCTTCTCTGACCCTATCGGATGACTATAATTCTCTTTCCTCGAGACTTCCGGGTGATGTCTCTGATTCGTCTCTGACTACGTCAGATGATTACTCTTCCTCCCTACCTTTGTAGCAATCTTCTCATCCTTTTCTTTCCATTCCCTCTGTCTCACCCTTTCGAGGTCTTCACCCTTTCTCTTGCTATTTTCGAGGCTTTAGTCCGCCTTGATCTCAGTTGATCTCTGTTTATTCTATATTTTGTTCCTTATTATCAGGGTCTCTATGTCTTAACAAGGAAGTTCTATCCCTCATCTCTCTTCCTTTTATCCTTCTTCGTCTAATTTGGTGTCTGTCGCTCCTCCGTGTAGAGGAATCTTTTAATCTTTTGCTATCCTCTCCTTCTTCGTAATGTCAAGCACAGAATACAAAGCTCGCGCTCCTCAAAGCTCGATGATCAAGACCACGTCAGGATCTTGGTTTCCATACTGTGGGTTTACAAATGTATCTTTTATGTAGTTCAAGAATTTATTATCATTGCTATTACTCAATTATTCATGCACATGGATCATAATGCCGATTCCTAAACATGTTTGAGTGGCTTTAGGAGTCTTAGTTTAGTTTAAAATGGAGTTCTCTTCTGTAGCACTCTTAGGCTGGTGATAGTCCCGTGCTGGGAGTCTAGTTTTTTCCCCGATCGTTAAGGGTGACCTTCTGTGAGGGAGATTAGGGAGGAAGAAAAGAAGAGCAGTAAAGGATCTTGTCAGAAGGTGCAAGATTGGCATTTTATGCATGCAAGAAACAAAGGGTGAGTGAGATGGTGTGGCCATTAAGAGCGAGGTCGGGGGCACTAGATTGGCTAGAGGGGTGGCCTCTCTAGCAGAGAAGCGAGTAGGGGGTATTATAGTGATGTGGAATAAGTTTGAGGTGGAAGAGGTGGAGGTTAGACAGATTGGTAGGGGGGAAATATCCCTCTCTTTCCATAGCATAACGGATGGCTTCACATGGGACTTTTTTAGGGGTCTATGGACCTCAGAGCAGGGAGGACAAGAAAGTATTGTGGGTAGGGCTCCTATCTCACCATGCCCGCTTAGGCCGCCCATGGTGTATAGGGGTGGGTTTCAATGTAATCCTCTCCATGCAGGAGAGGTCAGGTGGCTGTGTTCCCTTGGAGGAATTGGAGGATTTCCAACACTTTGTTGCCATAGTGGCCTTAATTGATGTCCACACCACCAATGCATATTTCACAAGGTCTAATTTGAGAGCTAATCCAAAACTATCCAGATTTGATAGGTTCCTAGTTTCGGTGGATTAGGAAGACCATTTTCCACACATAGAGACTATGGCACTGGCCAGACCTGTGTCTGATCATAAGCCTATACTGCTCAGGACCAGCTACAGGAGGGCGAGGCAAAGGCACTTCAGAATGAAAAGATACTGATTCAGAGAAGAAGACTTCATGAACATTGTCAGTAGAGACTCGGGTAGGCAGAGGTAGGAGCAATCTGCCATGGCTAGAATCGTGGGGAAACTGAAGCACCTAGCGAAGAAGCTAACTAGATGGGACGCTAGGAAGACCCTCCCTACCAAAGCAGCGAATGATGAGATTCTACTCTAGCAAAAGGGACTAGATGCTCTGGAGGAGACAGGACTACTGGATGAACCAAACAGAAGCCAATGGGACAAGTTGAAGGCAAAATTTAATGAGATAATCACCAAAGAAGAAATCTATTAGAAGAAAAGAGCCAGAGAAAAATGGGCCAAGGAGGGAGATAAGAGCACTTCCTATTTCCAGAAAATTGCATCAAGGAAGGCGGTTAAACTGCTTCAAAAATGCGTCAAAGAGGGCAACCAGTTCTTCACCACACCTAAAGACATTAAAAGACATGCTAGTCATTACTACTCCTGTCTGTTCTCGGAAGAGGAGCCAGTTAGACCGTCCATTACAGAGGACCTTCTCCCCCGTCTATCAGCAGAAAAGAGCCAAGACCTTTCCCGCCCTTTTGAGGAAGAGGTGAAGAAGGTTGTTTTCCCTCTTGTAGGTGACAAAGTGCCTGGACCAGACGGCTTCCCAATGGCTTTCTACCACAAGTGCTGGGGCATCATAAAAGCTCATCTTCTCCAAACTATGTGGGAATTCTAGGAAGGGAGGGCTCATTTGAGAGGAATCAGCAAAACTATACATGTCCTCATCCCTAAGAAGAAATGTGTTGGTTGTTTTAAGGATTATAGCCTCATTAGCTTGTTCAATGGGACCTATAAAATAATCACAAAGTTGTTGGCAGCCAGACTAGACAATGTTCTGAGTAGGGTTGTCAATGGGTACCAGAGAGCCTTCATCAAAGGACAAGTCATCAAGGAGAATTTTTTGGTGGCACACAAATGTCTGCATCCTATCAATGCACAAAGGAAGAGAGGGCTGGTGTTCAAGCTTGACTTTGAAAAAATATATGACCAGTTTAGCTAGAAACGTGTACTAGAAGTGCTGAGTAGGACGAGGTTTGATGACAAGTGAATAGGATGGATCAGGGCATGCATCCATTTGGCCACCTTTGCAATCCTCATTAGTGGGGAATCCTCACCCTACTTTCATAGTGGTAGAGGACTTAGGCAAGGTGACCCCATGTCCCCCCTTCTGTTAGGTGAGTAATATGTGGACGAGAGTTGAGGCTCGTGGTTTAAAAAGGAGGATCCAAGTTACTTCTCAGGGCCCTTGCATATTGCACCTACAATATGCTGATGACACAATGCTATCTGTGGCAGAAGGTGAGGAGCAGCCCTATAACATTAGAATGATGCTAGAACTGCTACAAGAGCTTAGTGGTCTCAAAGTCAATCTCAGCAAGAGCTAGGTGATCGATGTGAATCTGGAGCAAAGAGTCACAAGTAAAAGGCTGCTAGGTTGGCCAATTTCTTATTACCTACTTGGGTCTTCCTTTGACCCACAAGGGACTACAATGCAGGGATTGGCAACCTGTGGTGTAGAGATTTGAATTCATGCTCGCAAGGTGGAAGGCAAAGTTGCTCTCCTATGGAAGCATGCTAATTCTGTGCTAGATAGCCTCCTTATTTACTTCCTTTCCACTTTCCATATCTCTTTCTCAATAGCAAGGAAGCTGCAATCCGTTCAAGCAAGGTTCTTTTGTCATGCCAATGCATCGGGGGGGGGGGGGGCATATAATGGTGTGATATTGAATGGGGAAGAGCATGTAAGTGACGTACGATCATTACAAACAGTTCAACCAGCCCTCGTTGGTACCACTAGGCGTTCGACAGCCATCGTGGTGGGTGGCGGAGGGGAAACCAACTATTTTATTTGGCGTCGGGTGAGACGGACGTGATGCGGTGTGGCGTTCTCGTGCGCGGGGACGGACCGGTTTTGTCGCAGAGCCACCAGGAATCCGCGTGGTTCATATCGACATTTGACCAGTCGTGGGCGTGGCAGTTGTTGGCCTCCCAACGTGCGCTGCGCATTTCGTAGCTTGTCTTTTTTATTGTCGCGATAAGTATTCCATTTCATTTAAAATAATCTAGTGTAATTGATTTTTATGCAATCACGTATTTTCAAATAAAGAGAGACTAACAGCCTAATCAAATAAATCTTGTGTCATCATTTTTTGTGTAATCATATATTTTCAAATAAAGAGAAAGACGTATTTATCAGGTGTCTCGATAACAAATTCCTAAATCTCATGGAACCTAATTTTTGGAGATTATGTGACATGATTAGGGTGAGATTAGACAGATTCACAAGCTTACACGAGTGACAGAGTGGGATTAATGTGGGATTAAGGGGGGTTGAGAGGTAGCACAAACTCTAACTAAGTCAACTAATAGACACGGGGGGCGAGATAATGGGCGAATGCGAATGCGAATGGACACGTTTCAAATGCAATTTTACTTTGGTTTCAAATCACATATATGTGACCTATACTGTGTTTAGATTTAAAAGAAATGTTTATTGTTAAATTTTATTTATATAAAGATATATGTTAAAATTGTTATAATATTGAGCTCAAAAAATAAGATATTCCCTTCCTAATCCATTTTTGAAAATATTGGGATATTTCATAATTTTTATCTGAAACTTAAAAAAAGGATCAAACAAGGTACCGTTCTCTCGTTCACACCTTCACGGCCGACGTCGACCGGTCGCTGGAAGCGGTCGTCGAGGCCGGGAGCTGCTGCCGGCTACCATGCTCAAAGCGCAGCTCCCCGCCCGTCTCATCAAGTCCCTCTCGCTCCCCTCTTCCGTCGCCGCCGCCGCCGCCCCCCCGACGAGCACCGCCCTGGAGGAGATTGCCGCAACCCGCAGAGGTTTCCCTCTCAACCAACTCTCACCGTTCTCTCTCTCTGACTGTTTCTCACTCTCACTCTTTGTGTCCTGCTTCAACCTCTGTTCGTCGGGCACTACGTTCGTTTCTCATGGCTGTGTTGAGATCTCTTTGGGATGGGCCATGGTAATATTCAGCACGGAGTCTAGTCCCGGGCGCGGCTCCCGCAAGTAGCATGTGCCGTGTAATAGTCTCGAGGAGTTTCAGAAGCTTAGCATCGTGGAAGCTCTGGAATCTAGTCAATTTTACACTTTTGGAGGTCAGGAACGGAGAATATCAACCCTAGATTTTCCTGGTAGCCTGGAAACTGTGGTATTTTTCAATAAGACGTGGAATTGTGGGTTTTCGTGAAAAGGCTACCCTTGGATGAATCTTCAATTGGGAATGGAACGATGGTGAATGCAAATGTCCACGATTGAGGCGAGCCATGATGTCTTGTTTGATCAGACATCATGTTCGGCTGCACTCCTTGTCTACAAGTTTGTAGTTGTAAAGCCCAATGTCATCGTGGCCTTGGGGCCGCGTAGTTATCTTTGCATATGTTGCGTTTGCTTGTTGTCCACATGAAAGTGCCCAACTTGGTTGGCATGTGGGAGGTTACTTGGCTGAGCAAAAGTTAGGTATATATATTTTCTGCCATTCTTGTGATATATAGTACAAAATCTTAAAAAGGAATAAATCTATCTAATTTACCTTTTGAACAAAATAACGGCAATATTATGTTTGGTGCTCATCATACTGCCTATCTTTAGGATTGGCAAGAGTTGTCTTGAAAAAAGGGAAAGCACAGATATTTCGTGATGGAAATCCTATGGTTTACAGTGGTGCAGTTGATAGAATTATTGGTCGACCACCTCCAAAGACTGGTGATATGGTACTTGTGGCAGATGGATCAGAAAAGCCAATTGGATGGGGACTATACAATTCGGTATCTATGTTCTGTGTCCGGCTAATGCAACTAGAAGAAGAGGCAGCAAGGTAGGAACTTTGAGATTGGCATCTTACAGGTTGGTTAACAGGTACTTATCATGTCAATACAATATATGACACCCTTTTCTTTCCTTTCAGAGATTCATGTTGCACATTTGACATGGAAAAACTTCTTGAAACGAGAATTGATGAAGCGATAGAATTACGTAAGAGATTGGGCCTGCCTTCTAATGATACGAATGCATTTCGTCTTATCAATAGTGAAGGGGATAGGTAGGCCTTCCAATTAATTTCTGACAGACCAAATCTACTTTATATGCATGCCCGGGTACTTTGGTTGGATTCTCAGATGATTAATGTTTTTTGACTTGCATGAAAATGTTAGGGGACCATGTCGCCGCAATTATTCGCACCATTGTTAACTCCATTGCCTGTCTTGGTGACTTGGATTGTCCTTTCATGATCATCCCTCATGTATCATCACTTGATTAAAAAGAGAGTAGAAAACAAAATGTGTTTTAATTGATTACCTCGTAAATTTATCTTTACATGTTTAGTTAGAACTTGTTTTAAGGTCGTACCACTCCGATGGTGACGACTGGACCAAATACACTTATTTTATGTTGATTTTAGCCATTAATCTTGGACATCGACTGCCTCTCCGTCAGATATTTCTTCCATCGGACTAGGTGTTCATGTTCTGAGGCCTCCGTAAGACCCCGTGAGCTTGGGATTCTCACTAGGACACTGGGCAGGTTGTACCCCCAAAATCTGAACCGATTGACTCGATCAAACCACGTGAGTTCATAGCTTGAAACGGGACTCTTCTATCTATTGCGGCCATCCTTGGACTGCTACTCTCAGGTAGCGGCCTGGCTATGGACCGCTACTCTCAGTATGCGGCCCTGTCCTGATCATTTCAGTCTGACCTGTAAATTAATTCCATCCGATCACCTGGCCTTGTTCCAGGTCGACTTTGCCCTGATTAGGTTGACCTGAGTAGTCCCAATTGACCCTAGTAGTGTTGACTAGACTATGTTTCAGTCTAACTCTAGCCTAGGCCGATTGGGATCTTAATTTGTCCTTGTTTTGGCTGATTGTGTGTTGCACTATTGTAGCGGTCGAACAATATATTATTTTTCTCTTAATGCGGCCATACTTGGATCATTTTTTTCCTTTCTAGCAGCCATTCGATGGACCATTTTCCTCCTTTTACGGCTTGGTGCGGACCGCTATTCTTCCTTAGTGGCCTGGCTTGGACTATTTCTTATTTGGCCCTATCTCCTGTCGACTTGTCTTGATAATCATAGTTGCGGCCTTAATCTAGACCGCTAACAAAAGTGGCTGCCAGGACGCAGACCGTCTCTTGATCCTTGCGGCCGTTTGGTCGACCGTTTCATCCTGCAGCATTTGAAAATGACCCTTATTTGTGTTTGAGTCTTCCTAGCCCCTCCAGGTCATCACACTTTGAATTCTGGCCTTTGTTGGGTCTTTATTTGATATTATATTCCTTAGAAATCTTCTTCCTATTATGGCTTTTTCCTTGGAAGTTGGTAAGCGTGGTCTTGAATCCACTGGCTACTTATGCTATCATGATTACATGAGTCTTCCTTAGAATTCCAATGCCAATTGTAAATTATCTGGAGATATGTTATATGGGACTATGGGTCCACTTTGACACTTAAGGCTAAGCTGAAACTATAAGGGCCCAAATCTGGTCCTAGGGGTGAGGCAAAGCTCAGACATGTACCGGTATAATGGATGATCAGGTGTGACATTACACCAACTATATGCAAGATTTGGTCTAGATATTTTTACATCTTGGGCATCTTCCTTTTGTACTTGACATGATATGACGTGATATGACATCATACGACTGATATTAGGTCCGGAAGGGACAACCTGTTGATTTGGATATGAGTATTTGCTATCTTGTTCCTGACTATGAGAACTTATTCTACCTCTTGTACTTGATTCCAGTTATTCTTTTCCTATCATGTTTATGCTCTTATCGTTCACTATTACCTTGCCATTCCTTTGTTCTTATTTATGTTCTTTTCTTGTGTTTACTAAGTTCATGCATCGGTTTGAATTGGTTAATTACTTAAAGCATTGCCTGATGATAGAGAGTAATTTCTACTAAGCTTCTTGCTCACCCAGTTTTTCCCCAAGTTTACAGGTAATAATGAAGATACTGCCATAGATGGGAACGGGGACGAGTGATGAGATGGCTTGATCGTGGAGAGTCTAGTCTTTCTGTTTATTTGAGTTTAGTCCTGTAATTCGAGTCTTTCTTTTGTTTATCAATATAATTTGAGTCTTTTTCCTTTTATTTATTGTAAGAGAGTCAAGAATTATGTAAACATTAGTTTTTAATATGAATAAAAGTTATATTTATTTCTAGTACAATTCTCTTGTGTTATCTATTTTGTTCTTGTATTGTATCATGAACGAATCACTACCACGTTCCGAGCATGCTTCCCGCTATTATCGATTCGGGGCGTGACAGTTTGTGGTATCAGAGCCTTGATTTTTCTCAAAATCCTAGGTCTTGAGTCTAAGTCTATATGTTAAATACTTACGGCTAGTCATCCTATAGGTACCCAGTGAGGTTGGGGAAGAACCATGGGTTAATTGGTAAAATTGTGAAAAATCATAATAAAGCTAAAAGATTTTAAACCATTAACAATTATGAAACCTATGTTATAGGTTAAGATGGGTGCAGAGCGTGCTCAGTGGCAGGAGATGCAGCGTATGATTCGAGGGTTGACCCAGGCCTTGCAGTAGGTATGTCACGCCCCGACGTGGAATATCAGAACGCAGCAGTAGAAAGAGTTAAAATATGTTGATTTCCAGACATGCTGTGTCTTGGGGCTAGCAATTATGTAACTCTAATACAACGCCATGGCAACCAGAAGAATAACTCTCAAAATAATCATTTATTCCACACGCTCTGATACCAATTGTTGAGACTAAGAGATGGTGCAAACGCGATTCAGAGTGGGGGGGGGGGGGTAAATTAATCCCCAAAAAAAAATTTCCCAAATTTGAAAACAAATACTAAGCAAACAACCACCATTCAAAGATAAAACTGAAACATCAAATCCCATCAAAGCAAAACAATATCATAAACCTTCACCTGTCAGAGACAAATGAAAACATCCAAAAAAAACTTTGTTCAAATATTAGAATTGAGATAAACACTTTAAATTTTTTGTGGGATATTCCAAGAATTAAAAACTCTTATGAAATACTTTAGCATGCAAGAGACTGCCTTCTTCATTGTAGGTTAAATACGAGAGCAAACTTGAAAATGATGACAAGTGCAATGGTTCAACATGAGGAAATAAAGCCACTGAAAAATGAGCCATGTAAGTTCGATTATTCGAGCACTATATGAACATGTTCTGAGCGTACTTGAGACTGCCATTTCTGCATAGGGGCGCATTGGCCCCACAAATCTGTGAAAGCCAAAAAGGCCTCGCAGGAAACAAAATAAACCAGGCATTCTATTACAGTCAACTAAAGCTAGATTCTTGGTGGCTCTGCGCCACTTTCCATTAGATGACACCCTCTCATTATTGATATTAAAACCCCACTAATCAGTGCCTAGGATCTTTGTTCTCCCGGGTGCTATCATAGTTCCCCATCAGATGAACCATGCTGAAAAGGAATTCAGATAACCCTCATCTTGTGTGCGAAGAATCTATAAAAGCTGAAAATTACGAAGTTTTCCCTGCCAATATAAGCATCTTTAAAGCCCACTCTCTCTGGTGGTTCCTTCTAAACTAAAAATAAGTCTACTGGAAGCCCGGAGAATGGTATCAGTGTTGTAGCCACCTGACTAGCTGAAGGAGATGGGAAGACAAAATAATGTCTCAGCAGGAAAGGACAAGGAGATTCATGAGTGTTTCCCTACTTGGTGGAATTGGCATTGTGCCTGGGGTATCAAATTGGACAACCAGGTTCTAGGCCAAGTCCCAACACCCTCAAGTTGGAACCGATTTTGTGATGTATAGCGGGAAAAAGATCTAACTGGCCTGATTTCTGAACCAGAAAAAGGAGGGGCCATGTAACTTACTGGATTCTGCATGCTTCCACTTGGTTCATTCCCATCATCAATCACTATGATGTCCCTTTCTGGCTAGGTGACTGGAATTGGTGCCTGTTGTTCATGGGGAGTGCATACCTTCCTCGGGTTGTACACAGCTGATGAATTTGGCACGTCCAACCTACTGTGAGTATGGGGATCAGTCTTCAGCGTCGCTACACTCTGCAACAAAGGCCTTCCAAAACAGCCCATTCGCTCAGCAGGCAAAGGAATAGGTGCCTGAAAATTTGATGGATGCTGACCACTACGCATGGAACCATCAAGTGACTGATGAGGGTGGTACTGAATAGCATCAAGGTTAGAGAAGCTGCAGGTAGAAGAGAATCCAACAAGAGACACATACTTTCCATTTGATGTGTCTTCTGAGGAACAGGGAGCAGTCTGATTCTGCTGTTGTACTGGTCTCTCGTCCTTGTTCATCACCATTAAATTTTTTCCCATCAACCGAAGAATTGGACTAGAAGTACTTTGAGGCTGAATATGGGATGATGTGCTTGCTGATCCAAAGCTACTGAAAGGTGGAAACCCCAGAGCAAAGTCAGAAGATGCCTTTAGAGACATAGAATCAGTGGGTGAGTCTAAGATGGGAATGGCCTTCACTTCAGATGTTGAATGTGAATATGTTCCAGAAGAGGTGATGACAGGTCTGATGTGTAAGGATGAACTAATCTGCTTTGGCTTTGTAGGTAACATCATTCCTTCACTAGCACTTTGCCTCAAGATTCTGTATTCATGGGACATGTTTTCTCTTCGAGAGCAGCAACATGGTTGGCCAGGCGATCGAGAGATAGTAGAAGCAGCTGAAACTGGTGAGCCAGATGCCTCTCCATCTACCATCATATTATTTATCTCCAAAGTTACAGTCCTCGCTGAATTCACTGACGAAGTCTTACCAAGGTCAAGGATCCTCTCCTCAGGTCTGGTTAAACAAGCACTGGAAACTTGAATAGATGCAACATCTGCTTGATATTCCATGTTTTGTAGCTCTAAACAATAGCCATTCTTCATACTTGCGTCAATTTGACTGACCTGCCACATATCCTGGCAGACAAAGTCACTGACAATGACACCATCATGGATCCCTTGATCACCCAGTGATTTTGGTAGACTTGCTTCTATGGTGACCTTACCAAAACTGCTAAGTTCTCTATCATGTTCAAGTGAAAGAAGAGAGTCTAATTGGCCACAAGTAGTAGCTTCATGGTCTTCAGAATTCACATCTTTGCTGCCACAAGTGCCAATGGATATCTCAAATGGATATTTAACCATCGAATCCATGTTGGCTGGCACCTCAGTTTGTGCATCAAAGCCAGTCACTTCAGCATGACGGCATTCAGCTTCAAGTTGTGAATGATTTGATGTATGGTGCTCCCCTCCCCATGATGCATGATAGCCAATATCAGCTTGATTGAAGTCCATTGTGTTGTGTTGGTGTGATGACACACGACCAAATGTACCACTAGCTTCAGGCCTCACAACAGTGTCTGAGAAGTTTGATTGATGTGTTCTGCTTGTCACATTGTTGTAAGTTGAACCTGGACCATGTGCACTAGGAGATCCCTCGGCCAACTTTAAAGGTAATTTCACTATGGTTTTATGAGTCTTTTCTACAAGTCGATCCTTCCACAGCTTTTTAGAGACCACATGTTGCACAACCTCATTGCATTTGATAGCTTCTTTTGTGCATTGTTGTCCTGCCTTTCCTCCTTTGTGCATTTGGGGATGACAGTCCACAGAAGCTTTTCTCAAGCTTTGAAAATTCCCAGACCTTTGTACAGCACTGGCATGTATCTCCACCCTTCTGCCCTTTGCAGAAGAAACACATTTTCCTGTGGATCTAGAGAATTTCAGCTTAATGCCGTTAGAAGCGGAGGGATCATTTCCAATAGACCTAGCATCTTTCTCAGGTAAATCCACCGAATGTTCTACCTGATCACAGGAAGCAAGGACAGCATCTGACCGCACATCGGCACTCATGGGTTTTGGAGGTGACAAAATCTCATCTGATGATCTGCAAAATTTCTGAATATGTCCACCTAAGGCAAAATAATCACATGATGTAGACTGATCACTCTCCATTGATGTGTGAAGCGTTATGGTTAATGGATTTCTGGGCTTTGTGTTGCCAGATTTGCTGTTCACATGTTTTAAAAGGCTTGAACGTTTGGAGCATATCCAGTGACCGAGAGTCCCACGCTTGCCGACTTTTGTTTGTTCTGGAGCATTTGATGCCTGAGACATCATTTCTTCCTGATGGTGCATTTCCGGATGGAGTTTGTGTTCCTTGTGTATCTGACCAGAACAAATCAAAATTCTTGCTATCAAGTCTACATTTTTGTAATTCCAATTAAGAAAAGGAGAAGCCAGAGAGAGCAAGTTTCAAACTAAGGCACTCAAAAAATTCACTGAATTAGAGAGTAAAGCGATCATTGAGAAACTTTTGACATACATATTTTAGATACCGCTAGAATTTAATTGCAAATTCAGTATTAAGGTCTACATGTGTGTAGGAGAAAATGGGTAAAAGATCTAGTGTGATCCTCAAAATAACTCATCTAATCATTTATCAAGAACCATGTTAGAATCATGTAAATGAGAGTTAGGAAGATGTTTAAATAATCAACACAGCCCTGAAAGCACAAAACTTTGGCTCTATGCAGTCACTCGGCAAGAAGATGACATGCAATGGTTTCATGAATGACCAAGTGGTTTGCATTCTTGTAAAATACAGGATGAGAACTAGAGATTCTGGATTCTCGGAGGAGGGGAAAGAGGTTTTAGTCTGTCTTTTATTTAAGTTGCTATGAAAAGATTGCCTAAATTTAATACCAATTTTCTCTTGAAATTTAGCAATAACATATACTTTTTGCTGGGCAACGGTGAGTTAAGATACCATTTGTTGCTGCAGTCTTGTGTTTAACTAGATAGGTATAGAAGATAGTCTCTACTAGAAAAATACTCTGAAACAGTAAGATAATAATACCTCTCCCTTTAAGTGACTGAAGGTGCTCATTTTCCTTTTCTGAACCTTGGCTTTCAAGTACTTCCTATATTTTGGTGGAAGACACTTCCTTTTCCCAAATGGAGACCTTTCGTTCTTAAATTCTCTTTTACATTTCTTTGGTCTGGAACAATCCACAGCTGCTGCGGAATGTGCATCATTGAACTTCGACAAAATCAATAGTTTTGTCCCATTTGAGTCTACATACACTGCCCCATGTCTTTCATCATCAGTGGCTTTTAAAGGAGAAATCCTTGGTTGTTTGCTTTCAGTAGGGCGCAAAGCCTTATTATTTTGAATTATAGAAGCTAAATCCAACGCCCAGTTGGTTCCATTCCTCCTGTCAAGGTCTTCAAGAGTGCAGCAGGGTGCAGTAGCACAGATGTCCTCCATGGATCTTTTTTTCCTGGGTTTCACTTTGTGCTGGGATAGCTTAATTGTGTCCCGTTTGGCACTAGATTCTGCAGACAGGCATTGATCAATGTGAGCATTTAGAGTTGTGTTTGAAGTGGATGAGAAAGTCTTGCAGACGGGGCAAATCTTTGATGCCATGGGATCTGATGCTGAGCCAAAGTTAGAAACTGTGCCTTCAGTTTGGTTCGGTTCAGGGGCACCACCAAATTTCACTATCAATCTACACTTCTTTATAGACCGTTCAGACAGACCAACAAAATTTTCTGCTGACTGAGGAGGTTTGACAACTTCTACTCCAGATGATGATTCTGAAACAGTACTGGTTTCGTGCACTGATTCAGGAATTTGGCTTACTGAACTGGGTACTCTTTTGGTATGTTCATAGCCGGTAATCTTTGACTCAGCTTCTCCCTGAAGCAATTCGTCTTCAGAGCCGACTGCTTGAACAACTGTTGATCTATCCTCTGACAAAGGATTCTTAGGTTGATGTGAAGAACCTAAAACGGATTCCTGGTTTGGCAGGCTGAAACCATGCTTCACAGCATCAGACACCTCTGTTTGAGTTCCTTCCACTTCTGAGCATAAAATCAGATGTTCAGCTTCACTGCACTTTTCCCTAAACTGAGCTCTTACCAAATCAGGTGGTTCAAAAGGTGGCAATAAATCTCTGACGCCATGCTTCACGCAAAGCTGCAAGTACTGCTGAGGAAACGGCCAGTTGGTTCCGACGTCTTTACTCCGAGACACAAAAACATAATCTCTGCAAAGATTAAGCAGGACCTCAAAAATTGAGATGCATTTCCAGGCCAAGTGGCATGACATAACAATCAGGGATCACCCCCAAGCACAGGGCATAGCACCAGTCACCGGGCCCAACCAAGGGTCCTATCCAGCTAGTCGTGACCCATGGTAATGGCAACAATTGATCGGGTTCACCCCTGGCCACTCAGCTTGTGGGTTTACCCGTGTTCAACATAGCTACCCGGGTCGACCCGGGGGCGCCCTAACTACAAGCCACGCCATGTGGCACCCAGCAACGAGGTCGGGGTCTACCCCTGAGTCACCTCCCTCCAACCCTCTAAAGTCAAAGGAAGACCCATCTAAGCCGACCACAAGCTTCAGGAACTCACAGCACCCTTATACGGCCCCACACGCATGTGTCAGTAATTTCCCCGAGCACCTGGTGGGCACGTATGCTCCAGCCACTCTACAGTAAGCCGGATCCCAACTCGGGACTCCCAGAAATCCATCGCGGCCTGCACCACCATCAAGCGCCTTTGCACGCGGATCGACCTACGCGGTCAGGTTGCACGAATCAAGGGGGCAGTGCCCCTTGCGGGGGTTTTCGGGGGGTGGAGCCCCCGGAAGAAAATCTCTTTTTATAATAAGGGTATTCTGGTCTTTTGGTAGCCTGAACCCCCAGTCAAATTCCTAGTCCAATCCCCGGTCAAACTCACCTATACCCCCCTGGGGGAGGGTTTAGGCAGACCGGCCTGGACCCCCAGGCTGGTCCGCCTAAACTCCCTGGGGGAGGGGTTTAGGTGGACCAGCCCAGCCCCTTGGGCTGGTCCGCGTAAACACCTTCCCCTCATTAAATAATAATAATAATTTTTTAAAAAAAATCCTAGAATCGGCCCTGCCTAAACCCCATCCAGCCCCTCTCCATTGCCCAGTTTGCCCCTCCGAGGAGGAGTTTATGTGGGTTGGCTCAACCCCTTGAGCTAGTCCGCATAAACCCCATCTCGGGGAGGGGGTGTACGCGGGTTGGCTCAACCCCTTGAGCTGGTCCACATAAACCCCATCCAGGAGAGGGGGTTTATGCAGACCAGCTTCACCCCTTAGGCTAGTCCGCATAAACCCCATCCAACGGAGGGGGTTTACACGGACCAGCTCTAACCCTTTGGCCAATCTACATAAACCCCCACTATTCACTAGGTTTATGCGGACCAGTTTCACCCCTCAAGCCAGTCCGCATAAATCCCTTGTGACCCTTCACCTTCCACTATAAAACCCCCCCTTTGGGATCCCAAGAGGCATAAAAAATGAATGATCAAGCATCAAGCCAAGACTATAAAGGTGCGCTAAGGAGAATTGTGTGTGTTTGCTAGGCTCACGTCGAGGGCATGTCGCATAAGCATCCCTCATACGACGTCTAGCCCAAACACCCATCTTCGGGAGATTTGCGTGTGTGTTTGCTAGGCTCACGTCGAGCGCATGCCGCATGCGCATCCCTCATACAGCGTCTAGCCCAAACACCCACCTCCGGCCCCCTTGTTGTAATGAACGTACGTCATCTCGATAATCGTACGTGACCCTAGATCTTGCTTGGCGAAAGTACTCTGTCTGAGCCCTGCCTCGATAGTCATGCGCCCCCAGATGCCGCTCTACCGGAACACCCAGCTCGGCCTTGCCTTGGCATTCATGCATGACCCAGATGCCGCCTCATGAGAGCGTCCTGCCCAGTCCCTACCTCAACGAGCGCGCACTATCCAACATTGCACGATCAAGCCACCCTATCTTGTCTCCACCACGACGTTTGTGTACGACATAGTCATTGCTCGATGAGAGCCCCTACCCAGTCTCTGTCTCAATGATCGTGTGCCGTCGTACGCGGCTCAATCGAAGCACCCAGCCTGGTTCTCTATCTCGATAAGCGTGCCCTCAACACCGTTATCCAGACAATGGGCATACTTCACAAGTCCCGATGCAAGATCAAGCGCCAGGCCCCTGCCTCTATCAATGGGCCCCGAGCACTACCATCGAGGTCCAGCGACGCCCATCTACTCAGTCACAGTGATGCCCCCGGCACCCGACTACCAGTCACTCTGGTCACATCGGGACCCGCGGCACCCGATCACTCAACAACTCGGTCACAACGGTGCCCCTGGCACTCGACCGCCAGCCACTCCAGTCACAACGGTGCCTCCGGCACTCGACTGCCAGCCACTTTAGTCACAATGGTGCCCCCGACACCCGACTGCCAGCCACTCCAGTCACTACAGTGCCCCCGACACTTGACTGCCAGCCACTACAGTCACAACGGTACCCCCGGCACCCGATCACTCAACAACTCGGTCACAACAGTGCCCTCGGGACCCGACCGCCAGCCACTCCAGTCACAATGGTGCCCCCGGCACTTGACTGCCAGCCACCTTAGTCACAACGGTGCCCCCGGCACCCGACTGCTAGCCACTCCAGTCACAACGGTGCCCCCGTCACCCGACTGCCAAGCATTCCAGTCACAACGGTGCCCCCGGCACCCGACTGTCAAGCATATGGCAAATGATGAATCCACGACCCTTGCCACTCAAGGAAACAAGCTCTCAACATATCTTCCAAGGTCTGGATAGTTCTCTCTGACTGCCTATCAGACTAAGGGTGATATGCTGAGCTAAAAGCTAACTCTATAGTCAGGCCCTTCTGAAAGCTCCTCCAGAAACCAGAAGTGAAATGGGGGTCCTGATCGGACACAATAAAAATAGGAATACCATGCAGGGGAATAATCCGTTCCACATACAACCTAGCCAATTTGTGGACTCCCCAACTCAACTTAATTGACAACAACCTGGCAGTCTTAGTCAATCTATCAACCAGCAACCATATACCATCATGGCCACCCTGAGTCCTCAGCAAACCGACTACAAAATCTGTAGTCACATAGTCCCATTTCCACGTAGGAATCTCCAAAGGCTACAAAGTGCCACCTGGCCACTGATGTTCCACCTTCACCTGCTGACATGTCAAACACTTGGCCACGAACTCCGCAACATCCTTCTTCATACCTGGCCACCAGAATTGCCTCTTCAAATTGTAATACATCTTGGCTATCCCAAGATGCATAACATAACGGGAACCATGCGCCCCTTGCAAAATGACCTTCCTTACCGGTTCTTCAGCTCGGACCTACAACCTACCTTGAAATCTCACCACCTTATCTTCACCAAACTCCACCTTGGCCATTGACACTTGGGGTCCACGTGTTGAGCCTCCATCACTTGGCGGTGGATAGCTGGCGTGACAGTCAATCTAGGGAGAATAGCTGACCCCCGATCTCGAGGAACTTTAATCCTGAAAGTTTCCATTGGTATCTGCTGCCATAACTTCTACTCTCTCATCATCAAGTGATTGACCGCAACCTTCCTGCTCAATACATCGACCACCAAATTTATTTTGCCAAATTGGTATAACAAGGTGAAATCATAGTCCTTCATATATTCCATCTATCTCTTCTGTCTGAGATTGAGATCCTTCTATGTGAACACATACTTCAAACTCTGGTGGTCAGTGAAATTTTCAAATTTCTCCCCATACAAGTAGTGCCTGCAAATCTTCAATGCAAAAATCACTGCTGCTAACTCAAGGTCATGAGTGAGATAATTTTCCTCATGTGGCTTCAACTGGCGGGATGCATAAGCTACCACCCTGTCATTTTGCATCAACACTGCACCCAAGCCTATCTTGGAGGCATCAGTGCAAACCACAAAGCCACCAGAACCTGAAGGCAATACGAGAACATGTGCAATGGTAAGCATTCTCTTCAACTTCATAAAGCTTTGTTCACACTCATCGGTCCATATGAAAGGCACGTGCTTCCGGGTCAACTTGGTCATCAGAGTAGCCATTCGAGCAAAGTCTTGAATGAACCTCCTATAATAACCTACCAAGCCCAAAAAGCTTCTAATCTCTATCGCCGACCTCGGTCTTGGCCACTAGACCACTGCTTCTACTTAAACTAGGTCAACAAAAATACCATCACCTGATATCATGTGCCTGAGAAAATGTACCTCCCGTAGCCAAAACTCACACTTGCTGAATTTGGCATATACTTGTTGTTCTTGTAAGGTCTGTAATACAATTATCAGATGATGAACATGTTCCTTCTCAGACTGGGAATAAACAAGAATATCATCTACAAATATCACCATAAACCGGTCCAAATAAGGATGGAACATCCTATGCATCAAGTCCATGAATGCCACAGGAGCATTGGTGAGCCCAAACGGCATCACCAAAAATTCATAGTGCCCATATCTGGTGGTGAAGGCAGTATTCTCTACCTCTGACTCTCTAATCCACAGTTGATAATACCCAGACCGCAAATCATTTCTTGAAAATACCTGGGCTGACTGAAGTTGATCAAATAAATCATCTATACGAGGCAATAAATACTTGTTCTTAATGGTCACCTAGTTCAACTGCCTATAATCAATACACAATCTTAAGTTGCCATCCTTTTTCTTCACAAATAATACAGCGCACCCTATGGGGAAAAGTTAGGACGAATATAACCCTTGTCGAGCAACTCCTGCAACTGAGCTCTCAGCTCCCTCAATTCTATCGGTGCCATGTGATAAGGTGCCTTCGACAAAGGCATTATGCTAGGCACAATCTCAATGGTGAAATCAATTTCCCTCTACAGAGGTAGCCCTGGCAACCCCTCAGGAAAGACATCTAGAAACTCACATACAATAGGAATGTCCTCCACCCCTTGATGTTTATCCACTACCACTACTGAAGCAAGGAATCCCTAACATCCAATATCAAGCAGTCTACAAGCCTTAATAGCTAAAATGAGGAAATAGGGTGAAGAAGACTGAATACCTTGGAAATAGAACGAGGGTCTCTGAGGCTGCTAAAAATAGACCCTCTTCGAACTACAATCCACCACGGCTCCATGGGCCTTAGGCCAATCCATACCCAAAATCACATCATAATCTCTCAACTGCAATGCATAGAGTCTAGCTGGCATTTTATTTCCTTCAATCCACACAGGATTTTAAATTTTTTTCTCTCTTTTCTTCATTTGATTTTCTCTTTTGATTTGTCACTTTGTGCTTTTGTTGTCCTTCAGAATTTGAGAGATATTACAATTGAACTTTGAACTTGAGAATAAGGTCATAATAGACTACCCCTATTTGAGACTTCCACTTCTCGGGATGTGCTTAGGTTACTTGTCTTGCCCAGACTACCTCTGTCCTCATATTTCGGCCGAGTAGAGAAAAGAAAAAGACCTTGTGTCCTCGAGCATGGTCAAAGTAGCAATGGTGTTTACCAAGGGAGATGACTAAGGACGCCGTGCAGTGTGTGTGGTGCCCAGCTAAGGGTTGCCCTTAACGAGCGGGCAGGGCATGTCGAAATCCTAGCATGGGGTTCTCATAACCAAAGGATGCTGCAATAGTAATCCTAAAGAGTCCTTTTGACATTGATTTAAATAAAATCCTAGGATAAAGGCCTAGACTACCACTCTTGATCAAGTTAAGAAGCACTTTGTGTTAAAAACTATGTGTGAAGATGAGAATAATGACATCATAAGAATGCATACTTACGCAAATAAGTTACCTTGTAACCTTTGTTGTAGAAGCTGCTATCGGCGGTGATGTTGATAAACATGGGATTTGTTCTCATCATTTGACAGACAAAAGTATAAGGAGCAAAGATTTGAAGTGGCTTAACAAGAAGGAGTGGTGCCCAAATCAGACTCAGATGAGTAAGGAGAAAAGAAGAGAGGTAAGGGCTAGAACTCCCTCACTAAGGTACAAGGACCTTGATCACATGGAAGGTTTACAGAAGAAACATGGGAAATTAAGAGGAGGAGTGAGGACTAAAGCCTCAGAAACAGTGAGAAAGCGGGCAGATGCCCAAAGCAGTTGATGTGGAAGAAGTCGGGTCACACCTAGGATTGGTGGGAATAAAATGAAGAAATTGGTAAATAAAAAGAGGTGGATCCGGAGGGTCCAGAGGCAATGGAGGAGAATTATGATGGGAGTGAGAATCCAGAGGTTCTGGAGGAATAAAGTGCCAAGGGACGCGATGCCCTGGGAGGAGGTATGGGAAAAGGTGATTAAAGAGGAAGAAGAGAACAAAGGATGCAATGTCTCAGAAGAGTAGGAGGATGAATCGGAGGAAAGGAAGAAGGTTTGGGGGTTCCAGAGGAAGAAAATGTGGAGGGACGCAATGCCCTAAGAGAAGAGAAGAATTCAGAGGTTCCGAAAAGGAAAAAGAGGGGACGTGATGCCCAAAAATGATAAGGGAATGAAAAGAAGGGTCCGGAGGTTTTGGAGGAAGAAACTGTTGAGAGAATGATGTCCCAGGTGAGAAGATAGAAAATCCGAAGGTTGCAGAGAAAGGAAACTGGAGGGGGCGCGATGCCCGGGTGAGAAGATAGGAAATCCGGAGGTTCCGGAGGAAGAGAGTAGGAAGGGGGCGTGATGCCTTGGGAGATCTAGAGGTTCCGAAGGGATATGGAGAAGGAGGGTGTGATGCCTTGGTAAGTCTGGAGGTTCTGTAGGATGGGGAAGATGTGGGTTTGGAAACTTGGGAAAGAAGGAATGCAAATGAATGTAATGCAATGAATGTGAGAGATGCAAAGAATGCAAAGGATGCAAGGAATGCAAAGAACGCAAGGGGTGAGAGGATGAGAACTCCCTCCTCACCCAACGGGCGGCCCATAAGGAGAAATTGGTGGTCGACAAAAATGTGGATGAGGTAGAATAGAAAGTAAATGGGGTAGCGGAAGGCCCACGAGTAGAAAAATGTCCACCCCTCCATGGTAAATAACGTGCCTGACCAGACAGCTCAGAGGATGGAAATAGTACCCATGAGTCCTCCTTGGCAATGGAGGGTGTTATGGTAATGGAAGAGGAGAACCCCTTTTCTTTGCAAGGTAGTTGTTCAATGATAGGATAAGGGGTAATGGGAGCATCAAAAATATTCTGGCCAATAAGCAAAGTGATATGAACAATCTTGGCCTTAGCCCTTGATGGCACCAATTCATGAGAACTCCTCTTAGTGAGCATTGGTGGAGACCATTCAAAAATGCCCAACACAAAGACACGGATCGGCATTCAACAGATAAAATCTTGACTTTTGCATAGCATAATTGTGGCCAAATCCATCTTGCTCAGCTCTTGATCGTCGTCTTCAACATGAGTTCCTGTAGAAGCACACCTACTTCGAGTGGAAGAGGAAGGTGGAGTGGAAGCAGTAGGCTTAATGGATGATGGAGGTTTAATGGAAGGCATTAACTGAAGGATAGGTAAAAGTGGAGGTTCAAGCACGGCGGGCTTCTCCCCTCGCTTGGAAGCAGATGGGGTTGGCTCAAGTGCAAAGAGCAGTGGACCCTCCTCAGGCTTAACCATGAGTTTAGGTGAAGGGTTGAGTGGAGGGTTGGTAATGACCGGCTTTTGGGTTATGTGAATAATGGAGGGCCGAAGTGGCGACAATGGAGGGTTACTTGGTTGAGGTTTAGCGGGAGGTTTGACGGAGGCCGATGTCCCTCGTCACTTTCTCCCTCCAAAACCTCCAGACAATTCTTCTTCCCATCATGATTCTCCTCCATTGCCTCCGGACCCCCCAGATCTATCTCTCTCCATCTACCAATTCTTCCTTTTAATCCCTTCTGATCCTGGGTCTGACCCAACTTATTCCGCATCCACTACTCTAGGCATCTGCCCATTCTCCCACTGCTTTCGAGGCTTTAGTCCTCACTCCACCTCTTGATTTATCGTTTCTTTTGTAGACCATTCATGTGATCAGGGTCTTCGCACCTTAGCGAGAGAGTTCTAGCCCTCGCCTCTTTTCCTTTTTCTCCTTATTCGTTTGAGTCCAGTTTGGGCACCACTCTTTCTTGTTAAGCCACTTCAAACCTTTACTTCCAATCCTTTTTTAGCCACTTGAGGACAAATCCCGCGATGACCAACATTGTCTCTGGCAGCTGCTTCATAAGTTGTAAGGTAACATATTGGCATAAGTATGTATTTTTATGATGTTATTACTTCATTACTTCACGCATGATTTTCAAACCGAAGTGCTCCTTGACATGATAAAGAGTGATAGTCAAGGCCGCTATCATAGGTTCTTATCTTTATTGAATCTCAAAAGAGTCTTTAGACTTACTTTTGCAGCACCTCTGGTCATTAAGAACCCTGCGCTAGGAGTTTGATATTCCCTCCTCGCTCGTTAAGGACAACCCTTAACTGGGCACTCCACACAGTTTACGGTGTCCTTAGTCGGCTTCCTTTAGTAAACACCGTTCCAACTTTGGCCATACCATGGGTATGCATGAAAGTCTTTTCTCTTCACTGCTTGGTCAAGTGCAGGGGTAGGAGGTTGACGGATGAGATCCAACCTAGGTACTCTCCAATATAAGAGAAGTCTCAAATAGGGACAATATTGACCCAAAATAATATGAGTTTTTCATGATAAATCTAGCCGAAAGGGCTATTATCAAAGTCAAAATTCATTGAGTGTGAAATAAAGGTATGTCAAGAGAGGCAAAGTCCCCGTAGGGAGAACCCTAGTCGTTTGCATGTCAAAGGTCTAAAAATTAAAGACATAAAACCCCAGCTCAACAGACCGCCTCTTTGAGGGGTAGTATCTTGGAAGGACTTCGAGCCCTGATATCTCTTACCCTGCATAAAGCTTATCTTCAATTGTTCTTCTCTTCTCCCTCCGAGACTGAATGTTTCTCAGGTATGGCCTTAGCAGGGGCACCATTAGCTATGGGCAGTCGACTATAGGGTGCCATCTTTTAATGCACGCCCTACTTTGGGCAGCTCTTTAAGGAAAGGGAGGGAACGAGGACCCCTAGCCAGTGGTTTAAATATCCCTTTGATGATGCACTAGTAATGCCTAACCAAAATCTAAAAAAATTAAATATTTTCTAAAATCTAAAAAAATAAATATTTTAAAACCCATAAAAATTTAAATATTTAAAAATAAAAAAATATGTTGTATTTTTTTCTGATGGTGTTGTTCTGTAGGGACACTCTTACAAAGACCAAGAGCTTGGGGATGAGTCCTCTTTTCACTCACATCATTGATGACTCACATCACTATCCCCATGATTTGTCACTCTGTGCACTCTCGATGATCGTCTCTCTATCCTTCAGAGTGATTTATCTTATTACCCCTGTCGCTCTAGGCATCACTTTGATCATTCTGGAGCTAATCTCTCTAAAGTTATTCCTACAATTCTGGGCAAGTCACTGTCAAATCTCCTGATTACTCCTGCCACCCTGCACATCATTCCCCTACAAGACATTCCTGTTGATTCTTATATGGGCATTCAGATCATCCAACTCCAAATCTTTCAACTGATCATTCAACTCCAAACCTTTCAACTAATTAGCCAAGTTGGTCCCCCTCATGGCTTAAGAGAAACAATGCTAAAGCTCTGATGATACACATGCTTTGCACGCTTTGATGCCATGCTTTCACGCTATAGCGGCCATTGCTTTGATGTTTTACTATGCCATGCTTTCATATGCTTGTTCAAATGCTTTGATTCATCCTATTCATGTTATGGCCACTATGCTTAATGGCTTTATGCTTCATTATGTCTTGGCTAATCAATCTTTGAGTGCAGGAAGAAGTTCTTGGTCCCACCATCCGGGAATCATCATCCAAGTTTCACGGTGTTTGCACCTCATATCTTAGTTCCCTCATGCTTATTGCTATCACCATCTCCTCTTTGTATGCATTCCTACTATATGTTATCTACGCTATTAGATCATATCAAGGACCTTGTGGCTCTGGTAAATCTAGAATTTGAGTTCTCCTTCATCAAAAATAATGATAATTTTAGAAGAATCTTAGTCGCACGGATAGGCCATTGGGCCATCCAAGACTATGGACGATGGTTCCATTTTGTGAATTGGTGCACAGATAAACTGACTTCGATTTAGTATCAGCTCACGAATTGGTTTCCTGACTCAGTTTGGGCAGCTTAACAATATTATCCTTGATTACATTCTATTTTAATTTATTTTCAGGCCTTCGGATCCTCGAATGTGGAGAAACAATATGTTTTCATGCTCCAGGTCGGGGAAGTCGAGTTGTGCATTTTTCGAGGATTGTGGAAATAACTTTTTATTATTTTCTTATTTTTTTGAAAATTTAAATCCTGAGAATGCTTTCTATTTAAACCCCATCACCCCCTCTCACCCTTATTCTCTTGTTCTCACCCTCTCACCACTCGTTTCTCTCCTTCTCTCCACCCATTCTCCGGGCAACCGATGGAGGACATGGTGGATGGGGCAAAGGGTGACGTGCGTAGAGAACGACGACGACGAGAGCAACGAACGGAGGCGGTGGTGCGGCGAGCTTCGCTCGCGGATTCAAGAACCTGACAGTGATTCAAGAGGCATTTTCGCGTGGAATCAGCATCCGCAATGTGAAAAATCATCATGGGAGGTAGGGGGACGGATCCTTGAACCTTGCATTCTATTTTTCCATGATTTGTAGGCTGAGGTGAGGCCGAGAGTGGGTTTCCTTCCATGCTAGTGTAAAATATCATCTTTTTGGGGTGAGCGACGGATTCATCGATTTGATGGTGTTTTTATGGTTTGAATGAGGCTTCCCGATAGTTTAGAGGTTGGGGAATGATTCCCCCATATTTTCCCCCCCATTTGGAGTGAGTGGGGCATGGATTGGGACCCCACAGAAGGGGTTTCCATGAGCGTCGCTGGAATCGGTCGACCGATTGGGCAAATCAATCGATCGGTTGGCCATTCGCCACGAAGAAGGAGTCTGCCCTGCATTGGTCGAACCCACTAAATTGGTTGACCGATCTAGTGTTTTGGTCGACCGATCTAGTGGATTGGTTGACCGATTTGGGGTTTGTTGGCCTTTTTGGCCATTGGTCAACCAATGGTTTGCATTGGTCGACCGTTGGGATTTCGGGGTCGACCGATGGCCTGCATAGATTGACCTATTGGGTCCCTTTGGGCGTCCTTCGTCCCGTGAACACCCCGAACACCTTTGTTGACTCGGATTTGTGTTTCTAGGTGTCAGAGGAAACTATAGTTCCTCGAAATATGTGCACATGTTTTGGGTGACCCCGTGTGTTCCGAGCTTCTCTGTGGTGCTATACTGAGTCACGATGTACCTGAGTATGTGTGAAGGGCTATCCCCGTATATATAGTGTTTCCCTCGGAAGGTGGTTTCTGCATGGGCCGTGAGTATGGCCAATGACTATGAGTTCTATTTCCCAGCCATGGGTGTTGACGGTTCCTTGACCTTCCCTAGAGAGGGAAGAACCCCGACGGTAGTAGGCTGCCTTATGAGTTCTCTCCGCTCGTGATTCATGATTTTGAGTCAATCGTGGGCACTAGTGAGAGTGAACCTCCACTAGACGATGCTTGCCTGGGCACGCTGGTGCCTACCCACCGGGGAGAGGTGGAGAGCAGTCCTGACGAGATTATTTTAGGCTAGTTTCCGTAGGGCCTCCCATTGTGGCGGCTTGAGTCTGGGCCAGTAGGAAAACTAGCTAGAGGGCTTGACGTAGCATAGCCAGTCAGTGCCTGCACACGTGGTTGGGGACGTTGGGCATGTGTTGATGAGTACGACCCCAACTAGACCCTTATTTCATGTTACTATGTATGGTGTCGCAGTTACCGCGTTGAGGCGATGGGTGACACTTGAGGCTTGGCCTAAGATGTCAGTGGACGCAGCCAGCCTTGCCTCTAGTGGGCAGTCTCTTGTCACTCCGATTTTAGTTTTTTCCGATGGTTAGGTGTGATTTATGTGAGTCGTGATCCTCCTGCTGGTCAAGGTTGAGCTTACCGATGGCAAGGTCGCAGCCGTCCTGGCAGTTGAGGTGGAGCCCACGACTGCGAGTACGTGGCTTCTTTTCGGACGTGACCAAGCTTTCCTGAGTTCCAAGTCGTGGTCTTCCCGAGGATGGAGGTGGTGCTTTCAGACCAAGTGGTCTCGGGCGTGTCTTGACGAGGAATGCGGATTCCTCGGGGCTCAAGATATTACATGTTTTTCCAGTTTGGGTTAGTCATGGAACCCGATAGAGGTGTCGTGGGCTTTTCAATGGTGATTTCGAGTAGTGGCACCTGTCAGTGAGGATGGAGCTTCCCCGACAGAGGTGTCAGATGTTTTCCCCGGTAGCCTAGCTAGCTGTTGTTTACTGTTGGTTCTGGAATTCTGGCAGGGTGATTGAGGTTTCCCCCGTGCTTGTAGAAGTAGCATAGAGTCTAGTTTCCTCCACTATTGTTGTTATTGTTGTTATTATTTGTTGTTGTCGCCGATATTGTTCATCGTAGTTGTTTCTTAGCAGGGATCTGCGGGATCCCTACTGAGCTAATGGGATGAGACTCACCCCTTCTTTTTCAGGTATAGTGACTCCTCCTTGAGATGCGTAGGAGCGACGCAACAGTCGTAGTTGCCAGCCTACCAGAGTCGGGGGCGTGCCTAACGATTAAGTACACCTTCTTTTCTGTTGATTGTACTAGTGGACTGGACTCTATATTTAATTTATGTGTGAAGGGGGATGGGTCTATTATGAGGGAGATCGGGGGGTTCTAGGCTTATTAAGGGGGTTGCTTTCCCTGCGACGGGCAGATCTGGAGGCATCATGATCCTATGGAACCATTTCAGGTTGAGGAGGTGGATGGGGCAAGGTAGGCAGGTCAGCCAAGAGGCCATTTCTCTTCATTTCTCTAATGTTCACGATGGTTTCTCTTGGGATTTCTCAGCGGTGTATGGTCCATAGAGTAGGGAGGGAAAGAGGATCTTATGGGAAGAATTGTCCATGTTTCGTCACTCTGTAGGTCGCCCATGGTGTGTGGGTGGAGATTTTAATGCCATTGCAGCTGCATGGGAGCAAATGGGGGTGCACTCCCCAGTAGGGGAGATGGAGGACTTCATCGGCTTTATCCATGGGGATGCTCTAATTGATGTGGGGATGTCCAATGCTCAGCACACTTGGTCTAGTCTAACGATAGATCCTACCTGCTCTAGGTTGGACAGGTTTTTAGTTTCAGTTGATGAGGAGAACCATTTCCCTCATATGTATGTATCTTCTTTTGCCAGAGTAGTGTCGGATCACAAACCCTTGCTGTTGAAGACCAGTCATTCTCATATGGGTAGACAAAGTTTCAAACTCGAGAGATTCTGGCTTAGGGCAGTTGACTTCCTAGATATAGTGAGGAGTGCTTGGTTTGTGCAGAGGAGCGAGTCTTCAGCGATGGCTAGGCTGGTGGGCAAATTGAGGCAAGTGGCACACTCTCAGAGCATGGGCCATGGGGTGCGGACAAGACTCTACCGTGCAAGGTGGCCAAGGACAGGATATTGCAACACATTGAGGGATTGAATTATTTGGAGGAGGCAAGGCTCTTGGATGATGCAGATAGAATGGTTGGGGACACTCTTAGGTGGACTTTGAGGAGATCCTAGGTAGGGAAGAGATTTATTGGAAGCAGAGGTCGAGGGAGGGATAGATTAAGAAGGGAGATATGAATAGTGCGTACTTTCATCGTATTGCCTGTGGGAGAAGAAGATTCAATTCCATTACTTGTATCAGAGTGGGAGACCAGCTCCTTTCCAGGGATGAGGACATCATGGGATAGGTGAGGACTTTCTACTCTAGACTATTCACTGTGTAGGATGCCAACATATTGGGGATTGCCTTTGATCTAGTTCCTCGCCTCTCTTAGGAGGATAGGGAAGCCCTCTGTTTGCCTTTCTCATTGGAGGAGGTTCATCAGGCGGTCTTTTCTCTTCCAGGTGACAGAGCACTGGGGTCTGACGGATTCCCACTTGCCTTCTTTTAGAGTTGCTGGGAGATTGTTAGGGATGACATGCTCAGTGCTATTAGGGAGTTCCAAGGGGGGAGAGCTCATCTGAGAGACATCAATAGAACCTTTATGGTGCTCATCCCCAAGAAGCAGCGCACAGTGCTTTCAGGATTTCAAGCCCATCAGTCTATTAAACAATACGTACAAGATCATCACTAAATTGCTAGCAAGAAGATTGGGCAGTGTTATGGATAGGTTGGTCAGTGGATTCCAAGGGGCCTTCATTAGGGGTTGTCACATTCAAGATAATTTTCTGGTGGCTCATGAGTGTCTTTTTCATATGAAGACTGGCTCATGAGTGTCTTTTTCATATGAAGACTCGGAGGAAGAAAGGGGTAGTTTTCAAGTTGGATTTTGAGGAAGCTTATGACAGGGTCAACTGACAATTTCTCTTTATGGTGTTGTATAATAAGATGGGCTTTGGTGATACTTGGATCGGATGGATTCACGCTTATATCTCTTCGGCTACTTCTGCAGTTGTGACCAATGAGAAGTCCTCCTCTGTCTTGGTTGCACATATTTTGAGCAGGATGTGGTTGAGGGCAGGGAGGCTGGGTTGATCGGAGACTTCCTCTCTGGGCCAGCGCCTCCATCACTCACTTGCAGTACGCGAAAGACACCATATTATTCCTAGCATAGGAGCCCCAGTTGTTTACAGTTAGATTGATGCTAGAGTTGTTGGAGGAGGTTAGCGGTTTGAATGTGCATTTCAGCAAGAGTCTCTTGGTGTGAGTGAATATGGAGGATAGGGTGCTTCACAGGGCGACTTTCATTATGGGTTGCCAAATGGGAGTTTTCCCTTTATCCTATTTGGGCCGCCCGCTTCCCTCGAGGCCTCTTCTGTGTAGTGAATGGCAGCCTTTAGTACAGAGGTTTGAGGCCAAACTTGCAGGTTGGAAGGCGAGGCTACTCTCGTATGGTAGGAGATTTGTGCTTTGCAGATCGGTGTTGGACAGTTTGTCTATTTATTTCCTCTCCATTTTGTGGCCAAGAAGTTGGAGTCTATTCAGGCGTGATTCTTCTAGCAGGGCGTGATGAGAGAAGCAAAGGCTGACATGATATCTCTTGGGGCAGAGTTTGTAAGGTTAAAAATATGGGGGATGTTGGCATGAAACATATTAGATATGTCAACTTGGCTTTTCTATGTAAATGGTTGTGGAGATAAGGGGCTGAAGTGGACCTCGTCTCCGTTATTTCATTTCTGTTCAAATCCCGCGGAGAGTCACTTCTTGCGGAGGTTTAATTCCTGTCATTTCTATTTCAGTCATTTCTATTTCTGTTAAATCCCGCGGAGAATCACTTCTCGCCGTGGTTTTATTTCTGTCATTTTTATTTTGTTATTTTTCACTTCAGTTCAAATCCCGTGGAGAACAGTTTCCCGCGGCGATTCCATATTGTACTACTTTCATTTCGTGTATTTCACCGTTCCAATCTCGTAGAGGTAACTCTCTTCGAAGATCTTTCTCCTCATTGTTCCTGTTAATTTCTGTGCGCGTCGTGTTGTATGTTCTCATATCACACTCCAATTCCCATGGCGATTTCGTCATCCACAGGCCCCACCATCTACCAAGCTTCTTGGGATGCGAGGCATCCTCTGTTGAGATGTCAGGCAGCGTCACTATCATCTAGGGCCCATTTCAGCACCTTTTAATCACCCGCTGATCCTTCCCAACCGGCAGCTAGATATTTAAATTGTAGGTCATAGGAAACCACAGCCATGACATTTTGAGTAATAAGCTGCTTACGGTTTGGATACAGTGGGTGTTTAGATCGAAGAACATTGACAGGGATGTATGTCCCATCAATTGCACTGAGAGCATCCTACATTTAATTCTGTGTTAGAGCGATGAGTAAGACCTAACACATGAGGTGGGCATGAGTGTAAGTTACCTTTAAATAAGGGAAGAATTTGCCATTGTTTCAAATGAAGGTGTGCACATCATCATTGGGAGTAGGGAGTTAGATGTAAGCATGCCTAAGTTCCACTATGGCATTGGTCATTTAGTTGACCTAAAACCTTATTGTTTGTGACGAGTGCTGGAAGTGAGCGTACATAGTGTCTTTGGCGACACCGTGACCTATGGCATACAAGAACATCACTAGTTGCTCACTAGCAGTCACACCTCTCTTATCTTTAATCAAGTCCCTCTCCAGAAAAACATCTCTCAGATGTATAAACATAGTGGGATTGAGTCTACATATATTGTAACATCGTCTTTTATGTCCATTCAGAATATCTAAGACCCAAGCATGACCTGTGTAGCGAGATGTATGCATAGGCCTTGGCATATGCACAAGTTGGTCATCTTCATCATCACCCATGATTTCATCTCATATGAGATTGACCATGAATTGAAACACTACAATCTCCTCCTGTACGAATTCTCTCAAATGTTCATTTGCATCCATATGCATGTGCCCTACACATGCATGGAGCATAAGAAATTAATAAATAGGAGCAAACATGTCCTCATGATACCGAGTTAAAATGAGACAATGTCTTTGGATACCAAGAATTGGAGAAGTACTTAAAGATATACCAAGTTCATTTAATACAACAAGGCCTTTGGATACTAGGAATATGAGAAGTACAAAATGATAAGCATTCCCAAGTTATCCATAAAGGTCATCCACGTACAATAAGGACAAACATGTTTGCCAATATAACAAAAGAAATACAAGTACAATTAGAATGATGACAATGATAGAAAAATTTTGTAATATTATTGGGATACAATTCCCCAACACTTGGACCACTCGTGCAGCATCTTCACTCCCTCGGATCATCAATCTTTTTGCATCAGACAAAGCCCTCGGATTTGAGGTAGTAAGACCTCGAAATGTAGCCTGCGTATGTTCAACAGATGCAAATCCCTTGAACCTTGCACCAGCATATCTATTTACTTGTGTATAGCATTCCTCCCAAGTGTAGTACACACCTAGACAACGGTCAACCCACAACACATAGCATGTATACTTCCCCATATTCAATTTTTCGAGCACCTTGCAATGGACTTATTTAAATGCAAAAGGAGCATGAAAGCATGGCATTACATTATCACATTCTACATGGAAGGCAAATGATAAGGAAAGCCGCAACCACATGCACGATAACACATGATAATGTTGTGCAAGGGATCATACAAAAGTTGTGGACGTAACCATGACGTACATAAGATAAGGCGATGACTTTAAGCAAGCTATCACTAACCGTGAAAGATCCATCCTAACTTGTCCTCATAAGCCAAAGCCATGAAGACAGACCGGAAGTTGGGGTCTTGGAAGCGGGTTGATGTAGTGTATAAAATATCAAGAGTATATCCCGGCATTCTCTTCAACTTCTGAATGGAGTCTTTCAGTGACACTTGTTCATCTGGGTTGGAAGGAGCGATAGGAATGCCTAGTACTTTACGGAACTCTACCCTCTCGTTGTGGTGCGGACACCAGAGCCAGAGATCAGCCCGACTCAGTAGGCCACCGGTACCGGACACGCAGCGTGGCTCGGGCGATGTCGACTTTCTTATGGCTGGGGAACAATCTGGAGTGTCCACATTGAGTTATGTATTTGGAGTGTATTTGTATTCGTATTTGTATTTGTGTATTTGGTGTGTTTAATTAGGCTAAGTTAGTGGGTTTCTTTGTAAAAGGGCCACTTGCACCCGGCAAGGCCCCACCCTCCTCCCACAACCATTAGACCCCTCCCCCTTGCTGCAACTTCACTTTTCCCCACCCCACTCTTCATCTATCACCAACCTGCTCTGCCTAGTTCGTAGACAGCCAGTAAGGTCCTCAAAGAAACATCTCCATCAGCATCACTCTGAAGCTTCTGGTGGCAAGTCATATACCTATGGAAAGGTCATCCAAGTAGCTTTCTAGGCGAGGTGGGTTCACCTCCAACCGAGCTCCCAACTTCCGGGGAGAGCTGTTCTTCTCCGACTGCGTAGATCAGGCCAAGATCATGACCAATACAACTTTCAGAGGCAGTCCCAGCCATCCCCCACAACACCTGGTCGATCCCTTTGGTTCTGGTCTTCTAGACCTCCATAGCTTTCAATAGGACTGGTCTCGCCCCATTTAGAGCTCTGGTGTGAGAGTTTGGCCCCCGTCAAGTTGAACTTGGTTCACAGTGTGACCTGTCGACGTCCTGGAGGAGCAGCCAGCCTCAGAAGACATCACAACCACTGCAGTTAGTTTCTGCTCTAGCCCTTTGGGGATGACATTAAGAGGTCAGTAAGCTTCCAAATGGTTCTGGTCTCACCTTGTTCTGAGCATCCTATTGGGTGGACCACCCTCTGGACCTCCCCTCTGTCCGGCTGGCTCCTGCAACTGTGCGACATCACAAGATCCGGTGCTGCCGACGCCACCAACCTCAGACTTGGGTCAAACCAGTTCTAAAAGCTCCCAGGGCCGCCCCTCTTCACGTCGACTCTGGCCCCACGACAATACCCCCTCAGGTCCTGCTGTTACATCATCTGTAAGTCAAGATAGAATCTCTGCCCAAGTGCCCTACACGACCCAGTCCGCATCTAGAGGCTGCCACTAAGCGACCGAGACGACTCAGACAGAGATCTCTGACAGTGACACACCAGGAAGGATACTCTCTCTGCCAGAGGTGGTACCGCATCAATCCGACTTCCCAGCTGCGAGTACGACATCACCCAAGCGCCCTCAGACCTGCAGCTGAAAAGAGCCAGTAGAATTCGGCCATCTGGTCAAGTGGCTTCGGCACCTCATTTCCCCTCCCCGCCTAGTTGGCTGACCGTCCCTCCCTATGTGGAGGTAGTTTTGGGTGTAATTTAATTTCTCTACCCCAAGATCACCCTCCTAAGTGAGGTGTAGTGCATGTAAATTATTAAATAGGGAGAAGCTTCACCGATGCAGAGTGCGGGGAACCCACACTTCCCCGCTCGTCCACTTCTCCGAAAGGGGGTTGGTTTCTTCAAACCAACCGGGTAAACTCTAAACCCTTGCACTCATTTCAGTTCTTGTTCATTACATATCCATCAAATTACTCTACTGGTGGAGAGAAAGCGTCGGATCCCAGAGCACCTAGCTTCGCGTGGTCACCGTGGAGTTGTGAGAGAGTGAGCAACCTTGTGCCCCAATTGGCACTCAGCCAGCCCCTTGAGTGTGGGCATCTGTAACCTCAAGAGGGCAACCTTAACCCTGCTGTCCCCCTACCAGCAAGGGACTTATTCCATTACCTCCACTCAGTATCACCGAGTCACCTGGGGAATCGTGTGTGCCACGGTGGTTCTACAATTCATGAGGTTTCCTTGCTCTTGTACGTGTGTTTGTGAAGTAGGTCCAAGGATCCTCGGTCTAGTTGCTGCATGCTCCCTAGTGATGACCTACTGATGTGAAACAAAAATCTCCAAGCTTATGCTTTTCCTTTCCCTTTTTTGGGGGTGAAACCTTCAAATATGACATTGGAGAAATTTGGGTTCGCTCAAGATATTGGTATCTCATCCATTTCTTGCTCAGCAGGGCTCGAAATGACTGGATAGTATTGGCAGTGCCACTCGCCAATATCATCACCGGAGAGCTTTTCCACCTATCAGGTCCAATGTGTTAAACACTAGCAACTCCACCACTAGCTCCATTAGGAAATGTTGCATGGTAGATAGCTCGTCGAGCCAGTTCTGTAGCTTCTTCAATAGACATGTCAAAGCAATACCCACTGTCCAAAACACCATATGCATACGGTGACCCTAACCCCACAGAGAACATTTTGCCTTTAAGCCTTCCTCCGTCAGCATCAACATAGTACAAGCCAGGGCCCATTTCATGCCATCCAACTATCATAGTTCCCATTGAAGGGCCCATACTCCTGTAGGAATACCAAATATTGGCCCGCAACTTTGAAGCACCTATCGTTAAAACCTTCCACTGCAGAATATTGGCCATACTCCTATATCATAGTTCCAACTTCCAAAGCAGGATGCCAACGTATAGTGCCACGACACAGTCAGCACTTTAGTGGTGTCCTCCACGTACTTCTCTCTGTGCGCACCGGTGGCCTGCTCGGAGTTGACAGAGAAGACGGTGGCATGCTGCCGGCTGCATGCTGGGAGGAGTGTGCTGCTGCCGCTGTTGCCATTCGTGGTAGAGTTGCGCACGGGGAGGAGTTGAGTGGCGAGTGCAGGGGTGTGGGGGCGGGTATGAGCTGCATGGCTTTGCAGGAGGATGGGCCAGTGTATGGGTTAGCCTGGGTAGCGGGGCAGCGTGCATGGTGATGACGAGCTGGGAGCGGCGGGGCGAGGAGCGTTCAGTGTAGTGGCAGGCTGGGTAAGGAACAGGGAGGGGGGGAAACGGTATGGGCAAGGGAGGAGGGTTGTAGGAATAGGATGCGCAGGGTGGGGGTGGGGAGAGGGACTGGGTTTAGAGAGAGAAGTTAGAGAGAGAGAAATGAAGAGAGAGAGTACGGAAGGGGGGTCCGCGGCGGGTTAGCGATGAGAGGGGGGGCGAGAGAATGGCTCTGCATGGCGAACGAGGGAATGGGCATGGTGACAGGCATGGGCAGACGGCGACGGTGAGCACTGTAGGTGGTGGGGTGTCCGGTCGCGGGGTTGGGGACAACCGCGGCGCGCTGGTAGTGTCAAGCTCCCAAAGTCCTCGACGAGGGACTGCATCGGTGAGGCAGGGCCCTTCGTCGTCTGTGCCTTGCTCGGATGCCGCTGCATGGTTGGTTGCCGTGCGCGCCATGCTCGGACGCGGAGTGGTCGCCAGGCTCGGAGGGCAACCATGGTCTGTTGGCGCTCGGAGTTGCTGCAGACGTTGCCGGCGTACTCCCATGCAGGGAAGCTACAGGGCTAGATGTGATGGCGTTTGACGGTGCGAGCTCCTCCTCGTTGCTCCCGAGTTGGGTGGGGTCTGGCGGAGGGAAGCAAGGCTGAGTGCCACAGTGGCGAGCAGGGGTGCAAAGACGGTGACGACGAAGGCAGCTGGGGCTGCCGGTGGTGGCGCAGGGGGGGTGGCTGACAGTGTGGGCAGGGGAACAAAGCGGGGACGATTTGCATGCATGGGCCGTGGGTGGATGGCGCTGAAGGTGGCGTCGGAGGCTCTGTTTGGGTTGCAGGTGGGGTGAGATAGGGAGGCAACCGGAGGCTCTGTTTTTGGGCGGTGATGACGTCTGGGCGCTCTACCTTCGGTGACGAGTGGCGGGAGGTCCTATGTAGGGGAGCAAGACAATGGTGGCAATGCCGCAATGGTGGTAGTGTGAGGGGAGCAGGCGTGGCATGGGGTCGACGGTGGCCAGGGAGAGGGGGTGCAGAGAGAGGAGAGTAGGGAGTGGAGTGCGGTGAGAGTGGGGCTGTTCACGTGCATGGACGGGCCGTGGGTGGGCGGCACAAGACTCAGGGCCGGAGGCCCTGTTCGCGTTTGCAGGTGGGTGGAGGAGGGGTGGAGCGGAAGGAGGACATGGGGGGGCTCGAGCGCCGGCGACGTGCTCTGCATGGCGGTCGCTGTGGACGTGGAAGGTGGCCGCGACGGCTCGGGAGGTGATCCGGGCTGACGGGGTGACAAATGGCAGACGACGGTGGTGGCGGGTGCGATGGGTGGCTTGCTGGGCCATGTGGTTGGGGTGCAGTTCGCAATGCTGGACAGGGGCTGCATGTGAGGGGTGGGGTATGGGCAGGGGTAGCAGGCAGAGGGGCCAGGCTCTTGGGTAGTACGAGAAGGGTGAAGTGCATGGAGATGACAGGAAGGGGATTAGAATGTTGGGCGCTAGTTTCTTTCTCCCATTTCTATGACACACTGTGACGGGATAGATGTTAGAAACGAGACTCTGTTTCTTTGGGTTTTTAGTTCCTAACTTGGTTGAGGGTGTACGTGGTCGTGAAGGAGAATGGGGATGGAGGGATGGCAAGGGGGCTTCGTGCAGTTGCAGGTGAAGGCATGGCAGGGGCAGGGATGGGGGCTCGACGAGGCTAGGTATGGTGGGGTGGGGCGACACCGACTGCGGGTATAAAAATTGATTTTTTCAAATAAACTCTTAATTTTTTACGTATTATCAAAGCTTCCTCAAAATAAGTCAATTGATTGCTGTGAGACTCCTGCCATACGGGAGGGGTACTGAGAGGAGAGGGCCGCGAGTAAAGAGGGGAGGTTCGTCGGAGGGGGTTGCGAGCAGTATGATTCGTCGACTCGGTCCGACTCGGGTTGACTCGGGCGTACCGTATCGTATCTGAAAAAACTCAATACGGTGCAGATCAGTCTAGGATCGGTTGAGTCAAGCTGAGTCATAGTGAGTGAGTGAGAGAGGGAGGGAGAGAGAGGAGATGATACACGTCGAGTCAGGTCGAATCAATTGCGACTCGGGTGTATCGTATCGGATCAGGAAAGATCCGATCCGATACGGATCACTGAGTCGACAAATCTTATTTGAAAACACAAATTACAGTTTGAGTAGAGAAAAACTCGTCATGACCCAATTACATTTGATAAAGATCAGTCAACAGTCCATTGTACTACCTGTCAAGACCTAACGAGAATTGACTCAAGATCCAAACCCGTACTTCACGCACGTCCTTATCTCACGGTCCACGTGACGAGCAATCATGTGACCAATATCACAATAATGGTGGGAGTTACCCCACAGATTAATGGCCACCAGATTAACACTCACGTCCCGGCGTTATCTGCTCGGTGAGAATCCATAGAGAAGCCTTCTATCTTTTGTAAGTCGAGCAGACGAATAACCGATACTCTACGATCAGGACAACTTATAATTTCACTACCACATCTCCACTAAGTCAAGAAGCAAAGAGAGTGGGACACTGTCGACGAGGGCTCTATAAGAACTCTGACAAAGAGATATATCTCTAACAACTCTTACACTCAACTCAACCTCCCCTGTGTTTGTCTCTTGTCTATAAAGCGTTCGCCATAGGCCTCAAATTTTGCTAACACTCTCCACCTCCTTCCACTCATCTTCTCTTCCTTCTTGAGCACTATGTCACTACATCCGAACAACACTCTTCCCCTTCTCCGAACATTTTTCAACTTAAGTATCAAAAGATAATCCCTTGAGTTTATGAAGAGGAATATACCCCGGCCTCGGGGCCCATGAAGAAACATACACCCCCCTGGGGGCATGTGAAGCAGGACAAACAATATTTCCCGGCTTAGGGCTGTATGAAGAAAGAAATACACCCTGATATGGTGGCACATGAAGCATGCATCCACCCCACCTTGGGGGCATAAGAAGCAAGAATTTCGCCCCGCCCTGAGGGCATTGAAAGTAGCAATGCACCCCACCCTGGGGGCACTAGAAGCAGAATACACCCAGGCCATGAGGGCATAAGAAGCAAGGAATCTACCCCATCATGGGGGCATGAGAGGTGAGAAACTACACCCCGTGCCGAGGGGCATACAAAGAGAAATACACCCCGCCTTGAGGGGGTAAAAGAAGTGAAACCTACCCCAGTCTGGGGGCATAAGAGGCGAGAAGAGACACCCCGTGTCGGGGACATACGAAGAGAAATACACCCCCCTTTGGGGCATAGGAGGCAGAAGAATCCACCCCATCTTAGGGGCATAAGAAGCAGAAGAGTCCACCCCGCTCTGGGGGCACATGAAGAGAGATACACCCCGCCCTGGGGGCATAAGAAGGAAGAAGCACACTCCAGCCTGGGGGCATATAAAGAAAGAAACTACACCCCGCTCCTGGGGCACATGTGAAGAGAAATACGCCCCGCCTGGGGGCACAGAAGTCACGAAGAATACACCCAAAGAGGCATACCCTCCCGACCTAGGGGGCAGATGAAGAAAAGCTACACCCCAACTTGGGGGGCACATTAAGAGAAATGCACCCTAGTTCGGGGGTGTTAATGAGAAAAGAAGAGCAAAACCAAAAGAAAGAAAAGCTGTGGGGCAGACGTGATCTTTGCACCCGCCTCTTTGCACAAAAGAAGAAGAAAAGAAAAGAAAGAAAAGCCGTAAGACAGACGTGGTCTTTGCACCCGACTCTTTGTACAAGAGAAGAAGAGAAGAAAAGAAAGAAAAGCCATGAGGCAGACGTGAGCTTTCATCTTCGGCCTCCAGCCATCCAATAAATAGACCTCTCATGTGGTCAACGTCACGACCTCCCCTCCACGCCGATAAATGTTCAGCCATCGGGACTTCAAGCTGACAAGACATTCAACCATCGGGGCTTCAAGTCGACAAGACGTTCAGCCATCGGGGATTTAAACCGAAGAATACTCAGCCATCGGGGCTTCAAGCCGAAGAATACTCAGCCATCAGGACTTCAAGCCAAACAATACTCAGCCATCGGGACTTCAAGCCAAAGAATGCTCAGCCATCGGGGCTTCAACCGAAAGATGCTTAGCCATCGGGGCTTCAAGCCGATAGCTCTCCCACCATTGGCTCCTCAGCCAATAGCTACCCCATCATCATCCCCTGCACCGATAGCTTCTCAACCATCGGCATTCGAGCCGATGGATGTCGAGCCAACAAGTAACCCCACCTTTGGCCTTTGGCCACCCATTCAAGAATAGACCATTTCACTTTGGTTCGGATCCTTCCCCGGCTAGAGAACAAAAGAATAGACCCTTTCACTTTGGTTCGGGTCCTTCCCTGGCCAGAGAATCAAAGAATAGACCCTTTCACTCTGGTTCGGATCCTTCCCCAGCTAGAGAATTCAAGAATGAACCCTTCACTTTGGTTTGGATCCTTCCCCGACCAGAGAATTAAAGAAGAGACCCTTTCACTTTGGCTTGGATCCTTCCCCGGTCAGAGAACAAAAGAATAGACCCTTTCACTTTGGTTCGGATCCTCCCCCAGCCAGAGAATAAAAGAATAAACCTTTCCACTTTGGTTCGGATCCTTCCCCGGCCAGAGAATTAAAGAATAGACCCTTTCACTTTGGTTCGGATCCTTCCTCGGCCGGAGAATTAAAGAAGAGACATTTCACTTTGGTTCGAATCCTTCCCCGGCCAGAGAATTAAAGAAGAGACCTTTCACTATGGTTCGGATCCTTCTCCGGTTAGAGAATTAAAGAAGAGACCTTTCACTCTAGTTCGGATCCTTTATCGGCTAGGGAATTAAAGAATAGACCCTTTCACTTTGGTTCGGATCCTTCCCCGGCTACAGTATAAAAGAAGAGACCTTTCGCTTTGGTTCGGATCCTTCCCCAGCCAGAGAATAAAGAATAGACCATTTCACTTTGGTTCGGATCCTTCCCCCCGGCTAGAGACCAAAAAAGGACCCTTCTCATCGGCTCTCATAGCCGCTTCTCCCAACATCTTTGGCCTCTTTAGCCTACTTCCTAACTTTGGCTCTTACAGCCCGCTCCCCAATTTTTGGCCTTTGGAGCCTGCTTCCTAACTTCGGCTCTTGCAGCCCGCTCCCCTAGCATCCTTTCGGCCCTTTGCGATCTGCTTCCCTAATACTTTTACTACCACTACGCTTATACGTAACAACAATATGTTCTTGCGTAAAAAAAAGAGAAGAAAAAATAGAAAAAAAAAGAGAGAAGAAGAAGAAGAAGAAAAAGGAGAGACAAAAAATACTTGGCTGCCCTACTTGCACAGTTGTTCGTATCCTCCTGCCCTCCACAACCCCTTATAGGGCACTCCATGTGAAAGGGAAACAACTGGATGATCAACTATCGAATGGGATCAATTTATTCACTGGGGGCAATGCTAACCCGAGATGATAATAAGAATCATGACGTGAGTTCCCTACCGTCAATGCCAACATGGATGATAGATGAAAGGGAGGAGTCCTCCGATTACGAAGAAGCCCATCCAAGGACGGGGGATCATGGATAGCAGAGGCATTGCTTGAAGATTGGTCTCTGACCACGGAGTCATCTAATAAAAAGACCTCTGGGATAAACCAAGCTCAAGATGATGTATGCAGGCTACACATCGTGTATGGCCTCGGTGAATATGATAATTAGAGGTGTCACACCTCGGAGATCTAACTCTCCTTATTTAAGCTCACAAGTGCGATTCTTCCTTAACAAATAGGTCAGTTCAGCCACAAAAGAAAAATGCTCAAGTCGACACACTGGCGAAGTCCTAAAATTATCAACAGTCCTATTCGACAAAGCAACCGGCACTTAGGCCAACAAATATTCAAAGACATCCCAGAGACTCAATCGTCAGCGTCCAGGCTGACAAATATTCAAAGATATTCAAGAAGCTCAATCATCGCATCTAGGCCGACAAATATTCCAAAATATTCAAGAAGCTCAATCGTCGGCATCCGGCCCGACAAATCTGCAAGATATGTAAGATGTTCGAATCATCGGCGTCCATGCCAACAAATATCCAAAGATATTCAAGAAGTTCAATTGTCGACGTCTAGGCCGACAAATATTCAAAGAAGTTCAAGAAGTCTAATCATCGGCATCCGGTCTGCCAAAGTATTCCAAGATATTCAAGAAGTCCAATCGTCGACATCTGGCCGACAAATACCCAAAGAAATTCAATCATCACCGTCTGTGCTGACAGATGTTCGAAAATACCCAAAGGTGTTCAACCGTCAGTGGTCAGGCCAGTAAATATCGCAAGATGTTCAACCGTCGACGGTCAGGCCGACAAATATCCAAAGATGTTCAACCGTCGGCATTCAAGCTGACAAATAATCAAAGAGGCTCAACCGTCGGCATCCATGCTGACAAATATTCCAAAACATTCAAGAAGTTCAAGCGTCAACATCTGGCCCGACAAATATTCAAAGATATTCAAGAAGTTTAATCATCGGCATCTGGCCCAATGAATATTCCAAAATATCCAAAGATGTTTAATCATCAGCGTTCAGGCCGACAAATATTCAAGCATGTTCAACGACACCTAAAAGTGTTAAGCGAATATCCAAAGAGGGTAAGTTTCTTTGGTGACATGACTTTGTCTAAGCCGACGTATATTGTACCTTGGCGTCATGACACACGGTCTAAGCCAAGTTGGTCGGCATCATGACCTTTCGTCTGAGCCGATGAACACCTTAATTTTGTCCCTAGCGGCCACCTAAATATAGTCGGCATCACAACCTTTCGTCTGAGCTGATGAATCCCTTGCTTTCGGCCCTAGCAACCACCCAGATATAGTCAACATCACGACCTTTCGTTTGAGCCAAAGAATCCATTTCTTTACGCCCTAGTGGCCACCCAAATATAGTCGACGTCAAGACCTTTCATCTGAGTTGATGAATACCTTACTTTCGGCCCTAGCAGCCACCCGAATATAGTCAGCGTCACGACCTTTCATATAAGCTGATGAATACCCTCATTTTTGGCCAAAGCGGCCATCCAAATGTATTCGGCGACATGACCTTTTGTCTAAGCCGATATTTATTTTACCCTTGGCATCTTGACATATCATCTAGGCCAAGTCCTTCAGCATCATGACATTTTGTCTAAGTCGATAGATATTATATCTTGGCATCCTGACCTTTCATCTAGGCCAAGTTGTTCGACGTCATGACCTTCCGTCTAAGTCGATAAATGTCCTCCCTTGGATCCAGACCTCCCGTCTGAACCAGGTTCGTTAGTTTTGACACCTCGTTGAGTTAACATATGTCTGCACTAACTTGGCACCCATGTCCTTTCGAGGTCTTAGCCGAGCGGTACGACCTAGACCTTTCATCTAGGCAAGAGAAGCCTGATTTCCTTGTGTCGGTGCGATCCCAGTACCGACGATATCGTTAGCTCAGCATCGCAACCTTTCATCCAAGCTGACAAACCTGTGAATAAACAACTTGTGGGTGCTTGCCCTTAAATGAATAAGTGAATAAAAAGAAATGATGATATACATATACATAAGGAAAATAAAATAAAAAAATAAACAAACAAAAAAACTCTCTTGCATGAGTTTGATTTCGAATACGCACTCTTGATTTCGAATGTTTGCTCGCCCAACTTGTGTGATTGCCTATCTCCTTGAATAAATAATGTTGTCCCAGTTCTAGATATGTGCGCATCATGGCATACGCTAAGGGGGAAAGCTAATTTTTGGTGGGTGCACACGTCGAGGGGAAAGAGTCATAGCTATGTTGTTAGTGTAACTCGCAAAATACACCCGGGGGCACCGACAGGCATGGAGCTCAGAGAGATGACTGGTGATACTTCTGTCTAAGCAATCGAGGCCCGCATTGAACCGGAATAGGCCGCTCAGCTGGGATAGCATGATGAAATCACCTTGGAGGGTGGAGACTTTGAAGGGGAGACAGTCGGTGAAACAACTGCTATGGTGCTGGCAGCTAGTACTGAGTTGGAAAAGGTGACACAGTCAGAGCAACATGTAGAACTCACCTCTGAAGATGTGGGCCTTGAAGTTCAGGACTCTGCTCCTTTAACAGAGGTTGAAGCTGAAGTCCCTGCCCCAGTCGATACTAAGTCTATCAAGCAGCTTGAGAAAGAATTGGTGGAACCATTTTCCTCATTACCTTCATCTTCTTCACAGCCTGCTGATGACATCTGGGCTGAAGTTGACAGCAGGGTGGAGTTCCATCTCCCTGACACACCATCACTTGGCTTGCAATCATCTGATGAGCTGGTGTGGTAGAATTTAGAGATGCTAAAGCAGGCTATGCTGACTTGTCGAAACTTATCCTATGCACAGCTGAGGGGGCTGGTAGAGCCTATGTCACATACTTTCATGGCTTTCGATTGTCCTCTGCAACATTGGATGCCTCGTGTGATCTTGCTACTCCGGTATGTAAACTGGTGAGAATTCATTGACCATGGCCTGAGGGATCAACTGACTGCCCTAAAGCTCCAACGGAAGGAGGGCGTTACTATGCTGCAAGTCTCCACAGAAACTGCCGGCCAACAGAGGTTCATTGTCGAGGGAGCCCCCGATCGGATTTCACTGTTGCAGAAGCGGACTTCCGATCTCCGTGCTGAATTGGCCCAGACCGAAGAGGATTTAGCCCACGCCAAGCAGCTACAAATACAGATCGTAAATGAAGTTGCATTGGCGGAAGGGCGCGCTAGCTCTATCCAAGAGGAGCTGCTGAAGCTAGAAGCTGAAGAGCGCCGACTACAAGAGCTAGTCGACCACCCTTCTATGGGGCTCATCCAACTTGATGATATTATCCATCGCCCCTGTCAGTAATGTATTTTTTTTTTGAACTTCATGTATATCGGAGCTCGCTCTGAAACCCCATGTATCTTTCTTTTTTTGTGTAATGAAATTTCTTCATCTTTGCCTTGCAAATTTGGTGCTAAGCTGTAGCTACAAGTTTCTTTTCTTTCCCTCATGGATTTGGGTAGAGGTACGGTGCTAATTCACCCAGCCTGGGGTACGTTAATTGCTAGGGTAGGAGAGCACTCACACCTTCATGGAATGTATGAGGAGGTCACTCCATCGCAATGTAAATTTCCCCTGAGGTCAAGGCTATGCTAGCTCAAGTAGGGAATATTTCGGGGCAGATGTCGAGGGGTTATTATATTCACTGGCATTGAAACTTATGTCGAGGCAATGAAAAGGGGTAGCCATCAAGGGTGGAAGACCTGAGTGGCTGTGTATTCACTTGTCTTGCCGATGATGACAAAGACCAGGGGCTAATGGATTCATCAGCATTGGGTAACATGTCGAAGCAAAGGGTAGATTTTCTTTCATTAACGAGGACGAAAGGTCCAGGTTAAAGTTTCTTTCACTAATCTCACTGATGATGACGAAGACCAGGGCTAGTGTATTCATCAGCATTGGGTAAGATGCCGAAGTAAAGGATAGGTTGTACTCATTAAAGGGGACGAAAGGTCCAGGCTAATGGAATACTGACCGATCTTGCCGATGATGACAAGGGTCAGAGCTGGTTTGTTCGTCGACATTGGTTAAATGTCAAAGTAAAGATGGGTTTATTCATTAACGCGGATGAAAGGTCCAGGCTAATGGAATGTTGACCGATCTTGTCAATGATGACAAGGGTCAAAGCTGGTTTGTTCATCGACATTGGTTAAATGTCGAAACAAAGATGGGTTTATTCATTAACGGGGATGAAAGGTCCAAGCTAATATTTCGTTCACTGATCTGCCGATGATGACAAAGATCAGGGGAGAGGTATTCATCGACATTAGGTAAAATGTTGAAGCAAAGGATAGATTTTCTTTCATTAATGAGGATGAAAGGTCCAGGTTAATGGAATACTGAATAGTCTTGCCGATGATGACAAGGGTTGGAGCTAGTTTGTTCATCGACATTTGTTAAATGTCGAAGTAAAGATAGGTTTATTCATTAACGAGGATGAAAGGTCCAGGTTAAGGGGGTACTGACCGGTCTTGCTGATGATGACAAGGGTCAATAGTGGTTTATTCTCCGGGAATATTCTATTTTGACCCTGAGAAGGGTCCTCTGGATGGAAGATGCATCATCATCATTTTTTTTGACCATATTATTGGTACAAGTGCCCTCTCGAGTTTTCACTGGCACCGGCCTCCTCTTGCTTTTACCGATGTGCCCGTTAGGGTTTTCACGGGGCGGGGTATCCGATTTTACCTGCAACACCCTTTCAGATTTTCACCGCAGTCGGGTTATTGCCATTTTTGCCCTTGCCCTAGTGTAGGGACAAGTCTAGTCGCCGTAGGGCCAGCGGCACGTGGTCCACTTCAGTTCCATCAAGGTCTTGCGCTGCCCGACGGGAACCTGGTACATGTCGTCGGGCTGCGGGGCGATGACGGGCTTCGACACGGAATCCGGAGACGGCTTTCGTGTGGCTGGCTTTGACTCCGCGTTCCTAGCGGACCGTGGAGTGGCTGTTTGAACATACCCGTTTCTGCGGCTCTTGATGCCCAGGCGGTGAATCTTGCCCATGACGCTGCTGCGCGTAATTCCTCCCAGTTCGACGGCTATCGCCGCGCCGGACAGGCCGTCGTCCCATAAAGTGCGAAGGATCTCGATACGGTCAGGGGTCCAGAAAAAAGCGTCGCTCATGGTTGCTCTCTCGCCGCGTCAGTTGGGGTCATGGGTGGGGTGCTCACGGCAGCGTTTTCATCATCATGCCGGGCTTAGCCTCGCGAACTGCGTCTATGAACTCGTCACGGTCTTTCTCTGTCGAGAAATAGAGGCAAAGGGGCAGCGTTTGATCGAGGCTAATATTAGCCGCTCTGCCTGTTTCTGCAATAACGAATGCCACCAAATCATCAACCGGAGACCCTTGGCGAAGCATCGCGTTGATAGACTGCTGTCCAATGAACGTTTTGCAGCGCTCACGTATTGTGTTCACTGTCCCGTCTCCTTCGCGAGGGCGCGGATGGCGGAGGCGACCCCGCGAGCCGCACAAGCATTCCGTCTGAGAATTTTGTGCTCAGCGGAGCGGCCATCTCCAGCGCTTGCGCGTGCGTCATATTGCAGCGCCCGATCGTCCGCGACCTTCGCCGCTTCCTCCATCGCATCCGCCCGCGCCCGATCGGCTGCCTCGGCCGCAGATAGGAGAGCGGATGCGTTCGCGTACAGCGCATTCTGAAAATCGATTTCGGCCATGGGGCTGATCGACCAACTCGCCGCGTCGTGCAGGCTCCGCAACTCAGCGATCGTGTCTGGTGATAGGTCAGTCATGCAAAGTCCCTCCGGCTATACTGTCGAGCGGCGAGGATGATGGCTTGGCACTGCGGGCAGTCTATGCGCGCGCGAGGCGGCAATAATGCCGGAGACTGGCCTACCACGCCGTCGTCACCATCCATCCCACAGAGGGTCGCATAGTCGGCAGGCAAATCTGCGCCGCTTGCATGTACCGCAACTTCACCGTCCTGACTGATGGCGATAAACCGCGATGGACGATATGCTCGCTCGCTCATGTATGGTCACCAGTTGGCGGGGCGGGGAGCGGTTGCCAGCACGTGAAGTGTTCGTTGCCGAGTGGCGAGTACAGGATGATTTCCGTTCCATCCTTCGGCGCCGTCTCGATCGGCCGCCATGCGTCTGCCGGGGGAGCGAGGGCGGCGATGGCCTCTTCTGCCAGCGCACCCCAAATGAACTGAAGCGGCTGCGCGATCAATTCCTCACGCTTTGCTCGCAACCGCTCCGCAATCGAGGCTCGCAGTTTCAAAAATGCAGGATCAACTTCCGCTGCTGCCAGTTTCGCGTTTGCTTCGCTCATAACATCACCATCCCGTAAAGCCCGAACAGCACGAGGGCGGAGCCGACTGCGTAGAGGATGCGCGCGAGGATATCGACCCGTCCAAGCTTCACCGACTTGGTATCACCGAGTTACCCACGGGTTTGGGTGAGTGCCGGGTGAGTAGCCCGCCAATATCCGTCCATTCGACTTGCGAATTGTGCTTGCTTATTTAGGTCCAAGGGTGTATCATATCAGTTTGGGGGTCATGAGTCAAGAGATCCCGCCACTCATTAGAATGGCACCAAGCTCAAACTCCAGTAGAGTGATTGTTGGCTCAAGATCTTACTCTCTAGTGAAGCATCCGACAAAATAGATTTCAGTCACTAACAGACCAGGGGCACCAGTTAACCCTCAGGAGCACCTCATGAGGGGAAAGGGGTGATGTTTATCATCAACAATATTTTAAAAAGGTGTTTGCATGCTACCCCGCCAACATCAACCAGTAACTCGGGAACTTACCCTGCCTACGTCAATCAACGGTTTGGGATGAATCCCGTCGACACCCGCCCAGCAGCTCCAAAGAAACTCCACTGATGTCGGCCAATGACTCTGTGGAGTCCCTGCCAACGTCAACTGGCAACACTGGCAAAAGCTCCATTGGATCCCCACCAATGGCTACCAGCAAACCCCGATAGGAGGCCTATCCCTTCGGTATTTATCATGTCCTAAGGGGTAGCAATGCCCAGGCGGACACTCAATCCAAGTTTGGTTTCGGCCATCATGTTCATTAAGGCAAAACCACCCAGACCTGAGTCAAAGTCCCAGCCATCTACAATAAAGACCAGGCAGTCTTCGGATTCACCCTAAAGCTCCGAGTTACTCGATTGAGGGTTGATCAACAGTTACTTCTACAATAGCAACAAGTCACCAACGGTGCAACCTACAGGCCACGTCCCCTGGTAGCAGCAAGCTAAGGACGATAGTCGCAAGGCTCTCAGGTATTAAAAAAATAAAAATGGTGTCCTTCTACATGTATTTGTGCCAAAGATGATCGAGAGCCGGGCAAGAAGGAGTTCGCCATGGCTATGCTATTCAAGATGCAAGAATTTATTTGCCGGATGTCAATCCGTGTTTTTGTGTCGAGCATGGTTGAAGAGGCCAAGTCCCCACCATTGCTCACCAGAAAGAAACGTCAAGCTTTGATGCCGTGGAAGTCCATGCCCAAGGGCCGGGCAGGGCACCCCTTGTTCCAAGCTTCCAATCTCAAATCCATTCTTCCATACAAGGGGGAAATGTCTATTTTGTTCAACACTGTTTATACACCACAGTCCTTGGGCAACACAATGATTCCCATTCTAACTTGTCAACTCCCTCACATTATTACTCTTCACCCTCCAAGGGAGTTGTCATTTATTGTTGAAGCTTTGTCATGGGCTTTGATTTTATCTGTTAGTCTGATTGGCTGTACACTTTCACTGCCATGGAGGGGCGGGCATTCCTCTGCTAGGGGGCCTGTCGCTACCCTATCCATCTTATATTCTACTTTACCCACATTCTTGTCAATCATCACTTTCATCTTATAGGCCACCTGTTGGGTGAGGAGAGAGATCTCATCCTCTCACCCCTCGTGTTCTTTGCATTTCATGCATTCCATACATCCATTGCATGCATTTGCATTTTTTCTTTCCCATATTTTTGGACTCATATCTTCTTCCTCCGAAAACTCCGGACCTTCCTGGGCATCGCGCCCTATTCTATCTTCTTCCTCTGGAACCTCTGAAACCTCCGGACCTTCCTAGGCATCACGCCCTTTTCTATCTTCTTGCTTCGGAACCTCCTGACCTCCCTCTTCGGGCATTGTGCCCCTCTACACCCTCACATCCGGATCCTCCAGATTTTTCTCACCTTACAGGGCATCGCATCCCTTCTGATTCTATCCCTCTGGAACCTCCGGATTCTCTATCTCATTTCTTTTCCCTCTTCTTAGGGCATCGCACTATTTTCTATCTTCCTCCTTCGAAACCTCCGGACTTCTCATCTTTCTTCCAATTCATTCCTTCACTCCTCCAGGACATCGCACCCTTCATCCTTTTGTTTCTTCTAACACATCTTTTCCCATACATTTTCCCAGGACATCGCATCCCTCATCACCTTTCCCTCTGGAGCCTCCGGATTCCTCCACCCATCATGATTCTCCTCCTTTGCCTCTGGACCCTACGGATCCTCCCCTCTCCATCTACCAATTCATCCTTTTGATTCCTCCCGATCTCGGGTCTGATCCAATTTCTTCCACATCCACTGCTTTAGGCATCTACCCATTCTCCCACAACTTTCGAGGCTTTAGTCCTCACTCCTCTTCTTAATTTTCCTTTCCTTTTGTAGACCTTCCATGTGATCAGGGTCTCCGCACCTTAGTGAGGGAGTTCTCTTCCTTTTATCCTTATTCGTCTGAGTCTGGTCTAGGCATCACTCCTTCCTGTTAAGTCACTTCAAACCTTTACTTTCTCAATTTTTTTGCCAATTGAGGACAAATCCCATGTTCATTAAGATCGCCTCCGGCGATTGCTACTTCATAAGGTTGCAAGGTAACATTTTTGCATAAGATTTGCATTCATTCTTGACACACGGTTTTCAAAATGAAGTGTTTCTTAACTTGATTATGAGTGGTATTTTTGACCTTTATCCTAGGTCTTTATCTTATCTTCATAAAGAGTCTTTAGGCTTACTTTCGCAGCACCTCTGGCTATAAGAACCCTGCGTTGGAAGTTTGACATTCTTTCCCCACTCGTTAAGGGCAACCCTAGCTGGGCACCCCACACACTTCATGGCATCCTTAGCTAGTTTCCTTTGGTAAACACCATTGCTGCTTTGGCCATTTCATATGTAGGCATGAAAGTCTTTTCTCTTCCTCGCTCGGTCAAGTGCATAGGCAAGAGGTGGATGGATGAGATGACCCACTTAGGTACCCCCCAATACGAGAGAAGTCTCAAATAGGGGCAGCCTTGACCTGAAACAAAGTGAGCTTTTCATGGTAAATCTAGCCAAAAGGGCTATTATAAAAATCAAAGTCAAATCAATAAATACAAAATTATGAAATGAGGGCATGTCAAGAGAGGCAAAGTCTCCACAGGGAAAACCCTGGTCGTATGCATGTCATGAGTCTAACAATCAAAGGCACAAAGCCCCGGCATAACAGACTATCTCTTTGAAGGGTAGTACCTTAGAAGAATTTCGAGTCCCAATATCTCCCACCCTGCATAAGACTTATCCCCAATTTTTCTTCTTTTCTCCCTCAAAGGCTGAATCTTCCTTAGGTGTGGCCTTAGCAAGGACACCGTTAACCATGGGTAGTTGGCCATAGGGCACCACCCTTAAATGCATGCCCAGGTTTGGATAGTTCTTAGTGAGAGGGGAAGGAACAAGAACCGCCAGCCAGTGATTTGAATACCTATTTGGTGCTGAATAAGCAATGCCTAAACCAAAATAATAAAAAAAATCAAAATCAAAATTTTCTCGCGTCAGACCCATTGGATGCGATTTTAATAGGCGACTGAGCAACTGGACGCTATTTCCTTTTTTTATAAATACCCAAATTCCTGAAATTTCAGAATACGCGTCGATTTATGTGGACGCTATTTTATTATTATTTCAGAAATTCAAGAATGAACGTCTGCACATACGGACGCTATTTTTAAATGATATTTTTGTTAATTCTTAAAAATCAAGAATGAGCGTCTTCCCATCAGGACGTTATTTAATTGACGATTTTTGGTAATATTCAACTTTCCTAAATAAACTGAGAATAAGTGTCTATTTGTCTCACCGCCTTTTCCTAAACGCGTCCAGTGTCCCACGCGTGATTTATTCTTTAAATTTTGGATACTTCTGATCTTCCTAAAAATGGCATGGAATGAGTGACTCATCTTGTGGACGCCAATTCAAATAGCGACCAGGTGGTCTGACGCCATTTTCCTGTAACTTTCGAATCTCTCCTCCAGCTCCTTCCTTCCTCGTTTTACGGTCCGTTTCAACAAGGTAAGTCCTTCGGGTGGCTTTCCATGTTGAGGAGGACTCTTTCCATTGTTTATCTCCTTCCATGGGTGTTTATCCTAATCTTTCCCGGATTAAACCTATGAGAATCTCTCTATAAATAGCCCCTACGGCTCTTGTTGGAGAGGAGGCGAACTTCAATCAGGAGGGGAGGTGCTGCCCATTCGCTGGCTGAAGGGGGGGAGCTTCTCTGCATCCTTTCTCTGTTTAATTCATTGCATTTGTTTAGTTCTGCATGCATGCATCATCTTCGTCCTTTTATTCCCCTTTCTCAACCACGTTGAGGCTCCATAGTGCAACGCTTGCACACTTTATCCTCTTTATTTACACATTCATTCATCATCTTTTCCATACCCATTGCATTGGGGTTTAAAGGGCCAACGCCCAGCAGGTGTGTCATCCTCCATATTTTCACGTCATGCATATTTACTTGGGTTTGATACTACACCGTGGTTCTAATTCTATTTATTTTGTTGGTGTTTGTATTTCTTGCAAGGGTAATCAAGAAGAGGAACCCTCTCCATCGGCCGACTGATAGGAAGAGGAGGAAGTCACTCACAATCTCCCGACATTTCTTCAGGTATATATCGCGATCCCTCCATTTATTTATTGCTTATATTCTTTGAGGCTCCTCGCGTCCTCTGGCGATCACCCTCCTACATAGCATCCTACGCATGCTTTCTTTTATCTTATTTTTAGTAGATTTTTAAATAGATCTAAAAAATGGTGATCACGGTGGGACTTCCTTGTGTTTTTCTTCAGATTACCCTTCTCCATTGGGCACCCATGTGTGCCATCTCCCTTCTTGCACCCACGGTGCAACCCCATTAGTGCTCCACGTAGCACTCTTTTCATCCTATTTTTATCCTTTAGTGCACCACGGGTACATGCACCAATGTGATTGATCAATTTTATAGATTTATTTGAAGACTCCACCTCCCTGTTCTTCAAAAAAAATCAGCGTCCACCCCAGTGGGCACCCATTGAATGAGCGTCCACTTTGGCTGACGCTCTTTTCTCTGAGAATGTGACCCTCTTAATTGTCGAGAGTTGTGAGTGTTCACTGTTAAAAAAAAGAAAATCAGCGTCCACCCCAGTGGGCGCCCATTGAATGGGAGTCCACTGTGGCCGATGCTCTTTTCTCTAAGCATGCCACCTCTTGATTGCTGGGAGTTGTGAGTGTTCACTATTAAAAAAAAACAAATCAACGTCCATGCCTCTGGACACCCATTCTTGGTTTTCACTGAATGTCACGTTCTGTGACTCATTCTGTGACTTGTGCTCATTTCATATTCCTATTCTGTTTCATACCTGTTGCATTCACTGCATATTGCATACATTTTTTTATATATATCTGGTTGCATTCATCACCTATTCTATTGTATTCATTATGTTTCATACCTATATCCTGTTTCACATCCTGTTACATTTGGTATTTGCATATCACGTCCTATTTTCTGTTGACGTCTAATACTATATTTCTGTGATATTCCGTTTCCTATCATTGCATATTAAGTTTGCATTTTACCATTTCTGTGAAAACATCCATATATTGTTGTTCACAGTCATTCTCCTTCCTATTTGTTCTGTTCCACATCCATCATTTGCATCTTTGCACCATTCGGTGCGACTTTATTTATCTGTTGCATTAGCACTTGCACACAGGGTAGTTCGGGCTTCAGGAGACCTCTCCCCACACTCCTAGGAGACCATAGCCCTCTCTTGGTGAAGGAAGGACCCTCCATTGAGCATTCCGTCTCTTTAGACCAAACATTCCTAAACCAGGCCTCCATAAGTCCCCGCACCCGTGGATTCCCTCACGGACGTCGGGTAGGTTGTACCTTGAAGTTCCCCGGGTTTAGTTGGCCAATGCGTGGTAAGAGAGTGAGCCTAGTTGACATTGAAGAAAATCCATATTGAAACTAGGTTCCTACCTTGTGTGAATCATATCAAATTTTGTTAAGAAATTTTATTCCAGAAACTTGCGAATGAATTTACATAAGTCACCAGGGCAAACCCCTGATTGTACAGACCTATTCATACTCAAAAACTCTAATAGTAACCTCACTGTCTACCCCCTAAGGGAATCGGAAGCTAGGCAGCCCAACCTTATCCAACACCACTGCACCTCTTGCCTCTAGTGGCAATTCCCCTAGAGACAAGAAAATACTATTCCAGTTAGAGTTCTTCGCAAATTTTTCCAGCTCATCTGCCACCTTATTCCCCTCCCTCTAGACATTGCGCACCAGTATGTTACCTAGATGATTGGGAATCTTCCGCCACCATTTCAACACTTCCCAGCTAGGAGCTCTATTCTTCTGGATGGCTTGAACCAGCAGGGAGGAATCCGAGAAAATGACTGCAAGCTTCAGGCCAAATTGAGCAGCAACACGGAGGCCATCAAGCAAGGCCCTGGTCTCCGCAATGAGACTATTGCCCAGCCCATAGGAGAAAGCAAAACCAATGTGAAAACTCCCAAAGGAATCCCTGATACAACCTCCGCCGCCGCAAACACCCCGGCTTCCTGTAGCTGCCCCATCCACATGCAAGGAGTAATTGGCCTGAGCCACGGATCGCACCACCATGGCCGGCAATCTAATCTTCACCCTTGGCTTGAAATTATACTGATGTAGTATCTCAGCTTCTTCTGCAGACATAAGGCTAGAGAATGACAACCTCTCTAATGCTTGTTGGATCTGCATGCTAATACTCCATTGCATCTGCTTAGCAGCAACCCACCTCCCTTCAAACCTGGCCGAGCACCTTGCCTTCCAGATCTCCCACACCATGAGCATAAAGGCATACAATCCCACAAATTGGAAAGCCGAGTTTAGATTGGCGTGTTTGATGATACCCCAGGAACGACTAGAGATATGTTGACTTAACATCCTACTGTTCCCCAACAAAAGAACTAGCCAGCTCCACATGTTCGATGCCAATTCCCTGGAGATGAATAAATGATAAAGGTCCTCTACCTCCGGCCACCTGCAACACTCACAATTTGAAGCAATGAACATCCCACAATCACTGATCTTGCTATCCACTGACACCGCACTGTGTAACAACCTCCAGGTGAACATCACCGCTCTTGGCGAAAACACCCCAAGCCAAATCTTCGAAAGTCCATTTCTTGTAACACCTGTAGGCCGAGCCAGCTCATATGCCAATTTAACACTGAAGTCCTTGGATGGAGAGGGAGCCCAAATGCAGACATCCTCCTCAGAACCTAGCAGAACTACAATATCTTGATGACTAACAGCCAACCTACTCCACCACGGGGAACCATGTCTCTAACTGATACCCTGTGACCCTGCGTGCCAGCCCCACCAATGTCTGGTGTAAGGAGATTAGATAATGACTGATCCCCAAGCCACACATATCTTAAAAAATCAATGCTCTTGCCATTCCCCATAATCCACCTGGAATTGGTTAGAATTAAGGTCCTAGCTATGCTAAATAAGCTCTTGGAAATTCCTGGTGGGAAGGTGCCAGAAGTATCTCGAAGGTGCCTTTTCAAGAACCTTTGCCTCACATACATGGCCCAAAATGAGGAACCATGCAATATATGCCAGATTTGCTTAGCAGTGAGCGTGACTTGTACATGATCCAAACTCCGGAACCCCAGCCCGCCTTCCTTGAAAGGCTTTTTGATGTGACACGGCCAAGGGATGGCAACCACTAGGCCAATGCTCCTTGGACCTATGACCCGCAAGCATGCAACATTGACGACGGACTCACTTGGGCGAGCTCACTCGCATAGCGCACACAATTGCTCATAGGCCAACCGACAATAGTGGAGAGGGTCCGAAGTGGGACCTCACTGTTCCGAGATTTGGCTAGCTTGAGATTGAACCTCTAAGGGTCTGGGTTGCCCAAACCAACGGGTGGCCAGCATGCCGAGGGCATGGGTTGCAATGACTCCCTCACGACTCACCCGCGGTAGTCACACAAATGTTAGCAATTTGGGATCGGGCACTCAACTCACCATCTGATGACACTAGCGGCGATACTAAACCAGCAAAGGAAATAACAGCAAGGGGGTAACCAAGGCTCACCTGATCGGTGTGAAAACATCGATCCCGACTGGAGACGAGGGCGCACCAGGAAGCGTGGGCATACCCCCACACGCCGTGACGATGGCATTTGACCTAAAAATAAGTGGGTTACAACACTACACCTCTCGTAGGAGGGGGGATCTCAGGGTGGAGGTTAAGATATTTGCAATCAAATACTACCTCCACATAGGGAGGGGCTGTAAGCCGGCCAGGCGGGGAGGGGAAGTGAAGCTAGAAAATCATCATGTTGGGCTCCGCCGATGCTGTCAGCTTCTGGAATCACTGGACAAACAGTCGAAGATGTCACCGCCACGGTCACCATTGAACTCCAAATGAGATTAAACTAGTAGAAAAAGTCTCATACTTTACCCAGGAGGATTTTTGAATTTTCTTGAATTCCCCTGACGTGCAGCCTACGTCTATTTATATAAGAGCTCACAAAGGAGTGGGAGTGTGGAGACGACGCTTCCCGCCCAAGGGATTGTTCAAGTCTGCTCTGCGTTAGCCACGTGTCAGAAGCTTCACATCTCGGATCACGTACCTCCTTTGAAGATCATGAACATCTCTCTTGGATCTTTCAATCCTTTTAAGACAAGTCCCTGCAAAACGTCGAACACTTAGTTTGCATTAAAGCATTAAGTTAATATCTAGTATGCATGAACTTCGGATGCAGGAATGAAAAATGTGCACGAACTTACATTGCACAGACTTTGTTTCGTTCCAAAGGAAAAAGATGCACGGACTATGTAATTACAGGGGGCAAAATTGCAAGGATAAAATCATGCACGGACTTCATATCCCATGCAACAAAGAATGTGCACAGACTACATTTGAGGAAATGTGCACAGGCTTGGTTTCCCATTACTAGATAAATGTGCACGGACTTGGATTGACAAATGTGTAAAGACTTCATTTGAACAAAATGTGCACGGACTTAATTTGAGAAAATGTGCATGGACTTCATTTCAGGAATGTGCAACGTGCACGGACTTGGTGTTTCAGCAAGACCTGAAACATGCATAGACTATTGTTGCCAACACATGCACGGGCTTTGTTTTCGTTCTAACAAAGAAATATGCAATGACTATGTATGCCCAAGAGGAAACTTGCACGAATCTTCTATATGCAGCGTGCAACTAGCACGAACTTTATTTCCCACTAAACAACAATGCATCGAGTAGAATTTGCCTAAGGCAAAAACCTGCGCTGACTTGAGAAGCAAATGAATAAACATGCACGGACTTAGATGTACACCTTCTTCAGAGGTTTCTTAAACCGTCCTCCTATTCTTCTGGCTTTTCTAACAAATCTTCTTGCTCTCCTTATGATCATTGCCACAAGTTCTTCTATTTGACTGTTAGGTGTGGATCCAGCATCACTATCCTCTGAGTCTTGAGGGTTGATTTTTAGTGCCATGGTTGTGGTGACCTTTTTCTTCTTGCTATCCTCCTTGCTCCTTTTTATGTTGAGCTCATAAGTCATCAAGGAGCCTATTCACTCATCAAGCGTCAGACTACTAAGGTCCTTTAAATATTTAATGACTGTGACTTTAGTGTGTCACTACGGTGATAAAGCCCTTAGAACTTTCCTCACAAGTTCTTGATTTGTATATCCCTTCCCCAACACCTTTAGTCCATTCGTGATTTCCATTAATCTGGTGAACATTTTAGAGATGGACTCTTCCTGCTTCATCATGAAGAGTTCATAATCGCGAACCAACAAATTTTCTTTGGTTTCCTTTACTTCTGAAGTCCCCTCATAGATCAAGCGAAGTTTGTTCCACATCTCCTGCGCAGAAGCACACATTGAGATTCATGAATATTCATTGGGATGAATAGCACACCAAATTATGTTCATAGCCTTAAAATTTGCTGAGTAATTCTTGAGATCTTCTTCTTCCCATTCATCCTCATTTTTGGGTAACTCATAAGGACCTCCACTGATAACATGCCACACATCATACTCTTGAGCACGCAAGCAAACATACATTCTATGTTTCCAATAAGGGTAATTGGTCCCATCAAAGAACGGAGGCCTGTGAATTGAATGCCCTTCGGGCAACATCCCTTTGTTTGCCATTTGCATAAATCCTTCTCTGAGCCCGCAAGGTCAGTGAACATAGAGACCAAAGCTCTAATACCAATTGTTGACCCCAAGCGAATGGCAATCAAGAGGGGAGGGGTGAATTGATTGACAAAAAAAATTTCTTAGAACTTCAAAACTTTGGATAGGTAAATTTAAAACCCCAGCAAGATCTCCCTCACAAGGCACAAAAGCTCACATGAAACGTAGAGACGATCTAAAGAACATATGCACAATATGATGGCGAAATAACGCTCAACACCCACGGAGAGCCAACAGAACAAGCAAACGACACAAGTAACACAATCACAATAGACACATGTTTTTAGGTGGTTCGGGTTCACAAACGTGCCCCCTACGTTTACCCCTCACTACGTGAGGATTGGTAATCCACTATGAAGTGAATCAAAACACACACACACACACGCTGTAAACACACATCACCACACACACGTTGTAGGATGCAACAGAACACACACATAGGCCGCACAGAGCATAGCACCCACACACAGTTTTCCTCAAAGTATATAAAAAGGATTTATAGTATAGACTCAAAAGCTGAAAGGATGCTAGAATGTGCAAGTGTATTTGATTTGGAGGTTGAGAATCCCCCTTTCTTTCAAGAAAGCTTTGCTCGAACGCCAACCAATTGCTAAAATCAGATTCCTCCTTAACCCAGTCGATGGATGATGAAGAAGCACATTCTCTCATGCTTGGAACGAATGTAGCACCTTTAACTCTCATGAGGAATGATGAGATCAGACTAGAAATGGCTTCTTTGAGCTCAAATCTTGGGAGAGGGACATGTCCTTGTGGCTATTCCCAACCTTGTGTTTGAGCACAAAAGTGAACTCCTGAAGGTACTCTATCCACCGGCTGTGACGCGTATTGAGCTTCTTCTGGACATGGAGGAATTTAAGAGTCTCATGATCTGAATATAAGACAAACTCCTGATGTAGCAGATAGTGCCTCCAATACCTCAAAGCCTGGACAACTGTGTAGAACTCCTTGTCATAGGTGGAGTATCGCAGTTTGGCGTCACTCAACTTCTCACTAAAGAAAGTAATAGGGTGGCTCTCCTAGCTCAAGACTCTGCCTATACCAACACCAGATGCATCACAAGAGACCTCAAACACCTTCGTGAAGTCAGGTAAATGAAGGATAGGTGCCTAGGTCATACGCTCCTTAATGTCCCGAAAGGTGACAATGGCGGCCTTCGTCCATACAAATATGCCCTTCCGAATATAATCCATAATCGGGGTGGTGACAGAACTAATCTGCAGATGAAACGATGATAGAACGTCGCAAGGCCATGGAAGTTGCGGACATCGTGGAGCGTACGAGGCTCCGGCCACTCAACAATGGCTCGAATCTTCTCCGGATTGGCGAAGACCCCTTCACTAGATATAATAAAACCCAAGAATGTAACATGTGAAGTCATGAAAGCACACTTCTTTGGGTTGGCGTACAACTGTTCTTGCCTTAAGATCAAACAGACCTGCCTCAAATGATCCAAGTGATCTTCCCTAGTGCATCTATAAATAAGGATGTCATCGAAGTAAACGTCAACGAATACTCCAATAAGAGGTCGAAGGACCTGGGTCATGAGCCACATAATGGTACTAGGAGCGTTGGTCGAGTCAAAGGGCACAACCAACCACTCGTATAGCCCATCCTTGATTTTGAAGGCAGTCTTCCACTCATCTCCTGGCCTAATCCTCACCTGGTGATAGCCACTCTTAAAGTCTATCTTGGAGAAAACAGTTGCTCCCGACATCATGTCAAGAATGTCATCAAGTCGGGGAATGGAAAATCGATACTACACGGTGATCTTATTAATGGCACGACTATCGACACACATTCTCCACATGTCATCCTTTTTCGGGGCGAGTAATGCAGGTACAGCACAAGGACTCATGCTCTCCCGAAGTGATCCTCTTTGCAGTAGCTCATCAACCTGACGTTGTAGCTCAGCGTGATCAGTGAGACTCATATGGTAGTGGGGAAGGTTGGGCAATGAGGACCCCAGAACCAAGTCAATGGCATTCTGAACATCCCGCATAGGTGGGAGCCCCTCAGGGAACACATCAACGAACTCCTGCAGGATCGGGGCAACATCAGGTGGGAGTGCCCCTTCGGAGTCTCGCTCTACCTCTCAGACTGCGATAGCAAACATAGGGCAGCCCCTACTAACCTCCTGCTCCATCTCACGAGGACTAATCATCATCAATCTACTAGTCGGTGGCTGGCCTGCGGCAGGAGATATAGCCGTGTCCTGGACTAGGGGTGGGGTACCAGTCTCAGGGGTAGAGGGGCCCGAGGTGGACGGGACTGTCGGACCCCAAATCGGTGGACTCTTCGGTGGGGAGGGGTGAAGAGTGATCCGTTGGCCACTATGGTCGAAGGTGCAAGTGTTCGACCGACCATGGAGCGTGGCATCCCGATGAAATAGCCAGGGCCTACCAAGAATAATGTTGCCCACCTCCATGGGTAGGATATCACAACAAATGTCATCACGGTAGGCGTGGAACTACAGTGGGACTAGGCACCGCAACTTGACTGGGATGGAGGTGGAGTCCACCCACGATACTCGATAGGGGAGGGGATGGTCTACAGGGGTAAGACCAAGGTGTGAAACAGTGCCTGTAGAGATGGCATTGATACAGCTTCCACTATCGATAATCACCTTGCACGCCTTCCCATTTAGTCGATAGTATGTATGAAAGATAGTAGTCTGACGCTAATCAACACTAGCCTGCAGCTGGGTCAAGGTGCACTTAACAACCCCTAGTTGAGAACTATCCTGGTACTGAGCATCACCTTGATCATCCTCAACCTCACCAAAGAACTAGTCAGCGAGCTCCTGCTCCGCCTCGTAGCTGACAGGCACAATCTCAAAGGGTGGGGCCTCGCTAGCCATTGTATCCCCAATGACTAGAGATGAGCGGGTGGGGCACCGGCTAGAAAAGTGGCCAAACCCATTGCAACGAAAGCACTATTGTCTAGCTCCACTAGACTCCCCGATAAGTGGTCCTTCACCTTTGTCCTCCCGATGGGTAGGGGGTGTAGGTAAAAGGGGACGAGCAGACGGTGCGGGAGCTGGTGGACAGGTACCCAATGGTGGTGGCTGGGGTCGAGGTGGGAGATCCCTCGACTGAGGAAGGTGAGGCCTCGTCGCAGATGGGTCCTGGAAGGTGGGCTCCTGAGGATGAGCCACGGAAGTCCTCTGGTAGGGGCTATAAGAACCACAAGGTTGGGACTCGCGCTGATGAAAGGGACCCTATCGTTGGGCAAACTCAAACTTCGGTTCGAACTGCTCAAGCTCGAGAGTGACCTGATATGCATTTTCTAAAGTGGTCACGTTACGGCGAAATAGCTCATATAGTTAAGGCATCCGCAACCCTCTTCGGAAACATGAGACGGTCATAGTGCTCTCCTCTGTGACTCCACACTGCAAATAATATTCATCAAACTCAGTGATGTATTCTGACACGGGTCGATTACCTTGGGTAAGGCTCTGCCAACTATCAATAAGACGCGAACGATACGTGGCAGGAAGGTACTTCTCTCTTAGCTTAACCTTCATCCCATCCCAAGTCTCGATTTGAGGCTAATGTCACTGCATCAACAGGCTCTCCACATTCATCCAATGAGTCTGAGCCTTCCCTAGCAGCTTCATCTTCACGAAACGAACTCTCTGGTGGTCCGTCATCTCAAACCACTCAAAATACCGTTCCATACCAACCTCCCAATCTAAGTAATCCTTTGGGTTTAAAGACCCATCAAATGTGGGAGGGTCTGTGCGCACGCTCCATAGAACGCAGTCATCCTCATCGAGATCACGATGTCGTCGTTGGGCACGACGGTCACGACTATAACCCCCATACTCATTATCAGACTCATCATCAAAATCTGGGACTCTAGGCCTCCTGACATCAACCCCTTGGGCTCTAGGAACTGTGGGTCGCTGAACAGCCTATGGCTAGCCGAATGCCAGTGCTGGTTGCGCCCCTAAGGGGACTCACTCTAGCGTGGCCATCATCCCAATCAAACCTTGGAGTGGTCCGATGCTTCAGCCCTATCCTCTAGAGCCTTCATCCTACCTTCTAAACACGTGCCTAGACTTTCCATTTGTTCCATGAGGGTCATGACCATTTCAGCCATTGAAGGCTCTCTAGGTGCACGGGCTTGATGGTCTGCCATGGGTGGTGGTGGTGAGTGGTAATGGGTACCCCGATGGGTGGGCATGCAAAGGGGCTAAATGAGGTGCCAACTACCAATGCAATGACAAAGACCAATGACAACCCTAGACTCGGCCGTGCTCTGATACCAATTTGATGCGGGACTGGGTGTGAACTTGGGCCTCTAGGTGGTGAACGGACTAAGGGGACAATACGACTAGCAATGACATGGCCAATCGAGCTAATTCGGCTCGACACCAAGAGCCTCCAAGAAGGGTCTATGCCCACAACAAGAACAACAAGCTTGTAGTCGTCCCCAAGAGAAGGGAAGCGCATGGATCCGCACGGTTGAGAAACTAACGGAGACTAGTATGGTCTACACACTCTCGTACTCGGATCAAGACACAGGATGGTCATGCTCCTTCGCTCGCAGCAGTGAATAGAATTGAAATGGGCTAGGATCCTACTGATCACACACAAGTAGCGGCATCCGGAACATATATGAAACAAGCAAGTGCAACAAGAGGGGAAGTGGATGCGTACCTCCATGCTCGGGGCGTGGGGAAGACTCCCGGTCAAGACACACGACTACCCGATAAAACAAAATTAGACAAGTACAGAACCAAACTCAAATGCCCACTCCTCGCAGGAATGTAAAAGGCTACAGCAAGCAAATCTGGGTATGTGTGACTGGGTTGATGGGTCGCGGGTCGGTGAAGCATGGCAACCATGGACCGGTCTATGTCCAACAACGAGGAAGGTGTGTCACAGGTACCGAGGATGGAGCAAATGCCTCTGATGGCGCGCTGCAAAGGATGACGATCCTCTTGGAAGAAGATGGAAGCTGACGACGCTGTTGTGGACCTCCAGCGTAGACACGAACGGAGGATAGACCGCAGGCTGGCTTGCGCAGGCATAGGCGACCAGCAAGAAGAGGGGCCTAGAGCGTGGCCTTCTGGTCATCCACTGAACACGAAACTTGGCGTGGGCGCTGGTGGGGACGTCCAAGGGATGCCCGTGGAAGATGAGTTGCAGCCGAGCACCTTGGAAGCTGGGGCAAATTTTGGAACGGGTCCCTACACGTTCTTGTTCGTATCCTGGCAGCAGGACAGTGAGAGGAAGATAAGGGTGGTACCGGGGCTTCCGGGTGGATTTTGGGGCGAAGTTTTCTCTGGAGCATAGGTGAGGGTCGTGGGAAGATTGGGGAGCAGTGGAGGGGTCATGCGTAGTGGAAGTTTTAGGCGAGGGGAATAGTTTGGGCGTGGCTCAGTTCTGCAGGTCTGCACAGGTAGACTGCAAACATGAGAAATGGGGTGATGGGGAGTGGGGTAAATGAACTCATAAAAATATAAGAAAATTATGGGGGATGGGTTAGGACGTGGGGAAGCAGTGTTCAAAGTTTCAGGGCGTTTGGAGAAGGTTTCGGGGGTGAGATGTGAACTGTGGTCGCACTCTATCTAGCAGGTCTGCACAGGTGCAGTCTGCACAGGGAAAAATGGACATGAAGGGAAATTCGGCTACATGTGGTGTTTTGGCGTGATTTTTAGACTGGACAGAGGGGACATGTGGGGGAAAACACAGACCAATTTTGAGAATGAACTGAGATGGGGAAGGGGTCGTACCAACCAGATCTCCTTGGCTCTGTCCTGCAGGCAGACAGAGGAAGTGCAGCTAGACCAGCAGGGTTCTTGTGGCTTCCTCGCAGCAAATGGAGGTGGATGAAGCTCCCACGAACCAGGCTGGATGTCCTAGAATGGAGATCTCCTGCAGCACCACACAGGAAGAGGAGGAAGAAGGCAGATCTGGGTGTCGCACCCAGCTGAAGGGAGAGGGAGAGATAGAGGGCGTCGCACCCTAGAGGGGAGGGGAGAGGGAAAGGCTCTTGGAACAATTCTAGTTTTCATTCATTCATCAAATCCCTCAAGGGGGGGAATACATGACAATATATAGAGTATGGGCTCCATCTTCCCTCCTTGGAGTTTGAATTTGAACCCATTACCCGGTGAAAGGAATATCAATGACGCCCCGCTAAGTCGGATTCAGACCCTGGGAACCATCCCGACATGCCATGATCCGGTATTATCTCGGGCCGATAGTTCATCAAACTTGACCCGTTTCTACCAGGATATAATCCTACATTCTTATTAAACTTATTGTATACGCGACATACATTTGCGCGATTTTATCACCATCTTTTATGCTACAAATGCGGACTTCCATCCGAACATGAAATAGTCCCCGAGCGACTGACATAGATGTGAACCTTTATACCCCAATGCGGGGTCTGTTTAAATGCAGTCCGAGATTTTATTCTCCCATCTCATTAATATTAATTTGAGGCCATAAGGCCCCTTCTCCTGGCGACTAATCAAGAGTTTTCTTCTCTCCGAGAGGACGTAATTAACGTCGTGACCTTTATGACATGACAGGTTTTAGTCCCGACACGATATCTATAATCATCTGATTAGTCAGACGACGCGCATCAAGGGCTTCCTTGAAGTCCGAATAAATCGTCACAAACGTGACCAGCATGCCCTCGCACAAATAAATCGAATAAACGAATGGACAAATGAATAAATAAATTAAATAAAAAAAGTGTTCCAAAAGTGTCTCCCCATGGGGCGAATGGGGCATGGAGTTAAGTCCACGGGGAGGTCTCTATTTTTTTTTGAAAAATTAGCAGGAGGTGGCCACCTTTGTGGCCGTTTGTGCCCTGGACTGGGCGGCCAGCACTCTGGCAGGCCACTGGGCGGCCAAGGGTCTGGCCGCCCGGGTTGCTAGGTTGCCATGACCCCAGCCGCCCTCTCCTTTTGTACCCAGATTCTTGGGCGGCACAACAAGTGGCCGCCGAGCCCTCTGGGCAGCCCAACATGTGGCCGCCCAGAGTATTTATGCGGTTCCTTGTGGTCTGGATTTCTGTGAGTGTATTCTGGGCTAATCCTGGGGTAAATACTGTGTCCCGCGATTTGCGTAGTGTTTGGTGCTTGAAGTATTCGTGGGAGTTGGGGCTTCGTGTGACGTGTGTCTGCGGGATCTTCAAGGTTCTGTCAAGTCAAGTTGGGTGGTGTGGACTACCCAAGTGTATGGCTTTGTAGTTGGGTTGTGGATAGTCTTCCTTGTGTCAGGCTACTCGGGCCGACTATCCCCGCAAGAGTCCCGTGACTGCTGGTGGTGTTCCGTGTGGGGGCTATGATCGCGACTAGAGGTCCTTGTGGGGAGTGCTGACCGAGGTTCTTGTGTGTTAGCCCTCCGCCCTAGGTAGTGTTCTCGTGGACCGTGGTCCTGGCATTCCGTCTTGTGTTTGGTCAGTCTTCCGTGGGTTGGCAGTCATGGTTTGGCTGTCAGGTTGGTGGTCCCTGGTTCTCGTACTAGTGAGCCACCTCGTGGTGACTTGGTGTGGACCGGTGGTAGTCCGGTAGTCTCCGTAGTTACGGCGGGTTCTTCCTTGGTGACTCTACCCACTAGACGTAGATGACCTGGGCACGTACGCATGCCGACCCACTAGGGAGTGGTGGAGGCTTGTCCTGTGTGGTCATTTTTAGGCCGGTTACCTGAGGGCCCCTTGCCTTTACAGCCAGAGTCCGGCTGGGGGGAAAACCAACTAGAGGATCGACCTAGAGCAGATGGTCTATGTGTGCACACGTGGTCGGGGGCAGTGGACGCGTGCTGATGAGCACGACCCCGACTAGTCCTTGTTTTGTGGTTCTGTGTTGGTGCCTCAGTTTTCATCGGAGGGCGTGTAGGGAGACACGTGAGGCTACAGTATAAATCGTCGGAGGACGCATCCATTCTCATGGTCAGTGGGTTATTCCTCCCATCACCTGAGGGGTTTTCAGCGTGGGTTTCTCCTCGGTATGGTTTACCGTGTTGGCGTTTGGTCCATTCCATTTGGCGTGGGCATGGTTCTTCTGCTAGTGTTAGCTCGGGATCGAGAGAGTCTCCTGAGAGATCCTCCCCTTAGTTCTAGCTCGAGATCGAGAGATTTTCCTGAGAGGTTCTTCTCCCGAGGGTGTTGGTCTTGTGTGTGACCATGGGGCCTTGTCCGTGGTTCTATCGATTAGGACGGACTGTTCGACTGTCGTTGTCGGGGTCGTTTGAGGGTGTGTATGCGTGTGTGGGTTTTTTGGGTTGACCGTCCTCAGGTTCCAGTCACCGTGTTTGTGTTGCACCAGTGTTAGTACACTGTCGCTACTGCTGTAGTTCCTTACTGTTGCTCCTACGTCCTTACTCTGTTGCTTCTGTAGTTGTTGTTCATGCTGCTTCCTTTTATTGTTGTCATTTCCGTTGCTGCACTCATTTACTATTTTCGTGTAGTGGTGTTCCACGGGACCCCTACTGAGCCTATAAGATGAGACTCACCCCCTACTTTTCAGGTGCTACGTTCTGCTCGGAGTGGAGCATCCCTGTTGGAGGTTATTTAGTTGCCAGCTCGCCAGGCCGAGTGTTCACTCGACGTTAGGTGCGTTCTTTTCTCAGTTGACTATACTTGTGGAATTTATTAGAAAAAAGATGGCAGAAAGTCACAAAATACATCACAGGGGCATAGGCCAAAAAGAAGGCAAACCCTCCATGCACTGCATAGGCCGGCCCAAAGAGAAAGATATAAACAAAATTAAAGGACTATACGGCAAGAAAAAGAAGAGCCTAATCTAGAGAGAAGTCTCTCATATAGTCATGGGGAGGGGAGACCCTCTCATGATGTACTGAGATGAAGAAGGGATCGAGGTCGGAGTCCCAGACTTCATGAGCAACGCTCATCTGCATCCTCATCCTGATTGGAATCCTCATATGGATGGTCACCAATCCACTTCTTATGTGCCGCAAGAAGATCATATGTTAGAGGAGTTTGAGCCTGAATAGACAAAGGGATGAAAGGAATGGCAGCAACATTAAGAGCAGCAGTGGGAGAATGTGTATCATCAGTAGGACCCCTCAACATATGATCCCAAGAACTTCTTAAAAATTCAGAAGAAGTCGAATCCATTCTTGGGTTAGCAGGCTCTGGAGATCTAGCCCGGGAGATAGGCAGGGAAAGTTTAACTCTGCCTTTGCATCTGGAGCAAGTTACATACTTTCGACGGGTCGAAGATGATGAAGATAAATCATCTGCTACGGGAGAAGGGTTTGAGGTAATCAAAGTGGATGGTTCAGGCGGAAGAGTTGCATCATCATCACACACATGGACCTTACTCGGATCATTCATCGGCAAAAACAATAATTGGCAATCTGTTGGGGATAGAGGGAAACTTGATGGCCCAAGAAGAGCATTAGGCACTCACTGCCGCAGAGAATGGACTGCCAGTAAGGGAGAATTAGTAGAGATACCAAGCTAGCCGCTACTTTGCTCATTTAAACAACCAGAGGTTGGGCATGGGATAAGGGAATATTTTTATCATGCTCGTGACTATCAGTATCAACATGTTCTACTTCTACAATAATATCACCAGGTGCTGGCTTTTAAGAAGAGACCGCCAGAAAGGGAGGAGCAATATCAGTGATACTAGGCGGTCTGCTACATTGTACATCTGAGTAACCAGAGGACTGTAGTTCACTAGCGGAGGTGTCGCGAGCAACATTAGCATCTGTCTCACTGACTTCCTGCACAATGTTAGTAGCTATCTAGTCCACTGCTTGTTGCACTATCATGGCTGGATTCTCCTCAACATGAATAGCAAGCTCGACTCCGCCTTCCGCAACATCATGAATTGCCGCGAGCATGTTCCCCACCTAGACCATGGGAGGCTGAACAAGGGCAGCAACTTGGAGTGAGTTTCCTCTAGAGTCACGAAAGACTCGTCACCACTGAGATTTTGGCTTTGAAATTGATGCATGGCCCCGGGCAACAACATCAGGACGGTGAATAACAGAGTCACATTGAGGCACTGAGGATGGGTCATCACGACATTCAATAGTTTTCTTGCAAGTGGTGGCTGAGTGACCCAAGTGGAGGCAAGAACCGCAGTAGGAAGGCAACTCAGGGTAGACCAATGTCTTCCATCTCCCACCTCTGGGAATATCGATCCAAATCTGACTCGAAGGTTGTTTAGAGACACCAAGCTCCAAACAAACCACGGCTGTTGTAGTATTGGAGAATTTCAAAGTGCAGCTGTCAAGCTTAAGGATAGGGCCAAAGTTCCAAGCAATCAACCTGAGGAAAGGCTCTTGGTTATAGGTTGACAAGTAAAATTGGGAATTCAACCCACACCAGGGCAACTGGAGAGTATGCAAATGGGAAGAAATCCATCGTCCATTTGGAGAATTTAAACAAGCACCCTTGGACGTATATAGTCTCACGAAGCTACCTACAAAAAATCTTGGTAAGCCTGGAATCTAAGCAACAGGTACCTGGGATCGAGGACACTAATGATAAAATCCTTTTGGAACTAGAAGCAGTGTGAGATGTGCGCCCGAACTCTTGCTAGGGCGGGCGCCCCCGAGGAGTGCGGGCAACCACAGCAAACTCGAGGGGTTTTAATGATCACTTGATTTCCTCTGAAGAGAAGAAGACTGAGGGATCGCTTCCATCAGTAAAGGCGGGTGGATGGGCAGGGATGTTCAGGGCCGGAGGAGGTGTAGGTGAAGATAGTCGGGCTTGAGCAAATGACCTTGGAACTACCGTCGCAATGGCCGATGTCGCCTGCAAGGGCCGATTCACATCCGGATCTACCGCAGATGGGGTCGGGAGATGGATCACTGGAGGAGCGAGGGAGGAAGGCACACAAGATGGGGAACCCAAAGGCCCAGGAAGGGGAAGGGGGTGGAATGCCACACCCCCCCCCCCCGCCGGGGCGGCCGTGGCAGCCACGCACAGGGTCGGCGGCGCTCAAGGTCGCAAGGGTATTCTCACTGCGAGCTCTAATAGAGACACTTTGGTAACGAATTAGGTTAGGGGCGGGTGATTTATCCGAGTTAACTCACTCCACCCCTAATTCTAATCTGGGTGGATTAACTCGTTTCACCTATTTCCAAGGAATAAATTAATCCACTTTACCCTTCCTCAGCTAGCTTCCTCCCAACTACTTATTTCACCCTAGCTTGTTCATTATTGTCGGAGCTATCAGACTTGGGTGCGAGCCAACTTGTTGTGGAAGCGAGTTTATTAGCGATATTGTCTGGGGTGTCGAAGTTGCCCCCTGACAAGCCTGGGAAGCTAAAGGGCACGTGGAATTCGCATACTGTAGTTGCTGAGGGAGTACTCCCTGCATGGTCATGTGTTATTTGGGACATAGCCGACTGTGACGAGGCTTCAAGTGGCTCTGTGCCACCTCGTAAGGCCTCGGATGAGGGCCCTGCTTGCCCAGCTGTAGTTGGGTGCAAACCCATTTCACCCAATTTTCTTCGCAACATGTCAATTTCTTGTAGTTTTTGATATAGCTTTGTCATCAAAGCAGGGTCAGGTTGGTAGGAGCCAGAAATGCTATTTGCCATCTTGATCTAAAGTGGGACTGGCGGCATCCTATTATCATTGCCGGGTGCACGTCCAGTCCCTTAGAGATTGATATTCTTGTCCCTATGTTCTCACATGGCAGAGTATGATGGCACGACTCTTCATCAGGTGGTGGAGGATGCTCCCATTTTTCTTGGGGCCTATTAGCATGGCGGGAGGTAGAAGTGTTGGTTTGATCTACCTTTATTGGCACAAAGTCTATTTTTTCATCTTCTTCTTTAGCAGCTTGGCTCATGTTGGGCAAGGCCGACAACATATTGCAAGAGAGAGCGATGCTCCCCCTTTTATTCTTTGACTTCTTCTTTTTCTTCCCCTTTGCGGCCAATGTCTACCCCGTAACGGGTCATCTAGCATTTCTTCAGGCACTTGCTGGTACAGACATACTGGGTTGACTGCTCTCTCGAGAGCGGGCAATTCATGGGGCTGTGGAGGATCAATCTTACATTCACCCATTCGCAATTCTCCCTTCCTGATCAGACTTTCAATAATATCTTTGAATACATAGTAGTCTTCAATGGGGTGCCCGAGCATCTGGTGATACGGGCAAAAGCGGGGATCATCTTTTCTTCTAGCATCTCAGTCTCTTCGGCTCCGAAAGAGTGACCTTGTTGTACTTAGTGGCCCATTCAAATAGGACCCAGGTTCTATCCTCTAGGAAGGAGTAGAGCTTCTTCATCATGGCCCGCAAGGATGGGCCTTCATGTTGTTCAATAGGCTTAGCAGGAGGAGGGTTGACAACCCCTTTATCTTTATCTTTCTGCTACTCGAACGCCTTGAAGTCAACCGAGTGAACTTCCTTGGACGTTGGCCGCTTATCAACTAGTTTGACTTTTTGGCTTGCAGTAGCAAGAGCAGAGGAGTAGATGGAGAGGAAGGCCTCGATCTCTGCCACCACATTATTTAGCCGATCGAAAGACCTAATTTTAATTCCAATCATCTTCTCGAGGATCTCCCGTTTCAGAATTTATTTGTAGATCTGCACTGCATCTTCTTGATGTGGCAGGCGCCTTCATCTCATGCTGAGGTTCCGCCTTCTTTTAATATATTCCAAAACTGTTTCATCATTCTTCTGCTTGGAAGCATATAATTCGGCCACAGTCACTTCTCTCTCAGCAACGTGGAACCTTTCTCGAAATTTTCATTGCATGTCTGGCCAATCACTGATGGACCCTGCCAGCAAGTTTGAATACCATTCAAAAGCGAGTCCTGTAAGGGAGGACCCAAAGAATTTCAGCAGGTAGGACTCATCGGTCATCAAATTGCCCATCACATTGATGTAGTAGGCTATATGTTCTTTCGATGAGTCTTGCCCATTGAATTTATCAAATTTCGGTGGTTTGTTGACGCCTAGTGGTAATCTTTTAGTAGCATGCTGGATAGGGTAAGGTACCTCGTACACATCAAAAGTGGCATAATCATCACCGTCTCTATCAGCCAGCTTCTTCTCGATCATTTGTTCTATTATCAGTTTATTCATCATTGCCAGGTCGATCGGGCCTGGGCAGGAGTGAGCTTGTCCCATCTGTGGCATCGTCAGCACCATTGCTTGAGGTGCAGCAGTAGTGGTGAGGACACCAGAGCCAGTTGCCGATACCAGACATGCAGCACGACTCGAGCGACGCTGACATCCTTGTGGCTGGGTGACACTATGGAGTCTCTACCTGAGTGTTGATATTTCTCTATGTTTATTTTGAGTGTATTGGTGTGTATTTGTATTTTCAGCTTTATTATGAGTCAAGAATGTAATATGGGCTAAACTTCATGTAAGGGGTCCAATTTCTAAAATGGACCTCAAGACTTTTAAGAGCCCAATTGGGCCTTCCCTCACTTGTGGGCCTCCATTCATAGAGGGCCCAATATGGTGGCCCATGGCCAGGGAGACCATGGGTTGCAATATTTGACCAAGGAGGGGGCGCCCCTTGTTTGTCCCCATGTGGGGAAATATTTAGTATTTTTTATTCTCCCTTCCCCTTTATGCCCCTTTGACAAAGGGTATTAGAGGTCATTTGAGCTAGGTCTAGGGTTTAGTATTTAATGTCTCTTCGGAAGAACTGCGGGCTCATATCATCACTCGGGTTATTACAAAACCCACAGGGGAAATGTTAACGAAGAGGAGAAGGGAGAAGAATGGGAGAGATGCTCCGCACACCCACCTCCGTTATCTGCAACAGAAACAGAGTATCAAAAATCTCCAGTAGCTCTCCTCTCCCGAACCTCTCTTTTCTACAGGAGAAGCACTGTGGGTCGCCCAGAAACCCCTCTCTCCCTTTTTCTTCTTCTCCAAGCTTTCTCTCTGGCCTTTTTTTCTCTTCACCCTCGTGAGATCTCGTCTCCTCTCTCTCTTTGTATTCTCAGACGAGTGGCTTATATACTCACCCCACTCTTGATCCTTGCCCGACGCGAGGTGAGTGCACCGATAAAAGGGCTTTAGAATAGTGTTTTTGTGCACCGGGTAAGGGGGCGCCAGGAGATGGAGTGCGTCGAAAGACGGAGCATGCCAGATTAGCTTCGTCTATCATATTTGTTTAGCACGAGACGGGATGTGGGCCCCAGACTGGCTCCGGGAGTTGTCTTGATCTTTCATCTCATCACAGCTTCGTAAAATCGTTGCGAGAAGTATTGGTAGAGCCTTTGAGCCGCTGAACGACCGATTCCAGAACCGTTTTGTGCCTTTGGTTTGGACACTCGGGTTTTTTGTTGACAGGGCCTTTGGCACTGTGGTTTGTGTTATTGGCCTGGCTTTACCTTCCTTTGTAGCTTTCTCGGGGAGTAGGCCACTCCCCGGGGTGCTTTCGCCCTGACTGGGCAGCTATCTGGTCGCTTAACGAGCCTAATTGGTGAGAAGACGTACCCATGCCTGGGTTACTCGGGTCTTCCATTGATAAGGCCTTTGGCACCCTATTCTGAGGGACCAGAGACGTTCCATCACCTCAGGAGGGTTTCTCAGTAGGCGGCGGGCCACCAGGTATATTCTTGTCCTTGATCGGATGACAGATGGGGTTTGTTCGGCATGACCTAGTCGATGCCGGTTCATTGGACAGGCCGAACGGCACCACCATTTGTTGTGGATTTCTCTTGATCCTTCTGAAGTGAAGTCCCTGGTGCTCGTGTCAGATGACCTGAGGCTTCGACAGTTCGAGAAGGCCATTGTGTATTGATTTTCTTCAACTTCTGCACTTTAGCGGGCCATACTCTTCTTATCATTTGGGCGTGACTACCGTTGAACATATTTTATGTGCCAACAAGACTAGATATTGCCAGTTTAGAGCTTTTCTATTGGAACGGTTCTCTTTTTGTAGTTGCGACCCATATAGGAACCGCGTCTCTGAACGCGGTGGCCATATAGACTACGACCTGATGTTTGAAATTTTATTTTAATTAATATTTCTGTTAATATCGTGATGCCCCGACTAACTCTGTTCTTGATAGTCGCGACACCCCTGATGATCGCGTTTTGGCTCTAGTTCCCAAGAGCCCTAGTGCCATGTACAGCATGATAAGTGAATGCTAGTGAGTCTAAATGCATGTTTTTATAGTTGCATGTCATTTGAACTAACTAATGTAATTAGGAATCATGTTTAACCCTTAATTTCCATAAGTCTCCATGATAATGTTCATAGCCTATTTTGATTCTATGTCTTATCTTAGCTCTAATGTTCTTAGCATGATTAAAAGAGTAGATCTTCCTATTAAACCTGAAATTGTTTATGACAACATGTTTTATTTATTTACATGATAGTTATTGATTGAGGGTTTTGATTTTTAACATGTAATATATATTCTATATCATGTGACATATTGATTGAGGGTTGTGTAATTCCGGTGATACTAACCCACCACTTTCTATTGGTTTCTGGTAGTGAGATAGGAATACTATTCTTGGTGAAGTTAGGACACTTCGCCGGATATTCCTTCCACCAAACTTGAACTTCTTCATCAAGGCCTCCATAAGTCTTCGCGAGCGTTGGATTCCCACAAGGATGACGAGCTAGTTGTATCACAAAAATCCTGTAACCCATTGGAATCCTCGTCCTACTATGTAGGATAGGGTTCGATCGGCCTTTGGACCCATAGAACGAGGTTCTATTTGGGTTCTATCAGTTCTGTTATAAATGCGGCCAGTTTAGGAACCGCGTTCATCTCTGATCGCGACTGTTACCCTTACCATGTTCTGTGTAAGACCCCTGTCTAGATCTTCTGCTCTGGTTGCAGCCTCATGATCAACCATGTTATGTATGATTGTGACACTATTCATGACCGCGTTTAACCTAGTGTCCCGAGCTTATTTTCTTCGATTTGGCTATGGTTTATAAGTCTGAGATTTGATTGTCTAAGGTACTGATGACCTTTTATTCCTCTTAAATATCGTCCATACTACTTATGACATGATATTTTCTTTTGGAATTGCATTTGTGATATTTCTAGAGCTTAACACCTTGACTCCATGTTGGCCATCTCTGTAATTATGAATTTGTTAAGGATTTATGGGTCCGCTGATAACCATTGCCAGGTAGGACGGAAGTCCATTCTGTAAACTATGGATCTTTTCTCTCTTCTCTTTTTTTCTTTTTCTTCTTCTTTTCTCTCCTTTTTTTTCTCTCCTCTTTTTCTTGTTCTTTACTCGACGGGCCGGAGGCCCTTACAAAAGCGGCAGGGAGGAGAGTTCGTTCGTGGAACGATTCGGACGAAAGGTCCAAATCAAAAGGCTATTCGTGACCCTAAAGATACGGAGAGAAGAGTTTGTTCACTCAATGGTTTGGACGGAAGGTCCAAACCAAATAGACTATTCATCACCCGAAGGGGCGGAGGGAAGAGTTTGTTCATTCGATAATCCAAACGGGAGGTCCAAATCAAAAGGGATATTCGTCACCCGAAGGGACGGAGAGAAGAGTTTATTTATTCGAAAGGGGTGTTCGTCGCCCGAAAGGGGATGGACTGAAGAGTGTGTTGATTCAAAAAGAGGTGTTCATCGCTTGAAGGGACGGAAAGAAGAGTTTGTTCCTCCAAAAGAGATATTCGTCGCCCAAAAGGAGATGGAGAGAAGGGTTTGTTGATTCAAAAGGGATATTCGTCACCCGAAAGGACGGAGAAGAGAGTTTGTCCTTTCAATGGTCTGGACGGAAGGTCCAAATCAAATGGACTATTTGTCACCCGAAGGGACGAAGAGAAGAGTTTATTAATTCAACGACCTGAACAGGAGGTCCAGATCAAATGGGCTGTTCGTCACCCAAAGGGACGAAGAGGTGGTCAAGTCGTTGACACGGGCTAGTGTCAGCGCAAAGAAAGGGGGGTGATTCCCCACCCGAACGGCAGGCTCGGGCCAAGGTGAAAGGGTATTTCATTCTTCAATGCGCCGAGGTACCAGCTGTACGAATGGTCTTTCAATTATTCGGCTAGACGGAAGGTCCGAGCTAGAGTGAAAGGGATCGTTTATTCTTCGGATAGGTGGAAAGTCTGTGCCGAAGTGACAAGGAGGCGTTTATTCTCTAACCAGATGGGGGGGTTCGATCTAGGGTGGAAGGAATCTTTTTGTTCTCCATCCAAACGGAAGGTCTGATCTAGAGTGGAGAGAATCTTTTAGTTCTCTAGTCAGACGGAAGATCCGATCTAGAGTGGAAATAATCTTTAGTTCTCTAGTCGGACGGAAGACCCGATCTAGAGTGAAAATAATCTTTTTGTTCTCTAACCAGATAGAAGGTACGATCTAGAGTGGAGAGAATCATTTTGTTCTTTAGTGCGCCAGGGGTACCGGCTATGAAATTCAAACCCAGGAAAGTGGGCCGCAAGGGCCAGAATCGGTGTTGCGGAAGTAGGCCATATGGGCTGATGTTGACATTGGGAAAGCAGGCTATACAAGCCAAAATTGGGAAGCAGGCTGTGAAAGTCAAAGTTAGGGGAGTGGGCTACCAAGTCAGAGTTAAGAGCAAGCTATAGAAGCCAGAGTTGGAAAGCCAGCTACGATAGACGAAATCGAGCTTTCTTTTTTTTTTAAATTTTATTAATATTTCTCAAGCATGCTTACATCCATTAGCAAGCATAGTATAAGTATACATATAAGATAGCTCTCCGCTATCGGAGATAGGATAGGGCCAATGCCCATAATTCACAAATACGGTACGGGTCGTGAAGCACAGCTAACCGGTGGTGCCCCCGTCAAGAGGATATCGCATGGTTCGCATGCATAGCTCAAACTCATAATTTTCACCCGAGACAAATCTCTGTGGCATGAAGGTGTAAACGCAAATAAGTGAACAGAGAGCCCTAAATATAAGGATATGCAAGTTTTCCAAGTAACACTCGAGGATTGCTCTAGCGCCTACACATGGGTTTCAGGCTCTCGATTTTCGGTAGCTTCATACAACCCCCTTATATCTATTTTAGCAGTGAATTTCACCATTCGGTGTGAGTCTCCTCATATGTCTCAATGGGGATTTCCAGCTACTAGGCTTCGTCCTTGTTATAATTCTATTGCGAATTTCACCGTTTGACGTGAGTTTTCTCGTGTGTCTCAATGGGGATCCCCGGCTACTAGGCTTCATCCTTATTGAAATTTTATTGTGAATTTCACCGTTTCACAAGAGTTTTCTCATGTGTCTCAATAGGGATTCCCGGCTACTAGGCTTCGTCCTTATTGTAATTTGCTTCACCATTTCGCGCGAGTCTCCTCATGTGTCTCAATGGGGATTCCTGGCTACTCAGATTCACATTTCTCTTCTCTCTTTTTTTATATCATTTTTTCTCTCTTTTTTTAAATGGGGGCAGATAGCTTTTTCCTCACGATTACCTTTCACGCGAGTGTAGGAATTTAAGCATCCATAGAGTGTTAAGAAGAAGGTCGGGCAATCCCTATGGTTGAAGACTATGAACATATTAAGTGCGAAGCATGGGAGTTTGTCTCGTGTATGTCTCATCAGCAAGGCTAATCATTTGACCATGACTTGTCCCCTTGACGTGTGCACCCACCATAATTGGGTTCCCTTCTAGCGTATGTCGTGACATACGTGCATCCGGAACCGAGGTAGCGTTATTTAGCAATGAAAAAAAACTACAGTGCACATTTTTAGGCTGGACTCTATAATTTGATATTTAATACACACCTTTGATCTATAATACGCACCACCTCGTCAATAACTATACATTTGAAAATATTTTGTACGGAAGTATGTTTTGATACTTATCAATAAAATAGTATTAACTGACAATAAAATCTCAGAAAGATAAACAATATTTTCCGCAAAGAAAAAACCGAAAAATCTCTCAGACATGAGACAGGGGCTCATCCAGTAATTGGCAGATGGACACGAGGGCAATCACGTAAATTCGTGGGCAGTCGGCGCCTCCCTCGTGCTCGAAACCGGCGCCAAATTGAGCGAGGGGAAGACCAATCGGCGCTGCTGCTGCCACCCCACCCCCGCTCTGTTTATCACAGCGGCAGCAGCTCTGGCGGGAGTGGGGAACGCGGCGCTCGCCTCCTCCTAGCATTCCCCACGTTGCCATCTCACCCGATTTCCTCTGCGGCCAGATTCGTTCCCCCTACAGACAGATCTCTTTCTGCCACTGGATGTGTGTGTGTTTGTCCATTCGAAGCCTTGATCCCGTTCGAATTGGCGTTCTTGTTCGTCGCGTGGATCTCCGTGGTTTGGTCCGATCTGTCGATCTTCTTCTTTTCATCTCAGTTTTCCAAATATCGGGAGTTATCGTTGCAATTTTGTGTCTCCCCCTGGTCGGCTTGTGCTCGGATCTTTGTCGGCGGCTTTGTTCCTGATTTCGTGGTGGTGGCGGCGCGGGGGTGGGTATGGATCTCAGCGCGGAGATTGGAAGTGGATCCACTGGTCGCGGCGGCACGCTTCTCCTGCTTCTCATATTGTTTGCTACTCCGATCTTCGCCTCTGCTCTGGTAACCTTCTTTTCCAGTTTCTTTGTTTCGGGACATACTTATTACCGCTCTTGCACAAAGGCGCGCAGGTGTGACAACAATGTTGTGCTTGTATGCTCATTTCTTCCAGGATGTTGGGGCGGAGAGCGGGGAGAACACGTCCACCGAGTACGCGTTGCCACTCGATCGCCGTACCAAAGTGTGCAATCTCCTCCCTCCCAAAGTCTTTTTGTTTTAACACCTTAGATTATGGATCATGTTGATATGTTATTTGTTCCTTCAGATTTTTAATCTCAGGTTGACCTCCTTTACAATGTGATAACGTGTCAATGATGTAACTTCACTTGTTACAGATGCTGCTTCCACAGTTGAGGAAGGATTATTTAAGCGACCAAGCTGGCATTGCTTTAGGAGAAGCTGGTCTTGGTCTTTTTGATGCCTTTTTTGCGAGTCTGTCGATGATCATTGTCAGTGAGGTGGGATTCTTGTTGCCTGGTACTGTTACCTTTTTTTCTTCATGAGCTTTACCTGTCAGCTTAATACTTTGTTACTTTAGTTGCCTATGGCAGCTTTTGGAAGCTCTTTCCATAATGGATTCCACTCATTAGAATACATCAAACAATTAGATTTTGAGCAATGCTTGGTGCATACCTCGGATGTGCACCAAGCTCCAGTCAGATTTTGCACCTGATGGGCAGTATCTACATGGTGTTAGTTGGATGATGAGCTGGCAAAGGGGTTTGACTTGGTCTTGAGTCACACGGTAAGAGCTAGTGACAGTAAGAGTTTAATGTGATTTGAAAGGCTTGAAGAAAGATCTCATTGCTCTCGTCTTCTTCAATAGACAGAAAGATGCTTTCTACCTTTCACCGTGCTCCCTCTACAACTCGTCTGTCCCCCTTGCACAGCGAAGAGTGAACCACCAATAGGAAGATGTCTCTTGTAGCAGTGGGGGAGAATCTAACTCATCAGCATCCCGCTCTCTCCCCCCTCTCCTACGGCAGTTGGGGCACATTTAAGGCACGGGAGAAGGTCGGTTCATGCATTGTTAGCATGTAGTCAATGCGCAGTTTGGTTCCTCTTCTCCTGTTGCATTGAATGTTCCTCTTTCTTTCTTTTCTTCCTTATCATATAACCTTCAATGTGAAGTCCTATTGAAAAGAGTGATGCTCGGTGCACACATCTTCCATTTGTTCCTCTCTACATTCTTGCTCTCTCTATTTTTTTGATAGGGGTTTGGTTCAGTGTTCCTCTTTCTTTTTTTGTGGCCTTATCTTATAGAATTCAATGGGACACCCTATAAAATAGAGTAATACTCAGTGCACACATCTTTCATTTCTTCCTCTACTCATCCTTCATTCTTTCTCTATATTTTTTGGAGTAGAGTTTGGCATGACTTTCTCTCTTCATTATCTTCCCCCCATTGAATATATTTATTTTCTTTTATATGTTCCCTTTTCTATTTCAATATATCAATTCTAGCTGAAATATGCTTGTGGGATTTTTGCAAATAAGACATTGTTATAAGTGAATTTACAAAAAATCATTCATAAAAATGTATTAGTAGACATACTATTGCGTAAAATCCCGTGGAGAAGGCGGGAAATGGCCATTAAATGGGGATTTGACCCCCCCCATCATTACGTTGACAAGGGGCGCTTCACGATAAATGATCAAGAATCTAACTTTTATTGATAATAATGATCCAAAGTTACATAATATCGACTCTTATTCCACTAGACTCAAGAAAAGAAAAATTACATAACATGACTCAATAAAGCAAAATTACATAATGACTCCAACTAACTTAAATACACCAAGACACTCTAAGTCTTCTCTTGACCTTCAATCATCACTCTCGGACCCATCGCTAGCATAATCCGAGTCTGACTCACTTGAACTTCCTATAAAGATTGGGAAAGAAAGGTATGAGCACACATACCCAGTAGGTATCTTCGCAGCAACATGGAAGCAAGTTTTAAGTAAATATATTTTCGCTCTAGATAATAAGGTAATGGATAATGCAATAAAACATACAATAAACCACATTATAGCACGATATGAAATAGAGAGATATGAAGAATGTGAATGGATGATTGAGCATGATCAGGCAAGATTATAATAAAGTGGTCTTTCATTAACAAAAATGTACTTCATAACCATAAAGACTATGCACTAGAATGTCGTGAACAAGAAAGTACTAGCGAGTATGTAAATTTTCACAAGACTGGCTCATAGATTTCGCCCGTCTATAAAAAAAGTACTCCCCGCACAATGCGACACCAGTATTCATCGTACCCCATGATTTTTAGCACGTTTCTAGCTATCTGTCGAGGGAGCTAGCGTGGAGCCCTTGGACACTGTCTGTGCCTGCTCTTACATCTTCAAGTTATAGATCAAGCTACTTCCATGAGAAAATAACAACGTTTTGGCTAATAATATTCAATTCAACAATAGCTTCATGATGATGCAACCAAGGTAAAGAATGCAGCAATATAAGATCATGAGAGTTCAAAGGATGATTTACGACAAGGTCACGCTATGGAAAGAATCCAGTAGCATAACGACATGTTCTTTAACTTTCATAATTCATTAAATTACATTGGAATAAGGTGTTAGGTTCTAGATAATCAATAGGCCATCTAGGAATATAAGAAAATCAACCCTTTAGTCAAACCCCGGGTTAGCCAGGATCAGGAAAGAAGTAGTTCTTCCTAGACCGTTTATATAAAGACACGGTCAAGCGAGGACCGCTATCAGGAATAGGCGGTCAGGTCAAGATCATTTCTTGCCAGAGTCGATGCCAGAATAGTAAAAGGCTCGACATAGAGTAACATCTGGACAAACGTAGTCACGTAAAGTCTGCTACCTTATAGTAGCGGTCGCCTGATGGCCGCTATTATCCAAGCACAGAAAAACGTCGATAGTTTAGGTGCTTTCTAAACCATTGGCTTTGAGGATACAACCAGCTCGGCATCCTAGTGAGAATCATAGGCTCGCAGAGACTTACGGAGGCCTTAAAATATGGTCCCCTAGTCTGACAGAAGGAATATCTGGCGCAGTGGTTCACAAGTCTAAGAAAGTGTTCCTACTACGTGCAAAGTGTAACTAATACTCACATACCGGAGTATGTGCTATGCACTTATGAAAGACAAGGAGATGAGAGTGAGATACGTCAAAACAATGATCAAGTAATCCATATAACAATTCCACCAATCATAGGAAATATCATTTAACACTATACTATATTGTTTGGCCAAAATTAACATATAATGAAATTAAGTTTAAAGCATGCTCCTACTAATCAAAAGGTGCCTAACATGTTTAGGGCACAGTCACGTGGAATTTGGCATAATCATAGCATATCATTTCATAAAAATTAATTAAAGTTCGGATTGGGTTTCAGAACCAAATTGTGGCCATGGAAAGGACCGCCTTATATAGATGTGGTCGGTCGTGAGACCGCCTTTCCAGAGGTGAGATCATTAGAGGACTGCCTTCTGCCTTCCAGACAGAAGGGTCAAAACCATGCAATTTAGTCCTATTCTAGGGTAAGAGATGCATGAAAACTCCAGTAAACACGAAGGTAAGTCATGGTAGAAAGAAAGTAAGGCATGAAGATGCATAGATTTACGTGAATTAAATCAAATTATCATATTCTTCTTAAGAACAAGGTTCATGTATGCAGAAATAACCTCATATGTGTAATGAAAACAAATCTTGAAATTCTCCAAGTGCAGTGCATGAAATCACGAGCAATCAAAGGGCTTTTATTCCTAACACATTAATTTCGCTACCCATGAGATAACCTACCTCTAGAAGTGCTCCTATAAATCAATTTTCTGACTGGAAGTTGGTGCTGTCTCCTGCGCGTCCTGTGTGGAACCGGCTACTTCTTGGCCTTCTATCTCTTCAACCACTCGTCTTAAAGTCACCAAACTTCGAGGATAGGTAGAAGGTACAAAGGACAATAATAAGTTCTAAAGGTAGGACTTGAACTAATCTTCTTTAGTACTTCTAATCTCCTCTTCTTCCCTGGACGGACGCATTGTCTTCTATGCAGATTGTAGAGGGACAGTGACTTCTGGGGCTTCTAGCTCCTTAAAGACTCGACCTCCTAGCACGAAAATTAGAGGGGTGTTAGACAATACAAAGGGAATGACCACGGCATCGACGGGCTCACGCTCTACGTTTCCGAAGTCGCGTCCTCTTCCGCCATCAACGCCTACGTCTGGCAGACGAACGGCGTGCAGGGTTCCCTGTACGTCGCCGAATCCGCCGTCCTCGAAATCGGTTCGACCGCCGCGCCGGCGATGGCCGCCGACGGAACGCTGGACAACGCGCTCGTGCGCGCCCTCGGCGTCTCGCTCGGCTTCGGCATGTACGGAACGCCGGACAGCCTTTGGAACGTGGACGGCCTGACTTCCTCGGCCACCGCCTACACCGGAACGGCGGCGCTCGCGGCGTACGGTTCCGGTTCGTCGCTCGGCATCGCCACGATCTCCGGTCTCGGCGCGAAGGGCTGGAACCAGTCCGGTCTCGGAAACGACCTGCTCGCCGCGTCGCCGACCGACCTGAAGACCGCCACGCTGAGCGCCACCTCGCTCGCGGCGTTCCAAGATCTGGGCTACACCGTGGCCGTGCCGGAAGTCTCGTCGCTCTGGCCGGTCGCCGCGGCGGCGGCGTTGGTCGCGCTGCGTCGCCGACGCCGGGCGTGATCGGGATTTTCCCGGTTATTTCAAAAAAAACGTCCCCCGTTTTTTTCGTTTGGGCCGGATGACGGTGACGGTAGAACAACCGTCGACCATCCGCCCATGCCCGCCTCCGTTTCCGCCCCTCCGTCCGAGCCTCCGGTGCTCGCCTACGAGGCGTCCGATTGGGAGACGCTGGCGGCGAAACTCGCGGAAGATGTCCGGACGCTGCGCGGCGGCGATCCGCTGAAGCCGGTCACGCTCGTCGTGCCGAGCGTCGGCATGAAAACCTGGCTCACACGCCGGCTCGCCGACCGGCTCGGCGTCGCCGCGAACATCGAAACCGTCTATCCCCGGACGCTCGCCGACCGGGTCGCGGTCGCGGCGGGGTTCGGCCGGCGCGAGATGGCGTTCTTTTCCCGCGAACAACTCGCGTTCCGCATCCGGCGCGTACTCGGCGACGCGGCGGTCGTCGCCGGTTCGCCGCCGGCGACGTATCTGGAAAACGACGCCGACGGCACCCGGCGCGTGCAACTCGCGCGCCGGCTCGCCACCGCGTTCGACCGCTACCTCGCCTATCGGCCGGCGATGATTTCCGCCTGGGACCGGAGCGCCTCCTTCCTCGGCGGCGACCCCGACGAAGCATGGCAGTCCCGTATCTGGCGCGCGGCGACGGCCGGACTTCCCCGCGCGCACTTCCCCGCCCTCCTCGAAACGCTCCGGCGCGACCCGGGAATCCTTGTCGCCGGAAACCGGCGACTCCCGCTGCCGGACGCGCTTTTCGTCGTCGGGACGACCGGAACGCCGCCCGCCTACCTCGCGCTGTTCCGCCTCCTCGGCGAATCGCTTCCGGTCCGCGTCTATCAGAACATCCCCTCGAAAGGCTTCCTCGACGACCTCCCGAAGACCGCCGCCGAACGCGCCGGGGCGCTCGCCGGCCCGGACCGCCCGGCGTGGACGCACCATCCGCTACTCATGACCTCCGGACGCGCCGCGCGCACGGCCCGCTCCGCGCTGATGGACACGTTCGACGACACGCGGGATCTCGACGGCGAACCGGCCGAACCCGCGTCGTTGCTCGCCCGACTGCAAGCCGACATCGGGGCGGACGCCGCGGGCGCCTCGTCGCCGGAATCTCCGGCCGCACGCCCGGACGGCTCCGTCACGTTCGACGACTGCCACGGCCCGCGTCGCGAAACCGAAGTATTGAAAGACCGGATACTCGACGCGCTCGACACGCTGCCCGGACTCCGGCCGCGCGACATCCTCGTGCTCTCGCCGGACATCGGCGAATACGCCCCCTACGTCCGCGCCGTTTTTTCAAAGACGTCGGAGAACGCGCCGGCGCTTCCCTTCTCCGTCGGCGACCGGCCGGCGGCGGACGGCAAACCGGCCTTCGCGCTCGCGGCGGCGCTGCTCGCCCTGCCGGAAGGCCGGATGGGCGCGCGGGAGGTCGCCGCACTGCTCGAATCGCCGGTCGTGACGGCGGCCGAAAACTGGGACACGGCTAAGACGGAAACCGTCCGGCTCTGGCTCGAATCTTCCGGCGTCAGCTGGGGCGCCGATCGCGCGGACCGCGAAAGCCGCACCGGCGGCGCAAGCGCCTACGGGACGTGGCGCGATTTCCTCGGACGCCTCCGGCTCGGTCTCGCGATGGGACTCGAAACCGGAAAACTTTTCTCCGGCTCCGGCGAAACGACGGAGCCCACGGCGGCGCTGCCGGGAATCTCCGGTACGCTCGCGCCGGTGGCGGGCGCGCTGGCCGGACGGATCGAAAGACTGCTGGATTGGCGCGCGGCGAGCCGCGGCGTCGCCGGCGTCGCGACGTGGTGCGAACGCTTCCGCACCGAATTCGACGCGTGGCTTCCGGCGCACGACGACACGTTCGTGGACGAGGCCGCGACGTTCCGGAAAATCCTCGCCGATCTCGCCGGAGCGGCATCGGAGGCGGGCCCGGACGAACCGCTATACCACAACCTATTGATCTAAGTAGGGTCGGCACACACTATTCATCAGCTGCATAAAAGCTGCAGGAGCATTTGTTAGTCCAGATGGCATTACAACAAATTCAAAATGCCCAAACCTGCTACAGAATGTCGTCTTAAAAATATCTTCATCCTTTATCCTCAACTGATGATACCCCAATCTGAGATCGATTTTTGAGAAATACTGAGCTCTAGATATCTGATCAAATAGCTCATCAATCCTTGGTAATGGGTATTTGTTCTTAACAGTGAGTGGGTTCAACTGGCGATAATCGATACAAAGCCTCAATGAACCATCCTTCTTTCTTACGAAAAGTATAGGTGCACCCCATGGGAAAGTACTCGGATGAATAAGCCCCTTTTCAAGTAAGTCCAGTAACTGCTCCTTCAGTTCCCTTAACTCAGCATCGGACATACGGTACGGAGCTTTAGAAATAGGTGAAGCGCCAGGAATTAAATCAATAGACAAAATCACCTCCGTCTCAGGAGGAAGACCTGGTAATTCTTCAGGAAACACTTTCGTAAAATTCTGGACAATCGAGATCTCCTTCAACTCCACTTCCTTCTTATCGGTCAAAGAGACCAAGGTCAAGAATGCCTGACACCCTTTTCTTAACAACTTATCTGCTCAGAGTGCTGAAATAAGTGGCACAGACTTAGATTGCCTAGAGCCAGAAAAGAAAAGCTTAGGGCGTCTAGGGAAAGACACTACACCTGATTTACAATGGACACTCGCTCCATGTCTAGCCAACCAATCTACTCCTAGAATCACATCATAATCTTTCATCTTCATGCAAACCAAATCAACAAATAAGTTACAATCATTAATCAAAACTTGCTAGAGGGATAATAATATTTAATCTCAGACCTTGAACCAATAGGGGTTGAAATCATAAGATGAGAATCCAACAATACCAGTTTCATAGATAAAGTTTTGGCGAATTTTTGAGATATAAATGAATGAGTAGCTCCAGTGTTGAAAAGTAAAAATGCTGACTTGAAAAGAATAGTAAGGGTACCATCGACAATACCTCCTTCCTCAGTAGCTTCAGTTTCAATTTCTACATCTTGGAGGGCTTGGAGCCTGCCCTTCCGCTTTTGACTCCCTTGCGGCTTGCCAGAAGCCTCTTGCTCAGCGATGAGGGGACACTTAGGGATACGATGCTCTCTGCTACCACATCGTAAACAGGCACCTAGCTTGCACCAACACTCTTCCATCTTGTGACCCGGGTGGTCACAGTACCTGCAGACTGCTTTGGATGGAGTAGTGGATCCTACCTTCTTATCTCCTTCCTTTAGTTTCTTGTCCTTTGAAAAACTCAGCCCGCCGTTGGGCCTCTTCTTGCCACTAGTGGGTTTAAAATTCCCGGAGCTGGTAGTTTGCTCCCTCTTCTTGTCTCGACCTCTTATCTGATTTGTCATCTCCATAGTGTCTTCAAGAACTTGGGCCTTCCTTACAATTTCAGCATAAATGTGTATCTCCAAAGGTGCCAATTGGTTAATGTACTGCAGGTTCAATCCATTCAAAAATTGTCTGGCCTTCATCTTCTCTATAGATACCAAATGTGGTGCATATCGAGACAATCTAGCAAACTGTGCCTCATACTCTACAACAAATAAATTCCTCTGCTTTAGTGCAGTGAACTCTGCGACTTTCTTCTCTTGCACACGATCTGAAAAATACTTCTTGTTAAAATGCTCTTTAAACTCATCCTACGTCACACGCCTTTTGCCGAGTGTCACTTTCACGGCTTCCCACCAAGCACGTGCATCTCGTTCTAATTGAAAAGTCACCAAGAGGACTCGATCCTGATCACCACACTGCATAACTCTAAAGACTTGCTCTATTTCCTTTAGCTAATGCTCGACCTCATCTGCGTCAGTAGAACAGCCAAATTGTGGGGGATTTAAGCCCTAAAAATTCTGATGAAGATTGCCAGCCCCGTGATGTGTGCCGCCTTGAGCTACCTGCTGTAAGGCCTGGGTCAAACCCTGCACCGTGTTCTGCATATCTCGCCACTGTGTGCGTTCAACTACCATGTGAGAAACCCTACAACGCAAAGAAAGTTAATTAAGATGGTTCTATCAAATTTATTTGCTTAGAGTTTATTCGTTAACTTAGCCCGAGTTACTGCCCCATCGCACTGGGTTGGATCCTTGACTTTACCTATGTTACGGGTTCTATGACACTTCTAGATACCTAGGGTCTAAAGAAAACCTAGGGTCTAAAGAAAACCTAGGCTCTGATACCACAAAACTATCATGTCCCGATGCGGAATGTCGGAACCATTCGTGTCAATTAGAGCATACATTCGCACAAGAGACCATACAATAAGGCCAATAATTCAAATGTAAATAACCACAACTTTATTTATAATAAAGATGAAATGTACTTATTACAAATGACATCTTGTGGTCTTTACTAACACTTACATCGACTAAAAAGAAGAAAAATTACATAGATCCTGAATAACATGACTAAACTGCTAAACTCTATCTAGGACCCGCAAAAGCGATCCGAAACCCACGGATCCTGATCCGACAAATATCTGAAAAATTTGAGGCATTACAAAGAGAAATCTGCATGCTGAACATGGAACTAAACCTTCAAGACCCAAGCAAGTTTGGGTACCTAAAAATTCCAAATGAGAAATTTGGTTGCAGGTGCCTTGGAGCTGAGCTAGGTTCAACCAGAAAATAAATGCTCAAGGCACAAGTATATAAATAAACATTTCAATTTATGTTCAAATCTATGTGTTAGGCTTGCCTTCTGGTATTTCAGGTAAAGATTTTCCTACCCTCAATTAATCTTGCAAGTCTGAAAACCTCCTTTCTGAATTGCTGAAAATTCCCCCATGATCAAATTGAAAATCTTGATGTCTAGAATGCCTAAATTTCTAGTATATGAAAAGGTGTATGTTGGATTGATGGGTCAAGCCTGTCAGGAAGACAACACCTGGTGTGAGGTGATCCTTAGATCTACGTTCTCAACCTAGTACCAGAATTCAGAATTTGATGTGCTTGAATCTGTCATGCTGAGGGAATTGCTATGATGATGAGTGGTTGCTAATGACATGCAAGTTCACAGCTAGTCTGTTACTACTCCTTTTTTAATAGCCATATGTATTTTTTGCTTATCATTACTTTCAGTCACTGCTTGTGATGATGTCTGCCATGGCTGCCCACAATACAACTCATCATTCATGTGGACTTCTAATCTTTTAACTTCCATAAGCATTGAACTAAGGGGGAGTCTAAGAGTCTGCACTTCAGTTTAGCCTGCATGTGTTGTGGATGCTAAGCATCATCTTGTGTGTCCCATGTACTCTAATGCAAACCATACTATAGGACCCAACACTTGCTTCTTAAGTCACTGGGTATAGGTGGATGACCGGCGCTAGGGTTTAAGGTTCTCTCCAGCTAGACCTGTCTATGGATGTTTCCGGGGGGGCTTTGGTGCCCCACCCCACCCCCTCCTTTTACCATGGCTACCCCTCTACTTCACTCTTTCGTGGAGGTTCTCTCCTCTTCCATGCCACCGTCGTTGATCAATGGTATTGTTCACGAACCAGCGACTACGGATAATGGTGAACCAATAGTTTTTTTCAGCAAGGAGGAGATCACGCTATCCCTGAAGCCATTTGCTTACACTCTGGTTGTGTGAACCCCCTGTGGCAGACCTCCGTTTCCAGAAATCAGAGCCCATCTGTCTACTTGATGCGGTTTCAAAGAATATTTTGTTATTCGTGCTCTTGACCCACGGCATCTCCTTCGGTGGTTCAGGAACTATGAAGACTATCTGCAACTTTTGCTGTGGGTCTCTCTATTTGTTCATGGCCGGCTTTTCAGATTTTTCAAATGGACAATGAATTTCTCTCCACTTGCGGATTCTCCGATCCTCCCTGTCTGGATATCGTTTCTGGGACTCCCTATTAATTTTTACTTGGAACTAACGCTTCGATCGATTGCTGGGAATATTGGCCGTGTCTTGAAGATAGATCCATCAACTCTTAATTTATCATCTACAACTACAGCTAAAGTTTGTATTGAGCTAGACATTTCTAAACCCAATCCCTCTCGGGTCAAGATTGGTTTTCCTGGGGGTGGAACATGGCAAGATGTATGTTACCCTAAACTTCCCAAATTTTGTAAGCCTGTCCCCGCATTGGTCATCATGTGGATTACTACAAAGCTAAGAAAGGAGTGTACCAGCCTACTAACATTGAAACTTCAAATATTCAAAGGCAGCAAGCTCATTCCATTAAATCCAGAAATCAATGGTAGCTAGTTGTTCCTAAAAGAGTTGAGACCATTGGAAATAGTAATGATAAAGTTGAGTCTACTATAGACCATGGTGTGAATTCCCATGTAGTTGCAGAGATTAACAATATTCGGCAACAGCCAGATTTTCCTCCTCCTGAACTAAATTTGATGAAGTCATCCCCAACTGAGGAAAACAATATGGTTCTGATTATTACCACATCTGAAATGGTCACTCATGCTACACATCCTGATTTTCATCCAATTCCTGGTGAGAATTTTCCACCAAATAGTCAAGGTCACTCTATAATTACCTCTGGATATTTTCAGTAAATGGCCTTGGTGCCCATCTCCCCCCTGCGGGACCACAATCACACTTCTCAGGTCAGTAGACCCTCTCCACCTAAGGAGCTCCCTTCATCCCAAATAGTTAAGGAAGTATTTGATTCTGAGAATATTGGGGCTGCAATTCTCCAGTGTCAAGCAGAGTCTGTTGCAGTTGAATTACCTTTTATCATTCCCTCATCACAAGAGACAACTCATGCAATCAGATAGGAAATTGCTCAGTCAGCTACTATTAACAATGCTCAGGTTATGCACAAGGGGCATTCTGGAGTTATTACTAGATCTATGCAGAGGGTAGGCTCCACGGGTAATCTTCCTGACATAACAAATTATTGATGTCCTTTCTTATCTGGAATATTCGAGGCATATGGAAGGATCCAGGAGATCCGAGTCTTCATCAGTCCCTGTTCAATAACGCAAAACAAACAACGGAAAAAGAATCAGAATTTTTAAAGTCAGAGCTTAAACCCTTTCTAAATCCTACAAACCAAGCATTCCACCCTGCAAGCCAAAACCGATACCCCCCCTGCTGCGCAGGAGTTCCCCTAACTCGATTCACGCCCCTTAGGGAGGCGTGGTTCCCTCCGTCTCTCCCATCTTCTCTCTGATTAAAATTCACGCCCCTCAGAGAGACGCGGTTCCTCCGTCTTCTCTCTGTCTAACCTAAGTAACGCCCCTCAGGGTGGCGTCTTTTCACCATCCCTCACCCTCTCCCCCTCGTTTCTTTTCTCCGTCATTTCTCTGTCTCTCCTCAAGTAACGCCCCTCAGGGGGGCGTTATTCAACCATCTTCTCTCTGTCTAACCTACCATTTCTCCGTCTCTCCTCAATTAACGCCCCTCAGGGGAGCGTTATTCAACTGTCTTTTCTCTGTCCTAACTCAATTAACGCCCCTCATGGGGGCGTTATTCCATCACCCAATTCACGCCCCTCAAGGGAGCGTGATTTCATCACACCCAATTCACGCCCCTCAGGGGAGCGTGATTTCATCATCTTCCCTACCGACTCATCCTAATTCACATTCCAGTTCACGCCCCTCAGGGGGGCGTGGTTTCCTCGCCACTCCCGTCGTTCCACTGACCAATATAATTCACGCCCCGGTGGGGGGCGTTGTTTCTAAAAACCTAAAAAAATGAATTAATAATTGACGGCACACCTGTTGGCGTCATTTAACTGGTTCACGCCCCTATGGGGGACGTTATTTCTGTTCTTATTTAACCGTAATTTTAATTCACGCCTCGATGGGGGGCGTTGGTTCATGATTTCACGCCCCGATGGGGGGCGTCAGTTCTTGATCTCACGCCCCTGTGAGGGGCGTCATTTCTCTGTGTCACTAATTTTGCAGGGAGCCCATCCCGTGGGCTAGAGCTATGGCTATGGTAGAAGGGAGGGCACCTACCTTGCTCCGTGGAGGGGGGATTCCGCAGCCACGCATGGGCTGCCGGCGGGGAGCTTCGCCACCGTCACCCTCGGCGCCGCCACCGTCACCCTCGGCCCTCTCGATGTCACCCTCGCCGTCTTCGCCGCCGTCTACGTCACCCTCGGCGCCGCCGTTGACCTCGACGTCACCCGCGCCTTCCTCCTCGCCGTCTCCGTCACCTTCCCCCTCGCCGTCTCTGCCGCCTTCCTCCTCTCCGGCGTCATCTCCGTCGCCGGGCGCCGCCTCCACGATCACCTCCTCCTCGCCGGCCATGGCAAGGAGCTCCTCGACGGCCACTTCATCTTCAATGACGAGGTCCACGACCTCTGGACCCATGACACGCTGCCGTTTGTGGGGACCGGCCATGGCGCCTGAGGTAGAGTTAGGGTTTTGGGGAGCACGAAGGTGGAAGGAAGGAGGAGGAAGAAGATGAATAGGACGTTGACAGAATGAGAATGGAAGAGGGAAGCTAGGGTTTTTGTTCGAACCGTTTGAATTTGAATAGCGTCCCTGAAAGAGACGCGTCTTAAATGAATAACGCCTGTTGGAGGGGCGTCAATTACATGAATAGCGCCGTTGATGAGGGCGTCATTTGAAAAGGCGTTTAGAAATTTGAACCGTTGTCAGAGCAGTTAATGTGAAGTGATTGATTCGATGATTGTAATTATTGATTTGAGTTTAATTGACGGCATCTTGAGGGGCGTCAAATTTGGAATTTGGTGAAGACTTTTTTGAAATTGGTTATAAACAGCGCCCATTTTAGGGGCGTCTCTTGGAACACGTCCGTTGGAGAGGCGTCAATTTGGAATGTTAATCTTTTTTTTTTCAGAAATCAATTTATGTTGAACGGACGCCTATGAGAGGGGCGCTGTTTTGGAAAGTGACGCCTCAAGGGAGGGCGTCATATCAGGAAATAGGGACAGAAATGCATAAACTTGGAAGTTTTGATTATTAAAAGCATACATTTGGGCTCAGTTTAAGGCAAAAATCTTTATTCATTCGCTCAGAAGCACAATTACAATCTAACGAGCCAATCTTGGTTTTAATTGCCTCAAGGAAATTACATAAGATTTGGATTTTTCTAGCTCTTCTTCCACATGCTCGGTTGGTTGATGAAGCTTGCTCACTCTCCATAGTGCTTTGATCGTTTGAAATTCTTCTTCATCCTCATTGGAGCCGACGTCCCTCTTCTTGATGGGTGGAAGATGAGATGCCTCTTCTAGATAGAGCCGTGGAAGTCCGAGTTGAGGAAGGCACCGGTGCGGGTTGTAAAGGATGAACTCGGTAGCACCCGGTAGGCGAAGCTCCACTCCGGCTGATAACCTGGTCCGAATAGTATGAATTTTTAAGAAGCCCGGAGCGCTTGTGAAGAGGCTCTTCGGCATGGTCTTCAAGTGTTCTCTCCACTCCACTCTTGTCTTGATCTTGGGCACCCGATTTATCACTCTTTCCCAGTTACTGAAATGGCGCCTGTGACAGGGTCGCTACTCATATAATTAACGCCGTTTATACTGTCGTCAATTCCACATTTTTAACAGAAGAGAATCAGGGTTGTTATTAATTGACGCCTCAAAGAAGGGCGTTGTTTCACTGTTTGCGTCGACGCACTATCCGTCTGCGTTGACGCACAGGGGCATTCAGAGGCAAGGCAGCCTGATGCGTTAACGCACTGCACCAGTGCGTTGACGCACAGGGGCACTCCAGAGGCAAAGTCACTGATGCGTTAACGCACTGCACCAGTGCATTGACGCACAGGGGTACGTGATTTCCAGGTAAATGACGCCACTTGTAAGGGCGTTGTTTTTAAAAGAAACACCTCTGATAAGGGCGTTAATTCAACTTATACAGCAATTGGCCATGAACAGATCAATACTTGTAACATAGGTATTTCAGGATTTCAAGCTAAGCATATGTGACATGACACTATATTTGATAACTGGTGGTGTTTGGACGAAGCCATATCTGTTATAGTGGCAAACATGTTATGCACATCTTGTTTGGATTTAGGCTATTTAAAATCTGTTCAATGTATCAATAACAGCGGGAAAACTAACTAGTCATTATGATTTGCAATATGTTATGATATGACTGAGATCTCTATCTCCCTAGGGGTCTGAATCCTGAGATAGGACCTCTACCAAGATCAAGAATAAGAGGAAGATGGAGGAGGTGTAGGATAAAGGAGAGGAGGAGGAGGAAGAGGAGGAAAGGAGGTGAAGGATAAAGGAGAGGAGGAGGAGGAAGAGGAGGAGGAAAGGAGGTGAAGGAGAAGAAAAACAACAGAAAGAGATTAGGATGGTGATAGAGGAGCTTTCCAACTTGCTGAGATGGCATTGCGATCCAAGAAATTCATCCTTGCAGATATGTGAATACATTTTTTTGCATTGCTCTTTTTTTGTTTCATTAATTTAATCATATCCAATGGGTAAATGTGCAAAAACTAAAATTTAATAATTTAATCATATTCCCTGTCTCTTTGAGATCTTTATGATATCTCTTTGAGATCTCTTTTCTTCGGCCTTCTGAGACATTGTGGAGATCAGATAACATTCCTTGCTAGTGAACGGAGTGAATAGGTGGCAATTTTCTATTGTTGGGTTCACTCTGATTGGAAGCTGACAATGTGGAATGAATCCATCTCTAGTTCCCAAAAAATGATAAAAATATTTTACACGAATTGATTATTATGTATTATGGCGAATGTTATCAAACAGTTGTGTATTAAATATTTTGCTCCATCTATAAGCGTCCAACAATAACAGCAGTCAAGGATAGGATATTCTTACCCCTTTGGACAAACAGTTATATAAAAAGACATCTTCTCCAAACATGCTGGCTGCCAATGCTATTGTGTGGGAGAGGTTAAACTGTATTTTTCAACCAAAGAAAAAAAGCTGAGATCTGTTTAAACTTTAGATACTAAAAGCATGATTTTCCAGAAATTTATTTTCTCAGACCAGCACCTGCTTTAGGTGATTTCATTATGGGCCCACTTCTGGGCCTCAAGATGGTTTCCGCGCATGACCACAAAAGCAACATACATGTGCACTTTTTACCTGCACTATTTGGTGGGCTGATGAGTTAGTAAGCTGTTGAACTTTCTTCCATTCAAAGCTTCCAACTGATATCATCATAAACATTCCCTTTACTGCTCTAAATTTCATGAAATATTTTTGTCATTATGTTGATGCAATGGGTGGCTGAAATTTTGGCTGTCTCAAAACAAAGAAAGTACTTATTACATGCTTAAAATGCAAAGAACCTTTTTGACTTGGTGATTGCACTCCATTGTGTTCTATGATAAATATGCTAAAAGTGTGTGTTTCTACGTATCTTCTGATGCTCTTTGAACCTCCTGTTGCTTTAAAATGGAATATACATGCATTTTTTAGTTAATTGAAGAACACATATAAACTTTTTAACCTTCACAAAATTTTATTGTTATTCAGGAGTCTTGTCCATCGATAAAGAACATTCTTCTTCTTGATTCTGAAGGAAAACGTGTGGCCGTCAAGTACTTCTCTGATGACTGGCCAACACTTAATGCAAAATTGGCTTTTGAGAAATCGGTATTTACTAAGACCCAGAAGACAAATGCCCGCACAGAAGGTGACGTTATTATCTATAAAGAACATTTTACTATTTTATATGCAGATTCATGTTTGTCTATGTGTCTGCACTCTTTGTTGTCTTTTTTTTCTTCAAAACAATTAATATGTTCAGAGGAGGTGCTAAAATTCCTGAACATATGTGGGTCCTTATCTTTTGGGTGGGTGGTTTAGGGCCTGGGGCAGACATTCTTGGAGACATCCTGAGGAGATCCTGGAGGATGGCAACTATCCTATTCACTGAAGGCGGCACAGTCTCATTGATTTTGGTCTGCTGAAGGAAATGTGTAGACATCCTTAGACTGCCATCAAACTTTCAAATGTGTTTTATAATCTTCACTGCGAGTGTAGGATTCTAGCCCGTGTGAAAGCATGCACCGCTGTGAGTGAGAGTGTGACCCGTCCCACGACTCGATCTGAGTCCGGGAGTAGAGTCGGCTACCCTTGACCTCAGCTGGTTCCTCAACTGAGCACGGTCCGCGTTTCCCTCGCTAAACGGACGACGAGTGAGCTTGCCTTCTGTTAGCAACGCTAGCCCTAGGATCTCTTAGTGTCTAGCCCCAAGTCCTCATGTCGGTGTCTTGTTGGCCGCGTCTCACTTAGAGTCTGAGGTCCGTAATCTCTAGAGTCGGTCTCCCATGTCCGTCCCGCATCATAATCTGGGAAAAGGCACATCTTATAATCGGCCACCCAAGGCTTCACGTGCACATGGTTCTCACCATTCTCGAGCCACTGCAACCAACATCTTTTGTTGATGAAAGACCATTTGCCGATCAACATCTATTCATCAATAGGAAACCTTGACTTGCTCGACCTCCTTCTCTCCTGATCCTTCACCAGATTCGATAAGCACATTCTAACTCTTGACAGGCCATCCGTTGACTCTCATACTAACCATTACTACATTTTGAGCCAATCCTCACTCAGACACCACATCTGATCTTGATCATCACACTAACTCTACCCTCTCAGGGGAGCATGGCGAACTCAACTAGCAAGATTCCATAATCCTTAGTCCATAATAGCACTGGACTCAGGCTTACAAGAAAATCCACCCATATTGGTCATGAGACCAAGGCTCACCATCCAATGACAACGTCCCTCCAGGGACCTCCATACACAGGCATCGTCTGTTACCTAGTCTCATTATCGATTACCTCACAAGTATTCCAAATGGATGCCTACTAATTCTCAGCTCTGCTCTCGCCATAGAGCCAAAGAACACAACCTTAGCAACACGACACATATCTCTAGGTCAAAAAAGTACCACCTGCTGCCACAGCAACTTGGTCGACGACGACGCCGCGACCAATGCACAAGGGTCCCTAGACAACACAAACTTTGCCATCACCGACCACTTGGCTAGCCTCACCTGCTGCTTGCAGCCACCAACTGGGACCCATAATCATCTCTCGAAGATCACGTCTCAAGGACCACGATCTCATCCTAGGACACAACTTTCGACACAAGTCGAGCACATGGCTTACCGACTCCAACCATTACGTCCTCATCCATAGTCAACTAATTTCCTTAGCAACCCCATCTGGGTCTAGCACCAACACCTGACACAGCTTCCAACACATGAACATGGTACTCATGCGGAGACTTGCCATTACATTTTCCCAATTCTCCATCCTGCTAGTGCCATGAACCTCAATGCCTCAAGCAATGGCACAACAATCACATGGCTCACGAAGCCAAAGATAATCTCACACCGAGGAACCAATCCTCTGATGCTCTACTAATCCTTGAGAATCTGCCTATAGTAACCAACGCTACGATCTTGGACCTGTGGGTTGTGGGCCCACCATGCTTCCATTGTGCACTCTGCACCATGCGCACAATCATTACAGATAACATAGGATTCACCACCCTGATAATCCTCAACTCGACTGGTTAACTCCAAAAAATAGGGTGAGTGAAGCTCCATTACCTCGAACCCAGAGCACATGCTCTCTTCTCTTAGTCTAACAATCCTCTGTAACTCCACAGGCTCTGATCCCTAACAGATCGTGAATCACAGCACCAGCTGTAAATTCTCTCAAGCACAGCTCAACTGACACTCATCCGTCTGGAGTAGTGCCAACACCCCCTTACACATCATGGGAATGGGCAATGCTTCTCACAAGCAATCACGCAGCCATAATACAGAGCACGTCTCGCACAAACTTCATGGCACTCACGATGAGGCCAACCAATCCGAGCATGCAATGCGAGACGACAAAACTTAGCAGAAGCGTAATCCCTCCAACCAAGGAGAAACCAACATACCTCCTATGAAACGGGAGATTTCTACGCTTGACATGAGCTCAAACCACACACATGCTGGCTGTCACACCTTCTAGCACCAGGAAAACCATCTCTTCCGTCAGGTCATGTAATGACTCAGAGATCTGGATACCGGTAAACCGATACCAAGAACTCGGGGAAGTCACCCAAGAGGTTGATGAGGCCCCATAAGGGTTGGGAGGTTTGGTTGAGGAGATGCATAACGAATTGGAATTACACGATGAGTTGCCATGGGATTCTCTCTCTAGAATTTTAGAGTGAGAGGCTCTGGTTCGACGTCATCCCGCTTTCATCTCCTTCATTTTTGTCGGTGATCCCCCCCTTGTCGATCATGGCTGGTGTGGCAGGGGAGGTCTCGATTCCTCCGGAGAACAACGACACCAGCAGTGTTGAAGCGGTGGTGGCTCCCTAGAAGGCATATGCCCAAACTCTCATGGAAGCTCAGCCTCGACCGCGAATAACAGTACAGGTGAAGCCCCCTGCTTATGCAGATCAAGGAGAGCCTGCCATTTATTTCACCCCAGAAGAAATCCCTGCATCTTGTTCTCTTGATGCCTTTGTTAGACCCTCCTAGAATTACAACAGAGAATTTATTCTCCCCTGATCGAGGGTTAAGTGTGATCTCGTCGAGTCCACTCTCGAAAGACGAGTCTGGAGATGGTGCCGTTGACTTGTCTTTGATTGTGAGGCGCGGAGCCCTTTACCGGTATGAACGGCCAGCGGGTTACCCGAAGCACTTTCCGCTGGATGAGCACCTATTCCCTTTCATTCAGCATTTCATCCCTGAGAGTATGGACGAGGATGACGGGTATTTGATGACGGAGCGGATTCAGTTAGAGCGGGCCATTTTAGTTGGACAGGATAGCATGCTTGGCTGTTGTGGCACTTCGTATCCCGACTTTCCCATGGGTTTAGTGCGCCAAACCCAATTTCCTGCGGCTTCGCAGTTGGGTTTCTTTAGTGGCGAGACCGCCTGCCCTATTCAGCTTCAATCTTTTTCCTCCGTTACCTGGGACTTGTGCGGAAAACACAAGACAGTATCTGAAGCTGCTTCTGGCTACTTTCTCGCTCCTTCTGGCACGCGATTCGCTTCTGAAGGTTATGATAAGTTGTGTCTGCTGGATAGAATTATGAGTGGCTCCACTTCGAGCCAGTATGGCAAGTGGGTCGTTGTTTCTTCTCACGGGTTTCACTTGGGAGCCACTGAGTGGCTTGTGGGGATTCTCCACCATTACGACAAGTTACTTGAGCACATTGGTATTAGACATGCTGTGACTGCTACCTTATACCGTTATCCTTGTTACAACGGACTATTGCAGGCATTGGCTGAAAGGTTCAACCGCCGATTCAACACATTTGCCACGACCGAGGGTGAGACAGCTTTTGACTTGTGGAGCTTCCACAGGATTTCGGGCCTTCCTATTTATGGACACCCTTATGAAGAAGTATCCCTTGACGATCTCCACAGAAATTATTCTACAGGCACAGGAGAGTATGGCCTTCCTTTGAGCTTCAGGTACTTGATGAAGGTTTGGCGAGATCTAACCCACTTTGGCGAGAAGAAAGCTCATTCTGCCTCTACAGGAGCTGTAAGGGTCAGTTTAAATGCTTGGGTCTAGTATTTTTATAATGGACCGTTCTGTTTTTATGAGATATTTGCTGAGGACGACAGGTCTCTGAACCAATATCAACAGCTTATTTTGCCCCCTCAGGAGAACAAAAGACATTTGTCGGCGCCAAACATGTAGGGTGGAACCCCGAGGATTACCTGATCAAATTTATCTAACAGCTTATCTGGTTTACTGGCTTGCTTCCTTTGTCGTGCCATATGGTGAAAAGGGTCTAGTGCGACCTGAGCTCATTTATCCTGCATGCCAGCTTGCTGACGGTCACAGATTGGCCATTGCCCCTGCCGCCTTGGCAAACCTTTATCATGGACTGGGGAACTTGACAGCGCACAGTTCTCCCAGAGATAGAAGTATATGCATGGCCACCCACTACTTAAGTGCATGGGCGGGCTTACTTCTTCCAGGGCTATGTCAGAATGTTCCGGTTGAGAACCCAACAGCGCCATTGATTTTCTTGTTCCGGAATCGCCCTAATCAGAGTCCGTTTGAGCACTTGTCAAAGGCACGAAGGTTATTTTCATACGTCCCCATTCATGGGGAGGAGGGCCTCAACTTTGCCCACAGCTCTTATGATTTCCGGCCATTTGCTATTGAGAGGCCGAATGGGCCATCTTACGGCTTGCCTCACCGTGGAGCTATCGACATTTCTTTTTATGAAGATTGGTTATGTTGCATTAGGCCGAGCATTCTTGTGTTCCGGAAGGGCAGCAACACCATCCTGGAGCCGTATTTCTCTCATCGCTTCGCACAAAATTTTGGTTATGACCAATCAGTACCTCTCAATGCTGATTTTGCCATAAAGGGACGCTTATGCAGGAGCCATGACACCCACCTTGTTGCTAGCAGTTGGTGGGACTACTTTTTCAGGAGCATGCCGGATCAGAGGTGTCCCTTACCTGAGGGGAGGCGGATCAATCGGATCTACATGCATTATGCTCACTAGTGGTTCAAGCACAGTAACGTGTTCAGACAGTCTCCTCAAAAATTGAAGGAGGTAGAAGAAGCCCGTCTTGCAAAGACCGATCTACCTCCACTTCTCATTGAACATTCTTTCCTTCATACTCATTTTCCATGACTTGCGAGGACCATGAAGGAATTTCGTGCAGCGTGCGAGGCAAAGAATGGGACCGTTACCATAGATTGGCGGCCATATGCAGGGGCAACCAAGCCTTTGAAGCCCCAGACGGAGACTTCCTTGGGGCAAGATAAAGCCCCAACAGCTCGAAGGGTATATTCATGGTGGGCTCATTTGTTATCGGACTGGTTACCCATCGGATGCTCCAATGTCCACCCGGCTCCATCCAGAGAGCCACACTAGTGACCTGTGGCCTCAGTAGGAGAGGTATTTGATAGGCTCCATCATCCGCGCCGGGCCTTTTGGGTATGCTACCCTTGTAGAGACTGCGAGGACACTGCAAGATCTTTGGGATGGAGTAGTAAAAGCAGGCAACGTCATTGGTGTATGACCGGAGGAGATGGTCTTGCAACCTACATTCTCTCCCGCTCCGGACGGTACGTAATTGACACTTCTATGTCTTTCAGCTACCTATAATCCGTTGTGCTTTACGTGTATCTTAACCTTGCCATGCTCGTCATTCCCCCTTCTTTTTTTCTTTATAGTAAGCTTTATTGCAGCGAAGAGCGCCCCGAATCGGGGAAAAAGAGCCTCTACTTCATCAAAGAGGCCACGGTCCGTTGATGATGCGGGTCCTAGCACTCGGGCGTCCCGTCCTCGCATTAGCAAAGGTGCCTCGCGAGAGCAGCCAAGTAGGATGCTTCATGTAGCTTTGCCTATTTTCAGTAGATTAATTTCATTGAGTTCTTCTACTGATCATGCTAGCTCTCAGGTTCTTCTCATACGCACGGGGAAGGGCATCCCCCGACTGTAGATGACACCCCTTCATCAGGAGTGATGGAAACCACGGATGAAGGCGAGCTACAAGATGATGACCCGACTTCAGGAGAGGCTGGCAAAGGGAATGATGCAGCCACAACCTTTATGGAGGAAATGGGAATAAATGTTGACCCGACTTCCTTGAGTGAGTTTCCTGGGAGTTGTATTCATAAGATCTAGCTCCTTTATGCTGTGAAGTTATCTTGACTTTTCTTACTTTCAGGTCCGCTGAGTGGATACTTTTCTATAAAGGAATTCACTGCGCTCCTGAATTCAGGGCTTAACAAGGAACTCCCAAAATTCTCACCCACTCTTCTGACTGACGGAGACATAGTGGCCCAATATTCGGTAGCCCTTTTAGCCGAGTTGTATGCGGAGAAAAAGGGGGATCCAAGCTCTCGCATGGAAACTGATAAGGGCCCAACTAGCTCTCCTAGGTTGGGTGCGGTTTAGGCGATCAGTGCTGCTGGTAAAGACATTTACCACATTCCTTTTATTTGCTACCCTATACAATATAAACTCGATCATTGACACCCCTTCTTGATTTGTAGTTGACTCATCAACGGTGGGGCTGCCCAAGGTGTTAGGAGAGACCGATAGGGATGGTTTGGTGCAGGAAGAGCCTACTGATGCCTGCCTAGGCACTCGCGAGTCCACCCCCGTAGTAGGGGGCGAAGATGATGAGCCCCCTAATGAAACAGAAATTCCTTCTTTCATCGGCGGAATAGAACCTGGTGAGACCCCACGCTTCCCTCCCTTATTACTATTTTTTCTTCTCCCCCTCTCTCTCCTTTAGAGGGTGCGGGTCGGCCCCTAAGTAATCCAGTCCCATATTCTCCCATTTCATATGTTGCAGCAACTGGAAGTAGCGGACCGCTCTCCCTTCTCATTAGATCCGTCATCCTTGGCCGTCAAAGAGGCTGAAAATGGTGATTTGAGGGGTATTGAGCCTTCTATTCACTAGTTATTCACTTGCAAAGTCCATTCTTATATTATAATTGAATGATTGTTATTGCCCTGCTTTCTTAGGGAATACCACGACACCTTTGCTCAGTAGCGACCATGATGCTGGAGAGGAAGGGTATCCCCGCTTTAGCAGAGGGCCTGCCAGTCAGGAGCCAATAGGAGTTGAGAGCCCTCTATCAGGTAATTGACCTTCTCTTAAGACCATCAATATTGATTGCACCTATATACATCTTCAATGGATATTGTGGTTTGCACTTTGCCAGGAGGAACAGAACTCCTCGATGACCAGTCCACACCTCCTTCACCTACGCATGCTGACACTGGAGAGGAAGGCATATCTAGGCCCCACCCTGAGGGCAAAGCTTTGAGGGAGGTGACCTCCTCAAGTAAGAGAGTGATGACTTCATTAGTGAAAATAGCGGTATTAAGTTATGATGACCATGTTGAAGATCCCTTCTCTCTTTGCAGGCTTGCCAGAGGGTGCTTGTTCAGGTGTGATTGCAGACGGGCAAGAATCCGCTTTCAACATTGACTTTCCACCACACGGGATAACCTGGCCCGATGACCCCTAGCCTATGTCTTTTGTGGGGGCTGAATTGATGGTGGACACACTCATTAGTGGCGCCCGAGCCATATTCCTAAAAGGGAGCCTCCCTCCCGTGGAGACGGTGCGTGACACTCTTCGGACTGGCACACGTGGTTACCATGCATTGGGGTTGCCCAGGGAACCCTGGATGACGGTTGTGGAAAGCATTTGGGCAGAATTTCAACGTTTGCATATGGCCTCAGCATGGGAGACTTGCAGGTTAAAAATCCAAGAATTAGAAGCGTGATGGAAAAGCTACATTCCCAGGCAGAGAAGGTTCGAGACCGCCGAGCTTCTCTTGAGGCTGCAGCTGAGAATAGGAATCAGGCAACATTACTTCGGGAGACAGTGAGGAGTATCTTGCAGCGAGCTGAAGAGTTGGAGACCACAGCTAAATCCGACACGAAGGCCGCTCAAGAGCTGCAGGCCCAGGAGGATTCCCTTATCTTAGAGTGCCAAGTGATGAAGGGGGGCATTGAGGCAAAGCAGAGTGCAACTAGGGACTTGATGAAAAAGAAACCCCCACATGTGTGAGGTTGCATATTCTTGTTATCTCCCCCCTTCTTTTTTTGATCTGCCATTTTTGTGGTTAACCCAAGGGCCTATCTCGGACTCCCATTTTACAAGTAAATGAAAACATGAATTCAGCAATAAAGACTCTGATAGAGTGTTGTCATTGCATACACATTTTTTCATCTTTTTTTCTTTTTTTTAACCAGTCGTAATGCACTTGCGGGTTTCACCACGACCAGCCTCCTTTTACTTTTTCCAGCGCGCCCTTTAAGGTTTTCATGCTGAGAGATTACCCATTTTTGTCTGAGGTATCCTTTGTCAGTGGATCGGAACCACATACCCGAGAGATTGGAGGGGTCATCAGGGGACCACCTAGAGGTAAGATCAATTGGCGAGTAGCGCCCGCATAGACAATCAATAATCAAGAATTCAATTGGCTTTTTTTGGACAAGGGAAGACTGGAGTCTGGATGGATCAACCAACAGAGGTGGCGACTGAGGAATGAAGTTGAGCTTTTGAAGGAGGATTTTGATGCGGGGAGGGGATAGAATGGAAAGATCGGGCGAGCTTACCCGTCCCTGGGAAGGACAAACCGACTTCTTCGGCCTCCACTGCATGAGCCGGACCTCCTGTCTATTTTTCAGATCAACCACCGGTTCCCTGAATAATCTGGCAAATGCCTGGCTAAGATCCATCATATCATCAACTGGCCCCTTCAGCACTTGGGGCGGATCAGCCACTGTATGCGCCACATTTCTTTGTTCTAATTGAGCTGACTGTGATTTTATAGTTCCTGGCTAGAGTGGGCCTCTGACAAAATGTTGACGGTAATCCCATGTAAGCGGGCCAGAATCACCTATCATAGATAGCGCGGACTCCCGGTAGCCGAGACCCCATCTGTTCATCTTCCTGCCTTTAGGTACTGGCTTAGTACGTCCTTGGAGTTGTGCTTTGAGACCTCTCCCTGGTTGATAGCCTAATTTCAAAATAATGGACTAGCCTTTGGAATCTCGGATCTTGGGCTTCTCTTTAATATTAATAGGCATAGTGACGGGTTTGCGGGGTGCATAAGCCCATGGGAAGTCCAGATCCAATACTGATATAACGGGCCGATTGTTGGGCCATAGTGTGGGCAAAATCTTTTCCGAGAGGGCCTTTACAGACTGAACCGTGGACAAACTTTTAACTTTCACCACCCTCCCTTGAAACGGGAATTTGAGACATTGATGGGCGGTGGATGGCACAGCATTGAGAGTATCAAGCCACGGATGACCCAAGATAGCCTTGAACATAGGGTCGATGTCTAGCACGCAGAATTTGACGGCCATGGTGAGAGGCCCTAGCTCGGCCTGAAGAGTGACCACCCCGTGACATGCCCTTCGTGAATTATCGTACGCTGCGATGGTTGTAGGGGTTGGCCATAGAAGATCTTCTGAGAGGTTGCAGGCCCAGAGGGTGCTGAGGGGGCACACATTAATTGACGCCCCTGTATCTACCAAGGCAGCATCTATACTGACTTTGTTCAATATAATCGAAATACAAAGTGGCATCTATCGAGCCTCCGGAGGTGCCAGCTCAGTTTCAGAAAATGTAATTGCTGGTCCTTTGGAGATTGTGGCTAGTGCTGTAGGGAGGCTATCAACTGCCAAATCCTCGTTGACCATCACCTTTTGAAGAAAGTTTCTCAATGCATCCTGGTGAAGGGTGGACCTCTTAATCAGCTCAAGTATAGATATTTTGGCGGGTACTCTGTCCAGATGATGCAATAGGTCATATTGAGTACCCGGCAGGGGTTCGGCTTCTTCTTGCTGTTCTGCGGCTGGCTGGGTAGACTGGGGATTAGTAGTAGAAGCATAATTTCTCTGGAACAATCGCCCGCTCCGTAGGGCTAAATTCTGCGCCGGCCCGGCTTCTGACGACGGCACAATAGGGTGAATAAAGGGGGTGGTGAAAGGTATAGGATTAGGGGAAGTGATGGATTGTGGTGGGAGGATAATGGATGAAGAGGTAGGCGGGGTGATGATGGGTGTTGATGGGGGCGTAAGAATAATGGGTGAGGGGTTGGTGACAGATGTGGTGGTGATAATGGGTGTTGGCGCAGGAGGAGGGTTAGATGGAAGGGTGATGGCAATAGCGGTGGGGGTGATGAGTGATGGGCGAGGTGGAGGCGTTGGTGTTGTGGTGAGAGGGGCGATGAATGGGTGGATGAACTGTGTGGCAGATGGAGTAGGGGTTTGGCGTATGGGCGTAAGGATGGGAGAAGCGGAGGGGTAGTTATGATGGAAGGCAGAGACCTGCTGTGTCGTGCCGTCATCGTCGAAGGACCATCCGGCGTTGGAAGCTAGTGGTTGGACCATGTTTACTTGAGCCGGTGCCGACGGCTGAGGTTGTGGAGCAGGTGGATGGCTCGGCATTGGGTTTTGGTGAATTCCCAAGTCTTGAACCTGCTGTGGTTGCTGTTGTATTGGCTGCTGCGGCTGCGGTGCCTACTGTTGCACTTGCTACCTTGGCGACTGCCTTCTCTTTTCTTTTAATTCCAGGATGGCCTTATGCATTTCGGCCCAGTCGATCCTATGTCCTTCATGTAAGTCGTAGACCAAGTCTCTAAATTGAAAACATCCTTCGATCGTGTGGCCTGGCTGCCTGTGGAATGCACAATACTTTGCCTGATCAACCACGGTGTTCCAGCTAGGCTTTTCTGGAGGAAGTTGGATAGCATTTATTGACATGAGAGCCAAAAATATATCGGCCAGAGTCTCCGGCAAAGGGGGATATTGGGCTCTCTTGGGAGCCGGGCGCCGGTTGTTGTTGTTGACACACCACAAAACCTCCCAAGCCAGAAGGCAACACCAACACCGGAGTAGTGGTGAGAAATCTCTTCAACTCCATAAAGCTCCTCTCACACTCCTCCGTCCAAACGAACGGCACCTCCTTCTGCGTAAGCCTGGTCATCGGGGCTGCAATATGAGTAAAATGCTGGATAAACTATCGATAATAGCCTACAAGCCCCAAGAAACTTCAAATCTCCGTGACTGAACTCGACCTCGGCCACTGTACTACTGCCTCGACCTTAGTCGGATCCACAGAAACACCATCACCAGAAATCATGTGCCCCAGAAAGTGCACCTCTCGGAGCCAGAACTCGCACTTGTTGAACTTGGCATACAACTGGTGATCGGGCAGGTTTTGCAACACCATCCTCAAATGATGCACATGCTCCTCAACAGACCGAGAATACACAAGGATGTCATCCACAAACTGGTCCAAGTACGGACGGAACACCCTATGCATCAAATCCATAAATGCTGCGGGGGCATTGGTGAGCCTGAACAACTTCACGAAGAACTCATAATGCCTATACCTCGATCAGAATGCAATCTTCTCCACATCAGACTCTTGAATCCGCAACTGATAATAGCCCGATCTCAAATCGATCCTTGAAAACACTCGGGTTGACTGAAACTGATCAAACAAGTCATCAATTCGAGACAATAGATACTTGTTCTTAACAGTCGCCTGGTTCAACTGACGATAGTCGATGCACAGTCTCAAACTACCATCCTTCTTCTTTACGAACAATATCGACGCACCCCACGGGAAATAACTAGGATGAATGTACCCTTTGGCAAGAAACTCCTACAACTGCGCCTTCAGCTCTCGCAACTCCGCAGGTGCCATACGATAAGGGACCTTCAACATAGGCACCATACTTGGTACCACCTCAATCACGAAATCAATCTCTCGCTGTGGTGGCAACCCTGGTAGCTCCTCGGGGAAAATATCAGGAAACTCACACACGACAAGAATGTCCTCCACATCCGGACACTATCGATCGACCAAAACTACAAAAGAGAGAAAACCCTGACCACCCGCATCAAGCAATCGACGAGCCCTAATAGCCGAAATAAGCAAACGGGAAGAGGAAGATCGGATACCTTAGAAATAGAAGGTGGGTCCACGAAGCTGCCAGAGGTAGACCTTCTTCGAGCCGCAATCCACCAAGGCATGATGAGCCTCGAGCTAATCCATCCCCGAAATCACATCGAAGTCCTGAAGCGGTAATGCATAAAGCCTGGTCGGCAAGTTTTATCCTTCCACCCACATGGGTACCTTCTCAAAGCAATACGGGGTGTGCACGAAATCACCAGTAGGTAATTCCACCACCATATCACAAGACATCTCGCCGGGTCCTCCACACTCTGAGCGAAATCCTCCAAAATGAATGAATGTGAAGCACCCGAATCGAACAAAATGCAAGCCATACAACCCAAAATCGAAAGAGTACCTTCCACCAACTGTGACGCCTCAACCTCTGCTCTGGTCATGTGGGTCACTCTGCCTCGGGATCTCTGCCTCCCTACAGTAGCTGACCGAGACAACTGAGAAAACTGCTCCTGTCGCTGGTACTGCTGCGGCTGTGCTGGCATCTATTGGGGTTGGAACTGCTGCTGCTGCTGAAACCCGGGTGGCTGACTCGGTCTTTGCGGACAGTCACATGCCATGTGCCCTGGCTAGTCACACCTGAAGCAAACCACGGGCACTGAACACGGCCTACCTGGATGAGAGCCACCGCACCTGGGACATCCGTCCCGAGCACCACTCACCGAACTCCGATGCTACAAAGTTACCATTTGCTGGACACTGCTTATCGACTCCTGTTGCGGCTGCCCCTTACGACCCCGATGCTTCTCGCCAAAGCCTGCATCCTTGAGTAGCTTCTTGAGTCTTGGGCTAAAGGACGACGACTCTTGCACCAGAGCCACAGACTGTATTGCCACAGAACCACCTACTGGGAGCTGGACAGTACTCTACTACTAAACCTCCATCGGCTGACCAAAACCTGCCAGAACGTGACTAGCACTGCCCTGCCCTTGAATCTTCTGCAAATCTCTCTCCAACGCCGACGATGTCTTGCATGTCGCATCTAAAGTGGTCAAACCTGACGTAAGAAGATAGTGCCTCAACTTGACCCTCAGACCACCAATGAACTGATCAGTCTTCACTTCCTCATCAGCCATGACGTGAGACGCATAACGGCCCAACTCGATGAACCTGACACAGTACTGCATCACTGACATGTCACCCCGGTCAACTCCATGAACTTACGCAGCCTCTGCGTCCTGATGAAAGATGGACAAAAGGTACGCTCAAACGCCACGACGAACTCCTGCCACCTGATCTGCCGAAGGGGACGAGACTGGAATGCTGCTTCCCACTCTGACATCCACCAAGTCCGGGCCGCTCCCTGAAGGCGATGCGTAGCCAACACCACCTGGTCCTCCTCAGCACACTCCATCGCACTGAAGATCCTTTCGTCGAAAAATGGCAACCATTCTCGATGTAGTTAGTGTCAAATTGACCGCTGGGATGTCAGGATCCCAACCCCACTAGTTTCGTGTCGATCGGTTGTCATTTGGGGCCGGTAGGAGTTCGGGAACCCCGGTGACTCATTTAGGGTCGATTCGCGTCGAAATCGCCCCGATCTCGCATTTTAATGCATGCATGTGATGTTTTTGGCCTCCAGGGGTTGTTTCCCGTCGTTTGGTGTTGTTTCCCCTGCGCTTCGGTGTGAATGGGGCGTGGAACGGGCCGATTCGGCCATTCCATAGTTTTACTCGCCGGATTTGTGTAACGGTCCTTCCAGAGACCGTCACACATGTAACGGTCCCTCGATAGACTGTTACGTAACGTTCGTCATTTTTAGTCTTTCGAGGCTTGGTTGGTGTGATGGACCATACCTGGTCCATTACGTGAGTATAACGCCTCTGTCTAGGCGCGTTACGCTTGGGTGGTTTTCGAGGCCTGCTGCTATTGTTAGCCCCTCGATGATCGTGTTGCCTCGAAGACCATGTCAGTCAGTTGGTTGTAACGGATCACTCCCTGTGCATTATGGTTAGGTAACACACTTGTGTGGGTCCACTACAATTGGATTTGACTGACATTTGTCTGGCTATGGCAATTGGTGTGACGCAGCAAACCCCATGCGCCATGTTGCTATAACGGACTCTACCTGGTCCGTTATATGTTGTTCTGTCCGTGATGAGTGGTTTTGGGTCTGTTGGCCATAATGCCCCTATCCTAGTGCATTAGGCTTGTGTAACGTGCCTATGGAGGTCCATTACATGCCCTTCGTTTGAGTTTTGGTCCGTTGGCCATAACACCCCTATCCTGATGCGTTATATTGATGTGGCGCGCCTGTTCTAGTGCGTTACATGGTCTGCATTGGATTTTAGATCTGCTTGCCCTGACACCCCTACTCTGGTGCATTAGAGCAAGTAACACCCCAATGCTGGTGCATTACGGTCCTGTTGTTGGCCGTGATGGTCGTTGTTCTGTCCTGTGTGTTGGTCAGTCTTAGGTTGTGTTCTAGGGTGGTGTTTATTTGTCTGTATTTTTTGGATCGGTCGGTTTAGGTGACAGGGTGTGGTCTTTTCTTTGACTACGACAGTACCCTAATGACTCAATCTAGAACTGCCAGTGTCATTGCCTCTGGTTGTGCCGCAACTGCCTCTTGACTGTCAGGTTCACCTAGAGGTTGAGTGATGGTTCACTTTGCCCAGAGTGCTGTTGTCGTCCACCGCTCTGGTTTCTACTTGCCTTGGCTCGATCTCGTGGTTTACCTGTGACCCGTGGGTGTCTGTTGACATCCTATGAGGATAGTGACCATGATGGGATGGCTAGGAGTTCTTGTGCATGCAGTGTGTGTAACTGTGTGTGTGTGTGTCATGTCTAGTTCCGGTCAACCTGGCGAGACCAGGGGTTGACAAGCGACCTTGTGAGCGTCTCAATGGCTTTGTCCAATTCGAGATCGTGTTTCTGGATGTCCCGAGGTATCATCTTGCCTCGGTTTGCATGTCCAGGTGTGCTGAGGGTTCTTGGTGTTCCCTCAGGTCTCTGTGAATCGTTTCATCGGAGTGTCATTTCCTCTGGCTTAGGATTAGACTGATTAGCGGTTGTTCCGCTGTGGGCAACGTTCTTGGCCTAGAGTCTGGTGACTCGAGTATCATTGTGCTAGTAGGTCTAGTTGCCTGGTCCTGAGTTTGTTGGCAGATTCTTATACTACCATTGGTGCTTTGTAGTACGGGTGATAGTGCATGATTAGCCTGTCTGTACTTCAGCACTCCTGTTTCAGAGTTTGTGTTTCGTAAGCCTTCACTAGTTGTTACCTTATAACACGCTTCGACGTGACGGTTCTTGTAGCGGGGCACTTTTTCGATATGTAATTTTTAAGCTAGTTTTTGTGGGCTCCCGATTTGGCAGTACTATTGCCCTCGACCGTAGCGTCCACGGAGGGAGAAAACTAGCTAGAGGCCTAGCTTAGTGGTCTACGGTCAGTGTGTGCACATGTGGTTAGGGGCTTTGGACTCACGTCGATGGGCGTGACCTTAACTAGTTCTCAATACGATAGTTCTGTTCCTGGTTCATTCCAGAGTGTAACTGAGATTTCGCCTTCATAGGCATTGGCTCAGTAGATGCATCTGGCCTTTCTTCTAGTAAGGGGTTGCTTTGTCACGTGGTGTGTGACTCTTCGTGTTTTCTGCGCGTTGTGACCTTCCAGGTCAGCCCTCTCGCGACTACACTCGAGGTCAGTGTCCTGTCACATGCATGGCATTCTGGTCGTGCATAGGACACTGTGCACAACATTCTAGTCATGTTAGCCATTATCTGTCTAGGGTTTGTCGGTTGTTCTTGCAGGTCTTCGTTTGGAGCCTGGCGTCGTGTCGACAGTTTGGTAAGCTTCTGACTTTTCCTAGTTTAGAGTTCACCCTTCTGTCTTTGTTTGGTGTAGTGTCTGCTTGGAGTAGTTTGGAGGAGAAGAAAAGAGAAGAGAGACCTAGTGTGTGATCAGAGAAGAAAAAGAAAAGAGAGAGTGGTCGAGATTGAAGTAGCCAGTCTCTAGCTATATGTCGGTTTCGGGATCAGATCCAGACCAATCTGCTCCTGCGAGAGCTACATTCGTTTCCATTTTCTGTTGTTCTTCCAATCCTCTGATTTGTGGTCAGGTCCTTCTTGTGGACTCAGGAGAAGGGAGGATTGGTCCTCCGGTTTGCAAGTGACTGGGTGTCACTAGTGTTTTCCCTCTGGGTTTTAGAGGAAGGGAGACTTGGGTCTCCAGTTGTGAGTGACTGGGTGTCACTCACGGGTTTCCCTCCAATTTGGAGGAAAGGAGACTGGTGTCTCCAGTTGCTAGTGACGGGGTGTCACTAGTGGTTTCCCTCCCGGTTGGAGGAAGAGAGGAGAGTGTTCCTCTGGGTCAAGCTGTAAGGTAGCGGTTGTTGCAGACTGAGTCTACTTCTTACTTTGGCAAGGGAAGCCTTACTCCGGTTTGGAGTGAGGGGTGGATGTAGGCGGACTGAAGGTTTGGCCGAACCACCTAAAAATCTTGCGATTCAAGTGATTGCCTTGGTGTGTTAGCTCCCTATCTTCTGCCCCGTTTCGCAAGTCAGTTTCTGAAATGGTATGATTGAACTCATCATTTCCGATTGGGTTTATGATTCATGATAGATGTTTGCTTAGGTGCACCTCTTTTTCAGTCAGTTGGCCTACATCTATTTGAAGCTCCGCTGTTCATTTTAAGTTCTGCTCCTACACTGCAACCTAGTGTAGTCCGCTGATTAGTAGAGTCTTCAACCGCATAGGTTGGCTAAGCGTTTAAGTGTGAACTGCATCAGTGTTTCTGTTTAGCTTGAGCCATCATTTTATCTCTGCATACATTGCTCAATGTAAGTATTAATTGAAGTAAACAATTTTTAAACGGGTATTCATTCACCCCCCCTCTGAATACATGCCTTGCACCCCAACAACTGGTATCAGAGCGGGTCTCTGATTCATCAGATCCAACGATCTGTAGAGGATCCTGCTATCTTATTTTTAGGTGCATTTCTTGTTGCATCTCTTCTGTTTTGATGATGTCATACACTATTTGTCAACATCTTGTTTGGTCTGCCATTTAATTACTTTTATTTGATGTGCTTAACTTCAGAGTCATTTGCATTAAAATTCAATGCATTCTTCATCAGTGTGCATATCATCCCTGTGCATCTTTTGTTTTATGCACTCATTGTGTCCATGCATCTTTTCACTTATGCACTCTTTGTGTCCATGCATACACTAACTCCGTGCATATTAAGTCAGTGCACGTAGTTTCTTCAAAGTCTGTGCACATTGTCCAAAGTCCGTGCACGTTTGGGTCTGTGCGTCGCATGACAAGTCCGTGCATGTCTTAGCATACACTTAGAGTCAGTGCATATACTCGATGCAAGTCCGAGCATGTTGCACACCATCTAGGCTAAGTCCATGCATAGTTAGAGTGCATCCTGTAGCAAGTTCTTGCATACACAGACTGAGGCTCATGCTGAGTCAGTGCATGTAGTTTCTTCAAGTCCGTGGACATTGTCCATAGTCCGTGCACATTGGCTGACCTGTTGGAAAGTCCATGCACATTCATTATTTTATGTACACGTTGTGTCCATGCATACTCTAAGTCCGTGCATGGTCTGAAGAACCACTGTAGCTAAGTTCTTGCATGGTCTGTGCATTTGATGCATGACCTTCATTCCAAGTTCGTGCATGTTACTCTTGATAAGTCCGTGCACAATCTTCCAAGTCCGTGGAAGTGTTGAACAGGCCCGTGCACGTCATTCATCTAAGTCTGTGGATGCCTTAAACAAGTCCGTGCACATCCTTGTTAAGTCCGTGCACATTTTGACTCCACTTCACAAAATTCATGCACACTGTGCATCCGTGCTTACATGAAGTCTGTGCATCCTTTGCCATCATACATATTTGCTTTAAGCCTAAGCCCAAGTCCGTGTAGTCTTTTAAAGTCCATGCATGTTTCACCAAAGCATTCTGTGTCTGTGCACATTACACCAAGTCCGTGCACATCTCCTTATCAAAGTCCTTGCATATTTCAAGTCAAAGCCAAATCCGTGCATAGGTTGGTTTATGCTCCACCAAGGTCCGTGCATATGCTTTGGTTGTTTGAAAACAAAGTCTGTGCACACTCTAGTCCGTGCATGTCTCAACAAGTCTGTGCATTTTTTCATCAACGAAGTCTGTGCATATCTCACTAAAGTCCGTACACTTTGTGTTGAGCCTAAACCCGAGCATCTCATGTCTGTGCACATGAAACCACGTGCATCATTCTCACTGTCATCAAAGTCCGTGCACGAATACACAAATCCCGTGGACATCAAACCTTGTGCAGGTTTCTCATTGAGACAATGTCCTTGCACGGTCTCATAAACTCCTTGCACTCCTTCATAGAGTCCGTGGTTGTCAAACCCCGTGCAGACTTTTCTGATTTCATACATTCATACATAACATAAGAAAATCAACAGAAAAGAGAAAAAATGAGCTATGTCCCTATCATATCATATCATGTACAAGTGTCTGGAGTACCAAATCAGGCCGCCCCCTCTGCCTGTCACTATCACCTCCTCCCTCCTGCCTCTTCGATGGTGGGCCCATCGCAGAGGTCACACCCTCCTCCCTCTCTCATCGCCAACGTCGGTCCTCCTCCATATTCCTCTGTCGTTAAGAGGAAGTGGCAAGGTAATGCCCGACAGAACCATGAGTCGCCTGGCTCCCGCTCGGGGCCGCACAGCTACCACTCATCCCGCTGCGAGACCAGCTCATATCCTTATATGCTCGCAACTCACCAAGCAGCTCGAACGCCTCCCGCCGGTACTACTCCAGCTCTGAGGCCGCAGCTCAGAGTCGCTCTACCTCTGCTCGAAGGAGTGCCGTCTCTACTGAGTCCAACGGTCTAGCCTGTGCTAGCTGCTGCCGAAGGTGGGCTACCTTCTCCTGCGCCTCAACCTGGCCTCGCTCTGCCTCCTCCCTCGAGCGAATGCTCTGCTCCAGCTCGGCCCGTAGGCACTCCGTCTCCTCCCCCGAGTGAACGCTCTGCTCCAGCTCACCCCGTAGGTGGGTCGTCTCCTCTCTCAGGCAATAGGTCTCCTCCAGCTCCTCCCGCAGACGGGCAGTCTCATCCTGACCCAATACGAGCTCCTCTCGCAACTGGTCATCCTCTCCTATGGCGGCAGTTAGCTCCATCACCTGCACACGTACATGCATTCACCATCAGTCAACTGCATCTAGTATAGAAGCATAATTCACAAGGGAAAGTGTAGGGTGTACCCTCTCAAAAAGTGCTGCCTCGGCCTCCTTGGCCCACTCCACCATCCGCTGAAACTCCACCTCCCACTCTGCTCGGTCGGCTGGAGTCTATGCTGAAGAAGTAGACGGAGCATCGGCCACCTGTCTTTGGGCCTCCTCCCCCCAGTGCAATCAAAACTCCAGGTCAGTCATGTCTCAGCATAATAGAAATGCATAAGTTAAGAAAACTCACCAGAAGGGCTAAGGCCTGTCGGGCCTCATCGCGCTCCCTGATCGTCGCCATAAGGAGCCCCGTCAGCTCCGCAAGATGCCCCTCAGGGTTGGTCTGCATTTAGAAGTCTAAGTGTTAGCATGACATCAGGTAGAAAACATAAGCATAACTAAAAAAGGGTTCAAGTTTAGAAGTTGTACCGGTCGGTGGGCACCCCAGAACACCTGGTCCTGGTAGTGTCGCGCGTACGCAGTGTAGTACACCGCATCGCTCTCGACCTGGATGGTCACCACCCGCCCGAGTGCTATCCAATCGGTAACCTGTGTGGCATTCCTCGACGTCCAATCAAAAGCCACGGACAGGCCCCTCGTCGTCCTCATGACTCGCTCCCCCGCCTTCTCTGGCGCTGGGAACTCCACTATAGGCTGATGGACCCCGATGGTCCTCATCACTAATCTGAAATGTAGTGGCTCCACCACATTCATGCAATGAAGCCACACATCTCGTCCTACGAAGGTGAGGGCCCCAACCACCCACGGCTGGTCCACCTGGCCCTCCTCCGTGTAGGGCGTCCACCGCACCTATAAAAATAAGAAATTACATCAGCATCATGATCATATAGGAATGCATTTAATTAGAGAGTCTGAGTTTAGGATCTTACCAAGGCATAGGGCAGAGCATAAATATCATCCTGCAACTCTCGGATCTATCGTCTCAGGGATGCAGTCTCCCGAGGTGCTACCCACCTCCGTGCTATCAGGAGGAGCCTAGGACGGGCCTCCTCCCCTCTGCCTAGTGTGCGTAAGTACACATAGGCCCAAACCTGCATCATAGTGTCGCCTCAGCATTTAGAAAGCATATAGAAGTCACATAATCAAATCTAGGATAGGAGTCGTACCTGGAGTAAGGGGGAGAAGCCCCCGAGCATGGTCTGATGGCTCGTCGAACTCAGCGTGTCAAACGAAAAGGCGAGGACTGTCGCTCCCCACACGTAGTCGCCCACGTGGTCAAGCTCCTCGAGGAAGGGGAGGAAATGGTAGCTCATCGCATCCGCCCGTGTGGAGAAGAGTAGTCGTCCAAACAACAGCATCAAGAAACGTCGCAGCACTCGATCGGCCTCCACTCCCAGCTCTACAGCTACCCTTGGTCTAGCCAAGTCCACTAAGCACTGTAGGTGCTACTCCGACTGCTCCCCGACTGCTATCCCTACTCATCGTAGCCCCAGGCTGTCCTGTAGATTCGCCCGAGGAAAGAGGGTTGACTGCCTATGGGGGCGCCGCAGCCCTAGGCCCAGTAGCTCCCGAGCCATCTCTCAACAGTCAGGATACGTGGTCCCGCTGACCGGTAGCCCATGAACTTGAAGACCAGTGAGCCTGGCCACATCCTCAGGCGTGGGGACCATATGCCCCCACGGGAAAAGGAAGGTCTGACTCACTGGATCCCAGCGGTCGTGCAGGGCGTAGAGCACTTTGTCTTCATGGTTGCATGGATTGCATTTCTCTTCATAAGTCTTGATGTCAGGGGGAGCTAAGAGCAGTCTTCTTAAATTGAACATCTTTTTGCATTTTCACTCTTCATCTTAATCTATGGGAAGTTAGATCAAAAAGGCATGGCACCTCATGGAAGCTATCACAACACCAGCAACCACGGTCGTGGGTCCCACCAAGGCCCTAGTTCCCATTGAGGATCGAAAGAAGTGTCATCTTCCACCCGACTGCATCGGGAGGTTGCTGCCGACGAACTCACTGAGATGCGACATTAGCTTCAAGTCTTCACAGACCTCTGCCAGGGCCTTCTCTACAGGCCCACGGGGCTAGAACGCGTCCCGATGGAGCAACCTCAGAGTGGGTGGTTCCGACCATAGTGGATTCTCCGCGAGTGCGGGAAGCTCTCATGCCTTCGCCGCGCAAGCTCGGTGCCTGCGCAGCTCGCCCGCACCAAGGGTGCCCAGCCCACTCCATTCCAATCCAGAAATGGCTCAGCGACTGTGCCAATATGAAGAGATAGAGGATAAGGCCCGGTACCTGGATGATGTCCTACTCACCGCTAAGACCCGTGGCCTCATTGATGACAATGTGGACTTCCATGCCCCTTTTTCCAAGGAGATTATGGAGTGTCCCATCCCGCCAAAGTTTCAGCTACCATCCTTCACCCCCTATGAGGGCACCACCGACCCGGCCGACCACATACACAGCTTTGAATCCAACCTGGTGTTTCACAGGGGCTTGGATCGACCCGGTGAAGTGTCTGGCCTTCATCACTACTCTCTGGGAGAGCGCCCGGACCTAGTTCGAGTCCCTGTCAGCTGGAACCATCGCCTCCTTCCAGCAGCTAAAGAAGATGTTTAAGGAGAATTTCATTAGCTGTCGAAAGGAAGCCAAGTCTGTGGTGAGCCTACTCGCTATCAGGTAAGGGTGAGAGGTGACCCATTGGGACTACGTGTCCCACTTCCGAGTAGAGGCACTCTGCATACCCCACCTCGGCGTCAGCATCGCCACCACCGCCTTAATGTAGGGAACCCATGATTCCATCCTCCGATGGTCGCTCGAAGTAGAGGCCCCAGCAATCGTGACAGACCTTCTCGCCTTGACACAGAAGCATGCGAGGTGTAAGAAGAACACTGTGGCCCTCGGCCACACAGCCTGGATGGATCGCCTCGACCATAAGAGATCAACTGACTCACCTCTGGAGGGGCGGGGCAAGTGGGAGCGATAGGATCAAGAATGTCGCGATCGCTCAGAGAACAAGGGGTTAATATCGACATTATACGCCCCTGACACCCCTGCCCGACCAAATCCTCATGGATATCCGTGAGGAACCCTTCCTCTAGTGGCCTCCCAAGATGAAGTTTGACCTAAGGAATAGGAGCAAAAGGAGGTACTACTACTTCCACCATGACCACAGGCATGACATGGCCGACTACATCCAGCTCAAGGATGCCATCGAGGACCTCATTCGATGAGGACTCCTTGATAAGTTCGTCGCTAAGGCCATGAAAAAGTGATAGCGCAAGCAGACCCCTCCACCCATAGACAACTGACCCAAAGGGAAGGAGATCATGGTAATCTCCGGAGGGCCGGCTTTGGGCGGGGACAACTCCAGAAGACGCTGGCGGCACACGTCAACGATCAACGCTGTGGAGCAGGGCAACGATAACCACCATCACCTCAAAGATCCAATCTTCTTCTCAGACGAAGACCTAGAAGGTGTAACCACTCCTCATTTTGATGCTCTGGTGGTCTCGACTACCATCGACCAATGTACCGTGCGATGGATTTTAGTGGATAATGGAAGCGGCCCCGACGTGATTTCTTACAATTGCCTAGTGCTTATGGGTGTGAATTTATCATAGATAATGCCACTAAACACACCCTTGTATGGCTTTTCTGGCACAACCGTCCTCCCGAAAGGACGTATTTCATTGCCAATCATGTTCGGGACTGCACCAAGAGACGTGACGTTCCTAGCAGACTTCACGGTAGTACGCAGAATGACCGGGTACAATTCTATCATAGGACGAGGTATCCTCGGCACCCACCATGGCATCCCCTCCTCCTATCATCAAAAACTAAAGTTCCACACTCCTCACGGGGTGGGAGAAATCCAAGGAGACCAAAGGGAGTCAAGGAGGTGTTACTTGATCTCCATACGCGATAGGAAAATCGAGGAGGCCCCGCCTGAGAAGAAGACGAGGATAGGAAACCTGGGTCCGAGCACAAGCACCTCAACTTAGGATCTATACCTCATCCAGGTGGGGGAAGACCCAAGCAGAATGCTTCAAATCAGTGCCACACTGTCTGAGCAGGAGAAGGAAGATTACACGAGTTTTCTAAAGGCCAACCAATATTTGTTCGCTTGTCTGGGTGTAGAAATGTGGAGCGTGGCGTCACAAGTCACATGAACAAGCATATGTGTATAAGTGATAACATAATGTGCCAATCAAGTGAACATCATGAACATGTGAATTAAGACGATAAGATGCCCCCTCCGCCCCATCCTCCTCTCCTCCTCTTTTCTCCCTCACCAAAGATCTCTATGCCCCTACGATACTCGCATCCCATCTCTTGTTAATTTTGGATAAGGCTCCCCTCACATCCTTCTCCACAGCCGAAAAGCAAATGCCCACCTTGCCCGTCACCTACCTCACCTACTCAGTTGTCACTCTCTCCACTTCCTTCACCATCTCCCTCACCTCCTCCCTGCATAGCCTACCCCTTAGCACCTCCCCCTCTAGATGCATGTCTCCACCCCCTCCACCCTTCCCTTCCGCCAAGAGCAAATGTAGCCCATCAAGATAACCCTCCTGGTACGAATCAGCTTTAGCCCGACTGTCCCTCGACTCCCAGAAGAAAGCTGTTGGGGCCAATATCACCGACAGGGAGGGCTGGCCCTCCTCAGGCACCTCCACCTGCTAACAAGTCCCAACTATCGAGACGACCGCAAGGGGTTCTATGTCCCGACTCCCCTCCCCGAGGAAGCCCAAGGAAAGGGCCTGAGAGGACCCAACAACAAGCCTCCGCTCCGAAAAGTCTTCTACGAGCTCCCCAACCCCCCTGGCCAGAGCAGGTTCTAGCGACAAGACTGCTCTCTTCTCCTCGTGGCTAGAGGTGCAAGGTATCTAGTGAACAGGACGTCCGCCTCACCCGCCTTACAGGTCCCCTCCCTCCGTTGCCCCCTGAAGCCAAAGGCGATGCTCCACAGAGCCCCCATTGGAGGTACAAGCGTCCAGGAACTGGCTAGGGGGCTTAGTACCGCCTGAAGAGAGATTCCTCTCGCCCGGGCATAGATCTGGGACCCCGACGATGTCCCTTGCTAGCAGTTGGCGCGTCGAGGTGAGCTGCAACACGAGTAAGTCATCAAGAGTGGACTAGCACCACTGTGACTGCCGCAAGGGGCCACTGTAGCGACCAAGCAAGGAAGACAAAGGCAATCGAGTCCCTCGTGCCCAGAGTCGTTGAGACTCTGGGTCTCGGGTAAGTCACAGGTAAAAGAGCCGAGGCCCGACCCAAAGTGACACCCTGTGAGGCCCGGCCCAAAGGCACCACCCTAGGCCCAGACCCAGGACAAGCCGACTGAGTGGTCAAACTGGCCCATGGCCCGTTGGCCTAGCAACCAACCCGCCATGGTTCCAATTTGAAGCAGGCCTCCAAGCTCAACACATACCCCTCCCCCTCTACCTTCTTCCTCCTCCCACCTAGGGCAAGGATGCCCTAATGCACAATGTCGCCGCCTTGCAACTTCCGGTAACACCTGCAACCTGGCCGCAAACTGCCTCCCCTCGACGGTGAAGTAGATCACGGAAGGCACCATCTCCGGACTGCTCACCCTCACTGCCAATTGGATCGTTGTAAGGGACTTCATCGAGAAAAACATGGAGGTACTTGGGACCACCAATCCCCCAAAGCTCCACACCAAGGTCTCCACCCCCTCCTCAGTGCACTAGAATAGTGGAAGGCCCTCAATGGAGATCCCCACCTCCAAGCATCTGGGGTTGGCGAATGTGCCCATGTCCATCTCCCACCATCAGACCCTCAGAAGGGTCCCTTCCCCCACTGCGTAACCTGCCGCCTTAGCCTACTCTTCCGTCCAGCCAATCGCCACCAACCCTGAGAGGTTGACTCGACGAACCTCCCAGCCATCTCCCCACAAGGCCAACAGACAGAGGACCTTCTCTTCCTCCACTTGACCGTCAACTGGTGCTACCCACAAGCATCTCCACAGCCAACAGACACGGTCAAGGACCAGCTCACTCGGGATATGGCCGATGTCGATTGCTTCCCTGCACTGGCTAGGCGGACTCGGACATTCGAACGAACTACTTCGGCATACGACCGGGCTAGAGAAGCCAGTCTCCCATCACCCACCCCCTCCGGCAGCTGGACCCAGCAGATTCTCTGAACATGACACTGTCTCCCACAAGGAAAGCACACCACAAACCTACCGCCAGCCTGCCCACGAAAACCCCTACCTGCCCACGAAAACCCCTACTCTCACTAGGGGGGGGACTGATCCGGTGACCAGAGGTGGTTGAGCTCCGACAACACCCTCGAAAGGGCAAACCATGCTCACCAAAGCTTCTCACTCTAGAGGGCTAGAGAGAGAATGCGCTCACAATTCCAGATTGAGATATTGTTGCAGCCACTTGGGGAACAATATTGTTAGGTCTTGGATTATAAACTCTATGGCACTGGAAGTCCAACAAATGTTTTTCAGGAACAAGGAAGCATGGGGATGAATGGACATGTGCCAAACTCAAGATTGTAGCATACAAGTCAAGAGCCTTTTATGCTCCCCACTTCTCCCAGAGCATATCGGTTAGGTTCATTGACCTATAGACCTAAATTGCAGATGCATGATGCATGTCTATTCACCGTGCATCCTTGATAAGCAATTGCATCGAGGAATGGTGGTTGTCCAAGACTCCATTGGCAGCTGGAGCCTGAATGAATGGCCAGATGTGTTTGGGTGATGAAATTTATCAGTTTGTGCTTTACTCTCTTCTATATTCAGGTGTGGTTTTTCTGATCTCCAGTATGAAAGGTTTCCATTAGTTTGTCTTGTTCTTGTTCTATTCCCATCATCATTGTCAAAGCCTTATCCAATTTATTTGTGGTCAGCTACATGAATCCTTCCATTTTGATCTATCCAATGCCATACTTTGTCGCTAACCCTAGAAGGCCAAGTCTTTTCTTATAACATCCAACCACCTCAGTTTAAGACTTCCACAAATTGTTTTACCCTCCACTTGAATTTGATCACAACTCCTCATTGGTGCCGATCTTGGATGCCAAGGCACATGGCCAAAACCATCTAAAGCCCATTTTCCCTAAGAGGCTAGGACAGGAAAGTGGCACAACAAAGTATGTTGGTTGTGGTGTCATTGAAAACATCTCATTACAGGGTTAGGACAGTAGCATATATAGCAGAATCATGCGTTTGTCAGTCCCATTCAAGTCTGGTGCGCTATCCAAACATACATGCAGTATCGATTTTCACATGAGCATCCAGGACAGAATAACCACATGCAAAGAAACACAGGCATAGACACAACGTAAAAGATAAGACACAGCCCACGGGTAAAGAATGCACCTACATAAGGTGGATATATGACCACTGAGGGGTAAAAAAAATTCAGGACAAGGAAGCATTATCTAGGAAATAGATGGAGCAAATACTATGCATATGGTGGATTAATCAAGCAACAGAATAGGAGTTCCAGTGCATCTGCCCAAAGATAGAACGAAAAGTAATATAGAAATTCTAAGAATGAAAAACCTGTCCTGCATCAATCAGAGCCAACATAGCCCATGCTGTGTTCACAAGATGTGATCGATTGCCCTCAAGATTTGTGTACACCTTCAGAGGCAGTACAAAGACAAAGTTAATGAACTTGTGGAACGAGCACATAAATCTTCAGTTGATGTCTAAACATTTAATTAGTTTCTGAGATGATGGCAACCATAGCAACCTCCTTTTTCAATGAAAAGCATATCTGAAGACCTTGATGCTTGAGCAAAGAAACTTGCTACTACTCATATAGCTTAGTGTATTGGAAACAAGAGGACATCTTTCGAAGCACTAGATGCTAAAGAAGAAATTATAGCAGCATAAATGGCATAGGCTTCTGATGGTATCAGGCAAATGCACTATAACCAGGTCAACGATACTCATACGAGATAATATCATAGAGTAAATGCTGGCTGGGCATGGATCAGCCACATCCACTTTGAAAAAGATGGAAGAAAAAATGTTTAAAAACCAAAGCATGAATGAATCCAGTTTCTGAGAAATTAAGTGCAATAATTTACAGGTACAAGGGAAAAAGAAAAGGAAAACACATTGAGCAGCAAATGCAGCCTTCTCTTCGTGACAAAAGCGTGCAGCATTTTACTTTGAAAACTGGAAATAATGAAGAGGCATACAGAGAAAAGACCTCAAGCAATAGCATCAAGAAGCTACATAATATCAGTTCAACATTATCTTAAGAACCAAAATGGAAGAGGAATCAAGGAGTGATCTTAATTGCTCAAGCATGGACTAGCAGCTGCCTGCAACAACTAGGTATAGTATAAATAGAGAAGTCTCAATTTGGAAATTTCCAATGCACAAACCAAGAGAAATCTTGCCGTATAATCTAAACCATGTCTAATGACATGTTTTTGCAAGCAAACTGCCACTAGTTCAAAAAAGTTTTTACCTTGTCTTGACATGAAAGATAGCTTTCTCCCCAACCCCCAGAAGGCAGTTGCTTTGACAACAGGAAATCACAAACTTTACGGATGCTGGAGCAGGTCTTGTAAGATCTCCCAGCAGCAATTAGTCCCTTAACCCCAAACCATATCCCATAAGTGAAGCACACTGCCCAGGAGCCGTACCTGCTTGAAGATTTTCTGAGTACTGATTTTAACTAAGGCATAAAGGAAAAAAATTGCGGTGCTATTGGTGGATAGATGATACAAAAACTAGAAGTCAACCTAATGAAGTTCAGAATAACAAAAGGAAGAAATACAAACCATGAACCATCACTCTTTTGTATTTTTTCAATGAAATGAGCTGCTTTAGTAATACAATGGTCAATGTCTTGTCTACGGTGTCCAGGATATAACTTCTTGAATGATGTCAATGCTTGAATTGCTGCTGAAGTGCATTCCACATATCTTCAATATTAGCTAATAACATGTCAGAATATGTTTCCACAAGGCAACATTTTACAGTAGCATTTCCCTAAAAGCCAAGGTAACAGATTCTCACGGGTAATCAATTACAATGTCACCAAAAGTTTCGGCAGGATTGATTATCTGTAAATAAGAGATGTTAGCTACTTAGCTTTGCCAGTAAATGAACCATCAGTCACAGCGACAGAAAAGGAAAAGGCACAAATAATAAAATAGTCCAATGTTCTCATGCCAACACCTCCCAAAATTAAAGAGGAAGCAAACTAAGTAAACCTGCTAAATATGCAAGATAAATAGATGAGTTCTTGTCACGTGCTTACTTCCAACCATGCATAGGACCTTGTCAGTTCATATGTTGCAAAACCTCCATCTTCGTTCTGCAAAAAACTAAACATATAAGAGTATATTTGAGAAGAGGGTGTGATACACCAGCTTTATTAGAAATATGGAGAGGTGATATCTCAAGGAAGATGTGAAGTTAAGGAAGCCTGCATAGAAATAAAAGTATGCATTATGAAATTTTATTAAAGCAAATTAATTCATTTTATGAACATATTCTACTAATTAATTAAAATAGATTGAAGACTTTACATACTTCTTGTAAGTATGAGAATTAAATTTATGTGATCTTACATTAATTTTTTCTTTTATGGCCCTTCCTAAAAATTTCTACAAGCCCTTTTTCTCAGTCTATCCACAGTTTTCCAGACCCGACTCCTAGCCACTATAAAATCCCTAGAAAATCTAAACCTCCATAAACGTTCATATAAAAAATACCCCCATTTTCCTTATGTCCACCTCTACAACTTTCATGAAGAACACATCACCAGATCCGCCATCTACCCCACGGTCAATGCCAATTCTCAGGAAACTCCAATTCTATCCTACTAGATCTGGTTTAGTGAACCAACACCTTAAAAATTCTGTAAAGGCTATGTCAGAGGTGTTCTGAAATTCTACACCAACATGGGATCGTAGCTCTTCCAGATATCTTTCCAACACCACCAACCTCGCATCGATCCTACATCGGGGCTGGTCCCAGCGTCCATTCTCGCCGGGTCGCGCACAACAAAATAGTAGTTCTGGCTCGTGGACGGCAATCGGCGACCACCACTGGGGCAGTCGACTCACCTTCCGCACGGCGAACCAGCGTGCCACCTTCCCCAGAATCGCCCCACCAGGAGCCTCAGATGCCACAGCACCCTTCCCGACCCCCTCGGCTCGCCACCCAAGACGTGGGCCCCACAGATGCCGACGTGAACCACCATCGGAGTGGTCCAAATTGCTACCCGTCAACCCGAACTCACTACTCCCGGGTCCCGCTTGTAGCCCTTTACCTCCCTGCGTGGAGTGGGCAGAAATATTCACTTCTGTAATTATTAATAATTATTGTATTGGGAGTACGGGTTAGGCTGGGGTCATCTTCCCCATGCTTCGAGCTTAGAGATACAATCGCCACCCCCTTGTAGTCGTAGTTTACTTTCTTAGTATAAGTTCTTACTGCCACTGCTAGAGAGCATGTGTTAGGATCCTAGTTCTTCAATCAATTCAATCACCACTGTAAGAGAGAGAGTGAGACCCATCCCATGACTCGTTCTGAGCATGAGAGAGAGTAGACCACCCTTGACTCACTGCCAGTTTCTCAACCGTGCAAGTCCGATGCTTCCCTCGTTAAGGGATGAACACGAGCTTGCTAGAGTTCGAGGATTGCACTTCAAATTGGAGTCGAGTCCGTCGTCTTCGTCCCGCATCAGGATACCTTGGAAGTAGGAGGTCGGCCTACGAGGATGCTGAAAGTAGACCCTCTTCGATCCACAGTCCACCACCGCTCCATGGGCCTCGAGCCAATCCATGCCCAAAATCACATCATAATCCCGAAGCTACAACGCATACAGCCTGCCGGGCAAACTCCAACCTTCGATCCATACTGGAACCATCTCGAAGCAAAACAGAGTGACCATGAAGTCACCAAATGGTAACTCCACCATCAAATCTCAAGACATCTGGGAGACTGGGCCCTCAACACTCCGCACAAAATTCTCTAAAATAAATGAGTGCGATGCACTAGAATCAAATAAAACTCACGCTGTGCAACCCAAAATCATAACAGTACCTTCCACAAGCTGTGACGACTCTGCCTCTGCCCTGGTCATGTGGGAAACCTGGCCTCGAGTTCTCTGCCTGCCCACACTTGCTGACAGTGGTAGTGGTGGATACTGCCCTTGCTGCTGAAACTGCTGCTGTTGCTGCGAAACTGGGGTGGCTGACGTGGTCGCTGCGGGTAGTCACATGCCATGTGACCCGGCTGGTCACACCTGAAACAGATCACCAGCGCTGAACACTACCTACCTGGATGCGACTTGCCACAACTGGGACACCCCGCACGAGAACCACCGACCGACCCCTACCACCGCAAAGGTGCCGACTGCTGGACACTGCCCGAAGAAGCCTGCCGCTGCTCTCGGCCCTCCTTCTTCTTCTTCCGAAAACCCTTCCCGATGAACCTCTTGATCTTGGCGCCGAAGGATGTCGAACCTGTCGCTGAAGATGCCAGAGTCGAAGCTCCCGAACTACCAGAAGGAGGCTGAAACGTGCTCTACTGCTGGGTAGTCGTCTGGTGGCTGCGGCTTGACAAGGACTGCCCCTGGCTAATCGGTCCTTGTGTCCTCTGCATATCCAGCTCCAAAGATGCCGCGATACGAGAAGCCGTCTCCAAATCAGAGGCAGCGTTCATGATCAAATGGTGCCTCAGCTCCAGCCTTAAGCCCTGGACGAACTGCTCGGTCTTCACCCTCTCATTCTCCATGATGTGAGGTGCATAGCGACCTAGCGCAACAAATTGGGCCCTGTACTGTAATACAAACATTTTGCCCTGTACCAGCTCCAGAAATTGATGCATCCTCTGTGTAGCAACATACTCTGGGCAGTAAGCACGCTCGAAAGCACTGACAAAGTCGCTCCACAAGATCTTCTCAAGGGGGCGAGACTAAAAAGATGTCTTCCACTCAGAAGCCCACCACTCTCAAGCCGTGTCCTGCAACTGGTTGTAAGCCAACATCACTCTGTCCTCTGCAGTACACCGCATGGAACTGAACACCCGCTCCATCTCGTCGAGCCATCTCCGAGCCAAATCAGGGTCTGGTTGTAATAGTGAATCTGGACTATTGTATAAACATATCACTCTGATATTGTAAATTACTTTCGCTTAAAGTTTAAAATTATTACTTTACTGTATATTACGCTTGTAATTCCAATTCATTGTGCATCTCCTAAACCAATCCCCCAAACCCTTATGGGGCCTCATCAGCCTCTTAGGTGGCGCCTCCGAGTTCGTGGTATTAGTTTATCGGTATTCGGATCTCCGGGTCGTTACACTGACCTCCTCGCCCTGGCACAAAAGCATGCTCGGTGTGAGGAGAACACTGCAGCCCTAGGCCACGCAGCCGAAATCGAATGGTCTGACCAGAAGAGATCCGCTGATTCGCCATGGGAAGGGCGAAACAAGCGGGAGCGACGGGACCGAGACCGCTACGATCGCCCAGACAAGGAAAGGGGCAACTATCGCAGCTACACACCCCTAATAGCTCCTCCTGACCAAATCCTTATGGAAATCGGTGAGGAGCCATTCCTCAAGTGGCCTCCCCGGATGAAGTCAAATCCGAGCACGCGGAGCAAGAAGATGTATTGCCACTTCCATCGTGACCACGGTCATGATACGGCAGAATGCATCAACTTGAAGGACGACATCGAGGACCTCTTATGGCGAGGGCTCCTCGACAAGTTCATTGCCAAGGCCGTGGAGAAGCGACAACGGACCCCTCCGCCCATCGACAACCTACCAATGGAAAGGAGATCGTGATGATCTCTGGGGGGCCGGCCTCAGGCGGAGACAGTGTTACCAGAAGATGGCAGTACGCGTCAACCACTGACAACGTGGAGCGAGGCGATAGCAACCAACAAGAGGTTGCCACCCGAGAACACCTGAAGGATCCCATTGTCTTCTTTGACGATGATTTTGATGGTGTAACCACTCCCCACTTTGATGCATTAGTAGTCTCAACCACCATCAATCAATGTACCATACGTTGTATTTTGGTCGATAATGGAAGCGGTCCTGATGTTATCTCGTATGACTGTCTTGTGCTTATGGGTGTGAACTTGTCCCAAATCACGTCGTTGCACACACCACTGTATGGCTTCTCTGGCACCACTGTTTGCTCAGAAGGATGCATTTCACTATCGATCACGTTCGGGACTGCGCCAAAGGATGTGACCTTCTTGACAGATTTCATAGTTGTTCGCGTCATGACCAGGTATAATGCCATCATAGGGCGAGGAATCCTCGGCACCCTTCAGGGCATCCCCTCCTCATATTACAAGAAACTCAAGTTCCCTATGCCTCGCGGAGTGGAAGAAGTCTGAGGAGATCAAAGGGAGTCCAGAAGGTGCTATCTCATTTCAATGCACGATCGACCGCCAGAGGAGATGCCGCTTGAGAAGAAGGTCAGGATGGAAGACCCAGGTCTGAGCACAAGCACCCCAGCAGAGGACCTATACCTCATCCAGGTGGGAGAAAATCCAAGTAGAACGCTAAGGATCGGGATGACCCTGTCCAAACAAGATAAGAAGGCCTACATAAGCTTCCTCACCGCCAACCAGGACGTGTTCACTTGGTCTGAGGATGAGCTCCCCGGAATCCCACCAGAGATCATCACACACCAACTAAGGTTGGATCCAAACTGTCACCCGGTTCAGTAGCACCGAAGGCGCTGCAACCCCGAGTGACAGGCCATCATCAGGGAACAAGTGAGTGAGAAATTACGATCAGGACTACTTCGGCCAACTCGGTACCCAGATTGGGTAGCAAACGTAGTCCTTGTTCCTAAGAGTAACGAGAAGTGGCGAATGTGCATAAACTACACCGATCTCAACAAAGTTATGACAAAAGATAGCTTCCCCAGGCCACGGATCGATCAACTGGTCGACGCTACGGTCAGGCATGAAATGTTGAGCTTCTTAGATGCCTACTCTGGGTATCACCAGATCAGCATGCATAAACCAGACCAAGATAAAACAACGTTCGTAACCGACCATGGCTTATAATGCTATACGTGAATGCCGTTTGGGTTAGAGAACGTAGGGGCGACCTATCAATGTCTCCTCAACCACATGTTCAACGCACAAATCGGATGCAATATGGAGGTCTACATCGACGACATGCTCGTCAAGAGCCTCCGAGCGTCCGAGCACCTGGAGGACTTGGCAGAGACGTTAGCGACACTCGGGAAGTACAACATGAAGTTCAACCCCAACAAGTGTGTGTTTGGTGTGAAGTTGGGCAAGTTCCTCGGTTTCGTTGTTACCCACAGAGGAATAGAGGCTAACCCCGATCAAATCCAAGCGGTACTGAAGATGAAGCGACCTGCACGAGTAAGGGACATATAATGCCTCATCGATCGTGTCACTGCCTTGACCCGATTCCTGTCCCGAGCAGCCGAGAAATGTCTTCTCTTCTTCCAGCTCATCAAATAAGCCAATAAAGCGCCGGAGAAGAGAGGGCAGATCGAATGGGACGAGGAATGCGAGCAGGCATTCGAGGAATTAAAACGCTATCTGGTGACTCCTCCCATACTTTCTAACAAGGACGTAAATACAAACCAAAGTACATAAAGATAAAATAAAATACTAGTGTCCCACACATTAAAACTCAATACTCTGGCAGGGATCCCATGCTGTCACCCAACCATAGAGAGGCTGAAGTCGCTCGAGTTGTGCTGCGTGTCTGATATCGGTGACTGGCTATCGTGTCCTCACCACTAAGGCATTGACCTGCTCATTTATAGTGACTCCTTCGGTAGTAAGGATAGTAGGGGCCTTCCGACCTCTAGTGCGAGTTTCGAAGAAGGGTGGCAGAGTGGAATGCTTCATTTGGGTTTGAACGATTTGAGCTCGATTGTACAATTACAGAAATGTGTGGAGCTTGCTAAGCATCAAGATAGCCCTAAGCTGCGACGAGGCATTGTTCACCAGCATGGTGATGGTGTGAGATTTGGGGATAGGGACCTCTATCTGGGAAGCCATAATCCTCCAGTGATTAACGAATTGGATGAAGTCCTCATTGGGCTTCATCTTTTCCATGACCAGATCAAACAATGTGGGAGCTATAGAGGACATGTGACCAAAGTGAGCGAGGAATCGCTCGGAGACTCTATCAAAGTTCAACAAGTCAACAACCGGGAGAGAGGAGAACCAATGCAGGGCCTCACCCTCAAGGGATTTTTGAAGCACATGAACTAGTAGCACCCGGTCATATAACCATTAATGGGAGTCTGTAATATCCCGGATCGTTAGTGGATCTTTGTTGGGTTATTATTAGGTCTCTCGGATCGTATTTGGAGAGTTTCGGATCACTTTTGCAGCTCCCGAGAGTTGAGTTTTACGATCCGTGTGGGTTTTATTCCCGTATAATCTACGGAATCCTGCGGTGAGTTTATTTCTTAATTCATCGACTCGTGGACGATACAGTTGTGATGTACTCTTCGCGAGGATCGTTTCGACTATTTTTACATTTTTTTAAATTAATGTATTTTCGGTTGAATTTATGAATTTTCAAAAATTAGAAAAATTTATAATTTCCTTTTTATTTAACCCACCCCACCCTCTCTCTCCTCTCACTCTCGCGCTCTCACTCTCTCTCTCCCCCGTTCTCTCTCATTCTCTCACCCTCTTGACTCCGACTGCAGACGGAGGCGACCGTGGGTGAGGTGATGACATCGGGAAGCTGCTGAGACGTGTGGTGGAGTGAGGATCGGTACGATTTTGGCGTGAGACCGAATGGTGGATTCAAAGATGGCAGTTCAGTTCATGTTGTGGTTTTCTACATGGTTTAATCGCCTCGGCGCTCGGTTTGTTCGGTGGAGGTAGGGAGACAGATCGTTACTTTGTTCTACACATTTTCCCTACTCCTTTGCGCGGTTTGCTACTCGATCGGGGGAGATCGGGCCGATATAGTGAAGACCATAGTTTTTAGGGTTTGTAGGGTTCACCGAAAAAAGGCAACCCTTCTTAGCTTAATTAGTGTCAAAATGTCCGCTGGGATGTTAGGATCCCATTCCCGCTAGTTTCGTGTCGATCGGTTGTCATTTGGGGCCGGTAGGAGTCTGGGAACCCTGGTGACTCATTTAGGGTCGATTCGTCGGAATCACCCCGATCTCGCATTTTAATGCATGCATGTAGTATTTTTAGCCCCCAGGAGTGTTTTATCGTCGTGTGGATTTGTTTCCCCTGCGCTTTGGCCTGAATGCGACGTGGAACGGGCCGATTCGGTCATTCCCCTATTTTGCTTGTCGATTTTGTGTAACGGTCATTCCAGAGGCCGTCACACTATGTGATGGTCCCACGATAGACCGCCACAATCGTTGGTCATTTTACGTTCTTCGAGGTTGGGTTGGTGTGACTGACCAGTACTGGACCACCACATGACTGTAACGCCCCTGTATTGGTACGTTACGTTCTAGGTGTGACGCACCAGAGTAGGACCGTCACACAGCTGTAATGCGCCTGGCTTGGTGCGTTACGTGCTGTGGTTTCTGAGGACTATGGCTATCAGTTCCTCAATGACTATGTCTGCCTCGAAGACCAGGTCAGTCGGTTAGCCCTGACGGACCTCCCCTTGTGTGTAACGTTGTGTAACGCCCCTAGCCTGGTGCGTTACATGGTTTGTGTTAGGCTTTTAGGCCCGTTGGCCCTGACGCCCCTGTCCTGGCACGTCAGGTGGTGTAACGCGCCTTGGTTGGTGCGTTACATCGTTCGAGTCATAGTCGTAGGCCTAGTTGCCCTGACGCCCCACCCTTGGTGCGTCAGAGCAGGTAACGCGCCTAGGGTGGTGCGTTACAGTCTTGTTGTTGGCCATGATGGTCGTTGTTCTATTTTGTGTCTGTTCGTGAGTTGGTCTGTCTTAGGTTTGTGTTTTAGGGCGGTGTCTGTGTATCGGTGGTTTCTGGATCAGTCGATTCAAGTGACTGGGTGTGGTCTTTTCCTTGACTGTGAAAGTTCCTTAACGACTTGATCTAGACCTACCAATGTCCTTAACTCTGATCTTGCAGCGGCTTCCCTTGACTGTCGGGTTCACTTTTCCTCCAGGGGTTGTTTTTCATCGCGTGGCATTGTTTCCCCTACGCTTCGGCGTGAATGGGGCGTGGAACGGGCCGATTCAGCCGTTCCCCTATTTTGCCCGCTGAATTTGTGTAACGGTCCTTCCAGAGACCGCCACATGCATAACGGTCCCTCAATAGACCGTTATATCCCGTTCGTCATTTTTCATCTTTCGAGGCTTGTTGGTGTGACGGACTAGACCTGGTCCGTTACATGAGTATAATGCCCCTGTCTAGGCACGTTATGCTCGGGTTATTTTCGAGACTTGCTGCTGTGTCAGACCCTCGACGATTGTGTTGCCTCGAAGATTGTGTTAATCGGTTCACTGTAACGGATCTCCCCCTGTGTATTATGGTTAGGTAACGCACCTGTGTGGGTCCGTTACGTTGTGTTTGACTGACGTTTGTCTAGCTATGGAGGTTGGTGTAATGCGCTTACCCCCATGCGCCATGTGGCTGTGGAGGACTCAGCCTGGTCCGTTATATGTCTCTTGTTCGTGTTGGTGTTTTGGGTCTGTTGGCCATAACGCACTTGTCCTGGTGAGTTAGGCTGGTGTAATGCACCTATATAGGTCCATTACATCCCCTTTTATTTGAGTTTTGGTCCATTGGCCATAACGCCACTATCCTAGTGCGTTATGCTGATGTGGCGCGCCTGTTCTAGTGCGTTACATGGTCTGCAGTGGATTTTAGGTCTGGTTTCCCTGACGCCCCGACCCTGGTGCATCAGAGTAGTGTAACACCCCTATAGAGGTGCGTTACAGTCCTGTTGTTGGCCGTGATGGCCGTTGGTCTGTTCTATGTCTGTTCGTGTGTTGGTCTACCTTAGGTTTGTGTTCTAGGGTGGTGTCTGTGTGTTGGTGGTTTCTGGATCGATCGGTTTAGGTGACTGGGTGTGGTCTTTTCCTTGACTACGACAGCTCCCTAACGACTTGATCTAGACCTGCCAGTGTCCTTGTCTCTCGTCTTACAGTGACTTTCCTTGACTGTCGGGTTCACCTAGTGGTTGAGTGATGGTTCACTCTGCCCAGAGTGTAGTCGTTGTCCACCGCTCCGGTTTCTGCTTGTCTTGGCTTGATCTCGTGGTTTACCCGTGACCCGTGGGTGTCTGTTGACATCCTATGAGGGCAATGACCATGATGGGATGGCCAGGAGTGCTTGTATATGTTGTGTGTGTCTTTGTGTGTTTGTGTCGTGTCAGGTTTCGGTCAACCCGGTGAGACCAGGGGTTGACATGCGACCTTATGTGCGTCTCGACTGCTTTGTCCAATTCGAGACCGTGTTTCTGGATGCCTCGAGGTATCGTTCTACCTCAGTTTGCATCTCCAGATGTGTTGAAGGTCCTCGGAGTTCCCTCGGGTCTTCGTGAGTCATTTCCTAGGGTGCGTTGTTTCCTTTTGCTTAGGAGTAGACCGATTGGCGGCTTATTCCACTATCTGTCACGATCTTGTCTCTGAGTCATCTGACTCAAGGATCGTTATGTGAGTAGGTCTAGTTGTCTTATCCTAAGTTGTTGACAGTGGTTGTGCTGCCATTGGTGCTTTGAAGTATGTGCAACAGTGCTCTCTTGCCTGTCTACACTTCCACACTCATGTTTTGAATCTCTGTGTCTCGTGAGCCTCTACTAGTCGTAGCCTTATAGTACGCTTCGGCGTGACGGCTCTTGTAGTGGGGCACTTTCCTGGTTTACGATTCTTAGCCTAGTTCCATGGGCCCCTCATCAACCATAGCGTCCTTCAGAGGGGGAATACTAGCTAGAGGCCTGGCTTAGATGATAGTCAGTGTGTGCACACGTGGTTAGGGGTTTTGGACTTGCATCGTTAGACGTGACCCTGACTAGTCACTCGTGTTATGGTACTATTTTGGTTCTAGCAGTGTCTTTCTCTCGGCCTAGTCCTTACGGTAGGTGACGTGGACTAGATGCTAGTAGGCGCAGCATAAGACGTCAGTGGATATAGTTGGCTATTCTTATGGTGGTGAGGCACTCCAGTCACGTGGCACGTGACTCTCTACAGTTCTCTTCATGCTTTCTGTGCGTCATGACCTTCTGGGTCAACCCTCTAGCGGCTACACTCGAGGTCCGCATCCTGTCGCCTGCACGATGTCCCGATCGTGTATAGGGCAATGTGTACGACATTCTAGTCGTGTCATCTGGGTCTAAGTTTGTCTAGGTTTTCCTAGGCTTTGTCAGTTGTTCTTGTGGGTCTTTCTTTCGAGCCTAGTGTCGTGTAGATAGTTCGATAAGCTTCTGACTTTTTCTAGTTCAGAGTTCACCCTTCTGTCTTTGTTTGGTGTAGTGTCTACTTGGAGTAGTTTTCGGGGCCGAGATTAGTTCGATAGTCGTGCTCGTCTGGTATGACTTCTTCCCTTTCCTTTTAGCTCCCTTTGTTCCTAGCTTATTCCCTACTCCTGCCACCCTTTCTTTTACAGCTTTATAGTTTAGTTTCCTACTTTACTACACCTGTTGTTGCCTACTGCTTTCGAGTCCTTGGAGGCTCGGTGCTGCCCGGACTCGCCCAAGAGTCCAACCCTGGTCGCCAGTTGCCTGGTGCACCATACTGTCCCAGGGGCCCGCCCCGCTCTCATCAGCAAGAATTCTGGAGGACGCCAACGCAAGGGCTTCTGAAAGAGCACTGCTGTGCTTACCGGAACCCTCTCCCAGTCTGGTAAATCTATGATGATTGGTGGCGTGCGCGTCTTCTTCGACGGGCGCGACACATGAATAGCCCCTGATCGGGTCATCCTCGCCATCCCTATACGCAATTCCTATCAATCCCTTGCCGGAAGAAGGGCAGAAAGAGAAGAAGTCGGCTGCTATGGCCAGGAGAAGTTGGCCCCGAGGTCAAAGAAATTTAAGCAGGTTTGGGTCCCTAAGAGGGTCCAGCCTAGCCACCCAGCTGCTGCACATGTTTGTCGCCGTCCGGATCGTGACGGGGTGGCAGTGAGGAAGGAAAGGGGCCTGCCCCTGAAGGAAGAACAAGTGGTTGCGGACCCTCCGCGCCACGCAGGTTTCCAGGCCGGTGCTCGCCAAGCTAACGTGCCCGCTATGGGACGAAGATTCAAATAGCCTGCCGACCGGGTGTGGCTCGCTTATATTCCTCCTGCAGGAGGGTGACAAATCTCTCCCGTGCTACATCAAGGATGGGGTCAAGGAGAGATTATCAATCTGGTCAGGAATTACTTCCGAGGGCTCGGCAACCCCTCGTTGGGACAGCAGCAACTGATGCAAGCTGCTGCAGCTAATGAAGATTGCTGCCTGTCAGCGGCAGCCGAAGAGGAGATTGAAGATGGAATGATGACATCATCAGTCGACGACAATGGCTATGATGATGGCTTCGCCCATGACTATGAAGAAGAAGCCGATGGAGTCGCCCCCAGGCGAAGAGAAGAAACAAGAGTCTCTGTGTTCCAGAGGTTGACCTTCCCTGATCAAGCTAGAAGGGGGGTTCATCGATAGAGGAGAAAGATACAGGTTTTCGCCTGCAACATGGCTGGCGTGTTCAACCGATATGGGGGACTCCCCGAAGAGCCCTGCGAGTTGGCTCGACTGGCCGCAAGACTGGGGCCAGACACTCGAAGGTCGAAAGCTGCAAGGGAGTACCTCGCGGCAAGTGGGGTAGGGCAACCCCTGGCCTACCATCGGCCAGATCGTGAAGCTAATCTTCTGACCACCAACGTGGTGACGGCGGAAGAGGATGATGACGTCCTCCTAGACATCCTGCCCGAGGGTGCGTCCGAGGGAGCAACGGAAGCCATCCCCAACACCGCTGCGATGGACCCGTCGGTCCTAATGCTGTTGCAGAGGTACCGACAGGAGATAGACCTACTAAAAAAGTAGCTGATGGAGAAGATAGAACAATCCTCAGCCTCTAAACCACCCGAAGTCTTGGGTGAGTCATCTCGGGGAGCGATTCATTCTGTTGACCCTCCGCCGCTTTACACCGCACCTCCACCATCAGAGCCAAGCCTAGTGACAATACAACGACGGCCGCCGCAGCCGCTGATGCCACCGGTGCTCCCTCAGGTGCACCAGACCCCTCCGTTGCTGCGACCTCCACAGGCGACCACCCTGGTCACCCCATACATGCAGCCGGCACATTTCTATCCGGAACCTGTTGACCCCACGGTCATGAATCGGGTGATGGTAGAAAAGATGATCGAGATGAAGCTCACTGAAAGGGGGCGAAGGTGACCACGTCACATTTGATGCCTACCAGGTACCATACCCACCACACCATGCTGCCAAACGGCTTCCCCCAGGGATCAGCATGCCGCCCAAGTTCGACAAGTTCAATGGGAAGGGGTCCCCGAAGGAGCATGTCGCATATTACATGACCATCATGGGTGATCTGGCCACTGACGAGTCATACCTGTTGAAGTTCTTCGGGTCCTCATTGATAGGGCTCGCATTCGAATGGTACTCCAGCCTCCCAGTCGGGTCGATCAGCGACTGGTCGGATATGCAGAGAAAATTTAGAGAAAGATTCCATGTCACAGAGAGGGAGGTCACAGTGGCCAAACTCTACTCAACAAAGCAGAGAGCTGATGAAATGGCCCTTGACTATATTAAGAGGTGGAGGAACCTCGACATGAGGTGCAAGCGGCCCCTGCATCAGGAGGACGCTGTGCAAATATGTAAGCAGAATCTCAGGAGAGAGGTCCTCGAGAGAATGATAAGGATGGAGATACAGTCATTCGACCGATTGAACAATGTCATGGCCGAGGTAGAAGCTTTCCTGGCCAGACCAGCACCCACCCCCGCCGTTGGTTCAACTCAAAAGGGCAAAATAGTGGAACGGCGCCAGATACCCAAAGAAGTAAATGCTCTCGACATCAAGACGTTCGAACAACAGAAAGACAAAGGCAAGAAGGCGGCTGCCCTCCAGCTGGCCAAGATCATAGATGGCAAAGAAGGTCCCTCGTTGCGGGAGAAAATGAAGAAAGTATACTCCTTCCCAAGGGACAAGACCAGGGTTCAGTCACCACGGGAAACGGGAGTGCACGGTGTTTCGGCGACTCGCTAGTGATCTCGGCTCTTGTGTTTGTGCTTGCGACTTAGGTCCGAGGGCATACTGCCTATTTGCTGCCCACCCCCTTCTTTGTGTCACATCACTTGTCCTGCGTACACTAGGGCTGCCACTACCCATGGCTGGCCCTCGTGACCTTCTCCTTGGTATGGCATCCACCGGACCTGTCAAGTAGGCAATTGCATTAGTATTCAAGCAGATAGTCGCATTTGCATAAGACTCAAGTTTAGATCGTACCGATGCATAAGGTAGAGTGTCGATGTCATCCTGGATCGACTGGACCTAGTGACGTAAGGAGCCCACCTCCTGAACTGCTGTCCATCATTGTGCAATGGGCACCCGATGCCGGTGCACCTCCTGCCCTCTCCCCAGTCTATGGAGGTACACATAGGCCCACACCTGCATTGTATTTCATCAAAGTGTCAGCATATAGCATTTAAGGAATCATATAGCAATTGCACAAGCATTTTACAAATCAAGTCATACCTGAAGTAGCGGGGAGAATCCGCCGTGCATCGTGCGCCAGCTGGTGGAGCTGAGTGTGTCGAAGAGGAAGGTGAGTACCGCCTCACCCCATGCATACTCATCGACGCGGTCTACCTCCTCGAGTAGGGGTAGCAGTCTACAGCTCACTCCGTCCACCCAAGTGGCAAATAGCAGCTTGCCAAACATTAACATCAGGAATCACTGTAGGACCACGTCTGCCTCCAGTCCTCGCTCCGCTACCACCTGTGGTCGTGCCCGGTCAATTAGGCACCCCAAGTGCTGCTCGGGCAGCTCTCCAACTGCAACCCCGGCTCCTCGTAGTCCCAAGCTCTCCTGTAGTCTCGCTCTCGATAAGGTCGACGAGTGACGCTCTGGTCGGTGTAGCACCAAACCCAACAGCCTCTGGGCCAGCTCCTGGTAGTCAGTCAGTGTCCTCCCACTCACCAGCGCTCCATGTACTCGTAGCCCGGTGATCCGCGCCACATCCTCTAGCCTCAGCACCATGTGTCCCCACGGGAACACGAACGTCCGGCTAACCAGATCCCACTGGTCATGTAATGCGTACAGTAGGGCTGTGTCTAATCTCGCCACCTCCATGCTGAGGAACTCTCCGAACCCCATGGTGATGAGCCGCTCCCTCTGGAAGCCTGGCAGTGCCAGGTACACTGCGCGGACCTGGACCCATGAGATCTGTGTCTGGCATTTTCCCTGCATACATGTAAACAGTTTACATCAGCCATTCATTTCATAATAAGTCATGCATTGCACCCAAAAAATATAAAAAAAAATGTAGTTTATTAGGGTAGCGGCCACCACAGGGCCGTTTTCCATGTCTTTAATGGTCTTCTGTTGACCGTTTGTTATCCCCGGCGGTCACCATCGGACCGTGTTTCAATTTCTAATAACCCCCCTCATTGATCCTTGTTTAAACGAACATCCTCTGACCATTTTTACTTGGCGGACGATCTATTGGAGACCGTTGGGTTTGTTAAATAGCCCATCTTGGACCGTTTCACCTCTCATGCATCCATTCCCACACTACGGCTTGGTGAAGACCGCTCTGGTCGCTAAGCAGTCTTGTTCAGACCATTCTATCCCCCATGGTTTCATTTCTAATGGTCATAGGCTGCCGCTTAGCATTACTGCGATCTAATTTAGATCGTGTTTATTTCCCTAACACCCTTACTGTTCAACTCCTATTAAGAGGTCACCCATGGACCCTTTTAGCCTTTTGGGTGGACTGGTTTGGGTTATTTTTTTATTCCAAAATGGTCCTAGGTGGACCATTTTATGTTTCTGGGAGGTCCCTGTTAGGACCGCATTTTACTAGCCATGACGAACGGCGTTCGAACTCCCTCCCCGCCGTTGGCAACGGCCCTAGGGGCCCTACGACTATTCCTAAGGGGTCGTGTGCCCCATTTCCTTCACCTTGGCTAACATGCATCAATTAAAAATGAAATGGAGGGTTTTTTCTGGGGGCCTACCTCGGAGGTCCTGGCCAGTTTCTCCACCGCCGCCTCTGGAGGCACTCCTACCTCCTCAGGTGCTCTAGCAACTATGGCAGCTGCTTCACCCTCGATCGCAGGTGGTGGAGGCACTTCTACGGCCGCTTTCGATGACAGCGCCACCTCCTCCAGCGGGTTCAATGGTGGCGGTGCTCGAGCTCCTTCACGTGCCATTCGACGCACTAGGACTTGCTTCTTGAAGCGCATTAGCCCATGGGAAGGCTAGGGGAATGGAGGGTGGCTCCCGGTGCAATGAAAATGGGGGGAGAATGAGAGGAGCTCTGTTCGGTGGCTCACGGTCAGGGAGGTGATGAAGGAATAAGATGATAGTGATCGATTTCTTTTTTTTTGAAACCGACGATCCAAATGCGGTCTAGCGATAGACCATTTATAGTTTCAGGTGGTCTGACTTAGACCGTCTCGATTGAAGGCCCATTTTGAGTGACAACTCGTCTTAAGAACGTCGGGGCAACATATCAGAGGCTGGTCAACCAAATATTCGAGGGACAACTCGGTCAGAATATCGAGGCCTACATCGATGACATGCTCGTCAAGACGCCGAAGGCTGAGGATCATCTTACCGACCTGGCGGAGACCTTCGGCACCCTCCTCAAGTAAAACATGAAGCTCAACCCCGCCAAGTGCGCCTTCAGAGTCAGATCGGGGAAATTCCTCGTCTTCCTAGTGACTCAGTGCGGGATTGAGGCGAACCCCGACAAGGTCCAGGCCATCTTGGACATGCAGCCACCCACTTGCATTAAAGACGTCCAGCGTCTTACTGGACGCATCGCCGCACTCAACCGCTTCCTCTCTCGGGCAGCCGAACGATGCCTACCCTTCTTCAAATTGTTAAGGGGACCCAAAATGGCATCTGCTATGTTCGCCTGGGATGAGGAACGTCAGAAGGCTTTTGAGGAGCTCAAGGAGTTCCTGACCTCACCCACGGTATTATCAAAGCCAGTTTCGGGTGAAGCACTACAATTGTATCTCTCAGCAACTCCCTCCACTATAAGTTCGGTCCTAGTCCGAAATGCCGCGGGAGTCGAGAGGCGGATCTATTACACCAGCAAGGTGCTCAACGAGGTCGAAAGAAGATACCCTGCAATTGAGAAACTCGTGCTAGCACTGGTTACCTCGGCCAAGCGCCTCTGACCGTACTTCCAAGGCCATTCCATCGTCGTGCTGACCGGTGAACCTTTGAAGAAGATCCTCTCTCACCCCGAAGCCTCGGGACGCCTCGTCAAGTGGGCTATCATGCTCGGGGCTTACGACATCTCCTATTGCCCCTGCATGGCCATCAAGGGATAGGCCCTAGCAGACTTCATCGCAGAGAGCACGGTCCCGCTCGAGGAAGAACCTTCGTTCGCGCAAGGACCAATCTGGGACTTGTTCATGGATGGATCATCCAACTTGGCTGGTAGTGGTGCTGGCATCCTCCTCAAGTCACCCGAAGGAGCTGAGTTAATGTACGCCTTGAAGTTCAACTTCCAGGCATCTAATAATGCCTCCGAGTATAAAGCCCTCATTTCAGGGGCCAGGATGGCCTGATGACTAGGGGCCAAGCAAGTCAGAATCCATACTAAATCCCAGCTAGTCGCTAGCCAGGTCAATGGTGATTATGAAGTTTGGGAAGCTATAATGATTAAGTACCTTCAAATGGTCCGAGGGTTAGCCCAGTTGTTCGAGAGCTTTGAAGTAGTCCAAATAACTCGGGAGGGAAACTCCCGCTTAGATGCCCTCTCTCGCCTGGCCTCCTCCCTCGGCCCGGAAGGTACCCGATCGATCTTCCTCGAAGAGCTAGAAGAACCGAGCATCAAGTCTGAACTCATGATCATTGACCTGGCTACCTCGAATGATTGGCGGACCCCTTACATATCCTAGCTACGAGACTCTCAGGAGCCCCCCGACCCTCGGGAAGCTCAGAGATTGAAGTATCAAGCCTGACGTTTCATCGTCTTGGATGACACACTGTACCGAAGGTCTTTCTCCAGACCACTCCTTAAGTGCCTTAGCACCGACGAAGCCAGCCAAGCAATTCAAGAAGTGCACGAAGGCATCTACGGCGCGCACTAGGGAGGAAGATCGCTCGTCAGGATCTTGCTTCGGCAAGGTTACTGGTGGCCCACTCTTCAGCGCGACTGTTCGGCCTATGTACGAAAGTGTGACTGATGTCAACGCTTTGACCATCTGGTGCACAAGCCTACCTCGAAACTCGTTACTCTTACCGAGCCATGCCCCTTTGCTCGGTAGGGAATCGACATCCTGGGGCCATTTCCTATGGCTCAGGCCCAGAAGAAGTTCGTCATTGTCGCCATCGACTACTTTACAAAATGGATCAAAGATGAGGCTACTGCCAGAATCACCGAGATGGTCGTCTGGAGCTTCGTGTGGAAGTCGATCATTTGTCACTTTGGTATCCCCCAAGTGATTGTGAGTGATAACGGTCGGCAATTTGATTCTCACTGCTTCAGAGACAGATGTGCTGACCTAAATATTCACAACCACTTCACTTCGGTAGCCCACCCTCATGCCAACAGGCTGGTTGAAAATGCCAACAGGGCTATACTAAAAGGCATAAAGACCAGACTCGACAAGGCCAAGGGCAGCTGGCTGGCAGAACTATCGAGCGTACTTTGGTCACATCGAACTACTCCAAGAACGGCCACGGGTGAAACACCCTTTCAGCTAGTGTATGGCATGAAAGTCGTAATTCCACTGGAGATCGGCAACCCATCTCTCAGAGTCATCAACTTCTCGCCTGAGGTGAATGGCCAGAAGTTGCTGGAGAACCTTGACATGGCGAGTGAGATCCGAGAGATCGCGGGTATCCGAGCAATGGAATACCAGCGATGCCTTGTTCAGTACTACAATGCCAGAGTCTGAGACAGGCACTGTAGACATATTTTCCTTCCTTCTTTCTTTTTTCCTAATCCCTTGATTATATCAATGTAGAGTGAGGCGCAGCAGTGAAGCCACTTTCCATCTTGGACTGTGGGGTGGACGTAGATCTCGAGTCTGAGATCGAACCACTTAAAAACCCTTGTCTACTGTGTGATTATTTTTGTGGACTACATTGCCTTTTCGCTGTGTTCATTGCACAGTAGATGATTGCATAGGACCGTGTGAGAACGATTTTGGTGCGCCTCTGGTTAAGTGTCCCCTATCTTTCTAGCAGCGTTTTGCATTCTGCAATAATCTTTGTTCTAGCTAGAGGGAAATCTTTATTGGGTGACCGATCTATTCACCCCCCCTCTAGATCACCCTTTAGCTGTTCAACAGGCCATTGAAGGTTCTTCAGAGGAAGTCTCTTCGATGCCCGCCTATGTTGCTTCACTCATTGCTCTTCCTCTCCTGGTGAGGGGACCGGGCCTGGCAGTGAGCTTGGCGACGAGCCTAGCCACTTCTTCGGGGTCGGTAGGCAAAGCAGCATACCGACTGGGGACTCCTGCCATGTTGTAGGTGAAAATTCTCCAATTCCTGTTTCTTTTCGCCATCCTCCTTGACGGCTTATTTGGAAATACCAGTCTGTCGAAAACCAACCATCGGGGTGGCGCTTCCTCTGCACAGGGGACTGGCGTCGTTCGTCTGACCGGTTCCTTGATTTTACGCTAGGCACAGGTTGGATTTCTTCTCCTCCTCGAAAGGCAGAGGGCACTACCCCTAGCAGTCTCTGATGACCCATAGGGGTGCTACTCACCCCCCAGAGGTAGTTTCTCATTGCTTGCTTGATCCCTTCCCACTCCTGGTCGGGGAGAGTAGCCGATTATTGCGCGTTGACAGCGATAGCAGGATGAGTGTAAGTTGCAAACGCTAGGTAGTTAGCATGGGGACGACGCCTGCGACGTTGGCGGCGGGCATTTTCGGGCAGCGCTGGTGCAGTAACTGTCGTTTGGTGGGTCGTGGCCTTCACCTCGGCCCTTTCATCTCTTTGGCCCTTTCTGCGGTGGGTGTAGCTGGGGCTCGCCTGGGCAGGTGCAGTGGGCTGGGCTTCCCTGGGAACCCAAATTTTCTTCAGCTTGGCCGACTTGTGAGTCGGCGTGTCCTTTGGTGCCGTAACTGAAACGGCAGGCTCCATCTCTTCCTTCTTCTTTTCCAGTCCCTGGAAGGAGTTGCGGACTGGAATAGCCGGCACGATACGGTCCAGGACCACTTCAGACCTCTGTCCATTCAAATGGACTCGGATGGTCCCGACAGTCATAGACTTACTGGTGTTGGAAATTCGGTGCCCCGTGGCAGCACCAGCGTTATCCCTTCAGAGCCTCCGCCGATGGGATGTCGACCCCGAGTGCGATGGACCGGTAGCCTGGTGCACATGGTGCCCGTTGCAGCCCAACGTCCTCGCCGTAATGTTGTTGCTGTTCTTGGCCACAGCTCGGCTGGTAGTAGCTTCAGTGGCTCCCAGGATGGGAGCGCTGTGCTCGGGCTCGTCGGACGCTTCTACATCCAGGATGTTGACGAAGGCTACCCCAAGGAAGTTGGGGAAGCCCACGACCGGAGGGAAGCTCCCAAAGCAAAGTGGGATGGCGAGGTAGCCTACTCAGACGTGGCTCACCATGACTTGCGGGCCAAAGGAGACTGCCATTCTCGAGGTTGAAGTGTGATTTTTCTGCATTTGCAAAGATGAAACAATTAGCATTACAAGAAGGGGGCCGTAGGATCCCTAATTTTGGCAAAGAGATGAAGGGTAGGGAGTCCCACCCAACGTGCCAGACTTGTGGACACACTTTTCGTTAAAATATGTTCGTTTCAATTATTTATTAGGTTTATTAAGTGCGTGGGCGTGCTAGTCACCGAAGTGAAGATTTATTCGGGCTCCGAGGAACCCATGGTGTGCTCTATCTGACTTCGTCAGGTGATTGTGTGGTTCGGGTCGGGACCAAATCCCGTCGCGCCATAAAGGTCATGACGTCATTTACATCCCCCATACGAGGGAACACCCTTGATTAATTACCGAAACTAGGGGCCCTGCGGCCAAAAGAGTTAATGCTAATTGCAAAGGAAAGAGGCAGGAATGAATCACACAAGAGCCTGTGCCGAGACACGAGCAATCGGGCATATCGGCCATTCATAGACCCTTTCATATTCGAATGGGAGTCCATGTTGAGAATGCAGTGAAAACTGAGATAAATTCGTTCAGATGTCTACTGAGTACGCGACAATTTTAATGGTGATCCGGAAAGAATCTGGTTTGGCAAACGGGTCTGGTTTAATCAGAATGTCGGTCCGAGGTAAGGCCGGGTCGTGGCCATTTTGGGCTAATTCCCGAGACTCAGGCCCGGCTTATCGGGGCAGCATTATTGTCCCTTCAGCACCAGGTCATGGGGAGAGACGGGGCTGCAATATAGAATTTTATTATTATGATTAGTGGAGCCCCTGATTATATTTCTTTGCTGCCCATTTCCCCTTTCTTTTTATGCGTTTAGGGTGATCTCGCGATTTTCCTTCATTTAGCAAGTTCAGGGGGTGTGAGCCGTGTTCGCCGTTTCAGGTGACAGTTTTCAGTTTAGTTTGTTTCATTCGAACCCCTGGCATGTTTGGATGCCATCCCCGCTGATTTTAGCACATTTGGTTGTGATTTGGGGCCGATAGGAGTCCAGTTATCCTCGTGAGTCATTTTGGGTGATTTGTGAAAATCGCCCATTTCATGTCGTTTAGTGAGTGATTTGATCCCTTCTGACTTTTGGAAGGATGATAATGTGATTTCCAATGTATCCCCATCGTTCTGGAGACGATTGGGGCGTGAAACAGGGGTTTTCCACTAATTTTCTTGGTTTTCGAGTTTGACGTGGTAACGCGGAACTCCCCGGGGGCGCGTCTATTAACGCGCTATATCGTGCCACCACATTCATCTAAGAAGATGAACAGTATGTTGGTTAGGCGATTCGGGACGTGGTCCAAGTGTTGGATGCGATCCTGAAGAACGTGAGTCAGTCGCGATCTTCATTAACGTGCTCGAGGTCTTCACCATGATCTTATTTAACGTGCTTGAGTCTTGCACCGCATTCTACTCTTAACGCGCTGTAGGCTATGGCCGCGTTCATTAATGTGACCCTAGTGTGTACCACGTTAAGGGCATTGACGCGCTGTGAATGTTGGACGCGTTCTGCTGGCATCGCGACGCATCCTTTGGACGTGTTTACAAACACGACGCAGTCTTGCACCGCGTTCATGGTCTTCTATTTTTCGGGGTTTTATGTGAGTTGTCTCGGGCTCCGATGAACCCAGTGTTTAATGCCTTGTTGGCATTTGACTCGATGGATGCCTTGGGTATTCCGTGAGAGTCATATCTGTGTGTCGAGGGATCTCAGAAGAGTAGTCTCATCCTGAGCAATGATCAATGTTTTTCTCGTGTTTATTGGCTTGGCTTCGACCTCTTGGTTAGCCTATTATACATGGATGTCGTGGGTGTCCTATGAGGGCTGTGACCATGTTATAGGGTGTTCGAATGTGCCATTGCACCAAGTAGTGTCTTGTATGATTTCGAGGGTCATTATGATTTCTGGTCAACTCGGTTGTGACCCAGTGGTTGACACGTGACCTCATGAGTGTCTTAGTTATCCTGTATGGATCGAGACTCTGGTTTTGGATGCTTGGAGGTATCATCTTACCTTGATGTGCGTGCCTATCTAGTCTGAGGGCTTCGATGTTCCCTTATGTGCCATGGTTTGTGTTTCTTCATGGCTTTTGGCTTAGGGACTAGGCTGATTAACGATATGTTACCGTGATGTGTGACGATCTTGACCCGAGTTGTATGACTCAAGGATCGTTGTGTGCAGGTCTAGTTATCTGTTCTGAGTCAGGTGGTTGTTTGGTGTACTGCCTTGTGTTTCGTAGTGCTTGCGACAAGTGAATGTTTACCCTGTCCACACTTCGGAGTTTCTTTCTAAGAGTCTCTGTGTCTAGTGAGCCTCCACTAGTCGTAGCCTGACGACACTTGGTGTCGGCCCACCTGGGAGTTGTGGCAGGGCATGTTCCCGAGAGATAGTTTTTAGGCTAATTTTAGTGGGCTCCCTTACTTTGCAGTAGCATCCTACTGGGGGAGAAAACTAGCTAGAGGCCTAGCTCAAGGTATTGGGCTTGTGTATGCACACGTGGTCAGGGGCGTTTGGACGAGCGCCGACAGGCATGACCCTGACTAGTCACTTGTTACTATTGTTCCTTGTACTTGGTACAGTGTCTGAGTCACCATGTTCGAGACGAGTGTGAGACGCTTGAGGCGCTGTGTGAGACGCCAGTGGATGCATCTAGCTTTGCTTCTAGTGAGGAGGTGCTTCTGTCACATGACACTTGACTTGTGGTTTTGTGGTTTTGTGATCGATTCTCCATCATGGTTCCGTGGCTTGTGTAGCGGACATGACGGTGAGGTCATGTGTGTGCCGGTGTTTTGGTTAGTGTTATGTGATGCCTACACGTCTGTTGTAGCATGACGTGTTTTGGCAATGTAATTAGGGTTTCTTGAGATTAGTCTGGCATCTCCCTACCAATTGTGTGGGAAGTCGTGCCTTTCTCGATTAGGAGTAGTTTAGAGGGCCGAGGTTTTATCGACGGTTGTGGTTTCTTTTGTACGGCTCTTCCTCTTTTACTTCCGTGTTGTTACTCCTGCTCCTGTTACTTTTACTAGTTTTGTTCTTGTTGTTCTTACTGCTGTTACTGCTTTGGTTTCTTAGTGGGGATCTGCGGGACCCCTACTGAACCAGTGACATGAGGCTCAACCCTGACTTTTCAGGTGTGACTGCTCTTCTTCCTCGTGGTCTGGTGGTGCTGTTCGTGGTTCTTAGTTGTCACCTTTGCCAGTGTCGGGCTTCCCCTGACTTGAGGGTACGTTCCCTTTTCTGTTGTACTGTACTTGTCTTTCATTCGACTGGACTCTGTTAGCTGTTGTAGCTATTAGTTTTAATTTATTATAAAAATATAATTTTATTTCTGCTATTTTAGCAATCCTGATCAATGTTACTCTGTTGCAATCATCAAAATAGAATGGAATATGTTGTTAGCATCAAATCTAAACAACATATGCACAACACAGTAGAGGATGTAGTAGCCTACGCCGAGGGTCGGGTAGGAGGACCGGCCTTCCCCTGACTAGGGGTGGCCGTGGTGCTGGGGCCAGCTGGTCTTCGAACAGTAGGGTCCCTCGGCTGGGCAGGGTGGAGCATGCTCCAATGGCCACTATGGTCGAAGGTGCAGGTGTTTGACTGGCCATGGAGGGTGGCATCCCGATCGAAGAGGCAAGGCCTACCTAGAATGATGCTACCCACCTCCATAGGCAATACATCACACCAGATCTCATCGTGGTAGGTTTGGAACTACAAAGGCACCAAACATCGCAGCCTGACTGGGATGGAAGTAGAGTCCACCCAGGATATTCGATATGGGGCAGGGTGATCCACAAGCGTCAATCCGAGACAGGTAACCGTGCCCATGGAGATAGTGTTAATGCAACTCCCACTATCTATAATCACCTTACAGGCCTTTCCGCCCAACCTACAAAATGTGTGGAAGATGATGGTACGACGCCGGTCGTCACTCACCTGAGACTGAGTCAGGATGCACCTAACTACCCCTAATGGCACATCGTCCTGATACTGGGTACCCGGGACGTCAACTTGCTCTCCCTCCATCAATTCATTAAAGAACTCCTCTGCTAAGTCCTGGTCAGCCTCGTAACTGACCAGCACAAGCTCAGGTGTGGGGTTGCTGGCAGAGGGGGCAGAGGGGTCAGAAATAACAAGTGAGTCCCGAGTGGGACACTTGGCCGCATAATGACCAACTCCACCACACCTATAGCAACCGTCACGTGCCCCGGTGCCCTGGGATGTTCCACCGGTCAGCAGCCCCTTACCCTTGTCCTCATGATGGACCGGGGGTGTTGGAAGCAGGGGTCATGTTGGCACAGTGGGCTGATGAGGTCTAGGGGCAGGGACGGGTGCCTGCTGGCGAGGGGGAGGATCCCTCGGAGGGAGGGGGCGCCTTGGAGCAGTGAGGTCCTAGCGAGGGGGTTCCTGTGGACGAGCCATAGGCCACCGAGTGTAAGAACTGGGCGAGGTCTGAGGATTAGACCCACGCAGATAGGTGACCCCCTGGCACTGGATAGAAGCAAACTCTGCCTCAAATAGCTCCACCTCAAGAGCAACCTGATATGCGGCTTCCAGCGTGGTCACGTTGTGGCGAAAAAGCTCATACTAAAGGTGTGGCCGCAGACCACATCGGAAGCTGGAAACGGGCATGGAGCTTTCCTCCGAGACACCACATCGTAGAAAATACTCATCAAATTCGGTGATGTACTCGGAGACGGACCGATCTCCCTGGATGAGACTCTACCACCTATCGATGAGTCGCTGATGGTATGTGGTAGGACGGTACGTTTGTCAGAGTTTGACCTTCATCTCATCCCATGTCTCAACCTGGGGCTCTTGACGCTGAATCAATAGGCTCTCCACATTCTTCCAATAAGTCTACGCCTGCCCTAATAGCTTTATTTTCACGAATCAGACTCTTCAGTGGTCCGTCATCTCAAACCACTCGAAGTATCGATCCATCCCGACCTCCCAATCTAGTTAGACCTTCGAGTCCAAAGATCCGTCAAAAGTGGGAGGGTCCGCGCGAACGGTCCTGAGGATCCGCTCATCCTCATCATCCCTCTGTGGTTGGTGACCACGTCGGCATCGACCATTCCCCTCATAATCATTGTTGGACTCGTAATCCTCAAAATCGGGGGCACGCGCCGTCGTTCCTCAGCCCTTAGTGGGCCGGGCTAGGCAGTAGGCGCCTGAGGGGCCTGAACAGCTCCGGGAAGCTCCCGACGGGGTGTTCTCTCCACCCTCTCTAACCTTCCAACCAGACCTTAGACAGATCGATCGGAAGCCTCAGTGCGGTCCTCCATGACCTTGAGTTGGCTCTCCAAGTGATCAGTATGCTCCCTAAGAGTCTGATCAGACCTATCCATGTGCTCCATGAGTTGAGCCATCATGCCCTCCACAGATCGGCCTCCCTGGATGGCACCTCGGGGTTCACTCATAGTGTCAGGGTGATGGTACTGAGTACCTCCACGAGTGAGCATACAAGGGGACCTAAAGGGAGCTAAGGGGTGACTCACTAAGACCTATCTAGATGGACCAATGTGAAATAAAGAACCTAGACTCAACCAATATCCAGTACGTGGTAGAGATATCGATCCGAAGACCCAACTCAGGCAAGGATGCTACCTTCCAAATAGGCGTAACCTATCGTTCCGACAACACCTTTTCATATACCAGATATAGGAATGGAATGTAACTCCTTGGACAAGACTACCCTAAACTCAACCTCGCTCTGATACCAATTTGATGTGGGATGAAATGAGACTTGATACCAACTAGATGCGAACCTAAGACTCTAGGCGATGACGCAACTAAATGGACAACGCGACCAACGATGAAGCAAAATAACACCCAAAGAGCTCCTGAGAACATGATCTGGCATATGATCACTGATATCATCACTGTGTACTCTGCTGTCTATTCAGAAGCTGTTTAAAGGCATCTTCAGTGCTAAAATATGCAGTTAGAAATTGGTCGCCAAGAGTTTTTAATGTTCATCGCACTAGTGTTCCAAAAATTTGTTTTGCCATATTTGGGACGGATTTTAAATTGAAGATTTGTTGACCTTTCACAAACTTTGGCCTAGTTATTCTGATGGGTAGTTTTGAGGTTGTTGTAGCTTCAAACGAACATCTCCAAATTGGACCTCCCTAGATGGGGGGTAAAATAGGGTTGGTGAGATGCAAGTATCCAAATCCAAATGTAACTAGTCACAACTTGCATTTGTCATGTTGACAGTGACGGCCAAAAGTGGTTTTTAAAGTTTTGCCAAAGTTGGTCTTTCTTATATTTGACTTTGAAAAGATGCAGAACTACAGCTTGCTTGTCAGCTTAGAATTCTTTTCAAGAATATGGAAACATGACTAGAGCTTATGCTAACTTATTTCTTCCTGTTGTGTGTTTATGTGTGTGGTTTGCATGATGTGGGGCATGGAAGGGTGAAGTCCTACATCTTTGAGACGTGTTCACTTGAGAGAGAGAGAGAGAGAGAGAGAGAGAGAGGCTCTGAGTTTGCTCGTGTTTATTTTGATTCACACATTGGCATATCTAGCACTTTTCCTTGCTTGTATTATGTCGCTGAACACTTTTGGATACTATTCCTGCTAAAATTTTCTCGTTTTACTTTATTCATGTGATAGTTCTGGGCTTCCTGGTTTATTTTGTGCTGCGAGGATATGGTCCTTATAAAGTCATGTATTGAGTGAAAACATCACAGCCTGGTAACATAATTGCAAGGAAATTGAGTAGTTAACTTTTATGTTTGAAGGGCGCAAAGACGTGAAGGAGATTGCAAGGCATGCTACCCACACCATTTTAGCAGCGTGTGGGTTTCAACATCGACAGAGATTGGTTACTACGATCGTTCAGGTACCATCCCACTGTGTGCATCTTGCCGATGGTGATCGCGCAAGCCCGGTTAAAGGTTGTTGTTCGTCATGTTTCACCTCCTTCGTGGAACATGTGGTGCAAGAAATCTTGGATTTGAAGCTTCGATCAGCATGATTGTATGCATGATACAAGAGCCCCATTTTGTTCCCCGTTTAGGTTTTTCTTTACTCATACTGTTATTCATCCAATTATTTAAAGCATTAATGAGCGGGTGGGTAGACCACATTGCATTTAGCAGACTGCGCAGATGAATAAAATCCTCTCTCTTGATTACCCCACCCTAAAAAGGGGAAAAGGAACAAAGAAGACGTAACGTCACCAGTCAACCATGACACGATATCGCTCTAACCAGTCCATGCCTAGAATCGCATCGTACTCGGCCAACTGCAGTGCATACAACTTCGCTGGCAACTGCCGGTCATTGACGATAACAGGAGAATCTTCCAGAGAAAATGGAGTGGACATGAAATCTCCGGAGGGCAACTCAACGAGCAGATCACAAGACGACTCAGTCACCGGCTCCACTAGTCGAGAAAGGAAATCCTCATAAATAAATGAATGAGTGGCACCTGATTCGAATAGCACATGAGCAGGACGACCAAAAATCAAAATTGTACCTTCTACAAGATTTGACGCAATTGCTTCTACACGAGTGATATGCGTGATCTGACTTCTTGGCTTCCGACTAGAGACCGCAGAAGATTGCTGGGAAGAAGCAGGAACTTGCAAAAATGAGTGCTGCGGCTGGGTGACCTGCAAGAACTGTGCCAGAACTGACTTCATCGGGTAATCTCGAACAACGTGACCTAGCTGATCACAACGATAGCAAACCACTGGCAAGGAACAAGGTACACCAGGATGACTGCCACCACACCTCAGACATGGTCTCAACTAACTCACTTGAAACTCACGGCGCTGCTGATACAGAGGAACAGGCTGCTGAACTGAATTAGGAGACACCAATTGTTGCTGCACAAAACCCGAAGATGCTTGACGGTTGAAACGCTTCTTAGATTTTCGAAACATCTGTCTCGATAGACCACCAGAAGTAGCCATGACAGACGGAACGCCAAGTGCTTACGGCTAATAGGGCTGCTGGAATGGCACAACCGGCTGAGCAACACTAGACTGAGAGAACCCTACAGACCTCACCAAATCAGGCTCAACCGTGACCGCTGCCTGATATGCACCATCTATGACAGTGACACGGGTAGCAAGAAGTGGCACTCTCAACTCGGCTCGCAAATCTCGGAGAAACTGCTTAGTCTTCAAGGCTTCATTAGCAATAATATGCGGTGCATACCGACCCAACTCGATGAACTTGTTCGGATACTGCAACATGGTCATCTTACCCTGCACCAGATCCAGAAATTGGTCCATCTTATCCATGCGAAGATAGGCCAGACTATAGGTACGCTCGAAGGTAGTCACGAACTCTGTCCAGGTGATCTGATGAAGTGGTCGGGAACGGAATTCATCGGTGGAGGTAGGGAGATGGACCGCCACTTCGTCCTCTACGTTTTCCCTGTAATTTTGCGTAGATTGGTGCTTGATCGGGGGAGATCGGGCCAGTTTAGTTAAAATCATAATTTTTGGGGTTTGTAGGGTTTGCCGAAAAATGGCAACCATTCTCGATGTAATTAGTGTCAAACTAACCGCTGGGATGTTAGGATCACAACCCCACCAATTTCGTGTCGATCTGTTGTCATTTTGGGCCGGTAGGAGTTTAGGAATCCTGGTGACTCGTTTTGGGTCGATTCGTCGAAATCGCCATGATCTCTCGTTTTAATGCATGCATGTGATGTTTTTGGCCTCCAGGGGTTCTTTCCTGTCATGTGGCTTTGTTTTCCCTACGCTTCGGCATGAATGGGGCATGGAACAGGCCGATTCGGCCATTCCATAGTTTTAATCACCGGATTTGTGCAATGGTCTTTCTAGAGACCGTCACAAGCATAACGGTTCCTCAATAGACCGTTATATCTCGTTCGTCATTTTTTCATCTTTTGAGGTCATGGAGTGTGAAGGACTAGATCTGGTCTGTTACAGGAGTATAACGCACTAGTCTAGGTGCAGTATGCTCGGGTGGTTTTCGAGGCCTGCTACTGTTGTCAGTCCCTCGACGATCGTGTTGCCTCATAGATCGTGTCAGTCGATTCACTCTAATGGATCACTCCCAGTGCGTTATGGTGAGGTAACTCACCTATGTGGGTCCGTTACGTTGTGTTTGACTAGCGTTTGACTGGCTATGGTGGTTGGTGTGACGCACCAAGCCCCATGCGCCATGTGGCTGTGGCGGACTCAGTTGGGTCCATTATATGCCTCTTGTCCGTGTTAGTGTTTTGGGTCTGTTGGCCTTAACACCCCTATTGTGGTGCATTAAGCTAGTGCAACGCACCTATGGAGGTCCGTTACATGCGCTTCATTTAAATTTTGGTCTGTTGGCCATAACGCCTCTATCTTGGTGCGTTATGCTAATGTGGCGCGCCTGTTCTGGTGCGTTACATGGTTTGTAATGGATTTCAGGTCTGTTTGCCCTGGCTCCCCTTCGTTTGTGCATTATGGTAGGTAACGCCCCTATGCTGGTGCGTTACAGTTCTGTTGTTGGCCGTGATGGTCATCATCCTGTTCTATGTGTTGGTCTATCTTTGGTTGTGTTCTATGGTGGTGTTTGTTTGTCAGTAGTTTCTGGATCGGTTGATTTAGGTGACTGGGTGTGGTCTTTTTTTTGACTACGATAGTACCCTAATGACTCAATCTAGAACTACCAGTGTCTTTGTCTCTGGTCTTGCAGCGGCTTTCCTTGATTACTGGGTTCGCCTAGCGATTGAGTGATGGTTCACTTTGCCCAGAGTGTTGTCATCATCCACCGCTTCGGTTTCTGCTTGTCTTGGCTTGATCTCATGGTTTGCCTGTGACCCGTGGGTGTCTGTTGACATCCTATGAGGGCAGTGACCAGGATGGGATGGCCAGGAGTGCTTATGCATGCTGTGTGTGCATCTGTGTGTATGTGTTGTGTCAGGTTTTGGTCAACCCTGTGAGACCAGGGGTTGATAGGTGACCTTATCTGTGTGTCGACGATTCTATCCAGCTCGAGACAGTGTCCGAGATGCCTCGAGGTATCATCTTACCTCAGTTTGCATGTCCAGATATGCTGAGGGTTCTTGGTGTTTTCTCGGGTCTCTGTGAGTCATTTCCTGCGGAGCGTCGTTTCCTCTGGCTTAGGAGTAGACCGATTGGTGACTTGTTTCACTGTCTGTGATGATCTTACCGCTGAGTCATCTGACTCAAGGATCGTTACGTGAGTAGGTCTAGCTACATTATCCGGAGTGGTCGATAATTTTTTATGCTGCCATTGGTGCTTCGAAGTATGTGCGATAATGCTTTCTTGCCTGTCTGTACTTCTGCACTTGTGTTTTGAGTCTCTGTCTCTTGTGAGCCTCCACTAGTCGTAGCCTTACGGCATGCTTCGGCGTGACGGCTCTTGTAGCGGGGTAGTTTCTCGGTTTATGATTCTTAGGCTAGTTCCGTGGGCCCCTCGTCAACCATAGTGCCCTTCGGAGGGGGAATACTAGCTAGAGGCCTGGCTTAGGTGATAGCCAGTGTATGTACACGTGATCAGGGGCTTTGGACTTGCGTCGTTAGATGTGACCCTAACTAGTCGCTCGCGTTATGGTACTATTCTGGTTCTGTAAGTGTCTTGATCTCGGCCTAGCCCTTGCGGTAGGTGACGTGGACAAGACGCTAGTAGGCGTAGCATAAGACGTCAGTGGACGCAGCTGGCTATTCTTATGGTGGTGAGGCACTCCAGTCACGTGGCACGTGACTCTCTGTGGTTCTCTTCGTGTTTTCTGTGCGTCGTGACCTTCCAGGTCAGCCCTCTAGCGGCTACACTCGAGGTCGGTGTCCTATCGCATGCACGACATTCTAGTCATGTGTGGGGCAGTGTGCACGACGTTCTAGTCATGTTGTCGGGCTAGCAGACTAGGGAAGAGAGGAGAAGATGATGGAAACAGGATCAGATGGAGGAAGGTACACCACCCAAGGGTGGGAGCTGAGCAGAAGAAATGATGAATAGAAAGGAGAGGAAGAAGAAGTGGACCCCTGGGTGCACAACTGACGGCCCTTGAACTTGCACCATCGCCTCTTCTTATCTGAGACCGGCTTGTAGTGGACCTGCCTAGCATGAACTCGGACCTCCGAGCCTCTTGACTTGAAATACCTTTTCAAATAACGGGTCCACCTGGTAGACGGCCTAGCCCGACAATGAACATGCAGCCTTGTTGGGACGGATACCCCTGGACCCCTGGTGCTAACAATATGTGGACATTGTTGAACAAGTGACTCCTTAGAAGGATGAATATTAGACAACCATAGTGTTTTGTCTCTCGACACAAGCAACATGAGATTCGATAGCTCCACTCGAAAATCAGCCTTGAAGCATAACTCCCTTAATAAAAGAGCAGGACGGGACTGAGGAAGAGTAATACACGGCGTTGACATGGCCGGCGTACTGATGAACTAAGAGAAATTGCATAAGGTGTGCAAAATGTCGTTGGGAAATGCTGAAAATACGGCGAATTGCCCCTTAAACATAGAATTCATCAAACTGTTGGCGGTTGTATAAGTTAGCACCATACGGGTAGAGAACCCCTCTCAGCCAGCAATCTGAATAGCAATAGAGCGAGAGGTAATAACATCATCAATAAGAAGACCCTTGATGAGCAAAGAGATTGCGACCAGCCTTGCTTTTGAAGAGACCGGCACCAATGCAAGGGTACTCTTCTTGACAACCATCATAGGCAACATTGGCTTATCAACCCCAAAGTAGCCAGAGATCGAGATGTAGACCGGCATGCGACAGATGAAATCTTGAATCTTGAATTGAACAACCGGTACTGAATCATCTTGACTTGGCTCATCGTCTCCCTGGGGACCAGACCCAAGGGGCACCAAAGGTAATGCACACCCGCTCCGTGGGGTGGAAGTAGGTGGAGAAGAAATGGAGGTAGGAGGTGCGATAGGTAGTGGAGGAAGGATGGTGGCCACGAGAGATTCAAGTGCGGGAGGAGGCAAAGGTGACAAGGACAAAGTGGTAATGATAGGCTTGGGTGTAGGCGGAGGCAAAGGTGAAGGTGTGGCTTGCTCAGGCTCGAGCGACGAAGGTAACGGCGGAGAAGATGACAAAGATAGTGGACATGGGTTAGGCAATGGAGATGGTGATGGAGGTGGTGATGAGGGCAATGGGGATCGAGATGGAGATGGAGAAGAGGGAGATCGTGGTGCCCATCATCGACGTATCGGCACAATACATCGAGCGGCATTGGAGATAGAAGTAGTAGTGAGGGAAGTGGTGGAAGTGGTGGTAGTAATGGGAGCGGAGGAAGTAGAGGTACTGGCCTGAGCAAGAGCTTGGGTTTCTGGAGGTGATGGAAACAAGGTAGGAGATGGAGATGGCGTGGGAGATGGAAATGGCGTAGGAGATGGAGATGGAGATGATGGAGTAGGTGCAACACTAGATAAAGGATCACGGGGGTGCCCCAGGTCTTGTAGTGGTGGAGACGGCTGCCTGGGCGGCGCTTCTTGTTGTTGCTTGCTGCAAAGATCTGAAATAACTTTATGCATGGCGGCCCAATCAATCCTCTACTGATCTTCCAGATCATAAAGATAATCTTGGAACTAGGGGCAATTCTCAACCAAATGCCCCTGCTGGCGATGAAAATCATAGAACTGGAGCATATTCCCGATCGCAGGTTGGCAAGGCACAACCGGAGGGAGCGACAATGCTTGAGTGGCCATAAAAGCCCTAAAGATATTAGTAAAAGACTGGCAATAGAGGGTGAGGAGCCCACTTCGGGAAAGGCAGATGCCAAGGGGTATGGGATGAAGGTGGAGAAGGTTGCGTAGGCAAAGGCGCATGGCCAGTGGAAGGACTAGGCAATGGCATATGTGAAGCGGAGTGGGAAGGTATATAGTGGATGTCATCCACTTGCTCGAGAGGTAGTGTTCCCTTGACCGGGGGTGGAGGCAGATGCGGGTATGAGGAGGCAGAAGGTTGACTCATGGAAGGTTGACTCGTGGAGGGTTGATATGCGGAGGGTGCGATGTAAGTGGAAGGCTGATATGAGGTGGAGTGCGGGTAGGTGGTAGATGTGGAAGGCTGACTTGTGGAGGGTTGATATGTGAAGGGATATGTGGAAGGCGAAGTGTAAGTGGTGGTAGATGATGGAGGGGACTCGGGATCAATGGAACTTTGGAGTTGTTGGCGGATGAAGTGGGCTCGACTATAGAGTTATTTCCAGGAGGTGATATCATTAAGGGCTAAGATGAAGCGATACTCCGGCGTTGCATTAGAAATCAGCATCTTGATTAGCTCTCTCCTCGGAATGTGCCCCGGGACTTGTGCTGCCAAGCAATGCTAATGGTCGGCAAAGGTGCAGAATTCCTCGCCGGGCTTCATCATCTCATGGGACCGCGTCTCCCACTCCACGCCTGCGAGCCACCCATCCCCCTCTCTCTGTCTTTGCCAAACCACCTCCCAACGCCATCGCGAACCCCCCACGAAAATCACCACCCACTCACACTCCCTTCTCATTTTTTTCCCTCTCCACATATCACTCTCTTCTCCCAACCACCCAGTAAAACCCGACGGCATTCCCTCCATTCCATCCTCTCACCTTCCCACTGCAGCGAGACCCCCTCCCTCCGGCGAGCCCCTCCGACCACCGCGGCCACACCCTCCAACCACCGCGGCCACCACCCATACCCCCCACCGGCACCCCCTCCGGATGCCACCCACAACCACTCCCGCTCACCTCCTCTCCTCCACGAACGTAAACCCCTCCCCACGACACAACCTCGCTCCCCCCGGCTCTCTCTCTCTCTCTCTAACTGCACTCCCAGCCGCAGCCACCTTTATCCCTCCCCCTCTATCCACCACAACCCCATCGCAGGATCCCTCCCTCTCCCTCATCCTTTCCTAAACTAGTCACCCTCTCACGGACGGCCCATTCACTCACCACCCTCCTGCCAGACCACTCTCTCCCTCTTCCCACTTCTCTCATGGACGACCCCTCGCCCTCACCTCCACGCCTCCCCCTCTCACCAGTCAGTGGCCTCCCCTCCACCATCTCTCCCTCTCTAGCCGCGAACCACTTCCCCCTCCACCGGCTAGCCACGGCGACCCAGCGCTAGCCTCCGGCCACCCGCCTGCCTCTCGTCCGACCGTCGCTTCCACCACTGTCGGAACCCCCGCTTCCTTTCTCGCCCTCTCACTCTCCTTGCATGCCCCACGCCCGGACCCCTCCTCTCACAGAGCCTGCTCACCTAACCTCTCCTCCTCTCTCCCTTTCTCTCTCTGCTAACCACGGCAACACCCCACTCCGCCCTCAACGTCACCCCCTCTCTCACCTTCGCATGCGTCAGCACCCTTCCCTCTCCCTCCTTTCCTCCATGCTAGCCCCAACCACCCCGGCCAGCCACCGCCATCATCTGTTGCGACCACCGCCTCTGACGAGCTCCCTCCGCGACCCCCTGTGCCTCCCCGATGCCAGCGGACCCCTCCACTTTTCCCACACTCACTCTCTCTCGCCAACCCATATAGCCACTGGCAGACCTCCCCACTGGCCCTCCATCTCACACCCCACTCTCCTCTCTCCATCCCTCCTCCTCATCACCCTCCACCGTCCGTAGCAGCCCCGTCGCCATCGAACCACCCCCCCACTGCAACCCGCCGCGGCAGCCTGCCGGCCTACCTCTCCCTCCATCTCTCTCCCTGGTAGATTGCAGCCCTGCATCGCCACCGTCGGCCACCTCTAGCGCCACCCTCCTCCGCATGAGCCCACCCCCAGCCGGCCATACCATGCGTCCCTCCTCTCCCTCTCCCTCTCTCTCTCTAACGCCCACGCCCACGTTGCCACTGCCGCCACTACCGCGACCATCGCCGGCCATCTCTTCCTGCACCCACGTCCGCCATCTGCCCGCGAAGCCCAAGCCGCCGTCGACAGCACCTTGCCGCACTGACGTAACCACGGTGCAACACGCCCGCGACCTCTGCTAACCCCCACCGACGATGCCACCTCATCGCCGCAGCACCCTCCGCTATCACCTCCCACCTCTTAGGCATCACCTCCACTCCACCCTCCTCTCCCCTCTGTTCTCTCCCACTGCCCCTCACCTCATCACAGTCCCCCCGGTGCAACTCCTCCACTGTGAGCCCATCACAGTCCCTCCCTACGCACACCCATCTCCCTACCATCACCCACCTCCGGTGCACCCTCTCCTCTCAAGCCCACCTCCGGTGTACCTCCCTCCTACTCCACTGTCGTCGTCGAGTTAGCCTCCCACCGTCAGCCACCGCCGACGTCCACCATCGTCGCGAACCACGCCCAGCCACACCAACGACGCCGTCGTCCACATGACCGTGCGACCCACCTAATTACTCCACGCCCGTGACCTCCTGCTAACCCCACTGGTGACCACCTAGCCACCCTCACACCACCTTGTCGGCGTCACCACCCCACTCCACCGCCGGCCTCCTCATTCCCTCCGTCTCTCTTTCTCCCTCTCTCTTCCCCTCCATCTCTTTCTCTCTCCCTTCCTCTCTCTACTCTATCTCTATCTCTCTCTTCTCTCCATCTCTCTCTCTCTAACTCACGCGCACACACACATGGCCATCCACTCTCTCTCACAGTTTCTCTCTCTTCCCCCTCTCACGGTCTCTCTCTCTCTCTATCCATCACACACATTTATTTCATCTCATTTTTTATGTGTGTTCATTGCTCTTAAGCCCTCACTCCTCTCTCTACTTCCATCTTGCCCCCCTCCATTTCTACTATTTACTTTTACCCCCTTTTTCCCCTCACCATCTCCTACCTTTGTTTGTATTATTATTATTTTTCTTTCTTTCTTTTCTTCTAATATCTCTCTAAGAAATCAAAACAAAGGGGCCCTCTCTCTCTCCCTATCTCCGCCTAAACCCTCCCTCCCCCACTCCGTAAACAACCAAAAAAATATTTTTTTTTGGTTTTTGGTTAGGTTTATGCGGACCAACGTCAACCCGTCAACCTGGTCCGCCTAAACCCTTCCATGACCCTTCAACTTCCCCTATAAAAACCCCTTAGAAGCTCAAGGGGTGGGAAAACGAATGCATGCATGCAACCTAGGATCGCTCAAGGCTTCAGCACAAGGCAACTAGTGCAGGAGCAAGGAGATTTGTGTGTGGGTGTGACTTGTGCATCGGCTTAATCATGCCGAGGGTATGTCATTCGTACTCCCCTCCTATGGCATTTTACCATGACACACGAGTCCATCCCTGCCACGCACGAGGTGCTATGATGATGGTGAATACTTCCTCTTCGGAGACAGCCTCTGCATGCCCATTAATCGCGGCCGTGCACATGTCATGACGTCCCACCTCCCGCTGTCACGAGAGCACACCCGACAGCTTCGGTCGAGCCGTGGTTTACTCTCGCCCAACCACCAGCTTGCGCCTTCTTCAGGCACCCAGTCTATGCCTCCCTCGACAACCTGAACACAGTCCCCGCTTCGAGGAGGGTCTCTGTAAAACATGCAAATATTTGCCTTATCTCACCTTGACCCGGGGACCGACTCACATGTTGGATTTGTCCCGCGGCTTGAGCCAGTTGTACCTTGGCCACTACGGCCCACCTGTAAGGCTCGTGCGGCCCTCATAAGTTATATCATTGCCTAAGCGAGTGTTCCGACACCCACGTTCAGGTCTCAACCTCCCCCATACCACTCAATGTAGGTGTTAAGTACATCCGGCCACTGATAATACCTCCCGGTCAAATGCAAACCCCTAGCTGCGAAGTGCCCACGCTCTCCATCCATGGCTTCAGATACATACAGACTTCTCTTCAGCACTTAACGAAGGTGTTTGGATTCAATCCGATGTAAATAAACACCGATTGCTTGCGACCGGTGGGGAAAGACGTCCAGTACACGACTCCCTACAATCGCCTGTGCACTCGCACCTGTAGAACCCTCTCATCTCTCCACGTGTCGCCCAACTCCCGAGCCCATGTGCCACGTCCTAGCGACGCTTCCCCCGTAGAACCCTTGGTTCCATAGGTGGTTGTCGAGAAATCAACTGGCACACCCGCACGCCAGCCTTGTTTCCCTATGTCCAGGAAACCTCTCGTGCCACTCGATTCCCCCTCTCAGCTCTCTGTAAAAGGCGAGTGCACGGTGCCACCTCAAGGCGGATATGGCCATAGGAGGGGGTGCCCGAGACTTGCTAGAATTCAGCACCTCCCCTATCACCTTATCCAACCCCCACAGTTTGGTCACCGTATACACCACCGCGCCGTGCCCCGAGGCCGATGGCCGGCCGAGAGCGCGGTGCGCAAACAAAAGGATGGCACGCCCGGTGGGATGTCTCCCACCTTCCTTCTTTTTACTGAAGAGAAAGCTTATGCCAGCCCTGAAGTCCTGGTGCCCTTTTCCTATCCTTGTAGGAGAGGTGGAAGAGAGCACTTGTTCGCACATCACAGTAGCTTCCAGGTTGTGCTTCAGTTGCTGAACTTCACTCGACGACTACCAACGACTGTCGCCTCCGCACCATCCAGTCCATCAGCAACTATGGCGACCGTCACCTACGGTCCCATCATCATCGCCACCCATACGCGGGTGGGTTATTTGGCGGTGCCGATTGCTTTTGGCAGTTTCTCCCCAGTCATCGGATCCCCCTACTTCTTGGGTGTGGTCCCCGTGGCTGCTTCATAGCTGCCCTCAGTCCCCATGCTCATCTCGCCAGCTTCCAGCTTCGGTAACTCGCTCGGGCGCCAGGCTAGGGCTTTCTATCATCGGCCCTTGTGGGGGCCCCGGACCAGTTCCTGCCTGAGAAAATGCCAGTCCCCGGGCCCAATCTCAATCAACTCCAGGCGTGGGTCCCACTCCCCGAGCCTCGGTCTGCACTGTAGTAGTTTGCTCGGGCCTACAACCCCAAGCCTCAGCTAAGTCGGCATCCTGTACGGGTTTCCACCCTAAGATGCCTAGCTCCCTAGCATCCTATTCGGGCGCTCAACCTCGAGCCCCAGCTCGGCTAGCACCCCACACGAGTCCCTTGACCCGAGGGCAAGTCTCCCCAGCACTCCGTTTGGGCCTCTCGACCAGAACCCCTATAGAGCCATTAGCCAACCCGAGCCTTCAACACCTGGTTCGAGGCCCCCCAGTACCTAGACCGGGGGCACAACCTTGGGATCCCACCAGGCCCGCACTCGACGTAGGTCCACTGCGCTGGGCTTCGGGCCTCTCAGCTCCACCATAGGGTTTTACCCCCCACTACTCAGTGACGCCGACTCTCAGTACGGACCTTCCTCGGTGGGAGCTGACAACCCCGGCGGTGGCCGGAGGCTCTTCACTCTGCCCTTTGATCGTGCCAGCGCCATGTATGGGCTCGCAACCTGTAGCACCCTGGTGTAATAACGAATAAAAATTTATAGGGATGTGAGGCCCTAGGGGAGAGTTAGGCTCTGATACCAAGTGTTGAAAGATGGATGAGCTAAAGATCTAGAGGGGGGGTGAATAGATCTACCCCAACAATTCGATCTACAGCAAACTAACACGATGTGGAATAAAAGACAAACTACTGCAGATACAAATTCAACTATCCGTGAGAGAATACTAAGATAATCTATAAAGATATAACAGACAAATCGATGCAGACTGTCAATTGACAAAACTCAGCTGAATTAATCAATCACAGAAATAGCAAAGTATAGCTAAATAAGGCAATGCAGATCAACAAATGTCCCACATCCAGATACGGTACCTGGCGGAGGCTAGCCACACGCAAGAGGTGAAATTTCAGATAGGCATAACCTATCTTTCCAACCACGCCATTTTATATACCTACTGGATGATAGACGCAAGCACAGATAGCAAATGTACAAACTAGATCTGAGATGTAGGTATGCTATGAGCGAACTTATCCATTCATCTAAACAGATAACAGATCAAAGAAGTAAACACTAAGAAAGCAAGCACATAAGAGACTCAGGAGATTTTTAGGTGGTTCAATTTTCAGCTACATCCACCCCACACTCAGACCAGAGTATGGATTACTGCTAATTCACAGCTTCAATCCATTGATCCATAGCTTTGAGGACCAAATCCCTACAGACTGCTGATTCACAGCTTCAGGGAACAAATCCCAAACTACTGAGCCTTACAGCTTGCTACCGCTGAGCATTATAGCTTCACTGTCTGAGGATTCACCCTCGCCCGCTGACACACAACTTAACAGAATTCAGAAAACAAAAGGAAAGAAAGAAATGAGGAAACAATGTAGCTCTCTTAGGAGTAGATTGACTCTGGATTTGATCCAGGAGTCAATTACAAAGACTGATTCACACCAACTCTCTTCTCCCTCACACTTACGATACTCTACTTTTCTTGATCTTCACCGTAGACTCTCCTTCTAACTTCTCCTTTCAGCTCTCAGCTCTCAACTCCCTTCTGCTTCGAAGACTTCTCCTCTCTCTCTGTAGATCTGCTGCTCTATTCCTCCTCTACTTAAACTGAGAGATCTGGCCTCTATATATATGCTCGTGGGAGATGGGTGCGTGGAAAACATGTTCCCGCCCAGGGAATTTTGAAATAGGCACTCCGCTAGAAGTCCACATGTTAAAATCTGCAGGCGCGCTATCCACATGGCTAGATCACCTTTTGAGCCTAGTCTTGGATCACGTGCCCAATCATAAGCACAGAGAAATCTAGGACCACGTGCCTCACTTAACTTTCATCCGCAAGTGTTCGAACTTGGTTCCCTTGGTCCTTTTATAGTTAGGTCCCTGTCAAGAGAATGAGAAGAATTTTATCAAATAGTATATAGTAATGTGACATATGTCTGACTACTGTAAGATAGCCCAACAAAAAGCGTGCACAAGCATGGAGATGATCAGACCTTGTATTCATAGGCTTTGATATGCCCAGCACATGTGCACTGACCTAATGTGTTGTCGCCAGCACATGTGTACTAACTTGAGTATGTTAATGCAGATGAGCACTGACCTAGATGTGAGAAAAAGAAATATGCACCGACCTAGGATAAGCACAGACTGGAATGTGAACAGACTTTCCAAGTGGTTAATACAAATGTGTACCGAACTTAGTATAGGCACAAGGCAAATGTGCACCGACCTTGTATAGACACAAGGCAAATGTGCATAGACTTCATATGCTCGCTATAAACTCTGCACCAACCTTATGCTCATTTCTTCAAAAACATGCACCAACCTTAGATGTAGTTATGAAAGATGTGCACAGACTTCATAATCGTTCTTCCAAAGTTTGCATCGACTTGATATGCATGCAGAGTAAATATGCAGTGACTTATACTTACGAAGTACAAAACATGCACTGACCTCTGTGTGCGAAGGACAACACATGCACTGACCTCTATGTGCAAAAGATAAAACATGCATTGACCTCCATATACACGATATAGAAGATGCATCGACCTTTATATGCATGAAAGAGAAACACGTGTCGACCATGTGTTCAGTCATGCACGATGTGCACTGACTCGATATGCATTCTTCAAAATCTGCTCCGACCTTTTGTGTATTTCTATAAAACATGCGCCGACCTTGTATGGACACAAGGAAGATGTGCACAGACCTTCTATATGCCTAATGTAAATGTGCATCGACCCTGTTATGCAAATGACAAAACATGCACTGACCTCGTATGCGAAGAGCAAGACATGCACCGATCATGTGTTCGTACACACACGTTGTTCACATACCTTATGTGCATGCATACAGAAAATGCACAGACCTTATATGCTGACATTCAGACTATGCACGGACTTGATATTCATGAAGGACAATTGTGCAAAAGCCTTTGACTGTAGCAACGCATCAAAATGAAGTCAATATATCATTGCCATCATTAAAACTTAGACAATCACACATTGAATCCAGAGGAGACACAACCCAACACAATCCTCCCTCTTCCCCATGTAATCTTCCAACTTACAAGAGAAGTTTGAATATTTTCCCATCCACTCTCTCCTCCCACAAGCCCTAGACCATCCCAAATAGGGAAACCACCATCTCTCTTCCCCTCCCTCCTAGTCCCAAATTTGTAGCACACCCTCTCCCCACCTGCTAGATCACCTTATTGCCCTCATTCTCCCCCTCCCTCACCTTGGTTTGCCGCTTCCCAGACCCCCTAACAGCCAAGGGTTGCCTCCACACCCTTCCCCTCCCTTTTCCCTCCCGTTTACCTCATTTCCCACCTCCCATCCTCAACCTACACTTCCCAGTTTACAGGCAGCAACGCACCAGCGACTTGCAGAGCTGACCATGACTTCATCCTGACGTTCCTGTGTGTAAAAGAGGCACAGTTGGAAACGGATCCCTGTCTTCTTCGTAACGGCAGTGGTCCCGACCCTGTTTGAGTTCGTGACTGCCAAGGAGAGTCGTTCTTCGTCGACTGCGTAGGATAGGTCTGGTCAGCAACCTGAAGTGACTTCCAGAAGCTCCTATGGCCACAAAATAATGATTCTCAAGGCCCCACTTGGCTGAGAGCATTGGCAACAAGTCCTCTTCCATGACCAATAAGTGGCACCCCGTTCGGCATCCGGAGCAGTGATTTCTCAATTTTCTCCCTTAGGTGTGCTGTTCTATCCACTCTGAGACTGAACAGACACCCGATCACTGTTCAGACTACTCTGCTCTACTCTGCTCCGACCTCCTATGGCATTCCCACGGATCTCATTTCGAAGAGGACTCGACAGCGGTTCTAACGACTCTAGCCACACTTGATTCAGAGTTTAGGAGCACTTGTAGCGGCCTTGACTTCCTACTGCTGTGGTACCGTAGCAGATCGAACCAGAATGCAGGGACCCTGTTTATGGTTCTTCCCTGACCAGCACCGCCAACCTGGGAATTCCCCAAAAATTGAACGTCATGCTAATCCAGTCCCAAAGCGTTTGCCACTGGTCTTGTCAAAAATTGAGTTTGGGAGTGGTCGTAGCGGCACCGACAATGACCGTCTGTCTCCTGTTCCAGAGCGCGGACAGAACCGACATCCTTCACTTAGTTCACTTCTATTTCATTTTTTCCTCCCCGCCTGGCCGACTTACCACCCCTCCCTATAGGAGGTAGTGTTTGAATGTAACTTTGACTTCTCTTCCCCAAGTTCAACCCCCTTGCATGGGGCATAGTGATGTAAAACCTTGAACAGGTAGAAGTTACACCGGCACGGCGTGTGGGGAACCCACGCTTCCCGGCTCACCCTCATCTTTAAACGGGACCGGTTTCTTCAAATCGGTCAAGTAAGTTCTCTACCCTTGCGCTCCTTTGGTTGTCATGTTCCTTCAATATTAGTTCATAAACTCCGCTAGTTTGTGAGAGTGAGCGCCCAGTCCTGAAGCCCCATTGCTTCTAGTGATTGCCATGGGAGAGAGTGTAACTCGTGCCCATTGGCACCCAGGCGGCCCCTTTGAATTGGGCCTCCATACCCTTAGAAAGTACCTTAGCCCTGCTGGCCCTCTACCGGCAAGGGTTCAGCCCCACACAATCTCGAAATGGTATCATCGAGTTACCCTCGGGTTTAGGTGAGTGCCGGGTGAGTAGGCCACCGATATCGGTCTGTTCGACTTGCGAATTGTGCCTGCTTATTTAAGTCCAAGGGTGTGTCACATCAATTGATATCAGAGAAAGTTTAGACTTGTCTCTATCAAGTCTAAGTCCTAGGGCCATTGCATTGAGTCAACCATCCGTCAACCCTTTCCCCTCCCTTGCATGTCCACCCGTAGTGGAGCCATGTATCGACCCGATCCATCCTCTTCGGTTCCTCCCATGGATCCCAATCCCCAACTCAACCAAGATGCCCGTAGGGAGGAACCCCAAGGTCAAATGGACCGGGTGGATGCCACACTTGCTACCATCCTTGCCCAACTAGAGTCCCTTTCCACTCGGCTTGCTCGGCTAGAAGAGCAAGAGCCCCACCCAAGGAACAATGGTCCAAGAGCTCACCCTCCACATGTTGAAATTGATAGGCAGGATAAGAATGTTGACCCCTACCATGACTATGAGAGGCCTCGCCACTACCAACCTAATGAAAGGCGTCCACGTGACGACCACCCAAGGAACAATGGTCAGAGAGCCCACCCTGTACATGCTGAAATTGATAGGGAGGATAGGAATGTTGACCCCTACCATGACTATGAGAGTCATCGCCATCACCAACATAATGAAAGGCATCCACGGGACGACCTGGACGACCCTCTCTTAAGGATGATCAAGATAGAAGCCTCAAACTTTGACGGTTCCCAAGAACCAAGTGCCTACTTAGAATGGGAGACCATCATGGACCAATACTTTGAATGGTATCCTATGTTTGACCTAAGGAGAGTGAGGTTGGCCAAGATGCACCTCACCAAATTAGCCAAGACTTATTGGCTAAACCAAGAGGGGTTAAGGAGGGACTATACTCACGGAATGGAATATAGTGCCAACGGTATATAACCCACATCACAAACAGTGAATGACAGGTTACTGTGAAAACTCCGAAATCAGGAAACTCAGTTAAATAGCGCCTTACTCTGGGTCGCCATTCAATTATACAGCGACTGTGTTTCGGTCGCTAATTCAATTTTTAATACAGTTTTCAGACAATTTTATTTCAGTAATTTTATAAATAGCGCCCTAGTCAGGGTCGCTGTTCAAGTAAATAACGACAGTGTGACTGTCGCAGATTCACATTTTTCAGAAGACTGTAATTAAAATATATTTTCCAGGGAAATGACGCCACTTGTCAGGGCGTTAAATTTAAGAATAGCGCCCTTGTCCAGGGCGTTAATTCAATTAGACTGTGTATGGCCATGAACAGTAGCAAATTTTATACCAGAGGACAATCAAGACAACAGAAGCATGATCAAGAAGGGAAAAATATCAGGATGTCAGGAACATAACCATGCAAGACTTTAGCTATCAAATATTCCAGTTATTAAATTTTAAAGATGGGTTGAACTACTAAATACAGGTGTAAATGACGCCTTTAAGAGGGTCGTCCGTCAAACGACGCCGTACTGGTAAGGCGTTAAATTACAGAATATTTAACAAGAATAGCGACAGAAACATAGGCGTTAATTAATTGACGCCTTTTATAAGGTCGCTAATACACAAAATAACGCCTTTATTAAGGTCGTTATTCATTTAGAAACAGGAACGATAAAAACGGTAACTGGGAACAATAACAAGCTAGATGAATGCATGCTTCATTTTATAGTTTGATCTAGTACTTGAAGATTTAGGATCCCTACCTTTGGGTGTTTGAACGGATGCTAATCTGGTGATTAGGAGAAGAAGAAAGGGCGTTGCTTCTGTAAGTAACAGCAGCAACAGTGACGCAGCAACAGGTAATGAAGAGCAGCAGGAATGCTTCTTTTGCAAGAACGAGAACAACAGCACGGCGGAAAATAATCTTCTGCTGCAACTTCACGCCAAGGGAAGATCGCAGGGGAAATTAATCTTCTCCCGGAGTTCCTGCATCCCACAGGAAGAAGAAAATAAGAGAAGAAGAAGAATCAATGTAGAGTCGGAAGGAAGAAGAACTAAGAAAATCTTACCGTGGCTTGGCTACAATTGACGAACAAAGAGTTATTAAGGGCTGGGCAGGGGTATTTATAGGCTTAAGAGTCCTTAATCGGTCGGAGTTCGATTGGGTTAGGTCTTTCCTACTTCATCCTTTCCTACTTCGATCTTACCCGTTTTAGTGTCCTGATTCAAACAGAAAACGGCAAGCGGTTTCCATTTTTCGATTCTCAGATAAATGGCGTCTTTTATAGGGGCGTTCTTTAAATGGCGACTATGTGAGGGGCGTTGTATAATCAATTGACGTCTGGAGGGAAACACTCTGTTTCAATAATTGGCGCCACTGAAGGGGGCGCTATTTAATTATTTTATTCTAAATAGGATTCTTACCGTTTTATCCGGATCAATTGACGCCACTTTTGAAGTCTGTCATTTCTTGAATTGACGACTTTCAATAAGTCACTATTTAATGTTTTGTTGAGATTTTTATGTTTTGAAATTCAGGGTTGCTACATGTTTGAAGGTGGTAACGGGATGGCATTGATGGGGATTTGATTCCCTTGTCCTGGGTGGCAGGAGGAGTAGCTTTCATTTCCCTGCCTCGAGCTGACACCTCAGCTGGCCCGTTGCGCGCCAAGGATCTATAGGGCGTAGGCATAAGATCTCGTTTGTCGGACGCACCGTTGGAGACAAGTCACAGCATGATGTTGAGGAGCCGGAACGCTGTGCTGGTGGCAGGCACAGCAAGTGTGCCACTGAGAGACCACCAGGGCATGCCTTTGAAGCGCCACAAGGGCGTGCCGCTGAAAGACTCCTTCAAGGTGTGTCACTGGGGAGGCTGGCCTGGGCATACTACTGAAGGATGGCAAAGGGGGCGTGCCGACAGAGGCAGCCAAGCTGGGCGTGCCGGTGAAGGGTGGCTAGGGTGTGCCGGTGAAGATGTCAGGGCAGGTGTGCCGCTGACGGGAGCCAACCCGAGTGTGTCGATGAAGATGTGTGCTGGCCAGGGGGCGTGTCGGTAGAGGCAGCCAAGTTGGGCGTACTGGCGAAGGGGGGCCAGGGTGTGCCGGTGAAGATGTCAGGGTAGGTGTGTCGCTGACGGGAGCCAGCCTGGGTGTGCCAGTGAAGATGTGTGCCTGCCAGGGGGAGTGCCGGCGAAGGAGCCAGGCGGGGTGTGTACTGGCGAAGGGGGGCCACGTTGGGCATGCCAGTGAAGGCAATGCGCGAGCGTGCCACTGGAGGCGTCCACGGGCGTGCCGCTGAAGACGATCCGGAGGGGGGGCGTGCCGGTGAAGAGCTCCACCGAGCGTGCCGCTGAAGACGCTTAGGAGGGGGGCGTGTCGGCGAAGAGCTCCACTGAGCGTGCCGCTAAAGGGGGGGTTGTGCCGCTGAAAAGGGCCCTAGAGCGTGCCGTTGAGGATAGAAAAGCACGTCGTTAGGACGCGTTCAAGCCCGTCATGAGCACGAGTCGTGGCTTATTTGATTTTCTTCGGGGCCCATGTATTGTAGGCTTTCCGGGGGTTGCTTGCTCTTCGCTGTCGTGACTTCGGAGATGGCTTCACGACTGCGCATGTTTGTTTGGAGAGTCTGGATGGCCCATCTTCTCTGCAGCTTCTTCAGTTGAAGTTGTTGTTGATGTAGACTGGTTGGGACATATGGATGTGTAATTTTACACGTCCACACTCGGTGCAATGTCTCACCATGTCATTACAACTCCCTGAGACACAAGTATTTTTTGGGCGCTCCTCCCAGGACCAGACTGGGCCCTTATGATGCATTGACATTGATTTGGTGGATCCAAGATCCCAAGTTATGTCTAGATATATAATGGACTCAGCCAGGAAAAAGGAATGGAAACATCAAGCTATCCTGGAATAAACGAGAATAATCTAGGGTTTTAATAGCACAAGTCATCCATGGCCCGGCTACCGAGGCACACAAGAAAAGTGCGAAATCAATCTCTGGAAGTTACGCGGTCACACCAGGGCCGCTTATGATATACACGGTCTTATAATGGACCGCGGAAGATGAACTGGGCCAAGGGAGAACCCAGCTAGGGGCTAAGGGCTAAACGGTCCTTTATGGGCCGTGTAAAGGTTAGAACGGTCTTAGATAGGCCGCTAGGCAGAGCAAAATGGTCTATATTTAGCCATTCAGAACAAGAAGAATTGAAGCCCACGATGAGCGGTACACGGTCTGGACTGGGCCGCCCTAACACCAAATGGTCCATCAATAGTCCATTCAATGGGTGAAACGGTCCACGGATAACCGCATACCCAAAAGGGGCAAGCTAGGCTAGAGTAATCAACCTAATTGGGCTCCCAGGCTGCCCAAGACATGGTGGAACCGAACCAGAGTTCAGCCCACAGCTCTCAGGTCAGTCTAGAGGCTTTAGGTCGACTTAACATGGCTAGGTCGAAGAAAAATCAAGGAGAATCGACTAGCTAGACCTGGCACTTAGCCAGTCATACACGGTCTTAATCGAGCCACTCAAGGGACCAAACGGTCCGATTCAGGCCGTGTGGAGACTCTGGCAGTCCCATGTGGGCTGCGACTCTGGACAGAGGCAAATGAGCTATCCAGTCGAGTTAACAGGTGTAGGATTTGAGGTACAACCTGCCCGGCGTCCTAGTGGGAATCCCAAGCTCGCGGGGACTGACGAAGGTCTCGTAATGGAGGTCCTAGTCCGATGGAAGGAATATCCAATGGAGAGTTCTAGCCATTACAAGATTAAAGGTTCTATAAAACATCAGAAAATGGTAGATGATCGGTCAGTCAGTACCACCGGAGTGGAGTGGCTGTCAGAACAATCCTAATATCATTACTCCAATTTCCAACATAACCATGATTAAAATTTATGCTTCATTATTTGATAAGAACAAGGGAGATATGATTGGAAGAAGAAGAACAAAAGTAACCAAATCAAGATTTAACATTAATTATCTTCCATATAATCTAATTAATTGTGGGTTGCTACCCTATTACTGACATAATTTAACAAGAACTATCATGCTTAAACCATCATTTGAAATGATTCTGCGTGACCTATGCAGTCTATCCAGAACCGCTGGACAGGGTCTAGCGGTCTATCGAGCAGTCGTTAGGGTTTCCAAGTGTTCTAGAGATGAGCCGCTTGCCCACCCTCACGGTCTATCGTTCGGCCGTCAAATACCATGGGGTGTTTCAAGCATGACAATCATTATAAATGGTCAAACTATGACCACTGCGCTAGGCCTTATGGTCTATCGCGGGGCCACTTAGTGACAAGTAGTTTCTGTTAGGACCGTGTACAAGACGCCATGCCCGATCTCCAGCGATATTGATAGGCTTCGATTGAAATGACTAATACATTCGGTATGGTCCATGGAAATTGGGCAAAAAGCTATCAATAGAAAGAGAACGAAAAGATGCATATCATAACATGATTAATTGAATCTTAAAGCCGACTAAACTGAACATTCAATCGAGATGAAGGGGGATAACATGATCGGTGCCCTAATCTGACATGCTCCGACTAGACTTAGCAATATTCGCACTATACAGAACAAAATTTAGGGCTTTTGGTATCAAAAGAGTGAGGGCTCAGAGACGCTTCCAATGGTATATATTACTTGAGGTTTGGTCCACTAGAACCTACCTTTAAAGAAGGAAGAAGAGGACGATGTCACCGGCTAGACGCACAAAGAACACCCCAAGAACACGCCAGAATTCTCCCACGAACGTGCTCCTCATCGGCCGCCGCAGCATCCAAGGGTTTCTAGGTCAGGCTAGGGTCTGATTTATAGGAGTAATTGAGCCCTAGAGGCGTCCATTAGGCTAGAAGAGTCCACGCACTCCGGTCACACGTGATTTACGCATTGACCCGGTCATGCCGTCACCTCGCCTCCAATTTCGAATTCTAGGGTTAGGGTTTCGACTAGTAATCAGAGGGGAAATGATCTACACATCATGGCCATTCAAATGGGTCCGATCTAGGCTTAATTGATCGAGAATTGGGTCTGAATTTAGCGATTTAAGGTTCGATAAAGTTAAACGTGGATTTAGCCCTAATTCTCTTAATTTGACTGACTTATAATTTTATTTAGGGTTTCCCACAGAAGATAAATTGCCTAAACTTTCCATCCTCTGCATGATTATAATTTTTCTAGATTTTTTATAAATTGGTTGTAACATTACCTATCGCATTTTACATAGTATTTCTTATAAAATTTCCCCCTTTATTTTATCTAGTAATTTACCAGGGCGTTCCAGAAGAAGCTGGCAGATAGTTTCTGAATATAGTTGGTGATGGACTTGGGAATAGAGGATTAAGCAGCCAAGTAGATAGGTATAGAGCAGGGAATAGAGTTTATTAAGGTGACTCTACCCGCTTGTAAGAGCAGCTTGGACTTCCAAGATAGGAGTCTCTGGTTGAGTTTATCAATAAGGGGCTTGAAATCAGACACAAGGGTCCTCCCAGGACAGAGAGGGATGTCAAGGTAGGATAAAGCCCCAAACTGCCTCCTGTATCCAGTTAGCACCTTAATGCGGGAAGCGATAGTACCAGGAGCCTTATTAGAGAGAACAAAAGTGCTATTCGATTCATTGATCTTCTGACCAGAAGATCCTTCATAGTGCTAAATAAATTTGATAAGCTTCTTGATGTTGTTCACCTAGTCATTTAAGAATATAAGGGTATCATCAGTAAATAAAAGGTGTGAGATAGACGGGCACCTTCTGGGGCTAGAGTAAGGCTGCAAGACACCCGAATCATGAAGATTAGAGATGCCCCGATTGAGAGCTTCCTACATGATAATAAAGAGTGCCGGAGTGAGGGGGTCGCCTTGTCTCAAGCCCCAGGAGGATTTGAAATATCCTACCACAAAGCCGTTAAAAAGAACCGAGAACCAGCAATTAGACACTAGCATGGCAACGAGGGAGGTAAACCTTGAAGAGAAACCAAACTTGGTGGGCACAGCAAGGAGGAAATCCCATTCCACTCTATCATAAGCCTTCATCATATCTAGTTTAAGGATGAGATCAACGAAGACAAAGGCAGTAAAGGTGACAGCTCAAGGCCAATAAGGGTGAAAAATAGCTTTGTATGGTAGACAAATGGGCATTAGTGGTGATAAATGGCTCCTCACAGTTGAAAAATGAGAGGAAGAAGAAACCAACAAGAAGGAAAAGTGTTGAGATGTTAACGCAATGCTTCAACAGCGTCAACATAGCCAGAGGCTGACATCAAACAAGCTGACAAGTGCTAAGCTAAAGTGAATCAATGTGCAACATAGCAATGGTACTAGCAACAGTCGAAGCCATCTTGAAGAAGGCTACGTCAACGCTACACGGACAATGTGACAACACACTCTTTGTGAGCTCTGAAAGTGTCCATTACGAACTGACACGTGGAAAGAATCTGGGCACAAAATTCCAAGCCCAATGACCAGAAGCCAGATGCATCAATGGCTCAAGGCTCTAGAAGATCTTTTAGTAGAACATATTCCCACTTTCCAGCTGAACCAATCATAAACCTCCATGGAAAGGGCTTCATTCAGAAATGGGTTGCACCTTAAGGAGAAAGGACAAAAATAATTTTGTCCTCCATGATGAGGATTGGCAGGCTAATCAGGAACCTACGTACTTGATCTCATGCTGGCCAATCATTGGCTACTTGTCTCGGGATTTGGAAGGTTCTGTGGAGTTGGATGGTCCAGATTTCCTACTACCAAATCAAGGGCAACACTCTTTATACCCTGCATGTAGAAGAGGAAGTTTTCTGAAACATAGGTGTGTTGTGTCTCTGTGATTTTGATGATGTCAATATTCATAAGTCATTCTTTATTTATGTCAATATTCATAAATCATTCTTATATAATCTTGATGCTTTCATGAGGGTGCTATGAATATTAGTGAATTTAAACAAAAGTCAATGCAGGATAGTTAACGCAGGTTAAAGATGGCAAAAGATCAACTGGTCACATTGTTCGATGGAAATATCTACACTTGAAAGGTCTGTGCATACCTTCTCTGACAGTCAGGTAAGGCAAATGCACATTTTAGTTGGTAAGTACTCATAAAAGCTCTATGTCTATGCACGTTTGTTTGAGTATGTCCATGCATGTTTTGGCCTTGGCCAAGAATATGAGTCCGTGCACATTCTACTTAGAAAGAAGACAAGTCTGTGCATGAACAGTCATGCCTTCACCTAGTCCATACACGCTTTCATGTAATTTGTGGAAGACAAACCCAGTGCATGTTTTGGTTTTTACACCATGTCCGTGCACGCCTTCACTATGCCCGTGCACGTCAAATCCCGTGCACATCTGGACTTAGTATATTGTTGATTGGGTTGCATACCATGTTCATGCACACTTTCACAATGTCCGTGCACGACAAACCCCATGCATGTTTTCTTCCTGTGTGCATCTTGTGTCTAAGCCCGTGCTTGTTCACTTCACGAAACATGCACCTGTGCATGTTTTGAACACCTCACAAAACTTGTATCCGGGCAAGTTTCCTTGAAAACATGCATTCGTGCATGTTTGCTTTGCTTCACAAATTCCATCAACTTGGCAAGCTAGTCCATGCACATCCCTCACAACAAATTCCTTGCATGCTCTGCCTACTATCAGTTGCGGAGTTAGTCCGCGCATGTCCTTGCTTGCTTTGCATAATTGTCTATGTATGCACCATTGCAGGTCAGTGTATGTCCGAGCATACACTGTTATACAACCTCTGCAAGTCTGTGCATATGCATCCTCGTGGAAGTAGCTTGATTTATAACTTGAAGATGTAAGAGTGGGCACGGACAATGTCCAAGGGCTCGACGCTATCCCCCTCGGCAGATAGCCAAAATCATACTACAAACCATGCGACATGATGCTTACTGGCATCGCATTGCATTAGGAGCACTTTTTTTATAAACGGGTGAAAATTACGAGGCCATCTTATGAAATTTACATGCATGCTAGTACATTCTTGTTAAATGACTTTCTAGTGCATAGCCTTATGGTTATGAAAAGTACATTCTCGACTATGAAAGGCCAAGTTACATACATGTTATACTTCTTCTCGATCATGCTCTCACTCTCCATGGATACTCATATCTTCTATGATACTTGTATTGCTATTTTGGCTTTATATCGCCTGTGTTATCACATTTTCCTTATCTTACTTCCTAGAGTAAAAGTGTTAATTATTTAAACTATGCCTTCATGTTGATACGAAGATACCTACTAGGCAAGTGTGCTCATTACACTACTTTTCAAATCTTTCTAGGAAACACTAGCAGGTCAGATTCGAACTACACAAGTGGCGGATCTGAGAGCGACTAAAGTCGAGAGAGAAGCCTAGTAGTGTCATTAGTTAGAATCATGATGTAAATTTTCCCTTTATTGAGTCATGATATGTAATCTCTTTTTCTTAGTCTAGTTGTCATTATGTTAAAAGAGAGTCAAATATTCATGTACTTTGATTATTATCAATAAAAGTTAGATTTTTGGTCAATTATTGTGCATTCCTCTTTATGTGGATGTTATTGCGCTCTGATCTATATTGCTAGCTTAAGGTGTATTGCCGACTGTCCACGTTCCCCGAGTTACTTTCGCTGTACACAAATGGCTCGGGGTGTGACATCCGTGTGGTCACTTTGCTGTGGCCTTGGCGACAAACTTATCAAGGAGGCCTCGCCGGATGAGGTCCTCGATCACATCCTTAAACTGGATGCAGTCAGCTGTGTCGTAACCATGGTCGCGGTGGAAGCGACAATATCAATTTTGACTTTGGGTCTATGGATCAGACTTCATCCTTGGAGGCCACCAGAGATAGGGCTCCTCCCGAATCTCCATAAGGATCTGCTTGGAGAAAGCCATTAGGGGTGTATAATGTCGGGACTGGCCCTTGTCCCTTGCTTGTGGGCGGTCACGACATTCTCGATGGTGCTACTTGAGTTTGCATGGGCCCTTCTCGCAGGGAGTCAGCGGATCTCTTATAGTCAGGTTGACTAGTCTCGGTTGTGCGGCCTAATGCTACATTGTTCTCCTAGTAGCTGGCGTGCTTTTGGGCCAGGGTGAGGAGATCCATCAAGGTCATCGGGGCTTCTACCCCAAGTGAGCGTCAGAGGATGGAATCCCCATTTCCCTGCGTCAAGGCGGTGGTGGCGATGCTGATGTCTAGGTGAGGGATGTGGAGGGCTTCCGTCCAAAAATGGGACACATAGTCCCATAAGGTCTTCTCGCACCCCTACCTGATGGAGAGTAGGCACATCCCTGATTTGGCTTCCTTTTGGTAGACTATGAAGTTCTCCTAAAACAAATTCTTTAGCTATTAAAAGGAGGTAATGGTCTCGGCCGACATGGATTCGAACCAGGTCTGGGAGTTCTGACGGAGGGTGGTGACGAATTCTAGGCACTTCACAGCATCCTAAGACTGGTGGAACATCAGGTTCGACTTGAAGCTGTGCATATGGTCGACCGGGTTGGTGGTGTCATCATAGGGGGTAAATGACTGTAGCTAAAACTATAGAGGAATGGAGGACTCCATGATTTCCATGGAGAAAGGGGAATGGAAGTCGATGTCGGTGTCGATTAGCCACTGAGTCCTCATAGTGTGTAGTACGTCATCCTAATATCAGACTTTGCCTTCTAGCTCATGTTCTACTTCTTCGTAGCGTCGTAGCTGTTAACTAGGAAGGACGGTGAGCTAGAAGATGAGGGGTTGAATAGATCACTGTATAAAAAAAAATTCTTACGCAATTCAACCACACACACGTCGAAGATAGAATTGTAGAGATGAGGAGCAGATCTAATCAGCAAATGATCGAGCAACTGATGCACACAAGCAGCAGGAGAACAACAAGACAGGAAGACCACACAACAGAGACAACAGATTTTTTAGGTGGTTCGATTGCAAACCACAATCTACGTCCACCCCTTACTCCGCAAAGTAAGGCTTCCTTGCACTAAGGCAAACACAAGAACCGCAGACTCAGTCTGCAAACAACTACTGCCAAACAGCTTGCCCCCGAGGAACACTTTCCTCGACCTTCTGGCGAACAGAAGAACCAATTGGAGGATCTACCTCCCTACCTTTGCAACCTGCAAAGGGACCCCGTAAGCTGCACCCAACAACTTACAAACTAGAGAAATAGTTCTCTCTTCCTCCTAACACATAGGAGGGTATTGTTGTACATATCCCAGTATTTTTGATGATAACAAAACCAAGACTAAGTTGAGTAACATGAATTCCTTGTACTTAAAAATTTGAAACTTATTTTAATTAAATTTTCATACATGAAAATCAATAAAAATATATTTTTCTTATGAGTTTGCATTACATCCATCATGAATCAACATTGCATGACTTCATGGTATATAAAATGGTGACTTGAGGAAGGGCAGGTTATTCCTGTCTGAAATCTTTCACCATGCGTGAGAATGTGCCTCTGTCTCGTACCATAAGTCACATTATTCATTTAAGTCATAGGTTGTATAATTTTTCAGAAAATGTCAAATGTGAAATGCTCCTCATTCCTATTGTTACAATTGAACTGATCACAGAGGAGTGTGGGGGTCAGTACCACGTCGGCATCACGAAGGGGGCAGCAGAGGATGGCCTTAATCACGGCTGCCTCCTCCTGGGTCGGGGGCGACAAGGTATCAGATGAACGAAGCTGGGGGAGGCCAGTGAAACCCCAGTCACTTACCTGGTCGGCACTGCCGTCCTTGGTTGGGATGATGAAGCGTTTGATGTTGGACACAGCGGAAGAAAAGAAGACGAAGGACCTCTTGCCCTGGGCACGAAGGTAGTAGTTAGTCAGCTCAACGCCAAGACAACGTTGGACGCTATAAAATTGGGAGAAGAGACAGACCAAAGGAGTGACCTTGACCTAGTCACAAACACAGACAAAGGTGCAGAGTGTGCGTCAGGAGTTGGGTGACAAATCTCTCGGGGCCCTGCCATAGAAATGGAGGATTGATTCAAAGAATGGGTGAAGAGGGAGGTGGAAATCAGCCCTAAAAGCCTATAGAGATGCTAAGCCCCCCAAGAAAAGGATACCCCAGGAACTCATCCTTAGTAGGGAAGACAATGTCGACATTGGTAGGAATCTGGAAGGCCTCCTTGAGGTCATGCACTACCCGATAGGTGACCTCAAAAGAACAAAGGGAGCGTCTAGGATGGGCACTCAAAGTTCTCAGAGTACCAACGCGACTGCTCTCCTCCTCCACGGAAGGCTCAGAGCTAGACAGAATGATTCTCCTACGAGGTGCCATGAAGTCTGGGGAGGAAGGAGAGAGGAGGGGCCTCACCAAGACACTGAGCAAGTAGCAAAATCGTAATAAGCACTGGTACCGGAGAAGGAGGGTTATAGGGGTGCTTCTTTGAACACCCCTCACCTCCCTTTTATAGCCCTCAAGAGGCGATGTGTCCTCTTCGGCAAGCCAGGTGAAGAGACGCAACTGTCGTCGCCAAGCGCCTACAGTGCCTGCTTCTCTAGACGCAGAATGGCTATGACATGATGGATGTAACATCATCTAACACACCAAGGCTACCTTGTGCACCAAGGAGGGTGGTGGGTAGTAGGACCCACGTGTCAAGAGAATGTGGAGGCCCGAGAGGGTTCCTCTAGGCGTTCCCCCCCCCCCCCGACCTACCTCGGATGACTCCTCCTGAGCTCCAAACAAGCTCAATGCTCGGGAGTGGGGGGCTAGTGAGGAGGGGAATATTTGCCAGGCCCAGCGTGGCCCAATACAGCTAAGCCCATTACAGCCCAGACCAGTCGAGACCATAACGAACCATCCCATCGGCCTCTGGCCCATTCAATACGGCCCAGCGAAGGCCCAAGAAAGATCTGCCAGCCCACAGGTGGAATCATGACACGCATTTTAGACATCGTAGAACTCTCCAACCGGCGAACGTTGCCACCAGCCATCACAGGGTTTTCCTAGATGTGGGCTAAGTCAGGCCCACGCCAACGAGATCAGCCTCCCTTCTGAGAATGGGCAAGTGAGAAACAAGAAACCCCCTACGACCAAGGAGGCATTACTCTATGATCTTAGCCATTTCCCAACTGGGGAATAGCCAGCATCTCGACAACCCCTCTAAATAGGTCCCCGGTCAGACCCAGGAAGGAGGACTACACCTACGAATAGATGCACGCCCATACATCTCTAGACACTCACCTCCAGAGACATACAGAGAGAGAGAGAGACAGGCAACTGCGAGCCAGCAAGAACTCTACTCCAAGGAGGAAGGAGAAACTTCCCACGAAGGAATCTCCATCTGGGAAGTAAGGTCAGGGAGATCCCTTTGTGGTTCTTCTCCCCCTGCCTCTCCGACCACTCTTTGAACATTAATTCTTCCACTCAAGCTCTTCTGTCTTTTCTTTTTGACTCTCCTCCTCGTTTGGCTCTCTTTTCCTTTACTTACGTACGTCTCTAATTTAAGCATCGGAGGGTTGTCTCTTGAGATTACTCCCATAACTCCTTCTGATGTCATCTTCTAGTGCTTGTATTTTTTCTTGGGAGATTGACTACTCTTTCCCAATAAATAAATCTTAAAAGTGTGGTACGGGATCCAAGGAACACTTTCCTCCCTCTACACTGAGAACACTTTCTTCCTCTACAATAGTAATAGCTCAATGTGAATGGTAACTTTATAATTGTTAAAATAAGAGATTTATTTTTTTAACTACAAAAAAATCAATTAAGATCAAGGTCTTTCTTGGCTTGTGAGATCGCAGGAGGAATTCTCAAGTCTGTCCTCTATATATATTATAGTGAGATCCGAATTTGATGTTAAGAACCCTAATGTGTTTACCTTGCTCTATCTTGTAGGAGAAGAAAGGGAAATAGGAGAGGAGTTGAGGAAAGAGCAAGGGTTTTGATCTACATCCGTCCATCTTTGAAGCTCATGGTAGAAGAGAAAGTGGAGCGACTTGAAGAGAGGATCGTGGAGATGCACAAACCAACACCATTCGACTTCCCTCCGACTTAGTCTTCAAGGAACTTCTTAAACCGGCTTGTGAAGCTCAAAGGGAAAAATGTTCCTTATCTTTTACCCTTTTGCTTGTGTTTGTTTTCTCGATCCACATCCTTCTTTGAGCATAGATTGTTATTTAGGCATTTCTTGTATATCCTTTCATTTTATTGAACTTGGGATATTGTCGTGTGTGAGCAGAGCTACATCTCTAAGTGTGTGAATTTATTGTAGGGAAAGTTTCCCCTAGTTTGGTTGTGTGAAGACGGAGCTGCACCTCCGTGTGGTTTTCGAGTCCAGGTTGTGTTCCCCGATGTTGTATGTGTGTGTGCTACAGTGGCAACGTGTTGGGGCCAGGCCCCATGTATTTACATTGCTGCAGAAGTAGTGTGTGGGGTGTTGTGGTTCGTCCCCGTGTTGCTACGTTAGTCGCGTGTAGGGAAGTCTCATCGGGGTTCGGTGAAGGGTGGACGTAGGGAGCCCGTCGTCGTCCTGAACTACTTAAAAATTTTTGTGTCTCATTTGAATGCCTGTATGATTGTTCATTTCATCTACCTCCCTTCACAGGTCATACTAATAGATTTTTACTCAATGCACCACTGCACATTGCTACATCTGCTTTCTGTCTTAGGCTTAGATTTAATCGTTCAATGCTTAGATTATTTGAGTGAGATGGAAAAGATTGAGTGAACCTTAAATCTCACTTCATTTTAGTTTAAGCAAATTAATGTAGTTAATTTTAATTCCACTGTGTTTAGTTTAGAAGTTTTTAAAATCCACCATCTCGACTGGGGGACAATTCAACCCCCCTTCTAGTCTGCCATCTAGTCTGGGCCAACAAAAGTGTTGGAGAAGAAAGGGCCAATCGAGTGGGACCAAGAATGTGAGCAAGCATTCGAGGAGTTAAAGCGTTACCTGGAGACCCCTCCCCTTCTTTCCAAGCCACAAAAGGGAGAACAACTGCTTCTATATCTGTCAATCACTCTGAGCATGATGAGCGCCGTGCTTGCTAAAGAGGAAGCCAACATCATGATGCCCATCTACTATGTAAGCCAGGTGTTACAAGGGCTAGAGTTCCGGTACTCGCAGACTGAAAAGTTTGCTTTGGCCCTTATCACGGCCGCCCGCAAGCTGCGACCATACTTCCTGGCTCACCCAATTATCATCCTCACCGATCAACCACTACGGCAAATCCTCTAGAACCCGGACTCATCAGGAAGGTTGGTCAAGTGGGCCATCGAGCTGGGTGAGTTCGACATCAAATTTCACCCGAGAACTGCGATCAAAGCCCAAGCTCTCACCGACTTCATCACCGAGTGCACAATACCTACGGAGGACTTACCCAAGCAGTCCTTGGGACCAACATGGGAGTTGTACGTCGACGGATCATCCTGTGCCACTGGCAGCGGAGCAGGACTGGTCCTGCTATCACCAAAGGGGATAAAACTTCAATATGCCCTCTGCTTCAACTTCCTGACCATGAATAATGTGGCCGAATATAAAGCGCTTCTCTCAAGGCTACGAATGGCAAAACACTTGGGGGTGACCAATGTGCGAGCATATAGTGACTTCATGCTCGTCACCAGTCAAATCAAGGGAGAATTCGAAGCGTACGAATCATCCATGATCAAGTATCTAGAGAAGGCCAAGGCCGTAGCGAAGGAATTTTCCCACTTCGAGATGGTGCACATTCCCAGGGAGGAGAACGCTCAATGAAGACGCTCTATCTCAACTGGTGTCTACAACCACGGTCTCCAGCTCTAGATCCATCTTGATCAAGGAGTTATCAGCGTCGAGCATAGAAGAACCAACACCCCAAGTAAACGCCATCGACTATGAACCCTTATGGATGGACCCCCTCTTGGATTTCCTACTGTGGCAACAACTCTCGAGCGACCGTGCTGAGGCTCACTGTACATGAGCATGAGCGACGCATTTCACGATGGTCAATGGTAATCTATATCGTTGATCCCTCTCAACTCCATAACTGAAGTGCTCGTTCCCCATGAAATCCAAACAAGCTATGCAAGAGATACACGAAGGACTCTACGGAAGTCACGTAGGTGGGCGAGCACTCGCACGGACGTTAATCTGACAAGGATACTAGTGGCCTACTCTATAGCAGGACTACCTTGAGTATACTCGGAGGTGCCCTCAGTGTCAGAACTTCTCTAACCTGCACCACCTACCAGCTACGTTGTAGTGACCCAAAATTTTTAAATTAATTTCTAGATTTATTTAGGTATATTTTTTAGAATTTATTTGACAATTATGGAATATCTCTCTCCAAATCCCACTAAAATTTAATTTTATAATTTTTCTAAAATAAAACTCTAAATTTCTACCCTCTAAATAGGACCCCTCTCTCTCTTGGTTTAGGCGGGTCAATTCATCAATGCGAGGAGGTGCTGCCGGACCAAAGCTCAAAGGAGGACCTTCCCATGTGCCTCAAAGCTACATCCTCTTGGAGCTTCTTCCTCCATAGAAGCCATTGGAGCCCCTTTGAAGAACAAATGAATATGCTTCCTTCTTCTCTACTTATTTTATTTTTATTAGCATTGCATGCATCATACTCCCTCTCCCTTTCATTTATTCTCTTCATCTCAACCACGTTGAGATCTCCCTCTTGTGCACTCTAGGACATCTTCCTTTAGTGCAACACTTGCACCCTCTATATTATTCATCATATCCTCCTACCCTTTGCATAGGGGTTTTAAAGCCAACACTAACAAAGTGTGTCACTTTCTATGCTTTTCATGTTCATTCATATTTGGGATTTGATACTACACTCACTTGATTTCTAATCCAATCCTTCTTTGTTGGTTTGTTCATTTTGCAATGGTAATCAACACAAGAAGAACTCTCTTCATCGGGCAGCCGATAGGAAGAGAAGGTGACACTCACATCTCCCCACACTTTTAAGGTATTCTTCGCGATCCCTCCTCTTATTCATTATTATATTCATTTGAGGCCCACGGTCTGTGCCGATCACATTCCATATAGCATCCACTCATGCTCCCCTATTTCTTCCCCTTTGTCCCTTATTGTTTATCTTTTTAAGTGGATTTTCTTATAATCTACACCGACCAACACGTTGACGATGGCTTCTGGTGTGAACCTGGTGTGTACAGCCAATATTGAACCTCCACGCAGGGAGGGGGAACTCGGGGATGGGGTACACAGTACAATAACTACCCTTGTGCAGGAGGGGGATCATGGGGAAGGGATTTGAGCCTGACTGCCCTGTGCGCTGTTCTGCAAGATAGAACTGGAGTGCTTCAGCTGTCACGCTATGATCAGAGATCCGATGAAGGTGCCATCACTGCTCACGTGTAGAGGAGGGTGTGCAGACGTGCTCCTGAAGATCTGGTGGCAATACGATGCAGCTGGGAGGCGGTGGAGGCCAAAAGATCTGACCCACAACAGTCTGCCCCACAGGATAGGATTGTGCAGTTCTCTTGTCGGAGTTCGTACAGACTCCACGGATGTCAGATCGGAATGAAACCAATTGGACAAAAAAGAGGACAGAGGCCTTGATGTACCATGAAGAGATGGCCTTTATCTGATGATATTATAGGGCGCAGTGCCCTCGAAGCCAGGCTCTAGAAACTAGGTCGCAGTCTGGCGCGGTCCCATGGCACGGGCCGGTGTGGCTCGCTCGGGACTCCAAACGTGATCAGACCACTTGAAGAAGATTGAGGACATTGAGAGGGATGCCCCCAAGGAAGGATGTAGTTGGAGGAGCAGCAGGATGGTCATGGTAGACTCTGCAACTTGCGTTCGTGCTCTGTGCAAATAGGGGTTCGCAAGGTCGACACAGGTCCACGGGAAGTATCACCACGCTCTACTCTGATGAAGAAATGGGACGAGACTAGTATCGTTGCAAAGTAGACACGAAGAGGTGCAAACCCACGAACTGGCACAACCATGGATGCCCTAGAGACACCGAGAGATGGTCTGCAACAAGGTCTAGACTCTGCTCCTGGATCTACAGGACCTACCTACATTGATCTATAACTCGGAGACAATGGACGACGGAGGAGGGTTGCTGGTGCAGCGTGGGGCTTCCTGGAGGACAGGAGAATGTGGGAGAGGGATTGGGGAGGTGCAGAGGAGGCCAGGGGAATGGGGAAGGTGGAGGGGGCATGCTAGGGTTAGGGCTAGAGGAGGGGGTGCGGCCTGGTTCGGTGAGGAGAGAGGGGCGCGACTGCTAGATTGAGGGAGGGGTTTTAGGAGATTATTTGTGATTTGGCTGAGGTGGCAGGGATTTTTAGAAATTATGGATTTAATTTGGTGGGGGGAAAGTAGGGATAATAAGGAGAGAATTTGAATTTAAGTTGGATTGGGAAAGGAGATATAGAGAGAGGGAAGGGGTCACTGGTTTTAGATTAGAAAAGAGGTGAGATTCTAGGAGGGGATAGGGGAGGGGCTGATGTGGCAAGGTGGCTAGGAAGGGGAGGAGAGAGGAGGCCACGGCCAGGAGAGAGAGAGGGAGAGGGAGAGGGAGAGAGGGATTTGCGATCCCAAGAGAGAGAAGGAGAGAGAGGGGCGCGTAAGGGAGAAAGAGAGGGAGAGAGGGCCAAGAATTTCTTCAAGCATGATAAAATCTTCCAAATTTTCATTAGCCTCCAAAAGAACCCCTTGGCTCCCTATTTATAGGGAAGGCCAGGGGTTACAAATGACCTCCAATACCCTTAGCAAAAGAACAAAGACCCCGCTGTTCGGAGGGGTGAACATAAGCTAATAACGACCTCTAACTAAACCAGAGTCCTAAGGGTCTGGGATTCCCAACTTGAGTGGGGGCCGGCACGCCGGGGGCGTGGGTTTGGGGTGGCACTCTCTCGCTTTCCGCGGTGGGCACACTAGAAGTGGTGCACGGGTTCGGGCTCTTGGCTCACCGTCCGACGGGCATTCAAAACAATACTAGACCAACAAAGCAAATAACCAGCCAAGGAGTATCAGACACTCACCTGACCGGTGTGAAAACACCGATCCCGCTCGGAGACGAGGGCGAGCGGGGAGGCGTGGGTACGCACACGCACGCCACGGCGGTGTCGCTTGACCTAAAATTGAAGTAGTTACAACACTACACTTCACGCAGGAGGGGGATTCTTGGGGTGGGGGTTAATGAGTTACACCCAAAACTACTTCCACGCAGGGAGAGGCCTTCAGCCGGCCAAGCGGGGAAGGGGATGGAGCTAGAAACTTGACGTGTCGGGCTCCTCGGCGGTGCTGCCAACTTCTGGGATCACAGGACAGTCGGTCGAAGAGTACGCCGCCATGAATGCTCCCGAACTTCAATTGGGCCGAAACTAAAGTCAAAACACTCAGATCTGGCCCAGGAAGACGCTGGAATTTTTTGGATCAACCCTGAGTCAGCTGTTGGATGGTACAGGTCGTGGAATAGTGCTGGTCCGTTCTGGTGCTGACCACTCCCAGGGTCTTACTACTGGAAGATGGAGACGCCACGGGCCGTCCTGAACTCGAATGGAGGCGGGGGCATTTGTTCTTTGTAATTTTCTTCAGTGTCTTTCCGATCCTCTAGCTTGAGGTCGGGGTCCCTCTTGTGGCTTCAGAAGAAGGGAGACTTTGTGTGTAATGACCCAGGAGATCCGAATACCGATAAACTGATAACATCAATTTACCGATACCCAGAACTCGGGGAAGTCACCCAACAGGCTAATGAGGCCCCGTAAGGGTTGGAAAAGTTTGTCGAAAGGATGCATAATGAATGGGAATTACACACGTGATAATAATTATAGCACAAATTTAAACTATAATGTGGAAGCAATTTAAACATATCAGAGTGATAAAATATATAATAGTCCAGATCCATGCCATATACAAGTCTAAATGTACAACTACATGGGACATACCCCGGCCAAAAGTACAAGAAAAGTACCAACTAATAGACCGACTACAGCTGGCAGCTAAGACTGACCGTCAGAAACACGAGGAACTCCTGAAGACGACTGGAGTGACTCACCTGAAAGAAGGAAGGGTGAGTCACAGTCAGACTCAGTAGGGGTCATGTGGATCCCTACCTCGCATCTAAACATGCAAAAGCAGTAAAGCATGCATCAAGAATAACATGCATTGGCAATTAGAGCATGCATTTAAATCAATAAACATGCATTGGCATAATTTAAATACAATTATAGTAAAGCTGTAAAACCAATTTAAACACTTTGTAACAGCTAACTATATGCCAATATAAAGTGAGTATAAGCGTCAGGAGCTAAATCTACCAATAGAATAAACTTTAGCTAACCGAGTGACAGGAAGAAGGAAAGAAAACTCACTAGAAGGTAGAAACCAGATACGTCCACTGATGGCTTACACTGCGTCTCAAGCAACTAGCATGTCAGAATGACACAACATGCAAGAAGCATAATAGTACTAAACCAAGTAACTAGTCAGAGTAACACTTGCCAGTGTTAGTCAGTCTAAGTCTCTGACCACATGTGCACACACTGACTCCTACCTGAGCCAGGCTCTCTATCTAGTTTTCCTTCTCAGTAGGACGCTACTGTTGGCCGAGGGCCCACAGAACTAGCTTAGAAACTATGTATTGGGAATACCCCTCCACCTCTTCTAGGCGGGCTGACACTAGAGGTCGCTGGGCTACGACTAGTGGTTTCATCACAGGGAAAGTGAAAGTAATTCTATCAGAATTTAAAAGAATGCCACAGTTTATCATACTTTAAACATGGCCATAATGCAGCAATTATAACATGAATGGAATAAATATGCTGAAATTAAAACTCTGTAGGGATGGGCGGTTGAATACCCGCCGCTCAGGGGACGAGCGGTTAAGCTGAGGCTGCTCAACTGAGACGCTGTCTGAGGATGCACGGCTAAGATAAAGCCCCTCAAGGTATGAGCGGTTAAGCTGAGGCCGCTCAACTGGGACACACGGCTGAGTCTCAGCCGCTCATGTGATACACTAAATAAACCTACAGGACATGGGCGGCTAAAGGACTGCCGCACGAGGGATGGGCGGCTAGGGATCGCCCGCTCATCCATACGGGTTCTAATAGACAAACGGCTAAAGGAGCGCCACTCAGGGTTAGCGCGGCTTGGGAGTAGCCGCTCAACCATAACTACCATATGGGTTTGATAGGGATGAACGGCGGGGGATTACCCGCGCATGGGGTTGAACAGATTGGGATTAGCCGCTCTTCCCCAATGCCATGTGAATTTAAAAAGGGTGAACAGTGACGGATGGGCCGCTTATGAGGTTAGACGGTCAAAGGTTAGCCGCTCAATGGGAGGGCAAGCATGGGCTATGACCTCTCTAATTTGGCTCTCCTTTAGCCAATTACCCCCTATTTTTCAGGTAATTCCGATGACGATATTCATTCGGATGGGGATGGACAAGAGTGAAGAGTTTAGAGCCATTCCAACCGTCTATGCCGCTATCTAGTCCTGTCTTTCTTGAGTTAATCCATTGTACTATTCTTTTATTGAGTCCTAGTTCTTTTGTCAAGAGTTGTAATCATAGTACTTTGAAGTTCATTATTAATAAAGGATTGGGTTATCATTACTTTTGCACACTCTGTCTATGTGTTGAATATACTTACGCTCTAATTGACATGATTAAATATAACTCGTCACGCACTCTGGGTTCCTTCCGCGCTCGGGCGGTGACATCTTCCCTTTCTTGAACTTTTCGCCAAATCTTCTCGTTTGGAACAGGAACTGCCTAACCTTCCTCGTTAGCATGGCGACTTCTTCATCATCTGTAGTTTCCATGGAATCCTCTTGACTCGAGATAGTATCGGGATTTGCCTTCAATGCTATTGAATTCTTCTTCTTGGTATCCTCTTCCATCCTCTTGATATTGATCTCATAGGCCATTAAAGACTGTATGAGAGCATCCAGTGTAAGGATTGATAGGTCCTTTGAGTCCTCTATCACCGTTGCCTTGGTGTGCCAGCTTGGTGACAAAGACCTTAGAACCTTCCTGACTAAGTCGGTGTCCTTGAACTCCCTTCCGAGTGACTTCAATCCATTTGTAATCTCCATGAGACATGCAAACATCTCAGAGATTGTTTCTCCTTCCTTCTTGTGGAATAGCTCGTAGTCCCGGATGAGGATATTCGCCTTTGTCACTTTTACCTCTGTAGTTCCTTCTTAGATCAACTTCAGCTTATCCTACATTTTCTTTGCACTACTGCACATAGAAACACGGGCATACTCAGTCGGGTGAATAACACACTGAATAATATTTAATGTATTAAAATTTACAGTGGCCTTCTTGATGTGATCATCATTCCACTGTTCCTCATCTGGAGGTAAAGTGTATGGACCATTCTTGATAACAGTCCATATTTCATGACTTTGAGCACGGAGGAAAATCATCATCCTATTTTTTCAATAACTATAGTTGTTTCCATCAAAATAGGGAGGCCTATGTATAGAATGCCCTTCGGACATCAATCCTTTGTTAGCCATTCCTAACAGATCACTTTAAACCGTGAGGTTTCTAAATAAAACAGAGCCGAGGCTCTGATACCAATTGTTGGCCTGGTTAGGAAAGCAATCGAGAGGGGGGGTGAATTGATTGTGCCCCCTTTCTGACAAACTTAAAATTTAACCGTAGAGATGACAAGAAATATCTAGATAGCTAAACAAGAATATCTAGATATGATAAACATCAACCAAGCTCTCACAACTCTCCCGCATTTTTGATGAATCACACGGATAGAACGTAATGAACAGATAGATTAATTGAGCTCTCAACTCACCGTATCACACTCGTAAGATGAACGGATAGAGAAGAACAACAAGTGCACAAATAGTAACCACGACACAGTAATTTTTAGGTGGTTCGGACTCACCCAAGTGCCATCCTACGTCCACCCCTCTCAACTCGAGAGGATTCCACTACGAATGCTGCACGACAATAGCAAGCAACCACACACATGGGCTCGACGGCCCAACACACGTTGGTTCTCGTACGATGACGAGGAACTGCACACACGAAGACAAGCTCCGAAAACGTCTATGAAGAAAATAGGATAGGAAATACAATGCTCAGTCCAAGAATGATAAACTATGTTCAACAGGAAATGAAAAATATAGTCTAACGAAGATCTTCCACTTAATCCTCAACCAATCTTGGAGATAAAGGAAGGGTGCAGTGGAATGGGTAAACCGCGGAGAGGAGAGACAGTCGGTTGTTGAAAGATGAACGCCCAAGCTTGAGGATGATGGAGAGCAGTCACGGCCACCACCGGATCTGAGCTTGGGGTCGTGGGATGCAGCTTCTGCAGCGTCGTCTTCCTCCTCCAGATGGTGTGCTTCACCCTTTTCTTCTCCTGCAAGAAGAGTGATCGTGTTAGCCCAAAAAGATGTCTCCCGATCGAACAAGATGCGGTTGTATATACGAAGGAGAAAGCAAGCCAATAAGACCAAGATACCCCGACAAAAACCTCTTCAAACCACACACAATCGATGATAGAAACCCTAAGGGTAATGTGGTAAAGAACCAAGCCAATCGGATCATAACTCATAGGGTTCGAAACCAAAACGACGGACCCGATAAGTGGTCCCTCGGAAAGGGTCGACCCTCGCAACAGGCAGAAAAGGAACCCGTGAGGTTTAAAAATAAAACTGCCCAGGGGTTGACCCTCACGATAGCCAAACTTGAACGCGTGTAGGTTGAAAATTCCAAAACCTTGGGTGTTGAGTAGTGGATGGCGGATCTAGAGGGGAGGGGTGAATAGATCTGCCCCTCTTTTCGCAATGCAGCCCTCTTTGTGGTCATTATAGAAGGTGTATAGGAATACATTGAACTTCCAGATAAGGCAGTAAATAATTACTATATTTGATCGGGATTGCTAAAATAGTAGAAATAAAATTATATTTTCTATAACAAATTAAACTAATAGCTACAACAGCTAACAGAGTCCAATCCAACTAAAGACAAGTACAGTCCAACAGGAAAGGGAACGTACCCTCAAGTCGGGGGAAGCCTGACACTGGCAAAGCTGGCAACTAAGAACCACGCACCGCACCTCCAGACCACGAGGAAGAAAAGCAGTCACACCTGAAAAGTCAGGAGTGAGTCTCGTGCCACTAGCTCAGTAGGGGTCCCGCAGATCCCCACCAAGAAACCAAAGCGGTAACAGCAGTAACAACAACAAGAGCAACAACAGTAGCAGGAGTAACAACAATAGAAGTAAAGAGGAAAAGTCATACTATACAAGCCATGGCAGCCGATAAAACCTCGGCCCTCTAAATTAATCCCAATCGGGAAAGGCACAACTTTCCACACACCTGGTAGGGAGTTGCCAAACTAATCACAAGAAACTCCGATTACATTGCTAGAACACGTCATGCTACAACAGACGTGTAGGCATCACATCACGACCTCTCCGACGTGGGAAACACACTACTCAAAACACCGATGCACACATGACCTCACCGTCGTGTACGCTACGCAATCCACGGAGAAGCCATACACAGGCTACCCGAAGCACCTCATCAACCATGACGGAAAACTAGTCACAAAAGCCACAAGTCACATGTCATGTGACAGAAGCACCTCCTCACTAGAAGCAAAGCCAGCTGCATCCACTGACGTCTTACACTACGCCTCAAGCATCTCACACTCATCTCAAACACAGTGACTGAGGCACTTTACCAAGTACAAGGAATAATCGTAATGAGTGACTAGTCAGGGTCACGCTCATCGGTGCTCGTCCAAACGCTCCTGACCACGTGTGCACACACAAGTCTAATGTCTTAAGCCAGACCTCTATCTAAGTTTTCCCCCAATAGGATGCCACTGCAAAGTAATGGGGCCCACGAAAACTAGCCTAAAAATCGTCTCGCGGGAACTACCCCACCACCACTCCCAGGTGGGCCGACACGAAGTGTTATCAGGCTACGATTAGTGGAGGTTCACTAAACACAGTGTCTCGATCCATACAGGATAATCGAGACACTCACGAGGTCACGTGTCAACCACTGGGTCACAACCAGGTTGATCAGTAACCATAATGACTCTTGAAATAACACAAAACACTACTCGGTGCAATGGCACTTTTGAACACCCTATAACACAGTCACAGCCCTCATAGGACATACAAGACATCCACGGATAATGGGCTAACCAAGGGGTCGAAACCAAGCTAACAAACACAAAAGAAACACCGCACATAGCTTGGGATGAGACTACTCTTCCGGGATCCCTTGACACACATATAAGACTCTCAAAGAACACCCAAGGGCATCCACCAAGTCAAAGGCCAACAAGGCACTGAATCCTGGGTTCACCAGAGCCTGAGACAACTCGAATAATACACCAAAAACCAAAACATTAACGCGCTCATTGCCTGCATCGTGATGGTTAACGGGCCCCTACGGTGGGTCACGATGTCACCAGAACGCGCCCAACACTTACAACGCATCAACACGTTGACGCAGCACACGCCTAGGTCACGTTAATAAACGCAGCCATAGCCTCAAGTGCGATAACACCAGAATGTGGTCATGGCCTAGGGCGCATTAGCAGAAGATCATGGCCATCATGAAGTCTGTGTTAATAGATGTAGTTGATATACCGACCGCATTTCATGCCGCCCTACTATTCATCTTCTTCGATGAACGCGACCACACAATATAGCGCGTTAATAGATGCGCCCCCTGAGAGCACCACATTAAAACACCGAACCCAGAAAATGTTAAAAAATTATGAAAAATGACGTTCCACCCCCCAATCATTTCCAGAACGATGGGGAAACATTCCTAACAACATGGCCGACCTTCCACAAGTCATAAGGGGCCAAAAAACCACAAAATGATGATCAAATAGACGATTTTCTCAAATCGACCCAAAATGACTCACGAGGGTAACCAGACTCCTACTGGCCCCAAATCCCGACCAAATCCAGTCAAACTGACGGGAAACGAATCCTGACAAGTTGGGGGTTCAGTTTCTACCATTTGAACCGAAAGCCATCGCCTGAAATCGTGATTTCAACGCAACAACCTAAAATATGCTTTTCACCCCAACGAAAGAAAACCCACTCAAACTCACACCATTCTGCTCCAAATCGCGAGGAAACGTAGGAAAAGAGTAGGGCATCTATCTCCCTACCTCCACCGAAGATCTCGCGAGTCGAAATGGCTAATCCTCACCAAAAATCATCACACGAACAACCCACGTTGGCTTTGAATCCACGAATGGGATCGCGCCAACGCCACGCTCCAATACTCGTGCCACCATGCCTCAGGTCAACTCCACGCCGTCAAGAAGGCTTCAATCTCAGCTACCACATTGTTGAGACGGTCGAAAGACCTTATCTCCATGCCAATCATTTTCTCTAATACCACTCTCTGGAGATTTTGTTTGTAAATTTGCACAGCATCCTCCTGATGTGGGGGCCACTTGCATCTCATTTCGAGATTTCTCCACCTCTTAATATACTCAATAGCTGTCTCATCTGCCCGCTGCCAGGTTGCATATAATTCAGCCATGATGACTTCTCTTTATATTACATGAAATCATTCACTGAACTTCTTCTGCATATCTGCCCAATCGCTGATCGACCTTGCTGGCAGGCTGGAGTACAATTCAAATGCAGGTCCCGTGAGGGAGGACCCAAAGAATTTCAACAAGTATGAAATTTTGGCGGCTTAGAGATCCCGGGAGGGAGCCGCTTAGCGACATGGTGAAGTCGGTAGGGAACCCGATAGGGATCAAAAGCCATATATTCACCTTCCCCTCGCTCTGCCAGCTTCGTTTCTATCATCTTCTCGACCATGAGCCAGCTCATTGCAACCAGGTCCACTGGCTCTGGGTAGAAATATACCGGTTGAAAGTATGGAGTAGCCAGAACAGTTGCCTACGGTGGCGGGCGTAGTAGTGGTGCTTGATGTAGCTGAGGTAGCATGTGTGGTAGCAAAGGCTGGGATCCCCGTGGTGGAGGGGCAGCTTGACTGTGCTCTGCTGGCTGGGGCAGAGTGTACAATGGTGGGAAATCACAGGGGTTGACACCTCCCCATGAGGATTCAGCCTTCATCTCCGGCTGCTTGGATGTAGAAGCTTGTTCATTCTTCTCATTTAATTGTTTCTTCAAGAGCTCTATCTCCTGTTGATACTTGTGCAACAACATTAGCACGGATGGGTCCAGGGTCGTCGTGTTGGAATTTCCTTCAATTGCTTCCCCGGAAGCACCTTCGGGCAAGGTGGTTAGCAAAACCTCCTCTCCTTCTTCTGTTGTCACTACATTGACAGTTAACGTAGTGACTTCTTTGGGAATCACCCATTTCCCTTCAACTGTTTGCAGCCTGTCCCAGGCAGTTGTACTCATTCTAGTGCTCGGCCCTGGCCTTGCGGCTAATCGGGCCAACTCTTTGGGTTCTTCTAGTAGGTCCCCATATCTTCTGGCCATACCGGCCATATTGCATGCGACAATCGTCATGCCATTCCATTGCCTGGAGATCTTTCTTCTTATTCAACCTGGAAAGGTCAATCTTTCAAACACTGAAGTTCTTCTTCTTCTCTCCTCCTACTAATGAGGGGCTTCATCGGCCACATAGTTCAGCTTGTCTTCATGTCTGTTGTCATCTACGGACGATGCCATTTTCCTTTCTTCTTCTTCTTCTTCGACTTTCATTGGCAAATATTCTTCTTCTTCAGTCGTAGCTACTTGTAGCAAACATTGCTGGCCTAATGAGGGGTTCCCCAAGCCCCTAAAGTAATTCTTGACCATATCTGTCATCTCTTCTTGATCACGTCCTTGATGGAGGACGGAAGATAGTTGTCAGCCTCGCACTAAAGGCATGTAAGCCAGTCGGGCTCTTTCTATCGGCTAGTTGAATCTTCTCCCAAAAGTTGGGACATGGGCCTGCCTGGCACAGGCGTTGAAAGCTTCACGGCATGGAGCATCCACGGCCATTTGTTCTTCTTTTGGGGTCAAACCCCTCTCACTTCTTCTCCTGACCTTCTCCGGTTTGGGATTGTGGAGGTAGATGAGCGCTTCTTCATGGGCAGGTTGGATCCGCTTAGGGACCCACACCTGTTTGAACTTCTTTTGCTGTGGGGCCAGCTCCTTCCCGCCTCGGCGGCCTTCTTCTTCCTTTTCAGCTCTCCTCCCGGAAAGAGCCTGGAAAGAGTTGTGCGTAGGGATGGTAGGGACCACCCGGTCTGGAATAGCTTGGGCATCGCGACCGTCTAAGAAGACTCGGACACCCCCAATGAGAATGGATTTCCCAGACGTGGAGAGACGCCTGGTGACGGTAGTAGTAGTATTCCTCCAGAAGCTCCTCTGCTGGCGTCCTCTGGGCTCCCTGTTATGGACGGGGCGAGCCCTGTGAATGATGTGGTGCACCATGTAGCTGGTGACTTGAACTGGGCCTCCCAGTGGGCCTACATAGCATCGGGCCTCAGGGACCTCAGGCTTCTTGTTAATCTTCTCCCCGTTCAGCTCCGGGGACTCCACTTGTAACAAATCGGCGAAGGCAAGCCCCAAAAAATTAGGGAAGCTGACCACCAGTGGGAATGTGTCAAAAATTATGGGCACCATCTGGTACCTGTGTGTAGCATGGCCAGCAACAATTGCAGGGCCAAAAGTGAGGATAGCAAGTCCTGTCGCCATTATCATTTCCTACAGTACACAAATAGGTAAACGATCAGTACTCTTGGGGAGAGCCTCGGGAGGCGTCTCATCTTGGCAAAGAGATGAAGGGAGACTCGGTCCCACCGGGCATGCCAGCTTGTGGGGGATGGAAAATATTTTCCTTTATAATAAATCACACAAGATCCATTAAGGATCCACTAAGGTACGGGTCTTACAGAGAGAGTGCGCAATAATTAGACATGGTGAGAATTAACCAATACCACAAATCCATAACATCGATAATATCCATCAACTGATACCAATAAAGTCACTTAACATCAATTCATAACAACAACTAACAACAGAAGACTGACAAAATAGTATCCATCATCTAGAGGGCAAAGCCTCATACATAATGACTCAAACTAAATAAGGAAGACATGACAATAACTCAAAGGAAAGACACGATAATGGCTCAACAGAAGACGTGACGCCACAAGTCCTTTATAGTAATATGTTGGGCGTGCACACCCCAATGTGGGCCCACATGGGGGGGGGGCAGCCCATGTCCTCCTTGGGCCTAGATGATGGCAGCCCATTAACCTCTTAATCAGCCTAATAAACACAAAATGACCCTAATGCAATCCAATTGGCCTACAAAAAATCCAAAATGAAGGGAATAGAAGCTCCAAGCTCCAGACTAGATCTCCAAGTTATCTCCAAGCCACAAGAAAGCCTGCAAGTCTCGAGTAGTGCTACATGTCCTGTAGTGACGCTCTATCACATCACGCCAATCTCTAGCTCGGGTATCCTCACCAGGGGGCAGCCAGAAGAGCCGGCTAGCCACTCCAGTGACACAACGAACCAGTAGACAACAGTAGGTCGATCTGCATAGAATTTGGAAACTAGTTGGATGGAGAGCTCGGAACGGCGGCTTCCTAGGGTCCTCTGATCGTGTTATTTGATGTGATCATTGGTGGGGATGTCCTCTGAGTGCCTAGTTAAGACGGAGTTCTAGGACCAAGCAAAGACGTCGGGGCAGCTTGAATAGCAGATCTCTGTCTGATCTGGTCTGTCTACAGATAGCTTTACAGACAGCAAGAGTTGGCCATGGAAGGCGGGTGTTCGGAGTGAATCTGAGGCTGGGATTTTGTGGAGAGGTGGTGAGGGGGCATGGGTAGAAGGGAGAGGACTCTTGGGGTCATCCGTAGAAGAGGTTTTGGGCATGGGGGATGCTGGCAGTCAGGGGTGCCTGTTTGTAGTCCAGTGGAAACAGACTGCAGGCAGCAGAAGAAGGTGGTGGTAGGGCAGGCAAACGGGCTATAGGAGGCAAGGGGAGGCTCTGGATGATGGGTTGGGATGTGAGGAACGTGCTGAACAAATTTTGTGGTGATTGGATGAGGGTAAAGGGGCAAAACTAGGGCTGGGGTCATCCTCTGTCTCTATAGATATGCATAGAGGTAGACTGCACAAACCAGGAAGATGAAGATGGGAACTAGGAGAAATGGAGGTTTTAGGGCATGGAAAGGTTACTAGAGATAGAGGATGACCTGGGGAAGACACACTGACCAGGGGGAGGTGAACAGGTTAGGGGATGGGGCGTGACCAACCTGCTATCACGTACTGGGGCTCTCTAGCGAAGTAGATATGTGCAGTTGCATGAGAATGGTCGCCCTGCATTGATCCGTAGATGGATGAGGGCAAGCCTGGGCTTGTTGTGAAGGGGGCAGGCAGAGGTACGTCTCCACCAAAACCAAGCTCCAAGTCGCAGTGTGGTGGCATGGGGAGACTTCGCAAGATGGTGGTCAGAGCAGGCGATGCAACATCAGTGTCGATGAAGAGAGATCCTTGGCCGCACTACACCAGAGGAGGAGGAAGAAGAGAGATATGGGCGTCGCACCCAACAGAAGGAGGAGGAGGTGAAGGGGGCGTCCCACCCCAGGAGGAAGGAGAGGAGAGGAGGAGGAGAGGAGCGCAACTCTTAGGGTTTTGGCAAAATTCTCAAATGTTCATTATCTCTAACAGCAGAAAATACAAGAGTTTTATATCCCAAAGCAAGAAACCCTAGCTCAATATCTTGGGAACCAACTCCATTAACTCTCTCCCTAGACTGTCCAATCAGGAGGCTCCATGGGGAAGGGGAATAGAGGAAAGAGGGAAAGAGGGAGGCGGGTGCCCCTTTTCAAATTTCAAACAAAAGGGGAGGGGGCCCTAGGCCTCATGGGCTCCTCCTTAGTGGAGGGTGGCCAGGCCCAGCTGACCTAGTTGGGCCCTATGCACTCAAAATGACCCAATTCCCTTAACCTAGACTCTTAATGACCCATTAACCAAATAGCCATCAAATGGCCTACAAAAAGGACTCCATAATGAAAATAAAATGAGATGCTACCTCAAGATTGGGACTTTACGCTATCACCAAGCCACAATGATGCCTGCAAAGCTCGAGCCGTACTGTGCATCCTGTAATGTGGATCGATGGCTCATGTGTCCTCGCCAATTCTCCCCGGATGGGAAGAACTCGACCCTGTCGAGTAGGGGTCCTTGTCGCTCAAGTATCGCTCTAAATGATTGGGATCTATCCTCTCTAGCTCTGCCCGGGTGATCCATGTGTCATCAAACGAACGCGGGCTGTCCCATCCACCACACCAAGTAGCACTGGTATACCCCACTCCGAGTAGTCGTATCCCTAGGACTCTATGACTAACCCTATGACTTAAACGTGTAGGGGAAAAGACGAATACTGATTAGGTGGTTACAAGTCCGGGCGGTCTCCCTCGCATTACCGGAGTATCAACGAGAAAGATTGGCTGCCATGGGCTTCGGGGAAGTCCTAAGCATTGAAGTGGCCAGAGTAGACACAGCCCTCTTTCTGGCTTTGCACGAAAGATGGGACTCGGTCAGCCGAGCTTTCATATTCCCATGGGGGCATATGATACCAACTTTAGAAGACATGGCCCGGATTAGCTGCTTGTGAGTGCACGGCAAGGCGGTGACCGGGTGGGCATATGTGGACTACCGGGAGCTTGCTCAGGAGCTACTCGATCTAGATTTGATGAGGCTGGGGCGTCCATCGTCCCAATTGTCGCGGTCAGTGCTCCAAGAAAGCTTGGGACTCCGGAGAGCAGCCGGGGCAGTAGGAGAATTACCGGAGCAGCACATCGACTGGGTGGTCGAGCAAGTGTGTCCGAGCGTGGCGGTGGAGCTAGGACCGGAGGGAGATAGGGTCCTTAGACGCTTCTTGATGCTGCTGTTCGGGAAGCTCCTGTTCGCGACGCGGGTAGACGTGATCAGCTACCGGCTCCTACCTCTGCTATCAGATCTGAGCAGAGTGAGGAAATATGCGTGGGGAGTAGCGGTGCTAGCCTTCGTGTTCCACTCACTCCGTGCGACTGACCGGGTGACCATGCTAGGCAGCTTCTCACCTTTTTTGCAGGTAAAATGCCTAAATGCTTCTATTATGCTTTCTATTAACTGAAATGCTAACATCTCTTATAAATGCAGTTTTGGGCTTTTATACACTTGCCTGGGATCGGCCGAGGAGTTGAGCTATATCTAGGGCGGTTTCCCATCGCGAGACAGTGGAACATAGCAGGAAGTACGGGGTCAATCCAACGGTCGACTCAGGCGATTCAAGAGGATCTTGACTCACTCCCACACGCATCGATAAAAAGCTTGAATTCCTACATGCTTCTACATGTTTCTATATGCTTTTAAATGTTGACATGAATGCTGCTAAATGAATGGCCCTTTCAAGTGCTTTGGACACCGTATAGGGATGAGGATCATGCGGGGCAGCCGTGGGTTGAGGCTTCCCTAGCCTACCGAGGATGAGACATCTGGCTTCATTGCATTAACGTGATCGAGCTACTCCACTATCGTCTGATCATGAGGATGAGGGGAGTACATCAGTCGGCGGTGAGATTCCCGCATCGACATGACGAGCGCCTGTGAAAATCTGCCAAAGGGATTGGCAGCGACATCGAATGGAGCGGCCGAGCCAAGAAATTCATTCAGGATTGGAAGCATAAGGGCAAGGCCATGATAGAACAGGCTGATAGTGATGAGGCATATCTGAAAGCCTTCACCCATCGGCATGATAGCCAGGTCTTCCGCGATACCCGACGACCGGTATGAATGCTAAACTCAACTTTTCTATTCTATATGAATGAATGACTGCTATGCATGAGACTTGCTTTCTAAATGCAGCTAGACCCACAAGGGCACATCGCCGAGCTCGAGGGACTTCTCCACGCCATCGTGCAGCAGCGGGACGAGTATCAAGCAGCTCTGTAGCTTCTGGTGAGCTTTCTTAGACTTAAAAATTGAAATGTTTATGCAAACTGACTGACCTTTGAAAAAAATGCAGCGGGCCGAGGGTGCCCAGAGGACTGGACCAGATGCACTGTCCTCCTCTACACAGCCTGCTGGGGGACGGGCTGAGCGAGACACAAATTTCACCCGAGGAATAGCTCGAGCCGAGGAGGCCGAGGCTACCCACGCGGAGCGGGTAAGAAACCAAACTCTTCCTAAAATGCTTCATGACTTATGCAAATGCCTAGACTGACCATGATGCAAATGCCATGTGCAGGCGAGAGAATTAGCTGCAGCATTGGCAGAAGCGGCAGAGGTGCCCCGTCTCTGGGAAGAGATCGACCGACTGAGTGGGGAGGTAGCGGACATCGAGCAGTACCGAACCGAGGCTCGCGAGGCATGTCTTCAGGCCCATGACTTGAAAATCGAGCTCCAGACCATGGAGTGGACCGTCCGGCTGATGGGTCGAGCACCCGAGCGGACTGTGTCCCAGAGCGGCGTAGCAGGAGGCTCATGGAGCGCGGCACCGAGCGTGTCGGTGGGAGATGTTTTGGCTAGCTCTTCCACCTACTGGAGGAATGAGGAGGCAGAGCGGAGACACCCACGGGAAGAGGAGGAGCATAGTGCCATGGAGCCACCGCCAAAGCGGCATGAGGTCATCGGGGACAGTGGCGGCCCGGGAGATAGATCGGTCGAATGACACTTCTTTTTTTGTTCTTTGTTTTGTTATTTTATTGTTTTCTGGTTTTTGGTTTTGTTGACACACATTATGTGATGATTGACATGTGATAAAATGAAGAAGATTTTTGGTTTATGAAAAAGTGACTGTGAATGTGTGTATGTGAATATGAATGTATGATTGTGTGAAGACGGCCTTTGCTTTATTAGGATCAATCTGGATCCCTCGTTTGCTAACTATAAAGCCTAGTAATTTTTCTGAAGAGACTCTAAAAATATATTTCTTCAGATTCATTTTTAGCTTGTACTCCCTAGCTCTCTACAGTACCTTAGCTAGAATAGTGGGGTGTTCCTCCTTAGTTCTTGACTTCACCAAGATGTCATCCACATAAGCTTCCATATAGACATGCATCATATCATGGAATATGGCCATCATCGCCCTTTGATAAGCGGCACCTGTGTTTTTTAAACCAAACGACATAACCACGTAACAATACGTGCCCCAGGGCGTGGTGAGGAGGTTTTCTCTTGATCCTCGGGAGCGAGACGGATCTAGTTGTATCCTGTGTATACATCCATAAATGATAAGGCTTCATACCCTACGGTATTGTCCACCAAAACATCTATGTGAGGCAGTAGGAAGTCATCCTTGTGACATGCTTTGTTCAAATCTCTGAAATCGATACAAATGTGTACCTTCATGTCCTTCTTGATGACAGGGATGATATTTGCCACCCACTGGGGATATAATACAACTCTAATGAACCTGGCCTTATACAATTTGTCCACTTCTTCTTTCATCCTTAAGGCCATGTAGGGGTGAAATCTTCTTAATTTTTGTTTAACGGGTGTTGCCCCTGGTTTAAGTACTAGTCGGTGTTCCACCAAGGAGGGGTCAAGACCCGACATGTCCTCATAAGACTAGGCGAAAGAATCACTATACTCCCTTAGGACCTTGATTAAATCAGCTTCAACTTCTGGAGGGAGATTAGCGGCAATAATAATGGGCCTAGGGTCCTCGTTAGTTCCCAGATTTACTTCCTTCGTAGGCTCATCCACTGCTAATGACGGCTCATCAAATCTCTTCAAGCCTTGCGCGTACAGGTCAGCAGTGTCGTCTACGTGGCTGTCCTCATAATCGACCGGGTCCTTTTCATCCATGACTTCATAGACTCCTAATCCGTCATCGCTCCATATCCCGTCTAGTTCCTCATCGTCTTCTATCACAATCATCGTAGCTATGAATTTCGAGCACTTCAGAAGAGCATGACATTGCCGAGCTAAGTCTTGCAAGAACCTATCAGGAATAGATTTAGAATGACGCACCAACAGGTGCGGCTCAGACAAGGATGGGTTGGATGACCTAGAATAAGACCTTACTTCTCCAGACCTAGACTCTACTTCCCTAGACTCGGCGGACACTACATCTGACCTAGGAGAGAGCAAACCTATTGGAAGGGAAGCAGGGGCCTCATGCCCCTGGGAAGAGGACGGATTGAAGATGGCATAATCTTCCACTGAAATCTCCATTTCAAATTTGACACTTTTTTTGGAGATCAGCAGAGATCATACAGCAGGATGAAGAGGAGGGAGGAGGAGGAGGAAGAGCGAGGGGATAAATGGATGGATAGAAGATGTCGAGGAAAGGATTAGAGGAGGAGAAGAAAGGAGTAGAGAGATCAATCGGTGAGCAATGCCCACATGGACAATTCACAATCAAAAATTTCATCAGCATCGAAAGTTGGCAGAGCAGTGGATTAATCATAATAGGAGGTAGGCGGGGGACAAAGTCCAGCATCTGAAAGAGTGTTCTTAAGTGGGAAGGAGACCAAGTAAAGATGACAGGTGAGCTCGCCTATTCCTGCGAGCGGTGAGCTGGTTTCTTCGGCTCATACTGCACAAGCCGTACCTCCTGGTTCTTCTGGTAGCATTCTGGTTCATGAAACGTCCTGGCAAAGGCCTGACTAAAATCAAGCATGCCATCAACTGGCCCCTTTGGCAGCAGTGGTGGGCCAGCAACCGTGCAAGCTGTATTTCCTTTCTTGGGTTGACTTGGTGGTGCCTTTAATGTTCTCGGCTAGAGAGGACCTTTAATAAAATACTGGCGGTAATCCCAGGTGAGTGGTCCTGAGTCACCCAAGATTGATAATGCGGATTTTCGGTAGTCGAGACCCCTTCTACTCATCTTCCTGCCTTTGGGGACCAGTTTGGTCCACCCCTGTAGTTGTGCACCGATTCCTCTCCCCAGTTGATAGCCCAACTTCAATATAATAGACCAGCCCTTAGAATCTCGGATCTTCGACTTTTCTTTAATATTTACCGGTGTAGTGGCGGACTTGCGTGGCGCATAAGCCCAAGGAAAGTCCAGATCCAGTACTGAGATAACCGGTCGATTGCTGGGCCATAATGTTGGCAGAATTTTCTCTGAGATAGTCTTGGTAGACTGGACTGTGGACATACTTTTCACCTTAACCACCCTCCCTTGAAATTAGAATTTGAGACATTGGTGGGCAGTGAATGGTACGGCGCTGAGATTATCGATCCACGGGCGACCCAAAATAGCCTTGAACATAGGGTCGATGTCCAGTACATAGAATTCAATTGGCAATATGAGAGGATCGAGCTCAGCCTGAATAGTAACTACCCCATGACATGCTCTTCTCGAATTGTCATATGCTGCTATGGTGATTATATACCCAATCAATAGAAATGTAGTTGATCTCTTGCTCTGTGACGACTTGTCCTTGACTACTAAAGGTCATGCGAAGTTTGTCACCGCAATTGTAGTGTTGTTGGTTTGGGAACCTATAAGAGTTAGTGCAACAAACAAAAGAAATATGCATGGAAGCACACATCAGGAATATTGCACAATAGTAATTGAGGATAATCCACTACAATTTCAAACGAGTTTACAGAGTCTTTTCTTCAAGTACAAGTACATAGCCAAAGAACAAGATTAAATACATGTCCCAAAACAAGGACACAGCTGCAAGTGAAATTCCAGTACCGTCCACCCCCCCAAATGATGGATCATACCACCAATCTTATTCAATGATAAACCGAGATGGTACAATCAAGAAACTGGTGGAGAGGTTCTGCACAGAACCACAGACCATAAAAGGAAAGAGCCTTACAAAAACCACACACCACACAGGGAAAGGACAAACCAATGCCCTGCTTCTCGCCTCAATGAAGGCTACACTGTCACTGACCGGACTCGACTGGCTTGGTTCTGGGTAACAACACCAACACAATGAGACCCCTTCAACACTGAGGCTAGCTCACGTCTACCATGGACAGGTTTTAGCAAGTCCACATCTTGTTGAAGGTTCCTCAAAAGCGTGTGGAATTGACCTTCTTTACCCTTTACCTGTAAACTGAGAAAGCTTGCTCTCTGTTCCAGCTCCTCATTGCTGCAAGAAAAGAGAAAGTCCTTACCTCCCTGTTTATAGACACACTGTTGAGAATCTACAGCTGAACCTTTAGCTTCTTCTAGCACAGGTGGAGCTTCTAGAATTACATCGGTCATTGTCTGCTGTCCTGGAGGCAACTAGTCTTCTTCCAGCCCAACTGTCACATTGTCCTCCACCAACGGCAGACAGACCTCTAAAAGAGATGTCTTCGCCACCTTTGAACACTCGGTCGAGTGGTCCAGTGCAGGGAGAAGAAGTCTGCCGCCAGATCACGATCCACACATCCAGCCGCCGAACGAGCCACCACGAACTTCGGAGATGACGCGCCCATCCTGGAATGATTGACAGACATCTTGTCCTCCGGTGAGATTGGAGGAAAGGGAGTATGCTCTCCTAGATCACAATCCTGGCAACCGATCCCCTTAGAAGCCTTGACAATTCTCTGCTGTCGATAAACTTGGAAGGCCGGCCTAGATTTGGAGCGGCCCCCTTCCTTGCGAAGCTCAACTATGATCTCGGCCGCCAGCTTAGACGTGGCTTGTGCCTAGATGGAACCTTCCGCTCTGGTGGCCTCTACACTACGCTGCACAGGATCTATCAATTCGTTCTCATTCTGCCTGTTTAAAATTTGAACCAGGTGCAAGCTTTGTTCATTACGCAAATTTGTTGTGCTGCCAACCGAATTGGATTGTACAATTATTCCTTTATCTTTATTGGAATTAAGCTGTTGTGAGGTGGCCTGTGATAAAGTGGGCAAGTGTCCTGCCGAGTCCGCACTGAGTCTAAGGCAACCTTCCTGACTCGGTCATCTTCAACCTCTGAGACCCACTGGCCATACCTGCTGAAACCCTAACATCACTACGTGTGCATCCCTATAGGGACCTTCCGTTTGCCGATCGGTGCCATCCCCTGCTGAACCTTTTTCGACTTCCATGCACACCCAGAAATAATGATTTTACCATGAAACTTAATATATCACAGAATGGTGGCCATTTAATTAAGCTCGACCTGCAATCTAAGGAATTGCAAATCTTCCCATGATCAAGTACGCCCATCAAGACCCGCTAAGAAGTCAGAGGAGGGCCCCATGCAAGAGAACACCTCAATACTCCATAATGGCAGTGGAAGTCCAGATAGACGACACCACCTCACTAGGCCTTTGGAAGCCTCACTTACACTTTCCCCCGCCTCCCACTCAGACCAATGTAGAATAACATTTTTGAGTAGGAGAAATGCAGATTTAAGAACCGCTCTCTCAACTCTAACTTGGAAAAGAAAACTAGAACAGAGTTTGTTGACAGCGAACTTACAGACCACAGACCCTCCTTCCATCGCTGCCTCATGGTTACAATAACATCTTCACGCTGAACAAGTCCTTCTAGGGCCTCACTGATGAGCGCACCATTTAAAGCCTTCATGTTATGCTCGTATGAGGACCATGGTGCCTCCACAAACAAAAACTGCTGCTGCTCATCAAAACATTCCTTAGAATTGACCTTGCAGACTGCACGCTGCTCTCCTTCATGATGGCAGGTGATGCAGGCGGAGCCTCAAAGTTACACCGGAAACTCAGATGCCCCTGCTTCTTGCCATGGATGGCAGTATCGGCCGAAACCGATACGTTTCGGCTGAAACGTATCGGTTTCGGTCTATACCGAAACTGAAACGGACCTACTCACCGTGGCAGGTCCGATACAAAAAAAAAAAAAGTTTTTTTAATGGTTTTGGACCAAAACCATCCGGTTTCGGACCGAAACTGACCGAAACCGGAATTAACGTGACTTTTCATAGCACTGCGATAATGTAATTGCGGTGTTTCGTCCAACCGCATTAATCACACAGAAACTGTTCAAAAATGATCTTCGCGCCCGTCCATCCTCCATGCCTCAAACCCATTCAAAAGCAAGAATAGAGGCATACCTCAGCCCCCACACTCGTCCACCACCAATGGATGCCCAGGAGGGTCTCCGACATTCAAAACAGTGAGTGGTTCATCGCCGGTCGTCCTCCCAAGAAGAGGGTGAAGTGGGAGCTCTGCCAGCAGTGGGATCAATGGATGGCATTGAAGTGGGAGCATCCTCGGTGACTAGGATGGCCGGGAGTGACAATGAGGAGACATTGAGTGCCACCAGGGAAGCGTAGGAGGCCGTGGGTGCCGAGAAACCCACCAAAGCACCGGCGGTTCTCGCCGTGAGAGAGGTAAGAAAACGATCCTTTTCTCTTCCAAAAAAACATTTTTTGTGATTTTAGTTGTGCATGAATGTGAGAGAGGGATGGTCATGCCCCTGGCATGTTGTAGAGGGCAAATTGCCCATGAGAATTGCCCTGGGAAGAGGGAAAGAGCCGATGGGCAGCCGGAAGGGAACGCGGTGCTAACAGGTACCGCGTTCATTAACGCGACACCACGACCCGCCGCGTTAATTAAGAGTGTTTTTTTTGGTAAAATGAAGGCTGGCCTCTCTTTTTTTTTGGTTAAATGATGCAGCATGCGGCACGTACTCGGATCTCGTGGATGCTCATCTAGGCCGTCTTTCTCGCACTGCCAGAGTTTCTGTAGGCTCGCCTCCGCCAGATGGGCTTTGGTGAGTTTTTAGTCATAGAGGTGCCGAGGATAGATGTAGCGTTGATTCTAGCCCTGAAGGCCAGATGGGATGTTGACTGCAAGGCCTTCATCTTCCCCTGGGGTCACATGATCCCGACTTTAGAGGATGTCACTCGCATTACAGGGTTGCGAGTACACGGGATGACAGTGAGTGGATTCACAGACCCCTGCTATCGAGAGATGGCACGTAGGTTGATAGGGTTGGAGTTGGAGGGCACAGGATGGACCTCTCTAGTTCCCAGGGTAGCCCTACAGGAGAACCTAGGCCTATACTACACACAGAGGGAGGTAAGGGAGTCCGTAGCGGACTACCTCGCGAGGTTGGTGAGTGAGGCGAGAGAGAGCTTTTCTACAGAGGTGGGACCACAGGCTGACATGGAGCTACGACGATTCCTCATTTTATTGATTGGGAGGTTGCTACTAGGATCACGAGGGGATGCTGTGAGTTGTCGATTTCTACCCATGCTCGAGGACTTAGAGCGTGTCGGTCAATATGCCTGGGGTGCGGCAGTGCTAGCCCACCTATATGACAGTTTAGGTATCTCCACTCGCCTATCCTCTCTCAGTGGTTTCTACCCTCTTCTCCAGGTAAACTCTAAACTCGTAAACTCTGTGAATTTCGCACTTATTTATTTATGTTAATCAAATGTGAAATGCTTTTTAGGTTTGGAGCTATTTGTACTTACCCACCCTCGAGTGTGGCTTGGAGGATCGAGGAGATCTACTTTCCTTGGCACGACGGTGGACCCCATGGTGAGATAGTCGATCATTAAAGGACTAGGTTGTGTGCATCCAGGCTAAGATAGATGTGATGCCACACATAGAGGTAAGAATTTTCTTAGAATTTCAAATTTGTTGTATTATGAGGTCATGAGCACTAATAATCTTCCTTGCAGGTGGTGTGGACTCCCTATCGGAGGGAGATCGGGGAGATGCCATGGGTGGAGCCCGCTGTCCCCTACTTTGGGAGAGAGATCTAGTAGCACGCCTTCAACTTGGTGGAGCCACTACATTACAGACTGATCATGAGGACCCTAGGGATCCACCAGGTGGCAGTTCAGTTCCCGACTAGGGAGACGGTTCCTCGGCCCGGGCAGAGGTTTCGCGACCTCCAGGGAGTAGATGACTGGCGTCGACGCGCACACGACCAGCTGGTCAATCGGGAGCGGTGAGGATGACCAGCCCATGCGGGAGCAGATTCAGACGAGGCCTACCTACGGGCCTACACACAAACCGATGGCACTCGGGTCTACCACGACACCCACCGATAGGTGAGTTCATTCATTATGCATACTCCAAATCTTAAAGATTCATGATTATGTGATTAACATTTTTTTATGTTGTTTTCGCAGTTTGATCCAGAGGGTAGACTAGCCATGCTGCAGGGGCTTCTCGACTCCACAGTCCAAAAGCGTGATGCCCTCCAACGCACGGTGGAGGAGCTGGTAAGATTCTTACTTGCAGCTTGTGATGATTCATTTGAGCTTGATTTGTTAATTGATGTTAATCCTTTTAAATTCAGTGAGGAGAGCTAGAGAGAGCCCGATCTTCCCACGGTGCCTCTTCTTCGACGCAGCCTGCCTGTGACCTGATGGGGACATCACTTACCCCGTCACATTTTTGAAGCCCGGATGGATCGTCATCATGTGCCCTCGTGATCTTACATGATGTATAGGTAGGATGATCCAATCAAACACTAACCACAATCAAATGAAGGATTAAGTTGATAGACTGAAATAAAAAAGAGTATAGAATGCCTTGGAAGGATTACATGTTTTAACTCCCGAAGGATATATGGCTCTAATGGATAAACACATTAATCCGACATGTTCTTGTGGATCGCATGCACCAGCAGAAATCTTGATGAGAAATTCATGTACTTCGTTTGTAAACCACATTGCCATTGTTATTGTCTTGAGCAGTGCATTCTGGGTATATAAATGCTTCATGCCAGGAACTACATCCTCTTGAAATTCTTAGCACACACTTTCTTCCAGTCTTCTGTGTCGTGTCCATGGATTCACATTGTTCATGTTCCCATTGTCATATTTATACTTGATTTTTTGTAATTTCTTGCAGATCACTCGGTTCGGGAAGGAATGCAAAGATTTATTGATGCTTCTAATCCCATTATACAGTACATTGACAAGCTTTATCTCTCTAGGAACATCACCTTGGACTGGTGAAAGTTAATAGATGTTTATCAAGCTTTTTTCTCTATGCGGCATGGAGCTGTCCCTCTTCGTTGATACCATGATATGACTTATTTATTGTGCAAAGTTTTGAAACGTGCATCAAATGTATGTTGCCAGTGTCACTGGAGTGGCCCACAGCCACTTCAGATTTAGGGAACTTACATACCTAGGTAGCATTAAAAGTCCTCATGTATAGTACTCAAAGCGATAGATGTTGGGCATGACCCAATGTTACCTCTTGTAATTTGTCTTCTTTGGTGCCAAGAAGCTTAGCAATTTCTCTAAGTGTTAATAACACTGCTTTATCCATGGCCCCAATGGAGGGTTTGGCCTCATTGTTCTACTGGTTTTCATATCCTAAAGTGATCACATTTAAGGCTTTGGATCAATCTCTAACTGTTGTGTTGAAAGCTCGAGTTAATAGTGACAGACGGATAGTATTTCTTTCATTTGACAATGCAGAATTTCACATCTCTATGTGCTAACTATGTGGATCTCTAATCTACGTAATAACAACAGATCCACGAGGAGATGTTGAACCCCATAATCTAATAAATCTCTATCCTAGTGACACTCTGGGATTCAAACTTGCAAACTTGCTTCGATACTGTAGAGGTGGAAAAATAGTCTCCCAAATCTCGTACCGTACTTTAAGATTTGTTTGTTTGGGAAAAAATGTCTAGCCACATGTGAAAACCTGCAAACACCAGGAAGAAGGCGTCATGTGTTGGATGAGGATCAACAAAAGGCGAAGAGGAGAGAAGAGTTTGAGAGTACGACGATCAAGCTTGGAGCCGAAAAGGAATTTTTAGAGGTGTTCGTCGTGTCCAGCGAGTGTTTGGAGAGTGCTCGCAAGGCCTGAGACGTGCTCGGCAGCTGACTCCTTCTGGCGAAGAATGGCTCTCTGTGTGTAGGCTTGTCTTTGTCTGTGTGTGTGACTCTGTCCGTCTTTTTACTATGTGATCGGAGGTCTATTTATACCAATTGTCTTGGCGGTGGAGGTCCATCCCTTAACAGGGAAAGATGTGAGTCATGGGGTAACGTCTCCCCACGATCATGGGAAGTTTCCCATTATGCACCCATTTATTTGGGCCGTGCGGCCTTTAGGCAAGTCTTAAACCACTCTAGGCGCATGTTCGCCCATATTGGAGTAGAGGCCGGTGATGGCGGGAGTAACGTTCGGTCATCAGAGAGTCATCCACCACCCAAGATGCCTGGGTCGATGTCCTTGTGGGTTGGCGAATCCTTTGTCCATCTTTATTGGGCCGCTTGGCGTAGGACGCTAACTATCGGGAGGCTCGTGCCCCACTAGGCGAGTCTTGGGCCGACATGGGCCTGGCGTTAATGGGTTGAATGTGGGTCGAGTTGATTTTACTCTCCTCACTAACCACCCACTCTCAGACGTCGAGCATTTTCGGGATCTGAGAGATAGTCCCGGTGGATTCGCCAAGGGAAAATTTTTAAGAGGATCTCATCGTATCATCTGGGTTGGTGGGCCCTGCCACCTACTGAGCTTCTTGGTGCACAAGGAACCCTTTATCGAGATGTCAGGCAGCATCGCTGTCATCATGGTGCAATCATTTTTCATCTGGAAAAGTGGGTATGAACGGTTGATGCGGGACGACGACGCGGACTCGGTACCAATTGGATGCGGGACCTGAGACTCTAGGCAAGCTCGCTACTCGTCCCACGCTAGGGAAGTGTGTGGATGTGCGTGGTTGAGAAATCGACAGTGAGTCAAGGGTATTTGGCTCTTCCGCGTGCTCGGATCGAGTCACAGGATGGGTCACACTCACTCTCTTACAGGGGTGATTGAAATAATATAACGAGGTAGACTATCCTAACACTCAAGCAACGGCATGAAAAATAAATACGAAACTCAAGTAAATGACAAAGAGGGGAGCGGAAACGATACCTTCACATTCCGAGCATGGGGAAGACGGTCCCGGCCAAGACTAGTACTCCCGGGAGGCAGAAGAAGAGCCTCCCTTGTGGGTTGAGCTTCCTCAAAAGCAACTACCGGCCATCAGAGAAAAGAAGAAAAAAAAAAAGGCCTAGAAACAAGAAGAAGAAGGAGGTCATCTTTGCCTGCAACACCCTCTTGGTGTTATTTGACACCGCCCTCTCCCTGGAAGAGGAAGAAGAAGGGTTGTCTCTCGAGCCAGTAGAGGTGAATCAAACTGAAGCGTCTACTTCCCAGCATGCCACCAGGTCAGGAAGAAAGTGGGGACGCCCTCCCCAGACCAGCCACAACATCCTGCTCAGGGGAGAACAGCCATACCAGATCCCTGAGCCTAAGGTTCAAGGCATAGAGATCCCTCCTCTATCGGGTCTCTATCCCGGAGAACCAGAAGGCTGGAGCACCCTTTCATTCACTGAGTTCTCGTCGGCCCAAAGGGAAAGGCAGTCACGCCCCCAAGGGTCCTGGCCAACCTAAGAAGCAAGTAACCTTTCAGCTCGGTCAGTAGCAGCCCCTCCTCAGCTAAGAGAGGAGTTTGACGACATCCCAAACCTTGCCGAATTTATGCAAGAGAAAGGGGAAACCCAACAGGCCCCCCAAGCTCAAGTAGCTGCACCAGACTCAGTGGCAGAGGCACCCTGTGATCCAGCACCCCGAGTCCAAGGTGGGGGTAGGCGTAGCAAGGCTGAAGAAATGAAGCTACTCAAGGTTCGGGCCGCTGACTGAATAGTTAGACATCTCAAGAAGATCCTGGCCCGATTTACCATCTGGGAAATTCTATCTTTAGATGAAGAGACATGGCAAGCCATCAACACTGCACTCCAGACACCAACATATCTTGAAGCTTGCCTGGCGAAGATGTCACCTGAAGTGGCCATGGCCTTCACAGAAGAAGACATGCTTCTGCCCACCTGTAGTCACAACAGGTCACTCTACATGAAGGGGCAACTGAGTGGGCAACCTATCAACAGAGTCCTGATTGACCCAGGAGCAGTAGTGAACATACTTCCCTATCGGGTGTACCAAAAACACTATTTTGACATACACCTAGTCGAAGTCCGGAATGTCAAGATCGCTGGCTTCAACCAGAAATGCAAGGTGCCCATGGGGGTCGCGGAGTTCGACTTGTCCCTCGGGGACCTCATTACCAAGGTCCAGTTCCATGTGATCAACTCCAACACCTCCTATAAGGTGTTTCTCGGCAGGCCCTGGTTACATCAAAATAGAGTGGTGCCATCCACACTGTATCAATGCATCAAATACCCCTGCGAAGGAAAAGAAGCCAGGATCTTCGCCGACCTCCACCCTTTTAAGGTGTTTGAGTGTCACTTATCAGATGCCAATCTGTACGTAGAAAAGATGAAGCAAGCTCCCCAAGTCACCTAAGATAAAGGGAAGAAGAAGCTGGAGTCTAATGGCTGGTTTCCTCCACCGGCCCCTGGTTATATGGCTCCCCCACATGTTCCATTTATTTTAGAAGAAGAGGGGGTACTTAAGGCGGCTCCTATCACCATCTATCCTGCACCGGGGATGCCATACCTCGAAGACCTACTAGAGAGCGTCAGAGTCCTGCCTGGGATCATCAAGCCCATAGCAGAAGTTGACTGCCAAGTACCCAAGCCATTGAGGATTTTTAAGGTGCCTAATTCTGAAGGGCCACCCACTATTTTCTATGTGGTCGGGGAAAAACTAGTCAGAGGAGATGATGATTACCGACTCCCTGATGAACTGCATGACCTACACGTCCCGATCATGGGGCTTCCTAACATGGCTGAGCGGGCAGTCAGAGTGGCTAGAAGACACGAGATTCTCCTTTACCAGCCCTCCAGCCAGAAAGAAATGTTCGAAAGAATGTGGAACCCGCCGAACCTGGATCGGAGGCTACTGTAGATTACCAAGCACCCCGGTTTGGGATTCTCAATAGAAGATCAGTACGAAGCCGACGTAATATCAATTGCGGCTCCATCTAGGGATGATTCCGCTGAAGCTGTAGATCCGCGGGAAGCCCACCGCAATAAACATCTTATGCCTCTGACTGAGGAAGTGCAAGATGAAGAAGTGTTCCTTTGGAACCCTCCTCACCACAGGTGCACGGGGAAAATCTCCCCCTCCTCTGAGGGGTCGACCTCAAGGGACCACAACACCGAGGCACCCTCACCCCCGCCGACTGGCGAAGCTAGGAACGGTGGTATGGGCTGGGCTCTAGGCCCTCCCCGATGTGACCCTATCATGTTCGTCTTATATCACAGGCAACAACGGGAGATTAAGATGATGAAGGCACGGTTGGATGAAATAACAGCACTCGTGTCCAGTTTGATCCAAGGCTCTCTCCGCTTGGGAGATGAAGGCATGCCTCGGTCCCAAAACACCAGCCCTAACACCTCTATGCATTCAAGGGGGGAGGCGAGGAATATAACTGGCTTTTCAGCTAGACGACTGATCGGACGAAGCCTCACACTACAGGAAAAGCTACAGAAGCCCTACTCTTTCCCAAGGGAGAAGACTAAATGACACTAAGTTCTCAAAAATGACTCGAACATATAACAGTGTTCATAGTGTTAACACCATCAAAAATAATAAGGACATAATGCAACACCAGCCGGCGCTGAAAGGGCGACTGGGGAAGTGGGCCGTCATTTTGATGGAATTTGATATTACATATGTGCCGTAAAAGACTATTAAAGGCCAGGCGATAGTAGATTTCTTTGCGGCACACCCTGTGCCTAAGGATTCCCCACTTGTCACGGAGCTTCCGGAAGATGAAACGCTGGAGGTGGACCAAGTTTGTCAAGCCATATGGTAGTTATACTTCGACGGAGCATCCAGAACTGAAACATCTCAATCAGGGCATGCGAGGATAAGGGCCAGAGCAGACATCATCCTCAAATCCCTAGAAGTAGAAGTGTTGCATACATCGTGTTCGATCAACAAACCGTGCACGAACAATGAAGCAGAATATGAGGCCTTGATTATCGGTCTTTAGATAGCCCTCCACATGGAGATCCGAATGCTGCAGGTGTTTTGCGATTCAATGCTGATTGTCAAGTAGATACAAGGAGAGTTTGACGTCCGAAAGCCTGGGTTACTCCCGTATTGCGCCAAGGTGAAGAAGCTCATGGGGCGGTTCTACATCATTGAAGTAGGCCATGTCGTCTAAAGCCAGAATGCCCAGGCTGATGCACTGGCAAAATTAGCAAGCTCACTGGCGGCTCTGTCGGGCAAATCCCTCAACATAGCAGTCATAAACAGGCGCCAGGTCCCCAGCATGATAAAGGAGCCAGGTGACGAAGAAGAATATGAAGCTGCTACAACAGAAATAACTAACTCTCCTGATTGGAGGGAACCCCTGATGAAATGGTTTAAACACCAAGAACTGCCCAAGTAGAGGGAAGAAAGGATCAACTTGATCAGAACAAAAGATTCTTATGAAGTCAGAAATGGAACTCTATTCCGAACCGTGGTTGATGCTGGAAGAAAGGTGCTCCTCCGATATGTATCCATGGAGGAGGCTTGGATGGTCATGAAGGAAGTCCATGCCGGGTTGGCCGGTGCTCACCAAGCTGGGCCGAAAGTGAAGATTGAAGTCAAGAACCTGGGATATTACTGGCCAACTATGTTCGATGACTGTCGCAAGTATGCCAAGTCATGTCATAAATGCCAATAGCATGCTGCGATCCCAAGAAGACCTCCAGCTCATTTGCACCCAACGGCACCCAGTTGGCCTTTTGCTCAATGGGACACTGATGTTGTGGGCCCGCTCCTCGCATCTTCATCGGGATGCAAATACATTCTAGCAGCAACATATTACTTCTCTCGCTGGGTGGAAGTTGTGGCTCTAAGAGAAGTGACGGGAGAAATCGTAGCCAGATTCTTCCATCGAAATATCATATTCTGATTCAGTGTGCCCGATCGAATTGTCTCCAACAACGGAAGTCACTTCCGAAACCAAAAGGTCTATAGATTGGCTGACAAATTCAAGATTGATTGGAGAACATCTACTCCGTATAATCCGCAGGCAAACTGGTTAGCGGAAGCCTTCAACAAAATACTATGCACACTTCTTTCCAAGACTGTCAGCTCTAGCAAGAAGGATTGGGACGACAGGATGTATGAAGCACTATGGGCATATCGCACCGTGTACAAGACCCCGATAGGTTGCTCACCATTCTCCTTGGTGTACGGCTCACAGGCGATCGTCCTGATAGAACTGGAGATACCCTCACTGCGAGTGGCGATCCAGCATGAATTGGTCAAGGATGACCAAACCAACATGGAAAGAAGACTGGAGGAGCTCTCCGATCTGGAAGGACGATGGCTCAAAGCCCAGCAGAATATATAGATGTACTAAGCCCGTATGACCCGCGCCTTTGACAAACTCATCAAAGAACGTGAATTCAAGAAAGAAGACCTACTCATAGTCAAGCGAAGAGAAGTCATGGCTACCAATCCCAAAGGCAAAATGAATGAAAACTGGACCAGACCTTATGTGGTCCAGAAGGTCTATGAAGGCGATATTTATGTCATCGTCAATCACTAGGGGGAAGTTCAATTTTCACCCCTCAATGGGAAACACCTGAAGCTATACCATGCGCCGCTTCCCCAGCTCGGCGATCAACTGAAATCAGTACCCCACAATGAACAAGATTCCATCATGGAGCTTTTTACATAAAACACGAGAAACCTTAACTCTATACCTAAGGCCTTCCGGGGTCTCAACTGAGGGGATACGACCTAGACCTTTCGTCTAAGTCGACGAAGCCCAAAATCCTTGCGTCGGTGTAACCCCAGCATCAACGAACTACCTAACTTGACGCCCATGGCCCTCCGAGGCCTCAACCGAGCGGCACGGCTTAGACCTTCCGTCTAAGCTGGCTAAACCTGATTCCATTGTGTTGACATAAACCCAATGTCGATGATACTATCATACCTTTGTGAGCTAGTCCCACCGTGATCATAGAAAAAAAGAAGAAAAAAAAAAGAAAGAAAAAGAGAAAGAAAAAGGATATCGAGTTGGCCGAAATCGCCGGCAACACCGTGCTCACTCGTTTCCTCGAAGATCTGGTTGCGCGCACCTCGCTGATCATTGCGTTCTACGGCGCCAAGCCGCAGCAGGCCTGCTCAGAGTCCGACCATGACGGCTTGATTGAAGCGCTCGCCGCCGGCGACGCCGCGACGCGCAACGGCGTGATCGCCGCCGGACAGACGGCGCAATCCGCCGTCGCCAACGCCGTCGCGGGTGCGCTGGCCAGTCTTTCGAACAACTTCGCGAACGCCGCGACCGTCTCTTCCGGTCTGGCCTCTGCGGCGGCGAACGAGACCACGGCCTATGTGACCGCTTCGGATACGGCCGCGCAGGCGCTCGCGAACTCCCTCGCGTTCGCCGGCAGCATCGCCGGCACCGGCGGTCTGATCAAGCAGGGCGCGGAAACGCTCATCCTGACCGGCGTGAACACCTACACCGGGGCGACCGCCGTCAACGGCGGCATCCTGCGTGTCAACGCCGGCTCCATCGACGCGAGTTCCGGCGTGTCCGTCGCGGCGGGCGCGCATTTCGAGGTCAACGCCGATGCCGGCGTGGTTTCGACGTTCTCGAAGGCCATCACGGGCGCGGGTGATTTCCGCAAGGTCGGCGCCGGCGATCTCACGCTCGCCCCGTCGGCGATCGGTTATTCCGGCACCACGTATGTTTCCGGCGGCACGCTGCGGGTCACGCTTTCGGACGCGATGTCCGGCGGCGTCATGATCGACAATGCGACGGCGACCCTCGTCGCCATGCAGGACGCCGATTACACCTACGCCAAAACGATCGCCGGTATCGGCGCCTTCGAGAAGCAGGGCGGCGGCAAACTGACGCTGACGGACTTCACGAACTTCTCCGGCAATGTGGTCGTGGGCGCCGGCACGCTCGCCGTTTCGGCGATCGAACCGTCACCGGCTTCCATCGCCATCGCCTCGGGCGCGACCTTCGCGTTGTCGCTGACACCGGCGACGTCGCCGGCCGTTTATTCCGGCACCGTTTCCGGTGCGGGAACCTTCGCGCTGTCCGACGGCCAGGTGCGCTTCGACGCCTCGTCGCCCGGCTTCACCGGAAAGGTTGTCGCCACGGACGCCACGATTCTGGCGGGCACGGCCGACATCTTCAAAAACGCCTCGTACACGCTGACGAATTCGACGTTCAACCTGAACGGCACGAACCAGACGATCGGCGCTTTCGCGGGCGACGGCACGTCGTTCGTCCAACTCGCCGGCGGCACGCTCACGTTCGACCTGCCTGCCGACGCTTTCGCCGAATTCTCCGGCACCATCCGCGGCTCCGGCGCCGTCGTGAAAAACGGCGAGGGTACCCAGCGCCTCTCGACCGTGGACGGCAGCGTGCCGTGGTCCGGCACGACCACGGTGAACGCGGGCGTGTTGGAAGCCAGTGTCGCTTCGCTCGGCAATTCCGCGATCACCATCGCTACCGGCGGCACGCTGGCGTTCTACAACAACGCCCCGGACACGTTCGACACGTACGCGTCGGCGATCGCGGGCGCCGGCACGCTCGGCAAGACGGGCTTGGGCACCATCACGCTGAAAAACGATTCGTCGGGTCCCGGCGGCTTCTCCGGCAACATTCTTGTTTCCCAAGGCGAACTGCGCATCGACACCCCGTCCGGCAACTTCGGCAACGGCACGACGCCGCTGCCGTCCGTCGCCGTCGCGACCGGCGGCGTGCTCACGCTCGTCCGCCCGGCCGCCGGCACCGTGGACTATGGCTCGCTTGCCTTCGGCACGCCGATCACCGACGCAAGTTCGGCGAACGGAATCGCGCAGCACGGTTCGTTCGCCATCGAAGGCGACAACACCGTCACGCTGAAGTTCTCCGCCGCCCAGAATTACACGGGCAACACCATTCTCCGTTCCCGGCGCGACGATTTCGGCCTGCCGACGAATCCGGGCAATGGTCCGGTGCTCGATTTGACGAACTCGACGGTGCTGAACCACGTCCTGAACGGTCTCGCCGGCGACGTCGGCACGCTCGTGAAAACGAACGGCGAAGCCTGGACCATCAATCAGAACGTCGTCGGCACTTTCGCGGGCGACTTCGACGCGCTCACGGACATCACCGTCACCGGTACCGCCAAACTCGGATTCACGCTCGATACCACGAAACTCGGCGACGTCGCGGTGAACGGCGGACGCGTGGTGCTGGATGCGGCGGGGGTCAACAATGTCACGCTCAACGGCGGTCGCCTGTATTTCGATACGACGAGCCACAATCAGGTCTATGCCGGCACCGTTTCCGGTACGGGCGACATGCTCAAGACAGGCTCCGGTACGCTCAATCTGAACGGCGATCTGTCGCGCTTCACGAATACCGGTGCGATCGGCGTCGATCAGGGCCGCCTGGTCGTTTTGCTCGCCGCTCTCGACTCGGCGTCGAACATCACAGGCCTGATTTCCGAAGGCGCCGGCCAGCTCGCGCTCGATGTGGCGGCGGGTGATGAGCGCAAACTCACCAAAGTGTGCATCTCCTCATCCATTGCACGTTGCCACTTAGTATCTTTCATAGCTTCTATGAAGGAACAAGGCAAGAAAACAAGTGATAGCATAGAAACAAAGGAGACGTAAGTAGGAAAAAGGTGAGAATAAGTGATGAACTGAGAAATAGGATGTTTGGTACACCCATAATTGTCTCCACAAACTATAATAAGAAGATCAAGATCAAGAGTTTCAGTAGGGATGCAACCCGAAGAGTTGACAGCTTCATGAGAAGAGGCAACATCCACAAGAGGGGCTACCACTACCTTCGGCTGACGGAAGTAAGTGATCAGCTCTTTCTCTGCACCTGCAATATTATGACCACCAACTGGTGAAAGTAATCCACCCATGGGAGGTAAAGAAGGTGTACGAAAGACAAGAGGTGGATATGTGGTAGAGGAAGAAGACAAAGTGGGGGAACCAAATGAGGACTCTAATTCACAAAATGTGACATCTTTAAAGAGATTTTTTCCACTTTTGAGGTCAAAACACTTATACCGCTTTTGTATGGGAGGGTAGCCCAATAAAACACCCTTAATAGCACAGGAATCAAGTTTGTTGGTACCAGGATGTAGACGATGAATGAAACATAAACAACCAAAGTCTCTGGGTGGAAGAAGGAAAAAAGGGCATTCTGGATACAAAAGAGAGATAGGTGCCACGTGTCTAAAAACTCGAGATGGCATTCTATTAATGACATATGCTACAATTTAACACTACTTCACCCGAAAACCTTTTTGGAAGATGATGCTAAAATAACAAAGCACGAACACTCTCCAAGAGATGTCAATTTTTCCTTTCAGGGACCCCATTTTGTTGGGGTGTATAAGCACTGGAAGATTGATGAGGAATTCCTTCCTTTCCAAAAAAAAAAATCACAATTTGATTTAAAGTATTCTTTTGCATTGTCGGATCGAAGAACTTTCATTTATTGTCCGAACTGATTTTCAATCATTTTACTAAAGATCTCTATTACTTTGAGAACTTCCACTCAAGATTTCAGCAAGGAAAAGTCACAAAATAGTAGTGGCAGGAAGAGGGAACAGGGGAAGGACCCCAATCATCTGAATGAGCGAGTTCAAAAGAAATTTGACTTTTATTCATTGAAATTGGATAATGAACACAACATTGACTAATATGACCAAATAAAGATGGGTATAAGAATTTCAAGGAATGGAACAAAAGGTGGCCTAAACGTGAGTGACACAATTGGATTTCCTTCAACAGATGATCGATGGTCCAGCTAGTTTCTGAGTGAAGAGCAGCTCCTACTCTAGGGTCGAAATAGTAGCGGCCTCCTGCTTCACGTCCACTACTAAGCACTTGCCTTGTCTTCAGGCCCTGGAAGATACAACGATCATGGAAAAAAGTGACTGAGTTTAAACATTTTGTGACACTACTAACTTACATGAGATTCATCGAGAGATGAGGAACATGAAGTACAGAAGACAAAAGCAAACCGTCCAATTTAATAGAGCCACGACTAGCAACATTGGCTCTAAGGCCACCAGCCATGGTCACCTTACCATGACTAAAGCACAGAGAATAAGATAGGAACAAGGTAGAAATACCGATCATGTGATCAGTTGCCCCCGAGTCTATGACCCAAGAGTGAGACGCTGGACATACAGAGGCACTCAACGCAACACCAGCAGTACCTGACGAGGATGGAAGAGACAATGAGATGGTAGACGTGGAACCAAGCTATGAAAGAAGCCGTTGTAGCTGAGCAATATCCTGTGAGGTCAGTCCCTAAGGGACTAAACCTTGAGAACTGGATGACTTTGGTCAGGAAGAGGTTGAGATCCACTCGTAGAGATAGCTGCAACATCTCTTTTCACTTCCTGCCCTTTCTTGACTTTCTGAGACTTAGGGGGCTTCTTTTCAAGATGGAGATCTCAACAGTCATCCACAAGATAATTTTCTCAGCCACAATGACCACAAATCTTCCCAACTTTCGACTTGTCCTCATTTTGTCTAGAAACACCCTCATTGATTCTTTGACCAGCACCCACAAGGGCCATAGGGTTACCACTAGGAGTAAGTGCACTGCTATCATTCATTGCCTTGCAACAACCCTCTTCACTCAGCACCTTGTAGTAGACCTGTTCAAGTGAAGAAAAGAGATCCATGCTTAGAATTTGACCTCTAAGCTTTTCAAATTCCGAATTCAAACCAGCCAAGAACTTAAAAATCCAATTTCGTTTGGCATAAGTTAAAAACTTCATTTAATCTGCAGCACAAGTCTAGTCATCTAAAGCATAATAATCTAGATCCTCCCACTTACTTCGGAGCATGCCATAATAGCTAGTAACACTGGTTCTCTTGTCTGAGTTCATGAACTTGTCAACTGATAAACGAGAACCATGTCTTGTTTTTGACCAAACATTTCTTCAGTAAGGGTCCACATTTCACGGACAGATTGCTTCCGAAGAATTAATTTTTGAATATCAGCCCTCACTGAATTGAGTAAGTGCCGCCCCCTCCCATCTCCTTCCTCCACAAACCAGCGCGCCCCCCATCAACCCTAACCCTAGCCACCAGCATCCCACGCCCCAGCCCTCTCTCCCTCTATAACCCAGGTTCGCCCTCCCCTGCTCCGTGCGTCCACGGCATTCCCAGAGTCGCCCGTCGCTGCTACGACCTCCCGTGGATCAGGAAGACCTCTCTGCTGCTCTCTGCAACCAGCCTACATCAGAGGTCATGTTTGTAGAGACTACCCTAGCATCCCAAGTGTGAACCAGCAAAGCTGCCTTCTGTGGATCATTCTTCGTCGAGCTAGCTTCGTTCCAGAAGTGGTCTCACTGCGATCCAACCTCGGCACAGTTCACGTCGTCCATTCTCGTGCATCTGCGCCAGACTCGGGTCTGAACCTGAGTACCATTTGGTAGCAGCTCCACCGCCCACCCCTGCATGAATCAGTCAGATCTTTCTTCACGAGAGTTCTTCCTCTCCGAAGCACCGACGCACCAGAGGTGGTCTTGCCTGCTTTCGACAACGTCTCCGTCCAGGGCGTCTATTCTCCCTCAGTCACACTAGACCAGGAGTCCTCTATTCGCCCAGGACAAGCTACTGTCAAGTTGGCCCCAACACCCCCTCCTCCTATCTGTTTCATGTCATGCTGTCTTCAGCAAAGTTGCGGCTTCTGACGATACAAAACCAACGCAAGTGGTTTCGTCTCGATCCGACACCAGCACTAGAGGTTCCACCATGACCATTGGCGTCCTATCCTAGTGTATGCCTAGAAACCTGACGCCGGCCATTCCTGCGACCACGTCCAGCCAGGTGATCAGACAGCCGCCACCTTCTTAGGGTTCGTAGATCTCCCTGTCAGCAACATCCATGACTTGGTCCTGTCACGTTTGGAGTCACGTTTGGAGTTCTGCAGCGCCCGTCCCGGCTAACGCACCACAACTGCACCAATCAGTCCTGCGTGGCAAAACTGCACAGGCCTGCCGCAGCGGCCTCCGTCCCCATCCAGTGACATCAGCTCGGCACCAAACCTTCAGCTGTCCTTCAGCATCCCTCGGGCTCCATCTAGGCATTAGTTGCATCTCGAGTGGACACCCGAGCTTGGCGTACGGTCGACAGTTGTTTTCCCCTCCCCGTGATTCCCCCTCCTGCGCGACGGTAGTGTATGTAATTGTTTTCCCCTCCCCGTGAACCCCTCCCTACGTGGAGAGTAGTCAGTGTATTAGCAGGGATCGTCGCCAAGCTTCCTCGACGTAGAGTGTCCACCTGGTGTGCACGCTCCCCGGTGCATCCTCGTCTTCGATCGGAGCCGGTCCTTCGGATGGGCTAGGTACGTGCGGCTGCCTCTCCACTCTGCTTGTCTAGTATTAGTTCCAATCGTAGCACCGGTGGGGAGTGCCCGATCCATATTTCCACTATTTCCTATGAGTTCTTGCTACCGGTGAGTGAGTGCACATCTGAACCGATCCCTCGGTATCGGTCCGCCCAGTTGAATCTGGCGCCCGCGACGTGTTCCCCGGGGTGGTTAGCTACCACTCTCCTCGCTGCTCAGACCGTGTCCGGCTTCCTCGCGAGCCACCGCTCGCCGAGCCATCACTTCGAGTCCTGTGGAGTCCGCAACTCACGTGTGTGTTTGCCTTGTCGCTTAGATGACTTGCGCTCGTTGATTGTTGACTTAGGGTCCCGTGTCTCGACCAGGTTCGTCCCGCGTCAACAGGGTCCTGATCGACCCAGGAGCAGCAGTCAACATACTCCCATACTGGGTGTACCAGAAGCACTACTTCGGTGTGCACCTAGTCAAAGTGAAGAATGTCAAGATTGCTGGATTTAACCAGAAGTGCGAGGTACCCATGGGGGTTGCAAAGTTTGACCTGGCCTTTGGCGACTTCATCACCAAGGTCCAATTCCACGTCATCAACTCCAACACCTCCTACAAGGCGTTGCTTGGTCGGCCTTGGCTGGACCAAAATAGGGTGGTGCCGTCTACCTTGCACCAGTGCATCAAGTACCCCTGTGAGGGGAAAGAAGCCAGGATCTTTGTTGACCTCCACCCATTTGAGGTGTTCGAGTGTCACCTATCAGATGCTAACATGTATCTAGAAGAGACAAAGCAGACTCCTAAAGCTCCCCGGGACAAAGGGAAGAAGAAGATAAAATCAAAGAGTTGGTTTCCTCCGCCACCCCCAGGCTATGTGGCTCCTCTGCATGTGCCATTCATTGCAGAAGATGAAAGGATATTTAGGGCACTTCCCTTCGCCATCTATCCCATACCGGGGGCACCTTGCCTTAAGGACCTGCTAGAGGATGTCAGAGTCTCGTCGGGAATTATTAAGCCAATAACAGAGCTCGACTGCCAAGCGGCCAAACAGTTGAGGACCTTTGAGGTGCCGAATCCTGAAGGCCCGCCCACTATTTTCTATGTGGCCGGAGAATAGCCAGTCAGAGGAGATGATGATTGTCGACTCCCTGACAACCTTCATGACCCGCACATCCCAATTGCGGGGCTTCCCTACATGACTGACAGCGCGGCCGAGGTGGTCAGAAAATAAAGGATTCCTCTTTATCAACCCTCCAGCCAAAAGGAGATGTTTGAGAAGATGTGGAACCCGCCAAACTTGGACCGGAGGCTACTACGGATTACCAAGCATCTGGGTTTGGGCTTCTCACTGGAAGACTACTACGAGGCCGACATGATATCAGTTTCGGCCCCACTCGGTGGTCACCCCGTCAAGGCTACGACCCTACAGGAAGCCCACCGCAACAAACAACCTCTGCCACCGGCCAAAGAGACACAAGATGAAAAAGTGTTCCTCTGGAACCCCCTCCCCCACAGGCGCACAGGAAAGGTCTTTCCCTCTTCCGAAGGGTCAACCTCGGGGGACCGCATCATCAGGATCCCATCATCCCCATCTCTTGGCCAGGCAGGAAGCGGAGGTACGGGCCGCGCTTTAGGCCCTCCCTGATACGACCCTGTTATGCTCGCCCTGTACCACAGGCAGCAACGAGAGATCGAGATGCTGAAGGCACAACTGGCTGAGCTAGAGGCACTAGTGGTAGACCTGACCCATGGTCCCCTCCACCCGTGGGGTGAAAACATGGCCTGGTCTCGAACCACCAGCCCTGATGCCTTTGTCCAGTCAGCGAGGAGGGCAAGGAACACGGCGAGCCCTTCAGCCAGACAGCCAGCTGGGCGAGGCCTTACACTACAAGAGAAGGTACAGAAGCCCTACTCCTTCCCAAGAGAAAAGACCCGAGGCATCTTTGATTGGGCCTGCCACTATGGCAAGGTTTCTCTCCCGAGGTCCAAGAGGCCTCAAGATGTTCGGAGAAATGGTGACCCACTGTTCTACCCCTATCACCAGATACTCGATCACCCTATTGAAGATTGTTACATCTTCAAAGACATAGCTCAAGACCTGATTGAAAGGGATGAGCTAAGAATGGGAGACTACATAGTGGCTCCGCCGCGTCCCCATATAATGGGTGGCCCTAGGAGGGGAGTCTACACTATCTCCATCTAGCACCAGGCTCCTAAAGATGCAATGGCCTCGTCCCCGACCAAAGCCATCTATGACGATTACATGGAAGACTTCGGGGTGCCCTGGTGCCCTTCTACGCCAAGAAACCCCACAGGCCCGCCGACTGCAGCCCTAGAGGGATGCGAGGTGAATGCCGCTTCGGCACCGGGTTAAGATGAGCAAGGGGAGACCTATGGCATCCTCGAGGCCCAGGAGGGTGAAGATCAAGACTTTGTTGATTTGCTGTCGGCCCTACCGAAATTTGAAGATGGTGGCAAGGCCACCGTCGACGAGCTAATCAAAATTCACCTTGGCACAAAAAGCCACCCCAGGCCAACCTTTCTGAGCACCATCATACCTCCTCGAGAGAGAGGATTATGTGAAGTTCCTGCAGGAGTTCCACAATTACTTTGCTTGGAACTACAAAGAGATGCCCGATCTCAGCCCCAAAGTAACGTAGCATATACTGGAAATTGATCCCAAAATGGAGTCTGTGAAGTAGTCTCCCCAGCGCATGCGACCGGAATTGATGAAGCAGGTCTGCAAAGAAGACGACAAGCTCGTAGACGTCGACTTTGTAGCAGAGAATCAATACACCACCTGGCTGGCCAACATCATGCCGGTGAAGAAGAAGAATGGACAGATCAGGATCTGTGTGAATTTTCGCGACCTAAACAAGGCCTGCCCGAAAGATGACTTTTCGGTGCCAATCATCGAAGTGATGATTGATGCGACTATCGGGCATGAGGCCCTTTATTTCATGGATGGTTCGTCTGGCTACAACTAGATCTGGATAGCCGAGCACGACCGGATTCACACATCCTTCAGGTTGCCCAAGGGGGTCTTCCATTACAAAAGAATACCCTTCGACCTCAAGAATGCCAGTGCCACGTACCAGCGGGTGATGACCAAGATATTCGATGAGCTACTCTATGGCAAGGTCGAATGTTACATTAATGACTTGGTCATGAAGAGAAAGAGGAGAGGTGACCATCTGAGTGACCTCAGGGTTATTTTCCAGAGGCTCTGACAGTATGAGCTGAAGATGAACCCAATGAAGTGCGCTTTTGGTGTCTCCAGCAGAAAATTCCTACGCTTCATTGTCAGACATAGAGGGATCGAGATTGACCCCCTCAAAATAAGAACCATCCAGGAGCTGCCACCTCCAAAGAATCTAGGAGAGCTCAGGTCTCTACAAGGTCGGCTAACCTATATCTGCAAGTTCATCTCCAATATGTCTGGGCACTGCCAACCCTTTCACAAACTAATGATGAAGAATGCGCCCTTCAACTGGGGCGATCAATGCCAGCGCACCTTCGATTAGTTGAAAGATTATTTGAAGACCCCGCCCATACTAGGGGAACCTATCAAAGGCAAGCCGCTCATCCTCTATGATGGCGTAGAGAGAGATGGCGGACAAGAAGGGGGGGTTGAATTGTCCCCTTTGCTGAGATGGCGGAATTTAAAAACTCTTTCTTACTAAGCACAACGGAATTAGAACTAGCAGCATTACTAGCCCAAAACAAGTGCGAGATTAAAAGAGTTCTTTCAAGCTTTCCAATCTCACACGAGTTAGCAATGTAATTAATCGAACAATCAAGCTTGATGCAAATAAATTTATGCTTAACACGGATAACAGAGGTAGTGGTGTGATATAGTGTAGTGAATTAAAAACCTATCTAGTGAACCTTTGAATGGAGATAGAGGACAAGGGCAGTCACACAGGCAATCACATACGACACAAGGTTTTTAAGGTGGTTCGGGACCACGATGGACTCCCTACGTCCACCCCTCACCCAACCAGGTGAGGCTTCACTCCACGCTATGAACCGTAGCAACAGCCCACAAGGTCATGACCTGCCTCAACACCAGTCGCAAAGTGGCTCCACCTCGAGCCACGCGACACCATTCAAGGGAAAAACTGGCGCAACACCAACACAACCGACCAATCTCACCACCGAACTTCCAATTCATCGTGCCACCAGCACCACTCGGTAGCCCATCACCGCCACCTACACACGACAACCAAGGCCATTCACATGGCCGACATAGCTCTTCCTCCCAAGAGCAACACTCCGCGACCGATTCTGAGACCTCCAGGACTCGCTCAATCATGAGGCACACACCATACTCCACCACCAATCTGATCCTGGAGCCTGTGGGTTACCGACCCACCACGCTTCCGCTACACAACTCTGCACCAACCATGCCACAACAAAAGGGGAAAACCTGGCATTCGCCAAGATGATCCACCTACCAATGCAGGTCTTAAACAACAGGGGACCTAGAGAGACCCCACACCAGCCCGACAACACGACACAAAATCTCAGCCGGTGCCTCTATTCGCCTTATTCCACGTGACCTCAACTACACCTGCACACCAAGGCACGACGAGGGACAACCACAACATCCTCACAGGCAGCTCCACTGCCCACGGACAAGATGCTTCCAGGGACCTCTGAATGCACCTCGGGAAAACACAAGCACAAGGAAGTGTAATCATAACATGAAAATAGTGGGATTAAATATGAGCACAACATATAATGACCGAAAATTCACGTGCACCTTCCAAGGAGTGAGCACCACAACTCTGCCCAGCCAAGTGCCTCACGCACACTAGGAACCCTGACTCGCTGGGTTAGTGGAACGTTGCAACGATGGCTGGAACTGGGGCGACCGCCAAGGGTACTCATGGGCAACATGAACAATCTGACCACACCTGAAACACTTCAGCTTAACTTCACCCACAGCACATGGCCCGCCCACAAGAAACCTGTCACATCTCAGACACTGTCCTGGCTTCTCACTCAAACCATACCGTAGTGGTCAAACCACTAGATGTTGGAAAGCCATTCCAAGCACCCACTCCTCCTGCTCCTGGCGCCTCCTGCCAAACCTGCTCCTTCTGAACAACCTAGACATCCAACTGAACCTCGACCTCGAAGGGAAAGAACTCAAACCAGGAAATGAAAGAGACACTGATTCCCACTCGGCGGTCCACCATGACAAGGTTGGACCCAACAACTAATAACTCGCCAATTGAACCTCCTCATCCTCGGCACACTCCATAGACCAGAACACTTGTTCCATCGCATCACTCCATGATCTCACTGCATCAAGATCCAGTTGGCCTTCCAACGTCGGCGGGTGAAATTGCCGAACTCTTGCAAGAGACATACATGGTCACCACGTGACGAACTGCACTCGCCAACTTCCCGACCACGACGCTGACTCAACCGCCATACAATGAACCAAAACATGCCGACATAAAACACATCCTGACTCGGCACACCCCAAACCACTACCTCCGGAGGAGAAGACTCACCACTCGGCTCCTCCTGTGCCCCCGTCGAAACTCTGATGAAAACTGCAACCACCTTCACAATACTAACGCCGCGCACTTAAGCTCTCACGTGAGAAACAAGCAGAAAATAAACACAAGACCCTATGCCAACTGCCGACTATACTAGACTCTCTGGACTCATAAACATTGCACTGTCTCAAATTCCCATGCATTTCCACAACCACGGTCTGATACCATCTGTAACGACCCAAGATCCAGATATCGAGACAAGTCTGATACCATTCGAATCCTGCGCCGCTACCCACGAGCTGGAGAGCTCAGAAGGGTTAAAGGGTTGGTGTGGTTATGTATTGAAATTCTAAACAATAGCAGGAAAGTAAATCTATAGAATTAATCTACAATTCTGGCATAAATAAAACTATATTTTATAACAATTAAATAACTGTAGAGTCTAGTCCACAAGTATAGTCAAAGAAAGGAAACATACACTGCCTCGAGGCATATCCCAGCAACCTGGTGAGCTAGCAACTAAGGAACCTCTAACTAGAACACTACACTCTGAGGAGAACGTCACACCTGAAAAGCAGGGGTGAGCCTCATCTCATTGGCTCAGTAGGGGTCCCGTGGGTCCCCACTACAATGAAAGTAGTAAACAGGAATGGCGTAGAAGCAACAAGTAAAGAACTACAGTGGCAGTAACAACAAAATAACACCAGTACAATACAACAATGGTGACTAGAACTAGAAGATGGTTGTTTGCACGCGTGGGGGAATTTCTTTTCTTATTCCTTTCCCTCACGGCGGGGACGCACACTCGCCTTTTACAGAAGGCCAAGATCAGTTGATTTGGCACGCGGGGATTCCAGGGGTATTGAAAGGAGAGTGGAAAGAACGATAGGAATGCAGTGGAGGGAATGGCGTATGGTTAATTGTTCTGGAAGATTGGAACAGGGATGGTTGGATGGAATGTGGGCGTGCTAGTCGATTTCTCAATGATCACCTGTGGAACCAAATGTTTAACTAGGGATGTGCCAAACTTTTCAGAAAGAACTGTTTAGACTACATAGAATCTCTGACATGAGAACCTACATATGTCAGAAATGATTTTTTAGATTGTGAGTCCAATAACACAAGTATTGCGCCCTCAATATTCACTCTATCATTAAAAGAGAAATAGTTGGACAGACATTGACCTAAGAATTAATAAACTCACAAGAGCGATGCATATAAATTTGACTTGACAAAAGAACAAAAATATTCTAAGAAAGGCAAAACAATTAAACCCTTCCATACTTATAGTATAATGATAGAATATCAAACAAATAGAAGACATACCGGAACAGGCAAGACAAATTATCGTATCAGATAAGAAGAGAAAAAGACTTGCCTTCATTTAAAGATCCTTGCTATCTCTCATAACTAAAGTAATGCTTCGGCAACCTACCAAGTACGCCTGGGCTCTCGCTAATAATGCTTCGGCAACCTGTTGACATTGCGATGCCTGCTCTCTCTCTGCCGCCATCTGTGCCTCCACTATGGCTCTTTCGCCTCGGATGGCCTCAACCTTTTCTTGTAGTGCTTCAGTCTTTTTTGACAAGGCAGTGATGTCGCACTTCAACTGCTCAATCTGTATACAGCAACTTTCCATACAGAAGCTTCATGTAAGCCTTGGAATTCTCCCCAAGTTGTCTCTATGGCTGCCATCAAAGGTTCTTTAGGCAAACCCATAGCATAATAAGCTCGGGTACTCATCTAAAGGACATTGCACATAGCCTCAATTGTGGGAAGAGGCTCCTGTTGAAGTAGAGCCCATGCACCACCCATAAGACTCGACAGCATCAAGTCTACCCCACAAAAGGGGCAAGCTGCGGAGAGTCCGGCCACATAATGCCGTGCCCCGGAAAGTCAGTAGAGGGGGCGCTGGTCTTTGGACCTGTCAAAGGAAAAGTAACCATCAGCCACCACTATATTGCAAAGAACAAAGAACATAGAAGTCAAGAGGCTCTGAACAAAGGCAAATGCACTACCTGAGGACACCACGGCGATAGGAGGCTCCTGAGCAGAGGTCATTCTAAGAGTTTCTTTGTCCACAAGAGAAGGGTTAGTTGGGCCTGAGGGAAAGAATATCTCACTATCAGAATTTAAACTCACTAAGGAGATTGAAGCAAAAGGAAACAAGGCAAGGGAAGAAGAAAAAATCATTACCTGCCGGCTTAGGCAAAGTTTCTTCCAGAGGTGTAGTTGGCCCCTCTCTTACTTTGGTATGAAGGGCAGCGTCAGTCTCATTGCTTGGACACCCTGAGACTTGCAATAATGTCAAGAATTTGGAATTTTGATGAACAAATGCATCAAGCAAGAGAAGTCAATTTACCTTCAGCACTCTTGTTTGAAGTTTCAGGATGATCCATCTGTGATCCCTTTTGAGGCTCTGTCATGGGTGATGGATCAACCCTTACTTCAGGCACCTCGCTTCTATAAGCTCCCTCTAAGGGAAGGGTCACCCCTCGCAAGGGAGGAGCAGAGGACCGAATCGTGGCGGAGATGGTCACTGTATCAAACAAAGTCTCTCGGTTAATATATATGTTAAGGAGGCAAGGAAAGTTAATAATACGTACTGGCAGAAAAACAAGTCGGCTGTGTAACCAACTGGCTCGACAGGGGTAATTGACCCTCTTCAAGAGCAGAATGGTCGCTTCTGCCCCCTTTTGAAGTTGAACCACCTCCCCGAGCACAGAGCTCCGCCAGTAAAGCCTCATCATAGCCTGCCAATGTGTTGCCCCCAACTGCAGGAGCATCAGAATAGGCGGGGTGCTCGCTATCTAATGTGGCGCCCAATAACGCAGCATATGCCCCCATGGCGCCGTCCAAACCCCCTGCTCAAAGACAATAGCTACATTAATTTCCAAGTGAAAAGACAAGGTGGCAAGACAAGCGGGTGAAACAAAAAAATCTGCCTCCGCTGCGAGCAACCATATCTGGCGGACTGTTATCATGTGAGGGAGGAGTGGCATCTAACATCGAGTTATAATCATAATTCAACATGCCCAAGTCATCCAGCTCTTCATCTTCATTCTCATTTTGACCTATGTCCAAGGGCGCATTTGCATCAATGGAAGGGACACTCCCCGCAATCTCGCCGGTGGCATTAGGGTCAGCTGAAAGAGGACAAAGAAGCAACAAAGAAATCCCCGTCATTCATCATAAAGCTTTCATAAATAAAGCCAAAAGGAATGTCAAAATTACCATGATGCTCGTCCACTAGAGCCTTTCTTTTTGATTGACGATGATGAGTTTTTGCAAGAGAGCCGTCGTCGCCATCCCCCCTCTGCCGCTTGGCATGATGGGAGCTCTTCTTTTTCTTAAAAGTATCACCAGGGACAAAGCTCACTGCAAGAAGATGAATTAGTATGCATAATAAACCCCTTTTCCAAGCAAATCAAATATGAGAAGATGTAAGGTGAAGAACATATACCAGCCGGGGCAGGAGAGAAAGAAGGTTGTAATACCACCTCTTCTGGGGGAAGGCCAATGTTAAATGTAAAATGTTAATAAAAAAGTAATTTTATTTTTGCCACTTTAGCAAACTAATCTAATGAAATTTAATTACTTACTGTTATATCTCTGTGGCTTCATTGTACGACACGGCAATCCTTTTATCCCTTCAGGAGCTTTACCACTCTTGGGAGGCCTCGCCGATTCCAAGTGGTATCAGGTGTATTCGATAGTCCTATCAGGTATATCTGGTATCCGAGATCTGGGTCGTCACAGTTGGTATCAGAGCATTGTTGTGTGAAGTACATGGGAATCCGAGATATACAGCCTCCAGAGTCCTTAAGTCCAGTACAGTCTTCAGCTGGCTTAGGTTTTGCGATCCTTTATCGCTTTGTTCTCCGTGTGTCGTCCTATGTGTGCTGTATTTAGCACTGTGCGAGATGGTTTTTGCTCTCATCAGGATGTGACGAAGTGCTTCTTTTCCGTTCTAATGTCTGTCTCGATCATGTTGTACTTGACAGTGTTCACTGAAAGACTAGAATCTATAGTACGTTGTTTGAGGTTTTCTCATAAGTTGCTCAGGTTGCTGTTGACTTTTAGTGTTGGTCTGATGGCCGTACACATTCTTACATTATTTTAGCCGTCCCAGCTTGAGTCCGTGCAGCTCCTGATGTGTTCTCACTTTTGTTAAAGTGGTCGATTAGATTCCTTGATTGAGAAGATGCTCAGGCGAACCTGGATTTTCCTTTCCTGATGAGCGATTGTTAGTGAGCTTGATGCTTCTCATCTTGTTTGGTGGAGTCTTTTCGAGGTTAGCCTTAGAATTGCTATCTTGGTGATGGCCTTGTCCTGTGTCTACTTAAGTGTGGACAGCTTTATTCTGAGCTTGATCTTCTCCTTGCTTTACGGTTGCTTGGCTTTAGACCTAATCTCTATGTCGAGAGCTATTGCGTACCGTATGGTGTCGTGTCGTGTCCAACGATCGATGTGTTGTGAGGGCTCATTTATTGTTTCAGGACGTAAAGGTAAGCTGAGATTAGCATTTTTTCTCAGGTTTTGTGCTGAAGCTGGTGCTCTTATTCTCCTGGACTTAGGTTTTTTTCTGGTCAGTTGTTCGCTGGATCAGTACTCGTGACGTGTTAATTACAATTCTGATGAGTTGCGATGACGCCAAGTGTGTACTGAGATGTGAATACCGAGGTATTTTCTGATACATGTATGCATTATTTGAATGCGCAGCGGAAGCGTGTGGGTTGATAACCCACAGGTCGAGGATATTTTCATAAGATTCTGGCCAGTCGAGAGAATTGTTCTTCTCGATGTGACCTCATCTTGGCTTCCTATGCCTTGATGTCATCTGTTGCCATGCTGTTACATGAGTCATTCTGGTGTTGGCATTGGCATTTGTGAGTATTGGGAAATTTGTCGGCATTGCTACTGAATGAGTACCCTCTGCTCCTCTGTATTGTCTCTTGAGTGTTGTGTTCTTGAGGCTTGCTCGTATCTCCTTGAGATGCGTCCCTTGAGAATGCTATTTTTGTTGTCATTTCTCGTTGTCGTGGGTCTGTTCTTGGTGAGCTATTCGATGCATGACTAGTCCCTTATGGTCATGTGTCAGCTATTGTTGTGCCTTGATGTGACCCAGCTTGAAGTTGTATTTCGTAATTTTGTGTCTTATATGGAGCCAGAATCATGCGAGTGCTATTGTTGTTATTTTTGTAAGTGTTGTTTCTCTATGATTTTGTTTGTCTATTATTGGCACTTTGTGGACCAACTCTTATCGGTTAGCTTTGCTATACTCCTTTTCTCCGGTAGAGTTAGCTTACGACTCGATCAGATATAATGTCTGAGTGAGGACTAACTTGATTAAGCTCATGGACCGGTGTTGTCATCTTGCTATTGTTTATCCGTGAATCTGCCGTTGGTGTCCTGTGTGCCAGGTGTTTCCTGTTGCCTTTGGCACTGGAGCCGATGATGTTGTCAGGCTGTCAACTGAGAGGACTATGTTTCCTTGTTTAAGCTGATGCTTGATGTGTCCGTCATTTTGTTTCCTTGGTATCTATTATTGTGGCAGTCGTGTCTCTTTTCCTGTGAGACATAAGCGACGTTGCCTTATTTTAGAGGTGTCAGACTTGTGTTCACTTGTGTCGCGCTCTATCCCGGACTTATACTCGTGATTATGGTCTGACGGTGTCTCTCTGAGCTCTGTTTCTTGTGATTCGTGTTGATTCATGTTAGTCATCGAGTTGTTCGTCCCTACTTTTCCTTTGCCTAGTCCTTAAATTTTGAGGATGAAATTTCTTAAAGGAGGGGAGGATGTAATGCCCTGTATCTTTATCGGATCAATATTAGGTCTTTCGGATCCTTTTTGGAGAGTTTCAGATCACTTTTGTAGCTCCCGAGTTGAGCTTTACGATCCATGTGGATTTTTCTCTCGTACTAGTTGCAAAACCCTATAGTGAGTTTATTTCTCAATTCATCGACTCGTGGATGATACAGTTGTGATGTACTCTTCGCGAGGATCGTTTCGACTATAGGCTTCAATGCCAGGGAGCATATCAATTCATCATCATAAAACACACCACAGTTATTAGCATCATTTAAAAGACAACTCGAGAGGAAACATGCAGTTCTTCACAGAATAACATGAAAAACCTCCTAACTGTAGAGAAGATGAAATTCAATTTCTTGCACAGTATTCAGATTCACAATTCCTGAGGGTCCTCACCTAATCACACAATTATCAGAGGCTACTATTCCACCACACAATATCTGAACACAGTGAATACAGTGAGGGACATGAAGATGACTAAACTAGCAGAATCATTTCAGCTTTGCACATGTGCACATTAGTTAGAAACTCTTTTTCTCTTGAAAAAAGAATGAAGAAATATAGGAAGGAAACGACCGGCACTGTATGGATCTCTCAGGAAAAAGCAAAAACAGCCGCCATACAATATTACTAAAACACAACCCAGTGTGGACAGTGGAAAACATAACTTAGAAAGTATTCTCTATTCATTAGCCGCCGATGCATGTCATCCAGTAAGCAATTACCCTAAATTAAATTTGCTCCCAACGTGGAAGCATGTGACAAAAATTTCGTCCATGAACATCAGCATATTTATGGACAAATGAAGGTAAAAAGAAATGACAAACACAGGCTATTACCAACTAAACCAGATACAAAAATGACAACAGTTACAGGATGCAAGAAAAAGTTGCAATGACAAATGAACTGAAAACTCTTACTTGTAAGTTGTTCCAAGTAAAGCATAAAACTGTTCTCCTTTCAGATCTGATGGAAGTGGTGGATCCTGCATTTGTAAAAACCAACAAAATAAGTTATTCAAAACAACAAAAAGTATTCATGTAGAAGTGATAGAAAACATACTGTAGCCCAGAGAGTGGTGACTGCATGCAAATCACACAAGACCCTCTTTAACAATAACAGAAAATGAAGCCATGCCACAAAGAATTGTATTCATATTTGCCATTGACTGTTGATTGCCAACAATATATAGTTAAAGTGTTTTCTTCAATTGTAAAGGATACAGGAAAATACAGTGTTTTGCTTGTAATATCATGAATCATCTGAATTTCCATGGCCCGTGGAATTGACTGCTAGTAAACATAAAGTTTGCAGTAAAAATGATAATAGTAACACAGTAACATAAGGACCTGTAGAGTAATTCCCTTCCTTTGGTTATAAGGATCAGCCACTAGACAGGTAAAAAGAGATGATTGTTTAAGCCAAATTGCAGTACGTTGAATCATAGAATTCTGAATCAGATCGGGTCCTAGGGTTGGACCCAGTTGATCCAGATCAGATCGGATCGACCAAATCATTTGATTTTGGCCGATTTTCATTTTTTAGTTATTTTTCAATTTAAAAGAAAACAATTGGGATCAGATAAGAGGGCAGAATCGGATTGGCCCCTGCCAACCCCCATCAGAATTGGCCAATCCCAATCGGGATCAGCCGATGCTGCATTCCATGCGTTGAATGGTTAAATGATCTAAATAACAGCACTAATAAATATGTAACTAAAATTGAAGCTAGTCGCAATGCAACCAGCCCTTTAATTCTATGCTTTTGATGATAAGAATGAGCCAGTAGACATGTAAAGAGTCATTTAAGCAACTGCCAAAGTGCAATACCTTGAATGGATAAGTAATTTTAAGGACATACTGCTCTCCAACAGGGATGTCAGGACGCTCAAATGCATAGCCCCGCTGCACAAGGATCCAGTAGAATGAGCATTTCTTTAAGGCGCTACAAACGTGTAATAGCTGTCGTAGGTTAATGGGTTAGATAGGAAGCCAGCAACAAGTAAAACAGACCAACCTTAACTGGAGTCATACTAAAGGATGATATGTTATGATCCACCAATATGCCTGATACTTCGTTCTTTAATCCTGATGCCATTTCCTAAAACAGCAAGAGAGACATTCCACAAAGATAATGACACACCAATGAGGCATCTTATTAAAAGGTCTGAACAGACAATTACGGCCAAGGATGTGAAGGTTTATCCCTCCTGAACTTACCTGCAGTTTTGCCCGAAAAGCTACAGCTGAACTTTGGGAACCAGCATCATTCTTCTCAAGATCTAAAATCGCACTGTTTTGAAACGCGGAACCCTTTGGGATGGCATAAACACATCTCTGCATGTTCTTTACAACCACACAGCAACTGTGATATACATTTTCTGCTTTGACCTAAAAACATAACAATATGCCGCTAGTCAAACATCCGCTTATTTATCCAAATTTACGACAACAATACAAACGAACGAAACATGCAGAGATATTAGATAGCGACGATATATATAACAGTGCAGCAAAATTGATAAAATAATTAAAATGCGAATGATATAACAGTAAGATTGAGCCATAGCATTAATGTAAAGACGCTCTGATTGTTTGTAAAAAAGGTTTACAAGAAAGAAAATAGTATGTGAGGCGGAAAAAATTTGTACCTTTCCGAAAAGATAAAGGGTGCCAGAATTGGCACCAAAGGACTCCTCGTGTGTCAGCACCAAGTTCGACAGCTCTGGGGACAACAGAGAGGATATTTTAATCCCACTCCCCGCCAAAACTAGTACCCCAGCTCAAGTGCTCGATGAGGCTTCTCCGTCTGTCCACGAAGACATTAAGATGGAGGAGGCTTTCAGGACTTCCCAACAAGTCAAAGAGCCCACTCTGTTAAACTCTCCCCATGAGGAGGGTTTCTAGGACGATGACCATGAAGCGTTGCCAACTTTATCAGGTAACTCCAGCCATGCTTCTGTGAAGCCAGCCGACAACTGTCTGCCTAGCATTGACAGCCGGGGACAATCCCAGTCCGAGCTTAGCGATGGCAACCTCCCAGCTCCATCAATTTCAACTGCTGGCTTCGAGGATCCCCGGGTATACGAAGCCGACACTGACGATGAAGACCTCATCGACTGTCAACCCGCTCCTCCCAAGCTGGAGGACGGTGGCTAGGCGACTATCGACAAACTTGTCGAAATTAACCTGGGCAAAGATGAAGCTCCTCAGTCGACGTTCATAAGCTCCCTCCTCACCGAGGTACAACGGCAGGACTACAAGCAACTCTTGTTCGAATACAAGGACTACTTCGGCTGGACGTATAAGGAGATGTCGCGGTTGGACCCCTCCATAGCGGAGCACAACCTGGCTATATCACCCTCAGATACTCCAGTCAAACAACCCCAGTGGCGCATGCGCCACGAGCTGGAACTCCAGGTCTCTTCCGAAGTCGACAAAATGGCGGAGGTCGACTTCATCGAGCCATGCATCTACCCGATCTGGCTCACTAACATTATCCCATTCAAAAAGAAAAATGGTCAAGTCTGCATTTGCGTCAACTTCTAGGACCTCAACAAAGCTTGTCTGAAGGATGATTTCTCAGTCCCAATCACAGAAACAATGGTCGACATGACCATCGGACATGAAACCTTGTCTTTTATGGACGGGTCATCTGGCTACAGCCAGATTCGGATGTCCCTCAAAGACAAGAACCACACTGCCTTCAGGTCCCCCAAAGGGGTCTTCAACTATAAGCGCATGCCCTTCAGTTTGAAGAATGTTGGTGCCACATACCAGCGGACCATGACCAAAATCTTCGATGAGATGTTGCACAATATCATCAAATGCTACGTCGACGTCAAGACTAGACGACGGTAAGACCACCTGCGTGATCTATGCCAGGCCTTTGAGCTTCTCCAACAATATGGGCTCAAAATGAACCCTATGAAGTGTGCCTTCGGCGTATCTAGTGGCAAGTTTCTTGGTGTTATCATCCGATATCGAGGAATCGAGGAGGACCCCGGTAAGATCAAAGTGATCTGGGAGCTCCCGCCGCCCAGCAACCTCACTGAGCTCTGATCGTTCTAGGGCAGGTTGACCTATATTCGGAGATTCATCTCCAACCTCTCCAGTCGATGCGTGCCTTTTAGCAAGCTGATGAAGAAAGACGCCCCCTTTACATGGGACTCGGAATGCCAGGCGGCTTTCGAGTAAATCCACGACTACCTCCTCACTCCCCCAGTCCTGGGGGCACCGGTCAATGGTAAACCCCTCATACTCTACATCGCCACCATGGACGCCTCGTTGGGGGCTTTGTTGGCACAGATCTATGAGGAAGGTAAAGAGCAGCCACTCTACTACCTCAGTGAAAAATTGATCGGTGTTGAGTACTGCTACTCCCCCATGGAGAAAGTCTGCTTGGCATTGGTATTCGTCGTCAAGAAGTTGCGGCACTACCTCCTGTCTCATCGGGTTGAGCTCATATCCAAGCACGATCCCCTCAAGTTTCTCCTCAGGCAGCCCATTCTCTCAGGTCGACTGGGAAAATGGGCTCTCCTGTTAATGGAGTATGATATTACCTACGTCCCTAGAAAAGTAATCAAGGGACAGAGCATGGCTGAATTCTTAGCAGCCCATCCAGTGCCAGACGATTCTCCCTTCAAAGCGAAGCTCCCGGACGAGGAGTCTCTTGCTCTTCAACCACAACAACAGGTCAAACAGAGCAGAGATGTCTTGCATTACTGGCAGTAAGAGGCCCTTGCAATCAACGTACTTTGCTGGGAGTTATACTTTGATGGCGCTTCCCGAGGCACTACTCGGAGCAACCTCAGCTCAGGCGTCGCGACAGGTGCCGAAATCGTCTTCCTGACTCCTCAGGGCAGAGTTCTGTACAACTCCTGTGCCCTCATGAAAGTCATGACCAATAATGAAGCCGAATATGAAGCTCTAATCATCGGGCTCCAGATGGCTCTCGACATGGGCGTCAAATGCCTCAAAGCCTACGGGGATTCTCAGGTAATAGTCTGATAGGTCCTCGACATCTATGACGTGCGGAAGTCAGAGTTGGTCCCATACCACACAGTCGTCACCTGGTTGACCCAGAAGTTCTACTTCTTCAAAATAGATCATGTTCTCGGAAGCAGCAACGCCCAGGTCGACGCCCTGGCAAAATTGGCTGCGACCATTAAACTCCAGCCGAACGAAAAAGTCCACATCACAGTCGAACACAGAAGACTGATGCCGGGTTCACTTGAAGGCAACTCTGGTCTCACCACCTACAAGGTCCATGACCCCGACTAGAACACTCCTCCATAAGATGAAGATTGGCATGAGCCCATCATCAAATTCAAGAAAAGGTGGCTCCCTCCTGACCGAGCTCAAAGGGTCCAACTAATTCACCGAGCAATGTCATATGAGGTGATTGACGACTCCCTATACCGACTTCTCCATGAGAAGGACAAGTCGATTCTCCCAATAGGCATCTCCTCAACGGAGGCTCGATCCATCATGCACGAAGTCCATTCTGGATTGTGCGATGTGCACCAAGTCGGAGATCAAATGAAGCACAACATCAAGCTCAAAGACTTCTATTTGCCTACCATGTACGCGGACTGTGCCTAGAATGCCCGTACATGTCATCGTTGCCAAGCTTTTGGCCCAGTACCTAGAAGACCTCCTAATCCGCTGCGTCCCACAGCCCCCACCTGGCCATTCGCTGAGTGGGGCATGGACATCACGGGGCCTTTCCCGCCATCTTCCAAGGGCCATAAGTACATCTTGGCCGCCACCGACTACTTCTCTCATTGGGCGCAAGCCCTTCCCTTATGCGAGGTCACTGGTGAGGTGGTAGCCAGGTTTGTCCGGCACAACATCATCTACCGGTTTGGTACTCCCAACCGTATTATCTCCGATAATGGAACACCCTTCAAGAACAGAGTTGTATATCAATTGGCAGCCAATTTCCACGTCGAATGGAGGACCTCTTCGGTCTACAACCCCAGGCTAACGGCCTGGCTGAAGCCTTTAACAAGACCCTCTACAAGCTCCTGGCTAAAATAGTTAGCCACCGTAAATGTGACAGGGGTGAGAAGGTCCTTGAGGCGCTATGGGCCTACCGCATGATCTACAAAACCCCCACGGGATGTTCGCCGTTCTCCCTTGTCTACAGAGCAGAAGCTATTATCCCCATCGAAATCCAACTGGCCTCTTACCACATGGCAGTACACACCGACTTAGCCGGCCTTAATGAAGGCGAATACCAAAGAAGGCTAGAAGAGCTCACCGACCTTGAAGCAAACGGATTGAAGCCTACAAGCACCTACAAGTATACCAGGCCCGCATGGCGCGAGCCTATGATAAGCTCGTCAAGCAACGAGCCTTCAAGTAAGGTGACCTCGTCATGATCAAGGAAAAAGAAGTCATGGAGGGGTGCTCCAGTGAAAAAATGTAGCCAAATTTGTGAGGTCCATACATTATCCACAATGTCTATGAGGGTAGGGCATATACAGTCGTCGACCACAAGGGTCACAAGCCCTTCCCATCTCTCAATGGCAAATACATAAAGCTATATTATGCACCAGAACATGAGTTCGCATGCCATCTAGACTAAGGTGTGCACTCCAGCTACAACCAATGAAATAGGTCTTCTTCCGCGGGAGGCCTAACTAGTCAGTGCCCCTAGTCTCCCGTTCCCAGCCAAGCAACAAGGCCAGCCAAGTCCTCCCAGAACCACTGTCAAGCACTCTCGGGGGTCAGTCTCCCGCCTTCGTTCTTGCAACAACAGCTGCACCAGCAACAGCCTAGCCATCAGGCTCTCAAGTAAGCAAAAGAAAGGAAGAAATAAGAAAAAAAATAACAACAATAATGGGGTTAAAAATAGATATACCCCGACGGACCCAGTCGTCCCCATCGCAAGGAGGCGACTGAGGGCAAAAAGGTAAAAAAATTCAGCTGAGGTGAAAACCTGTAAGGGTACCTCAAGTAAAATTGGGAAACCTCTCGATGTTAAAACCTGCAAGGGGGCTTCGAAAAAAGCTAAAGGGGGTCGACTCTGGCGAAAACCCGAAAGGGCGGTAGAGCCGATAACAAGAAAATACATCTCTTCTCACCAGTCAGGGTGGCCTTCCACCCACTCCTCAGCAGATCACGGGCCTATCCAGTTATTGGCCTTCGATCGTTTCACATTCCCAGGGCGTTAGCCCTGCCCTTCCCAATAAAGCTCCATATTACCCTACTTAGCTCATCCTACCACCGGCCTCCGCCCTGTCACACTGGGTCGATAGGTTCCAGTGTCCATGCGACATCCTAGTCACCATCCCAGCAAGTCCCAGTCTCAGCTCCTCCCAGATTTTTGTCACTTTGCATTCCTGCATTCTATACCCCTTCAATCCAGAATCCCAGTTGCCGGTTAGCCCCAGTGATGGGGACATCACCTATGATTCTCTCTCGCTCAGGACCTCTCTCCCTCCTGGAGAGGGGTAGGCTGGGGCTCTATGACAAAGCGGGTCCGCCACGACACTTGGGCTATCTATTAGGATCATTTTGATATATTTCTCTCTTTTATTTGAGTCATTTTGACGTAATTTTCTCTTTATTTGAGTCTGGTACCTAGATTAATGAGTCTTCTACCTAAGTTAGTTGTCATTTGATTGGTTAGAGTGGTTAATGGGCCCAACTATATGGGCTTGGCCCAGGGGCACCCCTTCCCCCTTTTCCCCCTCTTTTGGTTATTTGTTATTAGTCTAAGTATCAGGGACTTTTTTTAAATGTTGGGATCCCTATAAATAGGACCCAGCCCCTCCTTGAAAAGGTATTGAATGAATGAAAATCAGAATTTGAGCTTACACAAAAGTGTGATTTTTCTCTCTTGAGTGACTTCTCTTTCTCTCTCTCTCTCTCTCTCTCTCTCTCTCTCTCTATCTAGGGGGTGGCCCCCTCTCTCTCTCCTCCTCTTTCTCTCTCTTGTGCACCCCCCTCTTCTCTCTCTTCCTTGCCACCTCACCTATCACATCACCCACCCCCACCCTTTCATCTTCCCAAGGTCATTAACCCCATTAACTCCACCCTCTTCCCACTGAAAATCTGATTTTTCACCCAAAAGTTCACTAATTCAGAAAAATGTGAAAAAATAGTCGAAACGATCCTCAAAAAGTGCACAACGCAACTGTAGTGTCCTCGAGTCGATGAACTCAACAATAAACTCACCACTAGATTCCGTAACATGTACGAGAGTAAAACCCACGTGGATCATAAAACACAACTCAGGACTCAGAAAAGTGATCCGAAAGCTCTCCGAATAGATCTGAAAGAATCCAGGGTGTTACACAAGCGATGCTCCTTGCTTCTACATTTGAGACAAGTGCCGAGACGTTTCCACCATTCCTCGGCCGTGTGCCCAAACTTCTTGCAAAATGAGCAAGCTGCCATGACCTACTTTTCTTCCTCCTCCTTGGTTCTTTTACTCTTGTCATTACCATTACCATTGCCAATGCCATTCCTTTTGCCATTATCATTCCCATTGCGGGATCTCTTCTTACTCTTACGGGGTTCATCATCCTCCGTGATGCTAAATCTTTCTTCTTTTTCTCTCACCTATCGAACTTTTGGCTAGGCTCCTCTCTCTTGCCCTTAAATTTCTCGATCTTCTCCAAGGCCCTTTCGCATAGGTGGGCTCGCTAGACCATCTCGGTGTAGGTCCGGATATTTTGCGGGCCAAGTTGTTGAATAAAGATGGGCCTCAATCTATCTATAAAGCGATTCACCTTCAAGATATCCGTGCTGACTAGATGCGGAGCATAAGGTGCCAGGCGAGAGAATTAGAGTTCATACTCCACCATAGACATCATGCCTTGATGAAGAGAGGTAAATTCCACGACCTTTCTTTCCTTGATATCCTCGGAGAAGTATTTTACGCGGAATAGTTCAAGAAATTTTGCCCAAGTAAGTTATCTATTTTGGTGAGGGGTCGATGTTGCCTTCCACCACGTACATGCATCTTTGTGGAGTTGAAAAGTGGCCAGAAGGACTTTCTCTCCTTCCAAGCATTGCATAACATTAAAGATTCGCTCCATTTCATCCATCCAACTCTCAGCTTCATCAGGATTAGAAGATCCTAAGAACCGTAGAGGGCATGGGTAAGACGCGTAATAGTTTGTTGCATCTCATCGCAGTTGACACAATGAGCCATTAGGAGAATATGGTACCTGAGAAAATAATTAATCAATTAATGTTTCTATGGAGCTTAAAGGGGTTACCCTAGGGATAATTTCTAAATAAGTATCTCTTCCTGGGCTCTATCCAATTCTCACATAGGTTTGAAAATTTCTTCCTAGTTTATAGGTATGGACCCTTAATCCTTAGACTTAACCTATGACATAATAATTTCTTAAGACTTGCTTATGCCTAGGCTATAATACCAACTTAACGATCATGCCCCGAGATATGTGTATAGCGGAAGCAATCCAGGGACATGAGTAGTCGGTAAAATGCCTCAAGCTAGTCATATAATCAGAGTGCAATAACATCCACATAAAGAGGAATGCACAAGGATATAGACTCAAAAATCTAATTTTTATTAATATAATAATCAAAAGTTTACATGACACTTGACTTTGACACTTTAATTCTAGACTCAATAAAAAGAAAATTACATAGTTGACTCATGACTCTTGAACTATCTAGGGCTTCTCTCTTCATCTTCATTGACTCTCAAACCCATCACTTGAGTAGTCCGAATCCGTACCACTAGAATTTCCTGAAAATGTTAGAAAAGTAGGGCAATGAGCACATTTGCCCAGTAGGTATCTTCATATCAACATGAAGGTAATATTTAAGTAATTAGCATTTTAGTTCTAGAAGATAAGATAGTAAAAATGTGATAAAACATGCGATATAACCATAATAACAACACAAGTAGCAAGATGTAGATCATAGAGATATGAATGTTCATGTAGAATGCAAGCATTATCAAGCAAGAATGTAATATGGCCTTTCATGTAACAAGAACGCACTTGCACGTAACGAGAACGCACTTTTCATAACCATAATGGCTATGCACTAGAAAGTCATGTAACAAGCATATAATAACAAGCATGTAAATTTCATGAGATGGCCTCGTGGATTTCACATGTTTATAAAAAAAGTACTCCCAGTGCAATGCAACGCCAGTGTTCATCACATCCCATGATTTATAGTATGTTTCCGACAATCAGTCGAGGGGGCTAGCGTCGAGTCCATGGACACAATCAGTGCCTGATCTGCATATTCACATTATAAATCAAGCTACTTCCATGAGATATAACAATAAAGTTCGGCCAATAATGTAACAATTCAAACAATAAGATCGTGATAATAAATATCAAGGTAAGAACATACCAAATATGATCATGAGAGTTCAATGATGAATCAAAGACAAGGTCATGTCACGGGAGGAATCTGACAGCATAATGGTACATTCATTAACATTCATAATTAATTAATAATTTATTAAACATGGTATTAGGTTCTATACAATCAATAGACCATCTAGGAACATAGGAAAATCAACCCTTGGGTCAAACCCTGGGTTAAACATTATTATAAAATATTAATTTTATTTTTATCAGTTAAATTATGAAATTATGTAGTTATTACCTGCTTGTTTAGAATTTCAACGTATATCCACACTATCTCTTTAGCCCTTCTGAGCCCTCCGGCTCGTGGGTGGCGGGTTAGGATTCGAATGGTATTGGGTTAGACCCGGTATCCGGATCTTGGGTCGTTACAATTGGTATCAGAACGTGGTTGTGAAAATGCCTAGAAATTTAAGACGATGCAGTGATTATGAGTCCTGAGAGTCCAATACGGTCAGTACCTGGCTTAGGGAGTTTTATTTTATTCACCCCCCATTGTTCCTGTGTGTTTGAGTTAAGAGTTGGATGGCGCTGAGGAGGCGAGTTTGAGCTTTGTCAAGAGTGCAGGTAGGGGCTCAGGAAGAGCCGAGTGGGGAGGAGCCGAGTGGCGATTCTTTCCCTTTAGAGGTAGCAGCCCCGGGTGTGTTGGGTCAGGCCGATGTTTATATTGGCATGTATTAGTTCTTTGTGTGGCAGAAAAAGTCAGCGTCATGGTCAGGAGGTTGGCGATGGTAGTTCGTCACATGGTGGCCGTGGACGTCTCTTGCGAGAGTTTCTATAGTTTCACCCGCTGATGTTTAAAGGCCAGCCAGATCTTGATGCAGCGAGATCATGGATTGATGCGATGAAATGGGTGTTCCGATCTATGGAGTGTGCTAAGGATGAGAAGGTCTTGCTGGCGAGTTACCAAATGTAGGGTTCAGCCTTGTCATGGTGGACCACTGAGTGGGAATCGACTTTTCAGTCACGTCCTCTACATCAGATTCCATGGTAAGAGTTTTTTTGCGGCCTTTGAGCGAGTTTTCAGCCCAGAGCATATCAGGACGAGGAGGATGTATCAGTTCATGGAGCTGTCATAGGGAGAAGTTGTTGTGCTCACTCCGTGGAGGGTACGCGTGAAGTTTCGGTTATTGTATGATGTGCTTGTGTTTAATTCTATTGTTTTCCTTATTATAATTATGCTTCCTTATGCTTATGCTTTCCCGAGGTGTGTTTGGGGTCCCCGGAAGCGTCTTGTCCGTTGGCAGTGGAACTGCCTATGAGGGTTATGTGGTTGTCCCTCGTTACGTCTTGGTGCATAGGCATTGGTAGGTCGTGTTGAATCGGGTGAGTAGAGGCACCAGCCGAGATTGTGTGTCGTGTTGTAGGGCTAGTGTGGGGTCTCTCTAGGTGCCCTATTGTTTAAGACCTGTGTTGGCAGGTGGATCGTCTTGGCGGATGCTAAGTTTTCCTCCGTTTCTGTGACTTTGTTGGTGCAGAGTTGCACAGCAGAAGCATGGTGGGCCCATAACCCACAGGCTCTAGGATTAGATTAGTAGTGGAGCATGGTGTGCGTTTCATGGTGAGCGTGTCCTAGAGGTCCCAGAGTCGGTTGTAGAGAGTTTCTCTTTGGTGAAGAGCTGTGTTTGGCGGGGTGAATGGCCTTGGTAGCCGTACGTAGGCGGTGGTATAGTGCTGAGTGGTGCTGGCCGCACTGAGAATTGGGAAGCTCAGCGGTGAGAGTGGTCGGATGAAATGGTTTATTGCGCTAGTTTTTCCTGCGAATTGTGTCGCGTGGCTTAGGGTGGAACCACTTAGCAATCAATATTGAGGCAGGTCGTGGCCTTTTTGGGCCCGTTGTTTGGCGCTGGTGTTCGATGCTCAGGAATGAGCTTGGGAGTTGACCGACTTTGGTCGGAGTGGATGCTCCGGAGGTGGATCCGAGGAGTGAGAGTCATTGGTATTAGCAGGGAGATCCCATGTGGATGCCTTGTTGCGTAGTCGAGAAGTTGTTGGAGCTGTTAAGTGCCCTGATGGGAGGTGGTTTATTGCGCCGGTGGTTTGGCAGGCATGACGTTCGAGATCGATCTAGAGATGTGACAGTTTGGATGGAGTGCTTGTCTATGGCAAGACTTAAGAGAGTTGGAGCATGGTGCATCTGGTGGTGTCGCTGCCCAGAGTGTGGTGTCCCCATTGGCTCGGAGGGAGCTAGGCAAGGGATCGATGTGTGCGTGGGTGTTGAGAGTTGGTTGATGTACGTGGTGGTCCCCAATTGGTGAAGCCCTGGCGGTTGTCTGTAAAGTGCCCCTTGGTATCGTTGGTGTCCGATGAGGCATCATTTTTTGGGACCAGTGTTGGCTGGTGAGTATTGTGGCGTTCGGCTTGAGAGCCTGTGCCGCGGGCGGTGCAGAGCCGACGGAAGAGTTGTGGCCAAGTGTGCTTGGCGGTGAGGTTGCCATCTAAGGATGAGGTGTGATGTGCTTTCGTAGAGAGTGCTCGGTGTCTTGTGGCTGGAGAAGCTGTCGACCCGAGTAGGTGCTAATTGCGGTCTTCCTGTTGAGGATCGTGTGTTTCTCCGCGTGCGGAGTGTGTTGGGTGTGCTAAGCCCTTGGAAGTTTCGAGGAGGCTGAGGCTGTGGCGACCCGGGATCCGAGTACCAGAAAGGAACCGGCACAACTCAAAACTCGGCCCGCCACCCGTTTTCCTCAGTGGATGTAAAATGAATCATTAAATTTTTACTTTGGTTTATTGTAGAGGTCAACCCACACACCTCAACGTGCACCCACCAAAAAAAATGTGGAGGCCTTGCCTATTTGTTTTTGTTCTTGCTTCTGCTTGTAGAAGTTTTCTAGGGTGTGCCACAACTGATGGGTATCAATGAAATGGATTTCCTGGGTCAGAAATTGTGTGCGGTCAGCCAGATTTTCAGTCTTGGTGAATGGGAAGTTGTCCGGGTAGTTTGAAAACTCTAGAGGACTTAGACAAGGAGATGCCCTGTCTCCACTTGGTCAGGTATTCAGTGTGATGTGGGAGAAAGCCAGACTTTGTGGACTGATTGATGGAATAAAGATAAGGGGCGAACTCATCTACAATATGCAGATGACACTCTATTCTTCTCAGCTAAGAGAAAATTGCACATCTTAAAATTTTCTTGAAGATCCTGGAAGCAGCCATGGGATTCAGAATTAACTTTGCTTGGAGCATTGTGAGAGGGCTTAATATGGCAAGGGAGAAACAAGTGACCTGTGCTCGGTTAATGGGGTCTGAATGGTCATCATTCGTTTCTAAATATCTTGGTCTTTCATTAACTGATGGACTTGTCCAGTGTTCTGATTGGAATGGAAGCCATCAAGAGATTTGAAGACTGTTTACCAACTTGGAAGGGCAGTCTTCTATCTGCAGGTGATAAATGGATCTTATCAAAAGTTTTGCTCTCAACTATGCCTATCTCTCATCTGTCTATATTCAAGATTCCCACGATGGTGAGATGGAAATTGGAATCCATCAGGTCAGCTTTCCTCTGGAATGTAAAAGGGACACAGGAAAAAGGGGTTGCATCTAATTTGATGGAGACCTGTTTGTAGAAGTGAGGAAGGGAGGAGGGTCGGGACTCATACCCTTGAAGATGCTTAAACAAGGCATTACTGCTGAACTGGATTTGGAGAGTTAAGAGGGGGGGAACTTGATGGGGAAGGATTGTCAGGCAAAAATACTTCCATCAAGATTGTACTTGGTTTGACAGTGGAATAATTGGGCATGGTTTGTCACAGATTTGGAGACACATCCTTTATAGCTTAAATTTTTTTCAGATGTCCCTCAGAGACTCATTCTGGGAATGGCCAGTGTACAAATTTTTGGGAAGGTCCTTGGAGGGAGTAGAGGTCATTCTCCAATTGATTTGCTAACCATTTTTATCTCAATTTTTCTGCTAATTGGAGGATCAGCAGGTTGCGGTCATAGGCTGAAGGTTGGCAAGCTGGGATCTGAGATTTCACAGAAATTTGATTGGCACTGAACTGCAGGAGTCTCATGATGTGACTGTTATTATGCATCCGGTCAATATGACATGGAAAAAGAGGACACACGGCAGTGGAGATGGGAGTCACGAGGATATATCTGTGTTATATCTTCTGTGAGGATGCTTTTATATGGAGGAAGAAGAGTGACGTGGAAGAAACAGTACGAAACAATAAGCTGCCATGGAAGATCAAAATTTTTCCTATGGAAGCTAGCATGGAAAAGGCAGGTGATCGGATGAAAAGGATCATTAAAGAATTGAAGGCACTTGTATCTTCTGTGGATCAACCAAGGAAAATATTGCTTATCTTTTCATATATTGTTGCATTGTTGACACACTGTGGAAACGGTTCTTGAAGTTGGTGTAGATTTCAAAATTCAGGGCTAGGGGGGCCATCAATTTAGCGATGGAATGGGAACAGATCAAACTGGAGGTGCAAGAAATGAACATTTGGAAGCTCTGTCTACCAGCTATGCTGCTGCACTCCATCGGGAAGGAAAGGAATAACAGGATGTTTATAGGAAAGAGTTCAGACTGTCAACAGCTGTGTTCTTTTTTTACAAGAATGGCACTACAGTCACTGGTACTAGTGTTAGGGATTCTTTCATTATCTCCAGGCTGTGTATCTGGAATCAATTTTGCTGTAATGAGGTCTGGCTTTTAGCTGCTCTCTGTGGAGGGCTGACTGTGTTTCCTTTTCCACTATACCTGCTTCGTAGAGGTTTTTGGGGTCCTACGAAGTGACTTTTGTATGTGTACATTTTGTTTTATCTAAATGAATTGTGGCCAGGTGCTCTTCTTCCCAAAAAAGGTTTCATTGATGACCAAGATGTTGTTAGACTGGAAATGGAGTCTTTCTTCTTTGGTATTTCATTCTAAATGAGGCTCCTATAGCTGGATGCCATGCCTGCAGTTTGAGGTTTATCATGTGCTGTTGCTCCACCTGTACTTGAACAATGTATGTGGAAATGTCGTTATTTTTTTTTCTTGCTGGTATGAGGCAATCATTGACTTGTCCTCCTGTTGGGCTGAGTTTGTCCACCCTAGTAACAGATTATGTTCAAGCTCACCAGTGTTTACTTCTTTGTTCATACTGAAATAGAGACAGCTGGATGTTACTAGTGTTTTAGCTCTTTGCTTTTTAGTATCTTCCCTAGAAGAACATCTCTTTCCTTTCATTTGCAATGGGTGACTGTCATCTGGGCACCATTTAAATGAACGACCTTTTGGAGTGTTGTTATTTCCATGAATGAACGACCGTTCACACGGGTGCCGATTCCTTATTTTCTAATTTCCAATAGAATTTAAATCTAAAGAATTAACGCCCTTTTGACCGGGTGCTCATTAATGAACGCCATTTCAAATAGGTGTTATTTCTTATTTTAAATTATGTAAAGTCCATAATTTATCCAAGAATGAGCGATAGTCCAAAGGGGTGCTTATTTAATTGACTACCGGATCTAGGTTGCCATTTCCATTCCATCTCCTTCTCACCTGCAACTTCCTCTGCATGGTGTTCTTACCATTTTTAGCTCCGTGTTCTTCTCTGGAAGGGAGATCCACGCCCTAAGATTGCTTTCCTTATTTTAATCCTATTGAAATAAGTATTCTTTCATCTATAAATACCCACCCTTTCAAACTCGTAGGAGCTTCTTCCCCTTGGCGTGAATAGAGAGAATAGTAGAAAGCTACAAAAAGAAGAAGAGAGAGTGTTATTTTTTTCATTTTTCCTTACATGAAGGTGTCCATGCTTGAAGATTCAAAAGAGAACTTGAGTTCTCTTTTCTTCCCACTGCTACTATACTTGTCGGCTCTTCCTCTCTCTCTCTCTGTGTTACCATGGAGCCAAGGTATTGCTACAATGAAGAAGGGCTACTTCATCCATATTTCTTTACCCATTGCTTTTAATTATTTTTTGTGGTTCTAGTTTGCATCATCCATCCAACATCTTTGCTAGATCATCTCCTAGCATATTAAGTTGATATTAGCATTCATATTCTCCTTCCCTTTTGATCCATAAGGGGTTTAAACAAACACACAAGGTGTGTTCATGCCCTTGTTGCATAGATTGATCTTCATAGAGCATTAATACTACACTTGGTTTTCTAATCCATATCTATTTGTTCGTCTTTGCTTGTCTTTCAAGGGTAATCAAGATAAAACCCCCTTCATCGGTCAGCCGGTTGGAGGAGGAAGTTGGATTCACATCTCACCCACTTGCAAGGTATTCTTCGCGATCACTTTCTTCTTTTTGAGATAATCCCTCTGGCGATCACACTCCTTTAGTAGCATCTTATGCTCCCTTCCCCTTAGTCCTTTATCATCTTTAGATTATCTCCATGCTTAGTAGTATTAATTAATCTTTCCTTTTCTTTTTTTTAAATGTCTATGTGACATGTTCACAAATTGGTGATCACGGTGGGACCCTTGTTATTTTTATTTTGATTACCCCTCCGGGACCCACGTGTGCCCCTCCCCTTTCGCACCCTCGTGTGCCCCTCCTCTATGCTCTATGTAGTACACTCCATTTGTGCCCCACGGGCACACCTCCCACTTGATTTGCTAGTTTTTGAACTACCCCATAACATCTAAAAAAAAGAAAAATTCCTTTCTTTCTGTTTGCATTCACTTCTGTTCTCTGAAAAAAAAAGAAATCAGCAACTACTCAGGTAGCCACATTTTTCATAATCAGTGACCTCTCGCAAAGGCGTTCATTGTTTATTTTCATTTTCATTTTCTATTTTCTGCATTAAGCGCCCCTCCACAGAGGCGCCATTCACATATTCAGCACCTAACTCTAAGGTGCTCTTTCCTCGCGGTGATTGTTCAGTTTATTTTCTCAGTCATTTACTATTTTTGTGATCAGTGCCCACCCACAGAGTTGCCTGTCGTTGATTTAGCACCTCACCCACAGGCGCAGTTTCCTTCCAGATTACTGTTCATTAGATTAAGCACCTCTGTGAAAAGGCACCCGTTAGATAATTAGTGGCTGGCATCCAGTCACCATTCTCTGATACACCGACCACTGTCTGGCCGCCATTTATTTCTGTTCTCACAGAACTGCTCTCTTTGCTGTCGTTTTGCCTTGTGTGGTTTGGTTATTGCTTATATTCTATATTTCTATTGATTCTACCTACATTAGCATGCATTCTAGTGCATTTGGGTTGAGAGACCTCCTCTCTCTACACACTTAGGATCCTCTACACTTTCTTGGGAAAGGAATGACCCTCCATTGAGCATTCCGTCTCTTTGGATTAAAAATTTCTTAACCAAGGCCTTCATAAGTCGCCATACCCTTTGATTCTCTCATAGAAGCTAGGCTAATTGTATCTTTGAAGCACTCCGGAGTTTAGTTAACCCACATGTTGGTGAAGAGAGTGAAAGAACTTAGTTGACCCGGACATTACACTTAAATTGGAACTAGAACCTATATTGAGGGAAGGGGCAATTATCTCATTAAAATCCATCATTGCTTAATCGCAAACAACACTAAAACTTTGCGTAAGCATCATAACTTGTTTGATAGCTTGGTTGACAACTTACTTGAGTGCTTGCTTGCTAGCCATATTTTTTTTGAAATTATTCCTTATTACAATCATGAAACTTGGTTCAGGTAGAATTATCAATATGGCCAACTATAAGTATTCATATGATGGTTGTGAGGATGGTCAATTCAAAGGAAGAGAATAAGAAAGGGCATGATGCCCTAAGAGAATAGAAGATTGAGATAGAGAAAAAGGAGAAAAATCCAAGGGTTTCAGAGGAAAAAAAGATGAGGGTTTGGAGACCTGAAAAAGAATGAATATGAATGCATATGCATGAGATGTAAGGATGAAAATCTCCTTCTCACCTAGTGGATGGCCCATAGAAAGAAGTTAATGATCAATAAAAGAAGTAATGGAATAGAATAAGGAATGAATAGATCAGTAGAAGGCCCCTCACCATGAAAATCCTCACCCTTCAAAGGTCGCTTGCTTTTTGGTGTAGAATCCTACCTCGTCTAATGACATGCCCAGGCAGATAGCTCAATTGGTGGAACTAGTGCCCATAAGCTCTCATTTGATGGAGTCTCAACAAGATCCCTTAAACATCCAAAAGTGAATGACAACTCCTTCGACAAATGGCAAATATCTGGGAGCTTCGCTTGTACTGTAGGAACCTTGATCTGAAGTGGCTTCAGCTTCTTCAAAGGTAACTCCCTTGGCAGGCGAGGAATATCAAAACGTGGGAGTCTAACCTTTGGCAACGGAAGCTTCATAATGCCTAGGGCTATGTGGTAACATGGGCACTTGCCCCTTGTATAGAAGTTAAAAAGGAGCAGACTTAGCATTGAGGGCTTCTAGCAAGGGCTGCCCTGACCCGTCCTTGAGCATGGACTTCATCATCTCCTTGGCAGCAGAATGTGCTATTACAATGCTTGAGGAGAACCTCTTCTGTTTGCTAGGTACTTGCACCATGACGGAACAAGGGGTAATGAGAGCTTCAAGGGTATCTTTCCCAATGAGCAATCTAATTTTGATCAGCTTAGCCTTTGGCCGGCATGGCATCAATTCTTGAAATTCTTTCTTGGTGAGCATTAACGAAGACTTGATCTTTTCAAGTTTGACCAGTATGAGGACATGAATTGGCATCTGGCAAATAAAATCTTGAATCTTGAATGGCATAGCCATGACCAAGTTCTTCTTGCTCGGCTCTTGAGAGTCATCTTTTACAAATGTATGTATAAATGTATACCTGCTCCAAGGGGAGGTGGAAGAAGGTGAGATGGAAGCGGTAGGATCAGTGGATGATGAAGATTCAATAGAAGGCGTTATTGGGAGGATCGTGGGTGGATGCATAAATATGGTGAGCTTTGCCCCTTGCTCGGAAGCAGGTGGGGTTGGCTCGAATGTGGAAATAGGGGGATCCTACTCAGGCTAAGCCATGGGTTTAGTTGAAAGGTCAAGCAAAGGATTAGGTATGATTAGCTTTGGGATAGCAGGGATGGTGGAGGGTTTAGGTAGCTGTGATGGAGGGCTAATTGAAAGGGAAGAGTTAGTGGAAGGCATGGTGGAGGTCGATGGTATGGTGATAAGAGGGTGAATGATTGTAGGTTTGGTACAGGTAAACCTCCTAAATTTGGCTGGTCGAGGAGAAGGTTTCGATGTCGGAAAGTCAAGGGGAGAAGGTTGCACAGAGGGTTGTTGGTGAATCAATATGGATTGTTGAAGTATCGACCCGTCATCAAAGCACCAGGTGATTTCAGAAATGGGGGTTATGGTGGTGCCATCATCCTGACCGGGGGGCTCTTGTAGGTATTGTGGTGGCAGAGGTTGGAAGCAAAGGAGCCTCGGAGCGGGTGGAGCTAAAGGCATCTCAACATGGGCCGGTTCAAATTCCTCATAGTCAGTGTCCTCTTGAACATCAAAACTTGTTAGATCAACTTGCTCACATATATCCATGATCCCCTTTGTGCTTGTAATTTCCTTCCATTGTTCCTCTATGTTATTTATCCTATCCATGAAAGTTTGATGGAATTGATCTACTTGAGAAACCGGAGAATGCCCTTGGGGTCTTTGAGGGGTTTGAAATGGAGGCTGCGGACTTGTAACCCATTTCAATTGCTTCTCCACTTTAGCTATTTTATCGATGAGAACTTACTGGAGGGGCCTCACTTGTGAAGTGGAGGGTTGGCCTTGAGACCATTGAGGGGCTTGGAATGAAGGCCGTGGGGAATGGAGGGGTTGACCCATAAAAGGACCCGATTAGACCAGGGTGCTAGGAGTACATGGGCCTCGGGACCATGAAGGAGAATGAGAGGAAGAAGTTGGGTGATGGGCCACCCGAGAAGGAGTGGAAGGAGGATGAGAGGAAGAAGATGATACACTCTCAACAACAGCCCTAAGGGCTTGGATTTGTTGAGGGATAAGATGATCTAATGCATGTAATACTTGAGAGACCTTCTCATCAGTTGGAGGAGATTGTTCAACGAGACTAGTGGCTCACAATTGATGGGGGGACCACGGAATTGAGGATTGCCCATGGGGTGTATCACGTCTCGAACCGATAGCAACAGAACGTGTCATTGCTCGGAACGTGGCAGTTAAACAATCGTGTCAATCAGAGCATAGTGATGAGACAAGATATAATTTGAACAAAATATAATTTCATTTCAAATATAAATTTATTACAAGAGGCCAAGTCACTCAATCAAAGATACAGAGCATAGAAGATCGGAAGAGAAGTGTGATTGAGAAGATCTGAAGATTCTAGAGTTCGAGAGAGAGAATAGTCAAAGAGAAGATTGAGAGAAAGGGTCTGCAAGGTTCATAGAGAAGAACAAAGTGCCATAAGTTGCAGAGTTAGTCTGAGTGAGAAGAGAGTCTGAGAGAATCTGTCTCTGTAAGTGTCTTTTGGATCAGATCCAAAGTCAATTCACTCTATGAGAGCTACATTATTTCTTTGATTGTCTTTATTTTTCAGTTTGATTTCTGATTTCCTTCATAAGCTATGTATCAGCAGGCAAGGTTGAATCCTCAGACAGCAAGTTGTGAAGCTCAGCCATTGAAGCTGTGAATCAGCGGTCTAGCAAGCTGTGACGCTCAGCAGTTTGTAGGAATTTTATCCCCAAAGTTGTGGATCAGCGAATTCAAGCTGTGAGTCAACAGTAAGCCTTACTCAGTTGAGTAAGGAGTGGACGTAGATCTCTATCTAGAGATCGAACCACCTAAAAAATCTTCTAGTGTTTTGTGTGTGATTGGTTGTATGCTGGGATCTTCCATCTACTTCGCTGATCATCTCTACATTCTGTTAGATCTAATTTCTACTGCTCATAATCGATCTATCTATGTGAATGTTCTATCTTATCTTTGAGTACATGAATGCATAGGCTTGTTTACAGCTTGACATAAGTTTGATTGTCTGAATGTTCATCTGCTACATACGTTTCATTTCTTCATTGTGCATCTGTAATTTGATCATCTCTTCAGCGGTATATCAAAAGGCTCAGTGAGAAAGATAGGTCACGCCTATCTGGAACACTGACTCTTGCGTGAGGAGATCTCTGATCCAACCTCCATCATGTACCATACTGAAGTATTTGATCATCTTGACATTGTGTCTTTGACATTAGAAATTCAGTATTTCTATTATCCATTCCTTGTGGTAGTTTTGTTCTTAGTAGTTCATTTAATTCAGCACTAATTTTAATTTGCTATTGATTTGTGTAATTTAGGATAGATCTATTAACCCCCCCTCTAGATCCGTGCTCATTCGTTCCAACACATGGTATCAGAGCCTAACTCTCTCTAAGGGCTTCACATCCCAGAGAGGTTAGCCAAAATGGATGCTAGAGGATTAACTGCAGAAGGTCACTCAACCAATAAGCCACCTTACTTTGATAGTAATAATTATGCATATTGGAAAAATCACATCCCGGTCATCCTTCGTGCAAAAGATTATGAGATTTGGAAAGTTGTGAGCAGGGGACCATTCGAGCTCCCTGATGATGTGGAAGTATGGACAAGAGAGCACATTCGTAGATCTACTTTGAATTGGAGTTCTGTCAATGTGATTTAGTGTGCCCTGCATCCCACGGAGTTTTCAAGAATTTCATCATGCTCCACTACAAAGGAGATGTGGGATAAGCTAGAGGTAATCTACGAGGGTACATCTCAGGTAAGAGAAACAAAGGCAAACATGCTTGTTTCAGAATATGAAGTCTTCAAAATGAAGCCAGAAGAGTCCATCTCTGAGATGTATGCCCGTTTGATGGTTCTAACCAATAGCTTGAGGAGCCTCAGTAAGGCCTACAGTGAGTATGAATTAGTTAGAAAAATTCTCAGGTCTCTGACTCCAATTTGGCACACCAAGGCCACTGTTATGGAGGAGTCCAAGAACTTAGCTACCACCACTGTAGATGAGCTCGTCAGTTCTCTCTTGACTTATGAGTTGAACCTTAAGAGGGTTGATGAATTTGAAAAGAAGAGAAAATCTCTCGCTCTGAAAGTAGCTTCCAGTAGGAAAGGATCCTCTAGTGAGCATAGCTCTTCGAGCTCTGAAGAAGATGCAGATGAATTTACAATGCTCACTAGAAACTTTAAGAAATTTCTGAGAAAAGAGAGAAAAGGACTTAGAAGAAAATATCATTCTGGAAAGAGACAGATGAAGTATAGATCTGAAACTGTTAAGAAAACTGACTCTAATGTTTGCTATAATTGTAGGAAAGCTGGTCACCTGAAGGCAGACTGCCCCGAGCTACAGAAGAAGAAATCTAGGTCAAAGAATAAGAAAGGAAATGCAATGATAAGTACTTGGAGTGATGAGGATGAAGGAAGTCTTAGCAGCACATCATGCAGTGATAAAGAAGACAGACTCTACTTAATGGCCAATGATGATGAGAAGGAGGATGATGAAGAGGTAACAAATCCATTCGAAAACTACGCTCATCATGATTGGGAAGACGCCTATGTAGAGATCTTAGATAAGTATGATGATGTGCATAGAGAAAATAGGCATTTGAAAAGAAGAATAACTTCTTTAGTGAATGATACATCCTTGAATGATAAAATCACTTGCCTAGAAATAGAAAATGATAGTCTAAAGAAGTCTCTTGCTGAATGTGATAGCTTGAAATTATTTCTAGCTAACATGAAAAATGAAAATGAGAATCTGAAAAATGTGATTTATGAGAAGGGACCCGATGGCCTAAAGTTCATAGTAATAAAGTGAGAGTAGAATCTCAGATTACGTTTAAACAAATTCCGCATTGGGGCGTAAACGTTCACAGATGTGCATATCGGTCACTCACAGACCATCCTTTATTTGGACGGAAGTTCGCATTAGTTGCGTAAGAGACGGTGACAAAGCCGTATGAATGTTTGTCGTGCGTATGACAAGTTTAATGCAATCGCGGGATTAGATCCCGGTGTATGTTGGTCACTAATGGACCATTTGTTGCTCAGATGAGAGTCCGCATTTGAAGCATCAAAAATGATGGTAAAATCGTGCAAGTGTCTGCCGTAGACACGGCACGTTTAATGCGGGTGCAGGATTGAATCCCGGGAGAAGCGGGTCGAGTAAACGAACTATTGGCCCGAGATGTGTTCAGATCATGACCATATCGGGGGTTCCGAGGTCCACGTCTGATACCGTGGGGCATCATTACTTTTCTCTTCATGAAAAGTCCAGGGAGAGTGAATTGTTTAAGTGTGTAGCCCGAGCTCGCCAATGTGCACCCTCGCAACGCGGATCGACCTGTGCGGTCAGGTCGCAAGATCATCTATTTTTATTATGGCAGGGGTATAGTGTTTCTTTTATTTCTTGTTCATCAGGATTGACCCTTTTATTCATTTTTTTTGCTTTGGACCTTTCTATTTTCTTTTAACTATTTATTCCTTTTTTTTATGTTAAGGAGGCACGCTGGATAAGTGGTGGACATGGGGGCGCCGTTTTAGGGAATGCAAAGGAGGGCGCGCCAGATATAGGCATGCAACGGGCGGGCCGTATTAGGGCCTTAAGGAGGGCGCACGAGATTAACGTGTCAAAGGGAGGGCGCGCCAGTTAAAGAATGCCAAAGGGGTGGAGGGTGCACGCCGGTTTAAGAATGGGCAAGGGGCGCGCCGTATTAGGAATACTATAGGGACTGTGCCGTTTTAGAACCTCAAGGAGGGCGCCAGATTAAAGGGTCCAAGAGGATGGATAGTGCGTCGGTTATGGGGCAACAAGAGGGAATAGGAGCGCGCCAGTTATGGGGCAACAAAATGGAGATGGGGGTTTTGTGAGGAGGGTTAAAACGGCGTGGTGTAACAGTGACCATGCCGTCTTAACCCACGCCGGGATAGCCTCTCTCGTGGGTTGTTTCAGAGCATTTTACTGTGTTTTGGTTTTCTTTCACCCGTTGGTTGATGTTATGATGCGTTTGTTCATTGTTCTTGGCGTTCTTGGCCCTGGCAAAAATCTGGTAGCACCTCCCCCGGACTGGGACTTACCAGAGAGAAGCGAAAGTCACCATACAGATTACTCCCGGATGAGCTCTCAAAATGCGGAGCGACCTCACAGCGGTCCGTTAGCCCAAGTGTGAGTGTGAAACGCTCGAGGGCCAGCCTGCGAGAGTGACCACGACTCACAGACGATGATCTTCGGGGTGAGATGAGATGTTTGCCACAAGGGTGATAGATGTTCATCCGTCGGCTGGGTTTCCTTTGAGGGTCATGCCATGGGAAGGCAGCCCTCAAGGGCCCGGGATGATTGGAGGGTGAGAGAGAGGGAGAGTAGATCGAATCCAGAAATGCTAGGCTTGCCAAAAGGAGATTCTTTCTTTATTCACCTACACAAACAGGGGAAGATGTTGATACAGAGGAGATCCATCTTGGGATGGGAATAATACATTGCAAGGGGGAGGAAGAAGACACTGACGGGAAGGGAAAAGAAAGAACAGAGACTCCCCCCCCTTTTGACTCACCTCTCACACTCCCCTCTCTTCACCTCTCCGGCGTGAGGATCCTTCACACTTTGGTTGAGATCCTCCTCTCAGAAGCCCTCACCCTCCTTTTTTTTCTTCTCTTCTCGAACACAGCAGCGAACCCCTTTCTTTCACTCCCTTCTTTCTCCTCTTCCTGCGCGCGTCGGAGAGACACCAGAGCCCCCTTGCCAGTTTCTTCAACTACTTGATATATATCCCTCCGGGTGGAATGTTCTGACTGGGAGTCTCCTCTGTCAAAGGAGAGCAGGCCTCGCCGCTTACCCACGTCGCACTGGTGCTGCTGTCATGCTTTCACGCTCGCCACGTTGTTGTTGTCACTTCGGAGAGAGGCGTGGGCGGCCGACTGATGGAATGGGTGCTTTGTGCAGGCTCCGAGATTTCCGTTCACGGCGTATCCATCGTTGCCCGCTGGTTTGAAGCAAAAGCTTTAACCATTTCAATCCATTCGCTGGCGTGCCGTTCCCAGAAAACAAGGGACCGACATTGATGACGGGATGGGAAGGTTGCACGCCGGAATGGCTTACTGGGTACTTCACAAGTTGCATGTCGAAATAGGGTGTTTTGGCTTCCGAAGTTCCCACGCCGTTTAAAGCTTCCGAAATGAGCAAATGGGCACACCAGTTTCGCCATCCACAAGTGCACGACGATTTAACAAAATCAAGGGGGGGCTCTTCAATAGTTTGCACGCCAGAATAACCATTTGTTCTTCAAAATGAGCATGCCGCTTTAAGTGTTTGAAGAAAAGGCAAATTGGCACACCGTATTAAGGCGCGCCGTGCTGAGGGGTATGCAAATGGGTGGCGCCATCTTAACAAAGGCAAGGGGTGGCGCCATTTTAGTGCATTCAAAGGGGATGGCCCTTCAATGGGAGCACGTCGGTTATGCCAAGCAAGTGGGGCGTGCCGTTTTAATGCAATACGGAGGGGGCATCCTTCAAAAGGTGAGCGTGCCGTATTAACAAAGCAAGGGGGTGGCGTCGTTTTAATGTATTCTCGCACCGGGTTAAAGCCCTCTCGCACCGTTTTAAGCACTAAGTGATTCTTCATGGAGTCGCGGCCATTCGTACAAGAGTTGATGCCCGTGGAATACTTTAGTTGCAACACGTGCCCTCTATGACATTTCATTCGCAGTCTCTGGACTTTGGTCCAAGATTCTGCACAACTTTCAATGCATGCTGAGACTATGTTGGAGTTCCTGACTTTTCTTTGCTTCGGCCGTCGGCACAGCCGGTTGGAGAATTGTGGTCGTATCTTTCACCTAAGGGGGCTTCCTTGATGGGTAGCGGACCACCGGGTGACTTCTCATCCTGATCGGGCGAGGTATGGAATTTTTTGGCCTTCCCGTCTTCGACTTGCACTTGAACGCATAGTCGTAGGTGCCATGTGACCATCATTGTTATTTTTTGACATCCACAAATGCCCCCACTCGCGGGTGGCACAAGCGAGGGATGAGTGCGCGGGGCCCGCGAGTGTAGAGTTCTTTTTGGGGAGATATTCGCTCTTCCGAACTGGTAAGGTGTTGGTCCGATGCCATTTCGCAGGAGAGCGCTCACTCCTCCAGAGAAGGGATGAGGGAACCGCTCCACCGCGTACGCACGCGGACCAAGAGCTCATCTATTCATCGACTTGGACGAAAGGTCTGAGCCGAAGCAAAGAAGTTCATTCTGTTCATCGACTTGGATGGAAGGACCGAGCCGAAGCGAAGGAAGTTTCTTTTTGTTCATTGACTTGGACAGAAGGTCCGAGCTGAAGCAAAGGAGCTTTTTGTTCATCAACTTGGACGGAAGGTCCGAGTTGAAGCAAAGGAGTTGGTTTTTGTGTTCATCAACTTGGACGGAAGGTCCGAGCCGAAGCAAATGAGCTTTTGTTCATCGACTTGAGCGGAAGGTCCGAGCCGAAGCAAATGAGCTTTTGTTCATCGACTTGAGCGGAAGGTCCGAGTCGAAGCAAGGGAGTTGGTTTTTTGTGTTCATCAACTTGGACGGAAGGTCCGAGTCGAAGCAAATGAGCTTTTGTTCATCGACTTGGACGGAAGGTCCGAGTTGAAGCAAAGGAGTTGGTTTTTTGTCCATCGACTTGGACGGAAGGTCCAAGCCACAGCAAAGAAAGTTTCTTTTGTTCATTGACTTGGACAAAAGGGTCCGAGTCGAAGCAAGGGGATTCTTTTTGTTCATCGACCTGGACGGAAGGTCCAAGCCGAAGCAAGGGAATTCTTTTTGTTCATCGACCTGGACGGAAGGGTCCGAGCCGAAGCAAGGAAATTCTTTTGTTCATCGACCTGGACGGAAGGTCCAAGCCGAAGCAAGGGAATTCTTTTTGTTCATCGACCTGGACGGAAGGTCCAAGCCGAAGCAAAAGGGGTTCACTTTTGTTCATCGACTTGGACGGGAGGTCCGAGCCGAAGCAAAGGAAGTTTCTTTTGTTCATCGACTTGGACAAAGGGTCCGAGCCGAAGCAAGGGAATTCTTTTCGTTCATCGACCTGGACGGAGGGTCCGAGCCGAAGGTTAATTCATCGGTGGGACTGGAGATTGCGATATTGGGGTTGTTTATTCATTGGCACGGGGTTAGTACCAAAGCAAGGGTCCTTTCATTCCTGGCTCCAGACGGAAGGTCTGGGCCACGGGTTTTATGCACCGGCGGGACGGGTTACTGCAGCACTAGGCCAAAGGAGCTTTTGTACCCGGGTGAGACATGATGATTCAACATCCCCTGTGGGTTTTGGTGATTTTCTTTCTCTTTTTACATAAAAAAAACTGTGTCAAGACGGCATGATGCTTTCATAATTTCTTAAAAATTTCAATAATAACTAAAATATGAAAGTGTCAAAACGCTATGACGTCTTCATGATTTCCTATAATTTTTAATAAATAAGAAAAACACGAACGCGTCCAACCGCTTTGACACCTTCAAATCTCTTTTATAAATAATAAAAATATAAATTAATGAACGTGTCACTTGTGCGGGACGCGTTCATCATTCTGACCTCACACTCATTGAGCCCTCTCCCCCTCTCACCTGGGCCACTAAAAACCAAAACAAAAGTGAGAAGGGTAAGTTTTAGAGGCCTACCGAGTCGTGCTCGCCTCCCTCCGTGCCACCGGGCCTCTCGGGGCCCTCAATGGCCAAAGGAGGCCCTTCCTCCTCCATGGTGGCCTCCACGTGTTCTTCTACGACTCTCCTCGGGCGAGGAACCGCTCTCCTCCTCTTCCCGCCACCTCGGCTCGGACCTCCACGCTCCATGGATCGAAATGGGGGGAGAAAACTCAAGAGAGGATAGAGAAAGGGAGAGGAAACGCCGGCAGTCCAAGAAGAATGGAAGAAGAAGAGGTAGCCCACGGTCGGCTAGGATTTTGAAAAATGATCGCGTTTAGGCGCGAAGACGCGTCCAATGGATGCGTTAAACTGCCTTGACCCGTTAAATAAAAACACAAGAAAATTATTAACATAAAAACTGTATAAAATATAAAATATTATCACAGATTAAAAAAAAAAAAAAAATAAAAAAAAAAAAAAAAAATATAAAACAAAAAAAAAAAAAAAAATAAAAAATAAAAAAAAATGTTACCCCAAGGGCATGTCTTGGGCCCCATTTCACAGAGTATCAATGACAAACTTCAGATTTTGGTGTTGTTATTTGCTGAGTTATCCCGCTTCCCCTTTTATGGAACAGGGTTGGGTGCATAGACCAACGACCACTTTGCTGTGAGCCGTGCTTGGTTCTTTCATTGCATACTGGTGTGAGGGACAAAGGGCCAGGCTTACCCGATTTTGAGCATTGAAATAGAGGACTGGGTATGGGGATGGTGTAACTGGGCATTGAACACTAGGAGTTGAGTGCTGAGTACTAGGAAGTGACGAGAATGACTGGGTATTGGGAGCCAGTCCCTCGAAAGGTGAAAGCCCATATCGCGTGGGGTTGGTGTAGACCCAATGGGACGGGATGGTCCACGCAGTTAGGGCCACGAAGGTGGTTCTGGAGTGTGTCAGTTGTGTACCAACGATAGGGCACTTATTGGCTAGCATCATGTTGTTAGTCGAAAATATGATTCACATCGGCCTGAGAAACAGAAGCCGCACTGGCTAATTAGCCATAAGAGTCATAGTGCTTAAGAATTGAGATTGGGGCAAGAACTGGAGGTCACAGCCGAATCTAGGGCTGAGGCTTGCATTGGGACTGGAATTGCCACTAAAGCTGGGGACTGAAACTAGGACTGGATGGCTGGCCTATAAAAGCGTCGTAGCCAGAGGGCTGGATCTGGGAATTGGCGCTGGAGCTGGGCGGCTAGTGTGTGAAGGCATTGTACCTAGTGTCGAAACTAAAAATTGGGATTGGAACTGGGTGGCTGGCCTATGCAGGCATTGTAGCCAGTGCTGGAACTGGGAGCTAGGACTGGAGTCGGGACTCAGAGCTGGGTGCCTAGCCTATAAAGGTGTTGTAGCCAATGCTGGGACTGGGAATTGGGCGGCTAGCCTGTAAAGGCATTGTAGTCGATGTTGGGACTGGGAACTGGGCGGCTGGCCTGGGAAGGCATTATCGCCAATGCTGGGACTGGAAACTGGGACTGGAGTTGTGCGGTTAGCCTATAGAGACATTGTAGTCGATGTTGGGACTGGGAACTAGGCGGTTGGCTTGTAAAGGCATTGTAGCTGATGCTAGGACTAGAAACTGGGACAGGAGCCGAGCGGCTGGCCTATAGAGGTGTTGTAGCCGATGCTGGTACTGGGAACTGGGTGGCTGGCCTGTAAAGGCATTGTAGCCGATGCTAGGACTAGAAACTAGTACTGGAGTCGAGCGGCTGGCCTATAAAGGCATTGTAGCCGATGCTGGGACTGAGAACTGGGAGGCTGGCCTATAAAGGCGTGGTAGCAGAAGTTGGGATTGGAAACTAGTAGGGCCAACCCGCTAGGATGCGGTGGCCACTGTTGTTGTAGAGCGACGCTATGATCGCCGCCGGCAAGATGTTGTGATTGACGACATTCATTAGCGAGGAGTAGAGGAAGAGAGTTTTTTTTTCTCTTTACCAGCTCTACCGCCCTTTCAGGTTTTTGCCAGAGCTGGCGCCCTTTTACTTTTTCTAGTGTGCCCTTGTGGGTTTTCACAGTGAGGGGTCACCCGATTTTGACTGAGATGCCCTTTTAGGTTTTCGCCTCAGTTGGGTTAATAGCGATGTTTACCCTCAGTGGTTCCCTGGAGGGAGCTTCCTCAGGCCACCGGGGTATCTCTATTTTTAATCCCATTGTGTGTTCATTTTGTAGTTATTTTTTTTTAATTCGGGGATTGTCATCCATAGCGCGCTGCTGTGAAAGAACGTGATCAGAAACCCAGGAATGCAGATGATCGGGCATGACTCCTACCCCTACCAAGGGCTCATATGAGTCACGGGACCATGGGGCTGGGGGCCATGCTGCTATGGTCAGACACAACTAGGGTTCTTGGTTATGAGGGCATGAAGTACTGGAGCATGTAACGATGGAGTTTTGGGACGTATGAAGACTAGACTTTGCTAGAATAGCAACCAGAATGTGACATGAGAACTGGCACTTGTCAGAAGCTGGGGCAAGTGATACAAGGAATAACTGGGGAGTGTCAAGCCACTGGCCCGGGGATGTAAGTCGATCAACGACCAACACGGGAGAGTCCCGCGTCCTACTGAGGAGTAGGTGAAGATCACCCTAACTGGTGAGGGAGGAGAGATTTTCTCGTTATCGACTTTAGCGCCGTTTCGGGTTTTCACTGAAGCTGACCCCCTTTAGTTTTTTTCGACACACCCCTGTTGGTTTTCACGTCGAGGGGTTTCCCAATTCTGCTTGAGGCGCCCTCCCAGGCCTCTACCTCAGCCGGGTTGCTGGCCTTTTCGCCCCTGGTCATCTCCTTGCAATGGGACGACCGGGTCTGCCAGGGGTATCTCTATTTTTAACCCCATTTTGATTGATTTTTTTTTTGCTTCCTTGAGAGCCTAATTGATGGGGTCATCACCATCTGATCCCACACTTGGGGACCATCTTCTCACCACGGGGACATCCAGCATGGTCAAATTATCTATCTTCTAGTCCTACAACAATGGCTGCTGTCACTCACGGGCTTCTCGTCGTCGCCAACCACGGCAGGTGCAGCTACTTGGCTTCTTCGGCAAATTACATGCAGTTGTTGGATCACCCTTTTTTCTGGGGGAGGACCTGGTGTTGAACTTGCCCTGCCTTTTTTGCTACCACCGGGGACATCAAAGTGAAGGCTTCCTTCCGAAGCCTAATTGCCAAAACAAAAAAAGTCTAAAGCCGCTGCTGCTGAAAGGGAAGGCAACATTGCTGCGCCCATGGTAATAAACCTGCTACGGCTATGACGGCTGAAGCTGCCCCGACCTAGGTTGCTGCTAGGGGCATTAAAGTGAAGGCTTATTTTTGAATAAGTATCAACCATATCCATGTGTTGTTCTTGCTAATTGGGGGCAACTTCACCACAAAGGTGGAAAACTTGTTGCAGCTATATCCAAGTTTGGCAAGATGGGTCCTTGTCGGGGGGGGAGACATACATATTTGGCTCTATGGAGGCGAGCCGATATTGTCACAGGATTACCATGTCCCTATTATGCTTACCTCCAATCGCTTCAACATACTTTGCCAACTACATCAAGTTAAGGCGGATCGGAATGAGGCTGGGGCCCAAGCCTCGAGTCAGAAGCAAGCATATCGGCGGAATTCCAAAGCCTCTAATCTTAAGCAAGGGGGCAAGCCTATCGCCGTATGCATCAAGTTAAGGTGAAATTGAAAGAAGTCGGTATCCAAGCTTCATGTCAAGAAGCAAGCGTGTTGGCGGAAAGCTAAAGCTGTCAAGCCCAAGCGAGAGGGCAATTCTGTGGAGCGCCGGTGACTCTGTATCAAAAATATGGGTCATCAAGAAGGGAGGCCATGCAATCAAAAGGACGAGGATAGTTCAACTTACTCAATCGTCAGCCCAACAGCAAGCAAGAAGTCGGTCATCCGAGATCGCCAAACCCTCCATCCTTGGGGGGACAAGAAAAAAAGGGTCTATAAGAAGCCTGGTAAAGCCCTTCAGTCTTCGGGAACAATCCGAACTGAGGAGATTGGTGATCTTGGGGCTTCCTCGTCCTAGGTGTCGGGTTTCAACCAACTAGGGGTGCTCACTTGTCCGAGTTCGGAGCCTCAAAAGAAGAGGACACACAAATGCAGGGAGCATGTCCCAAAGTCACTTACAAAAGCAGACGGGGAATTCTTGCTCCTGTAAACACCGTGCTGGGGTATGTCACCCTATGCAGTAGCAAAGACATTAAGCAAGAGAGGGCTACTGATCAAAAAATGTAGAAAGCCAGTCCCGACAAAGGACATGCCAAGAAAAATCAATGGCAAATTAATGAAGTAGCTCATATTGTACAAGTATTCCATAGCCTCGGCATGTATGTAGTTGGCTATTAGGAATTGCCTCACGAAATAATCAAGTAGGAAATTAATGCCGCCTTCCAAGTACAACAAGGGGCTAACTAAGTTAAATTGACCTCAAAGAATCTTCATCGGTCTAAGCCTTCTATGGCAAAAACTCAATACAAGAATTTCAACTCTGGGGACATGTTCTAATCAGGCCCAAACTAGGTATTCCTTTCTCTCAAGACATGGCACGGGGCCAAAAAAGGGGGAAGAATAAAAAGATAAAGGCAAAAATTTTGCTGAAGAAGCAGACTACTAGCTCAGAAAGTCAAAAGGGTGTATCTGGCGAAGAAAACTCTAAGGGAAAACTAGTGGCAAGGCATCAAGCAAAGCTCTAAACAAAGTCTCGGACGTATCCCCAAGTGAGATAACTCCGACGAGCAAGACTGCAAATAAAGACCTGACAAAGGCTTCAAGTAAAACTCTAGATAAAGCCAGAAAGACAAGTCTAAAGAAAATTGCTCTAAGCAAAAAGCTCCAGACAAAGCCAAAAAGGTAAGTCCGAAGAAGAAATCCCTAAGCAAAACCTAGACAAGGTCAAGAAGGCAAATCTAAGGAGGACCTTTGTACTTCCTTTTTCCAATTTCAGCACTTCTTAGTGAAGTTCACTCCAAACCCTTAAGGTATCAAACCTTTCATGGCTCCAAACATACCTTTTACGGCGTCAACCTATCCATACATGGGCTCTAACCCATTCTTTGGTGCCAAATTTTTCTTTATGCACAAACTTAATCTTTTGCCAACCAATACTGGGCTTTGTCCCACATTTGAGCTCCAACCCATTCCTTGACACATGCATACTCGGTCGTCAACCCATCTCTTCATATCAGGATTATTTTTGGGCACCAACCCATCTTTTGACATCAAACCAACTCTGGGCATCAAGCATCCATACATGGCCACCTACCCATCCTCAAACCCACTTTGAGCTCTAAGCCATCCATATATAGCCTTTAACTCATAATGTGAGCCTCTAGCGGCCATAGGTACGGGTGCTAGAGTGCTGTGGCGGCCTGAGATTAGGGCGCCAGAGTTAACGTGATCTGTCTTCTAGCGCACCAGGGTTGGTCCGCTAGAGGCTGTGGCGGCCTGAGGCAGGTGCGCCAGAGCCAGGTCGAGGCTCGCAAGCTCGAGCAGGACGTGGCCGAGAAGATCAAGTCCGTCTCTCTGCTGCGTCTCGTCACCTCCGCCGCTTCGCCGGCGCAGCCCCGGATGCAGAGCAGGATGCAGGGACTCCTTGACGAGTACAAGCGCCTCTCGGACCAGGGCCGCAAGGAAGGCCGTGGCTGGGGCTGGGCTGACGACAAGTTCCTCGACACCTACGGCGACGCGTTCATCGCGCTCACCAAGTCGGCGTCGGAGTACCGCGCCGCTGGCGTCCCCCCGTCGCAGGCCGCGTACCGCGAGCTGACCGCGAACAAGAAGCTCGTGCAGCAGCTCGCCCCGGAGACGTGGCAAGCCGTGATCGGCTCGGCGGGTGAGGGTGCGTTCAGCACCGACGCCTACCGCGCCATGCAGGCGTTCAAGATCAGCGCCACCTCGAGCAAGACGATGATCGACCAGAAGTCCCCCGAGGACTTCTCGAGCGACATCGCCGTGGCTGCCGGCTACCGCGAGTACAACAAGGTGCTGGACAACCTGCGCGCGACCGCTGTCGCGTACGGCTTCAAGTCGATCGACGAGTCGCCCGACCTCAAGGCTATGCGCATCGGCGCCGTCCACGAGATCGAGCAGAAGAACCCTCAGTGGGCTGCGGCACGCCGCCAGCCCGGCAAGGACTTCGAGGGGGACATCATCCCGTCGCTGGAGAAGATCGCGTCCACGAAGTCGATCGTCAACGATCCCGCCCGCACGGACGTCAAGCTGCTCGCCGGCTACCTCCAGGTGCGCGCCGCTGTGAAGCAGGCCCTCGAGGCCCGCGCCGAGCAGGGGCTTCCGTCCACGCTCGACGCCGAGGCCAACGCCGATCTCGCGGCGCTGTTCACGAAGTACGTCGCGGACGCGGAGGAGGCGAACACCAACTTCGCCAACTACATGATGCCGAACCTGATCGAACGCGACCCGTTCTACAAGCCTGAACTGCTGGAGGTGAAGTAAGTGCCCACTGATGGCGGTCTGCCCAATCCGACGAGCTACATAAGCGCGATTCTTGGCATGGCGAACGGCGGAGGTGGCTCCAGCACGATCCGCACTCCTGCCGAGCTCGCGATGGCGAGCGGCGCCAAGGACCCGTTCTCAGGGCTGGTGTGGCTCGGTGCTCGGTCGGGTTCAGGAAAGATGTACTCGCCTGGCCGCGACGCGGCGTTCAACGTTCCCCAGCCACGCACTCCGGTCCCGGTGCAGCAGGCCGGCTACCTCCCGTACACGTGGAGCGAGAAGGAGCGCGCGAAGGCGTACGCTCGTGTGGGCGAAGCATTGAACACGAAGATCACGTCGTTCTCGCAGTTCCTCAACGCGTGGGACCAGGCCGTGAACATCGCTCAGAACTCGTGGGCTGCCACCCGTGGCGGCGAGAACGGGTCCCCGCTGACGCCGTGGGACGTGTTCGACATGATGAAGCGCGAGGGCGACAAGTACGGCTACGGCGGTGCGCAGTCGCAGGCTCGCACGGTGACGGCCACGAACAAGTCGATCACACAGCTCTCCGACGGTGGCGCGTGGGCGATCCTCAAGAACGCTGCTCGTGACGCGCTGGGTCGCAACCCTACGCACGAGGAGCTCCGCCAGTTCGCGGCCAAGGCGAACACGATCGCGGTGAATAACCCGACCGTCACGACCACGACCTCGCACTACAACGGTCGCGGCGACCTGACGTCCTCCAACAGCAAGACGAAGCAGGGCGCAGGCGCCGAGGACTTCCAGATGGCTGCGGAGAAGAAGGTGGACACGGCTGAGGCCGGCGCCTACCAGGCTGCCACCACCTACTACAACGCTCTGCTGAACGGCTTGAACTCCGTTGTCTGAGCAGCTTCCCGAGGTCACTGACGTCGCCTCGAGCGGTGACGGCGCCACCTCCGCTGTCCGCGCCGCCGAGGGTGGCTCTGCCGGAATCGCCACGCCGGCGACGGTGGACGATCAGGGCGACATCTACAACAACCTGTACCAGCCCACCACGCTTGGCGAGGATCAGCAGAACACGCTGGGCGACATGATGGGGATGCGTCAGGTTGTCCGTGATGGACAGGTCGTCTTTGGCGAGAAGCCGAAGCCTATCGACGCGTTCAAGGTGAAGAACTCCACCGACGTCAGCATCTCCGGCGCGGGCGGCGACGCCTGGAAGATCATCGAGCGGGCTCTCCGCTCCGCACTAGGTACGCCCTACGTGTGGGGCGGCGAGCACCCAGGCGGCTTCGACTGCTCGGGTCTCGTTCAGTGGGCGTTCGCCAAGGCCGGCATCAAGATGCCGCGCCTGTCGTACGACCAGATCAACAAGGGCAAGAAGATTTCGATGAAGAACCTGCGCCCTGGTGACCTGATCGGCTGGGACTACACGGGCAAGTATCCCGGCGCTGACCACATCGCGGTCTACATCGGCGGCGGCAAGATCATCGAGGCCCCGCGCCCTGGTCGCAACGTCCAAATCTCCGGTCTGTACTCGGTGAACGGTCACTTATAGAAAATTTAGATTTTTAAAAAAATATGAAAAAATAAAAAAAAATATTTTCTCGATCCTTGAAACATGTCGGACGCACTGGTACCATCCAGGAGTAGGAGAACGCAACAGTCTGCCCTACACAGGGTTCCGCAGGTCTGCCGGGAAAAAACACGCGTAAATCGCGGAACACATTTCAGGACCCCCAAAAGTGATCCAAAACTCACGGATCCTAACCCAAAAAATATCCGAAAAGTAGTTCCGGGCATAAAAAAATTAGTTTCTCCGCGAACATAAATCTGGGACTCGAGAAAAAGGATCCGAAGGGTCTAGAATATTACAAAAGGAGTCCTCATCCTCCTCCTCATCATCCCTCCAGGTACTGATCATTGCCCTGGACATCTTCCCTTTTGCATTGGTCATCTTCTTGAACAGCTCGGGGCATTCTCCTCGCATATGCCCTGGTTTCTTGCACTAGTAACAGATGACTTTGTCAGACTTTTTAGTTTGTTTAGGTTTAAAGTTGGAAACTCTGTTTACCTATGATGACTATTTCTTCTTCTGGAATTTATCTCTACTCCTTAAGAATTTCTTAAACTGACTAGTGAGAAGAGCATGATCACCTAGGTTGCCTTCTTGAAAATTGTCTTCATCATCCTCATTGGACTCATCGATGCTCTTAGAAACCTTGAGCGCCACTAGCTTCTTTTTCTTGTGATCTTCCTCGTTCCTTCTCAGATTGAGCTCATATGTCATGTGCGATCTTACAAGCCCATCTACTGTCATTACTGATAGATCCTTTGAATCTTCAATCACGGTGGCCTTAGTGTGCCACGCAAGTGTGAGAGATCTCAATATCTTTCTAACAAGTTCGATGTTAGAATATTCTTTACCTAATGATTTTAGATAGTTTGTTAGTTGGGTAAGTCTAGCATACATTTAAGAAATAGACTCGTCAGGTTTCATTTTGAACATTTCGTAGTCAAAGATTAACATGTTGGCCTTGGTGGCCCTTACCTCAGAAGTTCCTTAATAGATTAGCTCAAGTCTATCCCACATCTCTTTTGCTGCTCTGCAAGTGGATACTCTAGAGTATTCAGTGGGATGGATAGCGCATTGCCTTATGTTCATCGCGCTCCAATTAATCGTAGACTTCTTGTTCTGGTCAACGGTCTGAGTATCTTCTTCTTCAGGCAATTCAAAGGGACTTCAGCTAACTACCCACTAGATCTGGTGATCTTGCGCACGAAGAAAAACCTCCATTCGATTTTTCTAGTATGTGTAATTTGCCCTATCAAAGAATGGGGGTGGATTGATAGAGTGACCCTTAGCTACAAAGCTGCGAGGGACGTTCCCATCAGATCTCCCCTGGTCGTTGGACCACATCTCTAGGGAACTTGCTCTGATAATAATTGATGAGTGGTACGAGTGGATCTAGAGGGGGGTGAATAGATCCCCACCAATAAAACATGACCACTTAAAAGTTCAGAAAATAATAACAGAAAAGATTGAGTTAGATTGAACAACTCAAGTTCAGTTGCAGATCAGAAATCGTATTGATCGTGAGTAGAATGTTGAGAGACGCACAAACTAGATGATTGAACCTGTGAAGGAGGTAGAAGATATGGAACAGACCACACAATCATGCAAACCACTGCTTAGAGATTTTTAGGTGGTTCGGTTTCTATCTAGCAGACCCACTTCCACCCGTCACCAACCCGGTGAGGATTTCACTCTTGCCTAAAGGAAAACACACACACACACACATGGAGCTAGTCTGTTGCAAATGCTGACAAACAGTTTGCACGAGGAACAAGCTCCTCGACCACACATACAAAGCTATGCAACAGCCAAAATACACTCCGGTCTCTAAAATAGGGTACTGAAAAAATGCTGAAGTCTCAGCAACTGCACACGAAAAAGCAAGAGAAAAATCTCAGAAAGAAAATAAAAATCAAAATAAAGAAATTGAAATTTAGTTTCTAATAGAAGTCAAGAAGTTGAAAATGAAGATCTAAACTCAGATCTGAAGTGGTTCTATTTCTCTCTCTCTTCAGTGGCCAGACAATAATGGGGAGGAGGACTCTCTCAAGGTGCTCTCAGAACTTCCCTCTCAGCTTTGGAATCGCATAGGCCAACTTCTAGAATACTCTCTTCTCAGGTGCTCTACGAACAAGCTCAGGGTGTCTCTCAAGATTTTCCCACGTCTCATTGTTCTCCAAGGCGATAGGTCCATATTTATAGAAGAGAAGCATGTAAAGTTTCCTTTTTCAGATCTATCTTTTGTCTTTTGATTGGTCCTTTTTAGAGCTATTCTCTGATTGGTTGGTGCAGACACCAGAGCCCGAGTTCGGCTCGACTCAGCCAGCCGTCGATACCAGACACGCAGCACGACTCGGGTGGCACCGACATCCTTGTGGCTAGGGGATAGTCTGGAACCTCCACTTGAGTTTTGATATTAGTATTTGTTTAGAGTGTCATTGGTGTGTACTTCTATTTGTATTTTTGGGTGTGTCTCTAAGAAAATTTTTGAACTAATCCACGTAGGCATAGCACATCAGGTTACAGACATTTTCACTAAGCCCTTGGATCATGAAAAGTTTTCTACCTTGAGAAGAGAGTTGCGTCTATTCAGACCATCTTGACTATTCCTTGTGAAAACCTCCTTTCATTCTAGTCACGTTGTCTATTTCAATCTGTCAATGCCATAAGTGAGGGAGGGTTAGCCCTAGTTTGTCACTATCTTGTGAGCTTCACTATTTTTGTTATTTTATTTTTGCACATGAACAACCACCCTATGGTATATCAAGTGGTGAGTTGCAGAAGGGTAAGTTAGGCATGTCTGGAAGCTCTCACTATGTGTGAGGTGGTCTTTAGACCTAAGTTCTCCGCCAGGTATCAAGGGAAGTTAATTCATGTAGTCATGGGGAGATACATCCTTTACATCTGGTTAATTTCATTTGGTCCATAAAGTCCATTTGATAGGGGAAGATACATGTCAGTCCTCTATTAGTGCTAAAAGGCTTTTCCGAGTCTCAAATAGTCTCTTCATGGATCCTTGAGTTTCTAAATTTAGAACCTTCCTTAATGATTTTAAGTATATTAACCATATTCTTGGCCAAGAGGTTTAAGGTTCATAATCCTGTGAAGACCAAGACAAAAGGTTCCGGAAGAACACTTTATACAGACTTCATGGATGAAGAACAATTTGAAATGTTTTACCCAGAAATCTTCTAAAAGTTTGAAACTTAAATATAAGGAGACAACTATGGTTGAAAATCTTTATATTTAGTATTATTGTCAAACATTCAACCAATCAGTGAAATGGGGACAAATTTTTTTCAGAGCAATGATTTTGATTTACTGAGAAACCAATCATCCTTCACTAGAAGTGAAGTGAGTTGTGTCATGAAGTGTCAAACTAACTCTGATTAAAAAGGCATTGCCAGTAAACCATGGTAGAGCAATGGCATAGTGTGTTGTATAACTGGGTCACTTCACCTAAGACGTGTTGTACCTCACGTAAAAAGACACTTCTATTGCTAACTCTCTTCTTTTAAGAGGTAATAAGATTACCACACTAAGTAACTGGAGATTCTTGTATCTAAACAATGTGTCTCCTCACGTAAAAAGGTGTGGATTCAACTACATTGCTCAAATGGGTAAAAGAATCCTTCAAAGAAGAGTGATTGAAAGCAATCATAACAGTTGAGCCCCAAAAGTCAAATTCAAAAATGAACTGTATAGGATGTTTATCCTCAATACTAATCGAAGATTATCCTCGAGAAGTCTCTAGAAATTAATTAGTAAAGCTGAAGGAAAGATTTTCAGGCATACATATGACATACTGTTACTCTTCTATTATTTCTGTATATAGAGAACCTTCAGATCCTTTTACCCTTATGCGTTTCTGGATTATCAGTCATAAACCACTCAACTAAATGTGGTTACTAAACTTAAATCCTTAAGGGATGGCTACTACATTCAGTTACTATCTTGTCTCTGTGAATCCACTATATTTGCTACTCAGAACTTGGTTTTCTTTTTAGATAACTTTTTGCTTCTCCCTAGCATGTCTTTTGATGATGTCAAAGGGGGAGAGGAGTGTTGAGTGTCATTGAGTCTTGAGTTTGAAGTTATTTGCTTTTGTCTATTGATCTCACCTCTATCTGTTGATCTATTGACATTTTGCCAGGTTGTTGAAATGTTTTGTTGATGACTGAACTGTTGTCCAACTATCCACTCAAGGGAGACAAAATTTCTTGATTCACTTTAAGATTCTATGACTCATATTGTTGTTGCCATCATCAAAAAGGGGGAGTATGTTGCATTCAGTAGGTTTTGATGATGTCACTACAATTATAAGTCATTCGTTAGTCGATCTGGATCATCTAAAGTAAAAGTGAACTCCTAAATGTTTTTGGATAAATATGAGCTGAACAATTAAGCATGTGTTTTGAGAGTGTTTAACTAAATGAATAATCAATTTCCAGTTGATAAAGTGAGTCATGCATCTCAAAAGAAAAAGGAGCTCAGAATTGATGAAGATCAAGATCTAGAGTCGACGCAGAATCCAAGTGGAGTTGACGCAGGCAACTGAACTACAACATGATTCTGATAATAATCAAGGAAGAGTCGACACTCTGAGTCGACTTCAGTTTACAAACGTTCTGTCGAGACTTCAGAAGCCTTGATAGAGTCGACCCTGTCCAGCAATAGAGTCGACACCAAACCACAGATTTTATGTCAGATCTCAGAGATAGTGGATAACAGAGTCTACGCAACCAAAGGGCAGAGTCGACGTGATGATCAAAGCCCCTTAAGCCAAGCATCAAAGGATTTGAGCAATGGAGTCGACGTAAACACCTTGCAGAGTCGACGCAGCAATCGTCTTCAGGCAAGGCAAAATCAATATACATCGGATAATAGAGTCGACGCAATGATCATCACGGAGTCGACGCGGCTCATGGATGTCAGTATCGGCCGAAACCGATACGTTTCGGCCGAAACGTCCTTCACTATCCCTTCGGGAGCCTCATCAGCTCCTTGGGAGGCTTCCCCAGTTCCTGGTATCGGTATGTCGGTATTACCGGTATATCGGTATCTCGAGCTCTGGGTCGTCACATCCACTGTCAATGCCGTGGACCAGGGCGACAACCCCCAGAGGGAGGCTGTCGCCAGGGAATGACTGAAAGATCTCATCGTCTTCTCGGATGATGATTTAAAAGGTGTAACCACTCCCCATTCTGATGCTTTGGTGATGTCAGCCACCATCAACAAATGTACCGTGCGTCGTGTATTAGTGGATAATGGGAGTGGACCCGATGTCATCTCGTATGACTGTCTACTGCTAATGGGTGTGGATCTATCCCGAATTACACTATTGCATACACCTCTATATGGTTTCTTTGGTACCACGGTCCACCCGGAGGGACGCATCTCGCTACCGATCTCATTTGGTACTGCGCCGAAGGAGGTTACCTTCCTAGCCAACTTCACTGTGGTCCGAGTGATGACTGGGTACAATGTCATCATAGGACGGGGGATACTCAACACCCTCAGAGGCGTCCCCTCACCGTACCATCAAAAGCTCAAGTTTTTCACCCACCAAGGGGTGGGGGAGGTACGAGGAGACCAGAGGGAATCCAGAAGATGCTACCTCATTTTGACGTGTGATCGGAGACCCGAGGAAGTACGGCTTGAAAAGAAGGTGAGGACAGAAGATCTGGGACCAAGCACGAGCACCTCAGCCGAAGACTTATACCTCATTCAAGTGGGAGAAGATCCGAGCAGGACCCTAAAGATCGGAGCTACACTGTCCAATTAGAATAAGGTAACATACGCTAACTTCCTCGTAGCTAACCAGGATGTATTTGCTTGGTCCAAGGATGAACTCCTCGAGACCCCACTAGAGATCATTTCAACCAAGTAAGGTTGGACCCGAGCTGCCGCCCGGTTCAGCAGTGCTGGAGACACTGTAACCCCGAGCGACAAGTCATCATTCGGGAACAAGTGAGCGAGAAGCTGCGCTCAGGGCTACTTCACCCCACTCGCTATCCGAACTGGGTGGCAAATGTAGTTCTCGTTCCTAAGAGTAATGGGAAGTGGAGGATGTGCGTAAACTACACTAATCTCAACAAGACTACGCCAAAAGATAGCTTTCCCATGTCGCCAATCGACCACCTAGTCGACACGATGGCCTTCCTAAACACCTATTCTGGGTATCACCAAATCAGCATGTACGGGCCCGACCAAGATAAGACCGCGTTCGTGACCGACCACGGCATATATTGCTACACGCGCATGCCATTCGGGTTGAAGAACGCAGGAGCTACTTACCAGCGCCTCGTCAATCACATGTTCGATGCACAGATCGGCCAAAACATGGAGGTTTATATTGACGATATGCTTGCCAAGAGCCTCCGGGCACCAGAGCATTTAGAAGACTTGGCAAAGACATTCACCACACTCCGCAAGCATAATATGAAGCTCAACCCCAGCAAGTGCGCATTCGGAGTAAAATCAGGCAAGTTCCTCGGCTTTCTTGTTACACACAGGGGAATAGAGGTAAATCCTGACCAAATCTGAGCCATCCTGGAGATAAAGCGACCAACGAAGGTGAGGGATGTACAATGCCTCACCGGACGTATCGCCGCCTTGACTCGCTTCCTGTCCCGAGCAGTAAAAAGATGTCTCCCCTTCTTCCGGATCATAAAGCAAGCCAACAAAACATTGGAGCAAAAGGGACAAATCGAATGGGACCAGGAATGCGAGCAGGCGTTCGAAGAGCTGAAACATTACCGAGCTACTCCCCCAGTGCTCTCTAAGCCACAAAAGGAAGAGTAGCTACTCTTGTTACCTGTCGGTGACGCCGAGCACGATGAGCGTTGTGCTCACTCGAGAAGAAGCAGGGCTCATGAAACCTGTCTACTACGCAAGCTGAGCACTACAAGGACCGGAGTTCATGTATTTGTAAGCCGAGAAGTTCGCCCTGGCCCTCATAACCGCTGCCCGAAACTATGGCTGTACTTCCTCACTCACCCTATCACCGTCCTCACGGACCAACCTCTACGCCAGATTCTCCAGAATCCTAATGCCTCTGGAAGGTTGATCAAGTGGGCCATAGAGCTGGGCAAGTTCGATGTCAAGTACCACCCGAGAATCACGATCAAAGCATAGGCCCTCATCGACTTCGTAGCGGAATGCACACTACCTGCCGAGGACGTGCCCGAGCAGTCCTCAGCCCTGACATGGGAGCTGTATGTAGACGGATCGTCCTATGCGGCAGGTAGTGGAGCGGGGTTGGTCCTACTGTCACTAGAAGGGGAGCAGCTACAGTACGCACTATGCTTCAATTACATGACTACCAACAACGTGGCCGAATATGGAGCTCTCCTCTCAGGACTTTGAATGGCAAAACATCTGGGGCCAGCCAACGTCCGAGTATATAGCGACTCCATGCTTGTCGCCAGCCAGGTCAAGGGAGAATTTGAAGCTCACGAGGCGTCACTAGCTGATGGGCGCCTATTGACACCTGCTTATTTTCTCAAATTAATCGAGGATTAAGCATAGGGAAATACTCCCAAAATAGAGTAAAATGGCACAACGCCAAAGGTGCTCTACTAGTCAAGTTGAGCTCAAAAATCAAGATATTTTGCAGGGTCAAACAACACAACATAACATCCTGGGATCGTCCCCGAGCATAGGGCACTATACCAGCCAGTTTCTCGACAATCGAGTCAGGTCCAAGGTTTGGAATAACCTACCGTACCAAACCACCAGACAAATGGCATACAGTATCACACCGTCTGTACGGTATCACACCGTCGGTACCTCAATAATCGGGTTAACCTAGGACTCAGAACAGCCTGCTGTACCATACGGCTCTTCGCTAAGAAGCGGCAGTCACCCCAACTACCAGACAAATGGCATCATCATGCCGACACCCCAGTTACCGGGCCAACCTGGGACTCCTAGCAACCTATCATGTCACACGATGCATGACGAAAAGGTAGGGAACAACTCCCGATGCACCTTCTATGAGTGGCTTGACACCAGTCACTCCAACAGTCAAATCACAGCTGGGTCCATCGTGTTCAAGATGAAGCTTGGATGAACACCGAGTTCAGTCATTTCGGGTCTAGATTCAAAGCCAAGTCTAGCACCCCCCGCAGTGCTTCTGGGTGAAACTGGCCTACAAGGGATTCCACTTCGAGTCCTCTTCGCAAGGAGTCCAGGCTCATTATCATCTGCCCCCAGATCAGGCTGAAGCAGCCATTTTCGTTTGACCACGCAGATCTACGTCGCCCGACGCCTGATAGGACATGATCTAAATTGTGAATTCTTTCTCTATGATCCTGATAGGAACGACCACCAACCTCTACCCCTCAGACATTTTACTTCAAGTCCTCTTCACAATGAGGGCTTACCTGCCCCAATCTGACATTGGAGCTGATCACGGCGCCCATTCTCACTGGGCTATGCGACTCACCAGATAGGCCCAATTTGAGGACAATCTCCCTGTTGCGGGAGTTCTCCCCATCGCCGTGTTGTGAGTTAGGGCCCGAACATTAGTGACATCATACTACATCAAACCCTCTTCACAACGAGAGCTCGCTCACCATCATCCGACCTCGAAGCAGGTTGTGGTGACATTTCCCATCCATCTGCGCCAATCTGTGCCAGCGCACATGGCCTGGTGACCAGAGCTCCATTGTAGAGACTCCCATGGCAACCTCACTATGATCCAGGATGTGTCACACTGTCGGATCGCTCCTCTCTGAGTCCCCTTCAACTCCCATCAAGTCGTGGCCCATTTCACCCTTGGATCAGCCCGGGCCAGCCATTCTCGCCAGCGTTCGTAGGCTGCGACCTGCCTGCCTATAGACCAGTGTTAAAGTGACACCTTCCAAAAGAAAAAATAACTTCATTTCTCTCTCCAAAAAAAACCCACTCAGCCCCCCGTTAACCCCCCCTAGGGGGAGTTTACATGGACCTACTGTGGACGTCAAAAAATGACAACAAGAATCTCACGGCATCTGCGGCACTCGCGCCTACGTGCGAGTCAAAGGCAGGAAGGCCGAATAAACCCATACCTCATCCGACCAGGACGAGAACTCACTTGGCAGCCTATCATCCATTAATCATGGGCCCCCGGACAGAAGATATCAGTGATCGGCCATGCCGAGAGGTGAATCGAAGAAGAGCCGGGGTTTTGACACACTATCGGCTTATGTCGGAAGTCACGTAAAGTCTTGGGCCGATCCCCAGAAGCTGTGAATGAAACATCATGAACGTCGTGCATCGTGACAAAAGTGTTCTGGGAGTGCCAACACTTATATGAATGGTTGCGACTTCAAAATGGATCCGTTCGGCACTTGAAATGGCACGGAAAAAGCCTTGAAATGGCGCGACAAGGGCCTTAACCGGCGCGCCCCAAACCGGCACGCCCCCCTCCCCTTATTGCATTGAAACGGCGCGCCCCCCTGGTTGCCCGGCGCGCTCACGAGGGATTCCCCCATTTGATGATTTACCTGAAATGGGTTGAACCGGTGCGCCCCCCTCTAGGCGCGCCGTTTCAACCCCTTAAGCCTCAAACGCGCAACTCTTGTTGTTAAAACGGCGCCGCGCCGTGAACATCCATTCCGTCATAATGCCATCCGCCGCTCGCCCATGCCCTGTAGGTGACGGCGATAGTGGCGTGGCGAAGGTGGAAGCTCGACAACGCAACCGGCACGACGTGGGTAAGCTCCCGGCGCGCCGACTTCGAACAGAGAATGCAAATGACTCCTCTGTGCCTATATAATGGGCACTTTGTGTGAAATGAAGAAAGAGGGCTTAGAACTCCTTCCCAGTTCGTGGTTCACGCGCAGGGAAGAAGAGGAAGGAAAAGAAGAGAAGAAGAAGAAGAAAGAAGGAGAAGCTCCGCCCACCCACGCCGGTAAGGTGAAGGTAAAGAAGAAGAAGAGGGAATGTGAGAGAAGAGAGGTGAGCCGGAGGGGGGAGAGTGACACAACAGTACCGCACCGAGTGACTAATCAGAGTAACGCTCGTCAGCGTCAGTCCAAGCCTCTGATCACGTATGCACACACTGACCCATCGCCTTGAGCCAGGCCTCTAGCTAGTTTTCCCTCCCAGTAGGACGCTACTGACTATGAAAGAGGGCCCACGAAAACTAGCTTACAAATCGTATAATGGGAATACCCTGCCACCTCTCTCGGGTGGGCCGACACGGACGTCGTTGGGCTACGACTAGTGGTTCCATCACAAGGAAAGAGAAAGCTACTCTTTTGAGATGTAAAATAATGCCATAGTGTACAAAATATTTTAAACATGGCGCATATGGATCATGAATTGCATTAGAAATTACACATGCATGCTTTTGAAATCTCCAGGTATACAACGGACTAGGGCCACCCCATTACATACCATAACGGACCAGGGCAAGACCGCTATGCTTGACAGAACTCATATAAATCCACAGTTAAACGGGACTATAACGCACCAGGCCAAGCGCGCTATAGGACTATAATGCATGAGAGCAGGAGCGTTAAAGTCAACCAGCACACAACACACTGATAAGGGCTATAACGCACCAGGGGTGGGGCATTATAGGAACATAACGCACCTTCCATGGGTCGTTATGCCCACCAGAATGACCAGAATCCATAGGAAAACACAGGATATAATGCACCAAGGGTGGGGCGTCATATCAATTTAACGCACAGGGACCGGGGCGTTAAAGGCAATAGACCTTTAACTCAACATGCAGGGACTATAATGCACCAGGAGAGGCACGTTAAATTCACCCGAACATGAAAATCCACAGAAAACTCTCAGTACATGGACGATATAACGCACCTCTAGCGGTGTGCCAAATGACTATAACACACCGGGGGTGGCGCGTTATGTCACCTAGGTTTCGTGACTCTAGAGTTCAGAATCGAAACCCCCTCCCGACCGATCGAAATCGACAGGGGATGCGGCGAAACATAAAACCAATTCAACCTGCCAAGCCATACCGACATTCCAAGCCTACGCATGCCACTAGAATTGAAATACGATGCCCATGGAGATAATTTCAACACTAAAAGATAATTTAATGCCTAAAAGATTAAAAAAATGAACTAAATTGATGAACACCGTTCCTATTTTCGGCCATGCCATGAGTATGCATGAAGGTCTTTTCTCTCCTTTACTCGACCGCGTGCAGGGGCAAGAGGTCGACGGATAAGATGACCAACTAAGGTAATCCCCAATACGAGAGAAGTCTCAAATAGGGGCAGTCTTGACCCGAATGAAGTAAGCTTTTCATGATAAATCTAGCCAAAAGGGGCCGTTATGAAAATCAAGGCAAAACCTTGCAAGAATTGAGAATTATGGCATGACAAGAGTGGCAAAGTCCCCGCAGGGAAAACCCTGGTCGTATGCATGTCTCGGGTCTAAAAATGAAGACACAAAGCCCCGGCGCAACAGACCGCCTCTTTGAGGGGTATTACCTTGGAAGGAATTCAAGTCCCGACACCTCCCATCCTGCATAAAGGCTTATCTCCAATTATTCTTCACCAAAGAGCAAGGCAACATGGCTTGGCTCGGGGATGGCGGAGGCGTTCGTCAGGACAACGTTGTCGATGGAGAAATCGGGCGTGGCGGCGCCGCTGCCGGTTTGCTGGGCGCGAAACGCGATCGCGCCGATGGACGAATCATAGGCTTGATCCGCGAGAGGAATGGAAATGGCGCCGCCGGTGTAGGTGGAGTTGCCGTTTGCATCGACGATGGCCGTGGTGCCGGAGGCGAGGATCAGATTGGTCGTCGTGCCGACGGTCTCAATGAAGGGAGTGAACGTCTGATTGGTCGGATCGAAGGTAAGGCCAATGGTGTAGGCGTTCGAGGAGGAGAAACCGCTCGCGGCGCCGATATTTCCGTGGGCGAGACGCACGGAGGCCCCGTTGGTATAAACCGCCCAACTGCCGGTGGGGGAGAGATACACCCATAACTGGCCGACCCCGGCGCTTGTCAGCTCGTTGGTATTGGTGCCGACGGAGTTGGCGAAACCGATTCCGACCCAGCCGGTGCTGGCGGTGACGACGTCGGCCTGAATGGTGGTCGTGGTGGTGGGCTGGTTGATGCCGAGGCGCATCTCGACCTTGCCGAGGCCGGCGCCGGTGATGTCTTGGTTGCTGACGATGGTGCCGGTGTCGGAAAAGAGAGCGGCGTTGGTGTCTGTCCCGGCCGCGGTCGTCCAAGTATTGGTGGAGCTCTCGGAGTCGGTTTCCGCAGTCAGGCCATTGAGGCTGGCGCCGGCGACGCGGGCGGTGCCGTTGAGAGTGAAGGTGTCCTGGACGACGATCGTCTGCGCGGACACTGTGCCGGCCACGCCGGCGAGGACAAGGGAGGCGAGTGCGAGGAGATAAGGAGTTTTCATGGAGGGGTGGCGGGGTTGAGCCGTGATCCGGGCGGGTCAGCGGTGGATTTTTTTGCCGACGAGGGCGCCCGTCAACAATTATTTTAAATTTAATAATTATAGCCCAGAGTCAAGTCCAAAGAAAAGACAACAAGTGCTAAGTACAGTCGACAAAAAAGAAAGGACGTACCAAAAAGTCGGGGGAAGCCCGACGAGGGTACCAGCTGGCCACACTAGACGCTACGAGCACGCGCCCTAGGTACACACGGAAGCCGAACTAACGACCACCACCAAAAAAATAGGGGTGAGCCTCATGTCACTAGCTCAGTAGGGGTCACGCGGATCCCCACCGAGAAAAATGCACAGTAACACGCTAAAACAGCAGGCAACAACAGGTAAGCAACAGCCAGTAGTAAAGCTGGAAAGCTAAACTACAAAGCTACAAAGAAGAGGAAGCAGGAGTAGGGAGCACGCTAAGAGCTAGGGGAGCTAACAAGAAAAAGGAAGAAGTTGTACCAAACAAGCACGGCTACCGAACTAACCTCGGCTCCCGATGCTACACCGAACAGACACTACAGCAAGTAAAGACAGAAGGGTGAACTCTGAACTAAAGAAGTCAGAAGCTTACCAAACTGTCAACACGACGCCAGGCTCCAAGAGAAGACCTGCAAGGACAACAAGAAAGCCTAGGAAAACCTAGACAGACGACCGATGACACGACAAGAACGTCGTGCATACTGCCACATACACAACTAGGATGTCGTGCGAGCGGCAGACACTGACCCTGAGTACAGCCACAAAGGACTCACCCAGAGGGTCACGACGCACGAGAAACGTAAAGCGAACCGCGAAGGGTATCGCGAAGAGCCACACGTCACGTGATTGGAGTGCCCCACACTAGAAGAACATCCAGCTGCGTCCACTGACATCTTACCCTGCGCCTACTAGCGTCTCGTCTTCGATACCTACAGACAGGCAGAGACTAAGACACTGTCAGAACTAGAACAGTAACCAAGTCGCGAGTGACTAGATAGGGGAATGCCCGTTGGCATCAATCCAAAGACCTTGACCACGTGTGCACACACTGACTTTTGCCTAAGCCAGGCCTCTAGCTACTTTTCTCCACCCATAGAATGCAACGGTAACCGCGAGAGCCGACGGAGACTAACTTAAAAACCGTGAATCGGAAGTGCCTTACTGTAAAAGCTGTCACGCCTAAGCGTGCCGTAAGGCTACGACTAGTGAAGGCTCACAAGATACGGACTCCAAAACACAAGTGCCGGAGTACATACAGGCAAAGGTGCCCTGAAACACATACTTTAAAGCACCAAAGGTAGCACAGGAGATTTCCAACAGACTCAGGACAAGGCAGATAGACCTACAACTACAACGGTCCTTGAGTCCTAAGACTCTGAGTCAGGATCGTCGCACATGATGAAATAAGCCGCCAATCGGTCTAATCCTAAGCCATGGAAAATGACGCTCTGAGAGAAAATGACACGCGGAGACCTGAGGGGACACCAGAACCCTCAGCACACCTGGACATGCAAACCGAGGTAAAACGATACCTCGAGGCATCTAGAACCAATGTCTCGAATTGGACAAGGCCGTCGAGACACAACAAGGCTTCCTGTCAACCACTAGGTAACCCCGGGTTGACTGGAACCTGACACGACACCGACACACAAACACATCCACTGCCACCGCAACACACGCAAATAGAACCAGCAAGGACAGGAGCGGCGGGAGATGACAACACTCTGGGTAGAGCAGAGTTAAATTTGAATAATAATCACTCGTACGGATGTCTTTCAAATGGAGCGAGAAGGGGTGGCAAAACAGCATCCTGAAAACCCTAGCTGACGCGATGATGCGAAGATGACGACCGGCCCTGTACCTCCTGCTCCCCAAAACCATAGCCCACCCTCGGCTCGGCTGCTGCGGCACTCGCGGCTTCCATCCACACTCACCACCAACATGAGCCATGCGCATCCCCGCCTCTCCCTTCTACTCCTCTAGCCTCCTCCGCTTCTTCCTCTCCGCCGGCCCTCGAACCTTCTCCTCCTCCGCCGCGGCCGAGGAGGCCATCTCGGCCCCCGCCTCCCCCTCTCTCCTCCGGCGGCTGAAGAACGTGCCGTCGCGCCACCGCGCCAAGGCGCTCCGCCAGGCACAGTACGCCGTGACGGAGTACCTCCACTACACCCGCGCCCTCCAGTTCTCCCACGCCGAGCACATCGCCGCCAACGCCCCCGCCTGCCTGCTTTCCGTCCTCTCCTGCCTCCGGTTCCCCGACCGCGCCTCCGACCTCCCCCGCACCCTCCGCCACTTCCTCTCCTACCGCCCCATCAACGAGTTCGATTTCTTCTTCGAGAGCATTGGCCTCCCCGCGGCGGCCCCCGCCCGCGCCGGTGCCCATTGCGACGGCCTCTTCCTCTCCGAGGACGACCGGCTGGTCTCCGCCGCCTCCGCCCTCGTCCGCCTCGGATTCCCCTGGACGAAGCTGGGCTTGCTGTACGCGGAGGAGAGCTCCATCTTCTCGAGGGGTGCCGACGAGCTGGCCGCTCTGTTCGACTGGTACGAGAGCTTGGGATTCGACAAAGTTGCTTTGATCGGTATCTGCTTGGCTTTCCCCAACCTTCTGGGTGGGAAAACGAGCTCCCTGGGTGGGCAAATCACCTGCTTGTTCGAAGACATGAAGAGGGTGTTCTCGGATTTCCATCCGGAGGGCTCCGCGGAGAAGAACGTGGACATCTGCTTTCGACTGTGCAGGAAGATCCGGTCTTTTTACGATCTGGGCTCCACAAAGGGTACCATCGGGGAGCTTCTGGCTGCAAGTAGGGACATTCTTCTGAAGATTGAGGAAGAGGATTTGATCAAAAAGGTGGATTTTTTCTGCAGGTTAGACATGAACAAGGAGGAAGTCGGGCTGTTCATTCTCCAGTGCCCCGAGGTTCTGCACTTCGACCTGGAGAACCCTATGCTGAGGATGCCCGATTTCCTGGAACGCATTGGTCTGAGCAAGGAGGACCTGGGCTCTATCCTTAGGAAGTATCCCTACGCCATGGGCAAGAACAAACTGGGGAACCTCCCCGGCATACTGAGAGCTATAGAACTCCTGGTTTGCCGACGAAATAAGGAATGGGAAACATCACTACCTCTCGCAGGACCTCCTTGTTTGTGATGATTCAGAGGACAGGGTGGTCGACATCAATTTCCGGGATGAACTGTCAAAGCTTTTGTCTGAGACTAAGGCTCCATTTGTGCGAAATAAGTTGGAGTTTCTGCTGGAAATCGGGTTCGGGAAGAATGATGTCACAATCAAGGTCCTGCGGCAGGTGAATAGCACAAAGAATCAGCTCAAGGTGAGGTTTAATTGCCTCCTTGTTATGGGGATTGAGTACCCCATGCTTTGCAGAATGGTAAGTGCAACCCCAAAATTACTTGCTACAGAAACCACATGTACTTCGTACGAAGGTGGATCATCTTTGCAATGACTTGGGTTGTTCCCTAGACTATCTGGACAAATTTCCAGCATATCTCTGTTTTGATCTGGAGAATAGGATCAAACCCAGGTACAGAATCCTGAACTGGCTGAAGGAAGCAGGCTTGCTGAAGAAGCATTATTCTCCTGCCACTGTCCTGGCCACTTCTGAGAAGAAATTCATAGGTTACCTTGTTGAGATCCACCCAGCCGCCCCAAAGCAGTGGTTGGAGGTTTTTTCATGTAAAGATCTCATCACTAAGTGCTGTGATTAAAATGCAGTGGGCATGCTTGAGGGAAGCTAATTCCAGGCTGTGGATGGTCTTGCTGATGAATTTTTCTGTAATTTGCTGTGTCTGGTAGTGTCATTGGGAAGCATCATCTGAGTCACAGCCACAGTAATGTGCACCAGCCATTTAGAAGTTAGAACCTTGCTCGATCTGCCCTTCCCGTTGGGGAGCAGCATGTGTGTCAAGTTCTCAGTAATATGGGCCAGCCATCTGTGTAGCTGTTACTGCCACTGCACATGTTGTCTGCTTTACATAGTCTTTTTGAACTTGTGACCATTTTGTGTATACAACAATTGATCGGTGCAGTCAATTCCTACTGGACGCTAATTCCAAACCACAACTTTTGATCTTCTCTTGGCTGTGCAATTGTCATTATTCGCAAAAATGTGTTCATGATATCTTGCAGACAAGAGATCCTTGCTTAGTTGGTGCTGGTCTAGTATGACAAATCTAGAAGATCCAGTTGATTGGTAACTTGCAAGACAATGTCCATTGGTGATTACTGGAGAGGATTTATTCTGAATGAAAATGGACAAACATCAAGTATTTGCACTTTGGTAACTCAGCATGCTTAGCAAGATACAATTGCTTCATTAGGTATTGACAGTCGTAGTTTAGCTTTACCACTTGTTGAATGAAGAGATGCTCCTATTTTTGTATTTGCCATGCATGATCCAAAAATCTCAATTTTTGTTAGCAAGAGCTGTGCAAATTCATTAGGAATGGCAAGTGGCCACAGTCCACAACCAGGGTCTTTCACAAGTTTCAGTAACTTGGTCTCTTAGATATCAGATTCATATCCTTCTGGTTGAGGAAAACGGGGTTCATTTGAGACTGCAGGTGGATAACTTGTTTGCCTTAAAATGTGTATGAAATGCAAGAATTTTTCAGATGCCCAGGGGTTTTCCTGAGAATTCATTATTTTTAACCAATGAAATTCCCCTTTCTTGCAGTGATGACATGATCTCAATGTCGTCTAACACCCCCCACCAAACTAAAGAAAACAAAGTTCAAAAAAAATCAGATGGGCTAGCTTAGTTGATCATGTCCAATACTGCTTCCTCTGCATACAGGCACAAGCATGGTCTGAAGGGGGAACTGGTGGACCAGTACTGCACTACCCTTTCGGATCCCTCTGGCGTCGGGAGGGAGGGGTCCTGGCGGTTCACCAAGCTCCCCTGGGGAGCGCCAGCACCGTAGCAATTGCTCATCCCTGCAAGATCAGGGCAGCGACGGTGGCACCAGCTTCTTCCCTGTGATGGAGAAGGACCAGAAGCAGAAGAAGTGCTGGCACTACTTCGTGTTGGGTGCAGACGTGGAGCCGGCCAAGAAGCCCCCGGCCATGGCAGAAGGGGCGGGGGAGACCTAGTGATCGTTCCTCCATTTCTTCGATGATTGGCTGCCGAGGGCTAGGGAGCCATGGATGGACACCGGGGAGGAGCAGCTGGCATGGGGGGCTTCGCTAAGACCCAGCTATCCATCTCCATCCCCATGGCTCACCACGACTTACCTGGCTCCAGCTCTCGACCTGGCGCCGACGACTGATCATCAGTTGGCAAAGCGACCGGTGCCCACTGTTTCGGTGTACCTCGCGCCCGCCGGGGGCCGCGCGGGGGGGGGGGGGGGGCGGGGGGGGGGGGGGGGGGGGGGGGGGGGGGGGGGGGGGGGGGGGGGGGGGGGCCCCACATGGGCCCAAAGCATAGGTGGACCAATGAGGGAGAGGTGACATGGCTCTTGGGACCCCCAATGGACTTTTTGCAAATAAACCCAAAGACTTATTAGGAATGACACCTTGGCTACTAAAGCCCGATAATTGCACACCTATTTATGCAAGGACATAAATAAAAATAAAAGTACATAAAGGCAAAAATAAAATGGGGATGCACGGACTCGATTCCGATCAGAACAGCAACAAAATACATACACCATCACTTTAACTAAAGGCCATCAATGTTGACAATCATCAAAACTGGATTTATAACATCTCACCTCTTGGAATCACGACTATGGAATCAGACAAATTCCAACATGAGATTTTGAGAGGATAATGGCCTTCTTACTAATCCTAGCTACCAACCATGAATAGAGACTTAGGGAAAGTAATGCAAGCGTAGGGGAAAAGGAAGGGAAGAACATCAGTCATTGAAGATCAAGCATCATGGATATTGCAGTGAAAGAAATCATCAAAGGGATATCCATTTTCATTCATCAACATTCATTCCTCAACAATCAAAGAGTCAGAGTATAGAAAAAAAACAAGAATAAATACAAGGGGGAGATGGGGGCAATTACTTCATGTTTTCCATCTCTCACCTCTCTTTTCTCTCTCACTCTCTCTCTGCAGACCTCTTCGGGCTAGCGGCAGCTTTCACTTGGAGTTGGGGACTTCCAAAGATGGCCAGCCTCCCCCTTCGTTCTTCCCCTTCTTCTTCTTTTATACACGCACTATCGCATGCCCGTTGACATGTTTTGTTTTCTTTTCTAGCTGCATGGGCATGGGCATTGCATTTTTTCCCTCTTCGTGCCGCGTCGACCATGGACGTGTGTCGCGTCCTTCACCTTGTCGCCACTCGAATAGCATTTCGACCGACGTGGCTGCTTCCTCATCCCTCCTTTTCCCTTGTAGACCCATTAATGGGAGAGCAGAGTATGGGGAAGCCAATCCCTGGGCTGCAGAGCCACCGGATGGGTATTTAGGGGCCACCAGATGGGCTTCTTTTCTGGCCACCAGATGGGCTTCTTCTGGCCGCCGGCGGAATGGAGTTCTTTTAGCCATAAGATGGGTTCCTTTCCTATCCACCAGATGGGGTTCCTTTGATTGCCGGATGGGGCCACTATTGTTCTATTTTGTTCTTGCCCCCAAATGGAGCCACCAGACCATCCATCCCCATTTGTCTTCTATTTTGTTCTTCCCCCGTTCTCCTTCTTCCATTCAGCACGCTAGGGAGTCGATGCAAGACTACAGTGGGTCGACACAGGGTTACACTATGTCGACTCATTCTACATTAGTGAGCAAATATTTTTAATCACCAATAAATGTCCTCCACTTGCAGGTGTCACGTGCGAGGAACGACTGAGTGGGGCCTGCGGGTGTAACTTCTTGCCCAAAAGGTGGTTGATATTGGGATGGAACATGATCAATTTCTGATAAAAGGTCCAGGCCATAGGTTATATCAATTAGCAATGATAGAGAGCTAGATGCTAATCACGCTGATATCGTCGACATTGGATATATGCCGACGCAAGAATATCGGGTTTATCTGGTCTCAGACGGAAGGTCTAAGCCATTGTGTTGTATTGATTATTACAGTGGGAGTGATGGATTGGTTCTAACAAAGAGCTATGCACCAACCAGAGTAATATCATCATTATTGGGTTTATGCTAACGTAAGGATTCAAGCTTATCTGGCTCTAGATGGAAGGCCAAAGCCATTGAGTTGTATTGATCGGTCATGGCAGAAAGTCAGGTGCCAATCATAATGACATCGCCGACATTGGGTTTATGCTAGCAGAAAGGAATCAGGTTTATCTAGCTTTAGGCGAATGGTCTAAGCCATTGAGTTGTATCAATCGGTCCTAACAAGAAGCCAGTCACCAATCAAGGTGGTATCATTGGCTTGGGTTTATGCCAATGCAATAAAATAGGCTTATTTGACTTTAGACGAAAGGCCTAAGCCATTCGGTTGTATCGATGGATCCTGACAGAAAGCCTTGTGCCAATCATAATGACATCACCGACATTGGGTTTACATCAATGCAAAGAAATCAGGTTTATCTAGCTTTAGATAAAAGGTCTAGGCCATTGAATTGTATCGATCGGTCCTGACAGGGAGACAGGTGCCAATCAAGGTGGTATCGTCGACACTGGGTTTATGTCGACGCAACAAATTAATTTTATCTAGATTAGATGAAAGGTCTAAGCCATATTCTTTGGCTACGACCAAGAAGGCCATGGACACTAGGTGTATGGTATTGTCGGTATTGGGATTGCACCGAAGGAAATAATTAATTTTATCTGGCTTAAACTAAAGGTCTAGGACATATTCTTTGCTTAAGACTAAGAAGGCCATGGGCGTCGGGTGAATGGTATCATCGATATTGGGATTGCACCGATGCAAGGAAATCAGGCTTCTCTGACTGAGATGGATGGTCTAGGTCATACCCCTCGGCTAAGGCACATGACTTGGTTGTTTCATTCATTATGAGGAATTAACAATTTGATTTTCGTGAGACGAGACTATCAGATAAAAATTGGAGATCATTTAACTAACTTAACTGTGCGAGCCACTTTGGGGCGTTATAATATAATATGAGATTTTCTCACTGTAATGCCAAAATTTACGTGTCTACAGTTGCGTGGAGGTTCTTAGTTGCCAGCTTGCTGGGCCGAGTGTTCACTTGGCTTGTGGTACGTTTTACTATTTTAGACTGTACTTTCTGTTAGACTGGACTTTGTTGTAGTTAGTTATTATTTCTGTTATATCTGTTGTCCTGTTTTATTTCATATTTTTATGTACGCCACACCTATCCTTTTATCCCTTCCTAGTCTTCGGGCTCATGGGAGGTGGGCCGAGGTTCGAGTCGCGCCGGTTCCTTTTCGGTACTCGGATCCCGGGTCGTTACAACACCCCCTTTCCTGCCTCCATCTACAGAGGGCAATATGCGAGACGCATCGAGGTGAGCACAGCAATCGACATGGTGGGGCAGGAAGCGATGACCTCTGTTGGGGGGGGGGGCGCGATCGAGGAGACCTGGTCGTGCGGATGAGGATCAAACAACCACAGCACGAGCATCTCCAACGCCAACTCTGGGTCCACTATCTAAGAGCTCAAAGGAGGCTCAAAGATACCTGCAAACGACAACAACCATAGTTAGACTTTAGCTCAAACCAAGCAACGTTGAGTACACACACTGACGACACATGGTCCTACTGTGAGGCAGTGGGGGCTCAACCCCAGGGACCTCAGGAATGTGGGGGTCAACTTCAGGTGGATGTTTAAGATGGGGTTGCGGAGCATTACCTTAATGGTGATCACCGCCTCCTTGGTCAGCGATGGCGACTTGTTGGCTAGGCGGACTTGACTGAGGGTGTTAAAGCCCCAGTCACTGGCTCGCCCGATGCTGCCGACCTTCACTAGGATCACGAAGCGCTTCTACCAATGCTTGACGTTTAAGACAATATAAGGGAGAAGTGTATAAAGGTTCATTTACTACAAGCTCAGAAGTAAGAGGCTAGGACGTTGGAGCTAAGGCAATGTTGAAAAAGTGACAGAAGAGCTAAAGGGTGGGATAACACTCACCTGATGGCAACTATATATAAAGGCGCAAAGAATGTGCCAGGAGTTGGGTGACAACCACACTAGCTCCAAGCCAAAAAATTGAAGGATCCCCTCAAAGAGGGAAGGGATTGGAAGATAAAAGTGGGCCCTAATTAAGGCCTCAATGGAGAAGCAGAGTCCCCCTCAGAAAGTACCCACCTAAATACTCATCTACGATGGAGAAGAAGATGTCAACGTTTGCCGAGATCAGGAAAGCTTCCCTAAGGCCAGAGACTACGCAGTAAGAGATGATAAAGTATAAATGGCAAGGGCTAGGTTCTGCGCCCAAGATGCTCGAAGCACCACCTCAATTCTCCTCCCCTTTGTTAGAAGACCCAATGTCAGAAAGGATGATCTTCCTACAAGGAGCCATGAGCTCTATAGGAAGAATAAATCTCACCAGACGCTAAGCAAGCAGCAAAGAGACAACGAGCACAAGCGCGGGAGAGTAAGATCGTAAAGGCGCCTCTTTGGGTGCTTCTTGCATTGCCTAAAGGCTCTAGGAGAAGACGTGTCCACCGCGTTCTGACGCCTCTGATCGAGCAATCAGTCGAGATCCCAATCGCCATTGCCAGTTCACTCACTGAGAAAGCCAATGGTTGCACTAACGACCGTTTGATTCCACTTCTTCAGAAACAAAAAGACACTATCATGATAACGATGACATCACCGTACACGCATGGAAACCGCCTTGCCCGCCAAAGAAGATAGCAGGTAGCATGATTCCCCATGTCAGAGGTATGAAAATGTTCGAGAAAGCTTATCGAGCGTCCCCCTCACCCGTCCTTGTACGATTCCTCCTGAGCACTGAACACGCTCACTGATCAGGAGTAGGGGGCTAGTGAGGAGGGGTAAAGTCGCCAAGCCTAGCACGGCCCAGTAACGTTGGGCCTAGTACGGCATGATATCGCTAAGCCCGTAATGGTCATCTCCAGCCGACACATAGTCTCGGAATGTAATCCAATGAGGTCCACTCAAGACTGGCCGACACACAAGCATGATCCCTGCACACATGCATCATGGATGCTGTGAGATCCACCAACGAGTGATTGTGGAGGCTACAATTACGAGGCTTATCCCGATGAACGTCAGATCACACCCACGTCACTATGGATCCCGTCATGATGCTCTTCCTCAGAGAACGTGTGCATGGGTAATGGATAATTCCTACGATCGAGTAGGACATCACTCTCCTAACCACGCCCTCATTAAGTCAGAAAAGAGAGGAGGCTACTGCAACCAGTATAAATAGGCCCTCAACGGACCAAAAAGGACACGCAAAGGGACAGATCTACACACAGAGACACACAACAATAAACGATGACAGAAACACATACAAAGCTCCAGAACACTCAACAATCTTTGTCGGATCAAACGAACCACATCAGCACTCTGCTGAACCAAGTCAGGTCCTGTAAGAAGACAATTTCCGGTGGTTTTCGATGCGGTTTAGTCGCTTCGGAGCATGGTTTCTTCGGTGGAGGTAGGGAGACAGATCACCTACTTCTCCTGCATGTTCCCTCACGGTTTCACATTGAACGGTGCTAGAACGAGCGAGTTTGGGCTCGTTTAGGTAAAATCGTGGTTTTTGGGAGTTTGTAGGGTTCGCTGAAAAATGATGATGATTTTTAGATCAGCTGGTGTCAAATGACTCCCTGGAACGTCAGTGTTCCATTAATATTGATTTCTTGTGGAATGGTAGTCATTCGGGACCGGTAGGAGGCCGGGAAGCCCGAAAACCCCATTTGGGTCGATTCGGAAGAATCGCCCATTTCTCACCATTTAAGCATCGTTTCGATCCCTTCTGGACTGTGGAAGGTCGGTATTGTCGATGTGCTTGCATCCCCTTCGTTTCGAAACGAATGGGGCATGGAAAGGCTATGATCGGGCCGATCCCACGTTTTCCCCACCGTGACGCCTACACAGTTTAACAATAGCTGTGTAGGGTGTTGCATGGTCGAGATACTAACCGTTTACTCTTGGGTCGGTGGGCATCTGCGCGGTCGTGCGATAGATTGCCCCGTGACTGGCGCAGCCAGGGATGGACCGTGTAGTCCCCGTGAACAGCTGGAGGCTAGCCATTCTGTTTCCCCTCGCGCGTTGAGCGGCCCATGGCTGGCCGTTTTGTTCCCTCTGGCCTTCTGGACGGTCGGTCGATAGTCCGTCCCGTGGCCTGGGGCGATTTATAGAGCAGTTCATCCTTGACCCCTCTGTGCTTTGGGCGGTCCTGCTCAGACCGTTCTAACCGGTTTGACCAAGCTACTGTAGTAGGTCGGTTTGTTTGAGTGGCCTCTCCTAGATCGTTCTGTTCCTCTAGGCGGTCCTCCTATAGACCATTCAGTTCCCCTGAGCGGCCCCTTGGTGACCGTGCAGTGGGTTTTGTCCATTGTTGTGACCGTTGGCCTTGATGGCCTATCTCGGGTCTGTCTGTCCATGTATGAGTCCTGTTTGACTGATGTCAAACGTTTAGGTCTGTTAGGGCGATGTCTCTAGCAGTTCTTGCTTGGACTGCTAGTGTTCGTGTGGCGGGTCTATCTTAGACCGCTTGGTGGTTTGACTGAGTAGGCTGGTTCGAGGGTTGACTTAGTGTAGCGGCCACATCTTGACCGCCACAGTAACCTTGTAGCCCAGTGTAAGACCGCCAGTGTTCTTGCCTCTGAGTGCATAGCGGCTTCTTTCTTTACTGGTTGTGTTGCTTAGCGGCCGAGTGATGAATCGCTTATGCCCAGAGAGTAGTTACTGGCATTTCGATTTCTGATTGTCTTGGCTTGACCTCGTGGTTCGCCCGTTGTCCCGTGGATGTCTCCAGACATCCTATGAGGGCTATGACCATGTTATAAGGTGGCCAGGAGTGTTTGTGTATTGTGTCCTATGCTGTGAGTCGTTGTCAGGTTCTGGTCAACCCGGTGTAACCCAGTGGTTGATAGAGGACCTTGTGTGTGTCTCGACCATTTTGGGTGGCTCGAGATGTGGTACTAGATGTCTTGAGGTATCATCTTACCTCGATCTGTGTGTCCATGTGTACTGAGTGTCTCGATGATCCCTCAGGTCTCCGTGAGTCATTTTATGCGGATGTGTCATTTCCTCTGACTTAGGATTAGACCGATTAGCTGCATGTCTCCGTAATTGCGTGACGATCTTTCCTCTGAGCCGTGAGACTCAAGGATCGTGCGTTAGTAGGTCTAGTTACCTTGTCCAGAGTCTTTGGCAATGGCTATGCTGTCTTGGTGCTTTGTAGTACGTGCGACAGCACTTGTTTAGCCTGTCTATACTCCAGCACTCATGTTTTGGAGTCTGTATCTAGTGAGCCTCCACTAGTCGTAGCCTGACGACACATTTCGGTGTGTCAGCCCACCTGGGAGTGGTGGTGTGGCAGTTCCTGAGACACGATTTTTAAGCTAATTTTCGTGGGCTCCCTTGCCTGGCAGTAGCATCCGCTGGGGGAGAAAACTAGCTAGAGGCCAGGCTCATGACATTGAGCTTGTGTGTGCACACGTGGTCAGGGGCGTTTGGACGAACACCGACGGGCGTGACCCCGACTAGTCACTCGTTACTGTAGTCTCTGTCGTGTTTTCGACATCACAGACGGACACTCGAGGCGCAGCATAAGATGTCAGTGGACGCAGCTGCCCATTCTTCTAGTGAGGAGGTGCTTCCATCACGTGACTCTTGCGTTTCTCGCATGTCTTGACCTTCTGGGGTTAGCCCTCTCGTCGTCTTGCTTGAGGTTAGCATTGTGTTATGTGTACGACGTTCTAGTTGTGTGTGTGCGATCGTGTCTAGAAGAGCGTGCATGGCAATCGAGTCGTGTATGCCTTAGGGTCTGTCTTGTCTGTATAGGTTTTTCTAGGAAAACCAATGATGACAGTAAAGTTGACTGAGCAAAGATGCCTTTCCAGACCTCAAAAGATGTAAATTTTGGCATTTACGGTTCCTATTTTTGGTCTTTGGATCCAATTATGAAGAACCTATAGGTTTGCTAAGAATGGCCCTGGGAGCCCAGATGCGTCGATGTACATTTGATGTTCTTCATCAGTAAGGTCGGTGCAGCTGGTCTTGACATGATATATGAAGTCTACTAGTCTTCTGCAAGGTCTGTGCAGCTGCTGAGGTTCCCTTTCGAGGTCGATGCATATATGATGCTCAGCCTTTGATAGGGTTGGCGCACATTTGAACTTCTTCAGTAGAGGTCGGTGCACATTTGGAATTGCGTCAGTTAAGGTCGGTACACATTGGAACTGCTTCAATTAAGGTCAGTGCACATTGAGAACCAAGGTCGGTGTACATTGAGAATTAAGGTCGGTGCACATTGGAACGACTTCAGTTAAGGTCGGTGCACATTGAGAGTCAAGGTCAGTGCACATTGGAACAACTTCAGTTAAGGTCAGTGCACATTGTGAACCAAGGTCGGTGCATATAGGAATTCCTTCAGCAATAGTTGATGTACATTTGGGGCTTCTTCAGTTGAGGTCGGTGCACATTTGGAACTTCTTCAATAGAGATCGGTGCACATTTAGAGCTGCTTCAATAGAGGTCAGTGCACATGTGACCTTTCTTCAGTAAGGTCGATGCACATGTGACCTTAGGCTCAGTAAGCTCTATGCACATATGCATTACTAAGTCTGTGCACATTTGCATTTGACATGACCAAGTCTGTACACATTTGTATTTACCACAACCAAGTCTGTGCACATCAGCATACCAAGTCTGTGCACATTTGCATTTGGCATGACCAAGTCTGTGCACATTTGTATTTACCACAACCAAGTCTATGCACATCAGCATACCAAGTCTGTGCACATCTGCATACAACATGAAGATGTCTGTGCACATTACTATTTGAAGCATACAGGTCGGTGCACATCTGGAGTTGATGCATATGAAGTTCGATGTACATCACTGTTTAATCATATACAGGTCGATGCACATTCCTATCTAAAGCATTGAGGTCGGTGCACATTCCTGTTGATGCATATAAAGGTCGACGCACATGAACCCCTTTCTTCAGTAAGGTCGATGCACATTTTCTTTTTGCATCAGAAGGTCGATGCACATTTTAAGTTGAGGTCGATGCACATTTTTATGAAGGTCGATGCACATGAACCGCTTGACAGGATATCTTCACACCTGGACACATCAAAATGATGGCATGAATTTTTGAGCCAATTGGCTAATGACTCATGGTGTGACATCATCAAAACATCATGTACTTAACAGCCAAGTCGAGGATGTGGAAGAGTCCCTCACTGGTAAAGAGCCAGCAAGGCTTAGGTCACCCCCTCTTTAGGTACGGTAGCCCAATTCAATAGGGTAGACCTCATGCCAAATGGGCATGGGGAACACTCCACTCACTCTCCGCGACGGCCACTCGACGGAGGTGGAACCTCGGGGCCGGGCACTCTCTCCCTTATCGGTGGTGCAAACATAGAATACGAGATGAACAAAGTAATTCAGAGAAAGGGTTGAGTGCTTACCTGGCCGGTTTGAAGAAACCAACCCCAATCGAAGACATCGGCGAGCGGGGAAGCGTGGGCTTACCACCCTTACGCTGCATCACTGCCACTTGACCTGAAACTCACGGTTACACCACTACACCTCATGCAGGAGGGTTGGTTCAGGGGTGGGGGAAATTAAAATATTACAACCAAAGTTTACCTCTACACAGGGAGGGGTTCTCAGCCGACCAAGCAAGGGGGCGATGGGGGATGCCAAGGAAGATCAACTTTCAGTCTACATAATCGTACTCATTGTCTGCACAGTCTCTCTCCACAAACTTGCTAGAAGCAATACACAGAGCTGGGATGCCTGATGGAGATGAGGGCGGTGTCTCTGGGAAGCCGCTTGCCTTGGGATGAACTAGGAAGAAGAACCAGCCCATTTGGAGGTCGGTCATGTCGGGGATGCCAATTCCAGCGAGACTGCGTCGGTGCCCCTTTCTGTAGAACAGAGATCTCATGTTCAGAGTAGTACTTCCAACTGTGAAGTCAAAAAGAACCGGGACCAGCTTCATCTGAAAGAGGGTTGGCCCTAGTACAACTCCACCAAAAATGTCCACGAAACTCATTCGTATGGCCGAAAGCCAACTTCTAATCACTGACGGGGTAGAACTGGGCACAGAAATAGAGTTGCAGACCCGACTTACCAGTGATGTTGCTCGCAGGTTGATGTGACACGACCTCAGACCTACTAGCAAGCACAATTTGTAACGTAAACGGGCCATAATTGGCGGCCGGCTCACCCAACACTCACCCAAAACCCGGGGTGACTCAGCGATGCCGAGGGGAGGATGTGGGGCTGATCCCTTGCTGGTAGAGGGCCAGCAAGGCCAGAGGGTCTCCCAAAGAGGCTAAGGAGATTTGTGTGTGTTTGCTAGGCTTACGCCGAGGGCATGTCGCATGATCATCCCTCCTACGGTGTCTAGCCTAAACACCAAGGACATTTGTGCGTGTGTTTGCTAGACTTACGCCAAGGGCATGTCGCATGACCATCCCTCCTACGGTGTCTAGCCCAAACACCAAGGACATTTGTGCGTGTGTTTGCTAGGCTTACGCCGAGGGCATGCCGCATGGTCATCCCTCATACGGCGTCTAGCCCAAACACCAACCTCCTAAAAGGCGGACACCTATTTTGATGAACGTATGTCATCTCAATAATCATGCACGACCCCAGATCTTGCTTGGTGAAAGCACTCTACCCGGGTCTTATCTCGATATTCACGCACGACCCTGATGTCGCTTGGTGAAAGCACTCTGCCCGAGCCCTGCCTCGATAATCATGCGCCCCCAAACGTTGCTCGACGAGAACACCCAGCTCGTCCCTACCTCGACGTTCGCACATGACATGAGATGCTGCTTCATAGAGGCACCCTATCTAGTCCCTACCTCGATAATCTTGCATGGCCTACAAATGCTGCTCGATTGAGGCGCCCTGCCCGATCTCTGCACGATGTAGCCGTTGCTTGACGAGAGCACCCTGCCCAGTCTCTATCCCAATGGTTGTGCACCATCAGACATGGCTCAATCGAGGTGCCCAGCCTATTTTCCCATCTCGATGATCGTGTGCCACTTTGGCATCACCTCGATAAGCGTGCCCCCAGTGCTGTTACCTAGACAATGGGCATACTTCACAAGTCCAGACGCAAGATGAAACATTAGGCCCCTGCCCCTGTCAATGGGCCCCAAGCACGACCATCAAGGTCTTACGGTGCCCATCTACTTCATAATGGTGCCCCCGACACCTGATTGTCAGTCACTCCAGTCACATCAGGGCCCGCGACGCCCCACCACTCAGCTCCTTCAGTCATAACGGTGCCTCCGACACCCAACTGCTAGTCACTCCAGTCACGTCGGGCCCCCCGGCACCCGACTACCAGCCGCTTCAGTCACAACGGTGCCCCCGGCACCAGACTACCAACTTCAGTCACAACAATGCCCCCAGCACCCGACTGCCAGCCACTTCAGTCACAACGATGCCCCCGACACTCGACTGTCAGCCACTTCAGTCACAACGGTGCCCCCGGCACCCGATTGCCAGCCACTTCAATCGCAACGGTGCCCCCGTCACCTGACCGCCTGCCACTCCAGCCATAACAGTGCCTCTAGCACCTGACTGCCAGCCACTCTAGTCACATCGGGGCCCCCGACACCTGACCACTCAACAACCTCAGTCACAACGGTGCCCCTAGCACCCGACTGCCAGCCATGCCAGTCACATTGGGCCCCGCGACGCCCGACCACTCGACAACCTCAGTTACAATGGTGCCCCTGGCACCCAACTGCCAGCCATATTGGGGCCCATTGTGCCCCGACTACTTAGCTGCCTCAGTCACAGCGGTTCCCCCGACGCCCGACTTCCAGCTACTCCAATCACATCGGGAGCTGCGGCACCCGATCGCTCAACAACTCTAGTCCCATCGGTGCCCATGGCACCCGGCAATCTTGAGCTCAATGACTTTTGGTCACTCTAGTCATGGCGATGCTCACGCTGTCCAACTGCTCAAGTCCCAACGACGCCCAACTGCTCCACTAACAAGTGGTGCCTACGTCATTCGGTCGCCTCGGCCTTGGTGACGCCCAACTACTCCAGCACAATGGTGCCTACGGCACCCCTACTGTCTCGACCTCGACACTGTCTCATGACAGGAAGATATTGTGATGCCCCTCGAGCGGTACCCTGCTGAGTCACAGGTCCTCTGACGGACACTATACAAAACTACCCATACAATAACACAATGACTCGGGGATCGTCACAAATGATGGAATTGTCCCGTGGCTTGCAAGCACATATAATCGAGCTCTCATGCCCCCACATAAATGCCTTTCACAGCATATAAGTCATGCAATCCAGTCAGGGAGCGGATCCCTCGCCTCACTGGAACCAGTCTCTCTGCCCCCAGTTATCCCTGTTGTGTTGCTGTTGCATGGACTAAGCCCTCCCAACATCGCGGCTCCCAGGGTCCCTAAATCTCTCTTCGACAGTAGAAACAAAGGTGTTCAGGCTCCGCCCGATGTAAAATAAACATCGATCGCTTGCGATCAGTGGGGAAGACGTCCAGTACACGAACGAGCCCCCACAATCGTCTACACTCGTACCTGTGGAACCTCCTACTCTCCACGTAATACACAATATTTCGTGCTCACGTGCCGTACCCTGGCGGCACATCCCCAGTTAAACATTTGGTTCCGTAGGTGATCCTCGAGAAATTGACTGGCATGCCCGCATTCCATCCAGCCATCCCTGTTCCAATCTTCCAGAATGATTAACCATACGCCACTCCCTCCAGTGCATTCCTATCGTTCTTTCTACCCTCCTTTCAATATCCCTGGAATCCCCGCGTGCCAAACAGTCCCAACTTCCAGTCCCAGCATCGGCTACAATGCCTTTACAGGCCAGCCGCCCAGTTTCTAGTCCCAGCATCGGCTACAACGCCTTTAGAAGCTAGCTGCCCAGTTTCCAGTCCCAGCATCGACAACACCACCTTTACAGGCCAGCTGTCCAGTTCCCAACCCCAGCATTGACAACAACGCCTCTATAGGGTAGCCGCTCAGCTCCAGTCCCAGCTCCCAGTTCCAACACCGACTACAATGCCTTCATAGGCCAGCCGCCCAGTTCCAATCCCAGCTCCCAGTTCTGGCATTGGATACAACACCTTCATAGGCCAGCCGCCCAGCCCCAGCACCAATTCCCAATTCTAGCACTGGCTACGACGCCTTTACAGGCCAGCCATCCAGTCCCAGTTCCAGTCCCTAGCTTTAGTGGCAATTCCAGTCCCAACGTTAGCCTCAGCCCTAGATTTGGCTGTGACCTCCAGTTCTTGCCCCAATCTCAATTCTTAGCCACAATGCCTCTCAGGGCCAATAGGCTAGTGCGGCCTCAATTTTTTAGGCTAATGTGAATCACATTTTCGGCTAACAACATGACGCTGGCCAATAAGTGCCCTGTCATTGGTACACAACCGAGACATTCCAAAACCACCTCCGTGACCCTAACCGCGTGGACCATCCCATCTCCATGGGTCTACACCAACCCCACACGATATGGGCTTTCACCTTTCGAGGTACTGACTCCTAATACCCAGTCATTCTCCTCACTCCCCAGTGCCCAGCACCTAGCTCCCAACGTCCAATGCCCAGTTACACCATTCCCCATACCTAGTCCTCCGTTTCAACACTCGTAGTCGGGTGAGCCTAGCCCTTTATCCCTCACACCAGTATGCACCGAAACATCCAAGCATGACTCATAGTAAAGGGGTCGTTCGTCTATACATCCAGCCCTATTCCATAAAAGGAGGAGTGGGACAACTCAGCAAATAACAACATCAAAATCTGGAGTTTGTCATTGATACTTTGTGAAAAGGAACCCGAGACATGCCCTTGGGGTAATAAAAGACATGCATTCTGGACAGCCAAAAAAAAGAGAAAAAAAAAGAAAAATGGGTAGTGTAATCAATGCCCAGGCTTGCTCCTCTCCAGTGCTACCGGGCGGGATTCAGTAGTTGCACGCTCTACCTCCAAAGTCGACGCAAGCTATATGCTTGCCTCAGCCATGGTCTCGGTAGCCCTCCACTCAGCTCTAGCGAGCTCCGTGGCTCGCAACTACTCCTCCAAGGCCTTCTGCAAGGCCTCGGCCCTACCCTCCACCTAGCCTAGGCGCATGGCGCGGTCCCGGGAAAATGACACGGCTGTGTCGGCATGTCGCCTCTACTCGGCCATGGCTGATGTGAGCTGGGCCAGTTGCTCCTGTGCCTCTCGAATAGCCGCTAGCCATCAGACCCTTTGCTCTTGAGCCTCCAAGAGTCGTAGGTACTCTACCCAGATGCGGACCAAATCGGACATCCAGAGCTCTCGCAGAAAGCCAAGTCTGTGGTGGCCCTCGGTGCAGTCCCTCAGCCGCTGCCTAAGTTCCTCGGGAGAAGGCAGGGGGTCACCTCGCAGGTATCCTTGGGCTCGCTGGAGCAAGGTGGTGCCAATGATCGCATCCAGCAGTGGCTCTAGCGGACAAGGGCACATAGGCCACTAAACCCCCAGGTCCAGGGAAGAGTGGCCCGTCTCAGCCAGCACACCAGCGGGGCCTGCACAATCCCACCAAGCATAAGAGGGAAACAAACAACATCCAAAGTTTCCTTTGACAAGACAAGGTGGAAAACCTGATAAATGTCTCAGCCCTTACCCGGTACGACTCCCGCCATGCCTGCAGTCTCCTTAACAGGGGTCGGTGAGGGCAACCTCTCCTCCACATTGGCAACCTCACCCGTTGGGGTCGGGGAGGGCAAAGACTACTCCATAATCCAATCGTCCTCAGTGCCCATTGGTGAGGTAGAAGGCTCCTCCCGGTCGCTCTCAGTAGGGGCCGATACCTGCTCCCTCTCAGACTCCAGCCTTGTTTATAACACCATGACATCAACACCCAGTCGTAAACTTGCAACCGAAGCCAAGGGGGAGAAGGGAAGGAACCCCATATACCTTCCAAAGCTGCCTCCATCTCGGCATCCCCGGCCGAAGAGGCCCCAGAAGAGGACGAGCTGAGCCCGAGCTCTCATTCGTCTCCATCGTCGTGCTGGCACTACCCGAAGAGTCGGACGAAGTTTACGACAAGCTTCCAGACATGAGCGAGTCTGGGGCACCTATAGATCAATACTGGGTCATTAGATAGCTCGACCCCATATAAAGGCAACTTTTTGTGAAGGAGTTTCAAATAAGAGACTCACCAATAGGGGTACCCCCTTCGGAAACCCTCTCAATGTCGATAATTTCCTTATCGCCCCCAGCCAAAGCCTCAGCAGTGGGCTCATCGGCTGCTACCTCAGTCGTGTCACAGGGAAGCTCACCCTCCTCCAGAGGCAGACTGGGTGTCTGGCCGAACCACCTAAAAATCCCTGTCTCCTTTTTGTGGTTGCTTGTATTTGCTTGAGATCTCTGCTAGATGCATGCCTAGGATCGTCTATATTTTATTTAGAGTACTCACTTAGAATTCCACATAAGCCGCATAGTTTAAATTGTTTATCTAAGCTTGCATTAGATTCTGAATTTGGGGGCGGATCTATTAACCCCCCCTCTAGACTGCCATTCCACCTGCACAACAGACACGTCTTCTCTATCATGTCTTAGCCACAGGAAATGATCTTCACATTACGTCAACATAATACCTTCATTGCATCGACACAACTTCAAATCCAGTACATTTATACTTGTCATTCTCTTCAATTGCGTCAACTTCATCCACCTCATATATCTAAATATGTCGACTCAGGACAACTTCCAAGAAGCAGCTTTGGGAGAACATTAGTAGGCTGTGTCGACGTAAGGCTTTCAGTGCGTTGACATATCTTCACATCCAACAGAAGCTGCGAGCAACATTCTTCAACTATGTCAACACCATCCTCATGATGTGTTGACATGGGATTGAGTCTATGAGCTGATTCTATAGCGCTTTACAAGAGTGCATCGACTCAATCTTCCAGATGCGTCGGCACAAGACGGCTTTCAAGCACTACTTCAGGATCATGTTAGTGGTGCGTCGACACACACGCTAGGGTGGTGTTGGCACAACATGCTTGGCTTGATGCCTAGCACGTGCCGATAGTGAGCTCCATCGACGCAGTCCATTAGGTGCATCGACACACCTGAAGCAAATTTAAGGCTAAATCAACTTATAATGGTACTCTCGCAGATTTCGAATAGGGCTACCCAGTCACGTGATCTCTCACTCCAAGTCAACGGGACACATCTCCAAAACACGTGTCTAGAGGTCTGAAAACATCCGTGGACAAAGGATCTATCCCTCTCATCATGAGATAGTCAAAATACCTTCTTGTGAGAAGGATTTGTCAGAAAACAAATTAGGGAAAAGTCACTTTTTATGGTGTCCTCCTTTCTGTAATAAACCAATCAGATTTCATCTCTGAAAAGTTCCTAGGATAGAGATCCATCCTTTTTACCTCAGGCCAATAAGAAAGTAGATCTGGTAAAGCTCGATCACAAAGAATCTCTTTTTTATTCTGACCTATTAGCTTGCAGATCTGAAGGGAGGGAAAACCTTCTTCCCCTTCCCTCTATAAGTATGGATGTTCTTCCTGAGGAAGTCCGCTACTGTTGCCCTAAAGAAGATAAGAGCGGAAAACCTAGAGAGCACTTGTGCCTTGAGTAAAAAATCTGTGAGGAAGAGAATAGAAGAAAGGAGCAGCCCAGCACTTGGTCTGACCCTGTCGAGTGCTGAGAAGAGAAAGAAGAGTGCCATGAGCACGTAGAGAGAGCAGCCTTGTAGCCAGCTTGAGTCTGAAGAGTATGAGTTTAGATCTGAATTCAGATCTGCTTTACAGCTTCAAGACTTAGATCTGCAGCTACATTTGTTTTCTTATTATGCTTTATTTTTTCCTTTAAACTCCACATCTATTTTAGGTGTGTGGTGCTGTGTTGACAATAGTGTTAGTTTGGTGCTCTATTTTAGACCCCAAAGTGGACTTTGGCTGCCTTGTAGACATGTGTATCCATTGGGGGTCTGTCCCCGTGTTTTGCTACATTTACAGTGTGCTTTGTTTTTATTTTTATTTTTCCTTTGGGGCTTGTCCCCATGTAGTCCTGCAGTTTTGTAGCGTGAGGATGATTTTCTCGTGAGGACTACGTCCTCGTAGTAAGTTGTGTATCAGCTTGCATGGGGCTCGTGGCCATGGGGCTTGTCCCCATGTGCTATTGGGTATAGCAGCGTGTGTGTGTGTATGTTAGGTTCGTCCCTGTATGGTGTTGCTTGTAGTAGCGTGAGAACCTTGTCCTCGTGAGGAGTTTGCTCCTCATGTCAAACTGTGTGTCAACATCTATAGGGGACTTGTCCCCATTGTTGCATCTTCAGCATAGTGAAGCCTCACTGGATTTAGTGAGGGGTGGATGTAGGTCTGCAGGATTGCAGACTGAACCATCTTAAAAATATTGTGTGTAGTGATTTATGCCTATGTGTTGGATCCCTTTCTTCTATACCCATTCACACGTGCTTGCGTATTTCAGTTTCTCACAATTTGATATGTCTGCACACTGATCACACACACTCTAACTGGCTCGGTTCTCACAAGCACTCAAGTGCTCAGTGGTTGTCCTGCATAGGGACTGTCTGTGCATTCCAGCGCTCTCAACCTTGTGTCATCTTATTGGGAGGTATATTTATTTCTTATAAGTTTCATTTCAATTTGGCTTGGCATATCTTGTTAGGCAACATAAGTGTTCCATTTATCCACAGCTCATTAAGTGATTGGATTGAGTTTTAAATTAGGCATTGTTCCTAAAAGGATCTATTTACGCCCTCTAGATCCTATTGGCTAACCCAATAACTCTCATTTATGGGGTGTGGAGAGAAAGCCGCCAAGGGCAAAGAAAACAAAGAAAGGAGGGGCTGGGTGTGATAGTGAAAGAATGAAGCTTGACCCGCCCCCCCTCCTAGATAGTGTCGACGGTACAGGGATAGGAAGGCGGCATGCTCCGGCATGTCGAACACCCTTCAAATCTATCCGCCGGCTATCGAACACCCTTCAGATCTACCCACCGAAGCAGCAAGAACCTCCCGCCCACCATTGTCTGCATCTTCATCTTCTGAAGCGTCTTCCATGCTTCACCAAGATGACGGCACGACACCTCGCGGAGAGGGAAGAAGAAAAGACTATCAGGGATGGCCTTAAGAGGTGGAAGGAAAGGAGACGTCCTTCAGTCCTTTTATAGGCCGAGGGGGAGCTAATTACCTTAAATGATTCTCCCCTCAAAAACACGCTAAAGGAGTCTTTTCCCTAAGGCGGTCGCCTCGTCTTCCCCAATTTCCCCAGGGGGACACGCGAAGTGGCAAGACGTTCAAAGCGTGAAAAAATGGAAAGATGCCTCGTCAGATATCTAGCCAATCAGCGTGCGAGATATCCACAGAGAAAATCGGTACTTTCCCAACAACTACAAGTACAACGATCAAATTGCGCCAAAGGCGGTAAGGAATAGCCTAGTCAGCATTTACTATTACAAAAGCCTTCACACGCAAGAAAAGTCTTTACATAACCACACAAAAAAAGGGAAAAGAAAGAAGCAAAGATACATTAGGCCTCAGGTCCATCCTGAGACTCTGGGATTAAAGGCTCTTCGGCATCGGGTGATCTACCCCTGGCACCCTAGGTGACGGCCAACCCAGGCACTGACCCCACTAGTGTGGGAACTGCCCCGGTCGCGCGCCCTCCTGAGGCAGCCGGAGTAGGTGATCCCTCGGACGAGGTAGAGTCCCCTCGGCTTCCCTCCTCACTTGACGCCGAGCTAGAAGATTCAGAAGACGCCGAATCCGAGTCATAGCACTGCCTGGACGGGAAGATGACCGCCCCTAGCACCTGCTCCTCCGCCCAAAAGTTAGCTCGACGATAGCCTTGGGCGAACCCCTTTCGGACGCCTCGATGGAAGCCCGACTGGTAATAAGGGAAGGCAGCCTTTTAGAGATCGGTCTGGTAGTCCTCCGATCTTTTGTACCGCTCGAGCGCCTCCACCTCGGCCGACTCCGCCCTACTAGCAAGCTCGATCGACCTCTTCTCCACCTCGGCTAGCATAGCCTCAACCTCCACTCGAAGTCACTCGGCCCCCTCGGCTCAATCCTCATGCTCCGCACGCTCGGCCTCCCATTGCCCATCACGCTCGATCTGAGTTGCGCACTCTTGCTCTAGGAGCCTACTCTTCAACTCGAGCAAACTACGGGCCTGAGCTAGCTGCTCAGTCGATGCCCGAGCCTCCGCCTAGCTCGACTTCGCCTGTTCCTGAAGTGAGGTAATCTCCTCGAGATCGGCAGTGAGCTGACCGACCTTCTGGTCGGATGTGTTGATGGCCCAAGCAAGAGTCCATCGCTTTGACTCCGCCGGAGTGTAGGTGTTGGCTATGTCGGCCCCCATCTTGGCTAGAAACAAACCGCCCTCCATGATCATCTCAAGGACCACGGATGAAGGATTCTGCCTATCTCCTCCTCGCAACACCCCCGAGGCTATGTTACGACATCTCTGATATAGGGGACCCTAGATGCTGGGAGGAGGGCCGGTCCTCTCCGGAGTGGCCGGAATGGGGCATCTCCCTCTGTGCGATACTCTCTCGGGAGCCCCGCCGGTTGGCTCAGACTGGGCCGCCCTGTTCGGTGTCTCTCCTGCCTCGGCCGGCTGGGATTGAGTCGCATCTCCTCACGCCCCTCTAGCCTCGACTGCCTCGGCCCCGATGCCTCCACCCTGCGCTCCTCCGGCTTCACCCGATGCTCCAGCATCGGCCACCACCGCCCAAGAGTCACGTGCCCCTGCTGCGACCCCCACGACCTCATCGGCCCCCTCTCGCTCGGTAGAAGGGAGAGCCAGCCGAATAGGCTTGGCCCCTTCTAGCTCGACGGAGGGGAGAGCCGAGCGAGCACCATCTTCGATCGAGCACGCGGCCCCAGCCCTCTTTGCCTGCTTCATCTCTGCGGACTGAGCCTTCATAGAATCTCGTAGCATCTTCTCCACGGGATCCTTACGCTTGGCCCCCCGCCGCTCAAAATCCCCTTCCCGGGCTACCCGCTTGCCTTTGTCCCGGGCTCAGGAAGAACCCTCGGGAGCCCGCGACTCGAAGGCGGCAGACGCATCCTCCACATCGATCACCTCCAACTCAGTCGATGGCGCCTCCTCCTCAATCGGCCACCTCACGTCTGAACAAAAGAAGACAGGGTCTTGAAAAGAAGAGTATTTTCTCAAATAGAGGGAGAAGCTGATTCTTGTGGCCCTTACCCGTCGTCAGCAGCCGCTCGGAAAGGCACTGTTCGATGTTAGCTGGAATCACCAGCTCACCCGTCGGTCGGCGATTCTCCAGGAGAAGACTCTGGTATAATAGTTAAACTTAAACTATTAATTAAAAAGTAATTTTATTTCTGCTACTTTAGCAAATCGATTTAATGAAATTTAATTACTTACTATTATATCTTTGTGGCTTCAATGTACGACACGACAATCCTTTTTCCCTTTGGAACTTTACAGCTCTTAGGAGGCTTCACGGGTTCCAAGCGGTATCGGGTTTACTTGGTAGTCCTATCGGGTATACCCGGTATCTAGGATCCGAGTTGTCACAGTTGGTATCAGAGCATTATTATGTGAAGTACATGGGAATCCGTGATATACAGTTTCCAGAGTCGTGAAAGTCCAGTACAGTCACTCGCTGGCTTAGGTTTCACGATTTATGATCGCTTCATTTTCCGTGTGTTGTCTTGTGCGTGCTGTGTTAACACTGTGCGAGATGGTTCTTCTCTAGTCATGATGTAACGAGGTGCTTCCTTTTCGTCGTGATGTCTGTCTCGATCATGTTGTACTTGGCAGAGTTCGCCGAAAGGCTTGAGTCTGTAGTACTTTGTTTGAGGTTTTTCTTTAATTAGCTCAGGTTGCTGGTGACTTTTAGAGTTGGTGTGACGGCTATACACATTTTTATGTTGTTTTGGTCACCCCAGCTTGCGTCTATTCAGCTTCTGATGTGTTTCGCTTCTGTTGAAGTGCTCGATTAGATTCCTTGATTGAGAAGATGCTCAAGCGACCTAGGATTTTCCTTCTTGGTGAGCTTCTATTGGTGAGCTTGATGCTTCTCATCCTGTTTGGTGGGGAGTCTTTTCGAGGTAAGCCTTGGAATTACTGTCTTAGTGATGCCTTTGTCCTGTGTCTGCTTAAGTGTGGACAGTATTTCTTTTGAGCCTGACCTTCTCCTTGCTCTACGGTTGCTTGGCTTTGGACTCCGCCATGGTATTAAGAGCTGTTACGTACCGTGTTTGTCGTGCCGTGTCCAGCGATCGACGTGTTGTGAAGACTCATTTATCATTTCCAAGATGTAAAGGTAAGCTGAGATTAACATTTTTCCTTGGGCTTTGTGCTGAAGCCGATACTCTCTTCGTTTGCACTTTGGCTTCTTGTGATCGGTTGTTCGATGGATCAGTACTCATGGCGTACTATTTGTGATTTTTATTAATTGTGATGGCGTCGAGTGTGTGATGAGATGCGGATACCGAGGTGCTCTCTGATGCATGTGTGCATTGTATGAGTGCGCAGTGGAAGCATGTGGGCTGATAACCCACGGGTCGAGGATCGTTGTCGTAAGATTCTGGCCAGTCGAGAGAATTATCTTTCTCGATGTGACTTCATCTTGGCTTCCTATGCCTTGATGTCATCTGTTGCCATGCTTTTGCCAGACGTATTCTGGTGTTAGCATTGGCATGTGTGAGTATTGGGGAATCTATCGACATTCTTGATGATTGAGTACCCTCTGCTCTGTATTTCTTTCTTGGTTGTTATGTTCTCAGGACGTGATGGTGGTCCTTGAGCTGCATTTCGCAAGATTGTCATTTTCTTGTTCTCGTGGATCTTTTCTTGGTGAGCTACTCGATGCATGACTCGTCCCCTGTAGTCGTGTGTTCAACTGTTACTGTGCCTTGATGTGACCTAGCTTGGAGTTGTGTTCTGCGGTTCTGTGTCCCATACGAAGGTAGAATCCTGCAGGTGCTGCCGTTGTTGTTGTTTTAAGTGCTGTTTCTCTATGATTTTGTGTATCTGTCTTAGCACTATGTAGACCGTGATCTTGTCGGTTAGCTTTGCTATACTCTTCTCTCCTGGTAGAGTTAGCATGCGACTCGATCGGATGTCATATCTGAGTGAGGACTGACTTGATTGTGTTTGTGGTCCAGTGTTGTTGTCGTTGGTGTCCTGTGTGCCAGGTGTTTCCTGTTGCATTTGGCACTAGAGCCAATGATGTTGTCGAGCCATCAGCTGTGAGGACTAGGTTTCCTTGTTTAAGCTGATGCTTGCTGTGTCTATCGTTTTGTTTCCTCGATGTCTGTTGTCGTGGCATGTGTCGTGTCTCTATCCCTCATGAGACGTAAGCGATGTTGCCCTATTTCGGAGGTATTAGAGTTGTGTTCACTTGTGTCCTGCTCAGTCCTGAGTGTGTGCTTGTGATTATGATCTGACTGTATTCCTCTGAGCTGTATTTTTCGAGATTTGTGTTGTTCTGTGGTAGTGTTGCTGGGTTGTTCTTCCCTGCTTCTCCTTCGTGTAGTTCCTTAAATTTTGAGGGTGAAATTTCTTAAAGGAGGGGAGGATGTAATGTCCTAGATTCTTATTGGGTCTTCTTGGATTCTTATTAGGTCTTTCGGATCCTTTTTGGAGAGTTTCGGATCACTTTTGTAACTCCTGAGTTGAGTTTTACGATCTGTGTGAGTTTTTCTCTCGTACAAGTTACGGAACCCTGCGGTGAGTTTATCTCTCAGTTCATCGACACATGGACGTTACAAGTGCAATGTACTCTTCGCGAGGATCGTTTTGACTATTTTTACGTATTTGGGAATCCCAGACCCTTAGGGGTCAGCCTAAGCTAGCCACGACCCTTAGAACGATTGGGTTCCACTTTGGACCCTTGCCATCATCACCCGGTCACCTTCGGGGAATCGTGTGCGCCGAGAGAGCAAGCCGTACGCGTGAGTCTGTGGTCCTCCTTATATGCTTGCTGGTTTAGGTCCTTGGTTCATATTTGCATCCAACATCATCTTAGGGCTGTGCCACATCAGAAGGACTCGTAGTAGCCTGATGGTGTCCTCCCTAGAGAAAGGGAGAGACTCCAGCTCTTGCCAAGGTCGCAATTGCCTGGCCAAAGTGGTAGGGGCTGGCCGGTTGGTTGTCGATGTCTGGGTGTCTGGAGGAGCCGGGATGGCAGGAGGATGGATGACATTGACCGAGAAATCACTCCGCTTAGCCTCCTGACTGGCGTCCCACTCCATGCACCTTCGCAACTGCTCAAGAGCTTCTCGATTATCAGTTCGAAACTTGAGCCATTCGGGGATATATTGATAAGGCAGCCCGTGCCCATTTGCCCGAGGAGGGTCTGGTCATTCTGGTGCATTCTTGGCCATGTTCATGGTTTCTTCGATGGCTCGTCGAAGTCTCAGGAGTGCTATAGAATTTCCCTCAGCATCGATTTACTCCCACTAGATCTATTCCTAGATTAAATACTGAACTTCCTCATAGGACTCGATCGTGTGACAAACTCTAGCGTGGAAAGGGCAGTACTGGGGGTGACTGAAGTCCTAGTGAGTGTAGTCTATCGGCGGGTCGCGGGGCATGATTTGCCCCCTCTCGACGAGGACATTAAAGAGCCATCAGGGCCTTTCTTTGGGAAAGGAGAGGGGTATGCGGTCATGCCAGGGTCTCCACCCTGGATACCAGAGTGAATACTCGCCTTGACTGGTGTTGGGCTCCTCTGTTTTGACATCAGAGAGAGAGAATGCAGCCATCATGTGAATCATATTAGCTGAATAGTGAACCATGCACGCTACCTTGGCTAGTCTGGATCACGTATGTGGCTGCGGGGGATCAATGAGACCACTCTTCATTTTGATGAGGCCGTCACGGATCAACTTCTATGCCTGGGTCTTGAAGACGTAGCAATCTTCAAGTGGGTGACCTAGCATTCAGTGACACGGGCCATGGCTAGGGTCATCAGTTTTCTGGGCCTCATCTGGCTTGCGATCTTCTGGCAGCTCAATAATTTTTTGGGCCACGCAGAGGTGGAAGAGCAACTTCGTGTGTTCCTTCTTGGAGGAGAAGGGTGTCTTCATGAACTCTGAGAAGAAAGGGGCAGCCGGCTTGTCTATTGGCTTCTTGTCAAAATCGCTTGGCTCGGCCTCCTTACTAGATTTGGTGGTGGGGGTGAACTCAATGATATTCAGCACCTTATCGGGCTGGCGTTCTTGCGCATGTTTACCCTTTGCTGAAGTGTAGCTCGGGTTATCGGCAAAGAACATCTCTATTTCGACAACTGTCGAGTTGAGCTAGTCAAACCCTTTGATATTGGTGCCGAGGAGCTTTTTGCTATCCTCGACTGCCAAGCCTCAGTGGCATATGGTGATGGCGTCCTCTTGAAATGGCGGGTTGATACATCTCATGCTGAGGTATCGCCATTTCTTGATGAAGTCGAAGGTACTCTCGCCCTTCTTCTATTGGAGAGAACAAAGCTCGGCCAGGGAGATCTTTCACTTGGCCATCTGGAAATGGCTGAGGAATTTCTTCTAGAGATCTGCCCAGTTGATGACTGAGTTAGGCTTCAGGCGGGAATACCACTGAAAGGCCGTTCCCATAAGTGAAGTGGCGAAGTAGTAGAGGAGATATGATTCGTCCAATGCTAGCTCACCCATGGCCGTGATATAGTAGGCCAAGTGCTCATGTGGAGACCCTTGCCAGTCGAACTTTCGTTGCTTCAGCAGTTTGGCATACTCCGGGGGGAGTTTCTTCAGCTGGTGATGCAGCAGGTAGGGGACGCTATTAGAGGTCTATAGTTGCGACCCCTTCCCCATACTGAGTGAGCTTTGTCTCGACTATCCGCTCGATCATCTGACACTGTGCCATAAGATTCTCTAGCACTGGCGTATTGGAGGCTCGTGGATGAGATTCGACTGGGGGCGTGCAGAACTTGGTTGCTATTGGAGTTCGAGCATCTGCCACTGAGACATTGGCACCATTGTGCCCAACTGGCGCGGCCGGTGCTTCGTCCGGAGGCCTAGCAAGTGGCTGAGGGTGAAAGTCTCATTCCTGAAGAAGGTCTACAGGAGGGCCTTCAAATGCTGGTTCCCCTTCATGAGAGCCTCGAGGGTTACCTCTTGAACCTCATTTGCTAAAGGATCATTGTTAATTGATTCCACATTGACAGGAGCGGCACGATCCTCGGCTAGCACTTCTTCTGCTTGTTCCGATACCTGAGGCCTGACGAAAGTGCCAACATGACCTACCAGAGCTGGGGGCTGAGTCTAATGACGAGGCCTCCTGAGTTGGGCCAGAGGTTGGTTCAGGTCGTCAGATTAGGTGTCAGACTGATGTCCGGTAGCGTCACATGCGAACACCCTAACAGTGTCGTTGATGAATTGGACCGTCTGCTTCCTCTGGGAATGCTTCTCAGGGTGGACTCGTGCCCCCAGTCTATCGAAGACCGAGGTCCGTTGTGATAGAGCCTCCGCTGTGGTGTCAACCTGAGGAGAGCTTAGAGCTGGGTGCTGGTGGGACCCAGAACGAGCCTGTCTCTATTTTTGCTTATTTAGGTGGGAGACACAGGGTGACTGAGTGTCATCAGACTGTGCCAATGTAGACTCAGACATGTCTCGCCTGACGCCATGCCTGAGTGCTCGAAGGGGGTTTCTAGTATGTGCCCTCCGAACATTTTAAGCCTCTTCTGGGGTAACCCAGATTCTTCTTAAGCTAAGTTATTGCTCTCCCTTGTCATTATTCCTTCGACGAGACTTGGGAGCCTGGGTGTCAGTCTGGTGCGGGTGCCCCTGGACTGTTGCCAAGGCACCTACTTCTTTGATCTTCGCTTTATCATCTCGCGTTCGTCGCAGGAGGCTGAAGGGGTTCGTGGTGGGGACCGTCAGGATGATCCACTCCCGAGGTACGATTAGCTCGCCCTCGTTGAGACGAATTCATAGGTCACCGACAAGAATGGTCTTGCCAGAGTTACTGGTTGCAATGGCAGGTCGCCTGCCTTTGCAGCCACGGTGACACATCTTTTGGGGAGCCGAGGAAGATCCTACTCTGAGGTGGTAGATCGAGAAGACCTAATCTACCGTTGCTAGTAGCACTAGGGCATCAGCCGAAAGTACTGGGAACGTCCTCCAGGGCATGAGGCCCGTATCGAGAGTCAATGGCTGGGTGACTCAGGGGTAAGCTCTCGCCCGACCAGTGCTCGACCCGTGGGCTGATGCTTGCCCAGGCAGAGGATGATCTAGGACCCCTGCGGGGGCCGATAGTGGAAGCCCCGATCCTGACACTCGGACGGGCTTCCGATGCTAGAGACAGGCGTGGCGCGTTGATCGCACGAATAGGCGCAGTTGCTGGGAGACCACACCCAAGAAGTAGGGTGATCTGACGATGGGGGCGAAGCTGCCAAAAGCGATCAGCGTCGCCAAATAGCCCACCTGCGCATGGGTGGCGATGACGATGGGGCCATAAGTGACGGCCACCATGGTTGCTGGAGCACTGGATGCAGAGGAGGCGATAATCACTGATGGTCGCCGGGTGTAGTCTGACAGTCGAAATGCCAACTGAGAGCTACTGAGAAATGCACGCGTGTACCCCCCTCTACCTCTCCTACAAGGACAGGAAAAAGGGCACCATGACTTCAGGGCTAGCACAGACTTCTCTTCAGCAGAAAGAAGAAAGGAGGGTGACGTCCCACTAGGCGTGCCATCCTTTTTGTTGTCTGGGGATCTGGGATCAGGTGACCGGGATGAGGGGAGGAATAAATCAACAAAAGAAAACACATGAGTTTGGTATATCTCAGGTATCCCCCTCCGTGGCCGTATTCTCCTCAAGGCAATACCAGGCACTCACCTTTTACAGAGAGTCAAGAGGGAATCAAATGGCACGAGATGTTTTCGGGGCTAGGGTAACTAGACTAGGGTGCAAGCGTGCTGATCGATTTCTCAACAACCACCTATGAAACCAAGGGTGGAGTGGAGAGTGTCACCAGGATGTAGCACGTGGGCTAAAGAGATCGGGCTACACATGGAGAGGGGGGAGGTTCCATGGATGTGAGTGCACAGGTGATTGTGGGGAATCGTGTACTGGATATCTTTCCCACCAACCGCAAGCAGTCGGTGTTTATTTACATCGGATTGAATCTGAACACCTTTGTTCCGTGCTGGAGAGAAGTCTGTATACGTCTAAAGCCATGGATAGAGGACTGGGGGTATCCTGCAGTTGTAGGGGCGCATTTGACTGGGAGGGTTAGTTTACTAGAGTTGGAGACACCGGACACACATTGAGTAGTGCGGAGGTGAAGCTGAGACCCGGGTACGGGTTCATGTATTCAACTGGTTTCATACTTTATGAGAGTCACGTGGGCTTTACAGATGGGCCGAGGAGGTCAAAGTACAACTGGTGCAAGCCACGGGACAATTCCGACACGTGGGTCGGTCCCCGGGTCAATGCATATAATAAGGCGGACATCCGCGTGTTTTTACAGAGGCTCTCCGCAAGGAGCTAGGGACGTGCCCGATTTGCCGAGGGAGGGCTGGATTGGATGACAGGGACAGATACTGGTTGACGCCTGTAGGGTGCCAGACGCGGCTCGGGATGAGCAGTCGGGTACGGGTCCTGGAAGGTGAGTATCTTCATGCTGGGGAGTCGAGGCGGGTCCCGGGAATGTTACTTCCGGGTTACGGTCCGGCTCGCTCGAATCACTGATCAGAGCGGTCGGTGGCCAGCTCGGGGCGAGCGATGGGCACGCGGTTCCGCGACGGGGATAGGTGAGGCATCATGGCGTATGCGTGGCCATCGTAGGTTGTCATACGCAGGCGGACCCAGGATCTGGGTGTGTTCGCCGTTGTCATAACGCCTTATACGCGACGGGGAAGGACTTGTGTGAGATGGCTAGACGTCGTATGAGGGAAGTACGTGCGACATACCCTCGGCGTGTATGAGCCGATCAACAACCCGACCACGCACGCACTTAGCTCCTTGCGTCCTTCCTTGCTTGCTGGGTGCCTACGGAGGTCCACATGGGTGCCCGTTCGCCTTCTCTATCTGTTGTTGTATGCCCCTTGAGCTTCTAAGGGGGCTTTTATAGAGGAATACGAAGGGTCAGGGGGGTTTAGGCGGACCAAGTTGAGGGTCCGCGTAAACCCTTGGGAATATATATATATATTTCGCCTCGGTGGATTGTGATAAGACGCGGTTCGTGATTTTGGCATTTTTGACGCGGTTTAGTCACTTCGGCACACAGTCTCTTTAGTGGTGGTAGGGAGACAGATCACCTACTACTCTTGCACGTTTCCCTGTAGTTTTGCATTGTTTGGTGCTAGAATGGGTGAGTTTGGGCTCGTTTAGGTAAAATCATAGTTTTGGCAGTTTGTAGGGTTCGCCGAAAAATGGCAACACATTTCGGTAAAATTAGTATCAATCGAACCCTCGGGATGTCCAGATCCCGTTCCCACAAGTTTCATCACGATTGGTAGTCATTCGGGGCCGGTGGGAGTCTGGGAACCCCAGTGACCCAATTTGGGTCGATTCAGTGGAATCGTCCGTTTCTTGTGATTAATGCGTTGTTTGGATCCCTTCCGGGCCGTGGAAGGTTGCTTTCCTCGATTAGGGTTGTTTCCCCTATGTTTAGACGTGAATGGGGCGTGGAACGGCCGAGATCGGCCATTTCCACAGTTTTCCAGCTGTAACGCTTTGGTGGCCATTCTAGTGACCGCTACAGGCCTCTGGCGGCCCTACGATAGACCGCCACATTCCTTGGCGTGTTGGCTAGTTTTGAGGTCGGTTCAGGTTGGCGGCCCAACCTTTGACCGCCTATTGTCTCTGGCGGTCCTTCCTTGGAGCGCCAGAGTCATGGTTTCTTAATGTTCGTGTCAGTCAGTTTGAGGCTAGTAGTTTTAGGATAGACCGCCATGTCCCTCTGGCGGCCCTTTCTTGGAGCGCTAGGAGTCGTTGAGTAGAGTCAACGGTCTATGTCGATTCGTGTTGGCGGCCCAGTGTATGACCGCCACCTTGCTGTAGCGTGCCTACCTAAGGCCCCCACAGTGTGTCTCGACCGGGTTCAAGTTCTTTGTCGGTTGGCCCTGGCGGACCAACCGTTGACCGCCATTTCATTGTAGCACGCCTTCCTTGGGCCGCTACAATCCGGTTGTCTTAGGTGAATGTCTTAGGGTGGTTAGTGTAGTGGTTCATGCTTTGGCCCCTGCGTCCGTGTAGCAGGTCTATATTAGATCGCTGGGTTGTTTGACTGGGTAGGTCGGTGCGACAGTTGACTAGCGTGGCTGCTTCACCTATGACCGCTATAGTCATCTAGCATCCCACTCTACGACCTCTACAGTCCTCTAGCGGGCCAGTCCATGACCGCCAGTCTCCTTACCTCTGTGCGCGTAGCGACTTGTCCCTTGACTGTTGGTGTTGCTTAGTGGCCGAGTGATGGATCATTTATACCTAGAGAGTGGTTTACTGGTGTTTCAGCTTCTGATTGTCTTGGCTTTACCTTTTAGTTTGCCCGTTGTCCCGTGGATATCTCCTGACGTCCTATGCGGACTATGACCATGTTATAAGGTAGCCAGGAGTGCTTGTGCATGGTGTCATGTCTGTGAGTCATTGTCAGATTCTGGTCAACCCAGTGAGACCTAGTGGTTGACAGATGACCTTGGTTGTGTCTCGACTATTCTAGATAGCTCGAGACATGGTTCTGGATGCCTTGAGGTATTACTTTACCTTGATCTACGAGCCCAGGTGTGCTGAGGGTCTTGGTGTTCCCTCAGGTCTCCTTGAGTCATTTCCTACGGTCGTATCATTTCCTCTTGCTTAGGATTAGACTGATTGGCGGTGTGTTTTTACCGTTGCGCGATGATCTTGACTCTGAGTCATGAGACTCAAGGATCGTTATGTGAGTAGGTCTAGTTGCGTTGTCCTGAGTTTGTTGGCAGTTGCTGTGCTACCTTGGTGCTTCGTAGTACGTATGACAATGCTTGCTTAGCCTATCTGTACTCCAACACTCACATTTTGGAGTCTGTGTCTTGTGAGACTCCATTAGTCGTATCCTGATGACATGTTTCGACGTGTCGACCCACCTGGGAGTGGTGGCAGGGCAGTTCCCGAGATACGATTTTTAAGCTAGTTCCGTGTGCCCCGGTCCAACCGTACAGTCCTACGGAGGGGAATACTAGCTAGAGGCCTAGCTCTAGGCAACGAGCCAGTGTGTGCACACGTGGTTAGGGGCTTGGACTTGCGTCGACGGGCATGACCCTGACTAGTCACTCGTTACTGTAGTTCCTGTTCTGGTTCAGAGCATACCTCAGTCTCTACTGTTCCAGGCATCCGTAGAGAGGTACTTGAGGCGTAGTGTAAGACGTCAGTGGACGCAGTTGGCTGTTCTTCTAGTGAGGAGGTGCTTCTGTCACAAGACGCGTGACTCTCGTGTTTCTTGGAGTCTGTGTCCCCTTCCGAGTTAGCCTATTCTTGGTTCTATCCAAGATCAGCTTCCATGCTGAGTTGGTCTGTGTCTGGCTTTGCCCAGGACCAGCCTGTTGTGACGTGCACGATGCTCCAGTCATGTATGCAGTTGTGTTTAGGGAAGCGTGCACGATGATCCAGTCGTGCAAGCTATAGAGTATGTCCTGTCTGTCTAGGTCTTCTTCTAGGCTTGTTGTCTGGTCTCGGCTTAGGCGGAAGGCCATGACGCCGGACAATGTTTACTGGCTTAGGCGAAAAGTCATGACGCCAGACAAGGATATTTAATGGCTTAGACATAAAGTCATGACGCCGTACAACTTGGCTTAGGTGAAAGGCCATAACGCCAAGGCAGAATATTTACCGGCTTAGGTAGAAGGCCATGATGCCGGACAATATTTACTAACTTAAGAAGAAAGTCATGACGTCAGACAAGGATATTTAACGGCTTAGACATAAAGTCATGACGCTGTACAACTTGACTTAGGCGGAAGGCCATGACGTCAAGGTAGAATATTTACCGGCTTAGGCGGAAGGTCATGACTCCGGATAATATTTACTGGCTTAGGCGAAAAGCCATGACGCCATACAAGGATATTTAATGGCTTAGACATAAAGTCATGACGCCGTACAACTTGACTTAGGTGGAAGGTCATGACGTCAGGACAGAATATTTACTGGCTTAGGCGGAAGGTCATGGCACCGGATAATATTTACTGGCTTAGGCGGAAAGCCATGACGCCAGACAAGGATATTTAACGGCTTAGATGTAAAGTCATGACGCTATACAACTTGGCTTAGGCAGAAGGCCATGACGCCAAGGTAGAATATTTACCAGCTTAGGTGGAAGGCCGTGACGTCGGATAATATTTACAGGCTTAGGCAGAAAGTCATGATGCCAAACAAGGATATTTAACGGCTTAGATATAAAGTCATGATGTTGTACAACCTGGCTTAGGCGAAAAGTCATGACGTCAATGCAGAATATTTATCGGCTTAGGCAGAAGGCCATGACGTCAGACAAAGATATTTTTTTGGTTTACGTGCCAGCCCAGATGAAAGGTCATGATGTTGGCGATAGAAGTGGTCTTTTTGTCTACCAATCTGGATGGAAGGGTAGAGCCATAGGTAGAAAGGATTTTCTGTTGACTGGTCGGACGGGAGGTCCGAACCAGAGGTAAAAGGGTCTTTTTGTTGACTGGTCAGACGAGAGGTCCGAACCAAAGGTAGAAAGATTTTTTTGTTGTCTGGATGGACGAAAGGTCCAAGCCAGGGGTAGAAGGGTCTTTTTGTTGTATGGTCGGATGGAATGTCTGAGCCGAAGGTGAAAGGATCTTTTTATTAACTGGTAAGATGAAAGGTCTGAGCCAGAGGTAGAACGGTCTTTCATTAACTATTCAGACGAGAGGTCTGAACCATAGGTGAAATATTGATGTCGACCTGACGGGATGTCAGAGTCATCAAACCTTGCTCAGACGGTATGTCTAGAACAAGGGCAGAAACAGACGTTATTGACGTCTCGTCACAATGCCAAAACCAACTAAACTGGGAGAGACGTAGGGTCTGGGACAAGGTGAAATGTGACTATTGACTTGACAGGTAGTCAAAGTCAACTAATTTGGCTAAGACGTGGGGCCTAAGCCAAGGGAGGAGTATAGGATATGTGTTGACCTGACATCATGCCAAGGTCAACGAACTTGACAAAGACGTGAGGCCTATGCCAAGGGCAGAAAATGGGATAAGTGTTGACTCGACGCCATGTCGAAGCCAACAAACTTGGCAAAGACGTGAGGTCTAAGCCAAGGATATAATGCAGGATAGTTACTAACTCGACGTCATGTTGAAGTCAACAAACTTGACAGATACGTGAGGCCTAAGCCAATGTTAGAATATGAAATAGGTGTTGACTCGAAGTCGTGTCGAGGCCAATGAACTTGACAGAGACGTGAGGCCTAAGCCAAGGGTGGAATATGGGATAGGTGTCGACTCGACATCAAGTCAAAGCCGACGAACTTGACAGAGGCGTGAGGCCTAAGCCAAGACTGGAATATGGGATAGGTGTTGACCTGACATCATGTTAAGGTCAACGAACTCGACAAAGACATGAGGCCTAAGCCAAGGGCAGGATACAGAATAAGTGTTGACTCGACGTCCTGTCGGAACCAATGAACTCGACAGAGGCATGATGCCTAAGCCAAGGTTAGCATATGAAATAGGTGTTGACTCGACGTTGTGTCGAACTCAACGAACTTGGCAGAAGCATGAGGCCCAAGCCAAGGGAAGCACATAGGATATGTGTCGACTTAACGGAATGTCAAAGTCAATGGGCCCTGCCCCGACAGAAGGTTTGGGGTGAGGGTAGACTTAGATTGTGGACATATGAGAGGCCTAGACCCAGGGCTAGACATAGATGTCAACCCGATGAAATGTCAGAGTCAACGGACTCTACTCCGACGGAAGGTCAGAAGCAAGGGAAGAACGTATAGATGCAGATGTTGACCCGACATCATGTCAGGGTCAACCAACCTGGCAGAGACGTGAGATCTGAGCTAGGATAGAATATGGGCATTGACCCGTGGAGATGATGGGATCACCAAACTTTGTCCAAACATAAGGTTTGAGACAAAACGAAGAGGTCTTTTATTGGTTTATTAGTTTGGATTGGTTAAGTTTATTGAATTTGTTAGGCTTATTGAGTTTCTTGGCTTTCCATTATGATGTAGTTGAGTCTGCAAGTTTGAAATTTGAAATTGTAAGAGACTTATATTGAAATAAAATTTTTTGCTCCAAATTATTTGGTCTCATGCCATTGCTCTTGATCGTTCACGACTGTTTAACTATCACGTTCCGAGCAAACGACACATTCCGCTACTATCAGTTCGGGACGTGACAAACAGTGTCAGAATTTACCTGAGACGAAGCTTCTTCCATTTGATCATGGTCTTTATCTGTAGCCATGAGACATTTCGCTTCACCCTGACACCTGCTAGTTGCAATCATGTTCATGATTTCAGAGACACTGTAGCATTCAAATACACACATGAATTTGTCAGTGCTTATTGCCCTTCTGGTTAGTTCTAGGGCCTTCTGATTCTCAGAGAATTTCAACTGATCTGAAGTTTTCCATAGGGATTTATCCTTTGGAACTTCATATGGACTGTGTGCAATGATTATCCATAGATCTGGATTAACATGCATCACATAATCTCTGAATCGATTGAGCCAGCTGTAAAAACCTAATCCCTCGAATCTCAGAAGATCAGTCATGAGTGCCATACTCAGATTAGATTAGAAATCTTAATGCAAATCAGATCAAAAATAATGTCAGAAAATGGATCGAATCAGATTGCACCGAAACCTGTTCTAGGAATGGATCTGTAGGTCGTTGGACTCTCTGTGCAGACACCCGCTCTGATACCAATTGTTGAGATCAGTGCGATGGATTCAGAGGGGGGGGTGAATGAATCCCTCTCTAAAAATCTGGACCAATTTGAAATTTAAACTAAAGCGAATTGACCTGGACAATCCTAAACTGATGTAACATATAGTTCATCTAGGTGTATGCATTTGAGCTGTGCCTAGCAAGTATCTCGTGATGAGAATCTAAAAATCAAACCACATAGAACACAAAGAAGTTTCGGTGGTTCGATCCTTCAGACCTACATCCCCCCCACACTCAACCGAGTGTGGCTTCACTGCTGTCACACAGCTTGACTGCTGATCCATAACTTTGGGGATGAATCCCTACAACCCACTAAGCTTCACAGCTTGCTGTCCAGAGGAATCCTCCTCTGCAACTGTTGAGGATTACAGCTTCACCTGTGCAGAGGAATCCTCCTCTACAACCGCTGACTCACAGTTTGAAGGAACACGAGTTTCGAAGAAAGTAAAAGAAAGAAGATGAAGAATCAAAATCCAAATGGGAATGTAGCTCAACAATGAGCAAATCAGCTCCGGTTCTGAACCTAGAGATTGATAACAGAATCTCTCTCAAGAACTTCTCTCAAAGCTTCCTCTTCGATCTACTCCGATCTCTCTCAGTCTGGATCGTGCTCTTTCTTCTTTTCTCTCTGCTTCTATCCTCTTCCCACGAATTCTCGCTCAAACCCTTTTTCACGATCAGTCTTCTCTTGAAAGAGAATCTTCTTATTTATAGGCAGCAGCAGAGAGGTAGGGCACGTGCTCACCACATTTTCCGCCCAATTGCCTTATCCAGATCTGACATTCCTAGACCACGTGGTAGCATCCCAGCTCGACTGCTTTCCACGTGTCATGATCTTGGCACATCTTCTAATCTTGGATCACGTGCCATTCTTAACTTCCACGAACAAGCATCCTGTCAAGTGTCAAACTTCAAGGTCAGCTTAAGACAGTTAGACAAAAGATAGGGAGATACACAGAGTTGATAGAGCTTTAAACAAGAGGTGCACAGACTTAATTTAGCATGAGACCATGTATGCACGGACTCAAGTTTCACACATTAGACATATGCACAGACTTGATATATTGTCAGGGATGAAGTGCACATAGTAGGTGTATGCAAAATACGAGTGTTGCACTTACCCAATGTGCCGTGAGTAACCTTGCACAGACTTCATGCGTGCAAAATGTTCCATAGACTCTTAACACTGTGATACAGTGATATGCAACGACTCAGTTATGCATATGTGAGACTTGCACAGACTTAATGTGCAGTGTGCCTTAGATTGCACAGACTTTAGACCCATAAACCTCTAATGCACAGACTTTGCCATAGTAGTTTGCACATTCTTTATGTGCACGGTGCGAGACTTATCATGCACGGACTTGATCGCGTGCAGCAACGACAATTGCATCGACTTGACTCATGCATGGAAGACATATGCAACGACTTGGTCGCGTGCAGCAACTACAATTGCATCGACTTGGACTTCTACAATGAAACATGCACAGACTTAAACTACGTGCACTCTAGTACATTGCATCGACTTGAACTTCTACAATGAAACATGCACAGACTTAAACTACGTGCTCTCTAGTACATTGCATCGACTTGAACCATGAACGAGCACGCATTTGAGAATTGCATCGACTTGAGGAACTCATGAGCAAACGTTCAGCAGCTTGTTTTGTTATTCAAAGAGATAGACTAAAATTGATTAAGATGATTATTTAATTCAATCTTAACATGATTCATAAGTTGTCATTATCAAAATCAGATTCAAGGTTGATCCCTCTAGCTCTCTCCACCTCCCTCCTCTCTCCTACTCTCTGCCTCTCCTCTCTCATCTTGGTCCCTAGCTAGAACCAGTGGTGGTCCCATCGACCCCTGAGTGGCAGTCGACCTCCTAGCATGTGCTCGCTCTGTCATCTCGTTCCTCTGTTGTGTATAGTAACCCACTAAATAGCTCGTACTGGAATAGGCAGTCGGGTGTCCCTCAGCTCGCGCCTGCTCTCGGCCCCTCCGGTAGTAGTCCTCTGTCACCCTCACCCACTCCTCAGCCGAACCCAGGCGAAGTCTCACCTCAGCTAACTCTACCCTTTCTCGGTCATGCTCCTCCTCTCATCCTGAGAAGCACCTGCAGCTCTAGTGTCTCTAGGGGTAGCTCCTCTCTCTTGCAGGCTTGCTCCTCTACAACTTGTCGTCTCTCTTCCTCTCACTCCTCGGCAATGTGTCGTCTCTCGTCCTCGAGCTCTGTGACCCGTTGGTCACGGATCGCGAGCTCGAAACCTGCTACGGTAGCCCAAGTCAGCGCGTCCTGTAGCTCCTCCACCTGCATTATCATGCAACATGTCATAAGCATACTGAAAGAAAGATGGTAATAACTGCATTGCTTAAGTGATTTTTCTTACCTGTGCTGCCAGGTCACGCTCGGCTGTCTCAGCTCGTGCCACCGCTCCCGTCAGTTACTCCTCTAATGATGCGATCACGACACTCTGGTCCACCACACTCAAACTAGAGGCTCCTCCTACTCCTCTCCCTGCTACCCTCTGCTGGGCACACTGTATCATTTAAGACTGTCAGTCGCTAATCACTCAACTTTAGGACTCATATCGTAGCATTCAGAAAGCATGCTCACCAGCGTCTCTAGCTCAGATCATCTAACCGCTAGGCGGGCTTCCAAGATGTGAAGTTGTACCTACATATCCATCACCACAGCATCTCGTGCGTCCTGCATTCATTATATATTAGTCAAACATTCATCATATAGCAACTAAAGCATATAGATATCAAAGCATGCATTCATACGTACCCCTCAAGGCCTCATTTGACGCAGGTTGGAGTAGGTCCTCTAGTAGGCCCAAAGGTATGCCGTGCTGTCTGATGGTTGGGAGACGACCGGGGTGCCACCCCTCTGCCAATCGACGTACTACTCCAAAAAGCGTAGCCACCAGTTTGTCATCGCTGCACGCCCCCAGGTCTTTCGCCCAACCCTGCGTGGCTCTACCACCTCGACCCACTCCTGATGTAGGCCGAGGGTCCTTATCACCAGCCTGAGGCGTAGGGGCTCGATCTCGTTCAGGCAATGGAGCCAAATCTCCTGCCCAAACAAGTGTCGGCCCGCTATGACCCAGGGCTGGTCCTTGTCTCCCATGCCCTGGTAAGGCCTCCGCACAACCTACATTCTACACAATTCATAACATCACATCATCATAATAGAAAATAGGGCAAATACATAAACATAACATACATACCAAGGAGGATGGAAAGTCTCGGATCTCTCACCTCACGACCTATAGCTCGTAGGCATGCAGGCCCCCCGACACATACGGGAGCCAACGTCGGGCTAGAGGAACTGCCTCAGGTCGATAGATTGCAGCACGCTCCATCAGCATATACAGATGGTTCCAGACCTACATCCACATGTCATTGGCATAATCATTGCATAATCTTGATCACATAAGCACAAATAATAGCGTAAGCATAAATAGGAAAATTACATACCTGAAGAAATGGTGTGAAGCTGCTGACAGTCGTCTCTCGACCCGTCCTTGTGGACAGGTCAACCAGTAGGTGGGCTAGCTTGGCGCCCCCCCGACGTACCGCCCCACCCAGTCGGGATCCTCACGCAGTCTGAGGAAACCATAGTTCGTGTCATCCCCCTTCATCCCCAACAGTAGTCTCCTCAGCATCAGAAATAAAAGCCTCCTCAAGTCTAGATCTACCCTCTCCCTCTGGGTAGGGTCTGCGCAGAAGGCTGCCCTCGCCCTCTCAACCATGCGGATCACGAACTCCTCTAATGTCTCCATAGTCTTCTGGCACCCCTCCTCCAACCCGAGGATCTCAATTAGCTCTGCCCTGTTCACCATCCTATAGTCTCTACGGCCCCTAGCCACTGTCATTAAATCTAGAAGTCAACGGGCTAGGTCTCTATAGTCAAGGTAGGTCACCCCGCTCACTACCTCCCCTTCCACCCTCAATCCTGTGGTCCTCACTATGTCCAAAAGGGTGGAGACCATGTGTCCCCAGGGCATCAGAAATGCCCGACTCACCCTATTCCATCTCTCCCTAAGTACCTGGATAAGGACGAGGTCTAGGTGGACTGGCTCAATGCTCAGGAAGGGGTCGAACCCCATTTCTCTTAATCACTCCCTCTAGTACTCGGGCAACCAATGGTATGCTACGTGTACCATCACCCAAGAGATGCGAGTCCTCATCACCCCTGTCAGAAAAATAAAAAAAATAAAAAAGGGAGTCAGTAGCAGCAATAACAACTTACCCGTGACGGATATACCCATATCCATACCCGTGAAAATAATAGGGTACTATCCGGGTATGGTATTTGTGAAACTTTCACAGATAGGGTATGGTATTGGTCTATCCAAGTCGAACCCGATCCATTTACATTCCTAATCTCGTGGCCTTGGCTTTGCGTCATGCGGAGTGCGAGGAGGTCCTCATCGCCTGTCGAGATCCCGCGAGCTCGGGACGAGAGGGGGAAAGAAAGAGGTCATCCGACCAACCTTCCGGACAGGGGAAGAGGAGGAACCGAAAGGAACCCCCGTGCAAGTTCAAGCACTACACTCTTCTATCTGCCCATGTCTACCAAATTAATCATGAAATAAAGGACTCGGGACTACTCCGCTGCCCCGAGCCAATGAAGACCGACCCAAAGCGCCGAAGTTATTGGAAGCACTGTCAGTTCCATGACGACCACAGCCACCACACTGGGGACTGCCAGTGCCTCAAGGATGAGATCGAGAGTCTCATCCGCCAAGGCCACCTATCCCAGTACGTGGTCGAGCGACAAGAAGACCGCGGAGTCCCCCCAGAAGAGATTGACAACCACCCCCGAAGAGCCCACATCAACGTCATCTTGGGAGGATCCGCTTCAGGAGGAGATAGCAGCCGAGGAAGGAAGCGTCACGCCGAACAAGTCTCCCGGGCTTTCGAGCCCCCTAAGGCTTCACCGGTGACCGACGAGTAGACCTTGGTCTTCTCGGACCAAGATCTCAAAGGAGTGGTCACCCCTCATGATGACGCCCTTGTTGTCTCGGCCATAATAAACCATTGTAATGTGTGGACGGGATCGTAGTGGATAATGGCAATGCCACAGACATTTTGTCGTACGAGTGTTTGCTAAAGATGGGTGAAAACCCGTCAAAATTACGTCTGATCTAAACCCCCTCTACGGATTCAATGGTCGGGTAACTTACCCTGAGGGAGCCCTAAGCCTACCTGTTACCCTCAGTACCCCGCCCAAAGTCGTAACCTTTATGGCAAACTTCGTAGTGGTCAAGGAGATATCGGCCTACAATGCCATTTTCAGTCGAGGATGCCTCAGCCGAATCAAGGCAGTGCCCTCCACATACCACCAGAAAATTAAGTTTCCCACCAAATATGGCACGGGAGAAGTCTGAGGCAGTCAGACAATAGCTAGAAGGTGCTATGTGATCTTGGTGGAAGCCGTAAGGCCGGAGGACCAAGGCAAAGAGCTCAAGACTATTGAAGACAAAATGACAAGCAAACCTGGGGGAGAGATCTTGTCTATTTTCCTCAGAAATGATCTGGCCCTTGAAGTGAAAATCGGGGAAGACCTATCACCCGAACTACAAGCTCAATACAAAGACTTTCTTTCAAAGTATGTACACGTTTTCACATGGTCTGATGAAGATCTCGCTGGCATTCCCAAGGAGACAGCAATGCACCACCTCAACCTCGACCCTGCGGTAAAACCAGTACAGCAACGAAAGAGGAAGCATGCCCCTGAGAAACAGGCGATTATCAAAGAGCGGATCAACAAGGGGAAGAAAATCGGACTATTCCATCTGGTCCTTTACTCAACGTTGCTCGCCAACGTCATCCTGGTGCCCAAAGCTTCAGGCAAGTGGTGGATGTGCATTGACTTCACCGACCTCAACAAAGCCACACTGAAAGACTGTTATCTGCTACCCAGTATCAACCAGCTCATCGATTCTACCACGGGTAACGAACTCCCAACTTCCTGGATGCATACTCCAGCTACCACCAGATCCAATTAAGCCCCGAAGACACAGAGAAGACCGCCTTCGTCACCGACTCCGGCGTTTATTGCTACACCTAGATGCTGTTCGAGTTAAAGAATGTCGGAGCTACTTACCAAAGACTAGTCAATCAAATCTTCGAGGAGCAGATCAGGCGGAACATCGAGGCCTATATTGACGACATGCTCATGAAGTCACAGAAGGCCGAGGACCATTTTGCCAACTTGGCCGAGACCTTCGACACCTTCCAGAGGTATCAAGTGAAGCTCAATCCTGTCAAGTGTGCCTTTGGGGTTAAGTCTGAGAAATTCCTGGGCTTTCCGGTGACTCTACGAGGGATCAAAGCCAACCCCGACAAGATCCAGGCCATCCTGGATATGCGGCCGCCTACCTGCGTCAAGGACATCCAGCGCCTAACTGGGAAGATTGCCACGCTCAACCGCTTCCTATCGCGGGTGGCAGAATGGTGCCTGCCCTTCTTAAAACTGCTAAGGGCGCTAAAACTGGAATCTGCCACCTTCGCCTGGGATAGTGAGTGCCAGCGGGCATTTGGCAAACTGAAAGAGTTTCTGGCATCACCTTCAGTACTGTCGAAGCCAGTTCTTGAGGAGTCACAGTACCTGTATCTCTCGGTGACTCCCTCCTCAACAACCTCGATTTTAGTCCAAGACAACGGAGGCTATAGCACCCCAAAAATTTATTAGATAAAATAAAGGGGTAATAAATAAGAAATTACTTTCAAAATTTTGGCTTCCATGAAGTCCGAATAAATCGTCACCTTGGTGACTGGCATGCCCTCGCACTAAATAGACCAATAAACACCCCTAACAGACGAACAAGAAAAAAAAATTGAATGAGGAATTTTTAGTGCGTCCATAAGTCTGGCACGCCCGGTGGGACTGATCCACCCTTCATCTCTTTGCCGAAATTAGGGACCCGGCGGCCCCCTTCTTGTAATACTAATTGCTTCATCTTTGCAAATGCAAGAAAATTACACTTTGACACCACAGATGGTGGTCACTTTCGGTCCCCAGGTCGTTGAAAGCCACATCAGGGATGGCTACCTCGTCGTCCCCCTCTACTTTGGGATTTTCCCTCCCATGGTTGGCTTCCCCAACTTCCTTGGGGTGGCCTTTGTCAACATCTTGGACGTGGACGCGTCCGACGAGCCCAGGACCAACGCTTCCCTCTAGGGAGCCATTGAAGATGCTGTTGGCCGAGCCCCGACCAAGAACGACAATGGTGTCTTAGTCAAGGCGCTAAGCTGCAACGTGCACCATGTGCACCAGGCTGCTGATCCATCTCGCCAGGGGTCGACATCTCACCGGAGGAGGCTCTGAAGGAACAACACTAGCGCTGCCACGGGACACCATTTCCAGTTTCGGCAAGTCTGTAACCGTCGGGAGCATCTGAGTCCACCTCAATGGGCGGAGGTTTGAAGTAATTCCAAACCGCATCGTACCAACTGCTCGAGTTCGCAACTCCTTTTAGGGGCTGGAGAAGATGAAGAAGAAGGTGATGCCCACCCTCCCGGTCGCAGCACTGAGGAACATGCTGGTTCACAAGTCGGCTAAGCTCAAACAAGTCTGGATTCCCAGGGAAGCCCAGATAATTGCACCTACCCAAGTTGGGCCTAGCTGCATCCGCCCAAGGAGGGCCCGACGAGATGAAAGGGTCGAGATGACGACCCCAGCCTACCAGTCGATAGTCACTGCACCAGCCCTGCCAGAAAATTCCCATTGCCAGCACGATAGGGGCCGGCACCAAGCTACCCGCCCAGAGTCTACAGCCTACATCCCCGCTGCTGTCAGGACATGACCACCGGCTGCTCTCCCTGACCAGGAGTAGGAAGGGATTGAGCAAGCCATGAGATACTACCCCCGAGACCCGGGAGCACCCCATTGGGTCTTCAAAGACTACTGGGGGTAGTGGCCTCCGCCTTCCAGGAAGAAGAACAGACCCAGCCAGTGCCCAGTGCGGAGTCGAGGAACCAGTCGAAGGAGCTGCGCCAGTCCCCTTTACGGGAGGAAGCGGAGCCCCGGCGGTCAGTCTTTGATAGGCTGGTGTTCCCGAGTAGGCCGTCAAGGAGGATGGCAAGAAGAAACAGGAGCTGGAGAGTTTTCACCTGCAACATGTCAGGAGTCTTTGGTCGGTATGGGGCCTCACCCACCGACCCCGAAGAGGTGGCCAGACTCGCCTCCAGACCCGGTCCTCTCACCAGAAGAGGAAGGGCGGCAGGCGAGATAGCCCAGATAGGCACTGAAGAGACAGCCCAGGAAGAACCCTCCACGGTTCTAATAGCCAATGTAATTACCACTGGAGGCACCAGTGGCGGGCCCTCCACATCATCTGAGGACACCCTTGTCGAAGAAATAGGAGGCACACCCAGTCTCCCCACCAATGACCCTGCAATGTTGTACATGGTGCAACAGTGCCAGCGGGAGATCGAACTGCTGAAGAAACAACTGGGTGAAAGGAATGCCCAACCCACAACATCTCGGTAGACCGAGGTTTTGCTCAAAGCGCCCAGGGGCAGCGGGCAATCCTCGGAAGTGACTCCACAGGCTGCAGCATTTCCACCAATCCCCAACTACACTGGGGGCATGCGGCCAAGAGGTTGCCTCCCGACATCAATAAACTACCAAAGTTCAAGAAGTTCAGTGGACAAGGTTCACCGAAAGGGCACATAGCTCACTACATCAACCTAATGGGTGATTTGGCGGCCGACGAGTCCTACTTGCTCAAGTAATTTGGGTCCTCCCTTACAGCACTCACATTTGAGTGGTATTCGAACTTACCAGTTAGGTCTATCAATGACTGGCCCAACATGCAACGAAAGTTCCGGGAGCGATTCCACGCTGCCGAAAAAGAAATAACTATGGCCAAATTATATGCCTCCAAGCAGAGGACTGATGAAACTGCTTTGGAGTATGTCAGAAGATGGCAGAATCTCAGTATGAAATGCAGGCGGCCACCACACCAAGAAGACGAAGTGCAGATCTATAAATAAAATTTGAAGCGGGAGGTCCTCGAAAAGATGATTGGAATTAAAATCAGGTCCTTTGACTGGCTAAACAATATAGTGGCAGAAATTGAGGCTTTCCACTCCTTTGTCCCTGCGACCTCGAGCCATGGGGTTGAATCAGCCGGTAAACGGCCTGCGCCCAAAGAAGTGCATACGGTCGACTTCAGGATGTTCGAACAGTAAAGAAATAAAGATAAGAGGGTCGTCGCCAGTTCTTCACGGTGTGATTTTTACTACACTAAAAGATATGCAACAAATGTCATTGACGAGGCATGTATCATTAATTAGAAGATTCTCATGAGATCGACGTCTGCAGACTTGCATGCCTTTACAAGATGGCTGGCTGTAGGATTTGTCTTCCTAATAATTAACTCTGTTCTTAAAAAAGAGACGCAACTGGGAAGAGGGGCATGCAGAGGGTTACTCTTCATCTGCATGCGGGTGGCTTACTCGACGTCGGGGATGGCGAACTCCGGGAACCTGGCGCGCAGGAACGCCGTCAGCGAGCGGATGGTGGTGTCAGCGGCGGAGCAGATGTACCTTCCCCGGGCCTCCGGGCACTCGAGCAGGAACAGGTGAGCGGCGGCGACGTCGTCGACGTGCACGAACTGCATGTTCTTCAGCAGCTTGCTGTACTCGTGGTCACCTGCCGCATTCAACCAGATTCCCCCCCCGAGACAACACGCGACCATGCGCGCGCCGAACCGTACCGAAAGCAAGAGAAACACAGTGGATCGAGTTGCAATTTGTTCGAGTCATATATATATATATACATATATCTACTACGTACGTACGTACGTATAACGTTAGTCTGCTTAACTAACCAGCAAAAATACACATCTACTGTCTGCTTAATTATCCGGCAAAAATACTAACGAAGAATGGGATGGGAGCGCTCTGATCATTGTTCCGTTTGTCATCACAACAACACGCTTTCAATTAATTAACGGATTAAATATGTGCTTTATCAAATGTTCTCTGATTAATTAATTAAATACAACGATCCGATCCAAACTTCAGAAATTAATGCTGCACTAGCTAGCTAGTGAGATGGCATTATTTTTATAATATTTTTGCACTCATCGAATCCTTAATTATGACAACACACACACATATATATATTATCAAAGGAGAAATTAATTAAGATACCTTTGATTGATTTGTTGACAGTCGAATAACTTCTTCTCCTTTTCAAATAATTCCCCTTGATCACTCTATATATTTCTCAGTTTTGAGTTCTAATGCTTACCTTAACGTGTACGTGGTTAGATTAAAGAAACTTGGACATGCTCTCTCGTAAGTATAGTTAAGATTCTTGTGGAAGAAGAAACTTATTTATGATTATCCCTTTAATTAGAAGATATATATTTTGCAATGAAACGTTGGTGGAGACCGAAGGGCAAACAACGATATGAATTAAGTCTCTGTTCTTTATCATTTTTTCTCCTACGTTTTGGGTACCTCGGAGGAGGGCGACAGCGACGGCGAGGGAGGTCGGGAGGTAGGGGACGAGGAAGGGCCCGACCACGCAGGCCGGGAGCGCCGTCACCACGTCGAGGCCGTGGTCCGCCGCGAAATCCAGCGCCGCCCGCTCCGCCAGTGTCTTCGCCGCCAAGTAGGCTGAGAGAGGCGTCCCCCGCGCCCTGCAGAGCTCCACGTCTGTCCACGCGCTCTCGTCCAACACCACCGCGCCCCCCCGTCCAGCCGCCTCCTCCTTCCTGCCAGTACTGCTGGGGAACAGGACAGCACCGCTCGAGGAGGTGTACACCACGCGCCGCACCGTCCCGGATGTGGCGCACGCCCGAAGGATGCCCAGCACACCGTCCACGGTCAGCCGGGCCACCGTCCCGTCGTAATCTTGGGCGCCCAAGTCCATCGGCGTCGCGACGTGGAAGACGCCGATGCAGCCCTGGAGGGCGGGGACGAAGCTCTCCGGTCGTGTGAGGTCAGCGTCGAAGATCTCGAGGTTGTCGGAGGCGCCGGGGAGGGATGTTAGGTGGCCCGCCTCCTCCTTGAACTCTGCAGAATGTTCCCACAGCTCAAAAGGAGCAAAAGATCAGCTAACAGCACACTAGAGAGAAAGAGAGAGACAGAGAGAGGCATGGGGGATGGAACAGAACTGGGATCAGATCGGACGGTGGCGCGGACGGAGTAACCGCGGGCGAGGAGCTTCTTGATGAGCCAGGAAGCGATGAATCCAGCTCCGCCCGTCACGCAGACCTTGCCTTTCTTACACTGCATGGCGTCTCCCCCCGCGGAGTCCGGCCGGATTCCGGTTCCCGCAGTCTCCATTGCCTCCTCCTCGCCTCCTTCTCTCACATTCCTGGGCAGAGGAGTTGCTCTGCTTGCGTTGCGCTTGGTTGTAACATGGGATGAGGGGGAAGCTAGAGGAGACAGATATTTTTTTCAATTCGGAGGTGGTCTACTGAGAGCCACCACTTGCCAACCAGCGTGTGGCGGATGGCGAAGCCTGCGAAGAGGATATTTACTCTCTAGAGTAGAAGGAAATTTTAAACTGGACCCGCAAATAGAACGAAGTAGATCGTGTAATATCTGAATTCGTATTCGATTAATAATTACACAGACTCGAATATGCAACACGCCAGGAAACCTGCATGGACTTTATATGGCCATGGTAGCCAGATAATACACAGTTGCCAATGATTAAGACTTCTATTGCCACTCATCAAAACATTTGTTGCATTGCCAATCATCAAACTCCCACCAAATCTTCTCCCTCCCTAGGAGAATCTTAGCTCTCTCAACACAATCTTTCTCTCCCCAACACAATCCACTCTCTTCCCCACACAATCCCCCAACTCCCTTGACAAGTTTGAATATTTTCCCTCCACTCTCTTCTCCCCCCATGTCCTAGACTCACCAAGGGAGAGAGATCTCCCTCTCCCTCCCAACACCAAATTCGCAGCTCTCTCTCTCACCACTTGCTAGACCACCTTCCAGCTCCATTCTCCCCCTCCCTCACCTTAGTTTTCCCCGTCCCAGACCCCCTAATAGCCAGGGATTGCCTCCACACCCATCCACCCCCTTTCCCATCCCATTTACCTCATTCCCCACCTCCCCTCTTCAACCTGCAGTTCTCAGTTCACAGGCAGCAGAGAAGTTGCTGATTGCAGAGCCTGCCACGGCTTCATCCTGGAGCTCCTAGATGCACAAGAGGTACCGTCAGAAGCATCTCCGAGTCCTCTACGCAATGGTGGTCGTCTTGTCCTGTTCTGAGCCTGCAGCTGCCCGAGGGAGCCATCATAGCCGGACTGCGCATTAGCTTCCTGATAGTCAACCTGAAGTAATTTTCAGATGCTCCCACAGCAATTCTCTTGAAGATATGGAGGCGGAGCTTGGCTGAGACCTTCTACGACAAGTCGACTTCCAGTGCCAAGAAGCGGCACTCCATTTGGTATCCAAAGCTATGAGTTCCAATTTTTCTCCCTCCGATGCGCTGATCAGTTTCATCTGGAACCAGTCTGATACCCCGGCATTGTTTGGATCCTCGCCATCTGCTCCGACCTCTTCCGGCATCCCCGTGGGTCTCCAATCGAAGAGGACTCAACCAAAAATCCAAAGACTCTGGCCATGTCTAAATCAGAGCTCAAGAGCATCCTTGGCGGCCTCATCTTCCTACTGTAAAGGGGAAGAAGCTACCAGAACCAGCAAATAGAGACCTTGTTCACGCCACTGCTCTGACCAACGCTGTCAACCAAGAATTCCCCCAAAATTTGGACGTCCTCCTGGGCCAACCCAGGAGATTTTGCCACTGGTTTCGTCAACAACAGAGTTCGGGAGAGTCTGTGGCAGCGCCGACAGCGACTACCTATCAAGCTGACCTGAGAGCTGGCAGAACCGACGAGCTCCATCCATTCAGCTTCTAGCTTAGTTTTCCCCCACCCTACCTGGCCAGCTTACAGTCCCTCCTTGTGCAGAGGTAGTTTTGGTTGTAATAGTTAATTTTCCCACCCCTTGATCAACCCCTCTGTGAGGGTGTAGTGATTGTACTAGCAGGTCGCCATCCGAAGCTACACCGGCGTGGCGTGCGGGTGCATACCCATGCCTCCCCGCTCATCATCGTCTTCGACCGGGATCAGTGTCTTCACACTGATCAGGTGAGCCTCAGTTACCCTCCCTTTATGGTCTTTCCTTGCTTGTTTAGTATCGCTGCTAGTGCCGTCGGACTGAGAGTTGAGTGCCCGATCTTGAATTGGTTATATTTGAGTGACCACCGTGGGTGAGTTGTGAGAGAACTATTACATCCCACGCCCTCGGCATGCTGGCCGCTCGTGAAAGTGGGCATCCCTGGACCCTTAGGGGTTCAACCACAAGCTACACAAACCCCAGAGCAACAAGGTCCCATCCCAGACCCTCACCACCATCACCGGGTTGCCTACAGGCACTAGTGTGTGCCAAGCGAGTGAGTCCGCTCGAGTGAAGTTGCTGGTCCATTGCATTGCTTGCTTGCTAGGTTCGAGGGATCTTCGATCTTGTGACTATCACCCCCAAGGTGGTGTCACATCAATAATTGGTCGAATTAACTACACTTGTGACAGACTTGATCCAGGGCTCCCTCCGCCTGTGGGGTGAAGACGTGACTTGGTCCCGGGCCACCAGTACTGACACCTCCATCCAGTCGGGGAGGGGGGTGAGGAATACGGCGAGCCCTTCAGCCAGACAGCCAGTTGGGCAAGGCCTTACATTGTAAGAGAAGCTACAGAGGCCCTACTCTTTCCCAAGAGAAAAGTCCCAAGGCATCTTTGATTGGGCCTGTCACTATGGCAAGGTTTCCGTCTCGAGGTCCAAAAGGCCTCAAGATGTTCGGAGAAGCGGTGGCCCACTATTCTACCCTTATCACCAGATACTTGGTCACGCCATTGAGGACTGTTATGTCTTCAAAGATATTGCTCAAGACCTGATCGACAGAGATGAGCTCAGAATGAGAGATTATGTGGTGGCTCCACCGCGTCCTCATGTGACAGACAGCCCCAGAAGAGGAGTCTACACAATATCCATCTAGCACCAAGCTCTTGAAGACGCAGCGACCTCGGCCCCGGTCGAAGCCATCTATGATGATTACTTGGAAGACTCCGGAGTAGCCTTGTGCCCTTCCACGCCAGGGAACCCCGCAGGTCCGCAGACTGCAAGCCAGGAGGGATGTGAGGTGAACGCCGCCTCGGCGCCGGGTCACGAAGAACAAGAAGAGGCCAATAATCTTCTCTTCAGGAGACAGACGTACGCTCACCTCCAAAATACCAAGGGTGACTTCTGAGCTTCCAAGAGGGAGCACTAATCTTCTCCTCTTCAGGAGACAGACGTACGCTCACCTCTAAAATACCAAGGGTGGCTTCCGAGCTTCCAAGATGGAGCAATAATCTTCTCTTCACGAGATAGACGTACACTCACCTCTAAAATATAAAATGGTGACTTCTAAGTCCCCAGAGGTGAGTACTCATGCTCCCTCGAAAATGATGGTAGCTCCCGAGCTCCCAGGAGACGAGCACACATGCTCCCTCGCAAACGATGGCAACTTTTGAGCTCCCAAGAGGCGAGCACACATGCTCCCTTGAAAATCATGGCAGCTTCCGAGCTCCCAAGAGGCGAGCACACATGCTCCCTTGAAAACCATGGTGGCTTCTAAGTCTCCAAGAGGCAAGTACTCATGCTCCCTTGAAAACTATGGTAGCTTCCGAGCTCCCAAGAAGCGAGCATACATGCTTCCTCAGAAACGATGGTAGCATAAGCATCGGAGGCCAAACGCATCATGATCCCACTCCAAAATACAAGGAAGCATATAGGATAGAGGCCGACTGTTCAGACGTACCCCGACAAAATAAAAAATAATAATTCAGTACACAGGAAGCTAAAAAGTAAAAGAAGATATGACTAGCACTTGCTCAAGAGCTCGCCTCGACAGCAGCAGCATCGTCTGGCCCGCGGCCTTGGACTCCTGGCACGCCCGCAGGAGGTGGAGCATCGTCTGAGAGACTGACCAATTCCTTCTCCATTGCCGCCTCGGTCCCAACAGCCCAATCCCCAGTGCTCGAATCCTCCTCGCCAAGTTCCTCCTCGCCGTAATCACCCTCCAGCTCGAAAACGTCAGTGGGGGAACGAGGGACGACGCTGGGATGCCTCGGTCAGCGGCCGCAGTCTGAAGAGCAGTCGCCCAGACCTCCTGAGTGCCATGCTCCCCGACTGGGCCGTAAAACCACAATGTCTGTTGCGTTCAGCTCATCCCGATAAGACGAAGATGAGCAATGGTGGTCCACTGCCTCCAGGCCGGTGACGAGCAGCAATGCACGCAGGTCTTCGACCCGCAACTCTACCTCCCAAGCCCAGAGCTCCGCGACGTCAGCCAGATACACCAGCTAAGACGACCAAGCCTCAGACGCTTCAGCCCGTTTGGTAGCCTCCTAGAGAGTCTCCTCCATTGTTCGGACCTGAGCACGAAGGGCGTCCCGATCGCGCTCGGCCTCGGCAAAGACTCACTCCCGTAGCTTAAGCCGCTCCCAGAGCTCGGTGCATTCGGCCTCTTGTGCCGCCTGACGAGCTCAGAGCTCGACGCCAGGGATCTTCAGCCTCTTCTGCGCAACCTCGCTGGCCTCCAGCTGTCGCGCAACCCCAGTGAAATGATACCCCCATAAGCCAAATCCCCTGGCATTCGACAAATGACGGAGGCGCTGCCTGCCAGAGACGCCCAGCGTGCCAAGCACATGCCTGGGGTCACAAATCTGAGCTACACGAGGAGACCACCCTCAGAACTACCCTTTGATGCACCCTGTCGAACTTGACTCTTAGATCCCGAGAAAGTGCTCGGCACTTGAGAGTAGGGGGGTTAGTGAGGAGGGTAAGATCGGCGCGGCCCATATGAGGCCCATTATGGCAAGCCCGCTTCGGTTGAGGCCTCCACAACACGCATAACGGGCCTCTAACGATGTTGACCCGCAATGAGCAGCTCAGGATGGATCGACCTCGGATTTGCCAGCGCATATGAGGCTTCAACCAAGGTGCAACGGCCGCCAGATGGCCCTCCGGTGACCGAACGTTACCCCCCACGACATCGACATCGACCTCGACTCCACTAAGGGCAAGCACGCCCTACGGGCGCCGTAAGATTCGCCAGAGAACCGTTCGACTCTGGAGGAACGGGCCCTCAAAGAAAAACTCCCCCCGATCGTGGGGAGACGTTGCTCCACGACTTACGCCCTTCCCTGCTAAGGGACCGACCCTCACCACCAGGATAATCTCCTATAAATGAGACTTCGACGGACAAACAGAGGGCACGGTGAACTCCACCAAGAAAGTGCCTACTTAGCTCCAACAAGAGACGAGAGAAGTCACCCTGCCGCTAAGAGAGAAAGCCTTCGCCACGCTCTAACTGCCCTCCAAGCACCCTTATTGCCCAACGAGCACTCCCCGAGTGCCCACTGGTCACGGCAAGAACTCTCCCGGAAGGCAGTTCGCCCCGATCAGGCATACCTCGCCACTCTGTAACTCTCTCTCTCTCCCTATTTCTCACTTCACATTCTCCCGAGCGCTAACTTAAGCATTGGAGGGTTGTCCCCTAGGATAACGTCCAGGGCTCCTTCTGACGCCCTTCTTTTCTGGTGTTTGTAAGCTTCCACTAGTGCCAGGCGGTCCTCCCTGACAAATAAATAGAAAATTATGGTACGAGAGCTAGAGACCAATTTTCTGCCTCTACAATTTAAGGCATGCATTTAACTATATATATAAGCGGCAGGAACTACATCCACCAATAGAAGAAAAATCACAACTCCCCCCCAGAGATAGGAAAAAGAAGAGACCAACTAGAAGAGAGAGACCAGATGCATCCATTGACGGCTTACACTGCATCTCAAGCAACTCGCAAGAGACAACCACAACAAGCGAGAGGCGTAAGGGAACCAAACCAACTACTAGTCAGAGTAACACTCGTCAGTGTTAGTCCAAGCCTCTGACCACGTGTACACACACTGACTTCTGCCTAGAGCCAGGCCTCTAGCTAGTATTCCCCCCTGTGGACGCTGCAGTACAAAGTCGGGGGCCCTCAGAACTAGCTTAAAAATCGTCTAGCGGGAAGTACCCCTCCACCTTTCCTAGGTGGGTAGACACTGAAAGTCCAGGGCTACGACTAGTGGCTCCATCACGAGGGACGAGGAGGCTAATCTATAAGGATCTAAAGTAGTATTACACAAAATCATAAACACAGAGCATATGCCAAGCGAAATACGCTAAAGACTGAACAGGCTACACCCGATGCGCCTGAGGACGTAACAGTCATAGAACACCACAGAAATCCACCAGTCACACAGAATGTAACGGACCCATATTGCTCTGTCGCAATGTAATGCACTAGCCAAGGTGCGTTACACAATTAGACGCTGATAACGCACAGACATACACACACAAACAGACTCGATACATGAGCACTCCTGGCTACCTCGTCACGGTCCTAGCCCTTATATGATATCAAAAGACATCCACAGGTCAACGGGCGAACCCTGAGGCCATGCCAAGGCAAACAGAAACTAGTGCGGTAGATGACAACAACACTTTGGGCAAAGCGAACCATCACTCAACCGCTAGGCGAACCTGACAGTCAAGGCACAGCCACTACGCAACCAGAGACAAAGACACTGGCAGTTCTAGATTGAGTCATTAGGGTACTGTCGTAGTCAAGGAAAAGAACACACCCAATCACCTGAACCGACTGATCCAAACAACCACCAATAGCAAGACACTACCCTAGAACATGACCAAAGATTGACTAACACACCGAACAGACACAGAACCAAACAATGGCCCTCACGACCAACAACGGGACTATAATGCACCAGCATAGGGGCGTTACCTGCTATAACAGACCACGGAAATCGCATTATGGTAGACAAACCCAAAACTCCAATACAGACAATATAACGCACCAAGATAGGGGCATTATATCAGTATAACGCACCAGGATGGGCGCGTTATGGCAAACGGACCAAAACTCAAACCAAGGGGAATATAACAGACCGCCATAGGCACGTTATACAAGCTTAACACACCACAATAGGCGCGTTAAAGCCACCAGACCCAAAACGCTAACACAGACAAGAAGCATATAACGGACCATAATGTGTCTGCCATAGCCACATGATGCACAGGGTTAGGCTCGTTATATAAACTGCCATACCCAGACAAAACGTCAGTCAATGCACCATAAAGGATCCACACAAGTGCGTCACTTGAACCATAACACACGAGGAATGATCCGTTAAATGAACAGACTAACACGGTCTTTGAGGCAATAAGGTCATCAAGGGTCTGACACAGTAGCAGGCCTCAAAAATAACCCGAGCATAACGCACCAAGATAGGGGCATTATACTCAAATAACAGAATAGGCCTGATCCGTTATGCTCCATGACCTCGAAAGATGAAAACGAACAAACCATAACGGTCTGTTGAGGGACCGTTATGCCTATAACGGTCTCTAGTTGGACCGCTAAATCAATCCGACTGGTAAAATGGTAGAACAGCTGAATCGGCCCGTTCAACACCCCATACACGCCGTAGCGCAGGGGAAACACATCCAATCGACGGGAAACCACCCCAAAAGGTCAAAAATGCCACATGCATCCATCGAAACACATTAAACTGCGAGATCAGAGCGATTTTGACGAATCGACCCAAAACAAGTCACCGGGGTTCACAGACTCCCACCGTCCCCAAATGACAACCGATCGACACGAAACTGGCGGGGTTGGGATCTTGACATCCCAGCGGTCAATTTGACACTAACTATGTCAAGAATGGTTGCCATATTTCGGCAAACCCTATGAACCCCCAAAATCATGACTGTCACTAAACTGGTCCGATCTCCCCCGATCGAGCACCAATCTAAGCAAAATTATAGGGAAACCATAGAGGATGAAGTGGCAATCCATCTCCCTACCTCCACCGACGAAACCGAGCGCCGAGGCGACTAAACCGCGTCGAAAACCACCACGCGAACTGAACCGTCGACTTTGAATCCACCGTTCGGGATCGCGCCAGAACCGCACCGCTTCTCGCTCCACCACGCGCCTCAGCAGCCTCCCGACTTCGCTACCTCCCCCACGGTCGCCTCCGTCTACAGCCGGAGCCGATGGATCGAGAGAACGAGAGAGAACAAGAGTGAGAGATGGCGTGAGAGAAGAGTGAGAGAGGGTGGGGGGGTTCCTTCTGCTGCCAGAGCCTCCAGCTTCCCGTTGTGAAGGGCCAATGGCGCTCTTCTTCCTTAGGAGAGTCTTCATTGGGGCGGGAAGCCGCCAGGTAGATCACCGTCCTTGGTCGGGCGGCGGCGTAGGGTAGCGGCGTGATAGAGTCGACACCGGATCATTGGGCAGGCTTGGTCGCACTGCCGGTTGGTAGTGGAGTCATGTTGGTTCTCCTGAGGCGAAGTTCTCGGCATTCATTCCAGGTGGCTCGAAGCTCTAGCAGCTTGAGAGGCTTCAGCGGTCTACTTTTCTTCAGCTTCTGTGCTCCCGTAAGCCGTGTTATTTGTCTTTGCGGCTTGATCGCCGGTCATCATATTTTGAGTGTCAACAAATGCCCCCCAAACGTGGGTGCTGTAAGTGAGTCACGAACGTGGCAGGACCGACGGATGAGCTTCGTCTGGACTGATCTCCTTTGATGACGACAGCTCGAAACATCACTTAATTTTATCGTCGGATGCTCGAATGACGCGGCTGGGGCCTTAAACGGCGCGATTGAAATAGTACGCCCTTGATCAGATAGTTGAAACGGCGCGGGGCTCACCGGCGCGCCCCGTGGCTTTGGCAGTTTTGAAATGGCGCGCCTTTTCCCTTGAAACAATGCGCCTTTTTCCTTGAAATGGCGCACCCAGGGGTGCGCCGTTTTAAGGGGGTTGGTCCCCACTATAAGAGGCTTTCCCTTTATTTTTTTCATCATTACTATTCATTTGTAAAGAATCTTCCTCTCTCTTCATCCCCTTTCTCCACAGCGCGTAAGCGAGTGAGCTTCTGAGTAGAGGTGAGTTTGCTTTTAGGTTTAAAACCCTATTTTCGGGCCCCGGGAGGTTCCTCGTAGGACTTGTCCTCGGAGCTAAATCCCTCGGGCGTCCCGATTGGCCTTGGCTTGAAGCCTATGACTACTTTTAGGGGCCGCTCCCTTGGTGGGCGGTTCCGCTTCTTCTTTTGGCAAACTCCCACGCTGGGGAGACTCTGCCGAAATTTTGTCAGAAATTCCGTTCTAATCAACTGATCTCTGACTTGTTTATTCTCTTCCGAGCACTATTTTGTAGATAAAATGACATCTGGCTCTTCCTCGTCTGCGTCCCGCGTTGCTGTGATGTGGGAAAATGTTCATTCCCTAAACCGAGGGTTCAAGAAGGTAGCCGTGGTTGCAGAATCATCCGACTCAGAGACTGATACAGTCGATACTAGCCGGCTGATGATCCTCCCTGGGGACCATTTCAAGTACGAGCGGGGAGACGGAGTTTGACCGGATCACCCGAAGGACAAGCATCCGATGGACTTCATCAGGCGCTTCAACTTGTTTGGGAAGCGTGATGTTATTTTAGCTCGACGCGTCGAAGGGGCCTTGCTGGCAGACCGAGATAGCTTGAATGACTCGATCATCTGGACGTCGCCGATTTACTTTCCTGGGGAATCGAGGAAGTGGGATGCCATCTTGGGCGTGAAGGAGTTGTCCCCAGATGCTGGGCTTCTGACAAGAGCTCCACAATTCACGCCAGCTCGGTGGAACGAGACCAGAGGACACGTCAATCGGGAAAAGTTGAGCTATGGTCTGTTCCTTGCCCCACTCAAATGGGGATATCAGGATGAACCCTTCTTGCTGGATTGTCTGGCGGTTCGATTCAAGCATCAAATTTCTGTGGGGTGGTTTGGAGAGCTCAAAGGCACCGGCGCCCACACCTTCCGACCAGGAGCAGTTGAATTCACGGACTACGTGCTGCAATAGTATGCCCCAATCTTGGTGAGGGCAGGGGTGTACCATAGTGTTTATGCGTCCCGGTACTGGTATCCGATTTCCCGAGGACTATGCTACGGGATGATCGAAGTCTTTTGCCCCGAGTACAATACCTTTTACACTGCTGAGGGGGAGACTTCATTAGATCTTTGGAGCTTGGCACAGCTAAGTGGTTTACCCATAGACGGGGAGCCATATGAAGAAGTATGCTTTCCAAACTGGCTGAAAGACCAAACAGATGGCGAAGGCAAGTACTTCACCGACTTCGCCTACCGTTACTTAATGAAGGCCTACTACGCCATGGTGCGCTTGATGCTCGACTCACGGGAGGCGCAGAAGCCAGGGGAGAAGCAGCGCGTATGGATGGGCACGTGGCTTCAGTATTTCTTCAGTGGGGAGAAAAAAGTTGAAGACTTCCCCACAGCTGCTCCGACGGTGGTGAGAAAGAAGTCGAGAGCTCGCCGCCAGATGACCCTTCCTCCCGTCGTGCAGAGAGGCTGACAAGGGGGTCCGAACCCCATGGGAGTTGACGCAGTCACGCACTGTGTTGCGTATTTGACTTATTGGCTGTGCTCGTTCGCCCTTCTACAAGGTGACGAGATAGTGATCAGGCCAGAAGCCATCTACCCCACATGCTTGATGGCTTGGGGGATGAAGCTATCGCTTTGTCCGGTGGCTCTGTGCCTGACATACAAGATGTTGGGGGATCTGCACAAGTCACGATCCGAACTCTTCAAAAAGGATCCGAACAACCTAATAAAGATCCGCCAAGACCCAATAAAGATCCGACAAGAATCCAGGGTGTTACACCTGGCATGTTAGGATTCTATTCCCGCCAGTTTAACTCTGTTTGAGCGTGATTTGGGGCAAGTAGGAGGCCGGTTGCCCACGTGAGTCGTTTTGGGTAAATTTGTGAAAATCATACATTTCTTAGCTATTTTGTGGTTTTCTGGATCCCTGTCGGCTTGTGGAAGGTCGATATTGTGGTTATGGATGTTTCCCCATCGTTTGGGAGCGATTGGGGCATGGAAAGATCGAGTTTTGTAGGTTTCTACGATTTTCACACCGAAAGGATAGTCGCGGTCCAACAGTAACTGCTTTTGGTAGTAGTGGTCTAGTCCAGACTGTTTTATCCTTTGAAGGTCGGTTGGAAGACGCAGTCATTTTCTTGACCACGTTAATGAAGATGTGACTGTATGTAAGACCACGTTCCCATAGAAGCGATCATTGGTCAACCACTTTAGGGTTCCTTCGGATGGTTTAAGTCGGTATGTGGTTGTGGTCTCGCGACTAATCGCATTTGGGTGGTAGCGGCCCTAGGGAGACCGCTACTAGGCTCCCGTAAGTCAGTTTGTAGACGCGGCCATCTAGCCGACCGCTTTTAGGCTAAAGCGGCCGTGAGGTAGACCGTGTTTATGTGGAGACAACCATTTGTAGACAATCTTTCATTTCTTCATTGAGGTTAGCTCAGTTCCTAGTTACGGCCTTAGGTTGACCGCCTTTGGAGTAACGGTCAGAGGTGGACCGCAATCAGGATGTCCTTGCAGCCCTGAGGAGACCGTCTTGTGCAAGTGCGGCCTCAGGAAGACAGCAACCTGCCTATTTTCTGTGAATTTATGCATTTGGGCTTCCCTGATGGTAGCAGCCATGAGCTGACCGCTAACATCCAGCGGTGGCCCTATCAGGACTGCTATTATTTAGAGGCAGCCCTAGCCAGATCGCCTTATGTCTGCTTGATTACCCTAATGGTAGCGGCCCTGCTGAGACCGCCAATATGTGGTAGCGGCCAGGGGTGGATAGCAACCTACTCTAGGTGTTTCTTTCATGTTGATTTGGCTTTCGATTGGCTTGACTTCGACCCCCTTGGTTAGCCCATTGTTCCATGGAAGTCTTGGACGTCCTATGAAGACTGTGACCGTGTTATAGGGTGTCTAAAAGTGCCATTACACCATGCAGTTTGCCCATGCGATGTCGAGAGTCATTATGATTTTTGGTCAATCCAGTTGTGACCCAGTGATTAACACGTGACCTCGTGAGTGCCTCGGTTTTCCCGTAAGGATTGAGACCTAATTTTGGATGCTTGGAGGTATTGTCTTACCTCAGTTTACGTGCCTATCTGGTTTGAGGGCTTTGATGTTCCCTCATGTTCTGTGTTCCCTTATTATACAGAATTGAGAGTCCAATGTGTGGCCTAGGGGCTGAGGACTTGTGTTTTCCCGTGTTTTTTGACCCAAGGACTAGGCTGATTGAACGGTATATTACCGTGAAGTGCAGCGATCTTGACCCAAGTCGTGTGACTCAAGGATCATTGTGTTAGCAGGTTTAGTTGACTGTCCTGAGTCTGGCGATAGTTCTGTGTGCTGCTTTGTGCTCCGTAGTACTTGTGACGGGTATGCATTAGCCTATCTATACTTTGGTGTTTTCTATTTTGAGTCTCTATATCTAGTGAGCCTCCACTACTCGTAACCTGACGACACTTTGTGTCATCCCACCTCGGAGTGGTGGCGGGGTAGTTCCCAGTTGAGACGGTTCGTAGGCTGGTTGCGGTGGGCCCCTTTGTCTTGCCGTTAGAGTCTGACGAGAGGGGAAAACCAGCTAGAGGCCTGGCTCAAGACATTGAGCTTGTGTATGCAGACGTGGTCAGGGGCGTTTGGACTAGCGTCAACAGGCGTGACCCTAACTAGTCACTCGTTACTGTTGTTCCTTGGTTCCTTGTTCAGTGTCTCAATTACCGCGTTCGAGGCGAGTGGGAGACTCTTGAGGCGCAGTGTAAGACGTCAGTGGATGCATCTAGCTTTTCTTCTAGTGAGAAGGTACTTCTGTCACATGACACATGACTTGTGGCTTTTGTGACTATTTTTCATCATAGTTGACCTGACTTGCTGGGTAGTATGTGTTTGGCTTCACCTGTAGTCAGTGTAGAGTACACGATGGTGAGATCGTGTATGTGTTGGTGCTTTCAGGCCGTGTGGTCTTGAGTTGGGTTTGTATCGGTAGACGAGCCTACACGACTGAGGTGTCGTGATGTGTCCTGGCAGTGTTGCCAGAGTTCCTTATATCGGTTCGGTGATTCCCAACTGTGAGTGTGGGGATTCATGTTTCACCGATTAGGAGTAGTTTAGAGGGCCGAGGTTTGGTTGGCTATCGTGTTTTTGTTTAGTATGGCTTTCCTCTTTACTTTTACTGTTGTTCCTACTCCTGGCAAGGTACTGTGATTAATCACATAAGGTAATATAAGTTTAAGTAGGACTCTTAGTCCTTAAGTCTATAAATGGTGGCCTTGAGCCCAGCAAAACCCCATTGCTGTGGACTCATTGGCATGTTCATGCATGTGGGCGTGTTCACGTCGATGTCATCTTCTTCTTCCTCCTTTCTCCTTCTTTTGTGTGTCTACTTTCTTCATCCTTTTCATCTTCCTCTTCATGCGATCAGGTAGGTGGTCTCTCAGGCATAACAACTAAGTCTCTTATAAGTAATGAAGCATGCATGTACTCTCATATCTCCCCATGATCAGTTCTTGTAAATCCATGCAAGTTTATACAACTTTTAAAGCTTTTTGTATTGTAGAGGTAGAAATCTAATTTCTATGTCACGTACCACACCTCTCTATTTGTATGTTGTGGAAGTCGTCCGGCACCCGTGGAAGCCTGCAATCATCAGAAAATGGCATCAGAAGGAGCCCTGGGTGCTACCCTAGGGGACAACCCTCCGATGCTTAAGTCAGCAACGATTTAAGTAAAGAATAGAGAAGAGTAGGGAAGAGAGAAGAATGGAGGTCGCAGTAGGAGGTCTGAGAGAGGAGTAGGTCCTCCAGACGAGTGCTCGCGGCCCCCACAGGTCACTTGGGGAGTGCTTGCTCGGTGGTAAGGTCGTGCAGGAGAGGTTCTCTCTTCAGAAAGTAGATTGTCGTGACCTCTCTTTCGTAGTAGCAAGATGGGTAGCTCTATTCTCTGTGTGTAACTTTTTGGCAAAAAATCCACTGTGTCCTTCTCTTCTCTGTCAAGATCCCTTTTAGAGGGGGTTGTCCTAGTGTCGAAGGCCAACCCCTTAGCAAGGAAGAGCGTAAGTCATGGAGTAACATTCCCCGGGATCGTGGCGGGAGTTTCTCGTTGAGGGGTGATTACCCCGGAGTCGGCCGATCCCTGGGTGAGTCTTATGGTGCTCGTGGGGCGTGCTCGCTTATTACAGGGTCGAAGATAATGTCGTGGGGGGTAATGGTCGGTCACTAGAGGGTCATCCGACAGTCATTGTGCCTTGGCCAAATCCCTTTCTGTGCTATCGAATCTGATGCCGAGTCATAGTGGGCTGCGCCTTGATGGGCCGCGACTGTCAGTTGCCCTTGGGCGTGTTGTAGATCGTGAGTTGAATTAGGCTCATCGTTGACAGGCCCGACATGGGCCGAGCCAGATTTACCCTCCTCACTAGCCCCCCTACTCTCAATTGCTGAGCACTTTGTAGGAAACTAAGAGTTGGGCATGAGAGGGTCAATTGGAGGGATAATCTTGAGGGTGACTTCCTCTTATCGTTAGGACAGGTGGTCCCAATCGCATATTTAGCGCCCAAGGTGCCCCTGGCAATGGTAGACGCCACTCCTGTAATCATGATGGGGGTCTTGTTGCCTGGGAGCACGGGCTTTGAACGGGCGTCTGAGCCTGGCGATCATAGCGTGACAGCAATGGGTGCATTGTCACTTGCCCTAGGTCTTCGAAGCGGTCGTTCTGTCTTTAGAGACTATAAGAACTACCAGAGGGTTTTTCTCAGAACCCCATCTGCTTCCTGTTGTCTGCCGCGCTTGTTGTAGGCTTCCTTCCTCTTTGCCTAGTGAGGGTCTTCTTCCTTCTTCTGTGTCCCCCATCTTATGGAGCCACACCGCCCCGTAGGAGAACCCTTCGTGTTAGCACCACACCTTCTGCTGAAGAGGCAGAATCCAGTTCTGGCTGCTCTCCGAGCACTTCGGGCGTGGGCCCTAGTCATCCTCGTTCTCCGCCATTGGTGGCTTATAGGGTGGTTCAAGGGCTACAGGAAGCCTTTCAAATCCCTCTGACTTTGATATTATCTTTCTGACTGTCGACGACGACCTGTTGAGTCTACCTCCTGGTGGCATTACGGTCCCCATAGCATCCTTCAAGGTAGGTTTCTGCCTCCCTGCGCATCCCTTCATTGAGTCTATCCTCCACAATTATGGTCAGTATCCGGGGGAACTTTCCCCCAAATCCTACGACATTCTTTGTGGTTTTGTCTTCGTGTGTAGGAAAGCTTTGGTGGACCCAAATGTCTTCCTTTTCCGATAGTTCTTCAACCTCCAGAACTGCCTTGCCGATACTTCTTTTGCCTACTTTCGGGCTATGCCTAACCGCAACCTCATCCGTGCCTCTGACGCTGCATCCAACCTCAAGCGTTGGGCGGAGCGTTTTGTATATATCACCAAGGCGGGAGCTCACCGTCACTCCGGTGATTGGAGGTTTGCTGCGGGTTCCCATCCCTTCTGGGCTGATAGGTAGCCTTCGGCTACAGACGCGAAGTCTAGGGCGATCAAGGCTCTTCTTCACTTTCCCCTCTTTGATGCCAACTTTACGATAACTCTAGAGGTATTACGGGAGTTGGGGATTGTTGACACCCATTTTAGCCCATAAGTCATGTTATTTCTCTTATTTATCTCCATGATGCCCTAAATTAACCATTATTTTGGAGTCATCTTTGAGCCTATTTCGAGCAAACTCACTAACCCTTCAGGGGCCTCATCAGCCTCTTGGGTGGCGTCCCCAGTTCTTGGTGGCGGTAATTCGATATTTTCGGGTTATCGGTACCCTAAACTCTGGGATGTTACAGTGCACCCACGAGCACCGCTTGTCTCCCCCTTCGCCTGTGCCGAACGTGGGTGGGGGGCATTTGTGGACGTGTAAAATAGCACGTCTATATGTCCCACTCAGGCTCACATCAACGATGGGATCGGGTGACAAAGCCCCTAGAGAGATGGGACGCCTAGGCTCCAAAGAATGTTGCTGCCCTTGCGGGGAAGTAAGAAACAACTCCCCGAATATGTACACTGTCGTGAAGCCGTCTTCGGAAGCACGACAACGAAGAAGAACCACCCCCAGGAGGCTCACAATCCCTGAGTTCCTGAAGGAAGATCAACGGGCTGCAACCGTTGTCAGTAATGGGTTCGTCCGGCATCCAGCGGCACGCCCCTAAGAGCCCCTCCAATGGCACACTCCTTAAGCCCTCCAGTGGCACACTCCTTAAGCCCTCCAGCGGCACACTTCTTGAGCCCTCCAGCAGCACACTTCTTGAGACCTCCAGTAGCACACTACTTGAGTCCTCCAACGGCACACCTCCTTGAGCCCCTCTAGCGGCACACCCTTGGTGCCTTCCCAACGTCACACCCATTTGAGACCCCAGTGGCACATTTTTAAACCCCTCCAGTGGTACACCTTTTAAGCCCCCCAGCAGTGCAGTCTACCCCATTCATCACCCGATAGGGCTTGTAGTCCTTCCACCCAACGCGATCTACTTCCTTCTTCACCCGGTGGGGCGTTGCAGCATTTTAACCGGCACAACCAGCCACAGATACGGTGGTCATTATGGGTGACCCGCGGTGCATAGCTCAATCACCTCGATGCTAGCTAGTACCCTACCATAGTGTCATCCTCTGAATCGAGCATGTAGGCTTCTACCTGACGAAGATGCGACTGAGGTCAACCTCGGACAGAAGCTTCATCATGAGGCCCCGTTAGCGTGCCTCGAGTTATAACCCCCCCTCACTTTGAAGAAGGGGAGAGAGATGACAGACAACCAGAGACCACCCCATAGGCAGGCACTGGGAGACACTGAGGAGAAGAGGCATAAGAGAGGAGAGCAGCTGCTCCAACTACTAGGAAGCTCTAGAAGCTCCGACGAAGAAGAAGCTAGTGAGAAGAGAGAGAGAGTAAGTAGTAGAGAGTGAAAGGAAGAGAGTTCCTGAATGTGGTCGAAGGGAACGGGAGAGGGAAGGGAGCCGTCGCCCCTCCTTAGCCCATCCCACACCTCATTTTTTCTTCCTCACTGTTCTCCCTGCTTCCCCTCCCCTTCCGTTTGTTTACATTGCACTGTATTCGACCCCTTTGGTTGTGTTATATGCCATTCTGTCCCATAGGAATAGAAATACCATTTTCTTCTTCGTGGATAGCACCAACTCAATGGATAGCACCATCGACTTAGTGGCATGAAGCTGGTCTCCTTCCAGGGGTCTCTACAACGGTGTCATCTTCCGTGGGTTTTACTCCCAAACCTTTTTACTCAATATCTGGAATCTACCCACTAACCAACTGTTCCCTAGCCTACACTCCACCCAAACCCCCAACCAACACACCTTGACTATCCCCAACCGGCGTAGTCAACTTCCCAGCCCGGCACACCCTTAACCTCCCCAACCTGGCACACCCTTAATCTCTGTTGTAAACCTTGTTTTGATGTTTTGATGGTGGCCAACAATCTCGGTCTGATGATGGCCAATAGTTATGTCTTGTTCTGTGCTCTTGTGTCTTAGCTTTGTAGAGTCAGAGCTTCCCTTCAGAAAGTCCGTGCATGGCCAGTGCACATCTTGCATGACCTTGTGACTTAGAGTCTGTGCACATCTGTCTAAGGCACGAACTAAAGTCTTTGCACATTTCATGCATGTCTTAAGTCCGTGTAGAGTCTTCAAGGTGCTTCATATTAGGTCAAGGGATAAAATCATAAAGTTTGTGCATGACTAACACTAAGTTCGTGCATATACAGTGACTCTATCTAAGTCCGTGCATTGCAAAGTCCATACATGTTCTGGCTTTGGCCAAGAACATGAGTCTGTGCACACTTTCATAAGTCCATGCATGTATAAAGTCCGTGCATATTTTGGACTTAGACTTTTGGCTGATTGAGTTTTCATCCAAACCCGTGCATAAATAGTCATGCCTTTAGCTAGTCCGTGCATGCTTTCACGTAGTCCGTGGAAGCCAAACCCCGTGCAGGTTTGGTTTTTAACATGAAGTCAGTGCATGCCTTCACACAGTCCGTGTAAGCCTAACCCCGTGCATATTTTGTTTCTAACACTAAGTCCGTGCACTTTGTCCGTGCACTTTGTTTTGATGTCTGTGCACATCAAACCCCGTGCACATCTTGGACTTAGATTGTTTGCTGATTGGGTTGCATGATTTATTAAGTCCGTGCATATCTCATCTTTGCATGCATTGTAGGTGAGCGGGAGAGGTGTTCTATCAGACTCCTCAACTATGCATAAGTCAAGTTCGTGGAAGCCGACATGGCTCGCAGAAGATTATCCAGAGAATGCCACACCATGTTGCTAGAAAATTACAAACTTAGTGGCGAAGTCATAGGAAGCTGAAAGTCCACCCTGCTGTCCACTTCAGCCCAGATATCATCGTTCTCCTCGGAGGACGTCGACGGCAGAATTTGCGGGGCACCAGTGCTAGACTCGACAACTGCAGCTGATACAATTCGAGAAGTCTCAACTATGACAACTTCTTTGCCTCCCCCATGAGGTGAAGCCATGCCGGCCATCTCGATAGCCGAGGATACTCGCTCCTCGTGTGCAGTCCCACCGGCTTCCACTGGAGAAGATTCCTCAATGACAACCAAGGCCTTAGAAGCATCGGCCTCTTCTTCAATAATCTCTCCCGCTTCTATCTCCGGGAGGCTACTCTGCTCCAACAGCAATCCTTCGCTCGCAGCCGAGGGTTGAGATGCTACGACCTCCGTCCAGCCACCAACTTCTACAATCACTCCAGGCCCTTCTAGTGATGCTGCTATCGCATAAGTCTATGGAAGCCATAAGGCAATGGCCTGCAGCACTGGTGGAAAAGTCAGTTGGCCTGTGCCTAAATTCGGTAGAGGTATGTGCACTGTCATAGTTGGCGGTGCCACCTCAGCCTGCATCACATATATATATGTCAACCAGCCAAGTCAAAAATGACAAGAAAGGCTGCAGACGGGCGAGGGAATGCTCTATACCTTGACCAGCACTATATTTAGGCCTCCAAGAGTGGCCTCTGATGATGCCGACCCTCCTCCTGCAATTGGGTATGATGGCCCTTGCTCAAATCCTGGCAACCTCGGAGGCCTGAATGTCAAGAAGTCACTCTCGTAAGCCGAAGAAGCCCCTGCATCCTCGGTCTCTGTGTCGACCAGTGGGAGATCTACTTCGCTAGAGTCGCCACCTTAGTCAACTTGGTCGGAGGAGGAAGACTCTTTGGCCTGCTCGTGAATTTCAAGTATGTGGGTAGGCGACTTGCTGAAAGGGGTAGCTATTCAAGCAAGAGTCTCTTGCACGGTTTCTATCTCAGGAGCATCAACTTGAGGAGTATCTTAGGGCTCTTCCCTTGAAACCGCCTACTCCCCAGCAGTAGCTCCTTCCACGGCTTCAACAGTAGGGAGCATCATGGGTTGAATATTAACTGGAAACAAGAGCGATGAACAGTCAAGACCTGACTGAAGACATGGTGGGCCGCAGAGCTCTATGGACAAACTGCATGTTACCTTCCATCTCCTGATGGGTTGTTGGTGAAGGTAAATCTCTTGCAATGGAAGCTGGGCTGGACCAACTTCTGCCTGGGCAAACGCCAGCCCCCGGGCCCAGTTCCGACTAGCTCCTGACGTGAGCTCTGCACCCCGAGTCTCGGTCCCCACCACTGTAGTTCGCTCGGGCTTCCAGCCCCGGGCCTCGGTTGAGTCGACATCTGGTGTGGGTCTCCACTCCAAGGTGCCCAGCTCCTTAGCACCTCACTCGGGCCGTCAGCCCCGAGCCTCAGCTGAGCCAGCTCCTAGCACGGGTCTCCTGACCCAGGGGCAGGGCACCCCAGTATCTCATTTGGGCTTTCCGACCCGAATTTCTGACGTGCACCCACCTCACCCGGGCCATCAATCCCCGGTTCAAGGCTGCTCAACATCTAGACCGGGCATGCAACCTCGGGGTCTCTCGCGGGTGACGCCTGGCGTGAGTGATCCGCATTAGGTTCTGCATCCCTCAGCTCCACCGTGGGGGCATGTTCCCTACAACTTGACAACACCGACTCCCAGTACGGGTCTACCTGTATGGGACGTGTCGGCCCCGGTGTGGACCGAAGGCCCTGTGCCCCACCTTTCGGTCCTGCCAGTCCCTGGTTTAGGCTCAAGGCCTCGGGTCGTCGGCACCCCGGCCCCCCCTGTAGTGCCAACTCTGAGTACAAGCATGTCATCGCAGGTAGACATGACACTATTGTCGGCTCGGGCGAGGTCTTACACTTGAGCCACCTAGCCGCCGACCTCCACTATAGACTTTGGGTCTTGGGGACCGATTCTAGTATTACCGGTTGATGGCCTTATGCCACCAGAAGTCATGGGCCAAGTTTTCTCGGTCTACCACCTCGGAGCAGAGTCATCTTTGGCTCCCCAGAAGAAGCATCGTCGTGGCCGTAAAGGCAAGCGACCTGCCGCTGCCACCAGTAACTCCGACAAGACTATCCTTGTCGGCAATCTACGGATTTGCCTGGATGGGGGCGAACCCATCACACCCCCAGAGTGGATCATCTCCACGGTCCCTACTACCAACTGCTTTAGCCTTCTGCGTCAAACGCGAGAAGACAAGGTGGAACTCAGAAGGGCAGACGCTCCCGCAGTGGCCCAGAGACACTAGTGCCAGTCTGGTGTCTGAACTCCCAAGTCCCGTCGAAGAGATAATGACAAGGGAGACCAACAGTACAGTCTACAGGGAAGGAAACATACCCAACACTAAGTGAACACTCGGCCTTGGCGAACTGGCAACTAAGAACCTCCGCATTGCACCTTTGAACCTCCAAGAGGATCTGTTACACCTGAAAAATAGGGGGCGAGCCTCATCTCATTGGCTCAGTAGGCGTCCCGCGGAACCCCAACCACAGTACCACGATAGTAAAGGAATGCAATGCTAGCAAGAGCAGCAACAACAGCAACAATAACAGGGGCATCAACAATAACACTAACGGTGGAAAGGATAGCCGTAAGGGACAGGAGAACCTGGTAGCCTCTGGAACCACGGCTCTAAGTTACTCCTAAGAACACGAAAAGTACACCCCGATCTCATAGTCGGGGGACCACCAAATAACGAAAAATCTCTGGCTACACTGCCAGGAGAAGCATCGAGACACCTCTGTCGTGAAGGCCCATCCTCTCATACTAAGGCCAACCCAACACCACGCGATCAGGGAACACAGTCACGGCCTCGTCATCGTGAACCCTATACCATCTAGGGAAAACCCTCGGTAACCCTTACCGGAACCCTAGACCTCTATATCGGGAAAACATACATAAACTGCCTAAAAACCATGTCTCGTAGATGGGAAAGCAAACCTAGAGTCATAAGAGTCAAGTGTCATGTGACGGGAGTACTGCTCACTAGAAGTAAGACCGGATACATCCACTAACGACTTAGTTTGCACCTCAGGTGTCTCCCTACTCGTCCCAGGTGGACACTAAGACACCATACCAATAACCACAGAACAAAGGTCTAGTCAGATCTGTGCTCATCAACACGTGTCCGAAGTCCCAGACCATGTGTGCACACACTGATTGACTGCACTGCGTCAGGCCCTCTAGTTGGTTTTCCTCCCATCCCGAACTTGAGCCACTACAGTGGGAGGCCCTACGGCAAACCAGCCTAAAAATCATCTTACCCTCGGGTGTAGCTCTCCACCTACTCCTAGTTGGATAAGCACACTCGTGTCCAGGAAAGTTACGACTAGTGGGGACCACTAAGCAGAAGACTCTCAATGAAAACCACTGAAATACGGACAGGCTGCACACAAGCCTGTCATATCTAGCTTGGAACACGGGTGGCACGATGCCACCAGACTCTGGGCAGTCCACTAGACCTACTAAATCTAATAGCCCTTGAGTCACAATACTCAGGTCAAGGCCGATCTGGCCTATCCCAAGGTCAGAAACCACGGTAAAATAATTTATAAGGTGGCACACGACTTTCGAAATTAATCCCTTTTCCAAAGGGAAGCTAAGAAACCTCCAGCCCCAAGCTGAGTCATAAGACTCGCAGTTCATAGGCCATACGCATAGCCCACACGAAAATCACTTTTTGAGAAAGCTAACAATGTGTGGGAATAGCCCTCCACACTCATGTCGATACACGGCGGCTCAATTAAGCATAACACGAAAGTCTGGAACACAAAAGGGTCACTCGGACCCTTAAAACTCATTGGCAAGTTAAGTAAGATAACATGGTACCGTCATACACCCAAAAATACGGTCACGGTTCCCATGGGATGTCTGGGACATCCACGGGGCCATAGGTCGACCAATGGGTCACAATCGGGTTAATCGAGGGCCAAATCGGGCTGAAACAGGGCTGTTCGATCGACCAATCCCCCGGATCAGTCGACCAACAGGGTTGCGTAGATCCTCCACAGGGTGGGGTCGAGGCAGCCCACAGCCAAAGAGGCATCCAGCACAGGTCAGTCAACTGGACAGATTCGGTCGGTCGACCGCTAGTGGGAGTGTCAATGCAGCGCAAGCCGCGTCGACCTCCCTAACAGGGTTTGGTCGACCGACCCTCCTCGTTCAGTCGACCGAACCCTGCTAGGTTCAGCCCTCCACGGTGAGTTGTTCGGTTGACCAATCCCAATCGATTGGTCAACCGAAAATGACAGAGAATCACCCTACCTCACCCTAGGAGGTCTACTTCCACACCCACTCAATCCTAATCGAGGGGGAAAATAGCGGGGACCATTCCCCAGGACCTAAAACACAAAAATGGAAGGAAATAAATAGCAAAATGCCAATCGATTCGACAAAACCGTCACACGCCCTAAAACATGCTTTTTACCCCCTAATAGGAAATAAATCCACTCTCGGCTTACCTTGGCCTACAAAATCATGGGGACATAAACTACAGGGGCCAGGGATCCATCCCCCTACCTCCACCGAAGATTTCCCACTTCGAGATCGTTGTTTCCTCGCGAAAATACCTCACGAGCCCATGCCGACGCCTCGAACTCTCAAACGAGCTTCGCCCCGCACCACCGCCTCAATCCTCATCCCATCCTTGCGCTTCTTGCCCTCACGCTGCCTCCACCTTGCCCGCCTCCAACTTTGTCAGCCAACCGGAGAAGAGGGGGAGAGAAAGAGAAGAGAGAGAGTGAGTGAGATAGAATGAGAGAAAGAGAGAGGGTGTGGGGTTATTTATAGAAAACCAATTCTTGTTTTTGGTGGCGATCACGATCACATACTCACGTCCCTCCTCCCTTCTAGCTTCATTCTTGTTTATTTCTATATTGATATAGTCAAAAGGGATTAGGAAAAGGAAGGAAGGGAAGGAAAACATGTCTACACCCTCTTTTTTGGCGATCACGGTGGGACACCTAGTACCCATCATGTTGGTGTTGTGCTGACCAGCTTCTATCTTTGTTAGGTTTGTGTTTCAAGTGATTTCAGGTTGTCATCTGGGTCATCTTGCGTTTCTGTTCCTGGAGGCGTACGCGGTTCACTCTGAGCCGTTCAGAAAGTAGCGCGGCCAAACGACTGGCCGTCCTATTCTGACCCAGGTGTTGATTATTCTGCGAGCCCGTTAGAGTCGGCGGTCTACTTCAGGCTGTCCATCGATTTCCATGGTCTACTACAGACTGTTCTTGTCTACAGGCTCAGGTACGTCACCATTCGTTTCTAGTTTTTACTAATCATTTTGCGGTCTCCGTAGGACCATTTCAGAGTGTGCATGGTCTATCGACAGACTGTGTAGTCAGGTACACTTCTGTCTCACGTTCTTTGTTTATTTCAGTCTCTGTCCTTCGTTTAGTTAATAGTTCACTGCTCCCTATCATTGAACGGTCCCGCCCCGGACCATCGACCTACCTGAGCGGCCTCCCACAGACCGCTTATTTGTGCTACAGTGCACCGCGGCCATCACTTTGATTATCATTCCACATTATCTCACATCTAATTGGTGCTTTGATCTCCCTATTTGTCACCTGATTTTGCATGATATTTGTCATACTTGCTATGATCATTGTTCATTGATTATTAGATTTAGGCTAGTTTATTGCATGCACTCTGGTGCACATAGGGCCATACATACTTTTCATATTAGTTGCATTCCTACCTAGGTAGGGGATCCTCTCGTCTTCATATTCCTTGGAACCAACTAGGTGACCTTACCTAGGACCTCCGTGAGTCTCCGTGAGTCATGGATTGTCACACGGACGCCGGGCAGGTTGTACCGTACCACACCATGTCTAGGTTTGCATCCACAAGAGAGAGTGTCCCTTAGAGTCAACCGAGTTTCCCATTCCCACCCTTGTTAGGCACCTTGTGGTTGTGAGAATTATCATTATAATTAATCCACTAAGGTTCTAAAGGGGGAATTTACAAAATTTTTCGTGCATCATTGATAACTTGGTTGGTTAATAGGTCATCTCTCCCCTCATCTCCCCCCTCTTTTGTGTGCGTTTTGATTGATTGTGTCAGTTTAGATCACTGGTTAGGTGTTGATTCTCTTCCTTCTCCATAGTGTTTAGTGAATGTGGAGTTACTTTCTACACACATGATCATCTCCTAGGGGTGACTCTCATTTTGTCTCTTAATTCAATCCTTTATTTGATTCTCCCCGAGTCATGTCATCATACAACTTCTCCCACACCCATGAGGACTCCCTTCCTCAGGGGCTCTTGGAGGACCAACCTAGGGTCATTTCTCTCCAGGGGAGAGAGGGGTCCGCCCCTTCTCTTCCGACTACCATTGTTGAGGGTACCCAACCCTCCCTCTCAGATTCCTCCACTCACAACTCGGCCAATCATGTCCTCCATATGATGGCCCAATTGGACCCCACTCAACTCTACCTCCTCAAACAGGCTTTGCAAGGGGTAGATGCCCCGACTTCAGTACTATCTCCTGGCTTGTCTGCTGCCGCCACCTCTACATCTCCAATTGTTGGGCCGGCTACCTCTGCCGCCTCCATTGATCTCACCACAGTCTATCCTCAGACTCTCTGATTCCCCAACATGGAAGCAGGTCAGGCTTCTACCTCGGCCCACCAGTCTCTTGATAAGGGGAAGACCCAAATCCCCTTGTCCTCTTATCTGGATCTCTATACTACCATCTCTTCAGCTCCGCAGGCCCTCGTGGCCCTGGTCGATTTTACTCGCCTTCAGTCAGTGGCCGCCCAGCTTGCCTACTCCGATATGGGCCCTTCCCTGGCCTATCATCCTTCTTATGGGCTTCCCCCTCCATCGGTCTATCCATCAGCTCCGTATACAAGTTCTGCTCTTCCAACTTTGTCTCCTCCATCCAGGGAGTGGAAAATCCTTGAAAAGTGGGCTGCCATGCAGCAACAAATCGACCTTATTCATAAAAGGGTTGGCCCACAATCCCTTGCCGATGTTCCCGTTCCCAATTTCAGAGATATTCACTTTCCCCCTCAGTCCGAGCTCCCCGTATACCAGAAATACGATGGGAATGGCAACCCGTTTATTCACATCTGGGAGTTTTTGTATGAATCGGAGCAATTTCAGCATGACGATCACCTCATGGCATATCTTTTTCGCCAATCATTGAACGGGGTGGTGCTTGAGTGGTTTTACAGCTTGCCGTTGGAGGAAGTAGAAAGTTTCAAGATTGTAAAAGAAAAGTTTATTCAGAGATTCCAGGAGCGGATAGGTTCGGAATATTCATTTACAGACTTGGTCGCAGAGAAGATGAAGGTAGACCAACATTTGTTTGTTCATCACAGATCAAACCATGTTGAATGGCGACCCTCAATGACGGCACTTCTAGCTCGATGGGGAGCACAGCCTCCAAACCGTACACAAGAGAGAAGGGCGAGCAGCCTGTAGGAGTCTTGTAAACTGTCCGGTACATCTTTTCCTCCTAGTCCTTCTTGTGGGAGCTGACTGTTTTAGACAAGAGGGTATATAATGTCTTGTTGAAGGCTTCTGCCAACCCGTTTGTCTGTGGATTGTAAGGGGTGGAGGTTCTCCAATCAATTTTGTATTTATCAGACAGTCGGTAGATCTTCTGGTTCTTGAAGTGACTGTCGTTGTCTGATATAATTCGATTGGGAATACCAAACTGGAATATGATGTTTTGCTTGATAAATCTAGCAACCAGCTCTCTAGTTACTTCCCTGAGCACTATGGGCTCCGCCCATCTGGAGAAATAATCTATCGCTACCAAGATATACTTGCACCCGGCAAAGGATGCTGGGAGAGGGCCAACCACATCAGTTCCCCACTGTGCAAAGGGCCAACTGGGAATTGTTGGGTGGAGCGGCACTGGAGGCCTTCTAGGCACGATGGTGTGCTCTTGACATTTTTGACATGACTTTGCAAATTTGCAACAATCATCAAACATAGTGGGCCAATAATAGTCCAGCTTCTTGATTTCAATCTTCATCTTCGGCCCAGCTTGATGTGCTCCGACCGTTCCAACATGTACTTCTCGCATTACTTGCCAAGCCTCTTCTATAGACAGGCAGTGGAGTAGAATCTTCTTGTGGGCATCCGCCACAATTCAGAACAACATTCTGCTTCTGAGCCTATAAGAGCCTTTTATTCTAAGCAGCTTCATTCTTTATTCTTTTTCTTTTGGTAATTGTCGATGCATGAACCACTGCAGGAGAGGCCCACTCCAATCGAGCATAGGAGTCTCTTCAGTCACGGCAACCTCATATTCGTCCAGCTGTATATCCAGCATGTTGGGGACTTGCCGTCGGTGGATAATGACGATATTCAAGGTCTCATCTGGTGGGACTACTAGGGAGCTGGCCAGTTTTGCCAGGGCATCAACTTGAGCATTTTGTCCTCAGCCTACATGATTGATCTCAATGAAATAAAAGTTTGCCATAAGGTGCAATGCTTTTTGATAATAAGGGGTGAGCTCCAACTTTCAGACATCAAACTCCCCTTGTATTTGCTTGACGAACAGCATGGAGTCGCCAAATACTTGCCACATCCAGATCTCCATGTTGAGGGCGATCTGAAGGCCGATTATTAGTGCTTCATATTCAGCTTCATTGTTGGTGCATGTCTTGTTTATTGAGCGGGAGGTGTATAGAACTTCTACCCCTGGCGATTTTAGGACGATGTCTGCCCCTGCCCTGACGTTGATATGGCTAGATGAGGAAACTTCAGTTATTGAGGCTCCATCAAAGTAGAGCTGCCATGTAATTTGTTGAGCTTGAAGTGCTTCTAGGGTTTCGTCATCAGGAAGTTCCGTTGCTAGAGGGGAATCTTCCAGGACTACATGTGTCGCAAAGAAATCTGCGATTACTTGCCCCTTGACGGCCTTCTACGGTATGTAGGAGATATTAAACTCCTTGAGGATTACTACCCATTTGCCCAATTGACCTTTGAGTGCCGGTTGGGACAATATGTACTTGAGTGGGTCCGCTTTGGATATCAGCTTTATTTCATGAGATAGCATGTAGTGCCGAAGGTTCTTGATGGTGAAGACTAAGGCTAAGCAGACCTTTTCTATGGGAGTATGTTTCTCCTCCGTCCTCACCAACCTCCTATTGAGGTAGTACAAAGCTTGTTCTTTTCCTTCTTTATTATTCTGGGCCAGTATTACCCCCAGGGAGTAGTCTACAGTAGCTATGTATAGGATCAACGGCTTTCCTTTTATTTGTGTCCTAAGTATAGGAGGGGTCTTCAGGTAATCTTTCAGCTTATCAAAAGCTGCTTGGCATTCTTCGTCCCAATAGAAGGGCACATCCTTCATCATCAACTTATGAAAGGGGTGGCATCAACCTGATAAGTTGGAGATGAACTGGCGGATATAAGCCAACCGGCCTTGTAATAATCAGAGCTTGGTGAGACTCTTCGGTGGACGGAGCTCTTGTATTGCTCTTATCTTGTCTGGGTCTATTTCAATTCCTTTGTATCTGGCGATGAACCCGAGAAATTTTCCGCTAGAGACCCCGAAGGCACACTTCATAGAGTTCATTTTCAACTTATATTGTCGCAGTCTTTGAAATATCATCCGCAGGTCTTACAGGTGGTCTTCTCTTTTCTTGGTTTTGATTGCCAGATCAACAATGTAGCACTCCACCTTCTGGTATAGCAACTCATCGAAGATTTTTGTCATGGCTTTTTAGTATGTAGTGCTGACATTTTTCAGGCCGAACGACATTCTCTTGTAATGAAAGATGCCTTTAGGAGTTCAAAAAGCTATGTTGACCCTGTCCTGCTCAGTTATCCATATCTTTATAATCATCAAAATCATTATCAAAGACAGAGAGGGAGCGTAGTGAACCCAACAGTGGGGGAAAATATCAAGGGATGCGGTACCCTGGGAAGAGGTATGCAAAAAGATGATGGAAGAGGAAGAAGAGAATAAAGGATGTGATGCCCTTGAGAAATCAGAGGATAAATCGGAAGAAAGATGGAGAAGAATGGGCGTGATGCCCGGAAAGGATGTCTGGAGGTTCCAGAGGAGGAAGATGAAAAAGGGCGCGATGCCCTAGAAGAAAGTTAAATCCGGAGGGACGCGATGCCCTGGGGAGAGTGGATTAGAAGATGAAGAAGGGTTCCTAGGTTCTGGAGGAATGAAATAAACAGGGGCACGGTGCCCATGAAGAAAATCTGGAGGGTCCGAGAATGGAGGTGAGGAGGGGCGCGATGCCCTAGAATGGAGATCCGGAGGGTCCGGAGGAATGGGACACCATGGGGCTCGATGCCCCAGGAAAACAAGAGAAAATCTGGGGACTCCGGAAGCAGGAGTTGGAAAGGGGCACGATGCCCTAGAAGAAGATCAGAGGGGGCGCAATGCCCAATAAGTGTAAGGGGACCTGGAGATCTCGAGGATGAAGATGAACAAGATGGAAAATGCGGAAGATCTGGAGGTTTCAGAAGGCAGGGGAGATACGGGTCCGAAAACCCGTGAAAGAAGAAATGCAAATGCATGTGGATGCAACAAAATAGATGCGATGAATGCATGAAATGCATGAGATGCAAAGAATATGAAGGGTGAGAGGATAAGATCCTCCTCCTCACCCGTGGAGTGGCCCACGAAGAATCGGTGATAGACAAGAGTGTGGATGAAGTGAGATGGAAAATAGAGAGGGTAGCGGAAGGCCCCTTAGCGGAAGCATGCCCGCCCCTCCACAGCATCGAAAGTGTATAGCCAATTGGCCCAATGGATAAAATCAAAGCCCATGACGAGCCTTCAATAGTAAATGACAACTCTCTTGGAGAGCGAAGAGCAACGATGTAATAGAGTTGAAAAGTTGGGACGTGAAACAATGTGTTGCCCAGAGATTGTGGCGTGCGAGAAGTATTGAGCAAAATGGGCATTCGCCCCTTGCGTAGAAGAATAGGTTCGAGATTGAAAAGCTGAAATAAGGGGTGCCCTGCTTGGCCCTTGGGCATGGACTCACACGGCATCAACTCTCGACATTTTCTTATGGTGAGCAGTGGTGGGGACTTGGCCTCTTCAACCCTGCTCGGCACAAAAACACAGATTGGCATCCGGCAAATAAACTCTTGCATCTTGAACAACATAGCCGTGGCCAACTCCTTCTTGCCCGGCTCTTTATCGTCTTCAACACATAGACTTGTAGAGACACACCCACTCTGAGTGATAGAGGAAGGTGAGGTGGAGGGCTCCATGGATGATGGTGGTGTAATGGAAGGTGTTGGAGGAGACACATCAAGCTTTTCCCCTTGCTCGGAAGCAGATGGGGTTGTCTCAAGTGCCAAAAGGAGTGGACCCTTCTCGAGATATGCCATGGGTAAAGGTAAAGGGTTAGTTGGTGGAGTAGGGGTAGTTGGGTTTAAAGGTATAGTGGAGGGCCAAGGTGGCAGTAATGGGAGGTTAATTGGAGAAGCTTTAGTGGTGAGTTCGGTGGAAGCCGATGGAGTGGCGGCTAATGGTATAATGGGTGGAGGTTTAGTGGAAGGTTCGGCGGAGGTCGGTGCTGTGGAGGTTGATGAAGGTTCAACAGAGGCCGATGCTGTGGAGGTTGATGAAGGTTCAGCGGAGGTTGATGGCATAGTGGGAGATGTAACTTGAGGAGGTTTGGTACGTAGGAAATGTCAGATGGGGCGGAAAGTGTTAGGGGTAGGAGAGGACTTGTGATCAGTCGGCGCGGGTGATTGGATTATCGACCCATCATCGTAACACCAATAAGTCTCACAAATAAGGGTTGGATTGGGGATGGTGGCATCGTCCTGAGCAGGAGGTTCATCTAGTGGTTGTGGAGGGAGAGGAAAATGAAGGAAACTTGGAAGGGGTGCCTTTGGAACTTCATCGTCACGTGCCATCTTGAACTCTTCAGTTGCCGGCTCTTCATTATTAGACTCAAGTGGACGCCGTGGTGAAGGCATATTAGTGGGTGGTGGAATGTAATGGTATTGCGTATGTGGAGGCAGAGGGCCATATGAGTGAACGGGGAGAATGGGCAGAGGGTGGATGGTGTCCACTTGAGCGTTGAAATCCGTCGGCTCTTGCTTGCCTGAACTATCGATGCTATAGTCGTCTCTCCTGTCCTTCCAATCTTTCTCCATCTTTGTAATGTCGTTCAGAGTGACGTAAAGGGGATTGATTGGAGAAGGAGGAGGAGGAACGGGCTGCCGACTTGCAACCCTCTTTAATTGTTCCTCCAACGACGCGACTTTATCAATGAGCACCTGTTGGAGGGGTGTAACTTGAAGAGTAGAGGGTTGGCATAGCCTTGAAGTATGGGCGGCATAATAAGGTCGTTATCCACCTCTGAGGGCTTTTGTGGATTCAGTAAAGTGATAAGCTTTTCCTTCGTGCATAGATCAAAGAGCATCTTTGTATGCCCTTTTCCGAAGGAGTAAGGCGCCATCATACGCTCTGCTAACAGAGCCGCATTCGCCTTGGCGTCGGACTTTTTGCCATTACCCTTTGATTTTCCTTCCCCCTTGTCTCCAATCGTCAAGGAGAAGTCCACAGAATTTACCTACTTGACACTGGCCAAGCAGTCCTTGGAGGATTTACCCTTGGCAGAAGCATGTGTTGGGTGATCGGCGACGAACATTTCAATCTCCGCCACCACCGTGTTCAGATGGTTGAAGCTTCTGATGTTCGAGCCCAGAAGCTTTTCACTAACCTCCGCCAATAAACCCCTGCAGCATATGGAGATCGCGTCTTTGAGCGTCGGAGGATTATCGCAGCGCATGCTGACGTCCCTCCACCGCTTGATGAAGTCCAACGCGGTCCCACCTTTTCTCTGCCTAAGGGCACAGAGTTCCGCCAGAGAGACTTTGCATTCGGCCGTCTGGAAACGGTCGACGAACTTCTTCTGCATATCAACCCAATCAGCCATTAAATTAGGCTTCAGTCTTGAATACCACTGGAAGACAGTGCCTGTCAGGGGCGTGGCGAAGTACCACAGCAGATATGACTCTACCAATGCCAGCTCACCCATGGCCGTCATGTAGTAGGCCAGGTGTTCATGTGCCGAACCCTGTCCATTAAACTTCTAGAGTTTTGGAGCCTCTGGGGAATCGGGCGAAAATTTCTAGAACTGATGGTGGAGGGGATATGGCACGCTGTACAAATCAACGGTGGCCACACCCTCACCATGTTGAGCAAATTTAGCCTCTACAATTTGCTCGATCATCTGCCTTTGCGCCATGAGGTTTTCTGCGGCCTTGGCTTCATGTTACGGCGCTTCAAATTCCAGGGCAACTGGCAACTTTGCAGCGGTACAAAGGAATTAGCCATGACTGGAATGGGAGGAGATTGTTGTTCCATCTCAGTGGGCACCGCTTGAGGCTGCACATGGACCTCCCTTTCGCGCAATAATGCTTGCAAGAGGTTCTTATGATGCAGGATGACGAAGGAAAAACCAGACTTCTATGCGACGCAGACTGACTATCTAGATGGAATGCAATCCAGCAAGCAAACTACGCACTTTCGGAACCTCGACGACGTCAGCTCCCTCAGACTCCTAGAGGACAGATCACGCCACAACAGAAGTGAAGCTCGAGTCATCCCTTCGCAAGGGAAGTGCACGGATCTGGCCGGTCGTGGACCCGCCAACGTCAGGGCAGCAACACTACCTCGTAGCTCGGGTGGAGCCGGGGGACAAGTTCCTCTCAACTCTCACAGCGGTGATCTATGAAGACTGGCTAGGACCTACTCTCGTAACAGCGGCAGTTTGAAAACACACGGGATAAGCACAGCGACACGAGCAGGGATGAGAGACCGTACCTCCACACGTAGTGCGTGGGGAAGAGATCCCGGCCGATTCTCGCTGCCCCATTATAAAATGATATGCAAATAAAGATACAGATTTGATCAAGTGCCCACTCCGCGCAGGGAGGTAATAGGCTACAACGCAATCTGGAGCCGCAGAGGTCGGGTTGATGGGCATCAATTGCACGTACACATGCGCGGCGATGGCGATCCTTGCCCGACAAACAGAGGATCGATCCACAGTTCTACAGAGGCGACAGAGTTGCGCAGGTTCGGAAGATTGGATCCTCCGGGCAGCTCCCTGGGGCTGAACCCCTCGAAAGTATACTCGTCGCAACAAGGACTCGGAGTAGTACGCTCTCGCGCCGAGGACGCACCCTGGTTCGCAGCAGAATAGTCATTCGCAACAGTATCCTCGTCCGGCAACTCTGACTGGCGAACAAGCCAGCGCGGTAGGACGGGAAAGGATGCCACGGTCAACTCCGACGTCGGATCGGGCCGAGTAAGCCCTCGTTGCGAAGAGGACTTGAAGTAGAACGTCCGAGGGGTGGAGGTTGGCGGTCGTTCCCAACAAGATCACAGAGAACGAGTTCGCAACGGAGATCACGTCCTGCCGGGTGTCTGGCGACGCAGATCTGCGCGGTCGGACGAGAACGACCGCCCCGACCTAGTCTGGGGCTGGATGACGGCGAGCCTGGACTCGTTGCGAAGAGGACTCGACGTAGAACGTCTAAGGGGTGGAGGTTGATGGTCGTTCCTAATAGGATAGCAAAGAACGAGTTCGCAACGGAGATCATGTCCTATCGTACGTTTGGCGATGCAAATCTGCGCGGTCGGACAAGAACGGCCTCCCCGACCTGTGGTGGCAAAGGACGGCGAGCCTGGACTCGTTGCAAAGAGGACTCGAAGAGGAATCTCCCGTGGGCTGGATTCGCCCAGAAGGGCTGTGGGGGCGCTAGAGTCGGCTCTGCAACAGAGGGGCGGTGGGATGTGCAGACTGGGCGAGGAGGAAGATGGCGGGGCGGGGCTGGTCGGAGTTCTTTTCAAGAACTGAGCCGATACTTCAAAAGGCGCCTCGGTGATATAGAGTACAACTTAGCTATATTTGTGGGTGTTACAGTGAGCGAGTGCTTCTTATTTAGGGCACGCTTGCCTCTTCAGGAACCACGTTAGGTGCCGAGTTGGTCGTGTTGTTGCTGGTCGCGTCGTCCAACAAGTCGCATCGTCTACTAGACGTCTAGGATCGCACCCATCGTGTCGAGTCTCATTGTCGTCCCGCATCAAATTAGTATCAGAGCCGGTTTGAGTCTAGGGTAGTCAATATTTTCAAAAGAAAAAAAGTGTTTAAATTGCATTGCATTCCAATACACCAGTATATCAAAAGACGTTACTGGAAGGTTAGGTTACGCCTATCCGAAAGGTAGCCCCTCGCGTCGAGTCAGATCTTCGGATTAAAGCCTCCGCCACGTACTAGAAATTGGGTTAAGTCTAGGTTTGGTAGTCGAGTCTGCATTCTAACATTGCAATGTAGAGTGTCTGGCTACTTCCATTAGTCTCGCATAAAAGAAAAAAAAAGAGAAAAGAAAATAAAAAAAGGTGTTCCAATGCATGCCCACTCCTAAGGGAACCAATTCCCATCTCTTCGCCGCCATGGCCAATCCCTACATCAGACCCGCCCAAGGCAACCAGTCCGAGTACATTAGGGACTTCGAAGTGTACCGGTAAAGATGTGAAGTCGGGAAGGAGAGTACCATGGCCAGATTTCAATTTCGGAGAGGTTTACGGCTTCACTACTAGTTTGAATGTCTTTGCGGTGACGTGGCCACTTTGAAGCAACCTTATCAGGTCGCTCTAGAGGTCGAGACGTTCGAGTCATGGTTTGATACTACCTTTCGGCAAGCATCTACCTCTCCACATGAGCCCACGAGGCAAGACGCTCTTGCCTCGCAACCTCACCCACCACAGTCGGGGTACCCTTCTTTGCCACCTACCTTGCCCTCCGATCTTTATTCAGAGCCACCTCATTTGGAGCCACCCGTGTTTCTAATGGGAAAGCTATGCATCACCGAGCCACTACTTAGTTGGCTCAAGATAGGCTTGGTCCCTAGACCGCCTTGCTACCCCTCCATGGACCCAGCACTCCCAGTAGTACCCTTTGACTCCTTTCACACCACTTTCCAATCCTTTTACTTTATGAAAAATGTGAAGGACTTTCTTAGGAGTTTAGATTGTCAATGGGAGTTGACATATATGTTGGATTTAAGGTCTGACCAACCCTATAGTCATAGCTTCACACACCCTACCTTGGTGTCCGTCACCTCGACGTACACCATCGGTCATATTACCTCTGAAGTCCTCTTGCTCTTTCCCATACCCGAGGAGTTTGACTCTCCCCCATTTTATGGTGCTACTATCCCAAGGGAGGAATCTTACCTTCCACAGGAGCCCCTTGTCCCACCCATCAGTGTGCCTGAAGGTGATCCACTGCACCATAGTAAATATCAGACATGGGCAAGTATAGTGAAGGAGCCGGTCAAGAGGAGTCATTATTTCTTTGACCCTTTCGATCCCCTCCCTAGTGAGCCTCTCAACCCATTTTCATCACTTCACATTGTCATAGAGGTCCACTGTCATACCCCTTCCATACATGCCTGTCAACATCTCACCTTGCATGCATCCACACCCCAGAGGTTGGAAGGAAAGGAACATCAGTCTCTCTCCTATACTTCATCGTGTTCCCCATCATATAGGAGTTATGTAATGAGTGAGTTTGGACATGTTGGTTTCCCAGAGTCTACCACATTTAGTCAAACACTTGTGCATGATGGGTACAACTATGGATGTCTAGGTTCTTCTCATGTTGTCCAGTTAGGTAGGCGTCATAGGCATGCTAGGTCCATGTTTGGATGTCCAGGACCACCCCTACATTCGCGTAGGTATGAGTCCACACAGCTATCTCGGAGTCTACATCATCATCACTACCTTGAGTCCAGCAACGCGCGATATACGAAATTGGCTGATGCCCATAGGAACCACCGTGAGTTTCAGGGGGGCGATCATGTCATGATCAGGGTCAGACCTGAACGATTTCTCTCGGGAGCCGTGAGGAAGTTGCATGCTCGCGGTGCTTGTCCCTTTCGAGTGGTGAGGTGGGTCGGATCAAATGCATATGTTGTGGACCTGCCAGAGGATTACGGGATTAGCTCCACTTTTAACGTCTCGGATCTAGTCGCTTATAGGGACCCAACGGTGATACCCAGTGAGCCCTTTGAGCTGTCTCCACCCATTAAGAGCGACACCACCCTAGAGTGTCCACCTCCAACCTTGTTACCTCAGCAGCAAGAGCAAATAGAGTGTATACTGGATGAGCAGGTAACGAATACTCAAGACGGAGTGTACCAGCTCTATTTGGTGTGTTGGAGGGGGCGACCCGCGACCGAGGATAGGTGGATCACCCAGACAGAGTTATAGAGTATAGATCCAGATCTACTGGATTGATACCAGAGCGATCAGGACTCCTACTCGACGAAAAGGGCCATTCATGTCATTTGTCAGCATTTTTTTCAAGCATATAGAAACATGTAGGAGCATATAGGAATTTTAGGCTTTTTTTACTGATGCATGTGGGTACAAGTCAAGATCCTCTTGAATCGCCCGAGTCAACATCTGAATTGACCCCGTGCCTCGCGCTATGTTCCACCACCTCGCGATGGGAATCTGCCCCGGATATAGCTCGGCTCCTCGGCCAATCCCAGGTAGGTGTATATGAAAGCCCAGAGCTGCATTTTTAGAGATGTCAACATTTCAGTTAATTAAAACGCATAATAGAAAGCATATAGAAACATTTAGGCATTTACCTACAGGAAAGGTGAGAAGCCGCCTAGCATTGTCACCCGGTCAGTCACACTGAGCGAGTGGAACAAGAAAGCCAGCATCGCTGCTCCCCATGCATATCTCCTCACTCTGCTCAAATCTGCTAGCAGGGGTAAGAGCCTGCAGCTGATCACATCAGCTCGGGTCGCGAATAGGAGCTTCCCAAACAAAAGCATCAAGAAGTGTCTCAGGACCCTGTCTCCCTCCGGTCCTGGCTCTGCCACCACGCTCAGGCGTGCCTGCTCGACCACCCGGTCGATGTGCTACTCCGGTAGCTCTCCCACTGCTATAGCTGCTCTCTAGAGTCCCAAGCTCTCTTGTAGCACCGATCGCGATAATTGTGATGATGGATGCCACGGCCTCATCAGATCTAAACCAAACAGTTCTTAGGCAAGCTCCCGGTAGTCAATGTACGCCCACGCAGTCACGCCTTGCCGTGCACTCGCAAGCCGCTAATTCGGGCCATGTCCTCCAGCCTCGGTATCATATGCCCCCATGGGAATATAAATGCTCGGCTGACCGGGTCCCATCTTTCATGTAAAGCAAGCAGAACGGCCGTATCTACTCTCGCTACTTCAATACTGAGGACTTCCCCGAAGCCCATGGCAGCCAGTCTCTCCCTTTGGTACTCTGACAGCGTGAGGTAGACCGCCTGGACTTGTAGCCATGTGATCCTCGTTCTTCTTTTCCCATGCACATTTAGGACATAGGGTCAGTCATAGAGTCATAGGAATTGCTTGCATTGCATTTACAATAACCAAAACAACAAACAAATCAGAAAACAGAAAACCCAAAAAAATCAATTTCTTGTTCTGGTGCACTTAACGCACTCGCCCAGGCACGTTAAGAGCATAACGGCTACTGGAAGAGCCGTTATACTCCTATGCGACCGGCATGGTGATCTTTGTTTCTCAATCTCATTGGAATGGCCACAAAGGCCTACAAATGACCCTAATGAGTCCCCAGACTCATTTTATCCCCTTCAATCATGCATGCAATCAATTTGAAATTCAAAAATCAATTTTTTATTGCAAAACGACCTACCTCCGGGTCTTGCCCTCGTTTCTTCTTCTCTGGAGCAATGGCTTCTCCTTTAGTGCCGATGGCCTCTCCAGCTCCTCCTTCTACTTTCTCTACCTCTACTTGAGCCGTGGGTGCTTCTTCTTCCATTGGTTAGGTCACCGTCGCTGTCATCTCCTCTTCCACCGATGGGCTCGCCGGTGGGGAAGCCGTTTCCCGTTATTCCCTTACCTTTACCTTCCAGATCGCCTTTCTCTTCTTCCCTTCTCATGCGTCATTTTGGCCGGAGGAAGTCTCACCAGAGCTCGTCGCCGGAGGGAGGAGGTTGAAAGGGTTTTTTAGGAGGGGTTTTGGTGATTACAAAGTGTGTTTGAACAAATGAGGGAAAGTTAGGGCCCATTTGTTTTAGTAACCCGGGAACTTTAACGGTCTGTTGAGCATCTGTTATATTGGGAATAATGCATGGGACCTAATCCGTTGTATAACTGGGTCATTAATTATTAAAATTTTAAATCAGCGAACTTTAACGGATTAAATCCAGTCCGTTATTTTCTATGGCGCACCTATCTGAGTCCGTTAAATGGCTGGCTTGTGTTTTCATGTTATTGAAAGATTATGCCTTGATTAAATAATTGTTGTTATTATTTGTCGCTAACCCCTTTGCAGCAATCCAGATTATGAATGTTATCATGAAATCATCCGCTCGCCCGCTCAGGTAAGTCAGGTATTGTATCTCGTTCCCTTTTCCCTTAAAATGCATTACTATATGTTAGCTATGTTATATTATCTCGAGAATTGGCTGGTCATTCATATGCCCCAGGATCTGATATTCCCCTCAAACAAAAATGATGATGATTTAGGCGCACATGTTTAATCATTGGATAGGACGTTAGGTTGGAAAAGCCTGGAGACGATGGTTCTATCTTGCACGCCGTGGTTGCAGATGGTGTCCTTGGTGCGGACACCCGAGCACATGAGTGGTCCGGGTCAGTGAGCCACCGGTACCGTACACGGAACACCATGCAAGCCACGACAACTTTCATTTGGCTCGAAGACAATCTGGAGACTCCCCCTTGAGTCTTAATATTTATCATATTTATTTGGGCTTTATTTGTGTGCAATGTGTGCTTAACTAGCTATTTAATCTGCAACCAGCTAGTCAATCTGCAAACTATTAAATTTGCAAGCTATTAAATCTGCAAGCTAAAGAAGAGCAGAACAAAAATGAGAACCAATTCACCAAGTTTTAACCCAGCGCGGCCTAATCCGGTGTGTGGGGGGGTACCATGCTGGTTTAGCCCCTCACTCAAAACCCATTTCCCCACTTGCCCATCAAACTGGCGCGCCCCCCTTTCTTCCATCCCGAAATCGGCGTGCCCTCTTGCTTGCCCACTAAACCAGCGTGCCTCCTATGCGTCCTTTAAACCGACGCGCCTCTATTTGCCACCTTAAACCGACGCGCCCCCCCTTTGCTCAACCTCTAAATCGGCGTGCCTTCTAAGGAAAAATAATTAACCAAACAAAAGAAAAGACATGAAACTAATAAATAAAGAAGGATGAACCACTTGTACGTGAACAAACAATGGAATTTAACAATTAGAATGATGACAATAAAAGATTCTATAACCATGTATACCCCAGGACCCTCGTTCCCCAGACTGAGTGCGAAGAGAAGAGCAATGATGCCCCAATAGATCAGACGTGGACCTCGGGAGCTCCCGATATGGCCATGATCCGAACTCATCTCGGGCCAATAGCTTATTGACTCGACCCGCCTCTACCAGGATTCAACCCCGCACCCGCATTAAACTTGCCGTATCAGTGGCATACATTTGTACGGCTTTATCGCCGTCTTCGACGCTACAAATGCGGACTTCTGTCTGAACAAGAAATGGTCTACAAGTGACTGACATATATGTATCTATAAACATTTACGCCCCAATGCGGGGTTTGTTTAAACGCAATTTGAGATTTCACACTCGCTTTCATTTTTATGAATTTCAGGTTATAGGGCCCCTTTTCCTGGCAATCAATCAAGGGTTTTTCCCTTTTCGAGGAGATATAATTAACGTCGTAACCTTTATGGTACGGCGGATCCTCAGTCCCGGCACGATACACACAGTCGTCTGACTAGTCAGATCGAGCGCACCAGGGCTTCCTTGAAATCTGAATAAATCGTCACTTATGTGACTGGCACGCTCTCGCACTCAATAAACTGAATAAATGAACAAATAAACGAATAAACAAAAGAAGTGTTCAAAAGTGCGTCCACAAGTCTGGCACGTCCGGTGGGATAGGACTTCCCTTTATCTCCTTGCCAGGATTAGGGACCCAATGGCCTCTTCTTAAAATTCTAACTGTGTGATCTAATCTCACAGATTACTTTTTGACAACTACGATGGCCGTGACGTTCGGACCCCTTGCTGTCGCTAGCCATGCCACCCATGGCTATTTGGTGATTCCGATCCAGTTCGGCAGTTTTCCACCAGTAGTCAGCTTCCCCAACTTCTTGGGGGTCGCATTCGTGGAGCTCTTGCATATCCAAGAGATGGAATCAGTCACCGATGCCGAGGCGACCCTGATTGAAGCTGCCGCGGGGGGCTGTCACGCTCGCCACACGCATTCTCGTGCCTCCATCAACAAGAAGTGCGCATCGACCATCAGGAGGGTGGCCAAGAAGAACGCCGGTACATTGCAAAGCCGGCTATCTACTTCGGGCAAATCCGTACTCATTAGAAGCATCCGAGTGTTTCTGAATGGCCGACAGGCCGTGATTACGCCCAGCAAAGTGATTTCAATGGTGCCAGTACATAACTCCTTCCCAGTGCTGGCCCAAGAAAAAATGGCTCACTTCGAAGCCAAATCAAAAGGGGAGTTGGCCCCGAAGCCAACCAGGTACAAGCATATCCAGATGTCCAAGCGACCTTGGCCCCGAACTCTAGTTCAAGCCGGCGAGGCGCTGTGGACCCTTGCTGAAGAAACCAGCCGGGATAAAACTGCAACAGTCATCACCGTCAGTGTAGTTGCGGCTGACGGTGACGGCGGGAGACCATCCATGTCGTCCGAAGAAAGTTCAGCTGGGGAAGGAGGTGTCACTCTCAACCCCACCATGCATGACCCTACAATGCTGATGTTGTTGCAAGAATACCGATAGGAGGTTAAAACATTGAAAAAGTAGTTGAATGAAAAGAATGCACAAGCATCTATCTCCAGAGAGGCGGAGGTTCCTCCTGAAACCTTGGGAAATGAGGGCTAAACCCTTGAAGCTTCACCATAGGCGGCCCCGTCTCAATCGACGCCTGATTACACAGGGGGCACTCCCTCCCAGCAGCAACATACCACTTCAACGCAACCCATGGTTACTCAACACCAGGGGATTGCCACAGTACCTCAGGCAACAACGACGACACTGTAGATGCAGTAGGCCCATTTTTGCCCAGGCCCGACTGACCAGGTGATGGCGAACAAAATTATCATAGAGTAGATGATCGGGAAGAAGCTGGCCGATAGAGGCAACGATGATTATGCTACTTTTGATGTGTACAAGGTACCTTACCCTATCCATCATGCGGCCAAGAGGCTACCTCCTGGCGTCAATAAACTACCGAAGTTTGAGAAGTTTAATGCCACATCCCCTCCTACCACTCCTCCATCCCCCTTCACCATTCAGCAACCCCCACCCATTACATGTTCACTCGGAGTTGCACCGGAGATCCTGGTCACAGCTGAGCACCTGCTGAGATCCAGCAACTTGCAGAACCAGTGATGCCTTCATCCTGGAGCCCCTAGACACACAAGAGGCACCATTGGAAGCGTCTCCCAGTCCTCTTTGCAACGGTGACAGTATCATCCTTGTCTGAATCCGTGGCTGCCCGGAGGAGCCGTCTTCGCCGGACTGCGCAACATCTTCCTGGTAGTCACCCAGAAGCAAATTGTAGTGGCTCCCACAGTCATTCTCCTGAAGTTCTTGAAGCGGGGCTTTTTCGAGACCTTCTACTACAAGTCTCCTGCCACCACCAAGAAGCGACACTCCGTTCGGATTCTAGATATGTGAGTTCTTAATTTCCTCCCTAGGGTGCGCTGGTTGGTTCCCTATGGAACTTACCTGACACCCTGTCACTGTTTGGGTCCTCACCATCTACTCTGACCTCCTCCGGTGTCCCCGTGGGTCTCTATTCGAAGAGGGTTTGACCACGAATCCAACGTCTCCAGCCACGCCTAAATCTGAGCTCGGGAGCACCCGTGGTGGCCACGCCTTTCTGCTGTAGTGACTCAGAAGCTACCAGATCCAGAAGCCTGCAACCCTGTTCACGACTCTGTCCCGACCATCGTCGTCAACCAAAAATTCCCCAAAAATTCAGACGTCCTTCTAGGCCAACCCAGGAGGTTTTGCTACTGGTTTTGTCGCCAACGGAGTTTGGGGGAGTCCACAGCAGCACCAGCACTGACTGTCTGTCCACTGTTCCAGAGAGTGGACAGAACCGATGGCCTCCTTGCAATTAGTTCCTAGCTTAGCTTTCCCCTCCCCGCCTAGCCCACTTGCAGCCCCTCCCTGTGGGAGGCAGTGTTTGGATGTAACTTTGGCTTCCGTTCCCCTTGTTCAACCCCCATGCTTGGGGAGTAGTGGTGTAACTTCTTAAATAGGGTGAAGCTTCACCGGTGCAGCGTGTGGGGAACCCACGCTTCCCTGCTCGCCCATGTCTCCGAACAGGACCGGTTTCTTCAAACTGGTCGAGTAAGTGCTCTACTCCTTGCCCTCATTTGGTGCTTTGAATCAATATTCATTCATAGTTTGGCTAGGAGGAAGAGTGAGCACCCGGTCCCGTTGGTACCTTCACCTTCGAGAGACCACCGTGAGAAGAGAGTGCAACCCGTGCCCTTGGCACCTAGTCAGTCCCATTGAATTGGGCCCTCATCCCCCCTTGGGAAGAACCCTTGGACCTGCTGGCCCTCTACCAGCAAGGGTCCAGTCCTCACAACCTTGACTTAGTGTCGCCGAGTTACTCCCAGGTTTTGGGTGAGTGCCGGGTGAGCGGTCACCGATATTGGTCCGTACTTCTTGCGAATTGTGCTTGCTTGCTAAGTCCAAGGCACATTGGTCTTGTGGCTATCACCCCAAGGTGGTGTCACATCAAAATCCCCGCACGGGTCTTCCCGCCTAGCGGTAGCGCTCCCCAGTACTCTGTTCGGGTCTCCCCGGTTGAACTCCCAATGAGCCGTCATCCAGCCCGGGCCTCCAACCTTGGGTTCGAGGCTCCCCAACACCCAGACTGGGCACACAACCCTGGGATTTCTCAAGGTCGGTCCCCGGTACGGATTCTCCGCGTCAGGCCCCGGGCCTCTCAACTCCACTATGGGGTTCTGTCCCCTACCCCTCAGCAGTGTCGACTCCCAGCACAGGTCTTCGTTTATGGGACGCGGCAACTCCAATGTTGGCCATGGGTCCTCCATCCCACTCTCCTATCTCGCGAGCACTCGATACAGGCTCACAGCCTCAGGTCGCCAGCACCCCAGTATCTCCAATGATATTGGCTTCTGGTGTAAGAGCGTCATCTCGAGCATTAACAACACTCCTATCGGCCTGGACGAGAGCCTACACCCGAGCCATTCGGCCACCGGCTCCCAACACGGGCTTCTGTTCTAGGGGCCCATCCTAGTATTCTCAGCTGACGGTCCTGTACTGCCAGCAGCCACGGGCCGGGTCTTCTCAGTCTACCACCTTGGAGTAGGGTCTTCCTCGGCTCCCCAGAAGAAGCGCCGCCACGGCCGTAAAGGCAGGCAACTCGTCGCTGCAGCCAGTAACTCTGGAAAGACCATCGTTTTCGGGGGCCTGCGGATTCGCCTCAATGAGGGCGAACCAATCATACCCCAGGAGCAGATCACCTCCACGGTCTCCACCTCCATCCGCTTCGGTCTCCTATGGCAAATGCGAGAGGACAAAGTAGAACTCAGAGAAGCAGGCACCCCGACAGCAGTCCAGAGGTACCCACACCAGCCTGATGCACGAGCTCCCAAGTCCTGTTGGAGAAGTAGTGACAAGGGAGATGATGTGACACCAAGTGGGGATTAGGCAGCAAGAGGCCGCAGCCCTAGGACCTAATCCGCATTCACACAAACAAAGCGACTTACAGATTGGCTGCAACATGAAGGTATATATCGACGACATACTCGTGAAAAGCCTCCAAGCCGCCGAGCACTTAGAGTATGATTGGGGAAATTCCTGGGCTTCCTTGTCACCCACCAGGGGATCGAGGCCAACCCCAACCAAATTCGAGCGGTGCTAGAGATGCAGCGGCCAAGGCGAGTGAGGGATGTACAGTGCCTCACTGATCACGTCGTCGCCTTGGCTCGATTCCTATCCCGAGCTGCTAAACGGTGCATCCCCTTCTTTCGGTTGATCAAGTAAGCCAATCAAGCACCGGAGAAGAAAGGGCAGATCGACTGGGACTAGGAGTGCGAGCAGGCATTCCAAGAATTAAAATGCTACCTAGCGACCCCTCCCGTCCTCGCCAAGCCACAAAAAAGAGAAGAGTTACTCATGTACCTGTCTGTGATGCCAAGCACAATGAGCACCGTGCTCACACGAGAAGAGGCAGGGGTCATGAGGCCCATCTACTACATCAGTCGAGCATTGCAAGGCCTGAAATTTCGGTACTCGTGAATTGAAAAGTTCACCCTTACGCTCATTACGGCTGCTCGCAAGCTGCGACCATACTTCCTGGCTCACCCAATCGTTGTCCTCACCGACCAGCCACTGTGACAAATCCTCCAAAACCCTGACGTCTTGGGAAGGCTGATCTAATGGGCTATCGAGTTGGGAGAATTCGATGTCAAATTTTGCCCAAGGATTACAATCAAGGCTCAAGCCCTCGCCGACTTCGTAGCCGAGTGCACCATACCCGCTGAAGACTCACCCGAGCAATCCTTCGGGCCCACATGGGAGCTGTACGTCGACGGATCGTCCTGCGCCACGGGGAGCAGAGCAGGATTGGTCCTACTCTCTCTGGAAGGGCTCGAGCTTCAGTACACCTTGCGATTCAACTTTCCAACCACGAACAATGTAGCCGAATACGAGGCACTCCTCTCAGGGCTGCGCATGGCAAAACACTTAGGGGCGACCAGCGTACGTGAGTACAGCGACTCCATGCTCATCGCCAACCAGGTAAGGGGAGAATTTGAACCATGTGAACCCTCCATGGTCAAGTACTTGGAGCAAGCCAGGGCCACGGCAAAGGAGTTCTCCCACTTCGAGATCGTCCATATCCCATGAGAGGAGAACGTCCAAGCAGATGCCCTGTCTCGCCTGGCGTCAGCCACCGCGGTCTCCAACTCAAGGTCTGTCCTAATAGAAGAATTGTCAGCGTCGAGCATAGATCAGCCAACCCCCCAGGTAAACACCATCAACTACGAGTCCTCCTAGATGGACCCCCTCTTGGATTTCCTCCTTCGACAATAGCTCCCGAGCGACCGCCTCGAGGATCGGTGCACACGAGCAAGAGCGGCCCACTTCATAGTGGCGGACGACAGATTATATCGCTGCTCCCTCTCAGCTCCACTATTAAAGTTCTTGTTCCCTACGGAAGCCAACCAGGCCACCCAGGAGATCCAAGAAGGACTCTGCAGGAGCCACGTGGGGGGGCGAGCACTCGCGTGGACGCTAATCCAGCAAGGGTACTGGTGGCCCACCTTACAGCAAGACTGTCTCGACTATGCTCAGAGGTGCCCTCAGTGTTAAAAATTCTCTCACCTACACCACCAGCCGGCTACGCAACTACACGCCCTAATGGAGCCTCGCCCATTTGCCCTGTGGGGGGTGGACATACTGAGCCCCTTCCCCGAGGTGCAAGGGAGGAAGAAATTCCTCATAGTTGCCATCAACTACTTCACCAAATGGATTGAAGCAGAACCATTGAGGAAGATCACGAGCGAAGCAACTTGGAAGTTCGTATTGCAAAGCATCATCTGCCACTTCAGGATCCCAAGGGTCCTCACAACCGACAACGGCAGACAGTTTGCGAGCACTACCTTCTAGGAGAAGTGCTCGGAACTGGGGATTTGGAACCACTATACGTCGGTGGGACATCCCCAGGCTAACGGGCTGGTGAAAAATGCAAACCGAATGCTGCTCCACGGCATCAAGACCCGGCTGGACCAAGCAGGTGACTCATGGGTAGACTCGATTTCGAACATCCTATGGGCCCACTGGACTATCGCTAGAGTAGCCACCGAGGAGACACCCTTCCACCTCACCTGCGGCGCTGAGGCAGTGCTACCAGTGGAAATATCCAACCCCTCGCTACGAATGGGACACTTTGATGAGGCCAGGAACAACCAAGCAATGCGAGAGAACTTGGACCCGCTCGAGGAGGGTAGAGCAGGCGCGCAAGTAAAGCTCGCAGCATACCAATAGAAGCTGGCACAATATTACAATGCCCAAGTTAAAGAATGACACTTCTTCCTCGGAGATCTGGTACTACGGCGAGCAAGCGTGGCTGACCCTGTGGGTGTAGAAATGTGGAACGTGGCGTCACAAGTCACATTAACAAGCATATGTGTATAAGTGATGACATAATGTGCCAATCAAGTGAACATCATCAACATGTGACTATGTAAACATGGATGGGAAGATGTGAGGTGTACCCACCACGTCCACATGATGCAGGGATTTATAGAAGCAGGGTTCACGTGATCTCCCTGCTCACAAAGTTCGCAGGCCCCGTCGATGGAAGATACTCTGAAGCAGGAGAAGCACCCCTTTCCACCCCTTCGGGTGGAGGCTCCACGAAGCCGGTCTATGATGATTATCAAGAAGGCCATGAAGAGATCCTGCGGCCCTTTGTGCCAAAAGACACCTCGAAGCCCTATACAATGATGCAGGAGGAGCCAGAAGCTGATGCCCCCTGCAGATGTTGGGAATCCATCACCAACGAGGTCGCCACGACCTCCAATGATACTCCATGGGAATGGAAAGTAGAAGAGCTTCCTATTACTCTTGAGGGTGGTTCCCCCACTGACCAATCTTCAAGTCGCACGGAAGCCATGACGCCGACATTGGCTCTAGTTCTCGAGTCAGGGAAAGAAGATGATGGAGCCCTGCCACCAAGTGGGGTGGTACGAGAAGACATCTATGATGAATGCTTCATTGACTTGCAACCGGCTCCCCCGGAGATAGAAGATGGTGGCCAAGCCACCGTTGATGAGTTGATCGAAGTGGATCTTGGTACAAAAGATGGCCCCAGACCAACCTTCCTCAGCACCCTCCTTCTCCCAGAAGAAAGAGAGCGATACATCAAGCTCCTACAAGAGTTCCAAGATTGTTTTGTTTGGAGCTACAAAGAAATGCTAGGCCTCAACCCGACAATTACTCAACATATGTTGGCCATTGACCCCAAGGCTGAACCAGTGAAGCGGTCACCCCGGCGAATGAGGCTAGAACTGATAAGCCAAGTTTGCAAGGAAGTCGACAAGCTCATAGACGTCGACTTCGTAGTAGAAAATCAGTATACCACCTGGCTGGCCAATATTGTGCCCATCAAGAAGAAGAACAGCCAGATCCGGATACGTGTAGACTTTCGGGACCTGAACAAGGCTTGTTCGAAAGATGATTTTTCAGTGCCCATCACTGAAGTCATGATCGATGCCACCACTGGCCATGAAGCCTTATCTTTCATGGATGGGTCGTCCGGATACAACCAGATATGGATAGCCGAGCATGATAGAATTCATACAACTTTTCGATCACCCAAGGGGATATTCCACTATAAAAGGATGCCTTTTGGCCTCAAGAATGCCAGCGCCACTTATCAAAGGGCGATGACCAAGATATTTGATGAACTGCTCTATGACAAGGTTGAATGCTACATCGACGACTTGGTTGTCAAGACCAAAAAGAAAGAAGATCACTTGAATGACCTTAGGGTTATATTCCAAAGGCTCCGACAATACGAGCTGAAGATGAACCCATTGAAGTGCGCCTTCGACATCTTTAGTGGAAAATTTCTAGGCTTTGTCGTCTAATATCGGGGTATTGAAATAGACCCCTCCAAGATAAAGGCCATTCAGGAGCTACCGCCTCTGAAGAACCTAACGGAACTGCGATCATTGCAGGGCTAATTAGCCTACTTCTGCAAGTTCATCTCCAACTTGTCCGGGCGATGTCAGCCATTCCACAAGCTGATGATGAAAGATGCACCATTCAACTAGAATCGAGAATGTCAGAAGGCTTTTGATCAGCTGAAGGAATACTTGAAGACCCCACTAGTGTTGGGGGCACCTGTCAAAGGGCGGCCATTGATTCTCTACATAGCCGCCACCGAATGTTCACTGGGGGCAATGCTGGCCCAAAATGAAGATGAGGGTAAGGAGCAGGTGCTTTACTACCTCAATCAAAGGCTGGTCAGGGCAGAGGTAAAATATACCCCGAACGAGAAAGTCAGTCTTGCCTTGGTCTTTGTAGCCAAGAAAATGAGGCATTACATGCTCTCGCATGAAATACCGCAGATATCAAGGGCTGATCCAGTCAAATATCTCTTGTCTCAGCCGGCGCTGAAAGGGTGACTGGGAAAGTGGGCCATCATTTTGATGGAATTCGATATTACATACGTGCCGCAAAAGGCTATTAAAGGCCAGGCGATAGCAGATTTCTTTGCGGCACACCCTACGCCTGAGAATTCCCCTCTTGTCATGGAGCTTCCGGAAGATGAAACACTGGAAGTGGACATAGTCCGTCAAGCCCTATGGCAGTTATACTTCGACGGAGCATCCAGAACTGAAACATCCCAATCAGGGCATGCGAGGATAAGAGCCGGAGCGGGCATCGTCCTCAAATCTCCAGAAGGAGAGGTGCTGATCAACAAATCGTGCACGAACAATGAAGCAGAATATGAAGCCCTGATCATTGGTCTTCAGATAGCTCTCAACATGGAGATCCAAATGCTGCAAGTGTTCAGCGATTCGATGCTGATTGTCAAGCAGATACAAGGAGAGTTCGACGTCCGGAAGCCTGAGCTACTCCCGTACTGCGCCAAGGTGAGGAAGCTCATGGGGGGATTCTACTTTATTGAAGTAGGCCATGTCGTCTGAAGCCAGAATGCCTAGGCAGATGCATTGGCAAAATTAGCAAGCTCACTGGCAGCCCCGCCAGGCGAATCCCTTAACATAACAGTCATAAGTAGGCGCCAGGTCCCCAGCATGATAGAGGAGCCAGGTGACGAAGAAGAATATAAAGCTGTGACAGTAGAAACAACTAACTCTCCTGATTGGAGAGAACCCCTGATGAAATGGTTTAAACACCAGGAACTACCCAAGCAGAGGGAAGAAATGATCAAATTGATCAGAACAAAAGATTCTTATGAAGTTAGAAATGGAACTTTGTTCCGAACTGTGGCTGATGCCAGAAGAAAGATGCTCTTCCATTGTATATCCATGGAGGAGGCTTGGATTGTCATGAAGGAAGTTCATGCCGGATCAATCGGTGCTCATCAAGCTGGGCCAAAAATGAAGATTGAAATCAAGAAGCTCGGATATTACTGGCCAACTATGTTCGATGACTGCTGCAAGTATGTCAAGTCATGTCATAAATGCCAGCAACATGCTGCGATCCGAAGAAGACCTCTAGCTCATTTGCACCCAATGGCGCCCAGTTGGCCTTTTGCTCAATGGGGCACTAATGTTATGGGCCTGCTCCCCGCATCTTCATCGGGATGCAAATACATTCTAGCAGCAACAGATTACTTCTCCCACTTGGCGGAAGCTATGGCTCTAAGGAAGTGACGGGAGAAATCGTAGCTAGATTCATCCGTCGAAATATCATATTTGGATTCGGTGTGCCTAATCAAATTGTCTCCGATAATGGAAGTCACTTTCAGAATCAAAAGGTCTACAGATTGGTCAATAAATTCAAGATTGATTGGAGGACGTCCACTCCCTACAACCCGCAAGCAAACGGGTTGGCGGAAGCCTTCAACAAAATATTATGCATGCTCCTTCCCAAGACGGTCAGCTCTAGCAAGAGGGATTGGGAAGACAGGATGTATGAAGAACTGTGGGCATACCGCACCATGTACAAGACCCCGACAGGTTGCTCACCATTCTCCTTGGTGTACGGCTCGGAAGTGGTCGTCCCGATAGAGCTGGAGATACCCTCACTGCGAGTGACGATCCAGCATGAATTGGTCAAGGATGACCAAACCAACACAGAAAGAAGACTGGAGGAACTTTCTGATCTGAAAGGATGGCGGTTCAGAGCGTAGCAGAACATACAGGTCTACCAGGCCCATATGACTCGCGCCTTTGACAAACTCATCAAAGAATGTGAATTCAAGAAAGGAGACCTAGTCATGGTCAAGCGAAGAGAAGTCATGGCGACCAATCCCAAAGGCAAATTGAATGAAAATTGGATAGGACCTTATGTGGTCTAGAAAGTTTATGAAGGTGGCACCTATGTCATCGTCAACAATCAGGGGGAAGTTCAATTCCCACCCCTCAATGGGAAACACTTGAAGCTATACCACGCACCGCTCCCTCAGTTTGGCGATCAACCGAAACCAATACCCCTCAATGAATAAGATTATATCTTGGAACCCTTTACATGAATCACCAAAACACACCTTAACTCAGTGCCTAAGGCCTTGCAGGATCTCAGCCAAGGGGTATGACCTAGACTTTCTGTGTAAGTCAGAGAAGCATGAACTCCTTGTGTCGGTGCAGTCCCAGCATCGATGAACCACCTTAGCTCAGTGCCTAAGGCCTTCCGGGGTATCAGCCGAGGGGTACAGCCTAGACCATCCATCTAAGTTGGAGAAGCCTGAACTCCTTGCGTCGGTGCAGTCCCACCATCGATGAACCACCTTAGCTCGGTGCCTAAGGACTTCTGAGGTCTCAGTCGAGGGGTACAACCTAGACCTTCCGTCTAAGTCAGAGCAGCCCGAACTCCTTGCGTTGATAGAGTCCCAGCATTGATGAAACACCTTAACTCGACACCTAAGGCCTTCCGGGGTCTCACCGAGGGGTACGACCTAGACCTTCTATCTTAGTCGGAGAAGCCCGAACTCCTTGCGTCGGTGCAGTCCCAGCATCGATGAATCACCTTAGCTCAGTGCCTAAGGCCTTCCACCAATGGGTACGACCTAGACCTTCCATCTAAGTCAGAGAAGCCAGAACTCCTTGTGTTGGTGCAGTCCCAGCATTGATGAACCACCTTAGCTCGACGCCTAAGGCCTTCCTGGGTCTCAGCCGAGGGGTACGACCTAGACCTTCCATCTAAGTCAGAGAAGCCTAAACTCCTTACGTCAGTGTAGTCCCAGCATCGATGAACCACCTTAACTCGACGCCTAAGGCCTCTCGGGGTCTCAACCAAGAGCTCTGACCTAGACCTTCTGTCTAAGTCGGAGAAACCTGAACTAATTGCATCGGTGCAATCCCAGTACCGAAAAACCACCTCAACTAGGTGCCTAAAGCCTTCCGGGGCCTCAATCGAGGGATCTAACCTAGACCTTTCATCTAAGTCTGAGAAATCCAAATTCTTTGCATCAGTGTGATCCCAACATCGATGAACACACTTGGCTCAGCACCTAAGGCCTTCTGAGGTCGCAGCCGAGAGCTCTATCCTAGACCTTTTGCCGAAGTCATAGAAACCTAAATTCTTTGAGTCGGTGCAGTCCCAGCATCAACGAAAACACTTGACTCAGTGCCTAAAGTCTTCCAGTGTCTCAGCCGGGAGCTCTAACCTAGACCTTCCATTTAAGTCAAGAGAAACTAAATTCCTTGCGTCGGTACAATCCCAGTACCGACGAATCGCTTAACTCAGTGCCTAAGGCCCTCCGGGGTCTCAGTTGAAGTGCATGGCCTAGACTTTTCATCTACGCGGGATTAACTCAATCCCTTTGGGTTGGCATAGACCCAATGTCAACAATATTACTATGTCCTTGTAATCTAGTCCCACCGTGATACTCAAAAAAAGGAAGAAAAGAAATTATGAACGCTTTAGAATGAAAATTGACGAATCAATTTTAGAAATGTATGCCAAGTTAACTCAGTTAACAAATGGTCTGAGGAGCTCAGGAAAGACCTTCATAGAACAGGAGATAGTAAGAAAAATCTTAAGGTCCCTGAATCCCATTTGGCATACAAAGGCCACTGTCATAGAGGACTCGCCTACCCTGTCTAGCATGACTGTAGATAAACTCATAATTTCCCTTATGACCTATGAACTAAACTTATTGAGGAAGGAATACGATGTGAAAAAGAAGAAGCCTCTTGCTTTGAAGGCAGCCCCTAGCTAGAAGGACTCCATCGAGGAGAGCGAATCCTCAAGCAGTGATGGAGACTCAAGTGAGTATGCCTTACTCACTTGAAAGTTTAGGAAGTTCTTGAGGACGACAGGCAACGGTCCTCGAAGAGGAAAATAGCTGGCAGGTAAGAGTTCAAAGTTTAAATCCCAGTCAAATGACAAGTCTGGCAATGTTATTTGCTGTAATTGTAGGAAACCAGGGCATATGAAGGGAGATTGCCTTGAAATGTTGAAGAAGCAACCTAAATGGAAAAGCAAGAGCCCCAAGGCTATGATTAGCCCCTGGAGCGATGAGGAGGAAGAGGAAGGAGATGAGACTGAATCTGAAGAAGAGGAGAAAAGTGACAAAATTTGCTTGATGGCTCACGAAGACGAAGAAGAAGTGGTAACCTCTCCATTTGAAAACTTCACTATCAATGAATGGGAGGAAGCTTGTACTGAGTTACTTCATAGATTTGATGATCTCCATAGAGACAATAAACTTCTTAAAAAGAAAATAAACACCATGGTTCATGACACGAGTTTAAGCAAAAAACTGAATGCCTTGAATAGTAAATTACAAATTTGAAAGAGATAAATGAAAATCTTGAAAAGGCCTTGAATGAGATGAAGAAGAAGATGGAAGAAATTGAAAAAGAAAATAAGCTCACACTTGAAATGTATGTAGCTCTACAAGGTGTCAATGAACCACTCCAAAAAGATGAGCAAACAACTCAAAGAGAATTGGAAGACAAGAATAAAATCCTTGAAAAGATGGTTAAAGGAAAAGAGAACCTAGATGCAGTTCTTGGAATGAAAGTGAATTTTAGGAAGGAAGGACTAGGTTTTACCCCAACCGAGAAGAAGGAATTTGAGCTGGAAACAATTTCTTTTCATCATGAATCAAGCACAAAGAAATTCGCTCCCTTGATCAACCTGGAAAATATGGACAAAAACACTAAAAAAAGAAGCACATCAAACTAGCAAAACAAAATGAAAATAATAAGAATTTAGGGTAGAGAGAGAAAGGAAGGACTAGGTCAGGCTAGGTTAGGAAAGCCAAGTCAACCTAAGAACCCAGCCAAGTCAAGTTCGGGTCATCCCAGAAGCTCTTACAGAACTGGCTTCAAACAGCCAAGTCGACCTAGACAGGCCCCCAAGTCAACCCAAGGCTTTCACAGAGCCAGTCAATCTAGGTATCAAGAGTCAAGTCAACTTGATAGGTTGGGCAAGTTGACCTAGACATCTCCCAATAGGCATTATAGACAGCAGGGTAACTAGGCTAGTCGACCTAAGCATTGGGCTAAGTCGACTTGGGCTCCTTCCAGAAACAGTTACGGAGGAAGCCAACCATGGTCAAGTCGACCTGAGCAAGTTCTCAAGTCGACTTACAGGTCTAGCAATATGCCCTCTCATGCCTATATCTATAGAAATGGTAATCCTAGGTCTCAAGGGTGGTTTGACCAAAGTCAACCCAATTGGTCCATCTTCTCTCACATGCCCTACACACATTATAAAAGCTTTGCTTCATTTAAAAAACCTTCATGTGGTGCATGTGGGAAATATGGGCATGAGAATTCACAATGCATGAACAACACCAAGCCAACTCATGTTCAACAAGTGTGGCTTCTCAAGAATGTTTTATCTTATCTGACTGAAATGAGTGGACCTAATCTTATTTGGGTTCCTAAAACTCTGGTATGATTTTTATCATGCAAGAGTGGTTGATCGTCGGCGAACTCAGGTACAGCAGGTCTAAAGACTGCACGTTGCAGTGACGTTCGATGTCGTCGGGTTCTTCGCCGATACGAATGAACTCATAACCAAGGTCTTCCCGATCATCGAGTTCGGTCATGAGAGCATGCCAGGCTTGGACGTCAGGATAACTCTCGTACCATTTCCAGCTGTCACCGTAGAGGTCTAGGACATGAATAACGGCGGTCTTGGGCAACGAGTGACCGTCGGCTGGACGTAAAATAATGCGTGCAATAGTGTACCGGGTAAGGCTGTCCTTGAATTGCAGCAGTGCCGTTGAGTTAGAGATTAGACTGTGCTCGGTGATAAAGGCATCGAGATCGTCCTTTTCACCGTAAATGAGGCAACGGACTTCGCTTCGATAGCCCATGTGATAGCTCCATTCGGTTGGGGTTCAGTAAATGTAGAGAAGCGCTTGGAATAAATCTGCGTCCTCCTTGTCTTAGGGGCATGGATTCCTTACCTCTTGTTCTACTTTTCTCTTGAATTTCGTGCCGATTAGTGCACATTTGAGCGGGTTTCCAATTTTTGAGGAATTAAGGCATGTTTTGGGGTGTGCGATGGAATCATCGTTCCAGGCGATGTTTCTCATGTTAAATGGTAGAAAATGAATCCCTGTTTTGTCGGGATTCGATTCCCGCCAGTTTGGCTATAATTGGTCATGATTTGGGGCCGGTAGGAGGCCGGTTACCCTCGTGAGTCATTTTGGGTGGAATTGTGGAAATCGCCCGTTTGATAGCTATTTTATGATTTTCTGGATCCCTTCCAGCTTGTGGAAGGTTGATATCTCCCCATCATTTGGGAACGATTAGGGCATTGAAAGACTAAGTTTAGTAGGTTTTTATGATTTTCACACCGTGACGAGAACACGCCCATAGTATAAGTCGCGTTACCAGTTGAACACGCAACAATTAGGCATCGTGTCTCGTGTAGGAGATGAACAGTTGGGCGGTTAGGAACACGACCCATGTGATGGGCGTGATCCTATGTTAACGTGACCCAGGCGGAGTCCGCGACTATGCTTTATCACGCCCGAGGTTCTGGCTACATTTTTTAACATGACCTTGGTAAGCACCGCATCAGAGTGTGATCGCGACCCAGGTGCTGGGCACATTCTGATGACATCGTGACCCTCTATAGGGGCACGTTAATCATCGCGATGCTAGGTATATGCGCGTTAATGCTTTTCATTTTCCATGTCTTATTCAAGTTGTCTCGGGCTTCGGTGAACCCAGGATTCAATGCCTTGTTGGCCTTTGGCTCAGTGGATGCCTTGGGTGTCCCGTGAGACTCATATGTCTGTCAAGGGATCCCGGAAGGGCTGCTTTATCTCGAGCAGTGTCTAGTGTTTCGTTCGAGTTGGTTTGGCTTCCGGTTGGCTTGGCTTTGACCCCTTGGTTAGCCCATTGTCCGTGGATGTCGTGGACGTCCTATGAGGGCTGTGATCATGTTATTGGGTGTCCCAAAGTGCCATTGTACCGAGTAGTGTTTTGTGCATTTCGAGAGTCATTATGGTTTCGGGTCAACCCGGTTGTGACCTAGTGGTTGACACGTGACCTTGTGAGTGTCTCAGTTATCCTGTGAGAATCGAGACTCTGGTTTTGGAATGCTTGGAGGTATCATCTTACCTTGGTTTACATGCCTATGTGGTTCGAGGGTTTTAGAGATCCCTCGTGTTCCGTGTTTATGTGTTTATAGAATCGAGAGTCCTATGTGCAGCCTAGGGGCTGAGGACTTGTGTTTTATCGTGATTTGGCTTAGGGACTAGGCTGATTAATGATATATTGCCGTGATGTGTGACGATCTTGACCCAAGTCGTGTGACTCAAGGATCATTGTGTGTAGGCCTAGCTGTCTGTCCTGAGTCTAGCAACAGTTCTGTGTGCTACTTTGTGCTTCATAGTACGTGCGACAGGTGCATGCTTAGCCTATCTATATTTTGATGTTTTTACTTTGAGTCTCTATGTCTAGTGTGCCTCCACTAGTCATAGCTTGATGACACTTCGGGTGTCGGCCCACCTGGGAGTGGTGGTGGGGCAGTTGCCAGTAGAGATGGTTCGTAGGCTAGTTGCCGTGGGCCTCTTTGTCTAGCCGTTAGAGTCCAACGGGTGGGGAAAACCAGCTAGAGGCCTGGCTCAAGACACTGGGCTTGTGTGTGCACACGTGGTCAGGGGCGTTGGACGAGCACCGACGAACGTGACCCTGACAAGTCACTCGTTACTATTGTTCCTTGGTTACTTGTTCAGCGTCTTAGTTACCACGTTCGAGACGAGTGGGAGACGCTTGAGGCACAATATAAGACGTCAGTGGATGCATCTAGCTTTTCTTCTAGTGAGGAGGTGCTTCCGTCACATGACACATGACTTGTGATTTTCTTGACTAGTTTCTGTCATGGTTGACCTGACTTGGCGGGTAGTCTGTGTTTGGCTTCACCCGTGGTCAGTGTAGTGTACAGAATGGTGAGATTGTGTATGAGTTAGTGCTTTAGACTGGGTGGTCTTGTGTCAGACTTTGGTCTTTGAGGACAAACCTACACGTCTGTGTATCGGTTAGTGATTCCTGACTATGTGTCTGGGGATCCGTGTTCTTACCGATTAGGAGTAGTTTAGAGAGCCGAGTTTCGATCGGCTGCCGTGTTTCTATCCAGTAAGGCTTTTCCTCTTTACTTTTGCTGTTGTTACTCCTACTCCTACTGTTACTCTTGTTGTTGTTACTGTTGTTACCGCTTTGGTTTATGGTGGGGATCTACAGGACCCCTACTGAGCCAGTGACACGAGGCTTACACCTGACTTTTCAGGTGTGACTGCTCTTCTTCCTCATGGTCTGGAGGTGCGGTGCGTGATTCTTAGTGTCAGTTTTACCAGTGTCAGGCTTCCCTCGACTTGAGGGTACGTTTCCGTTTCTGTTAGACTATACTTATCTTTAGTTGGATTGGACTCTAAGATTGGCCGATACACTATTAAAAAAAGAAAAAAATAATAATAAATAAAAAGAAGAAGAAGAGAACAAAAATGGAGAAAAGAATAGATATGACAGGAAGAAGGGGAGGAGGTGCGAGCATCGAGTTGTTCCTCCCTGGCCTGTGCCCCTGGCTAGGTCAATCACTCACCCTACTTTGCCGATGGCAATCCACATCAGCTGAGCTCTCTAAAAATCCATACTAAGCCCAGTCCTCCTGGGACACTCTGCCCAAGTCGATCTGAGCCTGTTGGCCCAAGCGGCAAATGACTTCCCCCCCAGTGCACAATGTTATAAGGGTTTTAAGAACTCCAGCCTTGTCCCACTGGGTCACTACATCATCACCAGTTTGGACCTTACATCTAGATTGATGCTTAAACCATTTCCTTTGCATTCGCATTATCCCCGCAGCAACGAATACACACTTTTATCGGCAAAAGGCTTCATCCCCCATTCAACTTATACACATCATCACTAGTTTGGACCTTACACCCAAATTGACACATAAATCTCTTTCTTTGCGTTGGCGTTATTCCCACATCAACGAATACGTACTTTTATCGGAAAAGGCTTCGTGCCCCAGCCGACTTATATACATCACCGCCAGTTTGGACCTTACGTCCAAATTGAGGCATAAACCTCTTCCTTTGCGTTGACGTTATCCCCGTGTCAATGAATACGCATCTTTATCGGCAAAAGGCTTCATGCCCCAAGCCGACTTATATACATCATCACCGGTTTGGACCTTACATCCAGATTGATGCTTAAACCATTTTCTTTACATTGGCGTTATCCCCGTGTCAACGAATATGCATTTTATTGGCAAAAGGCTTCGTGCCCTAGTATACTTATATACATCATCGCTAGTTTGGACCTTATGTCCAAATTGACGCATAAACCTCTTCCTTTGTGTTGACGTTATCCCTGTGTCAACGATGGCACATTTTTATCGACAAAAGGCTTTGTACCCCAAGCCGACTTATATACATCATCACCGGTTTGGACCATAGGTCTAGATTGATGCTTAAACCATTTCCTTTCCATTGGTGTTATCCCTACGTCAATGAATACCCACTTTTATCGGCAAAAGGCTTCGTGCCCCAACCGACTTAGATACATCATATCCAGTTTGGACCTTATGTCCAAATTGATGCATAAACCTTTTACTTTGCATTGACGTTATCCCCACGTCAACAACTATGCATTTTTATTTGCAAAAAGCCTTGTACTCTAGCCGACTTATATACATCACTGCCAGTTTGGACCATATGCCCAAATTGACGCATAACCCTTTTTCTTTGCATTGACGTTACCCCCATGTCAACGAATACATAGTTTTATTTGTGAAAGGTTTCACGCCCTAGCCGACTCATATACATTATCACCGGTTAGACCTTACATCCAGACTGGTGCTTCAACCTCCTTCTATGCATTGATGTTATCCCCGTGTCAATGAATATGCACTTTTATCGACAAAAGGCTTCTTGCCCCAAGCTAACTCATATACACCATCATAGGTGTGGACCTTACGTCTAGACTGGTGCTTAAACCTTTTTCTTTGTGTTGACATTACCCTACGTCAATGAATACACACTTCTATTGACAAAAGGCGTCGTGCCCTAGCCGACTCATATACATCATTACTAGTGTGGACCTTACATTCGGACTGGTGCTTAAACCTTTTCTTTGTGTTGATGTTGCCCCACTTCAATGAATGCACATTTTATAGGCAAAAGGCTTCATGCCCTAGCCGACTCATATACATCATCACTGGTGTGGACCTTACATTTGGACTAGTGCTTAAACCTTTTTTCGTTACGTTGACGTTATTTCCATGCCAACGAATACGCATGTTTTTGTGGCAAAAGGCTCCACGCCCTAGCCGACCCCTCTACACCATCGTCAACCGTATGTATGAATTGATGCATAAACCCTTTTCTTTACATTGATGTTATCCTTGCATCAACAAATACACGCACTCGTTGGTGAAAGGCCTTGTGCCCTAGTCAATCTATACACATTATCGCCAGTTTAGATCTTACATCTGAATTGGCGCATAAACCCCTTTCTTTGCATGAACATTCCCCCCACGCTAATGAATACATTATCAAAAGCACATCCGTGCGCTAAATCATAAGCAGCTTGGACTCGAAAGCCATATTTCAGTCCATGAACAAAACTTAAATCAGTCATGTTTGTTTCAAGAAAAAAATGGGGCTTAAAATAGAGGTTCATCGCCAGACTTGTTCAAACATCTCGAACAAGGGCAAAAATGACTATAACACGATTATGGCGAAAACCCAAAAGGGCACTGCAGGTAAAATAGGGTACCCTGTCACGTGAAAACCCAAAAGGGTGTGTGGGCAAGAGCAAGAAGGGGCTGGATCCAGCGAAAACCTGAAAGAGCACTTGGGTCTATAATGTGGTAATACAAAATTTTCATTTTCTTGAAACCTATGTTCTCTACCCATCCTCGTAGGTGAACTGTACGCTCTTTTTAAGTTTAATTTCCTCTCTGGCAGAGATAAGCTCATCTTGATTCTGAGGATCAGAGAGATAATTTACTAACTCATCTTCAGTAGTGGCCACTCTAACTTCTCCACGATAAATGGCATTCTTGTACTTACGATAGATATTATATGTTATACCTTGTTTAACAAGATCTCTTATCTGAAGATTCTCACTATCCATTTCTGCATAAGTGTTGAACAAATCAATCTGATGAGATTTAGAGGGCTTAACAGAATCATTAATGTAGTCTGTAAGTTTTACATATACACTTTCATCTGAGGCATCATCCGTCACATTAATTCCTAATTGACGAGCAACCATCTTACGGGTTGTGGGGGTCAATCCCTCTAAAGAGACAAGGCACTTAGTAATACGAGATTTAGCTTTATAAGCTACTGCTGTCTCTACATCAAAATCATTTACATAAAAATTGCATCTGGAATGTTTCCCTGACAATACGGCAGTTCCTGACGGAGCTATAGAGGGGTGAACACGTAAATATGCGTACACTATAAGCTGTTGTGGAACAGAGAAATCAAAGATATTATCTCCATCTCGCATAGTAGCTGTTGGAGCTACATCATCTGAACCCCATTTAGCGTACATTTTAGTGTAGAAATCTGAACGAGGTCCTAAATCAATATTACCATAAGCTCTCTTTGCCATCTCATATAATCCTCGCACCTTAGCTCTTTCCTGTTCCTGAGCTTCAGGAGGCATTTGAGAAATATAGATAGCGTTTTCATCTAATCCTGTACGGAAACTTCCATCAATCTCCTTATAAGGAGTAAGGATGTAGTTTGTGTTAGGAAGACGATTAAAGCCAGCAGATTGCAGGGCAGATCTCATAGAATCCATTCGCCCATTAGCACTAGGTTGCCGTTTTACAGCAGAAATTTTCCCAATTTTCATGTAGTATGTATTTTGCCCTTCCGGGTCTTTAGCTATGCTGGAGGAATCGAACCTCTTTAGTACCATTTACCAGCACAGTCAATAAGTTTGAGGGGGCTTCCCGTAGGAAGGAGGACCAGGTTGCCCCCTCGGAAAGGATTCCTAGAAATAAGGAATCTGTTCAATCATCACACAACGTGATAAATCTTCCATGAACACATCAGCATTGTCCTCCATCCAGATTTGATAACCTGGGAACATAGAAGCTGAGCTCATGCCTTTAGAGTTATTGTGTCCTAAGTGATGCTGACGGCCATCAATATAACCCCAGCTCATGTTAGGAGCACCTTTTTTACGTACTTCACGGATATTACTCATTCCAACCGTAGCATTTGAGATATCAAAAGCTAAGAATACAGGTAGAGAGTATTTATCAGTACCGAATTCAGTATTCATCTGAGGGAGATCAAGCTCCATCAAGTGAGAAACTTCAATACGACCAGTTTCCATTGTGTAGGCTTCACCGAAACCATAGTTCACCATCATATTCTGACCAGAACCTTCAATAAAGCGGCTATCTGCGATAATTGTGATACCTGAAGCTAACAAATCTTCTTTATTAGCCTGACGGAATAACCGGATACCAGCTTCGTTGGTGTATAATTTAACCCTACGTTGAGACATTGGAACCCTACGATAAAACAATGATCCAAACAGGTCACGAAGCATATTGATGCTAAAGTCACCTTTATTGATTGGCATGTAGTTACCATAGTTACGCATCTGGGACAAAATCCCTTCAGTGATCTTTTTGTTTTCTTGACGGTGAGCTAAAGCCTGCATTTCACCACCTGCGCCGAAGAGAATCCGGTTCTTACGAATCTTCAACATTTCCAGCTTCATAGCTCTTTCAATGAAAGGTTCCCAACGAGATCCAGTGGGAACAATCTTACCTTGCTCATTCATCCGATATTGGTCATAAACCACTATATCCAATGGACGACCCTTACTATCTACACCAGCAACCTGATCAGCCCATTTAGTGATAGTGTGAGTCACACCATATCCAGCAGAAAGACTCTGATACATTTCAATATAATCACCTAATTTATTCAAACCAGATAATTCCTGATCAAATTCGCCCACAGCATTGTCTTTCTTGTCGTATTGAGTACCAATAACAAGAGTACGCTGATCAGCGGTAGTGGATGCATCTACGTGCAATCCTGTAAGAACCACAGAATACAGATAACCACCATTATAAGGTTCTGGACCTTTAACAACTGCCAAGCTGTCACCATGCTGCATGTTAGCAGAGATAATATCGTTTACCTGGAAATAGTTATTATCAAAAACCAATTCAAAAGGTTGACCATCTACACCTAAATTAGAATTAGAAGTAGTGGAAGCTGGTTTTTCAATAAGCTTAGTAAAAGCATAAGGCTTACGTACCTTCCACTTCCAAGTGTCAGAATCCACATAGAATGGGGTGGATTTATTCACCATATCCAAAAAGTCATTACTCTCTAAGGAAGTCTGAGTATAAATGTCAATAATTCCCCGATCATAATCTTAACAGAATTCGTCAGCTTACAGGATATCAGTACAGAACTGGAAGTATTAACTACCTAGGAATTCCTCTTTTCAAAGGGAAACTCAAAATTCCTCACTATAAGTTCTTACTTGATAAAATCAATGCAAAGCTAGCTGGTTGGCAAAGTAAATTTCTCTCACAGGCTGGAAGATTGACATTAATTAATCGGTTCTATCTTCTATCCCTTTATATACAGTTAGTGCCACTGCCATTCCACAGTTTATTCACAAGCAAATTGATAAAATCTGTGCCAATTTTCTATGGCAAGGGCTTGATACTGCACACAGAAAATATTGGGTTTCATGGGAAAGAGTATGTAAACCCTTGTCTGAAGGTGGTCTGGGTATCCGTAAACTGGGTGATATTCAGTTATGTTCTTATGTCAAGCAGCTATGGACTTCCCTGCACAGCAATTCACTATGGGCTAAATTTGTCAGGAGTAAGTACATCCAAGGGAAACATATCTCAGATTGCAAAATTCCTTTCCCTGCAGGCATTAAAGTTCGAGACTTTGAGAAAGCCAAATTGATCCTTTTAGCAGGCATGCGTAAGGTTGTTTTCAATGGTGCTAATACTAACTTTCTCAAAGACACTTGGTATAAAGACAAACCTCTGCTGGGCCATTCATCCTATCAGAATAGTTCTTGGTCTGATGATTGTTCTGTCCAATCTGTATTGACTAATCATCATCACCCGATCTAGAATGGGTTTTCTTATTATAATCTGCGAACTGATGTCTATAGGTTTATTATTCAAGATGGGGATGATATTCCAGTTTGGACTTTTACCAATTCAGGCAACTTTAGTATCAAGTCCACTTATGATTATATCAAAGGGCAGGTGATTGTTGTCCCTACTACGAAACTCTGGTATCAAAATTCCCTCCTCGCACTTCTTTATTTTTCTGGAAACTCCTCAATCATGTTGTACCCGTGGACAGCTGGATTCAAAGAAGTGGAATATGCATTGCTTCCTGGTGTGATTGTTGCTCATCTTCCCATGCTGCTGAAGACACTGACCATATCTTTATAGCCAGTGAAATTGCTGCTTATTTGTGGAATAAATTTGGTCCTTTAATTGGTAATTCTCACCTGGAAATCAATTCCATTCACTGTCGACTTTGCAGCATTCTTAATATGTCCTCTGTCCACAGTCCGTAAGGTTTTCTCTTATTGGTAGTGTCTATGAAGATTGTATGGGAAGTTTGGAAATATAGATGCCGCATCAGGTATGAAGGAGTCAGAATTATTCCTGCTCGAATTGCTGAGTACATACAGGATGACATTGCTCAAATATTGAAGTAGATTACCTTCAGAAGTGGTGTTAGCATTCCTCTCAGAAGCAGCCTTCAATCCATGGGTATGTCCATCAATCATAAAAGCCTATCTTGTATCACTGTCAGTTGGATTGCTCCCAGGACTGGGTATTCTCTTAATGTTGATGGTGCGAGTAAAGGCAATCCAGGCTTGTCCGGGGGAGGTGGATGTTTCAGAAATGTTCAAGGGAGAATGTTACTAAGCTTCTCTCATTATTATGGCCGTGGGTCAAATATGGTTGCAGAAGGAAGGGCCCTTCTTGATGGTTTAAGATTGGCCCAATTACATGGCATTCCTGTCTCCGTTATCTATACTGATTCTCTTGATTTGGTCAATTTACTACAGCATAATAGAAGCCCCCCTTGGTCTTTTCTTCCATGGTGGAGAAAGCTTCAGTATTTTTTCATATTGGAAAAGACTCCCATTGTGCATACTTATAGGGAAGCAAATCAAGTTGCAGATATTTTGGCAAACCATGCTATTTTGATGGGCTACGATAAAGTCTTTTCTTCCCTCAGGGAGCCGCCCCTTATGGCTAGAGGCTACATCACGGCAGATGCCTCCCACATTCCTAATATTCGTACCCGGCGCATATAGTTCCTTTTTCCTTTCAATTCATTCAAGTTGTACAGTCTTACCTTCCTTGTAATTCAAGGGCATGGCCCTCATACCATTGTACTTACTCATCCCTTATGCAATAAAAAATACTTCTAGTGGCATGAAAGGTGGAGTGAGAACATTCCTTTCCTCTGGAAAGTGGTCCACTCTCCCTTTCTCCCATTAGTTATTTTAACCACAAAAAAAATGTCATTGGTAACCTGAATGAACCCCCTAGGACTAGAGGTTTCTTTAGAGCTCAAAATAAACTAAATAATTATGCATTGGTTTCTCATGTAGAGCCCAAGTCCATTGACAATGCTCTGAAAGATGTGCATTGGATCAATGCCATGCACGAGGAGCTTAATCAGTTTGACCGGAATAAGGTGCGTCACCTAGTCCCACCTCCTGATCACGGGACTATCATTGGGACCAAATGGGTTTTTAGGAGCAAAATTGATGAGCTAGGAAATGTAGTGAAAAATAAAGCCAGACTTGTGGCTTAGGGGTATAGCTAGAAATTTAGAATTGACTTTGAAGAGTCATTTGCCCCTGTAGCCAGATCAGTGAAGGGACCCTTTCTAGAAATGAAGACGGTCAGAAACCAACCATTTTTGGGACATAAACAACCCAAAGGAGACTATTAACCTGAGAGAATGCACACTTTTTCTTGATGCATGATTTATGAAATGTATGACTAATGCAAATTGTTTGCATGCATGGAAAGCGCAAGACCCGGATCTCCTGGCTCAAGGTTTGGGAAGTGTACCTTCCACTGCCAGACTTCCAGCGACAGTGCCTGGCAACCATGGGGTTCGGCGAGTTCCTCACCATGGAGGTCACGCGGCTCGACATCGCCCTCCTCTACGCCCTATAGGACATGTGGGATCTGGTGAGCCACATGTTCCTCTTCCCATGAGGCCACATGGTCCCGACGCTGGAGGATGTCATGTGCATCACCAGCCTGCACATGCACGGGGCGGTAGTCAGTGGGAGGACCCTCCCCGACTACCGAGAGCTGGCCCAGAGACTGCTGGGCCTGGAGCTGCTACGGTCGGAGTGATAGTCGACGACCCTGTAGTGGGTGAAGCTGCAGGAGAGCCTCAGTCTAAGGGGAGCGGGGATCGCGACAGGGGAGCTGCCGGAGCAGCACCTGTGCTAGCTCGTGGACTGGGTATGACTGAGAGTCGCAGCTACAGTGAGACCAGAGGCGGACGTGGTACTGAGGTGGTTCTTGATGCTGCTCTTCTAGACGCTTCTCTTTGCCACCCAAGCGGACATGGCCAGCTGCCACCTACTGCGACTTCTGGAGGACGTCGACCGCGTTGGAGACTACGCATGGGGAGCAGCTGTCCTTGCCTTCCTGTTTGACACACTGAGCACCACCAGCCGGCAGATGATGCTCAGTGGCTTCTCGCCCCTGCTCCAGGTACGACTCGTTTCCTAAATGATTATGCAATTGCTATATGAATTCTATAAATGCTGTATGCTGACACTTGTTGTAATGCAATGCATGTTTGGGCCTATGTACACCTCCCCGGGCTCGGGAGAGGAGAGGAGACCTATCTGGAGCGATTGCCCATCATGAGATAGTGGAAGGCACCTTGGGAGGTTGGATCCCTGCGACGCCAGGTCTATCTGATCCAGGATGACCTCGACACCCTGCCCTACGCCTCGGTAAGGTCCTGAACATAAACTTTGTGTTAATGCAACTATATGCTCTTTATGCTGATGCACTTTGCCTATTTGACAGGTCCGGTGGACGCCCTACCAGGGTGAGGGGCACGAGGGCCAGCCATGGGTGGTAGCGGCTCTGGCCTACGCGGGGAGGGACATCTGGCTCCACTACATGAATGTGGTGGAGCTCCTCTACTACCGACTCGTGATGAGGACCATCGGGGTCCACCAGGCTGTGGTCAACTTCCCGGCACCCGAGAAGCCAGAGGAGCACGTCAGACGACACGCACGGGGACTAGCGATAGAGATGGACTGGACCGTCCGAGCAGCGGGGTAGGTCTAGGACTGGACATCTCTCGGGCGAGTGGTATCCGCCTGAGCAGAGAGCGAGGAGGCCTATCTGACGGCCTACGCGTGATGCTACGGAGACCAGGACTTCCATGGTGCTCGACAACCGATACGACTCTGACCTCATACTTTCTATTATGCTTTATGACCATGATGCACTGACATTTGACTTCTACCAGCAACTCGAACCCCAGGGGCTGATTGCGGAGCTTCAGGGTCTTCTCCACTCCTCGGTCCAGTAAAGGGATGACCTCTGGCAGGCATTGGACCTCCTGGTGAGTTTCACTGAACTCTAAATTCAATTGTGCATTTGCTTATGATGTTAACTAACCTAGAGTTCTAAATGCAGCGAGCTGAGGGGACCCAACATCAGGGGGCTAACGCACCGGCTTCCTCCTCCCAGCCTCCCGCGAACCGTGCTGAGTGAGATGCGAAGTTCGCGAGGATGGTGGCGCGGGCCGAGGAGGCCGAGGCTGCACTCGCCGAGAGTGTAAGTAAATAATTGCACTTTCCCAGTTGATTATGATTATGAAATGCAACTAACTGACCATGATGCATGCATATGCAGACGATCGAGCTGACAACGGCCCTGGGTGAGGTCACTCGCCTGAGAGGAGAGCTAGAGCGCAGCCTCCGATGGACGCAGTGGAGACGGCGCTCCTTCGCACGGAGCTGGAGCAACTCCGGGCTGGGGCCACAGAGACAGAGCGTATCCGGGCTGAGTGGGACCAGTCCCGACTCCAGGTGGCAAAGCTGGAGGGGATTGTGGATGGGATGAGCCGGAGATCCAAGCGCAACGGAGCTTCAAGTGGCATGCACGGCTCCTACCGGGGATACTTCACGAGCTCCTCCGGACGCCGAAGGACCGAGGAGGAGGAGCGGGGCCAACGGCACCGGGAGGAGTCGAGCTCTGCGATGGCCCCGCCATTGAAGAGACACGAGGGGACGGGCGATAGCGGAGGCCCAGAGGGATAGGCCTGATGTACCTCTTAACTCAGGTACATATGAATGCTATGATACGATAGTGATATGACAAAGACCGCTCGATGAACTGAACGGCCACACTCTGACCACTCAATTGCAATGCACCGTTGGAGATTAAACGGGTAAATTGAGACCGTCTAGATCCCGAATGGTCCATCGATAGACCGTTCAATGCCTGGGGGCTTCAAAAAACTAAAACCTTTCATCTCCCTCCCTCTCCACCGTAACCGACGGCAGGAGGGAAGGAAAATGCCCCCTTCTCCATCTCTCCCCCGCACTCACCCTCTCAATCTCACTCTCTCAATCTCCCCCCCTCCCCACTCGTCTATGTGCACTAAGCACCAAGCCCTAAAACACCCAACACGACGGATGGCCAGCGAGGAGGATCGCATGCCACCGGCGGCGGCCACCACGGAGGAAACTGGAGCACCACCGACGCCAGCACTGCTAGTGGAGGAGGCCCCACAGCCCGCGACCGAGGGCGAAATGGGCGTGGTGGCCAGTGACGCTGTCAAGGAGCAACAAACGCCATCGGAGGAGGCGGTGCCAGCGATGGAGAAGTCGGCCAAGAGGCTATACATTCCTCTTCCCGTGGGGCCACATGGTCCCCACGCTAGAGGACGTAGCTCGGATCACTGGCCTATGCGTGCATGGGTCCCCAGTCAGCGGGAGGACTTACCCCGACTATCGGGTGATGGCCCAGGAGCTACTAGGGTTGGAGCTGCTACACCCAGAGTGGCAGTCGACGACAATAACCAAAGCGGCACTCCAGGAATGCCTCGGGATGAGGTGAGTAGGGATCACGATCGGGGAGCTGCCTGAGCATCACCTCCAGAGGCTCATGGATCGAGCCAGACCGAGAGTTGCAGCGGAGCCAGGAGCAGAGGTAGACAGGGTGTTGAGGAGATTCCTAAGTCTCTTCTTTAGATGGCTACTATTTGCGACGAGAGCAGATGTCATCAACTGTCGCTTCCTATCACTGCTAGAGGACTTAGCACACGTTGGGGACTATGCATAGGGAGTAGCGACCCTCACCTTCCTGTTTGACATGTTGAGCTCCAACAGCTGGTGTACGATGCTCGGGGGCTTCTCCCCTCTACTCCAGGCACGACTCTACCCCTAAACTAGTTATGCAATTTCTATATGCTTTCTATATGCGTTATATGCTGATGTTTGGTGAAATGCGATGCAGGTGTGGGCCTATGTGAGACGGCGCGGGCGGGGGAGAGGCGAGGAGACCAACCCCGACTTGCTACCGATCGCAAGGAGGTGGACCGCACCTCGAGAGACTGGAGGCCTCCAGAGACAGGTCCGCAGGATCCAGGACGACGTGGACACCTTACCGTACACCTCGATGAGACTCTAAACTCAGACTCTTTAATTAAATGCAATCTATATGCTTATGATGCTGATGTGACTTTCCTATTTTGACAGGTTCAGTGGACACCCTATGTAGATGAGGGGCACGAGGGCCAGCCCTGGGTAGTGGGGGCCCTCACCTTCTCGGGGCGCGATGTGTGACTTCACTGCATAAATATAGTGGAGCCACTCCACTTCAGGCTGGTGACGAGGATAATCTGCGTCCACCAGCCCGTAGTAGAGTTCCCAACGCCGGAGAAGCCGGGGGAGCATGTTGGGCGACACCCACGGGGCCTGGCGACTATCCTAGACTGGACAGCATGACCTGCGGAGTAGATCACGGACTGGGCAGCACTCGGGCGGGTCGTGTCTGCCCGAGCGGAGAGCGACGCGGCGTACTACGCAGAGTATGCCCAGCACTATGGGGACTAGGTGTTTCGGGATGCCTGCCGACCGGTACAACTTTTAACCCTTGCATTCTTTAACCATGCTCATGCTTTCTATATGATTGTGCACTGACTCTTGGACTTCCTAAATGCAGAATGACCTATAGGGCAGGATCGCGGAGCTGTAGGGGCTCCTACACTCGACCATCCGGGAGCGGGATGAGGCCCGATAGGCGCTGGCCTTACTAGTGAGTTTCCTTAACCCTTAAACTTAATTATGCATTTGATTATGTTTATGCTTATGAAATGACTGACCCTGGAGTTTCTAAATGCAGTGAGCCGAGGGGACTCAGCGACAGGGGACCGACGCTCCTTCTTCCTCCTCTCAGACCCCTACCGACCGAGCGGAGCGGGAGGTGGAGTTCAGGTAGATGGTGGCCTGGGCCGAGGTAGCCGAGGTGACACTCTCTGAGAGGGTACATCCGCTACACTTTCCTTGCTAATTATGTTTATATGAAATGTAATCAACTAATAATGATGCATGTATGCAGGCGACCGAGTTGACAGCTGCCCAAGAGGAGCTCATAGCGATGCGGGATGAGGCTACCCGTCTCCGAGAGGAGATGGCACAGAGCTGACCAGCGGATGTAGTGGAGGTGGCACTCCCACGGGCGGAGTTGGAGCGACTCCAGGCCGGGGCTGGAGAGGCAGAGCAATACCAGTCCGAGGCAGAGCGAGCTCGGCTTCAGGTGGTGAAGTTGGAGGGGGCAGTGGAGGGCTTCAGAGAGATGAGTCGGGAGTCAGATTCATTTTTAGCTTGTATTCCCTAGCTCTCTGTAGTACCTTAGCCAGAATAGCGGGGTATTCCTCCTTAGTTCTAGACTTCACCAGGATGTCATCCACATAAACTTCCATATAGACATGCATCATATCGTGAAATATGGTCATCATTGCCCTTTGATAGGTGGCACCTGCGTTCTTCAGACTTAACGACATCACCACGTAACACTACGTGCCCCAGGGCGTAGTGAAGGAGATTTTCTTTTGATCTTTGGGAGCGAGACAGATTTGATTGTATACTGAGTAACCGTCCATAAATGATAAGGCTTCATACCAGGCGGTATTGTCCACCAAAACTTCTTTGTGGGACAGCAGGAAGTCATCCTTGGGACATACTTTGTTTAGATCCCTGAAATCGATACAAATGCGTACCTTTTCATCCTTCTTGATGACAGGGACGATATTTGCCACCCACTGGGGATATAAGACAACTCTAATGAACCTGGTCTTATGCAATTTATGCACTTGTTCCTTCATTCTTAAGGCCATGTGGGGGTGAAATCTTCTTAGTTTTTGTTTAACGGGCATTGCCCCTGGTTTAAGCACTAGTCGGTGTTCCACCAAGGAGGGGTCAAGACCTGGCATGTCCTCGTAAGATCAGGCGAAAGATTCACCATACTCCCTTAGGACCTTGATTAAATCAGCTTCGACTTCTGGAGGGAGATTGGCGGCAATAATAATGGGTCTGGGATCCTCGTTAGTTCCTAGATTTACTTCCTTTGTAGGTTCATCCACTGCCGATAATGGGTTATCAAACCTCTTCAGACCTTGCGCATATAGGTTGACAGTGTCATCTACGTCGCTATCCTCATACTCGACCGGGTCCTTTTCATCCATGACTTCATAGACTCCTAATCCATCATCGCTCTACACCCCGTCTTGTTCTTCATCGTCTTCTATCATGATTGTTGTAGCTACGGATTCCGGGCATTTCGGAAGAGCACGACATCACTGAGCTAGGTCTTGGAAGAACCTATCAGGAATTGATTTAGAATGACGTGCCAGTGGGTGTGGCTTAGGCAAGGGTGGGTTGGACGACTTAGAACAAAATCCTACTTCTCTAGACCTAGACTCTACTTCTCTAGACTCGATGGACCCTACATCTAACCTAGGAGAGAGCAAACCTATTGGAAGGGAAGCAGGGCCCTCATGCCCCTGGGAGGAGGATGGATAGAAGATAGTATAATCTTCCTCTGAAATCTCCGTTTCAAATTTGACATTTTTTTTGGAGATCAGTGGAGCCCATGCAGCAAGATGGAGAGGGGGGGGGAGGAAGTGCGAGGGGATAGATTGATGGACAGAAGATGTCGAGGAAAGGATCAGAGGAGGAGAAGAAAGGAGTAGGGAGATCAATCGGTGGGCAACGCCCACATGGACAATTCACGATCAAGAATTTCATTGGCATCTCGAGCCGAAATGGAAGTTGTTGGAGTAGCGGATCAATCATAATAGGAGGTGAACAGGGGACAAAGTCCAACATCTGAAAGAGTTTGCGTAAGTGGGTAGGAGACAAAGTAATGGTAATGGGTGAGCTCGCCCTTTCCCGCATACGGTATGCTGGTTTCTTCGGCTTCCATTGCACAAGCCGTACCTTCTGATTCTTCTGGCAGTAATGTAGTTCATGAAATAACCTAGCAAAAGATTGGCTGAAATCAAGCAAATCATCAATGGGCCCCTTTGGTAGTAGAGGCGGGTTGGCTACTGTGCAAGCTATATTCTTCTCGGGCTGTCGTGTCGGTGTTTTCAATGTACCCAGTTGGAGAGGGCCTTTTACAAAATGCTGGCGGTAATCCCAGGTGAGTGGTCCTGAGTCACCCAAAACTGACAATGTGGATTCTCGGTAGCTGAGACCCCTTATACTCATTTTCTTTCCTTTGTGGGCTGGTTTGGTCCGCCCCTGGAGTTGTGCACCAAGGCCAGTCCCCGGTTGGTAGCCCAGTTTCAATATAATAGACCATCCTTCAGATTCTCTGATCTTGGGCTTTTCCTTGATATTGATTGGTGCAGTGACGGGCTTGCATGGCGCATAAGCCCAAGGAAAGTCCAAATCTAACACTGAGATAACTAGCCGATTACTGGGCCACAGAGTTGGCAGAATCTTCTCCGAGATAGCTTTGATTGACTGGACCGTGGATATACTTTTCACCTTAACCACCCTCACTTGAAAAGGGAATTTGAGGCACTGATGAGTAGTGGATGGTACGACGCTGAGATTATCAATCCACGGACGACCCAAAATAGCTTTGAACATAGGGTCAATGTCTAGTACATAGAATTCCATGGGCATGGTGAGAGGCCCGAGCTCAGCCCAAATGGTTACTACCCGATGGCTTGCTCTTCTTGAATTATCATATACTGCTACAGTAGTCAGGGTTGGCCGTAATAGTTCTTCTGATAAGTTGCAAGCCCTAAGAGTGCTGAGCGGGTAGACATTAATAGATGCCCCTGTATCAACTGGTCAGAAGACTTAAAAACCAAGGGTTCGAGTAGCAACTACAGGAGAACGGTCTTGAGTCAGCGGCAACAGCCACACGGCAACCAAGGGCGGGTGTGTGTGAGAGTGGGACGACGACAAGCGCGGAGGGTTGGCATCCGACGACTAGGGTTATATGGCGGCTAGGGAAGTGGGGCTGATCTGACGGCTGGGGAAATGGGCCTTGTTGTGCCCCTGTGTTTTGATGATGTCAATACTATAACTCATCAACTCTTGAGGATCATGTCCTTGAATTCTGAGTTTCATATGTTTGGATTCTTGAGATTCATATGGGTCTGATGCCCCAAATATTTCTCTCAATGTTAATCCATGATTATCTTCATGAGTTTTGTGAAGACAGTATTAGTTTGTCATAAAGGATTGGCTAAGAGTGTAAAAATCAAGCCAGCAGTTCAAATTGTAATGAAATCAGTCTATCGGGTCACCAAGAAGAGCCCTATAGCTAAGGGTGACAAATAGAGGAGTACCGGTGACAAATAGCATCGTATCTGTGACAAATGGATGTGCATCGATGAAAAATAGATTGCAGCATTGAAAGGATGAAAAGCACAGAAGAAAAGTCAGCTCAAGAAGCAACACGAGTCGACTCCAGAAGCACGCCAGAAGCCTTGGCCAGCCTTTGAAGACTAAGGGTGAAAAATAGAGTGACAAGGGTGACAAATAGATTACTAGTGGTGACAAATAGGTGGATAGTGGTGACAAATGGATTGGTATGAAGAGAAGGTTGAGAAGCTGAAGGACGAGAGGAAGTTGGACTCCGTTGAACTGAAAGTTGACCAAAGTGAAATCTAGCTCAATCAAGGATGACTTCTATCAGAGTCAACAATAGTCAAAATGTCGCAGCAAGATTAAACGTCAAGCTGAACAAGTCAAGATAAACTCTATCAAAGTCAACATGTCAAAGTCAAACTTTTTGCTAGCTTCAAAGGTTCAGTCAAAGCACAACTTCCTATTGACCCAAGACATGAAGACTCCAGTCAAAGGTCAATGGTTAACATTATTCAGCTATAGTGATCCAAGTCGAAGTCAAGTATCTAATGAAAAGAAGAAGCTAAGTGTGACAAATACAAGGTTATGGGTGACAAATAGATATTGACGACAGTTAGGCAAAAGAGGAAATGAAGAATAGCGACTGCTCATGCTGCCTAAGGGTGTTTAATGAAGAATCGAAGAAGAACAAAGTTAAGGATGACAATTACCTATGCAAGGGTGACAAATGACTTGGTAAGGGTGAAAAATACCTTACTAATGGTGACAAATGGATTGTGAAGAAGGGCGATTGCTTTGGAAGCTTAGGGAGACAAATAGCTTCATAAGGGTGACAAATAGCTATGTAAGGGTGAAAAATACATGGTTAAGGCTGACAAATAGGCTGCTATGGGTGTAAAATGTTAATTAAGGGTGACAAAGGATTTTGTTCGTGGAAGACACGTGAAAGGTCACGCTAATCGTGTGTTCGCATCTGCCACACGCCTAAGAGGATAAAAGGCCAATCATTGGCACATGATCCGAGCTGCCTTGTCAGAAGAATATTCTCCCTCTAGGACGTGTGGATTAATAAAAAAATAGAAAAATCAGATTACCTTCTTCAAATCATTTCTAGAGCCCCTGTTCTATACAAGAAAGGGTGCTTGCAAAAGAAGCGGGCTACTGGTCAGGAAGAAAATAGAGAAGAGGCAAGATTCTGCCAAAGAGGGTGTGAAGTCTGAAGAGATAAGAGAGCTCGTGCGAAGAAGAAGAAGACAAGAAAAGAAAAGAGAGAGTTCTGCGTGAGAAGAGAAGAAAGACTGTGAGAAGAAGAAGAGGAGAAAAGAAAGAGAGAGAGCCCATGAAGAAGTGTGTGCAGCCAAAATTATCTTTCTGTTGTGTTGGTCTTTGGATCAAATGCAGACCATCATGCTCATCAAGAGCTACATTGTCTTTTGTTTTCTTCTCTCAATTTTTTTGTTTCGTTCTTCGTTGTTTTTCCTTGGTTCCATCATCACGTTGTGAGATAGCGGATCAAGCTGTGAGTCAGCGGAGCAAGCTGTGAGGCTCAGCATGTAAGAGGATTTTTTCCTCTAAAGCAAGCTGTAAAACTCAGCGGGAAGCAAGCTATGAGGCTCAGTGGTGTATGCAAGCTGTGATACTCAGCGGTTCAAGCTGTTAGTCAGTAGAAGCCTCACTCTAGTAGAGTGAGGGGTGGACGTAGGTCTGCTTGGTGTGGACTGAATCACCTAAAAACCATTTGTGTCCTGTTGTGTGATTGCCTTGTGGTGTGATTGTATTAGTTCTACATTTTGCACTTACAGGGCTATACACATTTGTTCAGCACTAGTACATTGCCAAGTGCTTAGTTCGTCATCGTCTCCATCGACTACTTCACCAAGTGGATTGAAGCCGAAGCCACTACCAGGATTACCGAGTCGGTCATATGGAGCTTTGTTTGGAAGTCGATCATTTGTCGTTTTGGTATCCCGAAAATTTCATGGGATAGTTGGGATATGGGTGGACAAAAAAAATTATGTTTGATGGAGTATGTGAAATATAAAGTTTCAATGACATCATAAAAATTTCTCATCGTCATAAGTACTTTTCACTAACTGATGTTTAATAGAAGTACTAATTTGCCTGTTATTATCATTAACAAGTATATCTTGTTTTGCCTAGTTTGGCAAGAAGATTGTCAACAACTAACATTCGAGATATTTTAGAATAGGAAATGACATCAATGTTTGTCAAAGATTTCAATGCTTGTAAGAAACCTGCACCGCCACAGTCTGTTTTTTTATGTTCCTGGCATAATTATGATACAGTACTATCGATTCATAAGGTTTAAGATGTGGTACACCAAAAACTCTAGTATATTGCACTTGTCTGAGATGTAGCTGAGGAATAAGACACCAAGTTGTCTTGAGTTGTTTACATAATGATCAGTTGTTTAAGGGTTATTACGTGATGATAATGATAAAAGCTTTACCTCATCAAGTCATGGTTCAGTCTAAGACTGCAAGTGTAGTTGGATTATCAATCTTTTGTGCAGATTTAATGTCGAGCTACTAATTCAATGCCCATCAACTTGGATCAATATCTAACCAAGTCCACCTTAGGAGAAAGTGATTGAATGGTGACGAGTCCTTGAGGACGAAGCAAAAAGCAAGGTGTCCTATGTGATTCTTATTGAAAAATCCAAATGTCAAAAACTATCAAGGACTGTAGGCGTTGCTTAACCTAGGAAAAGACCAATCTGAGTCATTACTAACCTCTCAGCAAAAGAATGACCTTAGTGAATTCCAATCATACATGTAAGTTTAAATGCAAAACATAACCATCATGTCTCCTTTTTTTCCTCTCGGTTCCCTTGCCTCTATCCATGTTTATCCCTACTTAATCCTACTGTCCTAGTTTCCGGGAACGGGTATGGATCCTGGTGCCTACTAAGGCCTCGTTTGGAAACGCATTGGCCTTTGGGGACATTTCATACCACATATGATCCATGAGAGATTTTTCTAACATTTGAATCCCATTTAGTTGAGGGTGCAGCAGTTTTTAAAGATCCCCAGAGACATTCAGACCTTTATTACCATTATGCCCCTTTTAACCATCGGCCGTTGGCAACAATGTTTTGGGAATTTTGCAAAACACTGTTTGTGGTGAATTCATTGTGTAATTTGAAATGGGGTGAACAGTGCCCACTGCTCTCTACGCCAGAGGAAGAAGATGGCTGCCCGCAGGCGAGGGGCGTATGTGTAACGACTCAGAATCCGAATATCGGGAAATACCCGATACCATTCGAATCCTGACCCGCCACCCATGAGCTGGAAAGTTCGGAAGGGTTATTTTGGGTGGTGTGGAGGTACCGGGAAGTACCTGATACCATTGTTTATGGGTGAAACCACGGCGACTCTATCGGGAACCCTCGACCTTGACGTCGAGAAAAGCACACAGAGTCACCCGAGGAACCACGACCTAACTGTCAGGAAACTAGAACCTCGAGTCGGTAGAATCTCGTCTCGCGTGATGATAGAATTGCCCGCTAGAAGTAAGGCCGGATACGTCCACTAACGTCTTAGTCCGCGCCTCAGATGTCACCCACTCGCCTCAACGCGGTAACTGGGACACCGTACACAAGTAATGACAAGGGTCTAGTTGGGGTCGTGCTCGTCATCACACTGCACACAAGTAACACATGACAAGGGTCTAGTTGGGGTCGTGCTCCTCAGCACGTGTGCAGACACTGGCTGACTGCGCTACATTAGGTCCTCTAGCTGGTTTTCCTCTCGGCCCAGACTCGAGCCACCACAATAGGAGGTCCTACGAAAACCATCCTAAACCGTCTCTCCCGGGTCTAGCTCCCCACCACTCCCAGGTGGGTCGGCACCTGCGTGCCCAAGTAAGCTTGACTAGTGGGGGGTTACTCGAAGTAGGAACTCTCATTAGAGGAAACATCGAAGTACTAACGGGTTATGCACGCACCCATCGTAAGTATCACGGAACATAGGGCGGCTCGGTGTCACCAGACTCAAGATAGCTAGCTAGACCTGCTAAACCAACGGCCATTGAGTCACGTGATTTATCCCAAGGCCGCTATACAATACAGTTCCATGCTGTCAAATTACCCTAAGCTAGAATCTAGAAACAACGAGTAAAAGGACTCTCAAGGCAACCGATTACTGCCGGGGTTCTCTCCCCTCTAGGAGGGAACAAGGAAACCTCCAGTACCCCTGGCTGGGTCACAGAATTCTCAGTCACTGGCCACACTCATGGCCCACAAGGAAACCACCTTGTGAGGAACTAATACTGTGCGGGAACAGCCCTCTGCATGTACTCGGGCACACGGTGACTCGGACTAACACAACAAAGAAGCTGGGAACACACAGGGTTGCCCAGACCCTCAAAATCATACGAGCCCACTATTCGAGGTATCATGACTCCTCCAGACACCCAAAAACACGAACTTGGGCTAACGGGGCGTATGCCATAGAGAGGCAGACTTCTAAGAGCCTCATATGATTAGAAGATAGGGAGAGGGAAGGCAGAGGCTAACAAAGTAGAACACCACATATTGTGAAATCTTTTCTTTTATTCATCCATAAGAAGGAAAGGGGAAATGGAATATAGGAAGGGGATCTACCCCGTAACCAAAGAAAATAGCAGGAAAGGGAGAAGCAGATACACTGGTGGGAGGGGAGCAGAACACAAGCTCCTTCCCCAAGCTCACCGCTTTTCTCTCACACTCTCTCCCTCTTCTTCACCTCCAGGCGCAAGCGGATGAGAGCCCTTTCTCCCTTCTTTCTTCAGGCAGCTCCCTTTGTCCTCACTTTCAATAGAGTATGCCTCCCGTTATATATTGCCTTGTTCTCTTTTTTCTATGTCTTGTTCAAAGCCATCAAGTGGCCTGCGCGCAGGGGGGCAGTAGAGTGGGGAAGCTGCCTCCATGGGATTAGTCGACGACGACTGAAGGAGATGCGACGTGGTGCGGAGCTTGAAACCTTCCATTCCAGGGGGCTTGAGGGGCTCAGGCTGTTGCCCGTCGGTCTGACGCAGGAGGCTTCTCCACTTCGGGCAAGGGTGACTTTGTTCGCAGAGGAAAATAGGGTATCGGAGCGAGGATGAGATGCTTTGGGTTAAACCGGCGCGGGGTTGTGCGCGCCGGATTAGTAGCATAAAGGGGGGGCGCCAGTTTAGACCCATAAGAGGGGTGCACCGGTTTAGGCTTGCTCTAAAGGGCACGCCGGTTTAAGTATAAGATGGGCAAGACCACGTCGGTTTAAGTATCACGAGATTCCGTCTCGGCTTTGCGGCAATTAAGACAAACACTTGCCCTCCCGTGCTGCCTTAACTTTAATGCACCACCTCCAGGGTTCTCATTTCAAAGCTTCTGAGTTTCGGTCTAGGACTTTAAGTAGTTTTCGACGCGTGCCGACCTCGTGCCCAAATTATCAGGTTTCTTTCTGATTCAGCTTTCGTCATCGCCAATAGGGAAGCCGTGGCTGTGCCTTCTGCTTGAGGGGCTTCTGCGTTGGATGGCAGAGCACCAGGTACGTGCCTGCTCTGCCTGGAGGAAGTACAGGGTTTATTCGGCCTTTTCATCTTTGACTTGCTCTCAAATGTCGGGATGTGCATGCCGCATGATCGTTCTTTTTCTTCTTCTTCCTTTTTCGACGTCCACACTCACCCATGGCCGCTACTGCGCTTTGGCGGTCTTATCAGGGCCGCTATTCCCACGGTTGGAAAGGCAGGAAACAGTCTTACTCAAGGCCGTCAATTGGAAATGGCGGTCCTCCTATGGCCGTCTCTTCAGATTGGCAGTCACGGCCAGACTGTCAAATCCAAACCGCCTCGATCGAAAACTCCTCGAAAAGCACGATAAGTCATCCTGGTGGCGGTCCTCTGCCTGACCGTCACTTCATAAGGCGGTCAGCCGCAAGGCCACTACTAGGAACCGACTTAAAAATATTATAGTCTCCCTTGGATCGTTTCTCCAAATTAGTGGTCCTCTTAGGGCCGCCAATCAATTTGCGGTCAGGAGCTAAACTACTACCCCAAACCGACTTAAAATAGTTGAAATCCGATAACGGCCTCCCTTGGACCGTTGACACAAAATTGGCGGTTAGCCCAGGGCCGCCAACATCAAGTTGCGGTTGGTCGCAACACCGCAAACAGAAACTAACATAGAAACCTTTAAGAGCTGAATAGCAGTCCTCGTTGGACCGTTTCTTCGAGCAGCGGTCCCCGGTACGACCACTACTTCCTACCAGTGTGAAAATCGTAGGAAGGCTCAAACTCGATCTTTCCATGCCCCAATCATCCCAGAATGACGGGGAAACAACCATAACCACAATGCCAACCTTCCACAAGTCAGAAGGGGCCAAACAAACCACAAAACGACTATCAAATAGGTGATTTACACAAATTCACCCAAAATGACTCACGTGGGTAACGGGCCTCCTACCGGCCCTAAATCACAACCAAACAGAGTTTAACTGGCGGGAATCAACTCCCAACATGCCAGGAGTTCAAATGATTCTATTTAAATTGAAAACTGTCGCCTGGAATGGCGATCACGGCTCACACTCCCAAAGCATGATTTCACCCTTAAAGTAAGAAAACCCACTCAAACTCACATTGTTCGGCTCCAAACCGCGAGGGAAAGTAGGAATAGAGTAGGGTATCCATCCCCCTACCTCTACTGAAGATCTCGCGTGTCAAAACAGCCAAACCTCACCAAAAACCACCACATGAACTCACATCATGATGCTTTGAATCCACCGAGAGATCGTGTCAATGCCACACCTCGTTCCACGCACCATCACTCTCCACGACACCTCCACGACATCCCCATCTCGTCCACCTCCGCCTCGGTCACACGCCCGGGGGAGAGGAGAAGAGAGGAGAGAGAATGGAGGGGGAGAGAGTGAGAGAAATGTGAGAGGAGAGAGAGGGCGTTAAGGGTTAAAATGAAAAAGGAACACTCCAAATAAATGCTAATATCAAAACTCAAGTGGAGACTCAAGACTGTCCCCCGGCCACAAGGATGTCGGCATCACCCGAGTAGTGCTGCGTGTCCGGTACCGACGGTTTGCTGAGTCGAGTTGATCTCTAGCTCTGGTGTCCGCACCAATTCTCCCTGGGTGGGAGATGCTCGACCCCATCGAGTAGGGGCCTGAGTCACTCCGGTATCGATCCAACGGATCTGGATCTATCCTTTGTAACTCTGCTCGGGTGATCTAAGTGTCATCAAACGTGGGCCGTCCCCTCCATCGCACCAGGTAGCACTGGTACACCCCACCTCGAGTCATTACCTGCTCATCTAGTATATGCTCTATCTGCTCACGCTACTGAGGTAACAAGGACTGAAGGTGGATGCTCTGGGGTGGTGTCGCTCACAAGGGGTGGAGATGGCTCAAATGGCTTACTGGGTATCTCTGTCAGGTCCCTGTAAGCGACTAGATCTGACACATTGAAAGTGGAGCAGATCCCGTAGTCCTCCAGCAAGTCTATGACATATGCATTAGACCTGACTCGCCTCACTACTCGAAAGGGACCGACACCACGAGCATGCAACTTCTTCACGATTCCAAAGGGAAACCATTCAGGTCTGACCCTGATCATGACATACTTGCCCTCTTGGAACTCACGATGGTGCCTGTGAGCATCAGCTAACTCTTTGTACCGTGCATTATTGGTCTCAATATGACGATGTGCATACTCATGCAACTGCCTAATGTGATCAACGAAGGACTCTGCTGACTCAGACACACCAGACTAGATGGGGGATGGGACCAGGTCTATGGGCTTCCTACGTCTACGACCAGTAACAATCTCAAAGGGGCTCATACCTATAGACCTATTGACCGAGTCATTGTAAGTGAACTCTACTAACGGTAAGACTAAGTCCCCATCCCTGACATGATCACGAACTAGACACCTAAGAAGATCCCCCAAACTCCTATTAACTATCTCAGTTTGACCATCGGTCTGGGGGTGGTATGCAATGTAAAATTTCAGCTAGGTGCCCATCATGTGCCATAGGGTTTTCCAAAAATAGCTAGTGAATCGCACATCCCTGTCTGACACTATAGTGCGTGGGAGTCCGAACCTGGAGGCGTAGTGAGAAAAGAATAGACGGGTAACTCTAAAGGCATCAGAAGTCTTGGAGCATGGAATGAATAATGCCATCTTGGAGAACCTCTCTACGACCATAAAGATGGAGTCATGCTTTCGGAGGGTACGAGGCAATTCCAAAACAAAGTCCATGCTAATGTCTTGCCATGGACTATTCGGGATGGGGAGGGGAGTATAGAGGCCGGTATTCTGCTTCCTTTGTTTGGCCATAGTGCAAGTGCGGCACAGGGCCACGATACGAGCGACATCCCTCTTCAAGCTAGGCCAATAAAATCTATGCTCAACCGCCTCTATGATCTTGTTCCGGTTGAAGTGGCCAGCAAGACCTCCCACGTGCATCTCCCATGTGAGAAAGTCACGAACAGAAGTCCATGGGATGCACAACTTGTCACCCCGGAATAGGTGACCCTCTTGAAGCACAAACTCGCTATAGTCACGCGAGGGACCTGCTTGAAGGACAGCATACATTGGACCGAAATCTGGACAATCAACATAGGCAACCTTCAGCCTCTCTAATCCTACCACCTCGATACTCATGGTGGTCAACATCATCATCCGCCGACTCAACGCATCGGCTACCTTGTTCTCCGCCACCACTTTGTGCCTAAGCACATAAGTATACTCCTGGAGATACTCCACCCAACGGCTATGGCAAGCGTTCAGCTTCTTCTGGGTATAGAGGAATCGTAAGGCCTTATGATCAGAAAAGAGGACGAAATCCTGGTGTAGAAAATAGTACCTCCAATACTACATTGCCTAGACGACTGCGTAGAATTCTTTATCATAAGTAGAATATTGCAGCTTGACATCCTTTAGCTTCTCGCTAAAGAATGTGATGGGGTGGGACTCTTGGCTCAACACTCCTCCAATACCCACTCCAGAAGCATCACAGGTGACCTCAAACACCTTAGTAAAATCAAGTAATGCAAGGACAAGTGCTTGGGTCATACGCTCCTTAATGTCCTAAAATGCAGTGATTGCAGCCTTAGTCCATACAAACGCCCCCTTCTTAATGCAATATGTGATCGGGGTAGTGATAGAACTGAAGCCGCGAATGAAGTGACAATAGAACGTCACTAAGCCATGAAAACTCCAGACATCATGGAGTGTGCGGGGTTCGGGCCACTCCCTGATGGCCTCAATCTTCTCCGGATCAGTGGAGACTCCATCCCTAGACACAATAAACCCGAGGAAGGTAATCTGATCGGTGATGAAAACACATTTCTTCAGGTTGGCGAATAAGCTCTCTCACCTCAGTACAACACATACCTGTCTAAGGTGGTGTAAGTGGCCCTCCCTAGTGCGGCTGTAGATAAGAATGTCATCAAAGTAGATGACCATCTCCTTTTTTGAAATGAATGAAAAGTGTCCTTTGCTATGTTCAAATATGACTATGCATCATTGCCTTTGCAGTGCTTTCTCTTCTATCCTTAATCTCCAATTTGCTGTAAGCTGACTATTATGTTTTTTTTCTTTTCTTTTTCTCGGTGTCGTTGGTTGGAGGAGAGTGTGGTACGATGAAAGAAGTGCGGGCCCAGCCTATCCAATCACGATGGATCGGGTTTGGGTTCCATACCCCTTTCGACCCGCTATTTTCTTGGGGTTTTCCTCAGATTGCATCATGTTCTCTTGGACAGGGTGACCTGCAGCATGTCACCTTAGTCTTTACGTTGCATTAGCGCCCTCATGGACAACAAAAAAATGGATAAGTCCCTCCCCAACGTTGTAGGGTAGGTCTTTGGTGTCCCATTTGTTTTCCCTGTGCATGTGTTTATGTCCTATTGTGTATGCCCATCCACTATTCGATGCATAAGACCCTTCAGGGAATGGCCACTCGCCTTCTAACCCATACATGGGTTGTTTAGGCTTGGGTCTAACCCCAACATGCTTTAACTCCTCAGGGAGTCATTGCTTGCTGAGTAGAAATCACCTCGACTATCCTACCAATCACATACGGGGACACTGATGTTCACTTAAATGCCGAATGGAGCTGGTCTCCTCAGACCTTATGTTTCCATCTACTGCCAAGCATCATCTCCTATGGCTTTCAACCCGCACCTGGGATACCAGCTTGCCAGTCCCATGGCATGGACTGTACTCTCATGCACTGGGGCAATAAGATGCTTTCTCGTTAGTTTGCTATCGATTAAGATCTAGGACCTGCCGTGGGGGAAAGGGGCACATTACGATTTTACACCGATTAATGTTTTCTGTCTAACCACCCTCATACCACCACAAGGATCAGCTTCTCCATAGCATGTTCCCTCAGGGGCATTTCATTAGAGGGTTGGACATTAAGGACATTGGAGCCGGTAGTGTTTAATTGCACAACAATGCAACGCGGCTAAAAAATGGAGCCATCCCTGGGCCAGTGGAGACCCTCAAGCAGGCTAGTCCTCGAGGCATTCTCCCTACCCCATTCTGGGATATAGAGCTATTAGTCTTGACTTGCTTGGATTTTTGGGGCCATCCCAGGATTTCCTGGTGGATATGCTCCTATTTTTCACCCCCTAAGCTCAGGTACGAGAGAGATGCTGCCCGATTTTTCTAAAAAATGTGGACATAGGCAAAACAGATCAAACTAAAACATGCACTGAACAATTGGCGTACTGTTGAAGCTGAAACCTCTAACATGATGAATGGGAAGTGATGTTTAAACTAAGAAAAATACTAATCAACTGATGCTGAATACATGATCAAACGATTTAAATGCATGTTTGTGCAGGCCATGTGATCAAGAATAAATCTTAAAAGAACGTTGCTGAAATGAAGAAAATGATCAAGCCAACAAAAAGAAAGAAAATGCCACCCTGGCAATAATAATGATAAAAAAGAACTATCTGGAGTTGACTCCAAAACCATATGGAGTCGACTCCCCTTCTTCCACTTCCTCTCTTCCTCTACTCACCATTGCTGCTAATCCTCTTTTTTATACCATTAACAAGTCATTTGTCACTGCTAAAGCCCATTTGTCAGCTCTATCGAGCTATCTGTTAGTCCTATCGCTCTTCTTTTAACCCTCTCAACCGTCGTACTATCCATTTTTCACCCTCAAGGTAGCATTTATTGTTGTTATGTGTCATTTGTTACCCTCAAGTCCTATTTTTCACCGCTATTAAAAGCCCCTTATCGGCCTTCCCCAGTCACCATTGCATCGACTCCAAGACTGCATAGAGTTAACGCCGCTCCTCCATCCTCCACGCTCCTACTACTGATTTCCCCTTTAGCTTCTTTGGCCATTGCCATCCTATCCATTTGTCACCGTTAGGGTGTTATTTGTCACCACTGAGTGACATTTTTCACCCCTAACTTCTATTTCTCACCGCTACTAGGGGCTGCTATTTGCCTTGTCAAGCTATTGCTGCGTCGACTCCCAACTACGTTGGAGTCGACTCCACCCCTCCTGTTCTGTACAAGTTCAACTGCCTTTCTATCTATTCTCCTCAAGCCATTTCTGTTCTACCTATTTGTCACTGTTAAGGTGCTATTTGTCACTGCTAAGTGACATTTTCCACCCCTAACCACTCATTTTTCACTGCTATCATAGGCTTACGCCTCACCCCACTGAACTGCCCTGAGTCGACTCCAAATGACTTTCGAGTTGACTGTGTCTGCTTCTTTCCTTATAATCTCAATGCATCTCTCATCTGTCAAACTCCAGCCATTGCTATTCTATCCATTTGTCACCCTTGGGGCGGCATTTGTCTCTGCTATGCGATATTTTTCACCGCTGTGCTCCATTCTTTACCGCTACTAAAGCTCAGGTAGAACCCTCACTGTGTTAACGCAGGAAGGAGGCTGCGTCAACGCAGCCTTCTTGCTCCCAGCTTTGTCACTGACAATCTTGGCCAGGAGAGTACAGAGAGCCTTGTTAAAAGTTTCAACCAACCCATTAGCCTGTGGGTTGTAAGGAGTTGACGTTCTCCAATCTATTTGTATTTTTTGGCCAGCCTATAGACCTTTTGATTACGGAAGTGACTTCCGTTGTCTGAAATAATTCCGTTGGGGGCACCAAATCAGAATATTATATTGCGACAGATAAACCTAACAATGATCTCTCCCGTCACTTCCTTCAGAGCCAAAGCTTCTGCCTAGTGGGAGAAGTAATCTGCCGCCACCAAAATATATTTACATTCAAAAGAGGATGTAGGCAGTGGACCCACGACGTCTGTTCCCCACTGGGAGAACGGCCAGCTAGGCATTGTCGGATGCATCGACACCGGAGGTCTCTTGAGGATTGTTGCGTGCTCCTGACACTTCTGGCATGACTTCACGTACTTGCAACAATCATCAAACATTATCGGCCAGTAATAGCCAAGTTTCTTAATTTTAATTTTATCTTTGGCCCTGCTTGGTGTGCTCCTGTCGTCCTGGCATGGACCTCTTTCATCACCCTCTAGGCCTCTTCAGTAGATAGACACTAAAGCAACACTTTTCTTTTGACGACCGCCATAATTTGGAATAGAATTCCATTCCGAACCTCATATGAGTCATTTATTTAGATCAACTTGATCTTGTCCACTCTTTGTTTGGGCAACTGCTGGTATACAAACCACTGCATGAGGGGCTCCCTCTAGTAGGGTGAGCTAATTGTTTCCGCCGTGGTAGCTTCATGTTCTTCTTCTTCTGGTTCCTCTATCATGCTAGGGATCTGGTGTCAGTTTATCACTCGTATATTGAGTGATTCGTTTGGCGGGACTGCCAATGAGCTTCCTAACTTTGCTAACACATCGACCTACGTATTTTGCCCTTGGCTGACATGGCTTATTTCAATGAAGTAGAATTGCTCCAATAATTATTTTGCCTTGGCATGGTAGGGGAGTAATTCTGGTTTTCGGACATCAAAATGCCCTTGGATTTGCTTGATGATCGGCATTGAATCGCCAAAAACTTGCAGCATTCGGATCTCCATATGTAGAGTGACCCAGAGACCGATGATTAGAGCCTCATATTCTGCCTCATTGTTCATGCAAGGCTTGTTGATGGAGCATGAAGTATGTAGCAGCTCTCCTTCTGGGGACTTGAGGACAATGCCAGCCCTGGCCCTTATTCTTGACAGCCCTAATAAGGTTGTTTCTGTTCACGAAGCCCCGTCAAAGTACAGCTACCAAGTGGCCTATTCAACTTGATCCACCTCTTGTGTTTCATCTTTGGGTAGCTCCGTAATTAGAGGGGAGTCTTTAGGCACTAGGTGCACTGCAAAGAAGTCTGCAATGGCCTAGCCTTTGATGGCCTTTTGCGGCACATAAGTGATGTCAAATTCCATCAGCAGCACTGCCCATTTGCTGAGGTGGCCTTTGAGAGTCGGCTGGGAGAGGATGTATTTAATAGGGTCAGCCCTGGATATCAGCTTTACTTCATGCGATAGCATGTAATGCCTCAGTTTCTTGAATGCGAAGACTAAAGCAAGGTAGACTTTTTCGATCGGGGTGTATTTTGCCTCCACCTCGACCAGCCTTCGAGTGAGGTAGTATAGCACTTGCTCTTTTTCCTCATCATTGTTCTGGGCGAGTATTGCCCCTAGCGAGCATTCAGTGGCGACTATATACAAGATTAGTGGCCACCCTTTGACAGGTGCCCCTAGTATTGGCGGGGTCTTTAGATATTCCTTCAACTGGTTGAGGGCCATTCTTGATTACAACAGAAAGGTGCATTCTTCATCATCAATTTGTAGAATGGCTGGCACCGCTCATGCAGGTTGGAGATGAATCTACAGATGTAGGCCAACCATCCTTGCAATGATCGCAGCTCTGTTAGATTCCTTAGAGGAGACATCTCCTGAATAGCCTTGATCTTGGCAGGGTCTATCTCTATCCCCCAGTATCTGATGATAAAACCCAGGAATTTTTCACTAGAGACGCCAAAGGTGCACTTCATCGGGTTCATTTTCAGCTTATATTACTGCAGCCTTTGAAAAATAATCCTGAAGTCCCCCAAGTGATCTTCTCTCTTCTTGGTCTTGATGACCAAATCATTAATGTAGCATTTGACTTTGCTATACAGTAGCTCGTCGAATATTTTGGTCATCACCCCCTAATATATGGCACTGACATTCTCGAGGCCAAAGGGCATCCTTTTGTAGTGAAATATCCATTTGGGTGATCGGAAGGCCGTGAGAATTCTTTCACGCTCTGCAATCCAGATCTGGTTGTAGCCAAATGACCCGTCCATAAATGATAAGGCCTTATGGCCGATAGTTGCATCGATCATCACTTCAGTGATAGGCACCGAGAAGTCATCCTTTGGGCAAGCTTTGCTCATGTTGCAGAAGTCCACGCAAATCCTGATCTGTCTGTTTTTCTTCTTTACTAGCACAATGCTGGCCAGTCAAGTAGTCTATTGATTTTCAGCCACGAAGTCAACGTCTATAAGCTTGTCAACTTCCTTACAGACCTGACCTATCAATTTTGGCCTCACGCGTCGAGATGGCTACTTTACTGGCTCAACTTTGTGGTCGATGGACAATAAATGTTGTGATATTGTAGGGCTGAGGCCTGGCATTTCTTTGTAATTCCACGCAAAGTAGTCTCAAAATTCTTGCAGTAGCTTCACATACTGTTTCTTCTTCTCTAGTAGTAGAAGGGTGCTGAGGAAGGTCAGCCTGGGGTCATCTTTCGTGCCAAGATTTACTTCGACCAGTTCATCAACAGTAGCCTAGCCGCCATCTTCAAATTCTTGAGGAGCCAGGAGTAGATCAATGAAGTATTCATTTTCTTCTTCTACTTCGAGGACATCATAGGCATTCTCTTGCTCTACTTCACCTGGTGGTGGGGCTTCGAGCTTGCCTCCTTTCGAGCTGCTTGGCTCTTGGATTTGCTGGGGAGGAGACCCAGGGGTTGATGCTGCAACTTCCAGATGCTCCGAATGCTGCTTGTCAGAATTGGCGCATTTAGGAGTGAGAAGGTGTTCTTGCATCTTTGGCATTTGTGGACTGCCTTCGGATGCTTCAATAATTTCTGTGGAGGTGGGCTCCCAGCGCCTGGCTCGCTGGGGGAGAGTCCCCAATATGGGTGATGTGGCCTCCGCATGCTTCATGCATTGGTCATCGGATGTATTGTCCTCGGGGGTTAGGAGATGCTCTCGCCCCTTTGGTACTTGTGAGCCATCCTCCAATGTAACGGCAGCTTCTATGGAGATGGACTCCCAGCACCTGCATGGAGCAACTGGCTCTTGGTCATTGTGCACCCGCAGTTGAGGTGGTGCAGAATTTTCTGACTCATCAGGTATTTCCACGAGCTCACACTCTCTTGGGTATTCATCATAAATTACTCCTGGAGAGCCATCGCCTGTTGTGGCAGATATGGAGAGCATGTTAACCCTGTAGTAGTCTTCTATAGAGAAGCCTAGTCCTGGGTGTTGTGTGACCTGTAGTAGCTCTCGATCCATGTTTGGTGGATACCACATTTCTTTGAACATTTTATTCTGGCTGAATGGTTGATAGAAAGGAATGCTTTATTTTTTGGCCATTTTAATCATGCGGCTAGTTATGTAGGGAACCCCATGATTGGGAAAAGAGGGTCACAGACTTCTTCGGGGAACTTGTAGTCATCATCCCCTTTCACTGGTTGTTCTTCAGCCGCATAGAAAAGGGTAGGCTGGCCTTCGGGGTTGGGCACCTCCAAGATCTTCAACCATTCAACTATTTGACAGTCGGCTTCGGCTACAGGGTTAGTGATCCCGGGTGGGACTTTGATGTCCTCAAATAAATCTTCGAGCTTTAATGCCCCCGGTGCAGGGTGGATGTCGGACGGGATTGCTCTGAACATCCCTTCTACTTCTGAGATGAAAGAGACTTTCGGGGGAGCTACATAGCTGGCAGCGGCGGAGGGAACCAGTCACCCGATTCCACCTTCTTCTTCCCATTGCCTTGTGGTGTACGAGGAGCTGGCTTTGGCTTCTCCAAGTATAGCGAGGCATCCAACAAATGGCATTCGAACACCTCAAAGGGATGAACATCAGCAAATATTCTTTCCTCCTTCCCGTCGCAGGGGTATTTTATGCATTGATGCAAGGTAGAAGGTACCACCCGATTTTGGTGCAACCATGGCCGGCTCAGCAACATCTTGTATGAGATGTCTGAGTTGATCACATGGAATAGCACCTTGGTAGTGAAGTTGTCGAGGGAGAGGTTGAATTCTGCCACACCCATCGGGACTTCAAACTTCTTATTGAAACTAGCAATGTTCATGTCCTTGACCTCGATCTGGTGCATGTCGAAATAATACTTCTGGTACATCCAATATGGGAGTATATTGACTGCTGCCCTTGGGTCAACCAGAATTCTATTGATGGGCTATCCGTTCAGCTGCCCCCTCATGTAGAGCGGCCTATTATGACTGTAGGTGGGCAAGAGCATATCCTGTTCCGTGAAGGTCACAACTGTCTCTTGTTGCATCTCCGCGAAATAGCTTTCAAAGTATGCTAGACTTTGCGGTGTCGCAATGATGACTTGTCTTATTTCTTCATCTAATGAGAGTATTTCCCAGACAATGAACCTTGCTGGGATCCTCTTTAATTGCTTTACTATCCTGTTACTGGCTCAAACATTGGCCAAATTCATTTCTTCGGCTTTGCTGCAGTGACCATCATTTAGCGCTTGGCACTCTGGCTCTCATGGTGGCTCACTTGCCTATTCGGGTGCTATCCGAGCCTGCAGCGTTTGCTAAGCCAATTCCTTTTCTTGCATGAATACAGCAAGACTTCGGACATCATCATGATCTCCCCTTGCTGGGGGAGGGGCAGTTGCAGATGGGGCCGGAGAGTTGCTGGCTTGTGGGCCTGCTTGGAGACATCTCTTTTTGCCCTTTTGAGAGAGTATAAATTCAGCAAATGAAGGGATCCCTTGGCCACTTGCTTCTTTAGGGTAGAGTCCCAGTGGAGGGGGGATCTCTATGCCCTTGACTTTGGGGCGGGCTCATCCTTGCCCAATCTTCCCCATTATAGGATGAGTCCCGCGGACCACGCCGAGCTTCAGCGGCATGTCGAGGAGTTGATGAGTCGGGGATCTCTTCGGGACAGCAAGAGCCCTTGTGTTGTTCTCGCTTTATTGGCCCCGAAGAAAGATGGCACATGGAGGATGTGCATGGATAGCCGTGCGATCAACAAGATCACGGTGAAATATCATTTTCCCATTCCCCGACTTGATGATTTGCTTGATATGATGTCGGGAGCCACTATCTTCTCCAAGATATCATTTTGCTGGCAATGGGATAGTGTATCTAACTGTTTGCTACTACGTGGGTTGCCATCAAATGTTTAGGTGTGTTACCATCATCAAAAAGGGGGAGAATGTTGTGTCTCCTCTGGATTTGATGATGGGTTTTGATGCTGGCAACATTTTATGTTTTGATGCAGTAACAGTCATTTAATATCATGCAGAATCTCTTAAGTCAGAATAAGTCTCTAGTTATTTAGAGGTTGATGCATGTTCATTCTGGTGCATAATAAGGTCGATGCACCTTCACACATTGAGATAGGCAGGTCGATGCACATGTCAACACTTAGCCTAGAAGGTCTGTGTATATGCATTTCTGTTGAGAAATAAGGTCGATGCATCCTCCACTTCTCTCAGCTATCAGGTCGATGCACATATGTGTTACCAACCAGGAAGGTCGATGCACATATGCCACTGACCTTAGAAGGTCAATGCACATATGTCGCTAAGACTAGAAGGTCGATGCACATATGTCGCTAAGACTAGAAGGTTGATGCACATATGTTGCGTTCATCTTAAAGGTCGATGCACTTTGTCAGAATGCATTGTAAGGTCGATGCACATCTTATACAGCACACACAATCAGGTTGATGCATCTAATATATCATGTTCATAACTTGTGTTATAAGGTCGATGCACCTCATGCACAAGTTGATGCTTGCAACCTAGCGGTTGGAGTAAGGTCGATGCTGGGAACCTAGCAACTGCAACTAAGGTCGATGCATGTTTAGAAGGTCAACGTTTGTCTATTAACTCTTGCTGCATCAGGTCTGTGCAATAGAGGTTATCTCAATCAAGGTCAATGCACCTTTATTTGTTCACTATGAAAACATGTCGATGCACCTTCTTCAAGGTCTACCTATGTCATTAATAGAGGTCGATGCTTCTATTCAGATATATTGCATGAGTTAGTCTTACAAGCTAATGCATCTCATTTATGCATTGATGGTTCTGTAGAAATGTGTGTAGTCCCTTGACTTAGCCAAATCTAATTAAAACACTTTTGATTGAAATGGGTTTATCATTTGTGTTATGACTAATACTCCTTCTGTTTTATTAACCCAGATTCCTGCTCGAACACCTGGATTACATGAAGGCTGACTGCACGTGGAAATTAAGTAGCCAATAAGTGGCACGTGATCCAAGGTAGAAAGTTGTTCTGGAAACTTGCCACATGGACCTTCATAACATCTGATCGTGACACATGGACTCTCGAAATGGGCAAGAATGTACTCTCCACACTCCCAATTCACGAGCCTGTGGACCCCAGGATTTGCACTCTATAAAAGGATCCCTTGTGCTCAAAATTAATACATACAGAAGAGAGGAGCACGAGAAGAAAAAGAAGAGGAATCAGAAGAGTAGAAGAAGATCAGAGAGTGGGTTAGCAGAAGAGGAGAAGAGACAGTAAGAAAGAGAGAAGAGTCTAAGGAAGTGAGGAAGAAAAATAGAGCATCATCTGAGAGTGAAGTGAGATTGTGTGATTCAGTTTTGTACTGAGTTCTGGATCTGCCAAATATGCAAGGAGGTCGACAAGCTGATAGCCATCGACTTTGTGGCTGAAAATCAATATGCTACATGGGTGGCCAACATCGTGCTTGTCAAGAAGAAGAGCGGTCAGATCAGGATCTGTATGAATTTATGGGATCTAAACAAGGCTTGTCTGAAGGATGATTTTTCGGTGCCAATCATCGAAGTCATGATTGATGCCACTACCGTCCATGAGGCCTTGTCATTCATGGACGGATCATCTGACTACAATTAAATCTGGATAGCTGAGCATGACCGAATCCACATAGCCTTTCGGTCGCCTAAAGGGATATTCCATTACAAACGAATGCCCTTTGGCCTCAAAAATACTGGCGATGATAACAATATTCGATGAGTTGCTCTATGACAAAGTCGAATGCTCTATTGACGACTTGGTCGTCAAAACAAAGAAGAGGGAGGATCACTTGGCGGACCTCAAAATTATATTTGAAAGGCTGCGGTAGCATGAGCTGACGATGAACCTGATAAAGTGCACTTTTGGCGTCTCCAACAAAAAATTCCTGGGCTTCGTCGTCAGATACAAGGGGATTGAAATAGATCCCACAAAAATCAAAGATATTCAGGAGCTACCTCCTCCTAGAAACCTGACAGAATTGCGGTCATTACAAGGCCGGTTAGCCTATATCTGCAGATTCATCTCCAATCTGTTCGGGCGGTGCCAACCGTTCAACAAGCTAATGATGAAGGATACGCCCTTCCGCTGGGGTGAAGAATGTCAAAAAACTTTCGACCAGCTGAAAGAGTACTTGAAGACCCCGCTAGTGCTAAGGGAACTTGTCAAAGGACGGCCGTTGATTCTATACATAGCTGCCACCGAATATTATTTGGGGATAATGCTGGCCCAAAATAATGAGGAAGGAAAAGAACAAGCTCTCTACTACCTTAGCCGGAGATTGGTCGGGGTTGAAACAAGGTATACGAATTCCTATCGCCGAGGCCCACAGATCGATCCTCTATGTAGGACAGAAAACTCAATCCGGGATAAATTCACAAATAAATCCCAAATGTCAACTTTAGTGATCGCCGCTTCAGAGAATCGATCAGGGACATCCCGCCGTCATCCCAGCCCAACGGCGCCTTCAGAAGACCCCCGGTGAGTAGCGTTCCTTTGGAAATCACACCTTATAGTCTAGCGAGTCAGCAACCGAGTTGGCACAGTGCCGAGTTGCAATAGTGCCGAGTCGGACCAGCGTGCCGAGTTCGTGCCGAGTTCGCCCCCAGATTGCTGCCCGTCAATGCAAGGTCGGTCCTCCTGGGCCCCACTTGTAGCCCTTTACCTCCCTGCGTGGAGTGGGCAATAGATTTCATTGTTGTAACTAAATTTTTTACCATTGTTAACCGGGAGTTACGGTAACTGGCCGGGAACGTCTTCCCCATGCCCAGAACGTGGAGGTACACTCGCTTCCCACTCTTTATTGCATTTTCTTATCTTGTATAGCTTTGAATGCCACTGCGAGTGTAAGTTTCTAGCTAGATATACTTGTATCACCGCTGTGAAAGAGCGAGCTTGAGTGTTACCGTCCCGTTACTCAACCCGAGTTAACGCGAAAAGTCGATACCCTCGACTCACGGCCGATTTCTCAACCGCGCCAGGTCCTACATTTCCTTCGCTTAGGGACGATCGCTAGTTAGAGTCCCAGGTCGCGCCTCCGTCTCGCATCACAATGTATGCCAGGAACAACACCTGTTAATAATTTGTTCCCTCAAATTGGGTACGCGGCTCTCATAACCCAGCATGAGTAGCCGTGAGGTCGCTACCACAATGACGGGTGAAAGCCAAGTGGAAAACCCGAGAAACATGGTACGAAATTAGACTACAAACTCTTAACAGAATTTCAACAGCATCTCCCCTTGCCCCGAAATGTATTGGGGGAGAGGTATAGTAAATCCGTCCACAGTGAGCTAAGATAGACTCCGAAAAGTCAGGCATGTCGAAATGATGGCCTGAATACAATAGCGGGTAGTGAATAGTTTGTCAATCGGTTTTGACACATTTTTGTACCACAGGGTTTGCCCATGGGCTTTAAGGGAAGCCGGCACAACTATGGGCTGAAGGGTCTGAAAGGATAGGGGCATTGTTCACCTTTAAGGTAGTTAATGTTCTATTTCCTTGGCGGGATCATCGGAGCTTACGTTATGATATGTAACGAAGCCTCGTGACCCGATGGGATGATTGGAACACCCATGAAGGCATGGGATAACATGGCCTCCTGGTTTAATTCTGGCAACATCTACCCTTTGTCTCGGGACATGCTAAAAGACATATAGGATAACCGTGCACGGAGAGCCGAGACAGTGTCCATAATCCATGGGCATATCGAAGCCCAAGAGCCACAAGGGCGAGAATAATGAGATACTATCAAATGTTGGAGCCATTTATTCATTATTTCCCTAACAAAGTCATCGAAGGACACGCCATGAGAACTGACGAACCCTCATGACTCGAAGGGGTAATTCGGAAAACATGGTATGACATATCGGCCCCATGAATGAATTTTGGTAGCATTTCCCCTCGACCATGGAACAGGCCAAGGAGCATAAAGGATATTCGTCCACAAGGTGTCGAAACGGAGTCCATGAGATGTAGTCACACAAAAGCCCGATACCCAACTACGAGACATCGTCCATCATTGGGGCATTTTATTCCTTTCCCTTCATGTAAGGTCAAAGAAGAACACACCATAGCAATGGTGGATCTCTCCAACCTAACAGGGTAGCTGAGAGAAATGTTCATACAGTAGGGGTGTAAGCCCCATTGATGTGGCTCTAAGTACCACACTCGGCTTTGACCTAGGATATCAAGAGATCAGATGTAGCACAGGGAACCAATAGAAGGGCCATACGGCAGCTAGCTACAATGAGAGAGGGGTAGACGGCGGTCAGGATTAAAGGGTTGGTTTTTTTATTCGGCGACTATGCTACCATCTTCATACGATGGCCAAAGAGAAGAAGGGCTTCATCCGGTGGCTGGCGAAGTGAAACGGCAGCTAAGGCAGGATCAGGCGGCCAGAGGGGTGCCAACCGGCGGCTAGGAGGGAGTGAGATGTAAGAAAGCCTCGGTGGCTGAGGCACTATGGCTACAGTGCGACGTGAAAGATAGCTGGTGGCTGGCACTAAAGCTATAGTGCCTAGCCGCCGTATCAAGGGTATTTATGCACTGGAAGGGGCCAGAGAGGGTGGAATTTTAGGATTTTAGGACAGAAAGATGATTTGATTACTCTGAGAGGCAAGATGCCAAGTCCAGAGAGGAGATAGAAGTATGAATGGATAGGGTTACTTGGCAACAGGGGTTTGGGAGTCCATTGACTCCATGAACCAAACAGGGGTACAGAGCTTCATTATTCCTCAGATCTGTGAATCGGGGATCTAGGGGCCATGTGATGGCTTCACAGGTCCTTGGCATCTCTATGAGGATACCGGATTGGCCTCTTTGTGCACCTGCATAGGGATGCGTTTCTTCTTATTGTTGGTGAAGCTTCTAACAACCAGCTGAAGAGCCGTCTCATGCCAGACGGGGGTCATGACCAGGGGTTCCCACTGAGGGGTGACGCCTTGTATATGAACTCTCAGGTCATGATGAAGCACTGCCCTTCTTCTTGTTTTAGACGGCACGGTGTGCCAATTCCCTTGATCTTCTGCTGGCGCCAAGATGCAGCCCTCATAGGTATGTTGAGTGTAGACTTCTACCATTTCTTTAGGTAGTTGCTGATATAGAGATATCATATTGATGGTTACCCCTAGAGTGGGCATTTCATGTAGGCGCGGGGGATCTACTTTGTGCTCCCCCATTTGCAATTCTCCCTTCTTGATTAAGGACTCAATAATGTCCTTAAAGATATAGTAGTCCTTGATAGGGTGCCTGGTCATTTGATGATATGTGTAGAAGCGAGGATCGTCCTTTCTTGGAAGATCACCCGTCCTCTTTGGTTCTCGGAGAGTGATCTTGTCTAATTTTACAGCCCATTCGAATAAGAGCACCATTCGAATAAGAGCAGAGTCTTATCTCGAGGGAATGAGCATAGCTTCTTCATTTTATCCCGCAGGGATGGGCCTTCCTGCCAATCAGCGGGCTTGGATGGGGAAGACTCAGCTACCCCTTTGTCTTTTTCCTTCTATTGTTTGAAGGTCTTGAGGTCGACCGTGTGCACTTCTTGAGATGCCGGTCGTTTATCAGCTAAGCTGGCCTTTTGGGTTGAAGTGGCCAGAGCAGTGGAGTATTTTGAGAGGAATGCCTCGACCTCTGCTACCACATTATTCAGTCAATCAAATGACTTGATTTCAGTGCCTACAATTCTTTCTAGTACTTCTCTTTGCATGTTCTACTTTCATATTTGGATGACATCCTCCTGATGCGGTGGGCACCTGCACCTCATGCTGACGTTTCTCCACCTTTTGATATATTCTAGGCTAGACTCGACGTTCCTTTGCCTAGTTTCATATAGTTCGGCCATCGTCACCTCCCTTTTGGTGATGTGGAATCTTTCTTTGAATTTTCTTTGCATACGGGGCCAATCGATGATAGACCCGAGTTGTAGGCTCGAGTACCACTCAAAGGCGAGCCCGGTCAGTGTAGATCCAAAGTATTTCAATAGGTACAACTCATCAGTAGCTAGGTCACCCATCACATTAGTATAGTCGGTAATGTGCTCACGTGGAGACCCTTGCCTGTTGAACTTCTTGAACTTTGGAGGATTAGTGATGCCAGGAGTCAACCTCTTGGCAACATGATGAGATGGGTATGGCAACCTATACACATCACATGAGGTGAAGTCACCATCACACCTTTTTGCCAGCTTCATTTCTATCATTTGCTCGACTATGAGCTTGTTCATCAATGCCAGGTCAACCGAGTTTGGGTAGAAGTGGGGTTGTTGCATGTGCAACATTGCTAGCATGGCCGCGTGGGGCATGGTGGGAGCCTCTTGGAATTGGAAATCTGAAGGATGTGGTGCAGCTGCAAGTTGTTGTTGCGGGGGAGGCATGCCAGCAGCGTAGTTGTGCACCGATTGTGAGGCGATCGCCTGCGGTGAGACTTCAAATGCATGGCCACTGCCCCCTAATGTTCCAAGCTGGCCTTCACCCTGTGTGGGCGCGAAGAGGTGCATATCCCTCTCACTTAGTTGCTTCTTTAATGCTTCAATTTCTGGTTGGTACGTGCGCAACAACATCAGCAACGTTGGGTCACCGACGGGAGGGTTGGAGTGGCTTCCCCTATCCTCACCAGGTGTTTCTTTAGATGAGGTGGACGACATGGCGCTATCTCCTTCTACCGTAACCACATTAGCAGCTAGAGTTGCGATGGCTTCTTTCGTACTTGTCGTCTCATTGAGAATTTGTAATGCCTCACTGGCGGCCTTTCCACTTCTTGTGAGAGGGCTGGGCCTCTCGGCAATTCTGGCAACTTCTTCAGGCTCTTCAGGCAGGGCCCCATAATGGCTAGTTGTTCCGACCACATTGCATGCATAAACTTGTATATGTTCACTTCTTCTCCTTGCATGTCTGGTCGGCTAACCCGGGGAGGTCAATCTTTCAAACACTGAGACCCTCGGTGCATCTTATTTAGGACGGGGGAGATCATAGCATCCTGATTCCACATCTTCTACTTCAACCGGGTCGATTAGACATTCTCGCCCCTTTTCCATAGTGGTGATGGCTTGTAGCAGTCATTGCCTCCCCAGGGAGGTGTTCTCGGTGCCCTGGAGATATCCGTGCATGGCCTGGGTGATGTCTTCTTCCTCATAGTTAGGGTAGTCCATAGCTGGTGTGTGACGCCCCAACGTGAAATATCGGAACGTGATAGTTATATACATTCATGATAAGCAGAGCAACAACAGAATTAAAATAAACTCAATTGCAAGAGAGAGAATTACTCCAGAAATATCAATATACTCATAACTAAGAGAATAAGATGGTCAAACCCGATACCATTCGCCGCCACCCACGAGCTAGAGAGCTTGGAAGGGTTATTTGGGATGTTGTGGTTATGCATTGAAATTCTAAACAATTAGCAGGAAATAAATTACAGAATTAATATATAATTGACAGAAATGAAATTAACATTTTACACCAAATAATATAAGTACAGAGTCCAATCCACAAGTATAGTCCACGAGAAAAGAAACGTACAATGCTATGGGGCACAGCCCAGCACTGGCAAGCTGGCACACTACTGGTCCTCCGACCAAAAAGCTCCACCTCCAAGGGAAGTGCTACACCTGAAAAAAAAATGGGAAGTGAGTCTCATCTCATTGGCTTAGTAGGGGTCCCGCGGATCCCCACCACAATAAAACGGTAAGCAGTAACAATCACAACAACAGCATCAATGACAATGACAACAGTAATAAATAACGACAGCAATTGGGACAACAAAAATGGTAAACGGAGGAACCACAAAGCCTCTAGTCGGGATCGCCGACCCATGGCGAAACCGTGGTCCTACTACTAGGAGAAAACCTCACAATAACACGGTCGTAACAATCCATCCCCACTGATAGAACCACTGAGAAGGCCACGTGGCCACACACACACAACCTCCACTCTCAGGAGGACAACCACTCATTGGCAAACCTCGGTCTCGAGCTGGGACCAATGAGAAAACCATGCCCCACACATAGGGTGACACTAGCCCATCTGTTGGAAGGGCCACGACAACGATGTCAATAATTCAACCTTCGCTGACATAGGATCCGTTACTCAAGTATTCACAACAAGACCAGATATGTCCACTGACGTCTTATATTGCTCCAAGGTCTCATATGCGTGCACACTACCCACACCCGGTCTCGGGAGTAGTAGAGGAGACACACACACACACCACACCCTAGGACTTATTAGGATTCGTACCTCTGTGACCTTCAGTACGGTCGTATCCAGCTACTAACACGGGGTACCTGCCACTGCGTCCACCAGCAGCGTACTCTTGTCCCAACCAAGGTACATACGCTCATGCGGTCTCGCCTCTGAACAAGGAGTGTCGTACACACTAGGATGTCTGGCCCGGTCCAACCACAATCGGCTATTAGGATCTTCTGCGGTCTCACAGAATCCCGCTGAAACTTAAACATCCGCGGTCTCGTGGAAATCTCAAGAAAGGCATACACACGCACGCAAACCATCGTAAATCAAGACATAGCACTGCAGGTGCTAAGGAAACTACTTATGACCGGATAATAGAAACTAGTGGGTACCGACCCACTAGACTCACACAAGAACTACTTATCGCGATCACGGAGCTCACACGGATATAACCCTCCGCGGTCACATGACTCACGCGGTATACAACTCGCCACGGGCACACAAGCCACGTGGAATTTAGGCTAAGTAAATACGGACAAACCCGCCATAGGAAAACTATAAACCTCGTATTACGTGAATCCATTATCGGGCGACCACCGCCCTCATAAGGCCGAAATGGCCCAAATTTCATGGGTTTTAGTGAATAAAATATTAATTTCGATGTTTCGGGTCAAAAACCAACTTATGGGACTCAAACGGGTTGAAAAGCCCTCATCCCAGTCGACCTGGGCCTTAGGTCGGTCAACCTACCCCAAAGGGGTCGGTCGACAGGCCAGAAACGGGTCTATCGACCCTCCTGCTGAACGCGATTGGGGACCTAGCCACGTTAACGTGATCACAGTCTCTAGAAGGACCGCGATCAACCAAGTCGCGGTTGGCCGCGCAACTGCAATCTTGACCACCTTACTACTTGGCTTCAAAGATGAACGTAGTGTCTGGGAGCACCACGTCCTCTTCCAGAGGTTTAACGCGGCCGGAAGGCCGACCGTGACCTCGTTTCGATCCGGAACCTCGCGAACCCAACGAGAATTCGCTTGTTCCACGCCCCATTCGTCTCGAACGAAGGGGAATACACACAAGAAGGCTTCATATGCCTTCCACACACCAGAAGGACTCTAAAACACAAAGAAAAGATCAAATAAAATGGACAATCCTTTGATTACACTATACACACACCCATGCCATACCACACACACATTTGGCCTCATTCGGGCCTCAAATCACAAGACAATCCGATCAAAATAAGGGAAACACTCCCCAACATGCCACTAGCTCTAAATTGAGCATTTAAACCAAAAATTGTCGCCCAAATCGACAGATTCGTCTCACACCCCCAAACATGCTATTTAATCCAAAAAAAAGGGAAAACCCGCTCAAACTCGCCCCATTCGGCATGAAATCAAGGGAAAACAAAGTACAATGGTTAGTAGGGCTGTCAATGGGCCGGGCCGGCCTGGCACGATTTCGGACTGGGTCGCAAGGTATTTTTCGACCTGCGGACTTTTAGTCAGGCCTAAAAGCCCAGCCCGACTAGACCCGCGCCCAATCATGAGGGCTGGTATACCATATCAAAATGACATGGCAAAATCATCATGTATCATGGGTTTTAGTGGAGTCACATTGCCAACTGCCTTAATGAGTGGAACTACAGTGTGTGCGAAACTGGCATTGTACAATTTTTCTTAATGTGTTTGTCGAGGACTTGGAAAACACTCATTTTGTAATAGATCCTTCTCTTTTGTTTGGGTAGGACTGTGTGATGGGATTGGTTCTACAATCTTGGTGGATTTTGTACTTTGTTTTTGGGAATCTTTGTACTATTTCAGCCTTTTAATGAACTGTGGCCTTTTGGTCACCTCAAGAAAAACCGCGAGAAAGGTCAAGAGGGAGAGGAGCATATCTAGCAGGAATTTCCATGATAAAGTTACCAACCCAGTGACATCTCTTTCCTGCTTTGGTAAAGACTGATCTATATACTTGAAATAGGAGGAAAAGATATAATTCCCATCAAATTAAAATAGGAAATTATAATAGCATGATTTGTTTTGACATGCTGTAGAACTGAAACAAGAAATCGTTTAACTCAGGGTTTGATGGGTCATTGCACAATTGGCCACTCTGCACCACTGGCCCCCAGCCATCCAGCCACGGCACCTGACAGTTCCGCTCTCTCGAACTGAAGCGATGCGCAGGAGCCTCAGCCACCTGTCAACAGTACCCACGTCTACTGTAGCATATCGGAGCCCCAGCAACCCAGCCCCTCGGGTCCTCAACCGTGCTTGGCGTTATCCTGTTCCGCATCAAGAAATGTACAAGTCATTGGCAATTAAGAAATTACCATGTAATTAGGGTGCGCCCAACTCACAACGTAGTAGATTTAGCAAGCATGATTTAGACCGCGCTTGGTAACGTGGTTTGCGGGGATTCCAATCATTGGAGTCCCTGAAAAACTTTAAGCATTACCAAATGGAAACAACAGTGCATCAGCTTCTGTGTGGGTGTGATTTTCGGAGGAGAGAGAACAAGGTACAAACGTGCCGAGTTTCTCGAATCCTTCAAAGCTCCTTGGGACCTGCTTCTCGGGATTGCAAATGATTAAAAATCCCTGACGCCCTGCGCCGAAGTACGGGGAGGCGATTTTTCAAAATGGAGCCATTGCCACCTCTGTTCCAAATGCACCCTTAGGTTTGCTCCTTCACTCAACCAACAATTAAGAAATAGACCTAACTGCAACACACTCTCAATGCCGGACCTTCATGCATACATATGGGTAGAACAAATAAATAACTAGGGTGAATGGGGTTCTAGCACATATCTTACGTGTGAGTTAGACGTGGTTGTATGCTGGATGGAGAAGAGAGGGGGTAAGAGAAAACAAATTACAGACGGAAAGAATTAAGGAGCACAAATTTAGGGGGGGTAGAACCACATGGGAAACGGAAAGAATTAGAGAGTGTGGGATGGTGGTCTTGACTTCAGATTGCTTGTTGGTGCGGCTGTGCTTGGATGGGGTTAGCTACCGGTGATGCACTTGCCAGCTCTGCTGGCTCGCTGGGCTAATGTGTTGGCACACAGGCGGTCGACTAGATTTTGCGATGGTTGTTTCTGCTGACACGTGTGGCAATGGAGAAGGAGCACAGTTGGCGCTGGCAGGGGATGAGAGGTGGGCGTGTCGTGGAGGTGCACGGATGGTGGATGAAGCCGTGCGCTCTGGTGTGGTGGGATGGAGGCTATGTGGGCTTGCTGTGGTGGTGCGGATACAGGGTACATGAGAACATTGGCGATGGCGAGACGGGGCAGGCGAAAGTGCAAGGCGCCCTTGGCGCTCTAGGATGATGCATGTAGGTCATGCTAGGCTTGTGCTTGGTGAGAGAGAGAGAGAGAGAGAGAGAGAGAGAGAGAGAGAGTTTGTGTTTTGGTTTTCCTGTGTCTACCTCAGTTGTAAAAATAGTTTGATGAAACCTCACAATAGGTGGGGAGCTCTGTTCTATTCTGACAATGTGGTACATATTCAAACTTGGACTAATGAGCACTTTGACAGGGAATGATGTGACAATGAAAGGTAATATCACAATTGATCCACTGAAAGGAACTTAAGTATAGTGTTGATAAGCTGTCAGATGAAGGTAGGATCAAATTGTTTGACCATGTCCTCTTCACTGTGGACATAAGATTTTATCGTTTTGAAAATGTCACTGCATCAGAATTAAATGAAGGAAGATGAGGCCTAAAAAGGATTGATGCATACAAATAGGAAAAATATTTATATGCTATCACCCCGGGGTTTGGTTTGACAGAATGTGGCATTTTGTTGTTGGGTCAGGTGCATACCTAGCCTACTCCAAACCGTTTGGAACTTGGCAAGGTGCTTCATGATTGTAACTATAGTTAACACAAAGAAGAGAATAGTTGTTTTTTTACTCATTAAGCTTAGCCCAATGAAATCTTATTTTGAAAATTTAATCTCTCTTGAAACAAGATTTCGTAATATCCCTGACACCAGTAATGTCATTCTCCTGTTCATGGTTTGCCATATCGGATCTTGGCTTCGTCTCGGGTGGGTCAGAGAGAAGAGATTTCGGAGAGATCTCGGAAAAATCTCGAGAGAATCTTCTGCTCCGCAACAGATAGGCGGTTGAAGTCTCTCTTTCTGGTCATTGTTCTTTGTTCCTATCGATTGCCGCGATTTTCCCAATCCTCATCATATTCTTGAGGCTCCTGACCATGGACCGGCTGATCCACCACTTTGGGTTTGTAAGTCGAAATTCCAGCCTTCTCCATGACCGTGCGCATGACTGGCGCTTTGGACTTATGTCCCGAGGCCACTTGCTCCCGGCGCATGATGTTGTAGCTTCCAGGAGCGTCAATGCCAAGCACCACCTCATCGCCGCGGATGTTCGAGATAAACACCGTTATCTCATTGCCAATCAAAATAGCCTGGTTCTTCTTCCTGTTGATTCTGAGCGCCACCGCGTTCTCCTATCGAACTGCCCCAGGGGTTCCTGGGGCGCTTGTTCTGCTGCTGCTTACTGCTCGAAGGAGATCTGGCCTTGGTCTTCTTCCTCGCCTTCCTCAAGCAAGTCATCCCCGCCTTCACCGGTATAGCCAAGCATGGCTTCCATGGCGAATTCAGCGCGAGTCTTGACGGCTTTGGAGAGCTGCACCAGTTCTTCATCGGTGGGCTTGATCTGGACACGGAGAACAATGCGTGCGGCCTGGGAATCAAGCGGAGTGACAGAGAAGGAGTTAACCTTGCCTTCCGTAAGCTTGATGCGGTTCATGCCGAGGTCGCCGAATTCAACGCGGGCGCCTTGCAGCTCAGTACGGCAGTGAATCGAATCCAGGCCCGGGTACTTCACGGCGCCGCTGGGATACCACAGATCCGGCAACTCGGTGCCACCGAACAGGGTTTGAAGCACATCGCCGCTCGTCACCATTTCAAACTTAAGGTCTACCGCACGAACCGGCGCCTTCTCGTTTCCTTCCATACGGACATTCATGTTTTTCAGCTTGGCATCGCTGCTGCTGAATGAAAACTTCTTCATTGGTTGGGCTTCCTCTGGTGATTGCCATTAGCCGAACGGCGCGGTTATTGCGATTGCATTTGCTTGATGACTTCTCGCATCACGCCAGCCGTTTCCTGGTCCACATGGTCAAGGAAATAGTCGATTCCTTCTTGGCTCATGCCTTCCAAAAGCTCGGCGATGGCATAGTCATTCCCAGCGCTGGCATGCTCCTTGAGTGAAACTTCATAATCCTGAGCCTTAGAGCCGCCAGTATCTAAAAGCTGTTTGATAAGCCCCTGGTACTTCCCTTTCTCACCTTTCGGGAAGCTGTGATAGAGATTGGTGAACATGCGCTCATCAATGCTGGCCTGGAAGATGAACATGCCCAAGGCATCTGAATTGACTATGAGTTGATCGAAGAACTGCTTTTGCTGGGGTGTATATTCGCCAAGAGCAGGAGCAGTTAGGATAGGCTCAAAACCTTCATTGGAATTGCTCAGCTCGACAGCAGCGGCCATACGATCAAGCGTTTCGGTCTTTGGTAGCGTCTTGAATGCGCGCCGAATGACAGACTTCTTAGCCATTTCCTCGAAATCAGTAATCCATGGGCCAGTCCCTTTCTTGCCAGTCTCTGACCGCTGCTTGATCGAATTGACTTCTTCCGCCGTCATGATGGTAGTCAAGAAATCGCCATCTGCCGTCTTAGCTACACAATAGACGCCAGCGAATTCGCCCCTATCAGCCTTCTTAGCAAAGGGATTGTATTTGTGCTCTGGCGCATTGCCGGGACCATTGTCGGTGAATGAGTCGTTCATATGGACAGTATTGGCCTGAATCCATTTCACAGCGCCAGAGTTGGTCACAAGATCGCACATGCCGCGATAGCTAGGATCAAGGCATACACGCCCACTACGCGGCACCAGATAAGCCTGGGCCTTCGCCGGATTGAGGGATAATCCGATAGCAGCCACGTTCAATATGGCGCTTTGTAGGCTCGTAGGATTGGCTTTAGCCGCCTTCATCAAGTAGTCATTGTTCTTGAGGATTTGAACAGCAAAGGCTCGCTCTGCAATGAACTCAATTCCTCGCGGTGCAATTTCTAGGAATTTCTCTTTTGCAGCTTCGATGACTTCAGGCCAGTTTTTTTCTTGATTGTCCATACTGTTGTTCCTAAATGAAAAGTTCCAATTTTGAAGGGGCTAAGCGTTAACTTAGATTTCTGCATTCCTGGATTTTTCTGCATCTGCGAGGCGCTTCATGTCTTCCAGTGCAGTTTCATTACCGCAATAAAAATCAGGAATTCGATCAATGGCAGGATCACTCTTGAGATAAATAAGCGCAGCAGCGGCAGGAGTGCCTAAGCAATATTCCATGGCTGCGCCACCCTCACCAGCCAAATATACTACCCATCCAGCTCGGCAATGCGTGGTTTCACATGCATGCCAAGTTCCCATATTCAGCGCGCCTTCCGCAGATGCGGCCTCATAAACACGTTGATGGATATTTTCAATTTTTGGAACTCCGCGCAGGTCGGCACCGCGCAGGTCGGCACCGCGCAGGTCGGCACCGCGCAGGTCGGCACCGCGCAGGTCGGCACCACTCTAATGGATAAAAAATTACAAATATATCCCACCTCAGGCGGGAATGTCCTTTATGGACACCAAGTCAACTTAAGAATCCAATCACAGTTAAAAGAGTGATTATGACCACAAGCAACTCTGAGGGACCGACAACGATCATCTTGGCGATTCAACAGTCCTCGTGATGGAATTCAAATTCAACAGTCCGATCAGGAGACACGAAAGCAAGTTCAAATATCCAAATATAGATTGAAGCAAATTCAAAGGCTCTGAATACAACCGGATGTAATCCTGAAGACCCGATTACACAATCAGGGCTATACGTAAAGGTCTTGGAAGACTGATTGTAATTCAAATAACACGTGTTCAAGAAATGAGGTCTCCAAATTCCTTTGCAAGAGTATGTACCCGTAATGGGCGATGGTCAAGATCATTTATGTCACAACGAATAGAGGCAAAAGACGTTCTTCAACAGTTAATTAAACGTGCTCGGACTTGTCCGATGTAAATTAATACCGATTTCGGTCGGTGGGGAAGAGTCCAGTACACGAACCCTAAATCGTCTGATAAACCCTAAAAAAATGCACGAAATTAATGAATATGCCAAAATATACGCATGTTAAACAGACTGGCACGTTCGGTGGGACTTTTCCCGCCTTTCATCTATTTGCCAAAGATTTATGTACCTCGACGAAGGCCTTGATTTTCCTTCTCTGCCCTTTCAGGAGGCAGCAAGGAGGGGACTTGGATTCCGAAAGCAAGCTTTCTTCAAATCTTCAACTGACTATGGCATCGGTTACATATGGACCCCTCGTCATTGCATCTCATGCTAGATGCGACTACCTGGTGACCCCGATAGTATTCAGGGATTTCCTAGCTGTGGTCGGATCCCCCTTCTTTCTAGGGGTGGTCCCTGCCACCCAAGAAGTACCTACAGCACCAGCCGTCCCTGCGACTGTTGGGGGCGTTAGGCCTTGCTCCTTACAAGGCTGAGTTTTCTCGATCAATACTGTTTCATCCTACGCCGTCCCCTCAAAATGGGGGCAATGTCGAAGCCGCCAAAGCAAAAAGCCCGCGGCAACAATCTCTAGGTCTGGCAAGATCGTTCTTGTCGGGAGCATTCGTGTTTGGCTCGATGGCGACAAGCCGATATTACCTCGGGACAACCACGTCCCGACAATACCAACATCCAACCGCTTTGCACTTCTTTGCCAAGTGCGGGAGGACAAGTCCGACTTCAAAAAGAAGTCTAAATTCAAGAGTGGGGTCAGCAAGATTGAACAATGCTCCCGAAAGATGAGGAAGATTTGGGTCACCAAACAGGAGGCCCATGAAATTAAGCGAGCCAGGGAAAATAAGCCCGATCAAGCTTAACATCTGCACCAGACCTATGGTTAGATTACTCAAGATGTCGAACCTCTGCCCCTGAGGGGAAGAAGAGAAAAGGGGTTTATCGTAAACCCAACTTTGCTCCTCAGAGCTCGGAACCATTCTAGGCTAAAGGGGCCGTTTGCGCCCATGTGTCATCGATCCGGGTGTCAGTCTTTGACAGATTGGGAGCACCTCCCCGCGCAGGACTGCAGCCGCTAAAAAAGTAAAAAGTGGTTCAAGTCTCAGATACTGGGGATAGCATGAAAGTCTATACCTGCTATATCTCTGGCAGAGAACTAATGGAGCCCACTAGTAATCCTGCCAATTTAAATGAACCCGCCAGGTCAAGTGACCCGAATCAAGCAGTAGATGCGGTATATCTTAATACTGGAATTGTTGTCAGAAGGAATCTTCAAGCCCAAATGCTCAATTCAGCGGCCGTGCAGGGACTTCTAGCCAGGGTCCGCTCCAGGAACAGAACATGGAGCAAGCCCGGAACCAAGATGTCAATTTTGCTCAAGAAGAAAATGACCTCGAGGAGATTAGGAGCATCCATGGAGAAGGGGGAGCTCAACTCATTGGTGGTTACGTTAACTCGGTGTTCAAGCCACCTACAAGGGCGACATTTCAAGCCATGTCCGACGATGTCAAGTTTGAAACCATGCAGTGTTGGCACATAGAGATGACCAATCTCATGCTCAAAATGAAGCAGCAGATGAACATGAATGCCTAAAGGCCCCCAACCTCGGTCCACGATCAAAATCTTCTACGAGAGCAACGATTGGGTAACCCCGCTGTTGTTGACCGGCAAGTAGGTGCCCCTTACCATGTGGCCGTCGAAGCAGGGACCGAGCCACTTCGTGCTCTACTCAATGCTCAGTCTTCTCGAACTTTGGTGGCTGAAGACGTCATCGACCAACGGCGTATGATTGAGAATATTGTTGAAGACAAGTTCGCCTAGCGTGGCGAGGGTGTGGCCACTGTCGACTTGTATAGTATGCCTTACCCGCTTCAACACCAGTTTAAGAAGCTATTGCCAGATTGCTCAAAGGCCCCAAAATTGCAGAAGTTCAACGGGCTAGGGTCCCCCCATGAACATTTGGCCTACTATATAACGGCCATGGGCGATCTTGTGTTTGAGGAGTCATATCTCCTCCGCTACTTTGTGACTTCTCTCACGGGCAGTGCCTTCCAATTTTACTCAAGGCTGAAGTCCAGTTCTGTGGCTGACTGAGCCGATCTGCAAAAGAAGTTCATTAATCGTTTTCAAGCGGCTGAGAGAAAAGTTTCCCTCGCAGAGCTATGCTCACTCAAGCAAAAGAGGGGGGAAACTGCACTTGACTTTATCAAACACTGGAGGGATTTTAGCAGGAGGTGTGATAACCCTCCTTCCCAAGAGGACGCAATAACAATATGCTGAAGGGGCCTGTCAGCGAAAGTTAGCGAGAAGCTCCTGGGAGCAAATATCAAAGGCTTTGACCAATTAAATTCGGTTGTCGCCGAAATAGAGATATTTTTCACTCATAACCCAACATTCACACCCTCAAAAGGTAAGCCCCCTAAGGAGCAGAATGCTATCGGGAAGGAGGTCAAGGAGGCCAATGTCGTTGATTTCTCCCTCGCTAATGGGTCCGATGAAGTTACAACTCCAAGTCCCTCTGACAAAAAGTCCGAACGGAAGGCGTCAACAAGATTGTCTGAGCGTATGAAGACTCCTTATTCCTTTAAGAAGGAGCACACCAAAAGGCTCTTCAATCTTTGCCTTAAGAACAAGTTGATATCCTTGCCGGACCCAAAGAAGCCAGAGGATGTCAATAAAGTGGATGACCCCAATTATTGCGTATATCATCGCATATTGGGTCATACCATTGAAAATTGCTACGTTTTCAAAGATGAGGCGGAGAAGATGATTCAAAACCAACTCATCACGATGGAAAGCAACTTGGTGGATCCTCCGCAACCCCATGCCTGGGATCGACCGACACACTCGGCCAACGTAATTAACCATTCAAATAACAGGAGTTTCAGGGCCGCAGCGTTCGTTTTCCCCGACCCAGAAGCACCGGAGGCCGGTCCCAGCCAAGCAAGACCCACATTGTGGTATCCGGGCTGGAGGCCGTCCCATCAATGTTCCTTCCCGAAGGAAAATACCAAGAAGATATTTGATCGCCTACTTGAAGATGGGCGAATCTTGGTACACGATCCGCCACCGGGTTACACCGAGGTCGAGAAAAGGCATCCCCAATACTGTGAGTACCATGCCACAATATCCCATCCCACTGGGAATTGTGAAGAGGTACAGGACCTCATCGAAGTTCTTATTCAAAGGGGTGAGATTGATATCCACGGGGAAAGTATGACGCGAATACGTCTGCGGAAAGCTGTTGAGTGGACTCTAAGCCAACCTCCTGATACAGAAAGCCCGCCTCCATCGCCTACCCGAGGGAAGTCCAATTTTTCTGTCAATGTAATCCACAAAAGCTCGGGGAAGAACCGGGCAAGGTCTCCAATAAAGGAGTATCAACCACTCCTCTCCGCCAGGCCGCAAGAAGCATCACAGAAGGGCATATCCCTTTTGATGTCTGAATGTTTTGCCATCCGGAAGGCAGTTAGAAAGATTAAAAGGGAGGTCCGTCGCCTACGACACACCCAGCAGGATTTACTCCGGCTTACAGAGCGAATTGAAGATCGGCTGTCAGCACAGACTCTGGCCCCTTTATTACAGCCCTCCGTCCCAATCTCTACCCGAAACTCGAAAAATACGGTAGAGCCTCGAAGGCTGCGGAGGACTGGAGGATGGTTGTCGGATAATTCAGCAAATCCTCCTAGCAATCACACTCTGCGGAAGCTATACTCCTTCCCTCGGCATAAAACCCTAGAGATATTCCATATGTGCCTTAGGGAAGGACTAATACGGCTCCCCGCGCCTGGCAATGACCCTGACACGCCCATGGTATATCGGCACCACTACTGCCTCTACCATCGTGCTGTGGGTCACGTCATCTATGACTGCTCCGTGTTCAAAGACATTGCGGAGGACCTCATTTCCCGCCGGGTAATAAATATAGACAATCCTCCTCAAAGAACCCCAAGGCCTTTTCAACAGGGCCCGTCGGTTTTCTCAGTTAATGTCATACATGCATCAACTTCCCACACAGCCTCCAAGCTGGAAGCACAGGAGGCTGGTCCTAGTTCGGGTCGATCTACAACAGAGTGTCTTGAATGGCAACCGTGGCAGGATCTAAACTCTTTGCCCTTTCCGAACAAGGAAACCCAGAGACTGCTCGAGATTCTCCTGAGAGAGAAAGAAATCCTGATACGTGATCCTCCACCACGTCGCCCTGAAGCAAATTCCAAAGACGAGAGGCGAGGCCCACCTGCCCCGCTTGACAACAAAGAGGACAAGGCAGCTCGAAAAGAAGCCCAAGATTCTCCTCAACTACGAGAAAAGAGTTCTCGCCCAAGTCGGAAAGATAGTCCTCAGCAGGAAAAGTTGAAGATGAGTGTCGAGCTCAGCCCAAAAAGCAAAGAGGACCCCAAGGCTACTATTCGACAAAGCCGAAAAAGTCCGACCCAGCATGGGGATCTCAAGTTAACCCTCGGATAGTGCCAAGGAGGCCAAAGCCAGGAAGAAAGCCTCAGATTACAAGCAGAACAAGCCCAGAAGGGCAATCTTCAACTAAACAACCACATCCTATCCTCTGTTTCTAGCCACAAGGATAGAGGCAAGTCTGACCTCCCCAAGCAAAGTTTTATACCAAGACAAAAGTTGGCAAGTGTGAAGCCCCATGAAGCCTTATCATCCCAAAACTTTGGCCTTTATGTGGCCGAATTTCAGGAATTGCCGCCCGAGATCGTTGATCAAGCAATTAATGCCACGTTCCGGGGGCAGGAAGAAGAGCTCGGTTGGGTCCATGTGACCTCAAAGAAATATAGTCACCCTAAACTTCCGAAAAGGAAAGGCCGATTTGATAGCTCCAGTGTTGGGGGCAACTCTCAAAAAGCAATCTTTATACCCTAAAAAGAGTTGTTCATATGCTTGCCTTTCTTTTTCACTAAGGAGGGCACTTACAAAAATTGGTCAGGGGTCCACTACATCCCCGAGATTGAGTTCAATTAACTCGTACACAGTCGCCTGACCACCATCCTCAAGTTCGCGTGGAGCAGGCTATAGGATGAAGTCCTTCTCCTCATCATTGATCGCCATGTGGACATCATAATATTCGAGATTCTCAAGGACCGCTGACGCCAAGGATTGCTCATCATTATCTTCAGACTTCTCTGCCACTTGTTGTTCTACCACGGTGACAGAATCCTCACCAGGGTTGAAATTGCTAGAAGAAGGCAACAACCCTAAAGTGTTGACGGCATAATACACTTGAAAGTACTCCTCTCGATCGTATCCAAGCCCTCTTGTGTCCTTGTTGGGGAAAAATGGGCTGCCCTCGGACTTGTGTGGGATACCACAACTGTCGAAAATAATCACGTCGAGAGATTTCTTGTATTCGAGGGATTTTCTATTCCTGACTCATTTCTCTGATATATTCGAGCATATCATTCATTTCTTGAACAAGCTTTGGGGCCTTTATATCCAGAACCCTCCAACCAAAGTCATCGGCGGGCGGACCTTGTAGGACCAAATCTCGTTTATAGAAAATGATTGGCATGCTTCTTTTCCTTCCCTTTGGTAGGAGACTATAAAAGTCTTCAATTGCTCTACTTCATGTTCTTCCCTATCAAAGGAGAGTTGTATACATCCTGGGGCAACGAGATGCACTTGTCGATGGCTCGATTAATGAGATTAGCCTCAAAATTAAACTCTCTCCTTTCGAAGTGAGCTGGTTTAGTTCTTCCAGCCTTGGCCTAAAGGTTAAGCCTGTGTAACTTTGCAAGGTCTCAATCACCACGAAGAGTTCATCATCATCTTCGTCTTCTTCTAGAACCAACTTCGGTTTACCCTTAATGTTTGCTTTGGGAGGTCCCCGCATGGGTTCCCCAAAGTATAATGGGACATTCATCAGATTACATTCGTTCGGATAGGACGGGACCTGGTCGGCGAAAATTGTGTTGCTCCCCATTTTTTGTATATTTGATGTACTGATGGAGAGTTGAAGGAACGACCGAATTTTCATGCAGCCAAAGTCTTCCTAGCAACACTTTATACGATGTGTTGGCTTCGATGGCATAGAAGGTGGCTTTTGTGACAAAGTCGCTCATGATTAACTCCACCTCCACCTTGTCGAGGACATCCTCTGAATTCTGATTGAAGCCTGAGATCTTCACCCCACTTATCTTTTGTAGGTAAGGCATGAGATATAAGGATTGAAAGTCTTCAAAGGCATTATGTTAACGGACGCACCAGAATCAACCAGGATCCAGTTTATGCCGTGTCTATTTATCTTTCCTTGCATGTACAGGGGCCGGTTATGGCACGGGAAGGCAGCAACATGTCTTCCTCTGAGAAAGTGACATTTGCCGCATATGCTGCATGTGCCTGAGCTTGCAATTCGATCACCTAAGCCTCGTAAACTTTTGGCTCTTGGAGCATCTTACGAGGGCTTCCCTCAACTCTTTGCTCCAAGTAAAAACCTCCCATATAGTAACGTTGGTTGGAAACAGTTTCATATGCTGGATGATTTTGTGGTCGGTCCGAGCTTGAGCTTTTTCCAACAGAGGGATTATTTCTGAAAATGGCTTGGGTTCATTGGACTTTTCTTTATTAAGAGGTGGTCCCATTTCCTCTTAACAGTCCAATTCATCCCGAAACAAGGGGGCCAAAGAATCTTCCTCTTGAGATTGTGATTTGGTGTTGTACTTGCCGGAGGGGCCAACCTAATCAACAGACTTTTCCTGGATTGCTGAATTTGTTGGTTTGTCTTCCTCCTCGAAAGGATCGAACACGAATACATCGCCTTGTACTTCAACTTCAAGAATAGGACTGACTTCTTCCCCTCGGAAAAGTAAGACCCTCCTGGGCTCAGAGGAGCAAGTGCTCTTGCGAGTTGGGGGCTCAAGATTTCTTCGTTAGCCAGGACCTCACCCGCTACTACATCCGCAATTTCGTTCTTCTACATTGCGGCGTCTATAGGTAGCCACAGTAATCCTGCGCCCAGGTTGGGTAGTGGCAATTTCATCTTTGCCAGATGGTTGCGGCGCACTAGGTGAAGGAATTGGCACCATGTTACAGGAAAAATCTTTCAACATTTCTTATAACTTCTCGAGGGTAATCTCCCCATCCATGTAGAAAAGGGAGAGCTCTTCCGAGATGAGAAGTCGCTCGTCTCTTGGTGCCCGTTGACGCATTTGCCGGAGCTAGCTCTTCAAGCGTGTTTTGCAGACAAGTTCCTCCCAGGGAATATATTTATCCAAAGAGATAGCCCCAGTTGGTAGGGAAGGAATATACTCTTCCAATTCATCAATCAATTTTTATAACTTCTGTACAGGGGATTCTTTGTGAGCTTCTATGGCAGTCGTCTGCTCGGCCTACTTCTTCAGCAAAAATCTAAAAATATGTGTTTTTTCTTTTCAGTGTCATTTCATCTTTATGTTTGAGGACAGATATGTAATCTGTTTGCTAAGTGTGCAGGTTGTAGGTGTTGAAGCTTCCTTGCACTTTATATCATTCGCTTTGTCTCCTGTCCATATCCTTCTAATCTGTTCTCTTCTTTAATCCATTCCCTCGATCTGCCTTGAAGCTTTTTGTCCTACACAACTCTTATTCATTTCATTTCATTATATCTCCATGGGAGGGCATTACCTTACGATTATGAACCTGACGGTTCTGCTTCGTTAGATCGACTGAAGAGCATGTCTGTCATGTCTTTGGTCCCACGTGTCTCTTGTCCCCCGTGTTGTGTTTTGACACATGTGTCTTTTTTTCCCCTGTGTTGTCATCCCATGTGTTGTCTTTTGCCCCCGTATCATCGTCGTGCATGTTGTCTTGTCACACATGTATGTTGTCACTCCGTGGTTGCCATCCCTTCGTGTTGTCTTTTGTCTCATCATGTCCTTATCCCCACCACGGGTGCTGTCCCACCGTGTCGTGTTACCTAGTCCCACCATGTTCTTTCAATCCCGTGCATGCTTGTTATTTGTTCTGGTGATGTTTGCTTCTATCATGATATGGTGTTTCATTCATTTTTCTCATGTTATGTTTCATTACGTTGGTCCTTCTTATGTTTAGTTCATCTTGTTGTGTTATATCTTTCGTCCATAGTTATATTCATGTTATGTCATGTTCATGTTGTTGTCGTTGTCTTATTTGAAAATCCATGAAAATTAAAAAATCTAAAAAACGTCATTTTGCTTGGCAGGTAAGTCATGTATGGCTCTCTATCCCTTCTCATTATTGCATTACCATATGATATCTATATTATTATAGCCTCTCAAGGACCGACTGATTGTCCGTGTGTTCTGGAATATGATGTTCTCCTTTAACAAAAATGATGATGATATAGGAGCATACGGTTAATCGTTGGAGAGGCTATTAGGTTGAGTCAGGTGGGGGACAATGGACTCTGTCTCGCACACCGTGATTGCAAGAAGACTCTTGACCCCATCTTGCTCAGTCTAGCAATATTATCCTTGAGTATTGTCTATTTTATACTTTCTTTGCATTCGTTTTGATGATTTCTTTATTTTAGCCCAGCATGCATTATGTCATTTTTGGAGCATTCACATCTCACGATATCTCAAGGTTTCTCCCCAGTAATGGTTAATTGTGCTTATTTCTCTTGGATAAGAGTCCTCATTCCACTCTAAATTTGATCGTCTTCTCTAATCTTCCCTCTCGGTCTAGTTCGCCAATGTGATTTCTGTCTGGATTTTATCTCATTATAGTCTTTCAGTTATTACTTTTCGATCCCCTCATTGGCTCTAGATTCTATCCCCTAATGAGGTTGGGCGTGTTTCCTTTTCCTTCTTCAGTTAGTTGGGTCTTCAGACATGCCTCATCTGCGTCAGCCATTTCGGGTTATTAGTTCGCTGTTTTCGGGAGAATTCTTGTCGCTTGTTGGTTGTGACGGGTGTATTTTATCGTGATGTCCGCTTTTCAGTTCTCTCCGTTTCATCTCTACCTCATCTTCATTTCACATTGCTATCGCTTTCGCTTCATCTCCGTTCCATTCTACCTCCGTATAGCTCTCGCTCGTTCCCTTACAAAGTGGACATATAGGAGGGGCATCTATTAACACCCGTTTTAAACTCGTAAGTCGAGCTATTTCCCTTATCTATCTTTTGTGATGTCCTAAATTATCCATTATTTTGGAGCATTCCTTGAGCATATTTTGGGCCCATTCTTTATCATTCTTCGAGCCCATTAAGTCATGAAATCCCTAGAGGTTGTCCGTCCGTGATTGTCGCGTCGATCGGACTAGGTTTTGCTGGCCCAGTCAGGAGGCAGTCTCGTGATTACTGCCACCCTCAGGAGGCGGTCATCCCAAGATCGCCTTCTGCCTATTTGTCTTCTACCTGCATCGACTCTGTGGCCTGTGTATCGACTCCATCCTTGAGCCTTCAAGTAGTGGTGCTCCCATGACCCCATTCTTCAGGAGGCAATCGCACGACTAACCACGTTCTGATTGCAAACTCCTGATCATTCCGAGCTCTATTTTCTTCAGCCGAGGACTCTTCGGACTCCTCATTGGTGCCATTTTCACCGAGGATATCCTTCCAACTTGATTTCTATCCATTCTAGGGGATTATTCTTGCTATTATCTCGTGATTTATCAGCCAAAATCTCTTATTTCTGGCAACTATCCTTTGAATCCAAGCTAGGGTTTCTACACTTCTATAAATAGCCTCCTACCGCGTGTGCGCGAAGGAGAGCATTTTTCAGACTCGGGACGAAGCCATGCCACACCACCATCTCGTCTCTTCGAACCCAGGCTATTCAAGGAAGTATTAGCTTCACCTTCTTTCGCCCAGGGCTCCCTTTTCTACATTCCTTCTCCTATTCTCTGCCCCATCTTTCTGCACTTTCACACAATTTTCTCTAAAATAGAGATAAAGAGAGAGAGATGTGGGAAGAGTGTGTGTGCATGTGGGTTAGAGAGAGAAAGAGAGGGTACGAAGAGGGGATGGAGGAGAAACGGTGCGAGAAGAGAGAGAGAGAGAGATCGAAGGGGCGAGAGCGAGAGAGGGTGAGACGACGAGAGAGGGGAAAGGATCCGAATGTGCATGGAGGGAGAGGTGAAGCGATAGACAATGGAGGCATTGGGGGTCGACACAGGTGGAGGTGTAGGTTGGGTTAGAGAGAGAGAAGGAGAGCGGGGGTGTGTCGCGGTAAGGTTGAACGCCAGTGGAGGAGGACACCAAACGGGCCGGGGCGAATGGAGGTGAGAAGGGAGAGAGAGCGATCGTGAGAGGAAGGGGGCGGCCGGTGAAGGGGCTACATGCATGGGGGTGCGTCGAGTGTGCGAGTGTGTGCATGGAGAAAAGGGGGAGGTGCGTGTGAGTGCAGGCACGTGTGGGAGATGGTGGCGACGGTGGGAACGGACAGGAGGGAGCTCGGCGCTGTGGGTAACTATGGTGGCTAGTGGGGTGAGGGCAGGGTGCCTGTGCTATGAGAGAGGGAGAGAGAGAGACCGGGATGAGAAGAAGAGAGAGGTAGATAAAAATGGGGAGAGAGGAGGGCAAGAGGAGTAACCAGAGGGGGGGTTACATGTGTGTGAGGGTGAGAGTTGGAGTGAGCGAGAAGAGCATGGGAGAAGGAGGGGAAGTCAGATGGTGCTGCTGGCGGTGGAGCGGACGAGAGGTGGTTACGGTGCAACGGAGAGAGAGGAGTGGCCCGGAGGGTGTGTAGTGGAGAGGAGAGAGGGCCAACGAGGGGAGAAGCAGGCGATGGTTGAGTGTGCAGTGTGCATGCATGTGTGCGGTGCAGAGAAAGAGGGAGAGCGGCAAGGGCGGTGTGTGCATGAGGAGGTGACGGTGTAGGGAGGAGCTGTCGCGGTGGTCGGAGGTGCAGTTAGAGAGAAAGAGGGAGACAAGGGGGGTTCCGCGGCGGTGGTTAGAGAGGGAGGTGGAGAGAGAACAAAGGGGAGAGGGGAAGAGAGCCGTCCGATGCTGCTGGCGGTGGCGCGGACGGGAGGTGGAGAGAGGGGGAAACGAAGGAGAGAAAGGCTAGAAGGAGAGAGGGGAAGAGAAGTTGCAGACGGTGACGGCAGGGAGGAGTTCTTGTAGGGGCTGGGCATCAGCGTCGACTCAGCCAAGGGCTGCGTCGACCCTGCCAAGGCCTGCGTCGACCCTGCCCTGTCTCTACGTCGACCCTGCCAAGGCCTGCGTCGACCCTGCCATGTCTCTGCGTCGACTCAGCCAAGGCCTGTGTCGACCCTGCCATGTCTCTGCGTCGACTCATCCAAGGGTTGCGTCGACCCTGCCCTGCCTCTGCGTCAACGCATTCAAGGCCTGCGTCCACCTCCTAAGCTTCTACGTCAACGCACTAGGGGCAGCATCGACTCCTTGAAGTACGGGGTTAACTCTTTGAAGGAGGCTGCGTCAACCCTTCAATTGAAGATCTGAAAGAGTAAGAGTTGGCTATCTTCAAGCAAAAAAAAAAAGAAAAAAAAATGACAGAAGAGCCAATCATTCAACAGAGGGGCATCTGGTCCAGGCCTCGTGAACCAACAAACCCACTTCCCCGTCCCTGCCAGTGACGAATATTCCCCGGGCTCGGACTTCCCGTCCAGGGCTACAAGGTCCGCGTGGTGGAGTGATTCCCTCATCTCTCCCTTGGGGAGACGAGCACTCTCCTACGCACCTCCGCCAGCCTGGCCGGAACACTCCTAGGTCGAGTCTTCGGCACAGACTTACATTCTGACGAGGGACAGAAAGGGGGAGGAGAAACAAAGCCAAGAGATGAGGGAGAACAGATTCTTGGGTCAGCATTCAAAAGGGTGTACACCAATAATTTCTTCTCTATTTCAAAAATGAAGGGATACACGTGCTGTAGGGCGTACCCCTAGGTTACATGTCAAAAAAAGATAAAAGAAGAGAAGAGACAAAAAGGAGCGGGATACATTGGAAGGCCCGGGGATGGCGGCACTTAGTTAATCACCCGGAAGATGTCCTCGAGAGGCAGGATGCCGAGACAGGGGAAGGTCACCATGTCATTCAGCCGGCCCCTCTGTCCCTCGAGGCGCTCCAACTCCACTTCAAGGGAAGCCGCCTAAGCTCTGGCGACAGCTAATGCTTCATCGGACCTTTCCACGGTGGCTTCGGCCTCGGCCAGCACAGATTTAGCGGTAGCAAGGCGGCCCTCCAGCTCCTCAATCGTGCCCTTGAGGGCATGATTGTCTCGACGGCCACCTTCCAAAGCCCTCTCAAGTTGCTCCCCGCTAATGCGACGTTCCTCCAAGGCTTGCGAGTATTCTCCTTCTTGAGCCTTGAGTGCGACAAGCTCATTGGGGACCCGAGTCTCGAGGAATTTGTGATGGTTTATATACTTCAACAGTAGCACCACGCGTCGCGACCACTCCCTCAGGGGACACCCTCTTCTGGTACGTATACATTTTTATTTATAATTACATGATTAATTTTCAAGACATACTCATTCACCCCCCTCTAGAGTGTGCCTGACTACTAACAAGTGGTATCAAAGTGTAGGCAGGTCTCCTTATTTTACAAGTTTAACCACCTAAGAGAATGATCCTGAAAGTAGTCGATGGCAAGCTCAAGTAATAGCGGATTCCAAGAAGGATTCTCCACCAACAAGCCACAACTATTCAACGGGTAGAACCACCCCTATTGGAAGATCGAGATGACCAACTGTGTAAAGGGGGTAGGCTACAAGCTGTGGTAGGTGAAAGAAGACTGTGACTGTATAATAACAATACCAAAAGAAGAATGGGGTCAGCCAGAGTTTGATTTGATCTCAGTAAATGCATGGGCTCTAAATATGATGTTCTGTGCACTAAGTCCAAAAGAGTTCTACAGGGTAAGCACATGTGCCAGTGCCAAGGAGATCTGAGAAAAGTTGGAAGTAGCCCATGAGGGAACATCCTAAGTAAAAGAAACAAAGATAATCTTGCTGATAACAAGGTATGAGATGTTCTGGATGGAGAAAGGTGAATTCATCAAGGAGATGGAAGGCAGGTTCACAACAATAGTAAACATCTCAAAGCCCTTGGAAAAGTCTATAATGAAGGAGATCTTTTTAGGAAAATCTTAAGATTGCTGCCCATAGAATGGACCCCCAGGGTCACAGCAATATAAGAAGCCAAGATTTCAACAAATACTCTTTAGCACAACTATTCAAAAACTTAGCGACACATGAGCTTAAATTGTACAGTCATAAAGAAAAATCCAAAAAGAAGATGGTGGACCTGAAGACAAAAGAAGAAAAGCTAGTCAGTCTCAAAGTCAAAGTGGCAAGTTTAGATGAAGAAACATACTCCACCTCCACCAACAGTGATGAAGAGATAGAGATGCTATCTACGTCTTCAAAAAATATTCAAAGATAGAAGAAGACTATCCTCATCAAAGAAGAATGATCCTAGAATGCTCAGATGTTACAACTGTGGGAGGACTGGGCATGTTAAAGCTGAGTGTCAGGTAGATGTAAAGAAGGAGATCAAGAATAAGGAAGCGATAAAGAAACTGGCCAAGCCTGTTGATTCAGCAAGAAGGAAACCTAAAGTCAAAGCTATGGCTGCTACATGGAGCCACGAGGATGAATCCAACAGATCTGGAAACTTAAATTCAGAAATAGAAGAATCACAAGAACTAGGTCCCATGGACAACCATGGTGACCTTGAGGTAAATTTTGATAGCTCATCCTCTTTGCATAATGCATTAAGTGATGTTGAGGAGTTACCTTACGATGAGTTATTATCAGCATTCCATGAACTGTTTGTGAATTATAAAGGTTAATGCAAGCTCGTAAGGTCCCTATAAGAAGAATAGAAAAAAATGATTTCATGCAAGGATTCTTTAGAAAAATCGATTTCAAAACTCACCTCTGAAAATAATCTTCTTACTATAGACCTTGGGAAGCTTACTACCTCATAAAGGTCATTACACCTATTGCTCTTAACCTCAAGGAACTCTATTAACAAGCAAGATCTAGGGTATACTCTTGAGATGAATCACAATACTAGACCTGAGCATGCACCCATTAAATTCGTAAAATCTATTGCATGCATACATTCTGAGAAGTATGAACATGCATCGAATGCATGCATACATCATAAATCATATACTGTGAATCCCAAATCTACATCGAGATCAGCACCTCAACCTGTTGTGGGATCTAGAGGGGGGTGAATAGATCAATCACCCAATAAAACTTTACTACAGCAGCTACAATTGCAGAATTAAAATAAGCTATTACAGGACTATCAGAGATCACTCAAACACAACCAGACTAAAGCATATCTATAGGCTCGACACTCGAGTGGTCCTAAGCATTTATCTACTGATCGATGAATTGAAAGTAATGACAAACATAAACCATAATCCAATCACACAGTAGACGAAGGATTTTTAGGTGGTTCAACCTCAATCCAGAGGTCTACGTCCACCCCACACTGAACCGAGTGCGGCTTCACTGTTGACTCACAGCTTGCCGCTGATCCACAGCTTTGGGGATGAATCCCTACAATCTGCTGAGCTTCACAGCTTGCTGACCAGAGAAATCCTCCTCTGCAACCGCTGAGGATTATAGCTTCACCTGTCCAGAGGTATCCACCTCTGCCCATTGAGGATTACAACTTAACCTCTGCTCGCTCATAGCTTGAACAAGAGTTTCAAAAATAAAAGAAACAAATGGAGGATCAAAACCCACGAAGGGAATGTAGCTCAACAATGAGCAAGATCAGTTCCAGTTCTGAACTAGAAAGCTGATGACAAATCTCTCTCCTAAACCTGTCACAGAACAATCCTTCTCTCTCTCTCTCTTCTTCTTTCTAGATCATGCTAGCTCTTTCTCTTTCTGCTTCTACTTTCTTTATCACGATCACCATCTCTCTGAACGAAAGTCTTCTTATTTGACCACCTAAGGCAAGTTTGTACCACACTTCAGCAAGAGATCCTATTTGCCAACCTAGGGAAGTGTCACTTTATGAGCAACTCTATTACCTTCCTAGGATTTGTAGTCTCTGCCAAAGGTGTTTCTATGGACCCCCAAAAAGTTAAAGCCATAATTGATTGGCCAGAACCCCACACCCTCCATGATGTCCGAAGCTTCCATGGGTTAGCCACATTTTATAAAAGGTTCATTCAAGGGTTTAGCACCATTACAGCCCCTACCACTGATTGCCTTAAAAAGGGAACCTTTGTTTGGTCCAAGTCTATGTCTAGAGCTTTTCAAGAACTTAAGAAAAAGATGACCCAAGCCCTGGTTCTATACCTCCCCAACTTCTCTAAAGTTTTTGAGGTCACATGTGACCAATCTGGGGTAGGAATTAGTGGGATCCTTAGCCAAGAGGGACACTCGGTTGCATACTTTAGTGAAAAATTGTGTGAAGCCAAGATGAGACACTCCACCTATGATAAGGAGTTTCATGCCATTGTGTAATCCCTTCGGCATTAGAATCACTATTTATTGCCTAAGGAATTTATGATCTTTTCAGACTACGAGGCTTTAAAGTACCTCAATACTCAACAAAAGTTGAGTGCCCGACATGCACGCTGGGTTGAGTACATCCAATCCTATACTTTTGGAATTAAACACAAGGTGGGGAGTGAGAACCACACGGCTAATGTGCTAAGTAGGAGAATGACATTACTCTCCACCGTTCAAGTGGAGGTCACGGGATTTGAGAAAGTCAAAGTTGAGTACCCCGATTGTCCCGACTTTAGGAGTATCTATGCCACATTGTCCACCCAACCAACAAAGGAACATGAGGGCTTCATCCTTGAAGGTTGGTGTCTTTTCAAAGGGCCAAAGTTATGCATACCTTGAGCTTCACTTTGAGATTTCTTAGTTTGTGAGCTACGTGCGGGAGGTCTAGCTGGCCATTTTCAGGTGCACAAAACCATTGAGATTATTGAAGGTCAATTCTATTGCCCAAGCCTTAAGAGGGATGTTGCCAAGATCATGGGTCAATGTCACACATGTGCTTCGACCATGCAAGTGAAACAAAACACCAGCCTTTACACCCCACTTCCCATCCCTGATCGCCCATTGCAAGATTTGAGCATGGATTTTGTTTTAGGCCTATCTAGGACCCCGTGCAAACACGATTCTCTCTATGTGGTAGTTGATAAATTCTCCAAGATGGCCCAATTCATCCCCTATTCCAAAACCTCAGATGTTTCTCGAATTGCCTGCTTGTTCTTTGATGAGGTAGTCCGTCTTCACGGGTTGCCCAAAACCATTATTTTGGATTGGGATGTAAAGTTCACTAGTTATTTTTCGAAGACACTTTGGCACTTAATGGGTATCCTCCCCAAATTTTCCACTGCCTACCACCCTCAAATTGATGGCCAAACTGAGGTCATCAATCGGAGTCTAGGGAACCTCCTACAGCGCCTAGTTGAGGATCGTCCAGGGAATTGGGATCTCATCCTACAACAAGCCAAATTTGCATATAACAATTCTATTAACAGGTCGATAGGGATGAGTCCATTTGAGGCCGTGCATGGGTATAAACCTAAAAAGCCTTCAGATCTCATTCCTTTGCCCCAACATGCTAGAATGCCAATAACTACAGAGTCATTCACACAATACATTAGAGAGTTGCAATAGGAAATACGTAAATACATCAGTAAGAATATTGAAATCTACAAAAGGCCAGCAGACTCTCATCAGTGCCACCATGAATTCCAGGAGGGTGACTCGGTGATGGTGAGGACTGAGAGGCTCTCTCCTAGAACCTCCTCAAAATTGAGACCCTATGGAACCAGTCCATTTAAGCTCTTGAGGCACATCGGTACCAATACTTATTAGTTGGACCTCTCTGAGGAGTACTGAGTTAGCCCCACTTTCAATATGACAGACCTTGTACCATACAAGGGCCCTGTGGTGGGACCTAGTGAGCATATTGACCCTACTTCTTCCCTTGAGAGAGCACCCACCCCTGTGAGATCACTATCAGCCCAAAGAGCCTGGTGTGAGAAGATTGAGATAATACTGGATTAACAGGTTACCATCACAAGGAGCAAGGCGTATGAGCACTACCTCATTGGGTGGAAAGATCGGCCTCCTTCGGAAGATTCATGGGTGAGTCGTGAGGATTTGTTGCAACTAGATGTAGATCTTTTGGAGCAATACCACAGCAGGATGGACCCCCACTCGATGGAGTCGAGCTCTTCGCAGCCCAGGGGATTTGATAGAGGCATCACCTGCGACTCTCTCTGGCTCGGGTCGCCACCTCATCCCTGAGATACGTGAGCTTGGATGTCACTTCATTTGAGTCCAATTATGTATTTTGTTCTTATATTTTGAGTCATATTATTATATTTTTCCTTTTATTTGAGTCATGTCCCTAGATCCATAGTCTTTTTTACCAATGTTTAGAGTCAATAGACCCATGGTTTGCCCTTAAGTGCATCCAACAAGTTGGCACGCCCGGTGGGACTGGACCACCTTTCATCTTCTCGCCAGGATTTGGGGCCTCATGGCCTCTTCTGAAGATTATGATTCCTTCAATTTAAAATTACAGAGGTTGAATTCTAGCGAGCACGATGGCAGTCACCTTCGGTCCACTCGTCGTCGTCTGCCATGCCAAGCATGGCTATCTTGCTGTGCCGATCCAATTTAGCAATTTCCCTCCAGTTGTTAGCTTCCCCAACATCCTAGGGGTGGCCTTCGTCTGAGTCTTGCATGCCCAGGACACCATGCCCATCACCGCTGTGGAGGTGACACTCGAAGGAACAAAGATGATGGGTTGCCATGTCCACCTTGTTGATGATCAAAAAAAGCACACATCGGCTGCCAAGATGGCAGCCAGGAAGAATGTCGGCACGCTTTGAGGTCGACTCTCCACATCGGGCAAATCCATACTCGTGGGAAGAGTCTAAGTTTTTCTGAACGTTCGACAAGCCAAGATCACACCCAACAGGGTGATTTTCATGGTGCCAGTACATAACTCTTTCCAGGCACTGGAACAATGGAGGATGGACCACTTCGAGTCCAAAATAAAGGGAGGATTGTCCCCTTAGGCAATCAAATTTAAGCAGATTTCGGTGCCCAAATAGCTATGAGCCCTGACTCCAAGAGAAGTAGAGAAATCGGAAGAGAAGATCAGGGCGCCAACCCAGGTGTCTCATGAACCAGCACTCTAGCCCCGCATTCGCTGGGCTAATATTTTTTCACATGATGGGAAGCAAGGAGGGACGAATAAGCAGAGGCAGCTCCCCTCCTAATCTTCAGCATGAGTCGGCGTGCCACCATTTATGATCTGCCCTATTGAGGGGCGAACAATATTACTTGAGCTATCTAGAGGCATTCCTATAGCCTGAGGAATACCTCTTTGAGGGTGCAGCAACCCTCGGAAGTTGCAGAGGCCATGGATAAAAACCAGGAGCAGTGAGTCAACCCGGAAGAGATAAAGAATGCAAGATCGTGCTGCTACAAGTCACCCCTCTGCGAAGAAGATACACCGAGAATCTTGGTATTTAACAGATTGACTTTCCCTGGGCAGACAAATAGGAAATTAATTCAAGGAAACAAGAAACTGCAAGTATTCACCGACAATATGGCCGGCATGGCCACCCACCATGGGGCTCCGCCCGAAGAGCACAATAAGGAGACCAGGCCCGATGTAAAGTCAGGTCCCATCACCCGAAGGATAAAAGCTGCAGTCGGAGCAGCATAGGCCCTTGCGGGTGAAATTGATCCAGATGTGGTCTTAATGGCCGTGAACGGGATTTCCACCTAAGATGGTGGAGAGAGGCCGACATCTTTTCTAGATATCCCAACAGAAGAGGGAGGTCAAACTCCCAGCCCTTCTGTGACAGATCCGGCCACAATGATGTTGCTACAAAGATATCGGCAGGAGGCAAAAACACTGAAATGGCAACTCAATCAGTTGAACATGCACGCCTCAACCTCAAGGCAGGTCGAGGTTCCTCCTCAAGCCTCACAGCAATGCACCGATCAATGCGAGGCTTCACCTCAAATGGCAGTTTCTTAGCCGGTATTAGGTAACACTGGGGCATGGTCCCGATATCACACGCTGCCCCTCGACAACAAGGAATTGCTACTATACCTAAAGTGATGGTATCGACAATGCCACGGCTGTAGCAAACATATTTTTGCCCCAGCCCTATCGGCCCGGTGGTGAATAAGACGATGATAGAACAGATGATAGAGATAAAGCTAGACAATAGAGGCAGTGATGATTACGTCATTTTTGATGTGTACAAGGTACCCTACCCTATCCATCATGCGGCCAAAAGATTGCCTCCTAGCGTCTACAAATCGCCAAAATTTGACAAATACAATGGTCAAGGTTCGCCAAAAGAACATATAGCCAACTACATCAATGTAATGGGTGATTTGGCAATCGATGAATCTTATCTGCTGAAATTCTTTGGGTCGTCACTCACGGGGCTTGCCTTTGAGTGGTACTCAATCCTGCTGATGGGGTCCATCAGCGTCTAGTCGGATATGCAACAGAAATTCCAAGAACAGTTTCATATCCCAGAGAGGGAAGTGCCGTGACCAAACTATATACTGCTAGGCAGAAGAATGACGAAATAGCCCTGGAATACATTAATAGTTGGTGGGGCCTTCGCATGAGATGCAGGAACCTTCCACATCACGAAGATGCGGTCCAGATATGCAAGCAGAGCTTGAAGCGGGAGATTCTCAAAAGAATAATTGGAATCGAAATCAAGTCTTTCGACCAATTGAATAGGGTTGTTCCAGAAATTGAAGCCTGTCTGGACAAATACCCCTCTACCTCTACCACTCCTACCCAAGAAGTCGGGAGAATCAACAAACGACTGGTGCTCAAAGTAGTTCACACCGTTGACTTCAAGGCGAAAAGGGGTAAAGGAGTATTCAACCCTCCTCCTATCAAACTCACTAGATCACTAGGTCAAGCTGGCTATCAGAGAGAACGTATTCTTCCTCGCCGGATGCTTCAACCCAGGTAATCCGCATTAGCCTATCGGCTCGCTGCCATGCCTCATTCACGTCCCCAAAGGCGATAGGAACCTCAACCGACTTCTCGCCAGTGACCTGTATATCTGGACTATTCCTCCTGACCGTAGCCTTTGCCGACGCATAAGCCACAATCGGAGATTGGAACTGCATATGCAGAACCTTAGGATATTCAATCGCATCCTTGCGGACTGTCTTATCGGGGATATCTACTAGATCATCCTCGGTCAAGGTTCGCTTTACGGCCAATCCCCTAGGGATATAGTGAATCTTGTACCCATCGCCAGCGTCATACTCAGACGCATCAAACGTATACAGCGGCATGAATGTCGCAATAGCATCTGCGCATGTATATGCGCCAGCAAATACGACTCCAGAAACATCTGCCTCAACACCGTTAGAGGAATATGGAATTGGTTCCTTGCTAGCCCTCTCATGCAATTCATTCAAGATGGCAGAGAGCGTCGTATCAGCAGGGTTCGCTGTTCCGCTGCTAGGTCCGTCAGCAAGTGAGATAGCACGAATGTCTACACCCGTCGCATTGGTAGAAACTAACGTGAGCGAGTTCATGAGGTTTGTATAGTAGACATATATGTTGTGGTCCCCGGTTCCTCCACCGCAGACCAAATAGCGCCTATCGAATGAAAGCCTGGCTTTGTATGCAGAGGCCGGTTGATCATCAACAGGGTAATAGATCATTTCATATGAAGATCCTCCGGTATGTAGCCACCGATAGGCTCGTACATATGGAACTGTTGTCTGAACTGTATAGAAAAAATCAAGCGCGCCAGACCAATAGCACTGCGAGTTGATGCCACCCAGGCTGGTCGAGTAGAGCAGCTCGGTTGTGTCGAAGTGGAAGATGCGGAATCGCGAGCTGTCGAAGTAGAGGATCATGTCGCCACTGGGGCGCCACTGAACCATCTGGGAGTTGGACCAGTCGCCATTTCCCAGGAACTCGCCGAAGTCGCGCGCCAGGCTTACCGAAGACGGGCCAATCGAGTACGTCTGCAGCGCCGCCTTGCTCTGGCGCGCCACGGCGAACAGCAGCGAATTGACCGGAGAGAATTCGATGTAGCTAATTCCGCCGGTCCCCACCGACGCGGGCTGCGCATGGAAGGTTACGGTCGTTCCCGAGACCTTGTAGACGTAGATATTGTTCGTGCTGGCGGTCGTCCCCACCACCAGCCACTTCCCGTCTGGCGAGAAAGATACAGACCTGACGATGGGCGGTGGCACGATGCCTGAGATCGTCGCCGCGGACCAGAGCCCAGTGTCCTTGTCCAGCTTACGAACCGATAGGTACGGAGGGCCAGACACGCAAAACGCCGCCAGCTCGCCAGTTGGGCAGATCGAAATCTCCTTGTTTGATGCGCCAACGACGGCAGGCGGCGTCATTCCGGCATATGAGAATGGTCCATCCAGCGTGTTCATGGTGCCGGTGAAGAAGACCGCATCCGTTGCCAGCTTCGGCGTCCACACCGTCTCGGACTCGCCGACGACAACCTCGAACCGGAAGTCGGGCACCCGCTCGCCCTGGTCCGTCAGGTCGAAGTTCGGAAAGACGATGTAGGCGGTGCCGCGATAGGAATTGACGTTGCCGACGCCGTACCAGCCCTCTAGAGCCGGATCCGGAAGTTGATCCTCATCTCCCAGATACAGGTTGAAGCGTGCGCGGTAGTTGGAGGTGTCCTCGACGATGGCCGACTCCGGCCGAACGTCATAGACCAGCTTCTCGTCCTGCCATATCCGCAGGATGTTGCCGATTGGTCCCTCGGCAATGCGGATCGCGAACGTCCAGTAGACCCGCTCGGTCACCGTCACCGGGCCGCCCTTGCCTTCGCGCGACTCCGATTTCTTGATGACTCGGTTGATTCGGTGGATCAGGTTGCCTTTTACCGCAGCAGTTCCCATCACAATAGGGCGATACACGCCCTCAGCGCTGGTCTGGATCGAGGCATCGCCGATGCGGGGGCCGTTTACCTTGAGTGGGTCGATCTCGTTTCCGATGATCGAGCCTATCGCATAGCCGGCCTGGGGATTGCCGAAATAGGCGCCCACCACTGCACCGACGATGGGGAGTACCTGACGGGCCATTTAGACCGGCCTCCGGAAGACATGGGTGATGCGCATGCACATGGCTGCGTCCAGGCGGTGCTCGATGACCTTGCCGGCCATACCATCGGCATGGATGACCCCGTGCGCACCGCTGTAGGGGTAGTCCGTCACGATGCCCAGGTGATGCGGCTCGATCTCGTAGCGCACGACTAGGACATCGCCAGGCTGCAGCGCGGCATCGGGCGGCGACGCCAGCAGGCACGGCTCACCGAGCGCTGAGCGAACGTGCTGGACTAGTCCGTCCTCGTGCGGCTCTCGCCCGTAGAGCCGGAAGTCCGGAAGCTCTACCCCACAATCAAGGTAAGCCCTCAAAAAGGGGGAGTGTTGTTGTATCCCCAGGTTTTGATGATGACACACTATGAATCATTAATACTGAATTAATGAATCTGATCTTAAAATTTAAGTATATGTTTAGCAGGAACAGATGAGGTAGAAGATAGTTCAAGAGTATGAACAGATCTGGTCAACGCAATCAGCTAAGTAAGGTCAATGCATCAGAAAAATTATCTCTGGTGGATCAAAATAATTGTTTCTGTTTGGACTCAATGTGTCGACTCTACTAGCCATTGGTGTTGACACATCAGAACAAATGTAACATGCACATGATTCTGTCTGAGAGTTATGTGTCGGCACAGTGCGGGCTATGCGTCAACACCACAACGACAGCTTGCCGGGATAGCCATCGATGGAAAAGCCGCGTCGACCTGCTAACCCTCATGAGGTTGATGCTCTATCCTTATTCCAGAACGCATAAGCTCGGATCTTATCGAAAGTCACTCCGGGTCTTAGATCCACTCCCAATGATTGGAGGCTTGTATGTACAAAGGATGAAGGTTCCAAAAAAGTGCCATTTTGGAGGGAAATATTCCATGTACTTGGCGTCAACCACGTGTGGGGCCCGTATGGTCGAAGACGTCCAAATATCCAATGATTGAGGGCGTGTGGAAGAGACGAGACGATTGAGGGCGTCCATTCTTTCTGAGGGTGAACCTGCAAGCAAGAAGCAGACGAAGGAGCTTCCCTACTGCAATCGAAGTAGAAGTACCTGAAGAGCTAGCCAATGAAAGAAGAAAATCTTGGAGGAGAATTGATCTATGAGCAGAGGAACACCAGCTAGGATCTACGTTCGTACTATTGTTTCAGGAATTCCTCATCTGGACGAATCTGCAAGAGATCACCAGTTTTCAGACTAAACTCATCTCCCTATCTCAGTTTGATAAATCATGTTAGATTGTTCTACTTTTTATTTTTCTTTCGTTGATCGTGTTATAGAGACAACTAGTGTCCTTGCTAGTGTAAGCAGGAAGACAGAGTGAGAGGCTGTTCTCGGCTCTGTGATTTTTGGGCAGTGTGTGCCCGAAGGCTGTTTGTCAGCTATGCTTGGAGAGAGTTCTCTTTTTTGGAAGTTGTGTAATCAACAGTGTTGGGGAAGAATTCCCTGGTGTCTGAGTGGCACATAGTGAAGCCTCACTCAATTGAGTGAGGGGTGGACGTAGGCCTCTAGATTGAGGACCGAACCACCAAAAAAATTGAGCCTCCTCTCTTGGTTTGCTGCTCGTTGTTTTATCTTGAGTTATCGGGTGCTAGATGATTGCTTCGGACCGATCTATTATTTTAAAATACTTCAAGCATTACTATCTTAGCTATTACATTTCTTAGTTATTCGTATTACTTATTAAAACGGGGTAGATCTATTCAACAACCCTTCTAGATTAGCCGTTCCATACCCAACAAGTGGTATCAGAGCGATTTCTCTCGTCATGTGGTCCAACGACCATGATAGATTAGGTGGAATGACCGGCAAAGGATTCATGGCAGAGGGACATTCTGTTAACAGGCCTCCATTTTTTGACAGTTCAAATTATTGTTATTGGAAAAGACCACGTACGTGCCCTTGGAGGTCGTATAAGTCGCCGCCGCTTGAATAATCGATCCGCTGGCCACGTGCGCCGAGGCGATTGGCAGGCTGATGCCGCCCAGATTCGTTCGATTCAGCAAGTACGCATTCCCATCCTTGCCCAAAGCCACGATTAAAGCCGATGGCGTTGCCCCCGGCACATTCACGATCAATGGCCCCGACCCGCCGATGTCCAAATCATTCGCATCCAGCGTCGTCCAATTTTGCGGTGCCCAATAATTGTTCGTGTTGGCGGTGCTCAGCGTCAGCGCCGATGAAAAATGGATGATCGCTTCGCCGCCCGACCACGTACTCGCGCCGAAGGTATTGCCCGTCGCCATGAATACATTCGTCCCGTCACTGGCAATCCCGCCCACCGACCACGCCCCGCCGCCATTCACCGACGTCGCCCATGCCGTCACCTGCGTCGGGTTCGCGATGGGCATGGAAACCAGCCATCCATGATAACTGCCGCAATCACCTGAAATCCCGCCGAAGGGCACATACAGGTTCGTTCCAACCACCGCCAACGCCCCGCGTTCGCCCTGCGCCAATGAATTGAATCGCGTGCCACTCGTCGTGCCAAAAGTGGAAACCGCGTTGCTGTCCACGTTGATCGGCCAGCCCGGGTTCAAGCTGCCCGTATCCACGTTCAGCGAAAAAATAAAATGCTTCGGCAAACCGTTGGTATAAATCATTGCGTCAAAGAATAACGCCCGCGTGGCCAGATCCACCGCCGGCGTACCCGAAATACCCACCGGTTGCACATCGCCGCAGGGCAACACACCCGACGGCACCGGCAGTCCCACGTTTGTCCGCCACACAATCCCCCCGTTCACCGCGTCCAGCGCATACACATTGTTCGATTCCGTGACCGCGATCACCACTGCCCGTCCTCGCGGACCACCAGAATGAGCAAGCATCGACCTGTAAATTACTAGAGACTCAAGCTGACTTAAGAGAGACTACAATATATTAAATGACTGTGGCTATCATCAAAACACAAACTATTGCTAGCATCAAAACACCTCATCAAATCTAAAGGAGACACAACATTCTCTCCCTTTTTGATGATGGCAACTCTTCTATATATTGATGGCAACACATGCAGACTGACGGACACTCAGACACTCAGATAGAACTTTTTATCTCTCACCCTTCTGACATCAAGAATTTCTCTCCATCAAGAATCTCTCCCACTACGTTCTATGCCATCTCTCCCCCTTTGCCTTTGGATTTTTCTCTCCCCCTTTGCCTTTGCATTTTTCTCTCCCCCTTTGCCAATTGCCAAGCCATCACGCCATCAAGATATATATATCCTCTCCCCCTTTGCCATCAGCAAAATAGATGAGAATGACAAATTCATCAAGAAGATAACAGAGATGACTGAATCAAAGAAGGAAAAGCTTAGGAAAGATCTGATTGACAACCTGACTTATCTGTCATTAATCAAACACACATAGCTTAGAGTCTTTTGGTATAAGAGGTCAGATAATGCAAACTAGATAAAAGTGTGGTTTATGGGTGATGGAAGTTAAGAGTTTAGCAACTGCACTGTTTTGAAGAAGTTTGCATTAACCCTTAATAGAAATAAACCAAACACACATGAATGATGTCAGATTAGTCTTACTTCATCTTACTTATCTAAAATTCAATGAATTTCGGAGGAGAAACTAGAACATGTATTGAGGTTAAACAGATTTTGACATTTCTGATATTTTACCTCAGGGTTACAGCCAGAATTTTCTTTTAGTTCACCAAATTTTTGAACAGTCAGGTATAATCTACACCTTTTTACATAAAGGCACACATTGATTAGATGTCAGTACCCCTAGTTACTCAGTATGATTTACCCTTCTGTCTCATTTATTAAGACCTTTAGGTATAGTTTACATCTTTTTGTGTAAAGGTACACGTTGATCAGACGCTAGTACCCCTAGTTACTCAGTGAAACTAACCCTTCAGTTTAATTTTTAGACAGAGGTAACTAAAGCACTTCATGACATGGGTTCACCCTATTTCTTTGATAAAGGACTCAGTTTCTCTGTGCATTCAGCCATTGCTCTGCCAACAACTGTGGTTCATAATTTTAACATAGTTGCCCTTTAGGTTTTACAGAAGATTTTGTTTAAAGACAATACACACTTCTAAGCTTCCCAACCAAGAATTCCTGAGTTTTTAGATTTTTAGATTCTGAGAGACTGAATCAGACATGACATGTAAGATATGGTTGAGATATATTAATTGTAATGAACAATCTTTTTCATTGAGGTTAGTTTTTAGACTCTAAAATTCATTAAGCTTACACCATCAGTTCATTCATGATATATTACTGATTCTTATAGGAGAAGATTTCTGGTTTTAGTAGCTTAGAGTAATGAACTGATTGTCAGATTGTCATTTATTCAGTGATGAGAGTAGATGAATTGCCAGGAGAGGAAGGATAAGCAATGTACTGCTGAAATTTCAGTTCAGAAATAGTGTGAAAAGCAATGTGATACCAAGTGATGTGTGACAAGCTGATACCATGAGATGAGTAACTCTGTTGATCTGAAAGAAAAGATCTGGGTTGATAGAAAGTATGCAAGGAGGTGTTGAGACATTATACTCATGTCCAGATATAGCAACTTATCCCTGATGAGACTCAAAGTATGAGCAATTTATTCTGAACTCCCCCTGTCAACATAGACTTAAATAGTTTTTGAACATTGACTCCCCCTGTCTATGTGCATTATTATTAGACACTAAATTTGACACATGAAATGAAGAAACAATCATATACTCTTGACTCAGGGTACCTAGCAAAGGACTAGCCTCTACGCATAGCGTGGGTTTCCAGACAAAAGAGATTTGCCCTTCTTCAAGCGTACCATTTGATATGCCTCTGAGATCAAGATGGATAGAATGCAAGGTATGCAATGACACTATTGACAGACTAAAACCTTGTGATAGTCTGAGTTATGTGTATATGAAACATACTAAGGAAGGCATTTATTCTAAGCAAGCAAGAATGAACTTAAACACTCAATCATCATGCTGAAATTTACATAAACCTAGTTCCTTTCTCAAAAATTTAAACCTTTCATTTTCAAGGGATTTATTAAATATATCAATAATTTATTTTTTAGTTTTAACAAAATAAAGCTCAATTTTATTCTTACTTACTTCATCTCTTAAGAAATGGTATTTTATTTCAATGTGCTTAGTCCTAGAATGGTGAACAGAATTTTTAGTTAAAGATATGGCACTTGTGTTATCACACAAAATAGGAATACATCCTAATTTTATGTGATAGTCAATGAGTCGGTGTTCTATCCAAAGGACTTGGGCTGCACAATTACCTGCTGCAACATATTCTGCTTCAGTAGTGGAAAGAGCAATAGTGTGTCACTTCTTAGATGTTGGATCACCAGGTTGTCGTGGTTGATGACGTGGAAAGGATCCGGCACATACTTTTTTAGCATAGAAATGTGAATTACATTGTGCACTTCTGACAATTGTAGGGGTAAGCCAATCCGATAGGATACCTCACCAACTCTCTCAAACACTTCAAAAGGACCAATATATCACGGTGTAAGCTTGCCCTTAACACCCAATCTTTGAATGCCTCGACTGGGAGAGACCTTGAGAAAGACATGGTCTCCAAATTGAAACTACAATTCTCATCTTCTAACGTCAGCATAAGTTTTTTACCTTGTTTGTGCCATCTTGAGTCTTTCTCGAATAAGTTGTACTTTCTCGATTGTATCTCTTACCATATCTGGGCCTAGAAGTTATCTTTCGCCGACTTCATCTCAGCATATTAGTGACTGGCAACTTCTCTCGCATAATGTCTCGAAAGGTGCCATTTTGAATATTGGCCTAATAACTGTTGTTATATGTAAACTCAGCCAGTGGCAAGTGGTTATGCCAACTTCCACTGAAATCAATGACACATGCCCTTACCATGTCTTCAACAACTTGTTTTGTTCTGTCACGCCCCGAGCCATATGTATACAGCGGAAGACACTCGGGAACGTGAGCAGTCGGCAAAACGCCTCAAGCTAGTAACGAAAATCAGAGCGCAATAACATCCACATAAGAGGAATGCACAAGAATATGGACAATATTCTAACTTTCATTGATTATAGTGATTCAAGTACATAATGTTGACTGTAGACTCATGAAAAAATAAAAATTACATAATGACTCAATAAAGAGAAAATTACAGGACAAGACTTTAGACCATTCTAATGACTAAGACTAACTAGGTCTTCTCTCGATCATCATTCATCATCACTCTCAGACCCGCTGCTAGAATAATCTGAATCCAACCCACTTGAATTTTCTGAAAAGATTGAAAAAGTAAGTATGAGCACACTTGTCCAGTAGGTATCTTTGTATCAATATGGAGGTATGTTTTAAGTAATTACATTTTTGCTCGATTGAATAAGATAAAAGAGAATGTGACAAAACACACGAATAAGAATCCAAGAAACAATATACAACTAGAAGAGTATGAATAGACAATAGAACATGATCAAGCAAGATAATGAGGTAAAGTGGCCTTTCATTAATAAGAATGTAATTCAGAACTGTAAAGGCTATGCACTAGAAATTCGTGAACAAGAAAGTACTAGCGAGTATATATTTATCACAATATTACCTCGTGATTTTCACCCATCTATAAAAAAAGGACTCCCGGTGTAATACGACACCAGTATTCATCGTACCCTATGATTTTTAGCACGTTTCCAACTCTTTGTCGAGGGGACTAGTGTAGAGCCCTTGGACACTGTCCGTTCCCTCTCTTACATCTTCAAGTTACAGATCAAGCTACTTCCATGAGAATATAATAAAATTTGGCCAGTAAGGAACAGTTCAATAATAACTCTTTGATAATGTAACCAAGGCAAAGAACACACTAATAAGAGATCATAAGAGTTCAAGGGATGATTTAAGACAAGGTCATGCTACGGAAGGAATCCGACAGTATAATGGCATGTTCTTAGATTTCCATAATTCATTAAATAGCTTCTGAATAAAGTATGGAGTTCCAAACCATCAATAGATCATCTAGGAACTTAGGGAAACTAACCCATGGGTCAAACCTCGAGTTAGACACATGAAGAAAGGAAGCGGTCATCTCTGGACCATTTCTAGACAGACGTGGTCATGGGTCGGCCACTTTTTGATAGTAGCGGTCGTCTAATGGCCACCTCTAGCTTGGACTCAGAAAACTAGTGGTATGATAGGTGCATTCTACTTCATTGGGCTTTGAAGGTAGAACCAGCTCGGTGTCCTACTGGAAATCCCAGACTCGCGGAGACTTACGGAGACCTTGGAACAAGATCACCTAGTCCGGTGGAAGGAATATCCACTAGAGAGAATCACATGTTCAAGAGGTGTGCCTATAAGTGCAAAGTGTAACTAATGGCCATGCACCGAGGTACACACCATGTACTTAAGAAAGATTAGAGATGAGAAGAGATCGTGATAAAAACAACGATCAAACAGTAATAAAATCTGTTCATGAAGCATTTGAAATTATAACATCAATATAATAGTATATGTTTTGGCATGAAAGTAGCGAGGTATATTTTCTTTCATATTCCCCTAAGTCGGGCTATATTCTTTTTGTTTCATATGCCCTCATACGGGACGTGTTTCTTTCTTTATATGCCCCCCCAGGTCGGGATGTAGCTCTTGGTTTCAGATGCCCAGAAGGCGGGATGTCCTCTACCTATTTTACCCCCAAGTAGGGGGGGTGTATTCTTTTCTTCATATGCGCCCATGGCGGGGTATGTTCTTTTATGACGTCTATGCCCCAGTGACGGGGTGTATGTTCCTTCTTCAAATTCTCGTAGAGCAGGGGTGTATTTGATGGGAATCGACTCCAGACATTAGTAAATTTTATTAGCTCGTAGGGTGTTTTCTTGTGAGTGGGTCTTACCAAAGCTCGATTTAATATGTGACATGCAGTGTTCGCAGCTTCTGCCCAGAAGCTTTTTGGAAGATGGCTTTCCATTAGCATTGTTCTTGCCATCTCAACTATTGTCCGGTTTCTTCTCTCCACAATGCCATTTTGTTCTGGAGTCCTGGGAGAGGAAAACCTTTGAGTTAGCCCTTCCTTTTTACAAAAATCAGAAAACATGGTGTTCTCAAATTCTCCTCCGTGGTCTGATTGAATAGTGGAGATTTGATGTGACCCACCTTGTTTTATCCTAAGAAAGAACTGCTCAAATCTAGGGAATGCATCATTTTTATTAGCTAAGAAGAACAGCCATGCAAACCTAGAAAAATCATCAACTATCACAAATCCAAACCGATTTCCATTAATGCTTTGAGTCCGAGTCGGACCAAAGAGATCCATATGCAGATATTGCATTGGTTTGGATGAGAAACCTTCAGAACGAAGCTTAAAGCTTGCTCGGGTCTGCTTGCCTAGAGCACAGGCATCACAGGGTTTATTAGCAGAAGTAAAATTCAGTTTAGGCAAACCTCGAACTAGGTCAAGTTTGACTAACTTATTCAGTGTAGAGAAACTAGCATGACCCAAACGCCTGTGCCACTCAAAGGCACTTAATTCAGAATTAGCATTCAAGCAAATATTCATTTCAGAATTTTCATCTAGATCGACTTTGTACACATTATTGACCCTATGTGCCTTGAAAAGGACTTTTTCTGAATTTAACTCAAAGATTTTGCATGAATTATTGTCAAACACAACTTTGTGGCCCTTGTCACACAATTGACTAATGCTAATCAGGTTATGCTCGAGGCCATCAACTAGTAAGACATTGTTTATTGAGTTGGTGGAAGACTTACCAACTGTTCCCGAACCAATTATTTTACCTCTGTTTTTGCCTCCAAACTTAACTGTACCTCCAGCCTTCAATTCCAGTTTGGAGAACTTGGTTCGGTCCCCGGTCATGTGCCTTGAGCAGCCACTATCAAGATACCATTGATTCTTCTCGGCTGCTAGGCTGACCTGCAAAACACGTTAAGCAAACAATTTTGGAACCCAACTTGAATTGGGTCCAAGAACACTATTCAACTGTTTCAAGATATCTTTTGGAATCCAAACTTGCTTTGTTATTATTTTCTTCTTCTGAGATTTCACTTGGATTCCTGTTTGGTTTTCTTTAACAGGTTTTTGAGGGTTGTAGCTGAACCCTTTTTGTTTTATGTTCGTCTGTTTCCAAGGGTATGCATTGAAGTTGACCCTGTGAGGTGGAACAGACTTGTGTTGAGTTTTGTTTCTAGAAGTGTGCCTGTCCCAATATCTGTACCCTTGTCTCCCTTTGTTCGACCAATTTTCACTCCATGTCTGAGTGTGATTCCTGTAGGGATAAACATATCCATTAGGGTTTCTAACCTTGGGACCGGTCTTCTCTGCAACCTTCCCTGCTCTACCCTGCTGTCCTTCAGACTTAGTAGGCTTAGCATTGAAGGTTTTTATGCTGGGAGCAGCCTTAGAGCTGGATGGGGTGTCCAGCTTCTCCTTGCCCTTGGCTGAGCAGAATGTTGTAGTTTTTATTTCAAATGCCTTCTTCCCAGTGGGATTAAAACCTAGCCCTTCTTTGTTAAAATTCACCTTGGTTCCCAAAAGGGCATTTAGATTGGCCTCACCCTGGGTGAATTTCTCGAGAGACTTCTGCTTGTCTCCCAACTCGGCTTGGAGAGAATTACATGTTTTCTGTAGTTCACCATTGGTTCTCCTTACAGCCTCATACTTCTCGACAGCCAGTGTGGCTTCCTTTTGAATCTCTTCAAATTTACCCTTAAGCTCACTCAGCTGTCCTAGGATATTTTGTCTCTCTAGCTTGAGACATTCAGTTTCGTTTCCAAGCTTTTCAAGCTCACCTATTCTTTCCTTGGCCTTCTTATTTTCATTGATGGCCAGTGAGTGTTCCTCAGTTATGGAAGTTAATTTACGCTTTAATGTCCTATGCTCTTTGCTCAATGAATTGTATTTTGCTAACATTTCAGCATAAGCATCTTCCCAATCATCCACAGTAAAATTTTCGTAGGAGATCGTTACCTCCTTCTCCTGGTCGGCCATGAAACACGTTCCTTCTTCTTCCTCTTCCGAGGAATTTGCTTCAGGGTCTTCTTCCTCATCACTCCAAGTGCACAGCATGGCCTTCGGTTTCTTTTTGTGCACTTTGGTGACCCTCTTCTGCCGATCTGGAGAGGTCTTCTGGAGCTCAGGGCAATCTGCCTTGATGTGCCCATGCTTCTTACACTGATAACAGACAACATCCTTGTTAGATTTGTCTCGATTGTTAAAGTATTTGCCATACTTACTGGAGGATTGAGGTTTTTCTTTCCTAAATTTCTTTCCCTTTGTCCTCAGGAAGTTCTTGAACCTGCGAGTGAGCATGGCTTGCTCCTCTTCATCCAAATCAGAAGCTACCTTGTGTTGACCGGTGGAGCAAGAAGAGGGGGTGGTAATGCAAGGGGATGATGGCTGAGGCCTATGGGAGTGGGGAGGACGTGGTTGGGGTCCTTGGGAGGCTGTGGGGGCAGTGGAGGTGAGGGGAGAATGGGCTGTGGTGGTAGGGAATGGAGGGTTGGAGTGGGAGTGCACTAGAGAGGGAAGGGGGGGAGATGGTTTGAGAGAGAGAGAGGGGGGTGGCCTAGGGCATGGGGGAGTGAGCTTCCACCTTGGGAGAGGGTGTACAGCAGGGAGGGGACTTGAATGTGGCCTTGGGTGGGGAGGGTTCCACCTTGGGAAGATGGAGGGATGCTTGGGGAAGGGGAGTAGGTGGTTGGTGGTTGGAAGGTGGGGCTAGGATTGGGTGGGGTTTGTCTTGGGACTAGGGGGAAGTAATGAGGGAGGTGTGGGAACTTGAGAAGGTGTTAATGGGGAGAGGGGTATTGAATGAGGTAGGTGGGAGGGAAGAGAGAGAGGGGGGCACCCTCCACTTAGGGAAGAGAGAGAGCAACACCTTCGTGATGATTTTATAAGCGCCATTCAGCAGACTGATAGGCCTATACTCCTGGAATTTTAAAGCACCAACCTTCTTTGGGATGAGCACTAAGAAGGTTTTATTAATACCCACCTGAGCCCTCCCCTCTTGGAACTCTCTCACGACTGCCAAAAGGTCATCCTTGATGATCTCCCAACAATTCTGAAAGAAAGTCAGTGGGAAACCATCTGGCCCAGAGCTCTGTCACCTGTAAGAGAAAACACCGCTTGGTGAACCTCCTCCTCAAAGAAGGGTCGGGAGATGTCCTCCCTCTCTTCTTGAGAGAGATTGGGGAAGAGATCATCTGCAATCCTCAGCCCACTGTACTCATCCTTAGTGAACAACGAAGAGAAGAAAAGTCTCGCCTGGTCTCTAATGCCCTCCTCTGTAGAGAAGGAAAGGTCCCCCACCTTGATGCAAGAGATGGCATTGACCCTCCTCCTTCCAGAAGCTAGGCACTGAAAGTGAATTGTGTTTCTATCCCCCTCTTTAATCTACCTATCTCTCTATCTCTATCTCCAGTAGATCTCATCTCTACATAGTGTCTCATCAAACTGCTGCCACAATAAATCTCTAAGTGCCTTGTCCTCATCATGCATAAAGCTTGCCTCCTCCAGGCAATCCAGACCCTGTAGGTACTGCAGAATTTTGTCCTTCACTGCTCTTCCCAGAAGAGATTTAGCAGCTCCCCAAGCTTGAAGGACCTGCGTCGTGTGCTTCAACCTTGTAACTGAAGTACTCATAGCAGAGAAGCCCACAGCCTGAGCAAACCACACACCTGCAATAGTATCCATAAAGTCTGCCTCTCTGAATCAGAACTGCTCAAACCTGAAACTGTATCTCCTGTCATATATCATGCTAGTCTTCAAAAGGATGGGCTTGTGGTTAGAAACAGATCTCGCTAGAGATGCCACTTGCACATGAGGGAAATGGTCATCCCAATCTACCGAAACTAGAAACCTATCCAGCCTAGAGCATGAAGCATCTATTCTCAAGTTGGACCAAGTGAAACAGCCATGTACCATACCAATATCCACTAGAGCTGCCTCTTAGATGAAGTCCGAAAAATCCTCCATGTCACCACTGTAGGTGACATCTCCTGTCCTCTCCCACGGGGCTGCCACCACATTGAAGTCACCCCTCACACAACAGCCGCCCTAAGGAAAGGTGATGACGAATCAAGTCATCCCACAGTTGATGCCTCTTCTCCCTGGATTGAGGACCATAACCCCGTTGAAGTCCCACGAGAACTTGTAACGCCCTGGAATTGTTCGGATCAGGATCTGTGGGTTTCAGATCGCTTTCGTGGGTCCCGAAGCATGTTTTCTGATTCACTCAGATTTTTCGTCTATCGAGCCTTCGAAACCCCATGTAAGGTGAACCATTGCGTTTTTCAACTCCGGGACGTTACCAACGCGTCGAGCGTGTTCCAAGGATCATGGGGAGTATTTTTCCCAATTTTCGTGTTTTTCAGAATTTTTAAATCCCGAAATTTCTTCTATTTAAACCCCTCTCTCTCTCTCCTCACAGCCCTCACTCTCTCCCTCTCTCTTCTCACATCTCTCTTCCTCCCCCCCTCACTCCGGGCGGCCGACAGAGGCGACCAGGGCGAGGCGGACGTGACGCGGGCGGCAAGCGGGGCGAGGATGGTGTGTGGGATCAAGGGAGAGGGCGTGGCGAGCTCGTTCGCAAGTTCGTGTGAACTCGGCGGGGTTCGCGAGGCGTTTCGCGACGAATCGGCGTCCTCGGCGCGGGTAATCTTCGGTGGATGTAGGGGGATGGATCCTTGGCCCCTGTAGTTCATTTCCCTACGATTTGGTAGCCCGAGGCGAGCCGAGAGGGTTTATTTTCACGCCGGGGTTAAATTGATTGATTTTGGGGTGAGCGCCAGATTTCTTATTTTGATCGCGTTTTTGGGGTTGGAATGGGTCTTTCGCAGGCAGCAACCAGGTCCCTGATTGCAGAGGCTGCTCCGGATTCAAACGGCATCCTCTGGTGGCGAACCACCCCTTGATGGAAAGGTCTCCCTGTCTTCTTCGAAGGTGAGGTGGCTCTTGGAGTATCTTGATAAGAGTTTCTCTCAACTCTTTACTCCAAGTAATGTCCTCCCAGATTGTAATGCTGGCGGGGAAGCGCTTCATCTGGTGGAGGACCTTCCGGTTGGCTCGAGCTTGAGCTTCCTCCACTGATGGTAATATATCAGACTGGGTTTTTTGTGGGCTGTCACGCTGCTCCTCATCGGGGAGCTGCACCACCTTGCCTTTACTACTGGGATCGGGCTGACTCTGGCCACCCGTAGGCTCTTGGAAGAGGGGTGCCAATGACGGCTCTTCCGAGGAAGGCTGGGGGACCGAATCATCCTTGTCGGATGGCCCTACTTGTTTTGCAGGAGAGGTCAGAGCTGGCATCGAGACTGGAGTGCTGGCGGCGATCTCCTCTAAGCCAGCAGGATCGAAGATCTCGATCCCCCCCTGAGTTTCCACCGGTGGGATTGGGGTGAGTTATTCTCCTCGAAAGAGGATGACTCGCTCTAGGTTGAAGGCAGGCGGGTGAAGAGGTGACTCGGGGACCCTCCCGCAGCCTCTTTCGCATCCACGGCCATGGCCCCGACCACGGCTAGTGTGTTCTGGGATTAGCTGCAGCCCAAGCAGGGTAGCGGTCCTTTGTCAGGTTCGAGAAGCAACTGGCTCGCCTCACCGGGAGGTGTTGATGTTGTCTGGAGGTGGGATGGCCACCATGTTACAGGTGCAGCCGTGAAGCATTTGTTCTAGCTACTCCACCGTGATCTCTTTGTCCTTATAGAACAAGGAGAGCTCTTCTGGAATGAGGAGCGTTTCGCCATTCTTAACTTTCTGGATCATCTCCTAGACCCAGTTTCTGAGGCGGGCTCGCTTCTACATCTCTTCCCACGGGATGTAGTTATCGAGTGGGATAGGACCAGTAGGATAGGGAGGGATGTATTCCTCCAGGCTGTCGATGAACTGTTGTAGCCTCTGGAGAGGTGTGAGCTCTGCTAGGAATTACAGGGCAGCTGCTTGCTCGGCTTGCCTCTTGAGTCGTCTCTTGAGGTTCTTCCTTCTATTCCTCTCCCGTTTCTTGGCGATGGCCGCCTCCAGGGGAGTAAGAGGAGGAGGTGCTGGGGCTGGAGCTGACAGATCACCGTGGGGATACTGTCAGGCTGATGCCTTTACAAGGCGAGGTTGGCAGCTCCTCTTTGCCCAAATCTCAATCCAGGCACCTTCCGATTGCTGTATTTGGAAGGTAGCATTGATTGCTTGTTCGGTATCCTCGGGCGGTAACTCCTAGTAGGCTGGGAAGCTAGGGTTGGCGTCCGAAGATGAAGGTGCAGTTTGATGCCTCAGCCACGATGGCTGGAGAGGTTTGCTATGCACCGACAGACTGGTGCTGGCATCCGAGGATGTGTGCATAGTTTGATGCCTTAGCCACGGTGGCGAGGGAGGCAACTCCTGCCGAGTTGGTGTACTGAGGCCGACGTTCGAAGATGTATGCGCGGTTTGATGCCTTAGCCGCAATGGCTGGAGCTTTTTCTAAGGCGCGGCCTGGGGAGCATACTTGACATCCTGCTCCCTGGCCTTATCTTTATAGTTTAGCTGGGGGTAGGGTCAGGTGACGCCTGACGGTACATCGGGGCACTGCGGCCCCTGGAAGCTATCGTGGTTTCGCACGTTGGATGGCCCTTGTAGTGGCAACCCTGACTCATGAACTGGCATAGCTGAAGACTCTGAAAATGTTGCTCTTATAGGCCGAGCTGGGTTGCGGGGCAAGCGGGGAAGACCCGACGGCTCACCCGCTGAGAGGACATAGCTTGATCAGACTGGGGCCTCTCCCAACTTTTGCTTCCCTTTCGTGTCCCCGAGGACTGGAGACGGCGGTAAGGCAGAAGAAGACTGAGAGGGGCCTGAGGAGCACATTGTCGCCTCACCCACTAGGATGTTCTCTCGGCCAAGAAGGACTCGAAGAAGCCTAGCAGTGTCTTCTCTAGAGAAAGGGAGAGACTCCAGCTCTTGCCAAGGTCGCCAGTGTACGATCGAGGTAACGGAGGCCGACTAATCGGCAGGTGATGCCAAGGAATCAGGAGAGGCCAGAGGGGTGGGAGAATGGACGACATTGACCGAGAAGTTACTTAGCCCTGTCTCCTGATGGGCATTCCATTCCTGGCGCCTCCGCAATCACTCGAGAGTTTCCTGATTGTCGGTCTGGAATTTGAGCCATTCTGGGATATGCTGGTAAGGTAGCCCATGCCCATTTTCCTGGGGAGGGTTTGACCGCTCTAGTGCATCTCTGGCGATGCTTAGCATTTTTGATGTGACACGACAAGGGAAGTATGCAGCAAATAGACAATGGGTCCTCGGACCTATCACGCAAACACATACAACAAGCAAGTCCTCGGTAGTGGCCGAATCCACCGAAAATAACTACATGGCAAAGTTCCAGATGGTCGTGTTAAAAGCCAAGAAAATAAAAAAAGGCCAACAAAAATAAGTACAATCTTGGCCTAGTCTATGGAAATAGGATAAGAGTGGGAGGTCTGTGACCCTCCTTGAGGATCGATGGTCGGAGGCCCACAATGCTCGGCTCCACTCCTACAATCAAGGATGGCTCGTCCCCGGTTCCCTCGGTGGTGGCTGGCTAGGGCACTGACCCCACTTGTGTGAGAACTGCCTCAACCGTGCGCTCTCCCTAGGCAGTTGGACTCGGCGAACTCTCCTCCTCGGGAGCAGAAGTATCTTTGCTACCCCCTTCACCGCTTGACGCCGAAGAAGAAGGAGAGGTTGGACCTTCTTCGCCTGAGTCGTAGCGTTGCCCGGGGTTAAAAACAAGCTCGTCGAGAACTTGCTCCTGGGCATGACAAATCGCCAGCCTGAAGCCTCGAGCGAAACCCTTCCGCAGCCCGTGCCGGTAGCCTGGCTTATAATAAGCAAAGGCAGTCCTCTTTAAGCCCTCGTGATACTCCTCCGAGCCCAGATACTGCTCGATCACCTTCGCCTCGACTCTTGCTGCCTTCTCCTCCAACTTGGCCATCTTCATTTCGGCCACGGCCAGCTTTGCCTCAGGCTCGGTCCGTGTCACTTCGGCCTCCCTCCTAGCTCGCTTGGCCTCCAGGATGCGCTTCCCGAGCTCCTCCTGCTCGACAGTCCACCAGCCCAAACTTGCCGAATGGGCCTGGCGCTCCTCCTCCAGGAGCCTGCCCTTTAGCTTGGTCGTATATCGAGCTTGGGACAGTTGCTCGGACAGTGATCGAGCCTTCTCTTGGTTCGCCCTGATCCTGTGATCAAAATAGTACCACTTCCCGTTGGAGGCCCCTGAGCTCGGAGGACAACTCTCCCACCTTCCGGTTAGACTCAGCGTGGGCCCGGGCCTAAGCCCTCTCGTCGCTCTCTAGCCGTGCCAAGTATTCTGTTATCTTAGCCCCTAGCTGAGCCATGAACAACCCCCCGCCTCTCGAGAAGCACGGGAGGGGAACAACGCCGTAATTCCTCACAGACAGACGGAGGTGCCAGAGGTCGGCAACGATTGTACAGGGAGGCCTGGACGATGAACCGCTTTTACTATTGGGAAGAATCCCTCCCTGGAGGAGTCAATGCCGGGATATCCTCCTCAGTCGTCCCCAAACTCGGGACGGTGGCGCTTGGTTCGGTCGAGATCCTTGACCCGACCTCCTCCTCCCCATGCGCCCTGGCAACCTAGGTCGGGATTTCTGAACCGACCTCCTCCCCGCGCGCTCCCGCAAGCTTGGCAGAGGTCCTCTCTACTGAAGCAGGCACCTCCAGCTTGGCAACCAGAGAGCTGGGGTGACGGGCACCCCCAGCTGGAGATTCCTCGACTGGGCGAAGAGCCTTCTTCTTCTTCCGCCTGCTCTTCTCAGCTGTCAGAGCCTTCATCGAGGCCAACATCAGCCACTCCTCAGGATCCTTACGTTTAGACCCCCACCACTCTCGGATATCCTCCCGAGCGATCTAATTGCCCTTGTATTGGGCAAATGAAGGACCCTCAAGGGCCAGAGGTGCATCCAAGGTCACTGCCCCCCACTTGCTCGGTGACCTCTTGTTCTGTCGGACAATCTTTGTCGTCACCACGTCTCGCTTTTGCTCACCAAAAGGCAAACCATCAACTAAGGCTCGACCAACTAAAAAATGTACGTGCAACATAGAGCTCCAAGACCCTTACCATGGGGAGGCAGTGCACGACATGCATAGTATTCGACATTGGCTGAGGTCAGCAGCTCAATAATTGATCGACGATTGTCATGAAGAACTTTAATCTCCTCCTCAAGCTCTACAGAAAACGCTAGGTGCTTCGCTAGGAAGACGGGCTGAAAATTCGGCTTGTCGGGAAAGTCCCAAGTGACGCCCTTGGTGGATCCTATCCAGAAATGTTGAGTTTTCACCCCTTGTGCGAAGAATCCCATTGAGAGAGAGTAACACAACTCATTCCCTCTTGATCTGAAGGTATAAGAAACCCTTCTCGGCATGGGTGTGCTCCTTCAGCTCGAATAAAGCGTGAAAGAGATTGAGGGATGTGGCGAGGCCACACAAACGACAAAATGCGATGAAAGAACAAATGAAGGTATAGGAATTGGAAACCAACTGGATGGGAGCCAGCTGGTAAAATCTCAGCAGACTGACAACGAAGGGTGAAGTGGAAGATGGAAGCCGCACTTCCAGGCCAAAAGGAGGATGCAGAAGAAGCCCGAGCGAGTGTCTAGACTCAACTTATGGGGTTTTATAGGGGAAAAGAAATACCGCCAAGGAAGTCGGAAGCGAAGCTCAAGTTCTTTCACATCCGACTCGGTTAGCTCGTTGCGGAGATGATGGCCGGACACAGTGGTGGGGACACCACCGGTTCTACTACCGGGCCCACTACTCAGAGCCGACGCCCGGCACAGACTGCACCAAGCTTATTGTGGTAAATGCTGGGGGACCCGGACACCCATAGATGCTCCTAGCATGCATATGACCCAGACCTTGATTGATTAACGGTCTTGCTATCGATTCATTACAATAAGCTACAGTTATTGCAAGTCTTCAGTTATAAGAATCACAATTACTTTTTGAATGAACTGAAGGTTTAACCTTAATAGACTGTAAAGTTTAGAGTCTGTTCTTCAGAAATTAAGGTATTAGAAACTGGTTATAGCTCTTAACCTCTCTCTCATGGTTAGAATAGAAAAGGTCTTCACTGTACCTGAACATGACAGACTTAGTGTAGTCTAGGTTTGGAAACTAGAGTGTGTATTGTCTTTACACAAGTCACTCTAAAAGTTTTAAGGGCAGCAGAAATAAGAACATGAAAGAAAAAGAAATGAACAAAGTGGCAGAGCAATGACTGAATTGCACTGAGAAACTGGGGCCTCCATCAAAGAAATGGAGAATACCTTAAGTCATGAAGTGCTTCAGGTTATCTTTATTCATATGGTCACATTTATAGGGGTAGTTTCACTGAGTAACTAGGGGTACTGACCTCTAATCAAGGTGTGCCCTTAATGTCAAAGGTGCAAACTATCTTTGTAGTTTCTAATGAGAAGTAGATGCAGTAATTTGTGCTCAGTAACTGGGAGTACTTGCCTCTAATCAAGGTGTACACCTAATGTCAACGGCATAAATAACACTTGTCTGTTCACTGAGTTCTATTTAAAATCTGAAGTGAAAAATAATTGCTGTAACCCTCAAAAACTTAAAAGTCATTGAGTGTCAATTGTTTAACCTCAATACAAATTCAGGTGACTTTCCTTGATATTCACTGTTTCTGAAATCAGTAGGATATTGTCCTGACCTAGTCTATTATGGCTATGTGTCTTAGGTTCATTGCTATAAACAGAGTCTATATCCCTATTTCAGGAAGTCAGTTGGTTTAGTCTCTTTCTATAACTGTTAAACCTGAATTTACTCAAGAATGCACATTGATTGCCTCTCATGATTTACGAGTTGTTCATAATTTGCTCATTTTCTGAACCATTGCATATATCTCTTCTCATCCCATCCTCCTTTTTGTTGATGTCAAAGGGAGAGAGTAAGAGTTGTTTCACCATATCAAGTTTTTTTCTCAAAGGGGGAGAATTACTTCTGAGTCATGCATTCAGGGGGAGCATTTTAGAGATGTATTTAGGAAGAGAGTCGACATATGCATGCATAACATCTGACCAAGCATCTTGTCACATCAAAGTACATTATCCTCATTGAATTGTCCATTGGTGTTGCCATCATCAAAAAAGGAGAGAATGTTGTAAATCTTATTTTGATGATTGGCAACATTAGTGTTTGACTTTGTTGACTATATAGTTGACTGAGTCAACCTTTATTTGAAGTGGTGGGGTATGCACTTTGATGTTGTTTATTTGTCAGATGTTCATCTAAATGTTATCTTTACACTTACATTTAGTCTATGCATAAGATTGACTCGGTGCAACTATTGTTCAGTTTGCATTGAGTCGGTGCAATCCGTTAGCTACAACACGCAACTAAGTCCAAGCAAAGTCTGTGCATACATTGCATCTCATGCGCATAAGTTCTTGCATGCACAATTGAGTCGGTGCAATAACTGTAGTCACCTGCATTCGTTGAATCCGTGCAATTACTGGTTGCTATACATATCAAAGTCGTTGCAATGCATTTAGTGCATCAGGCATGTCTGTGCATCATTTCTTCTTGTACTCTCTTGAGTCTGTGCAATAGCTGTCACCGTTTGCGCATAGAGTCAGTGCATTTCTTCTTAGGGGAGATGGTGCATAAAAGTTTTGTAAGTATGTGCACCATTGTTCAAGAAACAATTACATTTGTGCAATCCAATCCTTGCACTTTGCATATACATAGTCTGTGCACATGCCTGTGTGAACACTTGACTCTGTGTGTATTTATTTACACACTGTATTGAGTCTGTGCACATTTAGTTCAAAGCTCCATTAACTCTGTGCATTCCTTTACTAATTGTCAGAGTGTTTTCGATTGACTTCATGTCTAATACTTGACAGAAATTTGCTCGTGGATTGTAAGTAGGGCACGTGATCCAAGATTAGAGGAGGTGCCAGGATCGTGACACGTGTAAAGTAGTATGCTAGGATGTTGCCACGTGGCCAAGGCGTTAGGGCGGGAATTGTGGAGAGCACACGCCCCACCTATCTACTGCTCATATAAATAGGAAGCTTCTCCATCGAGAGAAGACTGATCGTGCCAGAAGAGAAGATTGCATTATTGAGAGCTGAAGCAGAGAGAGCTAGCGCCTGCACGATCCAGTGAGAAAAAGAAGACAAAGAGAGCAGAAAAGAAGAAGAGTTCTGAGAGAAGTGTTTTGAGAGAATTGAGAGAGAGAGAGAGAGAGTGATAAGGGCATCTCACAGCGCTCTCTTTGGCTCGGATCGCCGGCATCATTTTGAGGAGTCTGACTATGTTATCATGTGTAACAGCCCTACCGGGATAGTGTTCAAGCCACTCCAAAGAGACGACCCAAAATCACCTCAAAGTGACCTGGCATTTTGAGTGTTGCTAATTCACATCCCAAACCCCTCTCCAGAATTTTCTTACCCTTTCTAGAGGTCTTTTCCCCTACCTACCATGTCCACCCTTCGCCCCTCAGTTCTGACTGCACTGGATTGCAGAACTGAGCCCAGTCTGTCATCCCCTCCCACGCCCAAAACCTCCACTACACACCACCCCGCCTCTGCTACCCAGTCATCCTACGTCTATCAGATATCCACCAGAGAAAACCCCACCCCATTAGCCTCAAGGAAGTCCCGGTTCCAGCCCCATCTTTGGTCTCCTGTCCAGCTACCAGCAAACAGACCAGATCGCGCAGGGCCTGCTTCAAAATTCGCCAAGGCCACGACCGTGCTCCGTTGCAGTCGCCACTCAACTGGAATCCCTGGGGCATCCCCCGCAATGCCCATGCCACATTTCGTGACCAGCGGATGTGCTGAAGGTGGCGTACCAAGCACGTCTTCCTACTGCTTCCCTACACGTGCGCAGATCGGCCAGCACTTTGCCCTCCGCTCGAGCCTATTCTGGAGGTCCCTGCCGGCGCCGTCGACTTCCAGCTTCTTCGCTGGGGCTCGTCCACCAAGAAAGCATACTTCCAGGGACGTTGGTGCCCTCCTCGGCCCCCGTGACGTACCATCCTTGCCACTGGGCCCTGTCTATACCGGTTCACATCGGGTCGTGGATGACGAGCTACACCGACCCATGGCCCGTCAACCCACTTCGCACGACCCCCGAATCACTGTGTAGCCTTTTACCTCCCTGCGAGGAGTGGGCTTTGGTTTGGGTTGTACTTGTTTAGCTCTTGTACCAGGTGGTTGTGTGATTTGGCGAGGTATCTTCCCCACGCCCCGAGCGTGGAGGTACGCGTTCACGTCCTTATTTGGTCTCTTTCTTGCTTGTTTAGTATATTCTCTAGCGCCGCTGCTTGTGTGATTGTTAGGATTCTAGCTCGTATACACTTACTTCACTGCTGCGGTGAGAGAGTGTGATCGTCCCGTGACTCATCCGAGTCACGAGTGTGGAGTTGCCCACCCTAGACTTGCCAGTTTCTCAACCGTGCAGTTCCGACATGCCTCCCTCTTTTGGGGACGAGTGTGAGCTTGAGTTACTTGTTTAGGCATGATCCCTCTCTTGGGAGTCATAGGTGTTTGAGTCATGCTACTTTATATATTGTGTCATTGCTGGTTTAGTTGTCCCTTTAGTCGCATCTTCACGTAGCGTCCTTGTTTGCATAGCATCCCGCATCAAAAGCACTTCATCTGGTGGAGAACCTTTCGGTCAGCTCGAGCTCAAGTGTCCTCCAGTGACGGTAGTATGTCAGGCTAGATCTGCTGTGAGCTGCCGCGCTGCTCCTCGTCGGGGAGTTGCATCGCCTTGCCTTTGTTACCGGGGTCAGGCTGATGCTGGCCACCCGCAGACCCTTGGAAGAGGGAGGCCAATGATGGCTCTTCCGAAGGAGGCTGAGGGGCTGGCCTGTCCTTGCTGGATGGCCCTGCTTGTTCTGCAGGACAGGTCACAACTGGTGCTAGGACCGGAATGCTGGCGGTGATCTCCTTGACGCCAGTCGGGTTGAAGATGCTGGGTTGCCCCCGAATCTCCACTGGCGGGATCGAGGCAGGTCGTTCTCCTCGGAGGAGGATGACCCGTTTGGGGTCGAAGGGAGACAGACGAAGTGACAGCTCAGGGACTCTTTCGCGACCTCTACCCTGTCCACGGTCGCGACCTCATCCACGGTCGGTGTATTCTGGGACTGGTTGTAGTCCGAGTGGAGTTGTAATCCATTGCCGGGTTCTGGCTGCTACCGGATCGCCTCGTTGGGAGGCGTTGATGTTATCTAGAGGTGGGATAGCCACCATGTTGTAAGCACAGTTGCGAAGCATCTGTTCTAGTTGTTCCACCGTGATCTCTTTGTCTTTATAGAACAAAGAGAGCTCTTCTGGGATGTGAAGAGTTTCGCCTTCTTTGACCTTTTGGATCATTTCCTAGACCCAGTCTCGGAGGCAAGCTCATTTCTGCATTTCTTCCCATGGGATGTAGCTATCGAGTGGGATAGGCCCAATAGGGCAAAGAGGAATGTATTCCTCCAAATTGTCGATGAGTCGTTGCAACCTCTGGATAGGCGTCAGCTCTGCTGGGGATTGCAGGGTGATCGCTTGTTCGGCCTATTTCTTGAGCCGTCTCTTAAGATTCTTCCTTCTGTTCCTCTCTTGTTTCTTGGTGATGGCCGCCTCCAGGGGAGTAGGAGGAGGAGGCACTGGGGCTAAGGCCGACAGATCTCTATGTGGATACCGTCCAACCAATGCATTTGCAGGGCGAGGTCGGCGACTCTTCTTTGCCCGGATCACGATCTAGGCACCTAAAATCAACATCATTTTGAGTACATTTTTATATCACTTTATAATGCCCCAATTTGACCTTGAGTTGGATAAGTGGAATGTGAATCCGAGTAGTCGGGAACCCCACTAAAACAAATGAGGACACTCGTGCGAAATGGTGAAGCAAAATCCTGTTGTGTGCAAGGACGAGATCTAGAGAGGGGGTGAATAGATCCCCTTTTAAAAATTTAAGCTCAAATAAAAACTCGCCCTATAGAGAACATGTCTGGAGCACTTGGCGTATAACAAGAGTTGCTACACTGAACTAAAACAATTAAAGAGTGACTAAATAAACAACTATGAGAGTAAACTGCACAAGCAAAACAATAAGCACTTGGCAGTGTGCCAGTGCTGAACTGAAATGCATATGGCCCTGTAAGTGCAGAACGTTGAACTAAGGCAATCACACCACAACCAAATCACAGGACACCAACGATTTTTAGGTGGTTCAATGCGCACCAAGCAGACCTATGTCCACCCCCCACTCAACCAGAGTGAGGCTTCCACTGACTAACAACTTGAACCGTTGAGCATCACAGTTTGCTACACAACTGAGCCTCACAGCTTGCCATCCGCTGAGCCTCACAGCTTACTTTTCAGAGGAATAAATTCTCTTACACGCTGAGCCTCACAACTTGCTCCGTTGACTAACAGCTTGATGATGAAAACTAGAAAAAAATGAGAACCACCCAAAAGAAGAAAACAAAAGATATAGCTCCAGATGAGCGCGATGGTCTAGATTTGATCTAAAGACCAATACAACAGAAAAATGAACACTCTTCTTCTCAGGCTCTCTCTTTGCTTTCTCTTCTTCTTCTCACAAGCTGTCTCTCTTCTCACGTAGTTATCTCTCCTTTCTTTCTTCTTCATCTTCTTCTTCTTCTCACGAGCTTTTTCTCTTCTCTTCAGACTTCGCAGCCCTCTCTACAATAGCACACTTTCTTCTTCTTCTTCTGGTAGCCTTTCTTCTTCTGTAAGCACCCTTTCTTATATAGAGCAGGGGCTCCAGAGATGATTTGGAGAAGATAATCTGATTTCTCTATTTTCCCATTGGTTCACATGTCCTGGAGGAAGAAATATTCTCTAACAGAGCAGCTCAGATCACGTGCCAATGATTGGCCTTTTTATCCTTGGTCTTGTGGCAGATGCGAACACACGGTTGGCGTGACCCTTTCATGAGCTTTCCACGAACAATTCTATTTGTCATACTTAATAGCCATTTTACACCCTTAGTAGGCTATTTGTCAGCCTTATCCATCAATTATTCACCCTTATTTTGTAGCTAAAAGCCTTCTTTCACACTTGAGAAATTCTTGATCATGGAGTCAACTCCAAAGCTGTATAGAGTCGACGTTCCTTCTCTATGTTTCAAAGCTTTTGGTCCTGTTGCCCATTTTTCAGTCTTAGGAACTTATTTTTCACCTTTACGATCTATTTGTCACATATATCATCTATTTGTCACCCTTATCTGCCATTTGTAACCGATGGCAAACCATTTGTCACCCTTGTCTAGGTTCAGCCGTCGCCATTGCTGGTTTCCTCTTTAGCTTCAGCCGTCACCAAAATCTATTTGTCACCCTTAACCTTATATTTGTCACCTCTGTGTGACTATTTGTCACTCTTATGCTTCAAAAGGCTTGGGCTTGACTTTGCTTAAGCTTGGCTAACTTTTGACCTTGATCACTGTAGCTGACCAGTGTTGACCATTGACTGGAGTCTTCATGACTTGGCCAACAAAAAGTTGAGCTTTAGTGGAGTCTTCTTTTTTAACATTGACTTTGACCAGGTCAATAGACACTATTGTTGCATTGACTACGAGTCAACCAGTGCATAAAATACCCTCTAAATGGGAAAGAAGAAAGAGTGTTTGCTGATTTTCACCCTTTCGAGGTGTTTGAATGCCACTTGCTAGATACATCTCTTTATCTGGAAAAGTCGAGGAAGCCCTACCCTCCAGCCCAAGACATGGGGAAGAAGAAACTAGAAGCAGGCAATTGGTTCCCTCCGCCGTCACTGAGCTATGTGGCTCCCCCAGAGGTGCCACTTATATCCGAAGAAGAAGGAGTTCTCAGGGCAATTCAGCTTAGCATTTACCCTAAACCATGGGCATTTAAACTTGTAGAATTATTCAAGGATGTCAGGGTCCAGCCGGGGATCATCAAGCCCGCAGCTGATATAGATTGTCAGACAGTCGAAATATTGAAAACCATGGAGGTCCCCAATCCTGATGGCCAGCCTACCATGTTTTATGTGGCCAAGGAGCAACCTGCAAAAGGGGATGATGATTACATATTCCCCAAAGAGATGCAAGATCCACTTGTCCCAATCACGGGACTCCCATACATAACTAGTCGTGCAGTCAAGCTGGCCAGGAAGTAGCAAGTTCCCTTCTGTCTGTTGTGCACCCCTAGTTTTGATGATGACAAGCCATAAGTCATTGGAGTGTAACTTTTAATTGATAATCTAAGATCTCATTATTCCACATGTGCAAGGTGCAATTGCAGGTATAGGAAATAATTCACAAGGAAGTCAACTCAAGGAGAACTATTCAATAAGAAAATTGAAGAACATCAAAAGGATGGGAGAATACTGGGGAGGTTTAGTTTTTTAACCCCTCTGAGGTGTTTAAGAAGATGGGGAGAAATTCAGATGGATGCAACACAGAGGAGAACGTGGGAGAAGAAGAAGGAACATACCATGATTGCTAGAGAAAGGGAAATCAATTAAAAAGGTGAACTTTGACTGAACTAGCCCCTTTACGCTAATACTCCCTAGACTTAGGAAGAAGATGAACGTAGGATGCAGCCTTCCTTGGATGGATCTAGCTCCAGGATGCAACAGCACTTCGTGGGAACTCCAGAAAAATCTCCTCCCTCAACCATGAAGACAAGGGTTCTATTTATAGACCCTCCAAGTCTTGGGGCGAGTAGGAGAGAGAACAGCTAAAAAGTAGGAGGATTTTGGACAAACTCTTGAAGATAATTCTCCCAAGAGTCCATAGAAACCAACAGAAGGTTCTAAGGATAAGATTTGAGAGAGAAATCAAGAAATCAAACTCTGTAATCCATCTACGGAGTAGCAGAGAAGAGCAGTTCTGCTAAAACTTCTCCGTTTGACATAACGCATCCACGATAGACCGCCATGGCAATATAATGCTCCATCGTCAGTCCGTCATGTGACCTTATCCAATAGAAGATAAGAACAGCATGCGAAATGTTCAGACTTAGGACTCTGACGATTATAACGGATAGGGACAAGGGCATTATAGTGAAAATATAACGGATGGAAGTTGATTTGTTATGGCAATGAAGACGTCCAGGCAGACGGTGGCTGGGACGATAAGGAAGTCGGTGGAGGAGGTGATAGACTCAACCTTAGGGGGTATATAACGAACCAGGGTACGTGCGTTATGTGATCTTATGATGGATGAACATAGATCTGTTAAACAATAAAGACGCTTAATGAGACAGAAAGAGAGACGGTGAGTGAGACGGTGGATGAGACGGAAGCCTCCACTCTGAGATAAGGTAACGGACTAGGACAAGGGCGTTATATGATCTAAATAACGGATGGGTATAGGTCCGTTAGAGAATAGAGACGTAATATGAGACGCTGGATGAGACGGTGGGAAAGACGATGAGTGAGACGGTGAGAGAACTATAACGGACCTTATGAGGGGTGTTATATGACTCTAACGTGCCAGTCATGATGTGTTATGTACAAAAGGGCGATAAATGACATGGAAGTGCTTGCCTAGCAACAAAACAAGGATAAGACCCAACCAAGGAAGGCAATGACCCATGAAAGAGACCTCTAACATGCCCAAGAAGACTCGACAAGGGTGAACAACTCGGAGCATCATTAAAATGAGTAAGGGGACGACCCAACTAATTGGTCATAAAATGGGTGTCAACACGGGTCATCCGAATATAATCAAATTTGGATTGTAGAGAAGGACAGGGTCCACGCGGCATTCTGTACTTCAAAAGGAATATTTCACTATAAAAGGACGTCGTTCGGCCTCAAAAATGCTGACACTACTTACCAAAGAGCTGTGACGAAGATATTTGATGATTTGCTCTTCAAAAAGGTGGAATGCTACATTGATGACTTGGTGGTGAAGACTAGAAAGAAAGAAGACCATCTGCATGACTTAAGGGTGGTGTTCCAAAGGTTGCGAACGTATGAGCTAAAGATGAACCCCATGAAATGCGCCTTCGGCGTGTCCAGTGGGAAATTCCTTGGATTCATCATCTGGCACAGGGGCATTGAAATTGATCCATCCAAGATCAAAGCTATTCAGGAGCTCCCCCCGCTGAGGGATTTGACCGAGCTGAGGTCTCTGCAAAGATGGTTGGCATACATCCGTCGATTTATCTCAAATCTGTCGGGTCGATGTCACCCCTTTTTTAAGCTGATGATGAAAGATGTACCGTTCCTTTGGGATGATGGATGTCGGGAAGCTTTCGAGAAGCTGAAGGAATACCTAAGGACCCCTCTAGTATTGGGGGTACCAGTCAAGGGCAGACCTTTTCTCTATATAGCAGCCACTCATTGCTCGCTGGGGGCAATGCTAGCATAGATAAATGAAGAAGGAAAAGAGCAGGCCATATACTACCTTAGCAGAAGGTTGATAAGGACCGAAGAAAGTTATACTTTCATAGAGAAGACTTGTTTGACGCTGGTCTTTGCTGTCAATAAGCTCCGGCATTACAGGCTGTCTCACGAGATCAGGCTAATATTTGTAGCAGATCCACTCAAGTATATACTGACTAAGCCAGCACTTAAAGGCCGACTTAGTAAATGCGATGTAATCCTGATGGAGTTTGACGTCACATATGTCCCCCAGAGGGCTCTAAAAGGTCAGGCCGTGGCTGACTTCTTTGCAGAGCATCCTGCACCAGAAGACACTCCACTGGTACTTGATGATGAAACGCTCGAAGCATGCCAAGCCCAGCCAGTTATGTGGCAGCTATACTTTGATGGAGCATCAATAACAGAAACTACTAGGACTGGGAAGGTCAGAATCCGAGTAGGACAAGGTTGTATTCTAACCCTTCCTATCAATGAAATATCCTTATTTGTCGCTTCGATCACAACTTCTTTCTTTCCTTTCTTTTCTTTTCTTTCTCCTTCCAGCTGAGTAGCTTAGTACAGGGATATAAGTTACTAGCACATGAGAGCACTCACGCCTTCAACGAAGGGGTGAGGATTTCGCTCCACCACAGATTAACTATTCCCGGAATCAAGCTTTGGCCAAGGTGGGTCATAGATAAAGTAGGCGCATGCGCCCTATTCATTTCACCGATGGTGACAAAAAGCCAAGAGTGCGGTTCATTCATCGACATGGGTAAAATGTCGAAGCACTGGTAGTTCATCTATTAACGAGGATGGAAGGTCCAAGTTAAGGGGTAGCTAACCGGGCTCACCGACGGTGGTGAGGGTCAAAAAGGTAGTGACCGATCTTGTCGATGATTGCAAGGGTTGAAAAGGATAGCGATCGATCTTGCTGATGGTGACAAGGGTCGAAAGGAGTGGCGACCGATCTTGCTGATTGTGACAAGGGTTGGAAGGGTGGCTGGTCTTGCCGATGGTGCCGAGGGCCGAAAGGATAGCGACCAATCTTACCGATGGTGACAAGGATTGAAAGGATGGCTGGTCTTGTCGATGGTGACAACCGCCGAAAGGGTAGGGACCGATCTTGCCAATGGTGACAAGGGTCAAAAGGATAGTCGATCTTGCCGAGGGTGACAAGGGCCGAGAAGGACAGCGACCGATCTTGCCGATGGTGACAAGGGTCGAGAAGGGGTGGTCGGTCTTGCCATTGGTGACAAGGGTCAAAAGGATGGCCTGTCTTGTCGATGGTGACAAGCGCCGAAAGGGTAGTGACCCATCTTGTCGATGGTGACAAGGTTGAAAGGATGGCCGGTCTTGCCAATGGTGACAAGGGCTGAAAAAGACAGCGACTGATCTTGCCGATGGTGACAAGGGTCGTGAAGGGGTGGCCAGTCTTACCGATGGTGACAAGGGCCAAAAGGGTAGCGACCGATCTTGGCGATGGTGACATGGGTCGAAAGCGTAGCGATCGATCTTGTCGATGGTGACAAGGGTCAAACAGATGGTCTTACCGATAGTGACAAGTGTCGAAAGGGTAGCGACCGATCTTGTCGATGGTGACAAGGGTCGAAAGGATAGCCAGTCTTACCGATGGTGATATGGGCCAAAAGGGTAGCAACCGATCTTACCGATGGTGACAAGGGTCAAAAGGATTGCTGATGTTGTCGATGGTGACAAGGGCCAAAAGGGTACCGACCGATCTTGCCGATGGTGACAAGGGTCAAAAAGGTAGTGACAGATCTTGCCGATGGTGACAAGGGTCGAAAAGGTAACGACCGATCTTGTCGATGATGACAAGGGTCGAAAAGGTAGCGATCAATCTTGTCGATGGTGACAAGGGTCAAAAAGGTAGTGACCAATCTTGCCGATGGTGACAAGGGTCGAAAAAGTAGGAGAAGTAGAATGGCGAGCGAGGGTAACCTCGCTAATATATCATCATTCATTTTTTTCTTTATTTTTTTATACATCACATTACTGACTTAAGCTCTCTTTCGGGTTTCGCTGAAGCCAACCCCCTCTTACTTTTGCCCACGCGCCCTTTCAGGTTTTCACGTGGCGGGGTATCCAATTTTACCTGTGATGCCCTTTCAGGTTTTCGTCATGACTGGGTCATAGTCATTTTTGCCCTTGTCCTAATATAGGAGCAAGTCCAGTGGGGTATCTCTATTTTTAACCCCATTTTTCTTTCTTCTTTTTTTTGTATTTTGTATGCATTTGTAGGAAGGAGACGGGACTCAGGAGAGCTTGCCTGCCAGAATACCGACCGACCTTGTCGATGATGACAAGGGTCGGACCTTAGTTAAATTCGTCGACATTGGTTAAATGTCAAAGCAAAGGATACGGTTCTCAAAAGGGACGAAAGGTCCAAGTTAAGGGATAGTGGTCGACCGATCTCACCGATGATGACGAGGGTCGAACATAGGTTTATTCATCGATATGGGTTACATGCCGAAGCAATGGTAGATTCATTAACAAGGATGAAGGGTCCAAGTTAAGGGTAGAGATCGACCGATCTCGCTGATGATGATGAGGGTCGAACATAGGTTTATTCATCGACATCGGTTACATGCCGAAGCAATGGTAGATTTATTAACAAGGATGAATGGTCCAAGTTAAGGGTAGAGATCGACCGATCTCACCGATGATGATGAATGTCGAACATAGGTTTGCTCATCGACATGGGTTACATGCCGAAACAATGGTAGATTCAATAACAAGGATGAAGGGTCCAAGTTAAGGGTAGAGATTGGCCGATCTCGCCGATGATGACGAGAGTCAAACATAGGTTTGTTCATCGACATGGATTACGTGCCGAAGTAATGGTAGATTCATTAACAAGGATGGAAGGTCCAAGTTAAGGGTAGAGATCGATCGATCTCACCGATGATGACGAGGGTCGAACATAGGTTTGTTCATTAGCATTCATTCATACATCCATTCACACACATTCATTTGCACAAAGAAAATCAACAAAAAGACATATCATATCATAATCACAGCATCATGTACAAAACTCATGTCATAGCTACATCAGGCCTGCCCCTCCGGCCAATAACTGTCCCCTGTCCCCTCATGTCTCTTCAATGGAGGGGCCATCACAGAGCTAGCCTCCTCGCCAGGGTGTCGGCGCCGCTCCTCATCCTCGTTCCTCTGACGGCCAGAGGAACTCGCAAAGTAACCACGGTAGGAGCTATGGGTGTCGTGTATACCATGGGTGCTGTCGCTCGGGACCCCGCTGCGCTCCAACTGCCGGCTCATCTCCTTGTATGCGTGCAGCTCTCCTCTAAGCTCCGACGCCTCGGTACGAGCACGCTCGGCCTCAATAGCTCTGGCACAGAGTCACTCTAGCTCATCCGAAAGAAGCGTTGTCTCGACCGCATCGGGCAGTCGACTCTGTGCCATCTCCTCTCGAAGGTGGGCTACCTCCTCCCGCGCTGCCACGCGGCTCTGCTCCATCTCCTCCCGTAGCCATGCACCTCGGCATGGTCAGTCAATCACACTTCATATGCATAATCAACATGGAAAGCGTAGTGGTTACTTACCCTCTCGAAAAGTGCCACCTCAACTACCTCAGCCCGTGCCACCATCCTCGTAAACTAGACGTCCCGCTCGACAGAAGAAGATGCGTCAGCCCCCTGACACTGGGCTCCCTTAGCTCACTGCATTTTAGAAGTCCAGGGTTAGTCTTTTTATAATCATAAACATATGCATAATTAGGTTTAAGAGTTAGCAAAACTCACCAGTAGGGTCAGGGCCTGTTGGAGCTCGTCTCGCTCCTGGATAGTGGAGTGGAGGAGTCCCTGCAACTCTGCGATCCTCCACTGGGGGTCAATATGCATGTAGGAAGTCCAAAGGTCAATGCATCATCATATAGAAAGCATAAAAAGAAAGCATTAGAGTTAGAAGTCATACCAGTTGGCGGGCACCATGGAACACCTGGTCCCTGTAGTGCCAGACGTAGGGCGTGTACTAGGCCTCCTCACTCTCCACCCGAGTGGACACCACCTACTCGAGTGCTATCCAGTCGGCGATCTACTCCACAGCTCGCGTCGTCCAGTCCACCACTGTGTCCAGCCCGCGGGGGCGTCGTCCAATGTGCTCCTATGGCTTCTCTGGTGCCGAAAACTTGATAGTTGGTTGATGGATGCCGATCATCCTCATCACCAGGCAGAAGAAGAGGGGCTCCACTGTGTTCATGCAGTGCAGCCAGATGTCGCGCCCAAAATAGGCGAGGGCCGCGACCACCCTGGGCTTACCCTCGTGCCCCTCACTCTCGTACGGCGTCCACCGGACCTGTCAACTAGGAAAACTGCATTAGCATCATAAACATAGAAGTTGCATTTAACGAAAGATTTTAAGTTCAGAATCTTACCGTGGTGAAGGGCAGTGTATCCAAGTCGTCCTGGATCCCCCGGACCTATCTCCGTAGGGACCCAGTCTCCCGTAGAGCCATCCACCGCCTCGCGATCGGTAGTCGCTCTGAGTAGGTCTCCTCGCCTCTCCCTAGCCCATGTTGTCGCACATAGGCCCACACTTGCATCGCATCCCGTCAAGTGTCAGCATATAACACAGCATTTATAGGAATCATATAGCAAACTGCATAATAGTTTTAAGGGTCAAGTCATACCTGGAGAAGGGGAGAGAATCCATTGAGCATCGTACGTCGGCTGGTGGAGCTGAGTGTCTCGAACAAGAATGCGAGGACCGCTGCTCCCCAAGCGTAGTCCCCCAAGTGCTCCACGTCCTCGAGTAGAGGGAGGAATCGACAGCTGATGACGTCGGCCCTGGTCGCGAACAACAAGCTCCCGAAGAAGAGCATTAGGAATCATCGCAGCACTACGTCCGCCTCGGGCCCTACTGCAGTCGCTACTCTGGGTCGTGCCCGGTCCACGAGCCTCTGCAGGTGCTGCTCAGGAAGCTCCCCTGCCGCTATCCCTGTGCCCCTTAATTTGAGGCTTTCCAGTAGCCTCGCCCTCGTTAGCATCATCGACTGACGCTTCGGTCTGAGTAGCTCCAGTCCCAGCAACTCCTGGGCCAGTTCCCGATAGTCGGGGTACATCCTCTCGATAATCGGTGTCCCATGCACGCATTGTCTGATTATGCACACAACGTCCTCTAACGTGGAGACAATGTGGCCCCACGGAAAGAGGAACGTCTGGCTCACCGGATCCCAACAGTCGTACAGAGCGTAGAGGAGTAGCGTGTCCAACTAGGTGACCTCTACAATCAGGAACTCAGCGAAGCCCATCGCCGCGAGCCTCTCCCACTGAAAGTCCGGCAGTGCGAGGTACACTGCCCGGACTTGCAGCCAGGAGATCCGAGTCCTACGCTTCCCCTGCATACATTTAGGACAATTGCATTAGTCATACATTTCATAACAAAATCATGCATTTCATTAAATGAATAAATGAGGCCCCGAACTTCAGCCTCCTCCTCGTGTACTTTAGCGTCGGCTCAGGGATCGCCTGTGCCGCTATATGAGCAGGGTGAGGTGGAAGAGGAGCTGCACAATGAAGAAAAATCCCGGTTAGACGAAAACTCATGAACCCCTGGTGCGAGACTTTGAGCCTGAGAAGGGAATTACCCTGTTCGGCCGCCACCTCCGGAAGTGGGATCTCGATCGTCTTCTCGAGGAGGGGTGCGGTCCGGGAAACATCGGTCTCTTCCGCAGTCGGGGGAGGTACGGGCGCGGACTCTCCAACAGGGGCTGAAAGGGGAAGGGGTACCCATGTCAAGAAGCTGGCGTCATGAAGCAGAAGGCACCAGGAAGGACAAAGATGTTATCGGTGGGTTCACCCGCTTCGGTGAGGGCTGCCTCGACAGCTGCCCGAAGCTCTCTCATTTCCGCCATCTTTTGCTCCATCTCCTACGGACTGAGCGTCACAGCAGGAGCCTCCACTGAGAGTATCCTTACTACAGCCAGAGGCGGAACGAACACATGTCATGTAAAGAGCAAGGGGTCCCCTGGAGAGGAGAAACGAATACGGAAGAAACGTTGGCATAAAAGCCTTACCGACAGGGCTCTTCGGCTCGACCCGGGGAGAGGCGAACGCGGCAAAGGACGGGACCGCCGAAGGAGGGGAGGTCGAGGCCATCCGCGACACCGCTTCCCGCCTCTGCCCGGCCTCCTGGCTGGCCACAGCCCTCGCAGCCGCAAGCGCCTTTTCTACAGGCGAAGTCCTCCGACCCTCCCCGTCCCTGCTGGGCGAGCGGATCGGGGTAGATGGAGTCCCGAGGCCCGCCCCAGGCTCGCCCGCAGTAGGAGTGGGCGAAGGCAGACGCTCCTCCTCAACTGACAAACATAAGAGACATCCCAAACATGAGAATCACAAGGGAAGAGGGGGAGATAGGCCTCCTCAATGCGGCAAAAACATTTGAAATAAGCTTACCGGTCGGTCGGCTCGGTGCAGCTTGGCCCCTCTCGAACTCCTCGAAAGTAGGGACCGGAGGGGGTGCCGGGACGTCCTTTGAGGGTCGAGTGGCCTCAGTCTTTCGACGCTTGGTCTCCCGTCGGCGGGCCGCCTTCACCTTGGCTATCGCCTCCTCCACAGGGGACCGGGCCCTTGGCCTCTTGCTGCGGGGAGGTAACGGGGCAGTGGTCGGAGCGATCGGCGCCGCCTCAAAGTACCCCAGCTTTTCAGCCTGCCGGAGGAGGTTTCGGTAGGCCGCCGTCTGGGCACCGTCCGGGTGGTCTGCAGTAGAGAGAACAAAAGGGGCCCGGAGTCAGTGGGTAACCAATGTTAAAGGGGGACCGATAACATCAAAAGAGAAGGGCGAACGACGGCGTTTGTGCACGCCAGAACTTACCATGCGGGCCAGTGTAAAGGCGGAGGGAGATCGGCCAATAGGTCAAAGAGGCCTCTTGGTCCCGGCGTGCGGCTTCCCGGACCAACCAGCAGATATCTCCTATCTTCTGGCATCTGTCGGTCAGGACCGCCAAGTCCGCATGCTTCTTGGCCGCCAAGTGGCAGTATAAGTTGAAGTGGTCCATTCCCCACCTCTCGGCGTAATGGAAGGCCACATGCAGCTGCTGCCCCAGGATGGCCGTTGACCGGGCCTCGATAGTCAGCCCATGCAGCCTCAGAAGAACGTACAGCCACGTGGTGTCGGCGTAGTTCTCGGACCTCCGTTCGTCCCTTCTCACGAAGGTGCGATAGGAGTAGAGTCTGTCCTTCTCGGCCCGCCAGCTGGTCGCGGGGGTGCCTTCTTCCTCTGCCGGCATTGGATAGTTGATCAAGTCCAGCCGGTCAGTGCCGATGCGACATAACTCCCTCAGGGTCCTCTTGAAGTCATCACGAGCTACGGGGGGCAGCTTCACCGGCGGCGCCGACTTGCCCTCCCTGGCCACCTTGCGGGCGACCATGTAGTCCGCCACCTCCCTGCCCTTTCCCGGCCACAGGCGCAGGAGGTGCTCCGGTTCAACATCGATCACCGGCACGGGCTGTCGGCTCAAGAACTTCCTCTCTGCCCCATCCCAGCAGTCGGTCCGGTGAGCCCGGTAAAAAGCTGTTCTCGCATTCCACCACTTCACGTACTCCGGTGTTACGCGTGGAATACGGCCCGGAGTCGGTACCCTGAAGCTCGCAGTGTCGGCCCGGTGGAAGAAGTCCCACCACACCTTCGACTGCTCGGCAACTGGGGCCCCTCGCAAGCTCCGGGAGGCCAGACCGAACTGGGCACTGTATGTGGGGATGTGCTGGTCATACCCGAAGTTGCGCCCGAATCTGAAGGGGTAGTATGGTTCCAGCAATAAGGTATCCCCCTTACGGAACAACAGCATGCCGGGGTGGATGGAGAGAGCCCACTCTCGTAGCTCGGGCTCCAGCAATGGCCGAGTGACGTTCGCCTGGCTGATCGGGTGCACGTACGTCTCGACCTCTCCATCCCGGCACTCCCTCTTATTATGTTTGCCCCCTCCCAGACCCCCTAATAGCCAAGAGTTGCCTCTACACCCTTCCCCTCCCGTTTACCTCATTTCCCACCTCCCATCCTCAACCTACACTTCCCAATTTGCAGGTAGCAGAGTACCAGCAACTTGTAGAGTCGACCATGACTTTATCCTGACTTTCCTAGGTGCTCAAGAGGAAGCAGATCCCTGTCTTCTTCGCAACGGCAGTGGTCCCGACCCTTTCTGAGTTCATGACTGCCAAGGAGAGCCGTTCTTTGCCAACTGCGCAGGATAGGTCTAGTCAGAAACTTAAAGCAACTTCCAGAAGCTCCTACAGTCACAACCTAGTGATTCTTGAGGTACCACTTGGCTGAGAGCTTCTGCGACAAGTCCTCTTCCATTACCAAGAAGCAGCACCCCGTTTGACATCCGGAGCAGTGATTTCTTAATTTTCTCTCTCGAGTGCGCTGCTCTATCCACTCTGGGACTGAACAAACACCCAATCACTGTTCGGACTACTTTGCTCTACTCCGACCTCCTATGGCATTTTTGTAGGTCTCGTTTCGAAGAGGACTAGACAAAGGTTCCAACGACTCTAGCCAAGCTTGATTCAGAGTTCAGGAGCGCTCGTGGCGCCCTCAACTACCTGCTGCTGTGGTACCGTAGCAGATAGAACCAAAAAGCAGGGACCCTATTCGTGGCTCTTCCCCGATCGGCACCATCAACCTGAGAATTTTTCAAAAATCAGACGTCATCCTAATCTAGTCCCGAAGAGTTTGACACTAGTCTCGTTGAAAACTGAGTTCAGGAGTGGTCGCAGCAGTGCCAACAACGACCGTCTATCTCCTGTTCCAGAGTGCAGACAGAACCTGCATCCTTCGCTTAGTTCGCTTCTATTTCATTTTTCCCTCACCGCCTAGCCGGCTTACCACCCCTCCCTGTGGGAGGTAGTGTTTGAATGTAACTTTGACTTCCCTTCCCCAAGTTCAACCCCCTTGCATGGGACGTAGTGATGTAAAACCTTGAACAGGTCGAAGCTACACCGGCACGGCGTGTGGGGAACCCACGCTTCCCCGCTCGCCCTCGTCTTTGAACGGGACTGATTTCTTCAAACCGATCGAGTAAGTTCTCTACCCTCACTCTCCTTTGGTTGCCATGTTCCTTCAATATTAGTTCATAAACTCCGCTGGTCCGTGAGAGTGAGCGCCCAGTCCTCAAGCCCCATTGCTTCGAGTGACCACCGTGGGAGAGAGTGTGACTCGTGCCCATTGGCACCCAGTCGACCCCTTTGAATTGGGCCTCCATACCCTTGGGAAGTCCCATTGCCCTACTGGCCCTCTACCAGCAAGGGTTCAGCCCCACACAATCTCAACTTGGTATCACCGAGTTACCCCCGATTTTGGGTGAGTGCCGAGTATGTAGGCCGCCGATATCGGCCCATTCGACTTGCGAATTATGCTTGCTTATTTAGATCCAAGGTTGTGTCACATCAAACTTACTGCTAGAGCTCAGCCTGCCACTCGCTTGCCCACTCACATGCCACTACCTTCTGCAAATTCCCACTACATGCTTGTCCGTTAGAGAGAGGCATGAGCCTGCTGCCTACTATGTTTGCACGACATGCCACCTGCACTGCTTGCATGCTTTTGCACGCAGTCCACCGACCACTCCACAAGTGTGCTTTTTCAGGTGCTTCCTAGAGGCCGACACCCAAGCATTCTTCTTCTTCAAGAGAGAGCTACATGCATCCCTCAGAAACTAGAGAACGGTCATCTCATGGTGCCATCTAGCTCCTCTCAGCGAGCATTATGGTGATCCACTAACCACACTATAGGTGTGCCCTATACGATACTTCCTAGGGGCTGGCACCTAAGTACATCCCCATTACGGGGAAGAGCTAGACGTGCCCCTCAGAAATTAAAGTGTGTCATCTTTTGGTTATCCCTATTAATGAGCGTCCTCTCACTCAATCGCTTCTGGGTAACCCGAGCTATGCCCAATCAAGGAATAATCTAGCACCTACGACTGCCATGTTAACATTCAAAGTAGAGACGGGGACCAAGACAAGCATACATAGCAAAAAACATGAGAGGAATAAGGTCTATTGTTCTTAAAATAGGGAACAAGGAATGCTAGTCATTATCTTTAGGAGTATATGAGCAACTAGAGGGCCCCAGCAAGCCTCGTTCATTGTGAAAGGGAGGTAGCGTCGCCAACGCAGCCCTCCAACCCTCCAGGTAACCCTACAAATAGCCCCTCATATAGTCCTCGGAGGCATTGTCTTTCCTAGTGTCTTCCACCAGAGGTAGACTGGCCCTAGGTGGGGCTCCCATATTAGGGCTAGAGCACTCGAGAAGTCCCTCTCTAGGAGAAGAGCCGAAAACTTGCTGCGACATAGTCACGAAAAGGCAGGGATAGAGACAGGGGGAAGAAGATGTTGCGTACTCCAAAAGTGCCAGCATACGCCCTATTTGTAGGGGAGAGACCTCTCCAAGAGGTTATAGGGGGTCACTAGTTATTCTGGCTGAAGCCTGCTATCGCATATCTTTCAACTATCCTATCGTTTGGCTTAAGCCATTCCGGCTAAAACCCACTACCTGATATTTCAACTATTCTATTTTTCGACTTAGCCATGCCGGACAAAGTCCGCTACCATATATTTTTCAACTATCCTATCTTTCGACTTAGCCATCCCGGCTAAAGTCTGCTATCATATCTTTCCGCTAATCTCTGGCTTAGCCATCTTGGCTAAAGCCCTCTACCAGATCTTTCAGCTATTCTATCCTTCAACTCAGCCATCTTGGCCAAAGTCCGCTACCACCTCTTGTAGATATTCTATCCTTCGGCTCAGACATCTTATCCAAAGCTTGCTACCATATCTATTAGCTACTCTACCTTTCAGATTAGTCATTTCCGCCAAAGCTGCTATCATAATTTCCTCCATCTCATCTTTCAGCTTAGCAAAGCCCGCTATCATCTTTTTCAGTTACTCTATCCCTCGGCTTAGCCGTTTCGGCCAAATCCCATTGTCAGGACCAATCTGTTTGTCCCACCACGATAACCAATACAACTCGACGGCTTAGACTTTTCATTGAAGCCCACTCCCCTGATTTTGGCTTACAAGATCTCTCTCCTTGATTTCAGCTCACAGCCTACCTTCATGGATGTCGGCTCGAAAGTCCACTTCCATTTATTTTGGCTTACAAGCCCGCTTTCGGTGATTTCAGCTTAGCGAAGCCTGCTATCGCATGTGACTACTATCCTACCTTTCGGCGTAGCCATTTCGGCAAAAGCCCGCTATCGTAATTTCTCAACTATTCTATCTTTCAGCTTAGTCATTCTGGCCAAAGCCTCCTACAATATACTTCGGCTATCTCATCTTTTGGCTTGGCCATGCCGTCCAAGGCCCGCTACCTTATATCTCAGCTATCTTATCTTTCAGTTTAGCCATTTCAGCCTAAGCCCGCTTTTATGATTCTTCAGCTATTCTACCTTTTGGCTTAGCCATTTTGGCTAAAGTCCACTTTCATGACTTTCAAATATCTCATTTTTCAGCTTAGCCACTTCAGCCAAAGTTTGTTGTCACATATTTTGAATATCCTACATCTCGGCTCAGTCTTTTCGGTTAAAGCCCGCTATCACATAATTCGGCTAAACTACCTTCTGGCTCCTGTAGCCTGCTTTCCTATTATATTTTGGCTTAGACCTTTGGTCAAGGCCCACTTCCCTCTGGCTTGGATACACCGTCGAAGCCTACTTTTCATGCTATATTTTGACTTAGACCTTCGGTCGAGGCCCGCTTTTCTCTGGCTTAGACATACCATCAAAGTCTACTTTCTTGCTACCCTTCGCCTTAGACCTTTGGTCAAGGCCCACTTTCCTTTGGCTTAGACATACCATCAAAGCTTGATTTCCTACTATCTTTTGACTTAGACCTTCGGTCAAGGCCTGCTTCCCTCTGGCTTAGACACACTGTCGAAGCTTGTTTCTCTACTATCTTTCGACTTAGACCTTCGGTCAAGGCCTACTTTCCCTTTGTCTTAGACATACCGTCAAAGCCTCCTTCCCAGCTATATTTTGGCTTAAACCTTCGGTCCATGCCTGCTTTCCCTTTGGCTTAGACATACCGCTGAAGTCCACTTCCCTACTATCCTTTGGCTTAGACCTTCGGACAAGGCCCGCTTACCCTTCGGCTTAGACACACCGTCGAAGCCCGCTTCTCTGGCTTAGACACACCGTCAAGGCCTGCTTTCCTACTATCTTTTGACTTAGACCTTCGGTCAAGGCCCGCTTCCCTCTGGCTTAGACACACCGTTGAAGCCTGCTTTCCTACTATCTTTCGGCTTAGACCTTCGGTCAGGGCCCACTTCCCTCTGGCTTAGACATACCATCAAAGCCCACTTCCCTATTGAATTTCGGCTTAGACCTTCAGTCAAGGCCCACTTTCCCTTCGGCTAAGACATATCGTCGAAACCCGTTTCCTTGCTATCTTTCGATTTTCATAGCCCGCTTCCCTATTATCCGTCGACTTTCATAGTCTACTTTCCTACCACCTTCTGGCTCTTATAGCCAGCTATCCCACTACCTCTTGGCTTTCACTGCCTGCTTCCTTGCTATCTTTCAGCTTTCATAGCCCATTTCCCTATTATCCATCGGCTTTCGCAGCCCACTTTCCTACCACCTTTTGTCTCTTGTAGCCTGCTATCCTGCTATCTCTCGACTTTCACAGCCCGCTTCCTTGCACCTTTGGGCTTTCATAGCCCGCTTCCCCGCTATCCGTCGGCTCTCGTAGCTTGCTTTCTTACTACCTTTTTGATGTGACATAACCTTGGACCTACGCAAGCAAGCACAATAGCGAACCGAATGGGCCGAAGTCGGCGGCCAACTCACACGGCACTCACCCCAAACCCGTGGGTGACTCGGCGATGCTGAGTGGAGGATGTGGGGGCTGGCCCCTTGCTGGTAGAGGGCCAGCAAGGCCAGAGGGTCTCCCAAAGGGTGTGGGCTAATGGTGGAAGAAGAAGAAGATTCTTGATGAGGTGGAGGAGAGAGAGGGGGGTGTGAGGTGGAGAGGGGAGGAGGAGAGAGAGCGGGGTGCCCCCCTTCTTGTAGGGGGAGAGAGAGAGAGAGGGAGAACAAGAGTGGGGGGAAGAAATGAATCAAGGGAAATGCCTTTTCTTAAATTTCATCAAAGTTGTACAAATGAGGTGGGATGGGTCCTATTTATAGGTTCTCACTTTTTTCATGACCAAAAGGCCCTTGACAAATAGATGAAAGACCAAGACCATCCTAGACTCAATCTATGGGCCCAAACTGGAAGTCCAAGATCCAATCAAGCACAAACATGGGAATTGGACTATAACTTCTTGACTCAATAAAGGGAAATACATGAAATAAGACTCCATAATAAAGATAAAATGTGAGATTCATAGTCGGTCCTCCTCATGGTAGTGCAAGCGACCCGAGCCAGAGAGAGTGGCATGAGATGTCCTCATCAAATCCCCCGGGGTGGAGAGAACTCGACCCTGTCGAGTATGGGTCTGCTCGGCTATGGTAGTGCTCCAAAATGTCTGAGTCGAAGCATAGTTGGTCCTCCTGGGTCACCCAGGAATCCTCCATCGGGGGCCGATTCTTCCACCTAACCAGGTAGTGCTAGTAAACCCTATTTCTGGTAATGGTACTTTACTCATCTAGTATCGCCTCCACCTACTCACGTCGACCTCTCAAGCTAATAGGTGGAGTCCCTCCGGTGGTGTCTCTCACAAGGGAAGGTAGAGGCTCGAGCTCCTCACTGGGTCCCACTGCGGGGTCCTTGTAGGGTACCAAGTCTGCCACATTGAAGGTGGGGTGTACCCCAAAACTTAGGTAGGTCCAGCTCATATGCGTTAGTGCCTAGCTGTCTCAGAACTCATAAAGGTCCCAACCCGCATGCCCTCAATTTGGAGGCAGACCCCGGAAGGAGCCGCTCCATCCTCACCATCACCGAGTCCCCCACTTGGAACTCATAGTGGCGTCGTCGAGTATCTGCCTGTCTTTCGTAAGCCTCATTGCTCTTCCCTATATGCTTGCGGATGTCATCATGCAACTCTTTGATATATTGTGTAAAAGACTCAGCTGAGACTGACACTCTAGCATGTGGGGGAAGGGGAATGAGATCTGAGGGCTTCTTGGGCCTATAGCCATGCACAATTTTGAATGGACTTTTGCCTATGGACCTATTGACAGAATCATTGTTGGCAAACTCGGCCTGAGGTAAGAGAAGGTCCCAATTCCCGAGGTGGTCCCCGACCAAGCAACGGAGTAGGTTCTCAAGACTTCGGTTGATGACCTCAGTTTGGCCGTCAGTTTGAGGGTGATAGGCAGTAGAGAATTTGAGGACGATTCCCATCAGATGCCAAAGGGTTTTCCAAAAGTAACTAGTGAATTTTACATCCCGGTCTGTCATAATGGTCTTAGGTAGTCCATGGAGGTGGACCACCTCATCAAAGAATAAATGGGATACCTTAGAAGCATCTGAAGTTTTGTTAACATGGGATAAAGTGGGCCATTTTAGAGAACCTATCAACGACCACAACAATGGAATCATGCTTTCGAAGGGTCCTAGGTAGGCCAAGGATAAAATCCATGCTCAAGTCCTCCCAAGGTCACTCTAGAATGGGGAGGGGTGTGTAAAGGCCAGTGTTTTGCTTCACCTGTTTGACAGAGGCACAAGTGTGACATTGACCCACAATGTTGGCCACGTCCCTCTTAAGACTCGGCCAATGGAATTGTCTCTCAACTAATTCAATGGTCTTTTAGACCCCAAAGTGACTAGCTAGGCCACCACTATGTAGCTTCAAAACTAAGAAGTCTCGAATTAATAAGTGAAGTTCGGGGTACACACAACCTAGTCCCCTTGAAGAGATACCCCTCTTGGAGTATGAATCTCTCATGTTCCTTATGGGGATTGGGTAGAGAGGGTGGTGTAGAGATTCCTGAAATCGGGGCAACTTGGGTACTCTTCTTTGACTCGCTCAAATCCCGTGACTTCCACTTGGACGGTGGAAAGTAAGGCTATCCGCCTATTTAGCGCATCTTCGACGTGATTTTCACTACCTGCTTTCTACTTTAAGACAAAGGTGTAAGCTTGAATGTGTTCAACCCAGCGGACATGACGGGTATTGAGCTTTTGTTGGGTGTTGAGATACTTCAATGTCTCGTGATCTGAAAAGATCACAAACTCTTTAGGTAGGAGATAGTGCCTCCAATGCCGAAGGGATTGGACCACAGCATAGAGCTCCTTATCATAGGTGGAGTACCTAGTCTTAGCCTCACAAAGTTTCTCACTGAAATAGGATACGGGATGACCCTCTTGACTAAGAATGCCTCCAATCCTGACCCCGGATGCATCACAAGCGTCCTCAAAGACTTTAGAGAAATTGGGTAGACAAAGGACCGGGGCTTGGGTCATCTTTTTCTTGAGTTCTAGGAATGCTTGGGAGGCCGCCCTAGTCCATACAAAGGGTGGTGACTGTCTCTCGTCCGTGCTTTCCGGATAGTAGCGGTCATTCTGCGACCATTTTAGTTGGCTTGCGGCCCATAGTGGACCGTTTAGCTCTTGGCTTGCAGCCCAAGGAGGACCGCATTTAGCTTGGACAGTCTTGGGAGGACCGCCACCTAGCTTTCGAGATTTTCGCACCGTTTAAGCATTGGGTTGGACCCCAGTCGACCCGATTGTGACCCAGTGGTCGACTTTTGGTCTCGTAAGTGGGCACCCTGTGGGTTTCGTGTCTGTGTCTTGGGGTATCTGGAGATACCATATTACCTCGATTAGCATGCCCGTGAGTTTGAGAGTTCGGGTGACTCTACGTGTTCCGGGTCTTTGTGTTACGCTTGATCGAGTCACCGTGTATCGGTGTGGGTGCAGTGAGATTTCCCCCGCACGTCGTGAGTTTCTTCGGAAGGTGATTTTCGAGTGGGCCATGCGTAAGGCCTTGGACTGTGAGTCTAGTCACCCAGCCTGGGGCTGGAGGTTTCCTACTTTTCCCTGGGATTGAGAATCGGATTGGCGGCTTGTGAGTTACCTCGGGAACTGTGCTTTTGTGTTTTCTATGTGGGCCGTGTGTGTGTGTGGGGCCCGGGGACTGTGAGTCCCATTTACCAGCCTAGGGCTGGAGGCTTTCTTGGTTCCCTTTTTGAGGGAATGGTCTCGGCGGTTGTGGACTGCCTTGTGAGTCATCGTGTCGAGGTTTCTGACCCTAGGGTTAGGGTAGATTGATGGCATGGCGCCGTTCGGTGCAACGGTCTTGACCTCGAGTCTCGTAACTCAAGGTGACACGGGACGAGCCCAGATAGAGAACTGAGACCTAAAGCTAGCAAACTCGTGAGCACGTGCACCTAGATGGAAAGACAATCACACACGCCAAGAGCGAACTCCTCAAGGGTGTCGAGTGGTGGCTAGGCGAGCAACGGCTCGAGGGGCATCGAACACGGTCTGAACCGCGAGGAGGGTGGTAGAAGCCACCCGGGGAGGATGGGAAGAGCACCGGATACTATCGGGAAGATCGGTACTGAGGGGACTGGATCAGATGGACACTCAACTCACCGGCAGCAAGTCACTCATGTTGGTGGATCATGTTGGAACGGGCACTCGTCTCACCGGCGCGACAAAGGAACTAATACTAGAAAAGTAGGAAGGAGTGACAACCGAATGTACCTAGCCATCTGAAGGATCGGCTCCGGTCGAAGACGTGGGCGCGCCGGGGAGCGTGCACACCCAGCAAGCACGCTGCGTCGATGGAGCTTCCGATCGACCCTACTAGTACAAGCAATGAAATCACCTCCACGTAGGGAGGGGGGACTCGGGGAGGGGCACACAATACAGCACTACCCTCACGTAGGAGGGGGGAACACGGGGGAGGGGAAATGGGCCTGCTACCCTATGTCTGTCCTGCTAGACAGAACCAAAGTGATCCGAGCGGCACGCTGCACACAAGGGTCTGACAAGGACTCCGCTTGCGCCCAGAGAAAGCTTGGGAAGTGTAGAGGCGCTCTTGAAAGTTTGGCATCATTCTGAGGTCGTAGGAGGGTGGGGCAGGCCGTGGAAGACAGCCTGTGCGAATCTGTCCTGCAGGACTGCTTTGCGCAGTCGGCGTGCAGAGGGCGGTGCGCTCTCCACCGGACTCCGAACGACACAAGACCAGTGGGGTCGGATGTCTGACAGGTAGATCTACGTACCCTCAAAAGATGAGCACCAACGGAGCACCAAGCTGGGCGTGGTCGGCACTTTGGTGGGGCTCTAGATTCTGGGCAAACATTCAGATGCAGTCGGGTTGCGCCGGGCGGCACGAGCTGCACCGAATGCAGAACATGATGAAACCACCTGAGATGGTTTCAGGACGTTGAGAGGCACAACTCTGATGAAGAAGGCTCGGCCAGGAAACTAGCAGGGGAAGGCGTGGCACGATTGACAAACCCGTTGCACACGCTGGGCAGACTGATTCGCACCAGTGTCGCGCAGTCGCACGAGAACGGACACCACAGACTGTGCCGACGTCGAAATGGGGCGAAACCACCTCTGGGGACTCGGAGAAGAACCAACCCTCAAAAGAGAGTTTGGGCTGAATCGCGCCCTGGAGGTCGGTGCAGCCTCTGCCAATCGGACCTCAGGTTCTGGCTCTAATCTGGCATAGCCGAACGAGAATGGGCGACTCGATCAGTGCCGAGGTCGGAACAGGGCGGGATCACTTCTGGAGCGAATCCGATTCGAAGCAGAACAACTTCTCAGAAGAAAGTTTGCACTTATTCATGCCGTAGGGGGTCAAGGTGGAGTCTGTAAACTGGGCCACAGGTTCTGTCCTGGATTTGCAGGTTGCAGAGCCGAGCGATCTTCAAGGTGAGGATGAGGACGACGACGTGGGAGCCTCCGGGAGGCTGTGGGCGAACTTGAGAGATGGGGATGTGGGGGAAGCAGGGGGAAGGGGGGCTGGAAGTGGCTGGGGCATGGGAGGTTGAGGTGCCGGTATAGGCTAAGACGTGCCGGCCTTCACGCCGATCAAAAATCTCGGCGAGTTACGCAATGCCATGCACTCATTCTTGCCGGCTAGCGCGCGAGGTTGCCTGCTGCAACCACGCAATCGCGCCCCTTTTCCTTGGCCCCATACAAAGCCACGTCGGCAGCCTTGATCAGCGATTCCACCGAACCGCCCTTGGCCGGCACCAGGACGGCGACGCCGATGCTGACCGTCACCTTGCCATGGGGAGACAATTCATGCACCAGACCTGCAGCTCCCAGCACGCGCCGTATCGATTCGGCGAATTCGACTGCGCTTTCTGCCGTTGCGCCTGGGCCGAGATAGACGAATTCTTCGCCGCCATAGCGCGCCACGAGGTCGATGCTGCGCCGTACATTGCCTTGCATCGCCTGCGCTACTGCACGCAGGCAGTCATCGCCGGCCTGGTGGCCATAGCGGTCGTTGTAGCTCTTGAACAGGTCCACGTCCAGCATGGCCAGCGCCAGCGATTCGCCGGTGCGCGTGGCATGGGTCCAGGCGCGCGCCAAGGTTTCGTCGAAATGGCGCCGGTTGGCGATACCGGTCAAGCCATCAGTGTTGCTCAACAAGGCCAGGCGACGATTCGACTCTTCCAATTCGCCTGTGCGTTGACGCACCATGTCTTCCAGGCCACGTGTCAACGCGCGTTGTTCTTCCAGCAGGATGGCAAAACCCATGCCGATCACGCACAGCGTGAGGATGAATTCCTGCGTCTGCAGGATCATCATGTGCGGTGAAGCGTTGCCGAAAGGCTTGTGCCCCGTGGTTTCTGCCCAGGCGGTGGCGAGCGAAACGATGGCCACCGCCGCAGCGGTCCAGCGCGTGTCGTAGCGCACTGCGATAAATAGCACTGCCGGCAGCAGCAGGTGCGGCGTCAGCAGGATATCATTGTCGAGACGATGAGCCTGGCCCGAGAAGATCAGGACGGCGAACGCAGCGCATGCCAGCAACACGATTTGTTCGAGTAGCCCATGGCGCAAGACGTCAACGCTCGGGCGCGCCAGCATCAATAGCAGCGGGGTATAGATCAGCAAACCCAGGCTGTCGCCGTACCACCAGATCAGGAACAGGTTGGCGTAGGACGTCGATACGTCATCGAGCGTGAGCAGGATGGCCGCGGCGGGGATGGCGCTGGCGATGGCGCCGCATATGGGACCGGCGATGACGAACTTGGCGAAATCGCGAATGCGGTTCAAGGTTGGCGCCGCCTTGAAGCGCGTCGTCAAGCTATAGGCGACGACGATTTCGAGCAGGTTGCACAAGCTCAGCAGCACGGCCTGCTTCAACGGATAAGCCGGCAGGTTGGCAATCACATCGGAGGTAAAGGTCAGGGGCGCAAGCAGCCAGGCGCGCCCGCCGCCATAATGCAATACCGCCGCCAGCAGCACGGCATTGGGCAGCCACACCACCACTTCGTTTTCCGGGGTGAGGGCGGTAAGGAAGGTCAGCTTGACGCTGGCGAAGTGGATGCAGGGAAGGAGCAGAAAGACCAGCCAGGTCGGGCGTTGCCGCATGTCGGCCAGCAGTCTGCGCATGGGTTCGGGCTGAAACACAAAAGTTATTTCATTTTATCACCGTCGCATGGGACGGCTTTGCTTTTTGCCGCTATCATCGCCAGGTATTCGCATTCACGCCACACATCATGCCTCTCTCTTTCAAGGTCGAGATTCCCGCCACGTTTGCGTTCGGTCCTTCGTTTCTGGAACAATGGATCGTCGAAGTCCTGAGCATTGACGCGGGCACAAATCCCGCTGCGGCCTCAGGATCGGGGCAAATGTTCGCCGGACAATTCGCGCGCGTAACGCGACTACTGTTGGAACTGGCGGGCATTCCGGTTTTCGATGTCCCCAAGGCTGTGCCGCAAACGGGCGACGCTGGCCAACTGAGCATTGAGTTGCAACTGCCCGAACTGGGCTTGATCGCGCATGATGCCTACTTGCGGGTGATACGGCTCGCCGCCGACATGTGCCAGGCGATTGCGCACAGGCCGGTATCCGACGCCGGGCGGGACGCCTTGTATGCCGAGATCGAGCGCCAGATCATCGCGCCGGCGCAGGGTAGCCTGGTATTCGGCAAGTCGACCATGCAAGTGCTGCGCAGCGCAAGCCAACTGGGCATTCCTTTTCTGCACTTGGGCGCCGGCGTCTATCAGCTCGGCTGGGGCAGCAAGGCGCGCCGTCTCGACCGTAGCATCGTCGATCGCGACAGTGCGATTTCCAAGCGACTCGTGCGATCACGCGGATCCCCACTGAAAAACACGCAGTAACACGCTAAAAAAGTAGGTTAACAATAGTAGAAAACAACAAGTGACAACAGTAGTAGCAGTAAAGTAGGAAACTAAACTACAAAGTTGTAAAGAAAAGGGATGCAAGAGTAGGGAGCAAGCTAAGAAAGAGGGGATGAACCCGTACCACACTAGCAAGGCCGCTGAACTAACCTCAGCACCTGAAGCTACTCCTAACAATGGCAGAAGGGTCGACCCTGAACTCAGAAGGTCAGGAGTCACCGATCTGTCGACAACCTCAAGGCCAAAGACAAGGCCTATGAGACCAGACCAAAAGTCTAGAAAAGACCTAGACAAACACAGACGCGCCACAACTAGAACATCGTGCACACTGCCCCACGCATGACTAAAACGTCGTACATGCGACAGGACACCTGCCTCAGAAAAAGTCGAGAGAACGCTAATCCGGAAAGGTCACGATGCACAGGAGACGCGAAAAGAACCGCAAAGAGTCACGTGCCACGTGACTAGAGTGCCTCACCAACAGAAGAACAGCCAGCTGCATCCACTGACGTCTTATGCTGCGCCTACTAGTGTCTTGTCCACGTCACCTACTGCAAGGACTAGGTTGAGACAAAGACACTGCTAGAACCAGAACAGTACCATAACACGAGTGACTAGTCAGGGTCACGTCTAATGACGCAAGTCCAAAGCCCCTGATCACGTGTGCACACACTAGCCCATTGGCTAAGCCAGGCCTCTAGCTAGTATTCCCCCTCTGAAGGATGCTAAGGTTGGACCGGGGGCCCACGGAACTAGTCGAAGAACCGTAAACCAGGAAAGTGCCCCGCTACAAGAGCCATCACGCTGAAGCATGTCCTAAGGCTACGACTAGTGAAGGCTCACAAGACACAGAGACTCAAAACACGAGTGCTGAAGTACAGATAGGCTAATCATGCACTGTCACTCGTACTTCAAAGCACCAATGGCAGCACGAGAAACTACAGACAAACTTAGGACAAGGCCACTAGACCTACTCATGTAACGATCCTTGAGTCTCACGACTCGGAGGCAAGATTGTCACAGACAGCGGGACAAGCCTCCAATCATCCTACTCCTAAGCCAGAGGAAACAACGCTCCGCAGGAAATGACTCACGGAGACCCGAGGGGACACCAAGAACCCTCAGCACACCTGGACACACGACCGAGGTAGGACAGTACCCCGAGGCATCCAGAACACTATCTCGAGCTGGATAGAACCGCTGAGACACAGACAAGGTCGCCTATCAACCCCTGGCCACCCCATCATACATACACAGACACACACAAGGAAGGCTAGGTGTGACACATGATCACTAACATTCTGCACCAGTAACTGTATTCCAAACGTGACACTCACTTGATGTTTTGTTCATTTTCTTACCAAACAAGATGCATTTGGATAGACCAATCCAGAAATAGACACCTCAGTATACTCCCCCTCAATGCGTGCATGCAGCAAAAGTCTTTTTGGAACTTTTGATGACCAGACCAATACATACAATGACTCCCCCTATCTGATTGCACTTTTATGCTATATGCAACTTGACTAGAGGTACCTGGTGGAGGTATGTCCTCACGCATAGTGAATATTTTTAGATCGACATAATCTACCCTTCCACCACCGTTTAGTCAATGTATGACATGCAATGCAAGGGGCACACGAATAATGTGATGATGCAATCAAGTTGTCCAAAGACCAAAAATTGATAATCAATTCAAAATGTAGATCACTTTATCCAGATTTTTCATGTAGTCTACATAAACCTAGCTCTCTTCTAAGTGAAGAGAATCTTTCATTGCAGAGAGGCTTGGTAAAAATGTCAGCAAGTTGCTTGTCAGTTTCAAAGAAATGAAATTGAAAACTCATTTTGCTGACTTCATCTCTGAGAAAGTGATGCCTAATTTCAATATGCTTGGTCCTAGAGTGCTGGATGGGATTTTTGGTTAAATTGATAGTACTAGTGTTATCATACAAAATAGGGTACATCCAAGATCCACATGGTAGTCTTGGGACTAATGTTTGATCCACAACACCTAGGTGCCACAACTCCCTGCAACAACATATTCTGCCTCTGCAGTGGAGAGAGCAACCGAATGTTGTTTCTTGGATGCCCAAAATATCAAACACCCACCCAAAAAATGGCAATAGCCACTGGTGCTTTTTCTGTCCAATTTGCATCCAGCATAGTCTGCTAAGAAACCAGATTGAACTCACATGATGTAGGGAACCATAGTCCCACATCATGAGTGCTAGCAAGATATCTGAGGATGCGCTTTACAGCACTCATATGTGATTCCCTAGGATTGGCTTGAAATCTAGCGCATAGGCAAACACTGAATTGTATATCTCGTTGATGCGGGACGGACCCACGACTCGACCTGGGACTCTAGACGAGCTCGCAAATGTCCCTTAGCGAGGGAAGCGTGCGGATGTGCGCGGTTGAGAAACCGGCATGAGCAGGGCCTTCAAGTGCTGGTTCTCCTTCATGAGGGTCTCAAGGGTCACCTCTTGGACTTCACTGGCAGGAGGATCATTATTGATCGGCTCCGCATTGACAGGGGCGGCATGCTCCTCAGCGGGAGTTTCTTCCGCTTGTGTGGACACCTGAGGTCTGGTAGAAGTGTCGATGTGGCCGACTGGAGCCGGCGTGGAGGTAGATGACGACACCTCCTAAGGTGAGATATGGGTTGGTTCAGATCATCGGTTTGAACCTCAGGTTGGTGTCCGGTGGTATAACACGTAAACACCCTGACGGCGTCGTTGAGGAGCCGAACCGTCCACCTTTTCTAGGAATGCCTCTTAGGGGGGATAGGTGTCCCTAGTCTATCGAAGATCGAGGTACGTTGCAAAGGAGTCTCCATCGTGGCATCTGCCTGAGGAGGACTCAGGGCTGAATATTGGTGGGGCCCAGAATGAGCCCATCTCTGTTTCTGCCTATCTGTGCGAGAGGCAATGAGGGACTGGACGCCATCAGATGACGTGGTTGTAGGTTCAGTTGCACCTTGCTTGGCGCGACGTCTTAATGCCTGAAAGGGATTGCTGAGGTGCGCCTCTGGACAACTTGAGCTTCCTCTGGGGTAACCCAGATCCTTCTCAAGTCAGATTGCTGGTCTCCCTCGTCCTTACTCCTCCGACGAGACTTGGGAGTCTGGATGCCGAACTGGCGCTAGTGCTTTTGGGCCATTGCCGAAGCGTTCACCCGCTTAAGTTCTGCCTTGTCTTCCCGCGTTTGACACGGGAGGCTAAAGCAGTTGGTGGTAGGGATCGTCGGGACGATCCCCATCTAGGCGAATCCATAAGTCCCTGACAAGAACGGCCTTGTCGGAGTTGCTGGTGACAGCAGTGGGTCGCTTGCCTGTACGGCTACGACGATGCTTCTTCTGGGGAGCCAAAGATAATTTTGCTCCAAGGTGGTAGGCAGAGAAAACCCAGCCTGCGGGTGCTGGCGGCACAAGGCCATTCATCGGGAATACTGGGACGGGCCCCCAAGACGCGAGGTCCGTAGTGAAGGCCGGTGGCCGGGAGGCTCGAGTGTAGGCCTTTGCCCTAGCCGACAGTAGTGTTGCGGATGCTCGCAGCGATGTGCTTGCACCCGGAGTTGTCACTGCAAGGGGTATCGGGATGCCGGTGACCCGAGGCCTTGAGCCTAAACTGGAAGCTGGCAGGACCTGCTAGCGCGACAGAGGGCCCTCAGTCCGTACCGAGTTCACCGCGTCCCCCAAAGGTAGACCCGCACTGGGGATCGACGTTGTCAGGTTGTGGGAGGGATGCTCTCGAGGTAGAGCCTAGGGATCCGGGGCCTGATGCGGACCACTTGTACCAGACGTCATCCGTAGGGAATCCCGGGGCTGTACGTCCGGTCTAGACACTAGGACGCCTCGTACCAGGGATTGGGGACCCGGGTGAGGCGGTCTCTCTTCTGGGGTTCGAGTCGGAAGGCCCGAACAGGGTGCTGGGGAGCCTTGCCCTCGGGCTAGGAGGCCCATGCGGGGAGCTAGCTCGGTAGGAGCTCGGGGTTGACGGCCCGAGCTGAGTGCTGAGAAGCCGAACACCCTGGGGTGGAGACCGACACTGGATGTCGACTTGGCTGGGGCTCGGGGTTAGAGACCTGAGCAGATTATAGGACTTGGGACCGAAATCTGGGACACAAGGTTGGCGTCAAGAGCTGGTCGAGACTGGGCCCGGGGACTGATGTTTGCCCGGGCTGGGACTGGTCCGGAACCCCTACGAGCACCGGTGGCAGGAGAGCCAAGCCTGACGCTTGGCGGGGCTGTCAGGACCGGTGGTTGGTGTGGAGCATTGATGGTGCCAGGGGAGACATGAACTAGCAGTGGCGGTGGAGCCGCCACAGGGACCACACCCAAGAAGTAGGGTGATCCGATGACTGGGGCAAAGCTGCCGAAAGCGGTCGGCACTGCCAAGTAGCCCACCCGTGCGTGGGTGGCGACGATGATGGGATCGTAGGTGACGGCCGCCATAGTTGTTGGAGCACCGGACAAGCAAGGACGATGGCTGCTGACAGTCATCAAATGCTATCCGACAACTGGAAGGCGAACTGGAAGCTGCTGGAGAGTGCGCACAGGTGCTTTTCTACTACCTCTCCTGCAAGGACAGGAAAAGGGCACCCGGACTTCAGGGCTGGCACGGACTTTTACTTCAGCAAAAAGAAGGAAGGCGAGAGACATCCCACCGGGCGTGCCATCCTTTTTGTTCCACCTCGAGAGTTCGCCGGCGCACGCGTGCGTGCTGACGGGCCCGCAGAGCGGTGTATGTAGTGACCGGAGTGAGGGGTAGGATATAGCTACAGGGGAGATGCCAAAAGATAAGGGGTCTCGGGCACCCCCTCTCGTGACCATATTCGTCTCAAAGCGGCACCGTGCACTCACCTTTTACGGAGAGTCAAGGGGAGACCAAGTGGCTGATAAGTGTCTATTTTCTATGAATAATTCATCGCTCATCGCCGGTTTCTCAACCGTGCAGATCGACTCGTTTCCCTCGCCGGGGACGACCGTGAGCGAGTGCTTCTTGTTGGGGCATCTTTGCCCCTTCGGGAGCCACGTTAGGTGATGACTTGGTCGTTAGTTGTTGGTCGCGTCCTCTAGTGAGTCGTGTCCTGGCGTCTAGGTCATAGGTTCATGTCCACCTGTCGAGTCTCCCCGTCGTCCCGCATCAGATGATGGGCCCGACTTACGAGCTATTGGGAGGACCTGGTTCGGTCGAGCCATAGTCTTGCCCAACTTTTACTTTCCTTTCCTATCCTCAATCATCGGAGTCGGAAGTGGAGTAGAGGGGAGGCAAGGAGAGCTTGGGGAGCCCATAATGGTCTCGCCCACCAGGACATCCTATCGACCTAGAAGGACTCGGAGGAGTCTTGTAGTGTCTTCCTTGGAAAAGGGCAGAGACTCTAGCTCCTGCCAGGGTTGCCATTATGCGGCGGGAGTGGCAGGGGCTGGCTGACCAGCCTGTGGTGCCGAGGAATCAGGGGAGACCGGGGGAGCAGGAGGATGAATGATGTTGGCTGAGAAGGTGCTCAGCCCTGCCTCTTGGCTGGCATCTTGCTCCATGCGTCTCCACAGTCGTTCGAGAGCCTCCCGATTATTAGTCTGAAACTCGAGCCATTCTGGAGTATGCTGGTAAGGCAACCCGTGCACATTTTCCTAGGGAGGATCGGGCTACTCTGGTGCATTCCTGGCAGTGTTCAGGGTTTCTTCGACAGCTTGTCGTAGTCGAACAAGTGCCATGGAATTCCCTTCGGCGTCGATCTGTTCCCACCGGATCTATTCCCCGATGAGGTATTGGACTTCCTCATAGGACTCGATCGCGTGGTAGAGTCATGCATGAAAGGGGCAATACTGAGGGTGGTTAAAGTCCCATTGAGTGTAGTCTGCCGACAGATCGCGGGGCAAGATTTGTGCCTGCTCGATGAGGACGTCAAAAAGTCACCGGATTCTTTCCCTGGGGAAGGATAGGAGCCTGCGATCATGCCAGGACCTCCACCCTGGGTACCAGATCGAACGCTCTCTTCGGTTGGTGTTGGGCTCCTCCAATTCATCATCAGAAAGAGAGAATGCCACCATCATGTGGATCACATTGGCTGGGTGGTGAACCACACATGCTGCTTTGGTTGGTCTGGACCACGTATGCGACTGCGGAGGATCGACGATACCACTTTTCATTTGGATCAAGCCGTCCCGGATCAACTTCTGTGTCTGGGTCTTGAAGATGTAGCAATCTTCAAGAGAATCACCCAGCATACGTTGGTATAGGCAGTAGTTGGGATCGTCAGTTTTCTGGGCTTCATCCAACTTGCGAACTTCAGGCAGCTCGACGATCCTTTGAGCCATGCAGATGTCGAAAAGTATCTTCATATGTTCCTTCTTGAAAGAGAAGGGCGTCTTCATATGCTCTGAGAAGGAGGGAGCAGTAGGCTTATCAGCTTACCTTTTGTCAGAATCACTCGTTCCGACTCCCTTGCTGGCTTTAGTAGTGGGGGTGAATTCGATGATGTTCACCTCCTTACCGGGCTGTCGTTCCCGCGTCTGCTTACCCTTTGCCACAGCGTAGCTCGGGTTGTCAGTGAAGAACATTTCTATCTCTGCAACTACCGAGTTGAGCTGGTCGAAGCCCTTGACATTGGTGCTGAGAAACTTTTCGCTGACCTCGGCCGCCAAGCCTCGATGACAGATAGTGATGGCATCCTCCTAGACTGGTGGGTTGACACACCTCATAGTGAGGTCTCACCATTTCTTGATGAAGTCAAGGGCACTCTCGCCCTTCTTCTGTCGGAGGGAGCAAAGCTCGGCTAATGAGACTTTTCGCTCAGCCGTTTGAAAATGGTCAAGGAACTTCTTCTGGAGATCCGCCCAGTCAATGACGAAATTGGGCTTGAGGCAGGAATACCACTGGAAGGCTGTTCCCATAGGTAAGGTGGCAAAGTAGCGAAGTAGATAAGACTCGTCCAATGCAAGCTCACCCATGGCCGTAATGTAGGAGGCCAGATGCTCGTGCGGAGACCCCTATCCGTCGAATTTTTGTAGCTTCGGCGGTTTGGCGTACTCCGGGGGAAGCTTCTTGAGCTAGTGATGTAGTGGATAGGGGACACTGTAGAGATCTACAGTCACGACCCCTTCTCCAAACTGGGTGAGCTTGGTCTCAATGATCCGCTCGATCATCTGGCGCTATGCCATGAGGTTCTCTGGCACCAATGTGTTGGATGGCCGTGGTTGAACCTCGGCCAAGGGCGTGTCGAACCCAATAATTGTAGGAGTTCAGGCAGCTGCCGCTGAGGCATTAGCACCATTTTGCCCACACGGTGGGGCCGGAGCATCCATTGAAGGCCTGGTGGGCGGCTGAGGACGAAGGTCACGTTCTTGAAGCAGATCTTGCAGGAGGGCCTTCAAGTGCTGGTTCTCCTTCATAAGAGTCTCAAGAGTCACCTCTTGGACTTCTGCTTCGTTGGTTCCACACGAGAGGAAGAAGAAACTCCAGGCAAATCGAGCCGCTGGTCCTTTCTCCTTAAAGGACCAGTTACAGATCTGGCAGTAGAAGGCCACACCATCCCTTTAGCCCTTCTGAGTCCTCCGGCTCGTGGGCGGCGGGCTAGGATCCGAATGGTATTGGGTTGGACCCAGTATCCAGATCTTGGGTCGTTATAGGTGGTATCAGAGCGTGGTTGTGGAAATGCATTGGAATTTGAGACAATACAGTGATTATGAGTCCAAAGAGTCCAGTACAGTTGGCAGCAGGCTTAGGTTATTTTGTTCTATTCACCCCTCCCCTATTGTTTTACGTGTTTGTGTTAAGGGTTAGATGGCGCCGAGGAGGTGAGTTCGAGCTTTGTTGGGAGTGCCGGCGGGGGCTTAGGTGGAGCTGAGTAGGGTAGAGCCGAGTGGCGAGTCTTTTCCTCCAGAGGTAGTGGCCCCTAGCGTGCCGGGTCATGCCGAGTTTTATGCTGACATCCATCCGTTTTCTGTATGGTAGATAATTCAACGCCGTGGTCAAGAGGCTGGCATGGGCAGTTCGTCACATGGTGGCCGTGGATGTCTCTTGCGAGAGTTTCTACAGTTTCACCCGCCAACGTTTGAAGGCCAGCTGAATCCTGATGCAGTGAGATCGTGGGTTGATGCAATGGAATGGGTGTTTCGGTCTATGGAGTGTGCCGAGGATGAAAAGGTTCTGCTGGTGAGTTACCAGTTGCAGGGTTCAGCCTTGTCATGGTGGACCACCGAGTGGGAATTGGCAATTTAGTCGCATCCTCTACGTCAGATTCCGTGGCAGGAGTTTCTTGTGGCTTTCAAGCTAGTTTTCAGTCCAGAGCATGTCAGGACGAGGAGGATGTATTAGTTCATGGAGCTGACCCAAGGAGACATGTCAGTGATGCAATATCGGTCTCAGTTTGTGGAGTTGGGTCGCTACACACCCCATATTATGACGAATGAGAGATTGAAGACTCAGCAGTTCGTCAGAGGTCTGAGGCCAGAGCTTAGGCATTCATTGATTGTAGCTCGTATTGCGGATTTGGAGTCAACTTATTAGGCGGTGACAGGTTTAGAGGAGGATTGGCTATGGACCTGGGCACAGGTCGGGTCAGGGCATTCTCCGTCAGGCCAGGGTTAGCTGAAGACCCTTCAGCAGTAATTTGTTCCCCCACAGGTTCAGAGGCATTTAGAATCAGTATCTCTTCCATCTCCTAGCCCGAGTTCTTCCCCTTCGAGGTCGAGGTTTAGTCAGATCACTAGGATGTTCAGAAGGAGCAGGTCTGGCAGGAGGCGCCAGGAGTAGGTGTCTGTGGTGACTACTCAGTAGCCAGTTGTTCGACCAATGTGGCATGGTATGAGTGAGAGGCCAGGACAGTGTCCGAGATGTGGTGGGTTTCACGAGGGTGGGCCGTATGCCGTGGATGAAGCTGAGCTGGAGTCAGGTGTTGTCATATTGGTCATGTTGCTCGCAAGTGCCCATGGCAGCCGCCCTAGTCCCAGCCACCTTTGCAGCATTCCACTAACCTGACGAGTCAAGGTTCCCGATGTGTGTGAGGCACTTAACTAGGTGGAGTTGTCGTGCTCACTTCGTGGAAGGTACGCATGAATTTTTGGTTATTTTATGTTGGGCTTGTGTTTAATTCTGTTGTTTTCCCTATTATAATTATGTTTCCTTGTGCCAGTGTTTTTCCTGAGGTGTGTTCGGGGTCCCCAGAAGCATCTTGTATGTTGGCAGTGGAGTTGCCAGTGAGGGCTATGCGGTTATCCCTCGTCATGTCTTGGTGCATAAGCGTTGGCAGGTCGTGTAGAATCGGGCAAGTAGAGGCACCAGCCGAGATTGTGTGTTGTGTTATAGGGCGGGTGTGGGTCTCTCTAGATGCCCTCTTGTTTAAGACCTATGTTGGTAGGTGGATTGCCTTGGTGGACGCCAGGTTTTCCTCCATTTCTGCGGCTTTGTTGGTGCAGAGTTGCCCTGTGGAAGCGTGACATAGGCTCCAGGATTGGATTGGTGGTGGAGAGTGGCGTACATTTCATGGTGAGTGTGTTCTAGAGGTCCTAGAGTCGGTTGTAGAGGGTTTCTCTTGGGTGAAGAGCTGTGTTTGGCCGTGTGGATGGCCTTTGTTGCCGTGTGTAGGAGGTGGTATCGTGCTGAGTGGTGCTGGTAGCACTGAGAATCGGGAAGCTCAGTGGTGAGAGTGGTTGGTTGAGGTTGTATGTTGCGCTAGTTTCCCTTGAATTGTGTCACGCGGCTTAGGGTGGAGCCACTTAGCAGTTGGTATTGAGGTAGGTCGTGGCCTTTTTGGGCTAGTTGTTTAGCGCAGGTGTGACGACCCGGACTCCGAATATCGGATATACCCGATAGGATTACCGAGTAGACCCGATATCACTTGGAACCCGTGAATCCTCCCAAGAGCTGTATAGCTCTGAAGGGATAAAAGGATTGTTGTGTAGTACAATGAAGTCACGAAGTACTTGAGCAAGTAGGACTCGTCGGCCGCCAAATCACCCATTAGGTTGATATAGTGAGCTATGTGCTCTTTTGACGAGCCTTGTCCACTAAATTTCTCAAACTTTGGCAGTTTATTGATGCCGGGAGGCAAACTCTTGGCCGCATGATGGACTGGGTAAGGTACTTGGTACAGCTCAAAAGTGGCACGATCTTTATCGCCCCTAGAGGCCAGCTTCTCTTTAATCATCTGATCTATCATCATTTCATTTGTCCTCGTCGGGTTGACCGGGCCTGGGTGGAGGTGGGCAGGCTGTGCCCCTAGAGCAGCCAGTATCGTCGCTTGCGGGGGCACGGGAGACCCTTGAGGAGGCAAAGGTGGTGGCAGGGCTGGTGCTACGTGCAATGGCTATTGCAGAGGCATGCCCCCAGTGTAGCTGGGGAATGGTGGAAATGCTGCAGCCCACGGGCTTTCGAGGATTGCCTGTTGCCCCCGGGCGCTTCGAGCAAAACCTCGATCTATCGAGATGTTGTGGGTTGGGCATTCACTTCACCCAGTCGTTTCTTCAGCAGTTTGATCTCCCACTGGTACTGTCGCACCACGTATAGCATTACAGGGTCATTGGTGGGGCGACTGGGCGTGCCCCCTGTTTCTTCGACCGGGGCATCCTCAGGTGATGTGGAAGGCCCGCTGCTGGTGCCTCTAGTGGTAATTATAATGGCCGTTAGAACCGTGGAGGGTTCTTCCTGGGTGGTCTCTTCAGTGCCTATCTAGGCCATCTCGCCTGCCGCCCTTCCTCTTCTGGTGAGAAGACCGGGCCTGGTGGCAAATCTGGCCACCTCTTCGGGGTCGGTGGGTGAGGCCCCATGCCGACCAGAGACCCCTCCCATGCTGCAGGTGAAAACTTTCCAGCTCCTATTTCTTCTTGCCATCCCCCTTGATGACCTGCTCGGGAACACCAGTCTGTCGAAAATCGATCGTCAGGGTGGCGTTTCCTCCCGTAAAGGGAACTGGCGTAGCTCCTGTGACTGGTTCCTCGACTCTGCGGTAGGCACTGGCCGGGTCTCTTCTTCTTCCTGGAAAGTGGAGGCCACTACCCGCAATAGTCTTCGAAGACCTAAAGGAGTGCTCCCTGGGCCGTGGAGATAGTTTCTCATGGCTTGCTCAATCCCTTCCCACTCTTGGTTAGGGAGAGCAGCCGGTGATTGCGTGCCGACGGCGGCAATAGGAGTGTAAGCCACGGGTGCTAGGTGGGTGGCTTGGTGACGGCGCCTGCGGTGCTGGCGATGGGAATTCTCTGGCAGGGATGGTGCAGCGACTATCGGCTGGTAGGCTGGGGTCGTCATCTCGACCCTTTCATCTCGTCGGGCCTTCCTCGGGCGAATGTAGCTAGGCCTTGACCGGGCAGGTGCAATGGGCTGGGCTTCCTTGGGAACCCAGATTTGCTTCAGCTTGGCCGGCCTGTGGGCTGGCACATTCTTCGATGTCGCGGTCGGGATAGCGGGTGTCACCTTCTCCTTCAGCTTCTCAAGCCCTTGGAAAGAGTTGCGAACTGGGACAGTCGGTACGATGCGGTCTGGAATTACTTTAGACCTTCGTCCATCAAGACGGACTTGGATGCTCCCCATGGTCACGGACTTGCCGGAGCTGGAAATTCGGTGCCCCGTGGCAACGCCAGTGCTGTTCCTTCGGATCCTCCTCTGGTGAGATGCTGACCCTTGGCAAGATGGACCGGCAGCCTGGTGCACGTGGTGCACGTCGCAGCTTAGCGCCTTGACTGAGACGCCATTATCATTCTTGGCCGGGGCTCGACCAACAGTAGCTTTAATGGCTCCCCGGAGGGGAGCGTTAGTCCTGGGCTCGTCGGTGTTGACACCCGTTTTTAGCCCACAAGTTGAGTCATTTCTCTTATTCCTCATTTTTGATGCCCTAAATTAACCGTTATTTTGGAGTCATCTTTGAGCCTATTTCGAGCCCATTTTTGGCCATTTCTAAGCCCATTAAGCCTTGGAGCCCTTGGAGGATATTTTACTTTTTTATTAAAAAAATAAAAAAAATAAAAAAATTTGGTCAATGTCAACTGTTGACCGATGCGGTCAATTGTTGACCATCGCGGTCGACTGTTGACCAACACGGTCAACTATTGACTGGTCCTTCCCCTCTTCTGCCTTGAGAGTCCCAAGTGTTCTGGACTCTATTTCTGGTCGTTTTTGACTCCGGGACCTCTTTCTAAGGACCATATCTTCTAGAATTCTCCACCAAATCGAGTTCCGTTTGTTTCTATCTCTTCCCCTTTATATTATCTCGAGTTTGGGCTATAAAACCCGAATTTTGGTGGAGTATTTTGCTTGAAAACGTGGAGAAAACTTCTAGGTTTATGCAGTCCTAGTTCAACACAAACTCTGCCAGATTAGGCTCTGGAGTCTCCTTCTAAGGGCCATATCTTTTAGAATTCTTCACGAAATTGAGTTACACTTATTCCTACCTCTTATCCTTTATATTATCTCGAGGTTATGAAGAGAGGAGGAAACGCCCTTCGGGACCTTTTATAGGCCGAAGGGGAGCTGTTGCCTTAAATGACTTTCCCCTCAAAGAAGCACGAAAGGTAAACACCCTTCCCCCAAGGTGGTTACCTCATTTTCCATTGACACCCCCTCATTGAAAACACGCAAAGTGGCAAGTCATTTAAAGCAGAGGAAGATGGACAGGCGCTAGCGCCGCGCCAGTTACCTAACCAATCGACTTGCAAGATATCCGCAGAGAAAATCGCCGCCTTTCCAACAACTACATATACGATAGCCAAATTGTGCCAACGGCTGTAAGGAATAGTCAATTCAGCATTTACTACAGCCGCCATCGCATACGCAAGGAAAATTTAGATATGGCTACATTAAAGAAAGGAGAGGAAGAAAAAAAATATACATCAGGCCTCTGGCCCACCACGGAGCTCGGTAGGCAAAAGATCCTCGGCATCGGGTGACCTGTCCCCATCACCCTCGATGACGGCCGGTCCGAGCACTGACCCCACCTGCATGGGAACTGTCTCGACCGCATGCCGTCCCAAGGTTGTCGGAGTAGGCAGTCACTCAGATGAAACCGAGGCACCCAAACTTCCACCTTCACTCGACGTCGGGGAGGAAGAATCCGTGACATCCTCGTCTGTGTCATAGCGTTGCCCGGAAGGAAATTTGAGTTCTATGTCCGCCTGCTCATGGGCCAGAGAGGTCTCTCGGTGGAAACCTTTGGAAAACCCCTTCCGTAGACCGCGATAGTAGCCTGGCTCATAGTAGGCAAAGGCAGCCTTCTGGAGCGCTACCTGATAACCCTCCGAGCATTTGTATTGCTCGAGCGCCTCCAATCCGGCCAACTCCCCCTTCTCATGGAGCTCGTCCACCCTTCGCTCTGCCTTAGACTGCCTCCTCCTGGCTTCAACTCGCGTGCCTTTGGCTTCTGCCTGCTGCAGCTCGGTCGCCCGGACTCGGCCCTCGAGATCCTCACACTCGGCCCTCCATTGCTCAGCGCATTCGGCCTGCACTTTGCACTCTGCATCTAGGACCCTATCTTTTAGCTCAACCATGTAGCGGGCTTGAGCCAGCTGCTCGGTTGATTCCTGAGCCTCTCTCTGGCTTGACTCCCCTTGCACCTTAACCGAGGCCGCCTCCTGTCGAAGGTCTTCAAGATCGAGAGTCAAGAGTTCGATCTTTCGATCAGACACACCGCAGGCCCAGGCCATGGATTCCCTCTCTGAGTTGATCTGAGCAAATAGAAGAGTCATTTCGGCCCCCAGCTGGGCCATGATCAAGCCTCCCTCCATGACCCGTTCGAGAAGCACGGAAGGGGGGCTACGCCCGATACCTCCCCGAATTACCTCCAAGGTTACAGAACGACACCTGCGGTACAAGGTGGCTCGGATGGCAAAGGCACCTGCTGTGGGAGGGATGGTCCTCTCTGGGACAATCGAGATAGGGGAATCCCCCTCGGGTATTCCCGCTCCTAGAGGCCCACCGGTTGGCTCGGGCTGGGTCGCTTCCCCCCGCGCCTCCGCAGCCTCGGTCGGCTGGGATTAGATCGCCTCACCTTGCGAACCCTCGACCTCGATTGGCTCAGATAGGGTCCCATCACCCTGTGCGCCCTCAGCCTTGGCAGGCGATCTAGCACCAGCCACCTCCACTCGGGCCGCATCTGCCTCGACCACGACTCCCCCAACGGTGGAGGCCCCCTCTAATTCAACGGACGGGAGAGCCAACTGCGCGCCCCCCTCGACCGAGTGAGTGGCCTCTGCCCTTCTCGCCCTTTTCCTCTCAGCAGCCACGGCCTTCATCAAGGACCATAGCATCTTCTCCATGGGATCCTTGTGCTTGGCTCCACGGTGCTCGGAAGCTCCATCCCGAGCAAGCTGATTGCCCTTGTCCCGGGCACGGGAAGAACTCCTAGACGCTTGAGGTCAGTCGGGAGAAGGAGTCTCCTCCGCGTCGATGATCACCACCTCGGCCCGCGACGCCCCCTCATCAGCCACTCGCCTCGAATCTAAGCAAAGAAAAAAAAGTGGACCATCAGTAAGAAGTTTACTAATGCAACCCAACATCAACACAAGGCCCTGAAGCCCTTACCCGGAGGCCTCACCATCCAAGAGGGATACTCCTCAATGTTGGCCTCTGTCATCAACTCGACGGTGGATCGGCGATTCTCCTGAAGAAGGGCAGCCTTCTTCTCCACCTCTGGGGAAATCACGGTTGACTTTGGAGGAATGTTTGGGTGAAAATTGGGCACCAACAGAAAGTTCCAAGACCCACTATCCAAGGCCTTGTCGACCCAAAAATATTGAGTCTTCCAGCCCTTGTGGGAGGAGTGCTTGACAGAAAGGTACGCAACTCCTCCCCCTCTTTGCCTGAAGATAGAAGAAGCCCTTACCCGTGTGGGTATGCTCCTTTAACTCAAAAAAGGCATGGAAGAGGTCCAGCGAAGGCTCGACCCCACACGAACGGCAAAGGAAAATAAAGGAGAATATTAATTAAAATATATTAGAGTGATAGTTATATACAATAGTCTAGAATTTACAAATATACAAGTCCAACACAACAAAATAGTCCCACTACACAACTACACGGGGCATACCCCGGTCAAAAATACACAAGGGTAGACAGACCACAACTGGTACTTTAGGCATGGTCTTCTAAAACACGCGATGGACCTGCGGATAGCTGGGATGGCTCCCCTGTAGGAAGAAAGGGTGAGTCATAGTCAGACTCAGTAGGAGTCACGCAGATCCCTACCTCGCACTAAACACGCAAGCATACAATAATAAAGACAATTAGAGCATGCATTTAATGCGGTAAACAGGCAATGGCATAATTAAATCACAGTTATAGCAAAGCAGGAAAGCCTACTTAAACAGGTAACCATGCCGAATTACATTAAATAATAGCATCAGGAGCTAAATCTACCAATAGAGGAAATCTCAGCTAACCATGTGATAGGAAGAAGGAAGACCACCAGAAAGAAGAAACCATATGCGTCCACTGACGTCTTACACCGTGTCTCAAGCACCTCATAGTCAAGCTCGTGACAAGCGAGTGAAACAACAATACCTCACCGAGTGACTAATTAGAGTAACGTTCGTTAGCGTCAGTCCAAGCCTTTGACTACGTGTGCACACACTGACCCATCACATTGAGCCAGGCCTCTAGCTAATTTTTCCTCTCAGTAGGACGCTACTGACTATGCGAGATGGCCCACAGAAACTAGCTTACAAATCGTACAATGGGAACACCCCGCCACCTCTCCCAGGTGGGCCGACATGGACGTCGTTGGGCTACGACTAGTGATTCCATCACAAGGAAAGAGAAAGCTACTCTTTGGGGATGTAAAATAATGTCACAGTGTACAAAATACTTTAAACATGGCATATATGGAACATGAAATGCATTAGAAATTACATAAATATACTTTTGAAATCTCCGGGTATATAACGGATCAAGACCACCCCGTTACATACCATAACGGACCAAGACAGGACCACTATGCTTAACAAAACACATAAAAATCCACAATCAATCGGGACTATAACGCACCAGGGCAGGCGCGCTATAGGAGTATAACGCACGGGAGCAGGGGTGTTAAAGTCAACAGGCACACAACACAATAGACAAGGGCTATAACGCACCAAGGGTGGGGCATTATAGTTACACAACGCGCCTCCCATGACCCGTTATGCCCACCAGATCGATCTGAATCCACAGTTAAACAGGGGATATAATGCGCCTAACTATGGGCGTTATATGGATGTAACGCATAGGGACAGGGGTGTTAAAGGCTACAAACCTTCAACACAACAGACAGGGGCTATAACGCGCCAGACCAGGGGCGTTAAAGTCACCCGAACTCGAAAATTCACAGAAAACTCACAGGTTCATGCATGATATAATGCACCCATACTGAGGCGTTAACGGGAAATAACAGACCTAGAGGAGTCCGTCACGATGGGATATAACGCACCTCTATATGCGCGCCAAATGACTATAACGCATCGGGACAGGCGCGTTATGTCACCTGGGTTTCGAGACTCCGAAGTTCAGAACTGAAACCCCCTCCCGATCGATCGAAATCGACGGGGGACGTGGGGAAACACGATTCTAACTAACCCACCACGCCATACCATCATCCAACACCTAAGCATGCCACTAGAATTGAAAGACGATGCCCATGGAGATGATTTCAAGCATTAAAGACTAAAAATGAACTAAGCGGGAACATGCATGAAAAATGAGACAAAGGGCGTCGAACCACAGTGCAAGTGGTATTGGCAGTGTCCTAACGAGGCAAGGAATCCATCCCCCAACCTGGATTACGACGAAAATGGTGATTCGATGCCGATCCGACGAGAGGGCGACGCGATGCCTCCCGGCCCAACTCGGCTTCACGTTCCGCAGATTGAGGGAAGATGGGTGTCAATGCGATCCTCGCGACACGACCAATTCAATGGTACCTCCCTTGCTTCGATCAACGGCCGTCTGGACTAGAAATCGAGAGAGGAACGCAAATCGAGAAATTAGCCCAAAATCACCCAAAGTGAGATTTGCACAAAAAATGATGAAGATGGCGACGGATGGCGACGCATGAGTCGTCAACGGATTCCTAGTGAGATGAGGAGTCCGTTCCCCTACCTGTTGCGCGACAAAGATCGCGAATCGGTGCAGACCGGGCGACGAGGGCCATGCCATCCTTTTGCTCGCACGCGTCTCCACGCTCCACGATCCGAGGGGTGAAGGGTACCGACGCGATCCTCACGTCGAGCCCGTCCCATCGGTACCTCCCACGCGTCGACCGTGGTCTGTTTGGACCACGAACCGAGTGAAAGGGGGAGAGAGGAGAGAGAATGTGTGAGAGGGAGAGAGAGGAGAGAGAGAGAAATCGAGAGAGTGAGGAGAGAGAGGGAGTGGCGTGAGATATTTGTAAAATTTAATTTTTATTATTTTTTAAAAAAAATTCCCTCAAATTATAATTGTAGATTAAATTTAACAATTATAGCCTAGAGTCAAGTCCAAAGGAAAGACAACAAGTGCCAAGTACAATCGATAGAAAAGAAAGGATGTACCAGGAAGTCGGGGGAAGCCCGACGCGGGTACCAGCTGGCCACAACTAGACGCTACGAGCACGCACCCCAGGCACACATGGAAGCCGAACGAATGACCACCACCTGTAAAGCAGGGGTGAGCCTTGTGTCACTCGCTCAGCAGGGGTCACTCAGATCCCCACCGAGGAAAACACGCAATAACACGCTAAAACAGTAGGCAACAGTAGGTAAGCAACATGCAATAGTAAAGTAGGAAAGTTAAACTACAAAGTTGTAAAAGAAACAGAACTGGAAACAGGAGTAGGGAACAAGCTAAGGATGAGGGGGAGGAAGAAGTCGTACCAGACAATGACTACTGAAGTAACCTCGGTACCCCAAACTACTCCAAGCATGGGCAGGAGAGCGACTCGGAGTTGACAGAGTCAGGAGTTGCCGAACTACCGACGCAAGGAACCTGCAAAACAAACAAAAGAAACCTAGGAAAAAAGTAGACAGACGACTGACACAGACGACGGACGACACGACTAAGACATCGTGCACACTGCCACATACACAACCGGAACATTGTGCAAGCGACAGACATTGACTCCCAGTACAGCCACAAAAGGTCTAACCCAGAAAGTCACGACACACGAGGAACGAGAAGGGAATCGTGAAGAGAATTGAGAAGGGTCACGTGTCACGTGACTGGAGTGCCCCACACTTGAAGAACAGCCAGCTGCATCCACTGACGTCTTATGTTGTGCCTACTAGCATCTCGTCTGCTATGCCTGCAGCCAAGTAGAGATTAAGACACTGTCAGACCAGAATAATAACCAAATCGCAAGTGACTAGACAAGGGAACGCCCGTCGACGTCGGTCCAAAGTCCCTGACCACGTGTACACACAATGGTTTTTGCCTAAGCCAGGCCTCTAGCTAGTTTTCTCCCCCCGTAGGATGCAACGGTAACTGCGGGAGCCGACGAAAACTAGCTTAAAAATTGTGAACCAGAAGTGCCCCGCTGTAAAAGCCGTCACGCCGAAGCATGTTGTAAGGCTACGACTAGTGAAGGCTCACAAGACACAGACTCCAAAACACAAGTGTCGAAGTACATACTGGCAAGAGTGCCCCATAGCACATACTTCGAAGCACCAAAGGCAGCACATGAGACTGCCAACAGACTCAAGACAAGACAACTAGACCTACAACTACAACGGTCCCCGAGTCCTATGACTCTGTGTCAGGATCGTCGCACATAGTGGGACAAGCCGCCAATCGGTCTAATCCTAAGCCAAGGAAAACAACGCTCCGAGAAAATGACACACAGAGACCTGAGGGGACACCAAGAACCCTCAGTACACCTGGACCGTAAATCGAGGTAAAATGGTATCTCGAGGCATCCAGAACCAATGTCTCAAATTGGACGAGGCCGTCGAGACACAACAAGACTACTTGTCAACCACTAGGTGACCTCGGGTTAACCGGAACCAGACACAACACCGACACACTAACACATCCACCGCCACAGCAACACAAACACAGAACCAACAAGGACAAAAGCGACAGATTACGACAACACTCTGGGCAAAGCAACCTGTCAGTCAATTGTTAAGGGAAACCCAATAGTCGAGAGACAACTGCTACGCAACCAGAGACAAGGACAATGGCAGCTTCTAGATTGAGTCATTCAGGTTCTGTCGTAGTCTAGGAAAAGACCACAACCAGTCACCTAAACAGACCAATCCAGACAACCACCGACAGACAGACACCGCCCTAAACATGGACCTAGGACAGACAAACGTACCACACAAAACCAACCAACGGTCGACACAACAAACAGGACTATAACGCACTAGCATAGGGGCGTTATACCCACATAATGCACCACAGGAGGGGCATTATGCCAACTAGACCTAAAACCACATACAGACGACATAACACATCGAGCTACGGGCGTTATATCGACATAACACACCAGAACATGCGCATTATGCCCAACAGACCAACATACAACAAAACGAAGTATAACGGACCATAATAGGTGTGTTATACTATATAACGTACAAGGGCGGGTGCGTTATACCCAACAGACGCAAAGAACCCTAACCACAAACCAAGGGCACGTAACGGACCAGAACCCATCCGTCATAGCCACAAAACGCACAGGGTGAGGCGCGTTATATCAACTGCCATACCTAGCCAAACATCGGTCAACAGACCATAACGAATCTGCACCTAAGCGTTATACTGACCATAACGCATGGGGAGGAGTCTGTTATGCTAACTGATCGACACAGTCTTCGAGACAAACACGATCGTCGAGGGGACTGGCATGGCAATCAGCCTCGAAAACCACCCGACCATAATGCACCTGGATAGGGCGTTATGTTCCACATAACGGACCTGTCTTAGTTCGTTATGCTCCAAGACCTCAGAAGACAAAAAGAACTTTTCAAGGGCAAGGGCGCTCTACATCAGTGCAATGTACGCCGCGGTCCGGCTTTATAGAATCAAGCCGTGAACGTCCCGGAGCCGGTCCCCAGACGGCTCGCTCGAACCACTCGCAAGACCATGAATACAATCTCCGACGCTTTTGCTGTGCAAAAGCGAACCGAAGCCGTATTGCGCGAAACCGTTGATCCTGCTCCTGCCCAGGAGGTACGCGGTCGCGTATTGCTGCCCGACTTGATCAAGGCCGGTGCCGCACAAATCATCGCCTGGCATCACTTCTGCCTGTTCGGACCCATGTCCGACGCTGCGTGGTGGTATGCGCCCGCACTATTCAAGTGGCTGGCCAACAACGGCAAGCTCAGTGTGCAATGCTTCCTCGTGATGGGCGGCTTCATGGCTGCCTCAGCCTTGCTGCCCGGTGGCAGCAAGCCCTGGACTGCGCCGCGCTTGGGCGAATGGCCCGGTATCGTGTGGCGCCGTTACAAGCGGCTGGCCAAGGTGTATTTCGTCGGCCTGGCGGCGGCCATCGTTTGCGCATATATTGCGCGCTCCATGATCGACGATCCGTCCACGCCTGCGGCTCCTGATCTGTATTCCATCGCGGCCCACCTGTTCTTTGCCCAGGATGTGCTCGGCGTGCCCGCGCTGACAGCCGGCGCCTGGTACATGGCAATCGACTTGCAGCTCTACGCCTTGCTATCACTGATCTGCGTCCTGTCCGCCGGATTGGCGTCGGGCCGTGCCGTGCGCTACCTTGCGCTGGCCATAGTGGTTTGCCTTGGTTTGTCTTCGCTGCTGTTGTTCAACCGCGATCACGAACTGGAAATTTGGGGCATCTACTTCTTTGGTTCCTACAGCCTCGGCATCGCGGCACACTGGCTGTCGCGCCTGTCCGGCTTGCGCAAACGCCTGTGGCTGCTGGTGATGGTCTGTGCCTGCTGTACCGCGCTGCTGGTCGAATGGCGCAGCCGCATCGCCATCAGCACGCTGACGGCTACCGCACTGGTCTTGTTCGGTACTTATCGTACGACCGCAAAGAATTGGTTCGTCACGCTGGTGGGCTACCTCTCGCGCATTTCCTTCCCGCTATTCGTATTGCACTACCCGGTGCTGATGCTGGTCGGCGCCATCGTTGGCGCGAATTGGGATGACGATCCCGCTGCCAACATGGCGGGCTTGATCGTTGCATGGAGCCTGTCCATGGCGGCCGCAACCGTAGTTGCCGCCTGGCTCGACCCGGTTGCTTCGCGCGGCAACAAGCCGGTCTTCGCCAAGTGGTGGCATGCCGGCCTGGCTCGCATTTGATCGTCCTGATCGGTCAATTCTTGTAGAGCAGGTCAAACACCTGCTCGTTCGATTGCAGCACAGGCACATTGGTAGCAGTGGGCGCTGCCACGATCAAAGGCACTTTGTCCGATAACTGCCCGGCTTCGGGCTTGCATTTATCGGCCCGGTAAAATCCGGCATTGCTGCACCAGACCCGTGGCCGCAGCGGAGGGTCCGAAAAAATCACTAACCGAAAATTCTCTCCGAAGCGTGCGTGCGCGTTGTGCGCCAGGGCCGATACCAGCATATATTTGTTAATTTTAGTTTATATGAAGTGCAATAACAATGAAATGACTGACCCCATGTTTTAAATGTGCAGGGGAAGAGACAGACCCAGATCTCTTTGCTGCAAGTCCGAGCCGTGTACCAGGCCTTACTAGATTATCAGCGAGATAGATTGGCGGCAATGGGGTTTGGGGAACTGCTCAGCATCGAGGTGATGCGGATTGACACAGCACTGCTCTATGCATTGCATGAGAAATGGGACCCGGTCAGCAGAGCTTTCATCTTCCCGTGGGTTCACATGATCCCCACGCTAGAAGACATAGCAAGGATCACCGGACTGTGGATCCACGGAGCACCGGTGATAGGATGGACTTATACAGACTATCGGGAGATGGCGCAAGAGCTACTGGGATTAGACTTGATGAGGCCGAGCCATCATTTGTCGATGCTAGGATGAGCCACGCTCCAGGAGAGTCTGGGGTTGAGGGGAATAGTGATATCCGTAGGGGAGCTGCCCAAGGAGCATATTAGGAGAGTGATAGATCAAGCTTGGGGGAAAGTGGCGACAGAGCTGGGACTAGAGGGAGACATCACCCTGCGACGCTTCCTGATGCTGATGTTCGGGAAGCTATTCTTTACGACCAGGGCAGATGGAGTGAGCTGCAGGCTCCTCCCACTACTGAGGGATTTGGACGGGGTCGGAGGATATGCCTGGGGAGCAGCCGTCCTGGCATTCCTCTTCGACTATCTGAGCACCACCGACTGGCAGACGATGCTGGGTAACTTCTCGCCATTCCTACAGGTAAATACTCTAAACTCCAAATGCTTATCTATATGCTTTTATGATTATGATTGCTATATGCTGACGTTTGACTCATGCAGGTCTGGAGCTATTTGTACCTCCCTGGCATCAGGCGAGGGAAGGAGGTACACCCAGAGCGGATCCCCATCGCGAGACGGTGGGTGGTGGCTCGAGACATGGGATCGATCCGGTGCCTAGTGCGGGCGATCCAGGATGATATAGACACATTCCCCTACGGATCGGTAAGCTTCTAAACTTAAAAATTCTTTATATTCTCTAAATACTTCTAAATGCTTATCTATATGCTGACATTGACTCGATTGCCCTTTCAGGTACGTTGGACACCTTATCATGATGAGGGTCACGAGGGGCAGCCCTGGGTAGAGGTGGCCCAGGCATACGTCGGACGGGAGATCTGGCTTCACTGCCTAAACACATCATCGAGCCTCTGCATCATCGATTGACCATGAGGACGAGGGGAGTGCACCAGCCGGACGTGGAATTCCCCGCTCGAGATGATGAGCACTTCTGGAGATCCTCGAAGGGGCTCAGTGGCAAGATCAACTGGACCACTCGGGTGCTGGACCAGGTTCGAGATTGGACCCGGAGGGGTCGAGAGGTGAGGGCCTGAGCGACCAGTGACGAGGCCTACCTGAAGGCCTTCGCCCAGAGGTACGGCAATTAGGTGTTTCGCGGCGCCCGACAGTCGGTGTGAACTTCTAAACTCATGCTTTTCCCTTAAATTACTTCTATATGTGCTAACATCATGATTTGTTACATGCAGCTAGACCCCCAGGGACGCATCGCAGAGCTCCAGGGACTCCTCCACGCTACCGTGCAGCAGAGGGATGACCTCCAGTGCACGTTGGACCTTCTAGTGAGTTTCCCTAAACCTTGGGCTTATTTTATGCTTATTGTTATGCAACTGACCTTGACTTCTAAATGCAGCAGGCCGAGGGGGCACAGTAATAGGCACCGGACTCGCCATCCTCTTCGTCCCATCCAGTGGGAGGCAGAGCTAAGTGAGAAGCTGACTTTGCTCGGGCGGTTACTCGGGCTAAGGAGGTCGAGGCTACTCTCGCGGAGAGGGTAAGCAAAGACCAAATAGAGTTCCTTAGACTTAAATGCCTTATGATGATGCAACTGCCTAACTATGCTGAATGCTTATGCAGGCGAGAGAGCTGACCACAGCACTAGCCGAGGCGAAGCGGGCCAGAGCAAAGGTAGCACGCACTAGAGCGAAGGTAGAACGTCTCCGGGTAGAGGCGATGGAGGTGACCCACCTTCGCGTAGAGGTAGTGCGATTGAGCACAGGAGCGGCTCACCGTGGTGCGGGAGAGAAGACAGAGCGACTGAGGGTAGATGTTGCGGGGCTGAGGAGTGAGCGAGATCAGTCGCGAGTGTAGGTTTTTGAGATGAGGGGAGCGATAGCGATGCTGAAGGATGCCCTCCGACTTCTGGGCAAGAGGTTGGATGCCAGTAGGAGCTAGAGCGCTACGCCGAGCAGCGGGTTCCGAGGCTACTTCACCAGCTCTTCCAGCTACCGGAGGAACGAGGGGGAGGAGGAGTGATAACGTCACCGAGAGGATGAGAGTAGTGCCACGGAGCTGCCAGTGAAGCGGCATGAGGGCTCAGGCGACAGCGGCGGCCCAGGGGAGGGACCGACCTAGTAACTTGTACTTTTCTTTTTCTTTTCGACACACTTGTACATGAGTTGACTAGGGGCTAGCTATTAGACCAAGCATCCTTGTCTTTCAGAAGAGCGACATCCTGTGGCTAGAGCCATACTATGCATTCCAGTTCAGCTGGAATTTTGGCTATGATCAGCACATTCCCTTATCCTCCACACAATTTGGATTGCCGAATAGGCACCGAGTAGGCCAGGTGGCTCATGACGAGGCTCATGCGTGGTGGGATTACTTTCACCGCCGGGAGGAGGTATCATTCACGGTGCCGCCCCCTGCTCATTTCCCTCGCGTCACTCCTGAGTACATCAAGTGGTGGAATGCGTGAATGGGGTTTTATAGAAACTTCTGTCGAGAATGCTGGTCCGTTGCAGAGCGCAGATTCTTGGACTCCCAGCCAAAGCCGATCCTCGACATTGAACCTTCTTACTTGAAGAAGTTAAAGTCTTGGACCAACACGGAGGTGATGGCTTATCTGGAAGCTTGGAAGACTACGAAGCGTCATTCATCCAAGGCCGACCCGAAGATGCCCGAGATCAGGAAGGATGACTATGTGAAGACGCTTTGGGGATTGTGCCGGGTGAGTAGCGAGCGGGTAGCTCTTTAGCAGCACCCTTTGTCAGTGGAGGAGCCCATTCTGTCCGTGGCTGACTGGCATCCAGAGACTAACAACTTGCATCCATATCGGACTTTTATCAGAGGGGAGGATAGGTGAGGCGCACTGTATAGTAACACCCCCTGGCTGTTTGCACTGCTTCGCTCTTATGGACTCTCAATTGGTGGCCTGAGTGAAGCTATTCTAGACCATCCTCTTCTGATCTCCTTCAAATATGCTAATGGATGGGGGCTAGACCATTTCAACGTGTATTATCACATGTCTTCTCATGACCACATAGACATGGTGTCGCTGGTCGAACAGAGTGAGAAGATAGGAGACATATGCTGGCTTGTTCGCCAGGCGGCCTCAAGAGACAAAGTGCCTTCGCTATTCTATTGGCCTCTTTCTCCCTTGTACACAGGGTCGGCAAGTACCTTTCGTTTCTTCATTTCAGCTTTGCACTGTTTCATTTTTATTTCTGTATGTGTCACCCTCGCCTTTGTGCTTATACAGTCTGACTCTCTTCGCAGGAGACTCAGCACTTCAGAGAGCTGATAATTAAGGCTCAGAAGTCGACATACTTCGGGATCCCCGAGCCAGCCCCGACCACATGCCATTACCTGCTGGTGATTCACGGAAGGGACCAGGTCTCAGGTGAGAGAGGCTATCGGTAAAGCCAAGAAGGTCGTGACCCAGGTGACTCAGGCAAGTTAGAAAAAGGTTGCGGAGCAGGAACCAGTGATCATCCCTCCTCCAACAGTATCTTTTGAAGAATTTGAAGCTTCTCATGTGTAGGAGCTTGAAGCTGAAGGTATATTCTTCATTCTTGTGTAATTCATTACTTGTTCTGGCCACCTTGGCTAATTTTTTTTCTTTGCAGTTGCCGGCATTATTGCTGTGGTAATTGGACTAGAGGCAACAGCTAGCGCCGCGACTGGAGAGAGAGAGGGGGTAGCACCCATAGCCCACATGGAGGGAGACTTGCCTTCTCCGACGCCCAGCCATGAGATGGAAGGTAATTTGCTATTTATTCATAGGGCTCCCATGACCCATTATGTCTTCAGTCGACTTGACTGTTCCTTGCTCGAATTTTTGTTGAGATGCAATTGCCCTCACTTCCTATGGCCGGGGCCACTGAGGAAGCCTCCACTGGGGAGAGGACCACTTCAGGAGGTGAGCTTGCTCCCGAGATCTATTGGGCTGATGCTCCCGCTACAGGATCAACTGGGGAAGTCCACGTCGAGGGAGATGTCCCTACCGTAGAGGCATCTGGTCTGACAGTGGAGCATCTAGAGCGGATAGAGAGCGCTTCTTCCTCCGAGTAGGTTGATTATGGTGGTGACTCCAATGACAAGGAGTTCCCACCTGCTAAGACGGAGGCTGCAGATGTCGGGACATCTTCAGCTTATGAAAGTGATTATGCGACCTTTAGTTCACCCCGACTGGCATGGAGTGGCTTTGGGCCATCTGGTCCACTTGTAGGTGAGGGGGCCGGATCTGCGGAGGCCACCATTGGAAGCTTGAGCTTAGTGCCAGTTGAGGTAGGGGATCCTCTGCCATCTTCCCTTCACAATTCTTCTCATTATTTTCATATCAGCTACCTAACGCACAATGTGTTCATGCTGCAGACTGAGGTGGTACTGCCAACTATAACTGTGCAGATACCTCTCCCGCCTTTAGGTGCGGGTCAACTGACATTCCCTCCAGTCTTGTGGCCTATCGCTCTGCGATATCCCAAGGATTATACTACGGCAGTAGACATGGAGGTGCCCAAGGCAATCGTGGGGGCTGGCGAATCGACTGAAGTTACAGAGTCTCAGCCACCCATTGCTGATAAAGAGCTGCTTCCAGAGAAGAGGAGTCCTCCCAAAATAGAAGTGGGAGAAATTATTAAAGAAGAAGTTGGGACTTCCAAGGCCTTAACCATCATTAGTCGCTTCATTTTTTTGTTACTTCCTTTTGTCCTTTAACATGTTATTGTTCCATCTGCTTGTTGCTTCCTTTTGCCCTTGTCACGTTGTTGTTTTCTAGCAAAATTTTGACAGTATCTCCCCTTGACCCGGATGGTAAGGGAAGTAAAGGGAACGCACCCATATGGAGTGGCGGAACCTGACAATCTGAGGTGTGTGCCAAGGGCGACCGCACCTTTGATAAAACTTCAGAAAATTTGGGGGAACCAACGAATGAGAGACGCTTCTAAGGTTGGCTGGGGGTGCACTGGCTGAGAAGTGGTGACAGGTGGACCGGCCAAGGGGCTGAAGAGGTGTGCCGGGCTAGAGGAGTCAAGGGACTGCACCGGGCTGGGGAGTGTGCCAGATAAGAGCTAGCTGAGATGTGCCGGCCTAGAAGGGCCTGGGGCGTGTTAGGTAGGGTCGGTTAGGGAGTGCACCAGCCAAGGGGTGGTTGATGTGCCGGGTAGCTGGGGTCTTCCGAAGGGATGAAGGTAGGAGAAGAGCTGGGCTAGGGGTGCTGGGTTGGCCAAACCCAAGAAAACTTGGCAAGAGGGGAAGATGGCTCAGGGAGACATTATGATGAGACACTGGGCCTAGGTATTTAGAGGGACAAGAGAGGGGAGTCTCCCTTTAAGCAAATGGACAAGGGTGGAAGTCAGAGGCCCCACGAGGAGGTCATGATAAGGGAAAGAGATCAACACGAGAGATCAAACCGCCGGAGGAGGAGGGGAAAGAAAGAGATGGACGACCAACACATATTAGCACAAATCAACGGAAGCGATAGAGAATCAAGAAAGGCCACTTTTATTCACGAAGAGAAATGACCATGGCCGGTCACGTACATTGAAGAATGCATTCAAGCCAATAGACTAGGAAGAAAAAGAAGAACATGATACTGGGGGGAAAGAAGGAATGGGGGGAGTGTGGGTGTTGAGCAGGGGTGACAACTCCCTGCTCCCCAAACACCTCCCCGCTACATAATCTCTCTCTCTCTCTCTCTCTCTGCCTCTCCCTTACTGTCTCTCCTTCGGTGGCCGCTGGAGAGCCCTCCTTCTTCCTCTCTTCTTCTTCTTCTCTTCCCTTCTGCTTGGTCACATCACGGTGGTGGCTCTCTGCCTTTGTCTCTATTCTTCTCTCTCTCGTTCGCAGTGGAGGAGGGGCCTTTTATATCCTGGCAGCGGGATCGCCTGGGCCAAGCCGTGGATGGCAGGAACATGACCAGCATTAAATGGGATTTGACTTTGTTGTCCTTGATGGTAGGGAGTAGCTTGCGTGCCTTCAGGAGGGGACGACACCTCAACTAGCCCCATTGCATGCCAATGGATTGTAGGGGATGGGTATTAGTACATCTTGCCAGTTGTACCGGGTAAGGAATGGTCACAGTGTGCCGCTGAAGAGCCAGAACACTATACCGCTAGAAGACACAGCGAGTGTGCCACTGAAGGGCTACCAGAGCGTGCCGCCAAAGGGTCCTAGAGGAAGCGTGCCGTTGGAAGCCTGTAAAGGCGTGCCGCTGGAGAGGGTAACTGGTGTGTCGCTGAAGAAACCAGAGAGGAGGCGTACCGGTAAAGACACTAGCTTGGGCATGCTGCTGATGGGGCACCAGTGGGGTGTACCATTAGGGGGAGCTGGAGAAGCGTGGGGGCGTGCCGTGTAGGACGCCTGGGGGTGTGCTGCTAGGGGCACCCGGCAGTGTGCCGCTGGAGGCATTAGGAGTGTGCCGCTGGGGTGGTAGAAAGGCATGCCATTGGGACATGCCCAAGCCCGTTATGAGCACGAGTTGCAGTCCATTTAATTTTCTTCGAGGCCCATGGGTTGTGGGCTTCCCGGGGGTTAGTTTCTCTTCGCTGTCGTGACTCCAGAGGTGGCTTCACAGTAGTGTGTGTATATTCGGAGAGTCCGGATGACCAATCTCTCTGGAGGTCTCTTTGCTTGATGTTGTATTGGAGTAAGGCCGGACGGGACAAAAGGGGTGTGCAATTTTACACGTCCACACCTCTCCAACGTCCACACTGAGACCAGCCTCCCCACTTCCACTCATCCCTGCTATGTTGTTGTTAGTTCATCGTTGTTACATGGGTCAAGCCCTCCCGATGTCATGGATCCCAAGGTCCCTGATTTTATTCCTTCAATAGTAAAAATAAGGGTGTTCAAATTACATCCTATGTAAATTAACATCGACTGTGGTCGAAAGGCGTGGTCGATGGGGAAATGTCCTACACCTGAACCCCCACAGCGCCTGATATACCTTAACCGACAGAATCAAATCTATGCCAGCTACCTAACCAGCTACCATGCACACACAGATCATATCCACATGTCGCCCATGTGTCCCGGCACAGGTGTCATGCCCCGGAGGTACATCCCTATTGAAATACGATTATGTGATAATTGTCAAAATTCGATTGGTACACCCACAAAACATATACACCCAAGCTCAACTAGCAAATCACAAATCAACCACGTCCGAATACCCCCTCTGATTTGGACCTCCCGTCCAGGTCATTGAATCAACAAACTTTTCCCTCCGTCCCTTTGGGTGACTAATATCCCTTTGATGTTCACCTCCCGTCTAGATCATTGATTAGACAAACTCTTCTCTCCATCCCTTCGGGTGATGAATACCCCCTCTGATTTGGACCTCCCGTCTAGGTCATTGAATCAACAAACTTTTCTCTCCATCCCTTCGGGTGGCGAATATCCCTTCTGATTTGGACCTCCCGTCTGGGTCACTGAATGAACAAACTCTTCTCTCCGTCCCCTCGGGTGATGAGTATTCCTTTGATTTGGACGTTCCGTCCAGACCATTGAATCACTAAACTCTTCTCTCCATCCCTTCGGGTGACAAATACACCCTCTTCGATTTGGACCCCTCTTCCAGATCATTCAAGGAATAAACTCTCCTCTCTGCCCTCGTGGCTCACCTTTCAATGACTTTGGCTTCTGTAGCCGCCTTCCAATGTCCTACGGCTCTTGAAGTCCCATTCTCCTCGTCATGTTGATAATTCTCTCAGTCGGTCTGCACCCGCAGGCCCCACTCTCTCGTCCCTTGCTTGCGCCGCCTATAGGTGGGGGGCATTTGTGGACACTAAAAAATTTTCACCCCGTGTTCACGTGCAGGGGAATAAAGAAGAGGAGAAAAGAAAATAAGAGAAGAGAAATGAGAAGAAGAAGAGAATAAAAGGAGACTCCTGAGGTGCCCCAGTGGCACACCCTTCAGAAGCCCCAGCGGCACACTTCCCGTGCCCCCCCTCAACGGCACACCCCTGGTGCTCGCTCAATGGCACACCCCCCTGGCGCTTGTCAGCGGCACACTCTTTGCCCCACCAACGGCACTCCCAGGGGTTGCTTCCCTCCAGCGGCACGCCCTGCAAGCCGTCCCGCGGCATGCCCAGGCCGCACTCCTCAGTGGCACACCTGTTGAGCTCCCCAGCGGCACAATTTTACAGCCTTCCAGCGGCACAGCGGTCCAGCCTTCCAGCGACACACTTTGGTGTGTTCTTTGTCCGATGCAGCCAACAGATCAAATCTAATGCCATGCCCTATTCTCTTTGGGGCGCAGCAGAGCCAGCTCAAGGCTAGCTAAGGTGTCACCCAGGGAGAGAGCCATGCCAGCTACCCCCTGCAGACCGGTACAAGACGGGGTCAACCCCCATCAACGCCCATCCTGCCATCGACGCTCTCGCCATGAGGGTTATAAACCCCCCCCTCTACACTGCGAAGAGAAGAGAGACAGACACAGAGAAGCTCTCTCGCGGGTTGGCTCTGGAGATAGGCAGAATGAGGAAGAAGAGAAGGAGAAGAAGAGAAGAAGAGAGTAGGAGAGCCTGCCGCTCTGACCACCGCCGCCCGTGCGAAGAGAAGGAGAATAAGAGAAGAGGAGAGTAGGAGAGCCTGCCACTCTGACCACCACTGCCTGTGTGAAGAGAAGAAGAAGAAGAGAAGAAGAAGAGCCTACACATCCACCCACCGCCGTCTATGTGAAGAGAGAAGAAGAGAGAGAGAGGGTGTGAGGTTTAGGAGGGGAAGAGCCGATGCTCCGTCCCCTCCCCACTGTGTATTCCCCCCTTATTTTTCTTCCAGTTTTTATTTCCTTTGTTTGATGCATGAACCTCTGTACTTCTCTTTTGTAAGGAATAAAAAAAGGATTTTGAGATATGCTCATGCTTTACTTTCGTGTCTCTCCCTCTGTCCATCTTCTCCATGTTTCCTTTCGCTCCATGGCTTTTTCCCCTTCAAACTAGTAGCATAGTCCTCATGAGAGAGGGCACCCGGGTTTCATGGACCTCTAAGCTCCTCGGATGGCTCTCCTTCCCCTCTGTTTTCTTTCCCCTTTCGGTTCTTTGTTCTCCAGATGGCGCAGAGTCTACTCCATCCAATGGGTAGCATCCCTGGCTGGCCAGTACCAGGCTAGTCTTCCTTCCAGCACCTTTGGCCCGGCACACCTACGGCTTGTGCCTTGCCCAGCACACCCTCCAACCTCCCATGCCCGGCGCACCCTGGGCTTGTCCCTACTGGTGCACGACCCAACTTGGCTCGCCCGACACGCCCATGGCCCGCCCTGCCGGCACACCCTCGGCCCAACCTATGCCTCGCCCGGCACACCCCAATCTGTTCTAGCCCCACGCAGCCCCTCGGCCGCTGGCTGGTGCATTTCCTAACCTCCCCCGCCCGGTACACCCTTGGATTAGCCAGCCCGGTGCATCCCAAGCCCTTCCAGGCCGGCACTCCCTAGCTAACCCCCACCCGGTGCACTCCCTAGTCCGGCACAGCCTCTCAGCCTGTCCTGGCCGGCACACCTCCCAGATTGCCCCCACCCGGTGCACCCAGCTGGTCACTCTACCCAGTGCACCCTTAGCATGTTTTCGCCCAGTGTCTCTCACTCGCTGATTTCTCCCGGGCTTTCCAAAATTTTATCAATGGTGTTGCCGCCCTTGGCGCGCACCTCAGATTGTCGGGTTCTAGTTAGTATACACTCTTGATGCCACTACTTGTGAGTAGATTACTTTCTTAGCTAGCTCGCGATACATCATCGCTGTGAGTTGTGAGTGCGAGACCCGTCCCGCGACTCGTTCCCAACGCGAGAGCGAGCCAATCACCCGAGACTCAACGTTGGTTACTCAACCGTGTAGATCGTCGTGCTTCCCTCGATGGGGATGACCGTGAGTTAGCACTCCTTGTTTGAGGCATATCACCTCTTATGGAGCTCGTTTGGTGCCACGTGGTAGTGTCATTGCTGGTCGTGTCGTCTTTCTAGCCGCGTCAATCTTTAGAGTCTAAGGTCGCAACCCCTCCATGTCGAGTCTCATAGTCGTCCCGCATCAGGTTTCTAATGACATTTTCATGATGGAACGGCATCCACGGCGCGCGTAATCTTCGGTGGAGGTAGGGAGATGGTTCCCTAACCCGTGTACTTCCTTTCCCACGAGTTTCGTAGGCTGTGGTGAGCCGAGCAAGGGTTTTCCTCCCGTTGGGGTGGTTTTTACATGTTTTAGGGTGTGTGATGATTTTGTCAGATCGGGCAAAGTTTTTTGATTCTTTTGGTGCCTTTAGGTGTTTTGGGACCTGGGGAATGGTCCCCGATGTTTTCCCCCTCGACCAAAGTCCAGTGGGCGTGGAAATCAGAACCCTAGGGTGGTTTTGGTCAATTTTCTGCTGATTTTGGTCGACCGACATGGGCATTTCAGTCGACCAAATGACGTTCGCTGCAGAGTGGGGCACTGCCTGGTTCGGTCTATCAAACCAGGTAGTTCGGTCGACCGACCGGGCCAGCAACATTGTTGGCCGCTAGTCAGGTCGACCTACCCAGTGGACAAGTCGACCTATCCCCTGTTGGTCGACCGACCTAGGGGTTTTGCTCGACCAAAGTTTAGTTCCTTGGCCCGTTTGGCCCCCGGTCGACTCGGTTGCGACCTATTGGTCGACCTTTGACCCCGTGGATGTCCCGGACACCCTGTGGGTACTGTGACCGTGTTTTTGGGTGCCGGAGGTACCATTTTATCTCGATTATGCCCGTGGGTTTTGAGGGTTCGAGTGACCCCGAGTCTTCCGGGATTTCGTGCTTTCGCTAAATCAAGGCACCGTGGATCAGTATAAGTGTGGAGGGCTATTCCCGCACGTTGTTAGCTTTCTTGAAAAGTAGTTTCTGTGTGGGCCATGCGTATGGCCTATGAATTATGAGTTCTGTGACCCAGCCTCGGGCTGAAGGTTTCTTAAGTTTCCCTTGGAAAGGGATTAAGCTCGGCGGTTATGTTCCGCCTTAAAAGCTATATCGGACCATGGTTTATGACCTAGGGATAGGATAGATTGATGGCATGGAGTTGTCCTGTGCGATGGCCTTGACTTTGAGTGTTGTGACTCATGGGCCGTTGGATTTAGTGGGTTTAGTGGATTGCCCAGAGTCTGGTGGCATCATGCCACCCATTTTCTGAGTTAATTATGACAGGGCTTGCGCATAGCCTGTTAGTATTCCGTTGGTTCCTTTCGAGAGTCTTTTCTCTAGAGTGACCATTCCCACTAATCGTAGTTTTCTTGGGCACTCGCGTGCCGACCCACCTGGGAGTAGGTGGAGAGCTAGAGCCGAGAGTGACGATTTTAGGCTAGTTGCCGTAGGGCCTCCCACTGTGACAGCTCGAGTCTGGACCTAGAGGAAAACTAACTAGAGGGCCTAACATAGCGTAGTCAGTCAGTGTGTGCACGTTAGTCAGTGTGTGCACACGAGGTCAGGGACTTCAGACGTGTGCTGACGAGCATAACCCCGACTAGACCCTTGTCTAAGTTGTGGTTACTAGTACGGTGTCTTAGTGTTGCCTGGGGCGAGGGAGACACCTGAGGCACGGACTAAGTCGTCGGTGGATGCATCCGGCCTTGCTTCTAGTGGACAGTGCTCCTATCACACGAGATGGGCTTCTTCGTGTTTCTTCGGGTGGTTTTTGAGTGTCCTTCTGACACCGAGGTCTAGAGTTCCCGATAGGGTTACCGAGGTTTCACCCGTAGACCATTTAGGGTTCACGACTTTGAGGTCATGACCATTTCCCCTAGACTACATGGTCTTAAGTTGGGCCTTAGTCAGTGAGGACAAGCCTCCACGATAGAGGTGTCATGATGTTTCTCCTGATAGTATAGCCAGGGTTTTTTCGCTAGTCCGGTGCTCCCCCGACCATGAGATCGAGGTGTGTTTTCGGTACACTAGGAGTAGCTGTAGAGCTGAGGTTTTATCGGCCACCATGTTTGTTATTCTTGCTGTTGTTGTCACTTTCTTTAGTGCTGCTTGTTACAGCCGTTATTTTATGGTTGGGGTTCCGTGGGACCCCTACTGAGCCAGTGATAGGAGGCTCACCCCCTACTTTTCAGGTGTAGCGGTTCCTCCTCGAGGTGCGCAGGTGGAGCGCGGAGGTGCTGGGTACAATATGGGATCTAGAGGGCGGGTGAATAGACCCCCTTATAAAAATTAGGCTCTAACTGCTACGATCTCACATTTTCCTCGCAGGGACGATCGTTGGACTAGAGAGAGTTTCTTGTTGAGAGATGCCTCTACCTAGAGGAACGCCACAGAGGTTACCCGCCTGGCTTACCTTCGTGTGAGTGCTGGCCGCACTCGAGTTTGTCATAGGTCCTAGCTCTCTCGTGTCCTGTCCGGCATCACCACGTTCGTTACTGACCACGGCTTATATTGCTACATGTGCATGCCATTCGGATTGAAGAACGCGGGGGCCACCTACCAACGCCTTGTCAATCACATGTTCGATGCATAGATTGGCTGAAATATGGAGGTTTACATCGATGATATGCTCGTCAAGAGCCTCCAGTCACCCGAACATCTGGAAGACTTGGCAGAGACATTCGTTACACTCCGGAAGTATAATATGAAGCTTAATCCCAGCAAATGCGCGTTCGGGGTGAGATCAGGCAAGTTCCTCGGCTTCCTCATTACACACAAGGGGATAGAGGCAAATCCTGATCAAATCCGAGCAGTCCTGGAGATGAAGCAACCGACGAGGGTGAGGGATGTACAATGCCTCACCGGACGTGTCACCGCCCTGACTCGCTTCCTATCCCGAGCAACAGAAAGATGTCTCCCCTTCTTCCGCCTCATCAAGCAAGCCAACAAAACACCGGAGAGGAAGGGACACATTGAATGGGATTAGGAATGCGAGCAGGCATTTGAAGAGCTAAAGCGTTATCTAACGACTCCCCCTGTACTTTCCAAGCCGCAGAAGGGGGAACAGCTACTCATGTACCTATCAATAACACCGAGCATGATGAGCGCCGTGCTCGCCTAGGAAGAAGCCAACATCATGAAGCCCGTCTACTACTTGAGCCAGGCACTGCAGGGACCAGAGTTTCGGTACTCGCGGGCTGAAAAATTCTCCTTGGCCCTAATCACTGTCGACCACAAGCTACGGCTGTACTTCCTTGCCCACCCGATCACCATCCGCACCGACCAGCCTCTTCGCCAGATTCTCTAAAATCCTAAAGTATCTGGAAGGCTGGTCAATTTGGCGATCGAACTGGGCGACTTTGACGTCGAGTTCCATCCGAGGACCACAATCAAGGTGCAAGCCCTCGCCGACTTCATAGCAGAATGCACCCTACCCGTCGAGGACGTGCCCGAGTAGCCCTCAGCCCCAACATGGGAGCTGCACATTGACAGATCGTCCTATGCGACAGGTAGTGGAGCAGGATTGATCCTACTATCACCAGAAGGGGTGGAGCTATACTATGCACTTCACTTCAATTTTCCAACCACGAATAACGTTGCCGAATATGAAGCCCTCCTCTCAGGACTCCGAATGGCAAAGCACCTGGGGGCAACCAAGATCCGAGTCTATAGCGACTCTTTGCTCGTTGCTAGCCAAGTCAAGGGAGAATTGGCAGCACGCGAGACGTCCATGATCAAGTACCTGGAGAAAGCCAAGACTGCGCTAGGAGAATTTTCTCACTTCGAGATGGTTCACATCCCTAGGGAAGAGAAAGTTTGAGCAAATGCCCTCTCTCGCCTGGCGTCAGCGACCACGGTGTCCAACTCTAGATCCATCCTGATCGAGGAACTATCAGCGCCAAGCATAGACGAGACCGCACCCCAGGTAAATGCCATCAACTATGAGCCATCCTGGATGGACCCCCTCTTAGATTTTCTGCTATGGCAGCAACTCCCGAGCAACTGTGTCGAGGCTCGCCGCATGATAGCACGAGCAACGCACTTCACAGTGATCGATGGCCGCCTATATCGTCAGTCCCTCTCGACTCCACTTCTAAGGTGCTTGCTCCCCACGGAGGCCAAGCAAGCCATTCAAGAGGTCCACGAGGGACTTTGCGGAAGCCATGTTGGAGGACGAGCACTGGCATGGACCCTAATCTGGCAGGGATACTGTTGGCCCACCCTACAGCAAGACTGCCTTGGGTACGTCTGGAGGTGCCCCCAATGCTATAAATTCTCCAATTTGCACCACTAACTAGCTACGCAGCTACATATCCTGGTGGAGCCTCGACCATTTACTCAGTGGGGGATAGACATGCTGGGTCCTTCCCCTGAAGCTCAAGGAAGGAAGAAATTCCTCATGGTCGCTATTGACTACTTCACCAAATGGGTCGAGACAGAGCCTTTGGGAAAAATTACAAGCGAGGCAACCTGGAAATTTGTGCTATGGAATATCATATGCCGGTTTGGAATCCCACGGGTTCTCACAACCGGCAATGGCAGACAATTTGCAAGCGTGACCTACCAGGAAAAATCTTCAGAGCTAGGGATTTGGAACCACTATACTTCAGTGGGACATCCCCAAGCCAACGGTTTAGTGGAGAATGCAAACAGGACACTCCTTCACGGGATCAAGACCTGACTGGAGCAAGCAGGAGACTCTTGGGTAGATTCCATCCTGAACATCCTATGGTGTAGCACCCCGGTATTGTATTGAATGAAAATAATAAGAAATTAATAGGAAATTCCATGGACACACCCACCCACCCATGACTAGATTCTTTAGCAGGTCCTTTTTAAAACTTACACACAGGAGGAGGAGGAGGAGGAGGAGGAAGATGCGCGCGGGGGATCGACTGGTACTGGTCGATAGTGAGTTCATCATGAGTGATTGCTTTCGCGCAATGCCGTCACGGCCGGGGGTTACTATACTATTCAAACCTCCCCTCTTCAAGGGGGTGATGTGTGCGCGATAGTTGGGATATGGGGACCCTCTCGATCGAGGAAAGGGGTGCATGGTGGGCGGTTCCCCTTGGGAATCTCTAAGAGCCAGCCTCATTCGCGAGCAAGACAAGGCGTTGTGGCAGGAGGTCATCAGGAGGGGAACTAGCTGACAGCCCCTCACGCGCGCACAGCCACCTTGCATGACAAGTTGACTAAAAGTATCCGATCGATCGACCCCCCTGCATTTCAACCACGAATTAATAATAGAGGCGAGGAGACCTCGACAGTGACTTTTAATTGGCTGGCTGGCTGGCTGGCTGGCTGGCTGGCCGGCCCTTACACTCTTCTTCCTCTTGCCTTAAAACAACTCGAGTAATAGACACCACATGGCGACCGATGACAATAATGGATCACAGAGGAGGAGGGTGAGACGAGGACGGCAGTGTTTTGGTAGGGCTAGCTCCAATTAAGTCTCGTACGTGTATGTCGCTGGTCAGCATGGACGTATATGTGTATGGGTGGCCACTCGCTCTCCAATGATTTGCCCGTTTTATATGCGCGCGCGCTGCTGCTGATCATTCTCCCCCCGCCTGCGGGGCACCGCTTCCACGCATTTTGTCTTTCCTCATTTCCCATGCCCGTTGCCGTCGGCACTATTATTATTGTACTAGCTATATATACATACATGAAGCCTCATTCGATATGTATATGCGAGAAAAAGAAGCAGCAGGGGGGGGTAGGGGGCAGGGTTTGTCTTGTAGTACCACTAGTGGCGGTGGTGGGGAGGCAGTTCGTGTCCAATTAATGGAGTTCATCTTAATTACAAGGATAATGCTAAAGCAGACTGGCATCACCGATCGGGTACACAGATGGTGATCTGTATCTTGGGTACGTATTCGACGACTAAAGAATGAAGAGAACTAACATCACCAAGGTGTCTAATTAATGTTGGGTGTTCGACGATTAATTAAGGGGGACCATGCATCTGCTTGCAGCCCCCGCAATTACAAGAACCGGTGATGTCACATGATGCGGCCTAGTGATCAGACCTCCATTAATCTGGCCTAGGTGGACAACGTGTCAGGGATGGCCCGGTTCATAATAACAGTACCTCCCCACGCCCTGGCGCCGTGTTGGGCGAACTTATCCCGTAGGATACCGCGTGGGATCCCACCTCACCTCGCCCGACGACATAAAATGCCCATTGGCAATAAGCTGGTCAGGTTGTTCTCCGTGCACGCTTGACTTTGGATTGTTAATTTCTATTTTGTTCTTATTGTTTGTCTGCGAGAAGCAGTCCATGGGCCCGCTGGCTGTGATGCTCTCCGTGCAATCAGTGTCTCTACAACTCCCCGTAGCTGAAGGAACACTACAATAAATAGTGAGATTTGTGACAAATAAGGCTGGCTCGCTCGCCGGCCACGATTACGCCGGCCGCCCACCTTGGCATCAGTTGATAAGTTGGCGCAGAGTTTTCATGGGTGTCAAGGTAGAGATCTACGTGGTGGAATACTGACAGGACGACATGAGGTTGGCTCCGACTTCACCGATGAGAACTTGGCACCGGCACCAATGGTTAAGTGAGAAGGTTCGAGGGCAATAATTGCAAAGTCCTCCCGTTCTCACATTGATGATGCAAGGTTCGAGCATCTCACATTCAACTCTCCTGGCCATATACATATATATATACACATATATCCGGGAATTGGACGGTCACTGAGATCGAACCTGTATGCATGTTGAATAGGCGCTTTCCACTGTAGGAGGGGCTTGCCGACTACTCACGGAATAGCTAGTCAAGTGACAGGGATGCCAAATGAGCTTGATGACCATGCATGGATGCGTGTGAAATCAAAGAAGATGCTTCACACCCCACGTCCATCACTGCCCTGAGACCCATGGATTGAGAGATGGGGCCACAACATTGGAGCAACCTACGTACGTTAAAAGCTACACGAATTGAAGGGTCTGCTCGCTCCTTCGTTACTCCGTGGCCATTCAACTAGAGCTAAACGTTAAGAGGGCCTACCTGGGCTTACCCAATTATCAAACTTGAACTGCCTTGGACGGCATGCCAGCAACCAGTGGACGGCTCAAATGTTGAAATTATATATGTATATTTTAAGCGTTGTAATTTATTACAAGAGTGGGACGGAATAATCTTCTTGCCCTCTGAAAGAAGTAATCGGATAGATATGATATATTTCGATCTGACAGAAAGATACGATAGTTTCACCCGATCGATGGGCTGAAGATATCTATCGAAACGGGCAGAAGGGTTTGGAGAATCCAAGTGAACTTACTGCTCCGGATCGCCATGTCCCAGGTCGAGTCCATAGATCACGTCCCAGCCGGTCGCGTCTAGGAATGTCCTCAGTTGGTCAATCGAACCAGGCGTAATTTGCGTAGTCTTGTCGATGTTGAGCCCAGCGTCTGGTCCTACGGGCGCATTGGCTACAGCCGACTTCAATGGCACATCGTGATCCGTCCAGATCGCGAAGTCGCTGGTGTTGCCGCCAATGCGCAGCACGCCTCGGTGGCCCAATCGCCTTACCAGGCCGACAAGCTCTTTGTTGTCCGCCGAGAAATATCCCGGATTTGCCAACTGTGCTTTTTCGTAACTCAATCCCGTAAAGTTAATGGGAATAGCACGACCTTCATCGTTCAGATCCAGCGTGAGCTTGATGCGTTGTGAAGAAGAAGCTACCTGAGCCGACAGATGGGACGGAAGCCAACTGAGAATGGAACCTGCGGCTCCGCCAATAAGAAAGTCTCTACGTTTCATAAAAATATTTTCTCCAAACTTAGAAGTGCAGTTCTGCTGCTAGCTGAATGAGGCGGCTGCCGGAAGCGCTCGATACGATGCCATAATTCGTGGAATCAAGCGAGGTTGAAGGATTGCCAAAGTTTGGGGTGTTCGTTGCGTGAAAGGCGTCCATGCGCAGGCGAACGCCGATGCCTTCATATAGGACGAAGTTACGAAAAATAGAAGCGTCCACGTTGAAGTTGCCCGGGCCTGCATAGATGTTCTGACCGGTGTTGCCGAACCGCGCGGGATGGGTTGCATCGATCTGCGGAATCGCAAACGCCGAAGTATCGAACCAGGGGTTTCCAGCGCCGATGCCGTGCAAAACATGGAACGGCTTTACCTCGTCGGCAACCTGGGTTGCGCTTGGAGTGTTGAGAGTCGTTGCTGATGTGGTGAAGGTCAGAGGAGTACCCGTCGACTCCGAGACGATTCCACTCAACTCCCAGCCGCCCGCGAGTTTTCCCAGCACTCCATGGTTCACGAAGCGGCGTCCGAATCCAAATGGCAGATCATAGACGAAGCTTTGCACAAGAACGTGCTTCTGGTTGTAGTTGAGTACCGCATAATTGCGCTGGTAATCGACATAGAACGACGGCTGGGCAATTGCACCGCTGGTGGAGTTGAAGCCCATTGCTTTTTGGTACGTGTATGCAGCGGTAAGAGAGAGGCCATGAGTGAAGCGGCGAGTCAGCCTTGCCTGTAGAGCGTTATAGTTGGACACATCTGTTTTATAGAAGAGTAAGGTAGAGGCGGTTCGTTTCAGTGACGCATACTGAGGTTGACCCGCGGCGCCCGCGCCCAGCACCATGCCGGCGTTGAGGTTATATGTCATGGGAATGCGTCGGCCTTGATTGCCTACATACGAGACCTCGCAGGAGAGTGAAAAGGGAAGTGCCTTCTGAACCGTCAGGTTGTACGACATCACGTACGGATCGTGATAATTGGTGTCGATGACGATCTCTGAAGCAGAGACTGATGGATTTGTGATGACGCCGCTCGCCGGTACAACCGATCCGGTTACGGCTGGTAAGCCGTTCTGGAATGTAGCCGCCTGTCCATTGGCCGCCGGAGAGATGGAGTAGCTGTTTGCGCCTGCATAGGAAACATTTTGTTGCACCGGATAGTTACCGTAGGCATAGCGGTTATCGAGCCACGGGGCATAGCTGATACCGAATCCTCCGCGGACCACTAGAGTGTCTGTGGTGCGGTAGGCGAAGCCGACGCGCGGAGCGAAGTCCGTATAGCGATATTTCATTCCGAGGTCTGCAGGATGACCGGCAACACCGGCTACGGTCAGCGTATTTGCATTGGGATCGTACTGGGAATACCCGCCCGGCTTACTCGGAGTGGGTGGGGGATACAGCTCCCAGCGCATGCCAGCGTTCAAGGTCAACTTCGGGAGCACGTTCCACTGATCCTGTAGATAACCGAAGTAGAGCGTCTGACGCCACGATTGATTGCCCAGCACTGTCTGCTGCTGTAGGCTGTTTGGGGCATCGATCAGGAAAGAGGCCATGGCATTGGCTGGGCTGGTTGTAGCCCCAGGAATTGACGTCTGCCCATAGCTGAAGGAGTAGTTTCCGCGGGGATCGTAGAGCAGCGAGCTGATCTGGTCATCTCTCAGTCGCCGAACCTCCACGCCCCACTTGACGATGTGATTGCCGATAGTTTTGGTCCAATTGTTGACCAGGTTGATGTTGGTCTCCGCATGGTGCACGGGATACGAAGCGTAGTAGCCCAGCATGGGTGACGAGAAGCCGCTGATTCGAATTTCGGCTAGTCCACTGTTGTAAATCGACGTGTTCGGATCCGTTATGCCAACGTTACTGTTTGCCGAGGTGCCGAAGTCTGCTTGATGTACATCGTTCACGTAATGGTCGACACCTACGCGAATCTCCGTCAGTAGTGATGGCCGTAAAGGATGCACATATTCCACCGCAGTATTCCAAAGCGAGTACTGTCCAGTACCTGCTGCGCCTGGTTGACCGCTGCCTCCCGGCCCGCCTCCGATTCCAAAGAGCGGCTGGTAGGAGAGTGCCACATTCTGGTAAGAGTAGCGATAAGCAAGCGAATCCTGGTGTATTCGCTGATCGAGCTTGAAATCGAAAGAATTCGAGTCGTTGGTCGAATTGCTATAGCTTTGGTAATTGTTGGAAAGGCCGGTGTTGCCCGGTACGTTTGGGAGCGGAATCAACGTGAGTAGCGCCTTGGAAACCGGATTGATACGGTCAGCCGGAATCACGTTCGCAATGCCATTACTGGAAAATTGCTTGCGGCCCGAACCCGAAGCGGTTCCGGTCATAGGGTCATAAACCTTTGTAGTCGCACCACTAAAGTCTCCTTGGCGGTAAGCAGCCGTCGGCACACTCACTAGGTTGAATGCCTGGTTTCGATTGGAATACCGCAGTACGTCAAGGAAGAAAAAAGTATGGTCCTTCACGATGGCCCCCCCCAGCGTGCCGCCGAAGTAATTGTTCACCAGCCGTGTTTTCGGCCCTGTATTGAAGTACGATTTAGCTTCAAGAGCACTGATTTCGTTGTACTCGTATGCCGAGCCATGAAATTTGTTGGTGCCCGATTTTAGAATGATGTTGGTGACCGCACCCAGCGCACGCCCAAACTCAGCTTCATAATTGCTGGTGGAGACATTGACTGTCTGCACTGCAGCGGCAGGCGGGATATAAACGTCCAACTGGCCCGTACGTTCGTTGTCGTCGATGCCTTCCAGTTGCAGACTGCTCGCCATCACACTCTGTCCGTTCACATGGAAGGACTGTGAGTTTTGTGGGTTGGCGAAAGAGGTGTGTATATAGAGCGGCGAACTCACGCCTGGCAACAACTGCTGCACAGCCTGCGGATTGCGGCTGGAGCCCAGCGGCAGGTCATTCACCTGCTTCGCCTCGATGCTCGCGCTCAGATCAGCGCGATCTGTCTGTAGTAGCGGGGGCGCGGTCGTTACGGTGACGCTCTGGGACACGTCTCCGGCCGGAAGGGTGATATTCACACGTGCCGTCGTGTTCACGACAACGGCGACTCCGTCACGCTCCTTACTCGCGAACCCGACGTGTTCAGCTTTTACGTTCCAGTTCCCCGGTGTCATCTCGGGAAAGGCATAATTTCCACTTTCGTTTGTCTTGGTCGTCAGAGATGCCCCGGTAGCGGGGTCTGTAATCGTGATGGTGGCGTCTGGTACAGCCGCGCCCGAGGGATCAGTCACCGCTCCGACCAAGGTCGCTGTTACGGCCTGGGCATGCGCCAAGGTCGGTCCCATCTGAAGGGCCATCAAAATTGCGAGCGCCAACAAAAGCGAGCTCACTCGTAAGAGTGCGTGCCTGCGGGTGTGGGCAAATGCCCCAAAGTGCACATGGCAGCTTCCAAATGCTTTGCTGCCATGGTATGTCGGCAATCCTGAGGACAAATCTAGCTTCATGCTGGTGGCTCCGTGTTTTCCCTGGAAGTTGTCCGAACGCCGCCGTGAATGCGCGGGATCAGCATTGCGTCAGAACGTCACGAACTTTGCACCCCTGATCGCAGAATGGGCAAGTGACTCACCGTTTGCCACAAGGCAACTACTTTTTATTCAGTTACTTGCACCCTCAGAAAGACGCAAGCATGCGAGAGCGATTCGACGCCTGCGGTATGCTTAGATTGGTAGATGCAACTCTCGACCCCATCTCGTCGCCGATGGCAACCCGAGTCCGATGCTGACCTCAGAAGGGTGCGGGCATGTTTAGAAGAGGTCCTTACGACACCTCGCTTCTCAGCAAGCAAGCGCTACCCCGCCTTATTGAAATATGTGGTCGAAAAAACTCTTGCCGGTGATGCCGACAGCTTGAAAGAACGCACCATCGGAATCGAGGTCTTCTCCCGTCCAGCGAACTATGACACCAATTCAGATACGGTGGTTCGCTATACTGCGGGAGAGGTTCGTAAGCGGTTGTCGCTCTATTATCACGAAGCTGGATCAGACAGCTTAATTCAGATCGAACTCCCTTCTGGCTGTTACGTGCCGGAGTTCTACATTACCGAAGCGTCACCCAAGTCAAACACTCTGGCGCCGGAACACCTTACCCCAATCCTTCCACCGGTCGCTGCTCCAGTCCCTGACCCCAGAAATGTGTCTCATCGTGGGAAGTTATGGGCATATGGAGCTTTAGGCATTGCGCTGGCGGTTATTGCCGTCCTGTGGCATCAATCGCATCATAAGCCCACGAGTATATTCGAAGCTTTCTGGGGACCGGTCTTTTCGATGAAGACAGGAGATTCGCTCATACTCAGTCCCGGTGCCGTCGTCTTTTCCTCTGACGATCAAACAGGTGTAGCTGTGGCCGGAATTGGAGAGCAAGATCCGATGATCTCTTCAGAAACTGCAAGCTCTATCAGCCAGCTTACCGGGCTGTTCGGAACAAGGCATGTTCCATTCCTGCTTCGATTGCCATCCACCCTCACGTCGAAGAATTTTGTGGACCACTCCGTGGTTCTCATTGGCGCTTACAGCAATCCCCTCGCGATGCAGACTGTAAGTCATCTGCGATACCGTTTTTCAGAGCAGCCAACACAATCGATCTATGATTCCACCCAGCCGTCTAATTTTTTGGCACGCCCGCGAAGTTGGTCAAACGAGCCGGGGAATGATTATGGTCTGATCGCCCGCGTCAAAGATCCTCATACCGGAAGGTTCGCAGTCGTGCTTGCCGGGCTTGGACATAGTGGTACGGAAGCAGCCACGACCTTCGTGACCTCACCAGACCTGATGAAGATGCTTACGACATACCTTCCTTCGGAGTGGGCTGAGGAAAATCTTGAAGTAGTCATTCGAACAGAAGTTCGTAACACTAAGCCTGTGGATCGCTACTAGTCGTCAGACAGGTCCAAGGACAGTTTGATGTCCGGAAGCCCGAACTACTTCCTTACCACGCCAAGGCGAAAAGACTCATGGAGCAATTCTACCTCCTCGAGATAGGCCACGTCGCCAGAGGAAAGAATGCCCAGGCCGACGCCTTGGCAAAATTGGCAAGCTCGCTGGCAGTCCCACCGGATGGATCACTCGACATTCGAGTGATCAACCAACGCCAGGTGCCCAGCATGATAGAAGAGGAACCGGAAGAAGAAGCAGAGCTGGAGGTTGCCACAGTAGAAGCCGTCAGCCTACCCGACTGGAGGGCCCCCTACATGCAGTGGTTCAAGTATCAGCTGTTACCCGTGCGAAGGGAAGAAAGGATCAGATTAATCAGGACAAAGGACTCTTACGAGCTCCGGAATGGAATCTTATTCCGAATCATGGCCGATGCCAGACACAAGATACTCCTCCGATGCTTGTCTAGTGAAGAGGCCCAGGGAGTCATGAAGGAAGTTCATGCCGGAGCGGCCGGTGCACATCAAGCGGGGCTGAAGATGAAAATCGAAATAAAGAAGCTTGGCTATTACTGGCCGACGATGTTCGATGACTATTATAAATATGCTAAGTCATGTCAGAAGTGCCAGAAGCACACCACAATATCCAGGAGGCCACCCGTGCCATTGCATCCTACAGTGCCCAGTTGGCCTTTTGCCCAACGGGGGACAGATGTCGTGGGACCACTGCCCGCCTCATCCACAGGTTGCAAATACATCTTGGCAATGACTGATTATTTCTCCCGCTGGGCAGAAGCCGTCGCCTTAAGGGAGGTCACTGGGGAAATCGTCGCCAGATTTGTCCGCCGTAATGTCATATTTTGGTTCGGCACCCCCGACCGAATTATCTCAGACAATGGTAGCCACTTCCGCAACCAGAAGGTCTACCGGCTGACAGAGAAGTACAAGGTTGACTAGAGGACGTCAACTCCCTACAATCCACAGGCCAACGGTCTGGCCGAAGCCTTCCACAAAACTCTCTGCACCCTCCTGGCCAAGACTGTTGGCTCCAACAAAAAGGACTGGGAGGAGAAGATGTACGAGGCACTCTGGGCATACCGGACAGTATATAAAACCCCGACAGGCTGCTCACCCTTCTCCCTGGTGTACGGCTCAGAGGCGATTGTCCCCGTGGAATTGGAGATACCCTCCCTCAGGGTCGCCATCCAGCACGAGCTAGTCTCTCCGGGACAGACAAATGCCGAGCGAAGACTCGAAGAGCTCTTCGGCCTAGAGGGAAAGTGGCTTCATGCCCAACAGAATATTCAGGTCTATCAGGCCCGAATAGCACGCGCCTTCGACAAGCTCGTCAAGGAGTGCGAATTCAAGAAAGGCGACCTCGTCATGGTCAAGAGAAGAGATGTCATGGCCGCCAACCCCAAAGGTAAATTGAATGAAAATTGGCTCAGACCATACGTAGTCTAAAAAGTCTACGAGGGAGGAGCCTATGTAATCGTCAACCACCGCGGAGAAGTTCAATTCTCGCCTCTTAACGGGAGACACTTGAGGTTGTACCATGCCCCGGTGTCCCCGTTCAACAAATAGAATCATCCGCTGCCCTGCTTTGGGGATGGATTTATACCATCATGGTCCGAGCGACTCAATCGCTGCTTGTACTGTCAAAAAAAAAGAAGAAGAAAAAGAGAAGAGAGAAAGAGAGAAAAAAAGGAAAAAAAGGGGAAGGAAAAAAGGGGAGAAGAAAAGAACTAAGGGGGAGCAGTGTCCCCAATGTCGAATCATTGCCTTGCAACCTCGAATCTTCCAAGAGGCAAACAAACCCGGTCGATTCTGCCACTTTGGTAGCACCGACGAATAGACACCCCACCAGAACCTTACGCTCAGGACGAGGGGAATAAACCCCTCTTTGCGTCGGCACTGACCCAGTGTCAACGACTACCAAAAAAAGGGCAAACAAGCCCTGTCGGTTCTGCCACCTCGGTGACACCGACGAATAGACACCTTACCTGGACCTTACGTCTGGGATAAGGGAATAAACCCCTTCTTTGTGTCAGCACCAGCCCAGTGCTGACGAACATTATAAGAGATAAACAAACATTGTTGGCCTCGCCACCTCGGTGATATCGACGAATAGACACCTTGCCCGGACATTACATCTGGACAGGGGAATAAACCCTTCCTTGTGTCAGCATCGACCTAGTGCCGATGAATATTTCAAGAGACAAATAAACCTTGTCGGTCCCCGCTATCTCGGTGACACCGATGAATAGACACCTTACCTGAGCCTTACGTTTGGGATAAGGTAATAAACTTGCCTTTGCGTCGGCACTAAATCTAGCGCGGACGACCACTAAAAGTGACAATGAGACCCTGTCGGCTCTGTCACCTCGATGACATGGATGAATAGACACCTTACCTGGACCTTATGTTTGGGATAAGAGAATAAACCCTTCTTTACGTCGACACCGACCCAGTGCCGATGAATTTTCCAGCAACCTAACCTTGACATACATGAAGAGATGGAAAAAATAAAACACATGGCAGCTGCTAGACTGTTGATTTTCTTTTATTTCTGATTTTTTTGGATTTTTGGGGTTTCTATTTTTTTGGTGGATTTTGGGTTATTAACTATGTACAAGGGTTCTTACAGAGTGGACAGTATCGTTTGGGCACTCTGTGGACTGCTGGATGGAGGAAGAAGAGCAATCCACCTCCTTGGTGGGCTGAAAACAATGTTCAAGTGAATGGGAAGCAAGTACACGGCCATGGACACGACCCCTATACCTACTAGGATTAGTTGGTTCTTTGACTTGAAATTGTTCAACCATAGGAGGCGGGTTAGATCGTTCTTCATCTTGTAGCAGATTTATTGAATGCATTAAACTAAATATTAAGATTTGAGTTAACAAGTTGTAACCTTCGGCTAGACCTGACCAAAGGTGATAAGGAACTTGGGTGCCCCTAACTTTCTTGTGCGATGTAACCGAAAGTTTCGAATCTTCTAAATCTAACCTACTATGTACAAGGCAAATGCCCCTAGTAGGGCTACTGATTGGAGCGGTGTGATTAGAGATGGAGGTTGAAAGTTCCTGAGCTACGAAATCATGATCTGAGGGTTTTGCCCCTAGAGTGGGCTTCCCAATGATAGCTTCGGGCTTCTCTCTTTGGAGTTGATCAGCTTTGAAGATGGAACCACATTTGAAGGACGTGAATAAGAGGAACAGAAGAGAGAGGAGGACTAACAAAGTTTGTTCTCCTTTTGCTTCATGAATTTCTTCTTGGGTTATCGGGTGGGACAATAGTTCTTCAAAGAATAGTTTTAATAAACTCAAATCCTCTATGTCTACATCCTAGGACTTTTCTTTTGGATCCACATGTTCATCTTCATGGAACATTTCTACATTGACGATTCTCTCTTCCATTGGACATGATTCCTTTACAAAATGATTGTGTAAATTTCACCTTGTTGATTCATCTTTACTAACCTTAGTTGGTTAACACCTTAGTCCAAATCATCAAATGTTCCATTTTCCTCAATTGGCTCTTTAATTCCTTGTTCTTCTTTTCCTAACCTTGCACCAAATGTATAGCTCATCTCGAACATTATGTGCCATCCTACATCTTGAGGCTTCTCCTTAGGTACGGGTGACTCTAAGGATTCGAGAGATGGAATAGGTTGGTGGGCATCCAGAGCAGAGATGATAGGCTCCTGGTCTTTTGATGACATGAACGTGGCCGGGCCTAACACCGTGGAGATGTCGGCCAAAATTTCTAAAGCAGGAGCAATCTGAGGGTTAGGGATATGTGGAGAGCTTGATTGGATATTTGGAATGAACTCTTGATTTGGGAGAGCAAATTAGGGATTTGATTCATCAAAAGGGATGGATTGATGTTGGGAGGGTTGAATCAGAGCTAGATCAATTGGCGCAGGAGCCACGAAAGACTCATCAACATGTGTTGGTTCAAGTTTAGTTAGCAGCATGGTTGGGGTAGGAGCTGGATTGATAAAGTAAGAGGTGATGATGGCTCTTCCCACGGGTGTCATGTTAAAAAGTGGATGAAGTTCAGAGAACCTATGCCATGAGCGGAGAAGAGACACCTTGATTTGACTGTCGAGTAGATGAGCCCATAGGCAAGATGAGAACCAAGGGCCATTCCCCTTCAAGTGGAGTTGGAGTGAAAGGTGGGATGTCCTGGCTTTGTCGAGGTGGTTCACTCTTGGGTCGGATCAAGGCCAAAGGTCTTGCCCCTTATCCATGGCCAATCATGCTTCTTGTGTCTGAACTCACTACGGGTTGATCATTCACCACTTCCTCCTCATCATATTGCCAGTCTTGTCCTCTTTTCATTAGCCTAGATTCTAGATTGTCCCTAACCATGGTTAACCTTTCCTGGGTGTAGGATGGAACATGAAATGATTGATGGAAAGGAAAAGAGTAGGGGATGCTTCCTTGCCCCTTCGTAGGTGCCTTGGAGTTTACAGTGGCAACCTCATGGTTGGTGAAATTGGAGGGCTGATCAAAGGGATTGATATGTTCATTGGAGCTTGCCCCTTCCGTGATCGGGACATCATAATCATCAAGGTAGAATGGAAATGAGGAATTCTTGAGTTGGGGTTGGACAACATGAGCTCTTTTGTAGAGCTGAGCAAATGTGTGAAATTCACTAAGCATCAAGATAGCACGGAGCTGAGGAGTTGCATTGTTGACTAGAACATTGATGGCTTGATATTCCAAGATGAGGATCCCAGACCTAGAAGCCATAGCTCTCCACCGATTAGCAAATTGAATGTAGTCCTCGTCGGGCTTCATCTTTTTCTTGATAAGGTCCGTGAGAGTGGGAGCTACACTAGTCATGTGGCTGAAATGCGCGATGAAACACCGGGACACAATGTCAAAGTTGATAAGATTAATGGCCGGGAGTGAAGAGAACCACCTAAGGGCCTCTCCTTCTAGAGATTTTTGAAAGAGATGAACTAGGAGGACCCGATAGTCTGGTCATTAGTCTATTAGTTCAGGGTTAGTTTGGTCATAAAAATTATGTGAGCCTATAAATAGGCCTCCTTTCACTCCATTTGTACAACTTTTGATGATCAATGAAAATTAGAATCCCTTGTGAGAATTTTATCCCCTCTAGTGATAACTCTCTCTCTCTCTCTCATTATCTCTCTCTCTCTCTTCAAGGGAAGGGGGTGCCCCCTCTCTCTCTCCTCCACCTCCCACCTACTTTCTCTCTCTTCCCCCCCTCCATTAACTCTCTCCCAAGTCCCCAACACCCCCCATTTACTCCACCCCAGCTCCAAGAGATTCCCACCCAATCCTTGCTCTACCATCCAACCCCCAACTACCCAATTCCCTTCCCCAAGCACCTCTCCACCTCCCCAAGGCTGAAGGGACTTTACACAAGGGAAGATTTGAAATGTTTCCCTCCACTCTCTCCTCCCCCATACCCTAGGCCCCTCAAATTGGAGCCCCGTCCCAGATCTGGTCGCCCTCCCCATCCTCCATCTCCATTCTCTCGAGAACCTCCCCCATCTCCATCCTCCATATTGTGCAGTGAGACAAAGGCCAGACCAAGCCCCCATCCCCTTCTAGCTTTGCCCCCTCCCTCTCAGAGCCACCCCCACCAACCCCTAACACCCTCCACCTTCCCCCATAGCCATTAGCCCTTGCTGTGATGGTCCCCTTCCAACTCCTTTCATCTTCGACTAGTTGGTGACCTTGCAGCAGCACGCAGGCAGCAGAGCAGTTGTTGATTGTAGAGCCTGCCAAGGCTTCATCTAGGAGCCCCTGGACACACAAGAGGTACCATCGGAAGCATCTCCAAGTCGTCTATGTAACGGTGGTGGTCTCGCCATCATCTGAGCTCGTGGCTGCCCGGAGGAGCCTTCACCGCCGGACTGCACATTCCTGCCTAGGCAGACAACCAAAGAAGGCTTGCAAAGGCTCCCACAGTCTGATTTCTGGAATTCTTGGAGTTCCACTTGGCTGAGGTCTTCTACGATGAGTCCCCTCCCAGTACCAAGAAGCGGGTCTCCATTCGGCGTCCAGAGCAGTGAGTTCCCATTTTCCTCCTCCAGGTGCATAGGTCTATTCCCTCTGGAACTGACCTGTCACCCGATAACTGTTTGGACCCTTGTCATTGACTCTGACATCTTCCGGCGTCCCGTAGGTCTCCATTCGAACATGACTCATCCACGAATCCAACAGCTCCAGTCTCACCTGAATCCAAGCTCGACAGCGTCCGTGGCGGCCTCATCTCCCTGCTGTTGTGGTGCAGAAGCTGCCAGAACCAGAAAGCAGAGGCCCTGCTCACATCTCTGCCTCGACCATTGACGCCAACCAGAAATTCTCACAAAAATCAAGCATCCTCTTGGGCCAACCCATGAGGTTTTGCCATTGGTTTCGTCGACAGTGGAGTTCAGGAGAGGCCTCAGCGCCGCCGACATCAGCTGTCTGTCCCCTGTTCCAGAGAGCGGACAGAACTGATAACACCCCTTCTGATTTGTTCCTAGTTCAACATTCCCCTCCCTGCCTTGCTAGCTTATAGCCCCTCCCTATGGGAGGTAGTGTTTGGATGTAAGAATTGTCTTCCCCTCCCCTTGTTCAACCCCCTTGGATGGGGAGTAGTGTTGTATTCACTTAAACAGGTTAAAGCTACACCGACACAGCTTGCGGGGAACCCACGCTTCCTCACTCGCCCACGTCTCCAAGCGGGTTCGGTTTCTTCAAACCAGTCGAGTAAGTGCACCATCCCTTGCTCATATTTGGTGCCTTGTTCTTTCAATATTACTTCATAGCTCCGCTGGCCCGTGAGAGTGAGTGCCCGGTCCGCGAGCTCCATTACTTCGAGTGACCGTCGTGGGAGAGAGTGTGACCCGTGCCCTCGACACCCAGTCGGCCCCATTGAATTGGGCCTCCATACCCTTGGTAAGAACCTTGGCCTTGCTGGCCCTCTACCAGCAAGGGCCCAGCCCTAACAACCTCGACTCGACATTGCCGAGTTACCCCAGGTGTTGGGTGAGCAACGAGTGAGTAGCCGCCATTGTCGGTCCGTTCAACTTGCCAAGTGTGCTTGCTTGCTAGGTCCAAGGTTCATCGGTCTTGTGGCTATCACCCTAAGGTGGTGTCACATCAGACCCAGTGGTCGACTTTCGATCTCGTGAATGTCCCAAACATCCCGGGGATTCTGTGTCTGTGTTTTAGGGTGTCTGGGAGTACTATGTTATCTCGATTAGCGTGCCCATGGGTTTGAGAGTCCGAGTGACTCCATGTGCTCCGGGCTTTTGTGTTACGCTTGATTGAGTCACCGTGTATCAGTGTGAGTGCGTTAGGGGTTCCCCCGTACATCGTGGGTTTCTTCGGAAGGTGATTTCCAAGTGGGCCATGCGCAAGGCCTTGGACTGCGAGTCCAGTCACCCAACCTGGGACTGGAGGTTTCCTACTTTTCACTGAGATTGGGAATCCACTTGGCAGCTTGTGAGAGCCCAGTGCAACAGAAAGTATAGTCTAAAGTAGTAAAACGTACCATACGCCAAGTGACCACTCGTCCCGGCAAGCTGGCTACTAGGAACCTCCACGCAATGCCCTCGAACCTCGAGGAAGAGCCTTCGCACTTGAAAACTAGGGGTGAGCCTCCTATCACTGGCTCAGTAGAGATCCCGCGGAACCCCAACCGAGAAAATAATGGCGGAAGAGAAAGAGCTACGCTAGCTACAGAAAGAACAGCAGTAACAGTAGGAATAGTAACCTATGACGGCCGGTAAAACCTCGGCTCTACAGCTACTCCTACTGTACCAAAAAAATACGACCCGGTCTCCTGTCGGGGGAACAACCAAGTCACGCACCCGACATCCTGATCCCACGGTCAAGGAACAACCAGACACGAACCGCCCTAGTCACGCTATTAGGAAAATGCCACGACACCTCAGTCGCGAAAACCTACCCTCACGGCGGGACCCAAGCTGAAACCACACAGTCCGAAAACACAATCACGACCTCGCTGTCGTGAATTCCACACTGTCTAGGAAAAACTCTCGGTGACGCTCACAGGAAACCCTAGACCTCAGCTATGGAAACGCTCTCGAAAATAACACCTGAAATCCCATCTCGCAGACGAGAAATGAAAATCTGGGACACGACAACTCACGTCACGTGACGGGAGCACCACCCACTAGAAGAATGACCGGATACGTTCCCTGACGTCTTACACCACGTCACAAGTGTATAGCTACAACGCCCCAGACGTGGGACTCAGACACACTCAGTAACTAGAAGTACTACAAAACAAGGACTAGCTGAGGTCGCGCTCGTCAGCGCGGGTCTGAACCCTCAGCCTCATGTGCACACTCAGACCATATGCCCTAGGTCTGTCCTCTAGCTGGTAATTCCCCCACCAGCCTGGACTCGGCGGTACGCGAGGGCCCTACGGTAACCAGCCTACTCACCGTCCCACTCGAGTACGCCACACCAGTGCTCCCGGTGGGCCGACACACGCGTGCCGTGGAAGCTATGACTAGTGGATGGGTCACCGAAAGTAAGGACTGACTCACAAAAACCACTGTCGAAGAAACGGGCTGCAGCACACTCGGCGCAGCACAAAGCCTGACGGACCAATCCTGGGCCGTCACGGCTTTAACGCACCAACCCAGGGGCGTCACAGAGCTCTGACGCGCCGACTCTAGGGCGTTACAAGCAAAATGGAAAATAGGCTCTGACGCGCCTATCCTGGGGCGTCACAAACTCTAACACACCACCTTTAGCGCGTTAGGCTATGGGTAACGTCAGCCCTGACGCACCCATAAAGGGGCGTCACAATGTTGTAACGCACCACTCTGGGCGCGTCACAGAACATGTGACCCCAATGGTAAAAAACTAACAGTCGGATTACAACGGTCAACTCGCCACTGTGGCGGTCGAACCCAGGCGCGTCACAATCTCTGGCGGTCTATCATGGGACCGTCAGAGAGACCAGTGCCCTGTCGACAAATAAGCCCCATGTGACGCACTCCCTTGGGCGCGTCACGGCGTGTAACGCACCTCATAAGGGGCGTCACTGCCTGTGACGATCTCTGAAAGGACCGTCACACCGGTCCAAGCACGGTCCGGTGAGAAAATTTTAAAAACTCCAACCACGCCCCCATACCTCCACAGGAGAGGGAGAAAACAATGGGGAAGTCCCCAAATGACCCCTAGCATGCATCTACGGCCTCGGATCGACCAAAAATGTAATGAATCGGCGGATCGGCTCACAACCCCAAAAATATGGTTTTTATCCTAACCCGCTAAAAAACACCCCTCTCGGCTCCCATTCGGCCTAGAAATCATGGGGGATGATGGGATGAGCATAGGGATTTATCCTCCTACCTCAATGGAGCAAAAGCTCTGTCGAAATGCCACCGAAATCAAGGAAGAAACTTTTTGCACACCGCACACCCCGCCTCTCGCCGCGAAAAGAACGTCCCCGCGTCAGCCTCGTCGCCGCCGCCGCCGCCACGCCGTTGCCGGAGTGAGGGAGGCCGCATCTCGGTCATCCGGGGAGGAAGAAGCCGCGGTTGGGGGCACTCCAACGGGAAGAAAGGAGGAAGAAGAAGAAAAGAAGAAGATGAAGAAAAAGAGAAAAAAGATTTGATTTATATAGAAAATCTAAAAAATTAGAAAAATATCAAAAAATAGAAAAATATATTTTCTCGATCCTCATGATGCACTGATCGCAACGGTACCACTCGTGGGTAGATGAACAACCCGGTTCACCCGCTACAGGGTTCCGTAGATCTTTCTGAAATACACGCGGGAATCGAAAAATACGCGAAAAAAGTTACGAAATGCGTTTCGACCTTCGAAACTGACCCGAATCGTTCGGATCCGAACACGAAAGATGTCCATAACATAACTCCAGACACAACGGACCCAAACACACCGAGAACGCAGATCCGGGACCCAGGAAGAAGGATCCGAATGGGTCTGGGACATCACAAAAAGGGATGGACGGCTATCCATAGCCTGCTCATCTATTGAACGGCTATGGTCAGGCTGTATGTATGCAAGTCGATGGAAATTCAAATAATTGACTAAATATTCAATTAATCTATGGACGGCTCCAACGTAACCGCACATACTGTTAAGCGACCAGTGTCATACCGCTCAACGCTGGTGACTCGAAATTCTTAAAATATGACAAATTTAACCATTTCAAGGCCCATTAAGCCTCGAATTGAGCGGGACACAGCCAGGGAGAGAGGCTACCCATAAAATAAGCCCAAGAACATGCCAGAAAATGGCCCAACGAGTAATAGATAACTCAAGGCATCAATAAATGGTAGTAAAAGGAATGACTCAACTTATCAGCAAAACAACGGGTGTTAACAGTCGTGACTATGTTTCTTGACCACGTGATTTCGGTGGGCCCTTGTTTGTGAGGACATGCCTCCACGATAGTGGCGTCGTGTCATTTTCTTGGTAGCGTGACTAGGGCGATCGTAGTCAGGTGGTTCGTGTTCTGGTGGTCCCCCGACCGTGAGATCGGGACGTGTTTTTCGGTATAGTAGGAGTAGCTGTAGAGTCGAGATTTTACCAGCCACCGAGTCTTACTATTTCGACTGGTACTGTTGTTCTTGCTGTATTTGCTACTTTCCGTTACCGTTGTTGTTTTCGGTTGTGGTTCTGCGGGACCCCTACTGTGCCAGTGATAGGAGGCTCACCCCTGGTTTTCAGGTGTTGTGATCTTCCTCATGGTTCGAGAGTACTTCGTCGAGGTCCTTAGTTGCCAGCTCACCGGGCCGAGTGTTCACTTGGCATTTGGTACATTTTTTTTACTTTAGACTATACTTTCTGTTGGACTGGACTCTGTTGTAGTTAGTTATTTATTTCTATTAATTGTTGAATTATCCTACTTTATTTCCTATTTCAATGTACACCACACATATCCTTTTAGCCCTTTCGAGCCCTCCAGCTCGTGGGCGGCAGGCCAGAATTCGAATGATATCGGGTCATTACCGATATCCAGATCTTGGGTTGTTACAAGTCAGGCGCCGGCCAGGTGACCGTCGTCGAAACTCAGGTTGTCATTGCCTTCGTCCCAGGGCGCCTTCAATATCCGGTCCCTCTGGCCGTCCCAGGAGCGAGCTCTTCCGCAACGCCCTGGGTCATTGGCGGGTTGAGTGCTCGAAGGGATGCATCCGAGGAGGCCGTTAGCGTTGCTGAGGCGGAGTCCACCATTCCTAGCAGTAGTAGCATTTCACTGGATGTGGATGAGCTGGCGGCGCTGGATAGTCAGCGCCGTCCAAGGAAGAGAGGCAGAACTTCTACCTTGGTCCGTGGTCGGACCTCGTCATCGTCACAGTCTAAAGCTCCTCCACCTGCTAAGGTTCCTCCTCCGTCGCCGCCGACCGTAGAACCGATGGCCGACCCCCTGGTATCTGCTCCTGAGAGGGAGGCACCGGATAAGGGCAAGGCTCCCGCCTTTGATGATGATCGCTCAGTCTGGAGGAGAGAAGGGCTCACCTCCTACTGTCGGCCACTCATTTGGGCCCTTACTCTCTGTCACCGGAGGAGCCTATCCTCAAGTCTTGCCTCAGGACGGAGGCAAAGGCCCTTATCAACAAGACCATGTGTCCCCAAGATCAGACCGGGGAGTTCGGCCTTGGGGCCCGGGACGACCTGGCGGACTTGGCAGAGAAGAACTTCATCGCGCTCGTTAGGGTGTTTCGCTTATGGCAGTATCACTTCAACGGTGTCGTGCAGGACTTGGAGGCCAGTCGGATCAGGCATGTAGGGTTGACGGCCAAGTGTCAGGAGCTGGAGGGACGCCTGAAGGCATCTAAGGTGGAGGCTGCTAGGCTCCTGGAGCAGTCAAAGTAGGTGGGGTCCCCTTGCCGGATGGAGAGGGACCGTGACTTCTTTCGTGTCCGGGCTGAGACAGCCGAGGCCCATGTGTCCAGGCTGGGGGCGCAAGTTAAGGCTATAGAGCTCCGAGCTCTGGAGATGGATGTTGTATTTTTCCCTGTTGTTTTGATGATGCTAACACTATATTAATCTTTATGCATTTGATTTGTCAAGCTTTTAACCATGTTGATTAAGTCACTGTTATTTGTTTGAAATTTCTATACTTCGTGCACAAAAGTTCTTTCACTTGAAACTTCCATACTTCGTGCACAAAAGTTCTTTCACTTGAAACTTCCATACTTCGTGCACTTTGGTTTTCGATACTTCGTGCACAAATGTTCTTTCACTTGAAACTTCTATACTTCGTGCACAAAAATTCTTTCACTTGAAACTTCCATACTTCATGCACAAAAGTTCTTTCACTTGAAACTTCTATACTTCATGCACTTTGATTTTCGTTACTTCGTGCAGTTTTTCCCTGATGAAGTTATACTTCGTGCATGTATTTTTGTCTATGTGAACCTCGAGTATGCACAGTGTTCATAACTCGTGCAGTTTTTTGTTGACGAGGTCTTGCTTCGAGTAGATTCGGACTACTCAGGCCTACCCAGTATCCAGACTGGGTGGCCAATGTCGTCCTGGTCCCCAAAAGTAATGGGAAGTGGCGAATGCGTGTCGACTATACCGATCTCAACAAGGTCACACCTAAGGATAGCTTTCCCATGCCGCGGATTGACCAGCTAGTGGATGCAACGGCCGGGCACAAGATGCTGAGCTTCTTAGATGCCTACTCCAGGTATCATCAGATTAGCATGCATAAGCCCGACCAGGATAAAACAACGTTTGTCACCGACCACGGCTTATACTGCTACACGCGGATGCCATTCGGGCTAAAGAACGCAAGGGTGACTTACCAGCGACTCGTCAACCACATGTTCGACTCACAAATCGGCCGCAACATGGAGGTGTATATCGACGATATGTTCGTCAAGAGCCTCTAGGCCGCTGAGGACTTGCACGACCTAGCGGAGACCTTCGCCACGCTCAGAAGGTACCACATGAAGCTCAACCCAGCCAAGTGTACATTCAGAGTATGGCCAGGGAAGTTCCTCGGCTTCCTCGTCACCCATTGAGGGATCGAAGTCAACCCTGACCAAATCTGAGTGGTGCTAGAAATGCAGCGACCAGGGCGAGTAAGGGACGTGCAATGCCTCACCAGACGCATCGCGGCGCTAACCTGGTTCCTATCCCGGGCGGCCGAGCGATGTCTTCCCTTCTTCTGTCTAATCAAGCAAGCCAACCAAGTGCTGGAAAGGAAAGGACAGATCACTTGGGATCAGGAGCGTGAATGAGCGTTCGAGGAATTGAAGCGCTATCTGGCGTCACCTCCAGTCCTCGCCAAGCCCCAAAAAGGGGAAGAGTTATTCCTGTACCTCTTGGTGACACCGAGCACGATGAGTGCCGTGCTCACGCGGGAGGAAGCAGGAGTAATGAGACCCGTCTACTACGTCAGTCGAGCACTGTAGGGTTCAGAGTTTCGGTACTCGTGGACTGAGAAGTTCGCTCTCACACTCATTATGGCTGCTCGTAAGCTACGGCCATACTTCCTGGCTCACCCTATCGCCGTACTCACCGACCAACCCCTACGGTAAATTCTCCAGAACCCAGACCCCTCGGGTAGATTGGTCAAGTGGGCTATCGAGCTGGGAGAGTTCGATGTCAAATTCCATCTAAGGACAGCCATCAAGGCTCAAGCCCTCGCCAATTTCGTCGCCGAGTGCACCCTACCTATCGAAGACTCACCGGGGTAGCCCTCCAGACCCACCTGGGAACTATACGTCGACGGATCATCCTGCCCCGCAGGAAGTAGGGCCGGGCTAGTCCTCCTCTAGCCAGAGGGCCTCGAGCTACAGTACGCCCTACGGTTCAACTTCCCAACCACGAACAACGTAGCCGAATACGAAGCACTCCTCTCAGGGATACGTATGGGCGAAGCACCTGGGGGCGACCAGTGTGTGAGCATATAGCGATTCCATGCTCATCGCTCATCAGGTGAAAGGGGAGTTTGAAGCATGCGAGCCCACTATGATCAAGTATCTAGAGCAAGCTAGGGCTGCGGCAAGGGAGTTCTCCCACTTCGAGGTGGTTCATATCCCACGGGAGGAGAACGCTCGAGTAGATGCTTTGTCGCGCCTAGCATCTGCCACCGCGGTCTCCAACTCGAGATCCATCCTAATAGAGGAGTTGTCAACGTCGAGCATAGATGAGCCAGCACTCCAGGTAAATGCCATTGACTATGAGCCCTCCTGGATGTGGATCCCCTTTTGGACTTCCTTCTCCGACAGCAACTCCCAAGTGACCGCGCCGAAGCTCGACGTACGCAAGCGAGAGCAGCTCATTTCACAGTGGTAAATGGTAGACTATATCGTCGTTCCCTGACAGCGTCGCTACTGAAGTGCTTGTTCGTCATGGAGGCCAGCCAGGCCATTCAAGAGATCCATGAAGGACTTTGTGGAAGCCACGTAGGGGGGCGAGCAATCACGAGGACGCTGATCCGCCAAGGGTACTAGTGGCCCACACTGCAGCAAGACGACCTCGACTACGTCCGAAGATGCCCCCAGTGCCAAAAGTTTTCTCACCTGCACCACCAACCGGCCACGCCGCTCCACACACTAACGGAACCCCGTCCATTTGCTCGCTGGGGGGTCGACATATTAGGCCCCTTCCCAGAGGCTCAGGGGAGGAAGAAATTCCTTACCGTCACCATCGATTACTTCACCAAATGGGTCGAGGCTGAGCCATTGGGGAAGATCATGAGTGAGGCGGTTTGGAAGTTCGTGCTGCGGAGCGTCATCTGTCGCTTTGGAATCCCCAGGGTTCTCACAACTGATAATGGCAGGCAGTTCGCGAGTACCACCTTCCCAGAGAAGTGTTCGGAGCTGAGAATTTGGAATCACTACACTTTGGTGGGACACCCTCAGACTAACGGGTTGGTGGAGAATGTCAATCGAACACTCCTTCATGGCATCAAGACCAGGTTAGACCAAGCAGGTGATTCATGGATAGATTCCCTCCCGAGCATCCTCCTATCAGTGCTAATGATGATATTTTCTCTTTTTCTTTATTATTATTGTTTTTAACTTGTAGAGGTCCGGGCATGACATGAGTTCACTTTTTTGGTAAGTAACTTGGGCAGGTCCAACCCAGCCAGATACAACCTCTTGGGTTTGTGTTGTCTTCACTATTATTCGCTGGAATTTGTAACCAAATGTGCTGATCAACTTTCACTTTATGCTGGACAAACCTAACCCATGACTTTACGCAAGTTGCACATTTGGTTTTATGCTTCCTGGATGTTAAAGGCCCAATTAGGGGGTTTTATGCTTCATGATATTGAATGAAGACTGTTTCTTGATCGTTCAGTTTTGTTCCTTATTGACACAGCAGGTTACCACGATAATAAGACACTTTGTGGATGATATATCTTCAGTATCAATGTTGATGAAACCTCTGTCATGGGATAAGGTTTAGTATCTCATTCTCATAATAGGAGTACAATTACCTTCAATGTCACAAGTCACTTTCAGTGTTTCACATGCACTACATAATGCTGAAGATCCGTTTCCAGTTATCTCCTGCACTGAAGATGAAATTGCAGCCTGCGCTGAAGATGAAATTGCAGCCATACATGATTGTCTTGGGTGTATTTATGTTTTTTATTGTGTATCAGATAACCAACTTCCAATATCAGCAGGCTCAGGTGCATGTGAAACTGCTCTTCACTTGTTCCTTTACATGTGTTTGATAGCTTTCACTGGTTGAACTATTTTAATTTGCAGGTGGAAACCAGATTACATCCGTTCGACTCAGCAGTGGTATTATCTTTTCTGCCATAACATGTTTATTTCAATCTGCTTTGAACATTGAACAATTTTAACCGTTGGACTCTCTTTGTCATCTTTTGACTTATGCTTTCAATTTTATCCTTCTGCAGTGAAGGAACTTGAGAAAGTTATTTCATGATAACATTAATAATTGTTTTTATAAAGTGTTGAGAATCCCGGGCAACACTGATCCAAGAGAGGGGGTGAATTGGATAGAAAACAAATTCACAACTGTTGTGGCCAATCTCCTAACAAGTAATAAAACTCAATTAAAATGTGCAAGAGAAGGTGGAAGGAGACAAGGGGGCAAACACACAGAGGCAAGGTGATTTTTACAGTGTTTTGGACAGCTCCTTGCTAACTTACGTCCACTCCCCAAGAATGTCTTGAGTGTTCTCACTACTACCCGCTAGACACAAAGGTGTTAGCAGCCTAGCTCACCTATTATACCATTTGACATGAAGGTGCAAGCTCACCTTTTTCCGCCAGACACATGGGTGCTAGTTCACCCACCCACACATGACATCAAGGTGGAAGCTCAACTCTCAACCATTTTATACATAAGGGTGCTAGTTCACAAAAAGATCTTAGATACAAGGGTGCTAGCTCACCACTAAACATAGGGGTTGTGCCTAAGCACGGATGTCTTCCTCTTGGAGGAAGTTCCCAATGAACCACACAAGAACCCTGACCTATTACAATGAAAGCATGAAGAGAAGAATGGTTTCTTGTTGACAGATCTGAAGTATGATGAGCAGGGATGTCCTCTTCTTGCTGAACTCGAAGTAGGCGTAGGAAGATTTCATTTGGCAATGAAGATCCTTCTCCAAGAATGCAACCACTAGTCCTTAGGTTTGCTCCGAGTTGGGGGTGCTCCAGCAGCCCTAGAGGACACCAAACAAGTCTTCTTATCGGCGGCGGTCTTCCCTTGCAACCGCAGCCTCGAGTTGGAAGGCAATCATCTAGATTTGGTAAGCTCGGGTTGCAGCAGAAGTGTGCTGGTGTCGTGGCCGGGTCGACACCAAACTGTGACACCAGTGCCTGCTTACTTTGCCAGATTCGAGATCGCATATCTTTGTTTAGGCACGTCTGATTTCATTTATCTTGGGCTTGTTTGAGGGATCTTCCAACACACTACAACTTCACTGAAAAGCCCATTAAGAGATTCACATGATTTGACGCCTAAAGATTTCAATCAACTTGCTCACTTAATCATATTGTAACCAAAATCCTGAACACACTTAAATACCAAATCAGTCCACATAGGCTAGGTGTTTTGTTATCATTAGAATCAATAAGGGCAATTGTTGAACTCACGGAAATAAATAAATAAATATTTCATTCTTTGAAGAAGAAGAAGATGCACATTTATGGCTATTTAAGTAACGTGTGTATTATTATTTCCACGAATTTAGGTTTATCAGACGATTTGAGTTCGGGTATGGGACATTTCCCTATCGATCATAGTCGATGTTTATTTACATCAGCGTAAAGTCCGAATACCCTTGATTAACTGTCAAAGATACCCTTTTCGACCTCTATAATATTCGTTATGATATTTGGGGGGTTTTATCTAATAGATTTGATCAAAGAGATCACCCATTAGAGATACACATTTGCAAGAGAAAATTAAAAATTTCATTCTTGGATTCATCTTTACAAAATACATGAAATCCCGATTACATAGTTGGGTCATGGCCAGATCCTTTCCGACCTATCATTGAAATTGTCGTGCACTCGGCAGATATTTGAACGTATTTATCCCGATTTTCACCGCATTTTCATCACGGACTTCCGTCCGAACATGAAAAGGTCTATGAGTGACCGACATGTCTGATTATTCGTATCCCAATGCGAACCTCAGTGTGATTTATTCCTGCGCCTTCCTCACGCAATTAGTATTAATTTTTTTGGCTACAGGGCCCCTAATTTCGGTAATTAATCAAGGGTGTTCCCTCGTATGGGGGATGTAAATGACGCCGTGATCTTTATGGCGCGACGGGATTCGGTCCCGACACGAACCACATAATCGCCTGACAAAGTCAAATCGAGCGCACTATGGGTTCCTCGGAGCCCGAATAAATTGTCACTTCGGTGACTGGCACGCCCACGCACTTAACAAACCTAATAAACTAAATAAACCCATCTCAATAAACTCAACAAACCAAACGACCAAAGAAGAATAAAATTTGACAATGAAAAGTGCATCCACAAGTCTGGCACGCCCGGTGGGACCAATCTACCCTTCATCTCTTTGCCAAAATTAGGGGCCTTGTGGCCCCCTTCTTGTAATACTAATTGCGCTACTTTTTTAAATGCAGAGAAAATCGCACTTCGGCACCAAGAATGGCTACTACCTTTGGCTCCCAGCCCGTTAGGAGCCATGTCGAGGGAGGATACCTCACCGTCCCCCTCAACTTTGGGAGCTTCCCTCCCGTGGTCAGTTTCCCCAACTTTCTTGGGGTGGCCTTCATCAACATACTGGGCGTGGAAACGTCCAATGAGCCCGAGGCCGACGCTCCCCTCCAGGGAGCTGTTAAAGCTGCCGTTGGCCGAGCCCCAGCCAGGAACAATGACAGCGCCTCAGTCGAGACGCTAAGCTACAACGTGCACCACGTGCATCAGGCTGCCGATCCATCTCGACAGAGGTCGGCATCTCACCAGAGGAGGCTCCAAAGGAACAGCACTGGCGCTGCTATGGGGCGCCGAATTTTTGGGTCCGACAAGTCCATGACTGTCGGGAGAATCCGAGCCCACCTCAATGGGCAGTAGTCTCAAATAATCTCGGACCACATTGTCCCGACCATTCCAGTCTGCAACTCCTTCCAGGGGCTGGAGAAGATGAAAGAAAAGGTGATGCCCGCCGTCTCGGCCGTGACACCAAAAAATACGTCGGCTCACAAGCCGGTCAAGCTGAAACAAGTCTGGGTCCCCCGGGAAGTCCAGACCACCACACCTACCCAAGCAGGGCCTAGCTGCACCCGCCCGAGGAGGGCCCGAAGAGATGAAAGGGTCGAGATGACCACCCCAATTTACCAGCCAGTAGTTACTGCACCAGCCCCACTGAAAGATGCCCGTCGCCAGTACCGCAGGCGCCTACACCAGGCTGCCCGCCTAGAGCCAGCAGTCTACACCCCTGCTGCCGCTACCGGTGCGCGATCACCGGCTGCTCTCCCTGACCAGGAATGGAAAAGGATTGAGCAAGCCATGAGGAATTACCCCCGAGGCCCGGGCAGCACCCCTATGGGTTGTCAAAGACTACTGGGGACAGTGGCCTCCGCCTTTTAAGGAAAAGAAGAGACCCGACCCATGCCCAATGCAGAGTCAAAGAACTGCTCGGAGGAACCACGTCAGTCCCCTCAGCGGGAGGAAACGTCGTCCCGGTGATCGATCTTTGATAGGCTAGTATTCCCAGATAGGCCGTCTAGGAGGATGGCGAAGGGGAATAACAACTGGAGGGTTTACACCTGCAACATGGCGGGAGCCTTTGGTCGATATGGGGCTCTACCCACCCACCCCAAAGAGGTAGCCAGACTCGTCGCCAGACCCGGTCCTCTCACTAGAAGAGGGAGATCAGCAGGCGAGATAGCACAGGCACACGCTAAAGAGAACCCCCACGAAGAACCTTCTATGGCCCTGGATGCCAATGTTGTCACCATCGGAGGTACTAGTGGCGAGCCCCCCACATCATCTGAAGACGCACCAGCCGAACAAGCAGGGGGCATTCCCAGTTTCACCATGAATGACCCCGCAATACTGCACATGATGCGACAATACCAGCTGGAGATTGAGCAGCTAAAGAGACAACTGAATGAGAGGAATGCACAACCCTCGACATCTGGGCAGACCGAAGATTTACTCGAAGCTCCTGGCGGCAACGGGCGGTCTTTAGAAGCACCCCCGCAAGGAGCAGCACCTTCACCGGTACCCAGTTACACCGGGGGCACACCCTTACAGCAAGCACAATACACAGCACCAGCCCCGTCGTTGATTCTGTCTCCCCAAGGGTCTCCTACGGCCCCGTAGGCAATGGTGCTGACTACTCCAGGGGCACGGCCTGCCCACTCTTACCCAAGCCCGGTCGACCCAACAGCGGCCAGCCGACTGATGCTCAAACAAATGATTGATATGAAGCTGGCAGAGAGGGGCGATGCTGATCAAACCCCCTTTGACATTTACCGAGTACCCTATTAAGAGGGGTAGATTGTAACACCCTCAAATATAGCTAAGTTGTACTCTATATCACCGAGGCGCCTTTTGAAGTATCGACTCAGTTCTTGAAAAGAACTCCGAAGTTAAACGTGCTTAATGGGGAGTAGTACCGGGATGGGTGACCTACCCGGGAAGTCCTTCATTTTGGAGTAGATCACTGTCAGAAAGGGATAAAACCATGAGGTCGATAGGCCAAAGCGGACAATACCTCGACGGTATAGAGTATGGGGCGTGACACTGCCCCTTGCTGTGGGCGAGCAAAATTAGCTGAGGTCACGAGGGTTTGTGGCGCCGATGGAATGGACCTGTAAGGATCAACCTGGGTAGATGAGGGAAGAGTGGCCTTCCCTTTATCAAGAATTTGAGGGACCAAGCCAGAGGGCTAGCCAAGTTCCAGATTGGAGAACCGAAGGATTCTGGCCTGGGCCGGGATAAGATCGATAGGAATAGGTGGAGTCCCGGGCCCATCAACCATAGATTGGGAGATAGAGGTAGTGGACAGACCTTGTGAAATCGTGAGAGATGGGGCACTTGACCCCTACAAGGTCTGATAAAGGGCTTGTAGTTGGGCCAGATCCAATTGGGCCATCATTTGAAGAATGTGACTGGTGGGATTGCTAGCGGATGCAGTTGAAAGGGAGGGCTGACCACCCTCCATGGGAACAAAGGATGGAGGAGGGACGGACCCTTCTCTAGACTGGAGTGGGAAGACCCTGGGCGGGTCCTCTAGGAGTCCCTGAGAAAGAGTTTCCTCATGGGACCGAGGAAGATCATAAGAAGACATGGAGGAATCAAATAGAGGATTGAGATAAGAGGTGAAAGAGGAATTGCCCCTAGGAGATGAACCTAAAGATTTAAAGTAACTCCACATGCAATGTGGCACCTAAAGATGAAAACAACATAAACAACCACAAATAAGCCACCAAACAAGGTGACCCCCAAAGGGGATATGCAAATAAGAAAGGGATGAGAAGCAACCAAAAGTCAACCAAGTTTATAATGATGTACAAAATTTTATTTGTTCCTCCTTTAGAACCTTAGTAATTTCAATAAGGTGTTTTCTCCAACAATAGGTTCTTAATGGGAAAAGATAGTGGAGACTTGGTGAACTCTAGGTGTAAACTCTCCTTCACTTATGCAACCTAGACAAGGGGTGGCAAAGGTACAACTGGCCCGACGTCTGTGTGAGAATTCAAGGCTCACAGAGACTTACGGAGGTCCCTGATGCGGTCACCTAGTTAGCCCCAAGGAATATGGAGGCTAGAGGATCACGCACCAAGGTAGGAATGTAACTATGATATAAAAGATGAATGATCCTATGTGCACCAGGGTGCATGCAATTTCTAGCGTAGAAACTAACAAACAATGTGCAAGCAAAGATATAAATATGCATAGCAACTATGGAGGAGACCAAATAGCACCCAAGAACAATAGAAATCAGCAAAAATATAGAAATAACAACAATCCTTGGGATGCATACCTGTAACAGGAGCAACAGTCATCAGAGGGACCGCTAAGAAGATAAGACGGTCTATCGCTAGACTGCTTTTAGGCCAAAAACGGCTGAGAGAAGACTGCCAGGGAACTAGAGAGCAGAAAAATATAGGGAATAAAATGGAAAAACTAATGAAAACACAAGGGTAAGTGGAAGAAGTAAAGATGAGCAAGTCAAATAATCACTCAACACGATTGGCACTAGATGTCCCACCGTGATCGCCAAAAAATCAGGTTTGTAGATATTTTGATGGTAGTGGTGATGATGTGAGTGAGATGTGAGAGAGATAGATGTGATGTGAGTGGGTGATGTGCACTAACTCATGCAATCAACAACATCCCGTTTAGAGCATCTAGGTATGTCGTCTTAACAGTGCAAACTAAAGCAAAGAAGAAACTAAACACATGTCGCGGGCGTGGAGCAAAGGAATAAAATAAACACACACCGTAGGTGTGGAGCAACCAAAAGAAAGCAAAAGAAGTAAGAAGAAATGATGGAGGAAGATGACAAATCCCCAAAAAAGAAAGGTGTGATCGCCACCAAAGTAAATAAAATAGTAAAACTACATTGCGTACCTTGGAAAGAGCCGAGTGAAGCATACATGCCCGCAGGACAGAAAACCCAGGTGCAGTAGAGAGAAACAATCCTCCAGATGACCGCAAGGCGAAGGCAAATGGTTGCGCGATAGATCGCTAACGATCTGAAAATGATCTAGCAAATGGCCGCTAGGCACACCCAGAACAGTAACGTGGAACTTGGATCTCCACCCCTCCTGGCTGGCTAGAAGAGCTGGGCCTCGTGTAATGAGTCTTGAAAACCTGCAAAAGAATGTAGACACAAAGAAAAAGCAACCCAATCAGCCCATGGACAAGTGTAGTATCTATAGTGCAATTAAACTAGTGTGCATGAAAAGAAGGGTGAATACCTAGGAGGTGGTGATTTTTTAACCCCTGTGGGGTGTGAAAAAACTGGGAAGGTAGAAATCACTTCTATAAATTAATTATTACTGTTGTACCGAGAGTTACAGTCTTGGTCGAGACATCTCCCCCATGCCCCGAGAGTGGAGGTACACTCGCCACCCTCCTTAGTTACTTTGCTTTCCTAGAATACGCTCTTTATGCCGCTACTCGTGAGCATGTTAGGATCCTAGCTCGTTCGAGTTAGTCACCACTGTGAGTTGTGAGTGCGAGATCCATCCTGTGACTCATTCCAAGCACGGGAGTGAGCTGACCACCCGAGACTCACTGTCGATTTCTCAACCGTGCAGATCGGCACGTTTCCCTCACTGGGGATGACCGTGAGCGAGTGCTTCTTGTTTGGGGCACATTCGCCTCTTCAGAAACCACGCTAGGTGCCGAATATTCATGTGATTGTTGGTCACATCGTCTAATGAGTCGTGTCATCACCTAGGGTCCCAGTTTCGAGTCGAGTCTCATTGTCATCCCGCATCAAAGTGGTATCAGAGCCAGGTTTGAGTCTAGGGTAGTCTTTGATTTTAAAAAAAAAGTTTTGAGTCTAAGTCATCTTATCTTAGGTTTGCATTTCATCCCCGTATATGGTATATCAAAAGACTTTAATGGAAAGATAGGTTACGCCTATTTGGAAGGTAGCCCCTTGCGTGAGGTTCACCTCCGCCACATACCAGATATCGGTTTGAGTGCATTCGTCCGTCTTGGTCTAGTGAGTCACCCCTTAGCTCCCTTTAGGTCCCCTTTCATGCCCACTCGTGGAGGTACTAAGGACCATCGCCCTGACACTTTGGGTGAACCCCGAGGTGCCGCCCAGGGAGGCCGTTCACTGGAGGACATGATAGCTCTACTCATGGAGCGCATGGATAGGTCCGAGCAAACTCTTTGAGAGCATACCGAGCGCATGGAGAGCCAATTCAAGGCCATGGAGGAATGCGTCGAGGCTTCTGACCAATCTGTCCAAGGTCTGGTTGGAAGGTTAGAGAGTGCGGAGAGGGTCCCATGCTGGGACCAACCCGAAATTCTGCCGGCCCCTCAGGCGCCTGCTGCCCAGTCTGCCTCACCAAGGGCCGAGAAGTGACGGCCACAAGCCCTCCATTTTGAGGACTATGAGTCCGACAACGATTTTGAGGGAAGTGGCCGACACAGGCGTGGTCACCGACCACAAAGGGTTGACGAGGACAAATGGATCCTCAAGACCATCCGCGCAGACCCTCCCACATTTGATGGTGATAGATAGAGTGAAGCGTAGGAGAGAATCCAGAGGGGGGGTGAATGGATCTTCTAACAAAAATGCCCGAATTAAAATTGAACTGATAAAGCTAGTGAACTCAGACACGATAGATCAACCTGTAGTTCTCATGAGAGATTTTCTCATGCACCTAACAAGCATACTCAGCCAGCAAAGTAATCAATCAATGTTCCTAGGCATTCATCTAGCGAATAGCACACAAAATGCAAACCACGATGAACACCAAAGCTTTTAGGTGGTTCGGTCCACAGACCTACATCCACCCCACACTCAAACCTGAGTGTGGCTTCACTGCTGTGCAACACAGCTTGCGATCGCTGAGCGTTACAGCTTGGCTTACACACTACTGCCTAACAGCTTGCCCAGAGGAACAGACTCCTCTCTTCCTCCACCAAGGAGGGCACCTACTAGTGACACGCAGTCACCAGCAACCAGAGACCCAAAGTCTCCCTTCCTCCAGACCGGAGGGAACCCACAGATGACACAAGGTCACCTGCAAAACCCAGAGACAAATCTCCCTTCCTCTGATGCCCAGAGGGAAACCCACAGATGACACAAGGTCACCTGCAAAACCCGGAGACAAATCTCCCTTCTCCTGTGACCACAGGAGGAACCCGACCTCACAACCAGAGGATCGGAAGAACACAAGGAAAGATGAAAATAAGAAAAAGAAAAGCTGACAAACAGCACGTGAAAACCAATGTAGCTCTCAAGGAGCAGATCTGGGTTGGACTTGATCCAAAACACCAGATGAAACAAATAATCAAGCAGTCTCACGAACTCTCCTTCTCTCTTTCTTCCTCAGACTTCTTCTACTGGGTCTCTGCTACAATCTGCTATCACTTTGTAGATTACTCTCCCTGATTCCTTTCTTCTCTCAGTCTCTTCTTTTCTTATCTGATCGCTCTTCTCTGATCGTCGTCTTCTATCTCTTTCTCACTTGTATCTATCTTGTCTTTCGCTTGTCTTTTTTCTTCTCTCACTGTGATGGAATGTATATATGGCGTCAGTGATGAACCATCAGAATCACGCCCCAGGCGTATGGAGGGAACATTCAACCAAGAAGCTTCACGAATGTCTTGGCCATGTGTCAAGGTCTTCGCATCTCGGATCACATGCCCCCTTCCTCAGACTTCACGATCACAGCAGCTCCCTTCCATTGGACTCCATCTTTATGTGATAAGAAAGAACGTGTACAGACTCAAGATTCATAGCACATAAACGAAATATGCACGGAGTCAGATGTTCAAGAAAGATTGCTGCAAAGGCTTAAGATGCAATAGAACAAGTTATATGCACTGACTACGATCGAGAAAGCATGCACAGACTCGATTGAGAAAGAGGATGCACAGACTTAGTTAGACATCAGAAATACATGCCCGGGGTTTGACATGCATGGACTTTGTGAAGACGTGCGAGGACTTGGAAACATGCACGGACTTAAAGCTGCTCGGACTTGGTATGCACGGGACTGTTCATCCACGGACTTGTTTCGAATGTGCACGGAGTTAAATGCATGGAAGCTCAAAATGTGCACGGATGCATAATGTGCACAGATGCAGTTTCCCTACTAAGTCCAAAACATGCATGGACACATGTTTCAAAATGAAACATGCACGGACTTTAAGCTTGATCAAAAACATGCATGGACACATGTTTCAAAATGAAACATGCACGGACACATGTTTTAAAATGACACATGCTCAGACATTGGTTGAACTAAGTGCATGGGCTTTGTGAAGCGGAGACAAAACATGCACTGACGCATGTTTCAAATAAACATGCACGAACTCATGTTTCATAGAGACATGCACGGACACTATACACGGACACTAGTTTTAAAGTGTAACAAACACGGACTTGATGCTTGAACAGAAACATGCATGGATGCAATGCAAACATGCACGGGCTTTATACTTGAACAAAAAACATGCATCAATGCAAACATGCATGAACTAGAAGACAGAAAATGCATGGACTTTAACAAGAGTGTGCACGGACTTAACAAGAGTATGCACGGACTTGTAAGAGCCACGTGCATGGACTTGTTTAAGGCATCCACGGACTTGGAAGATGTAAGCCGGTGGAATGTGCACGGACTTTATGAAGTGTAGCTCGGAATCTACATGGCTAAGGCAGATGTGCTCTGACCTTGCTACAGGGTATGCTCTGACTTGGATTGAGCCTAAAACTTTATATGCATGGACTTGCTACAGGAGATGCTCTGACTTGGATTCAGTCTAGGACTGTATATGCATGGACTCAACTTTGCACAGCATAAAGAGTACCTAAAAGAATACAGCAACAATAGCAACAATGACATCCACAAAGAGTAAGAATGAAACACACGAAGCATTCAAAATGCATTCAACAGATGTGACATAGAAGACGTAAGAAAAACCATGGGAACGACCATAAAAGTGATTAACTTAGAAACCATGTGATTGACTCATAGTGTGAAACCATGTGATTGACTCATGGTGTGTGGCATCATCAAAACCAAAACCCTGGGGATGCAACAGTCTCCCCCTTTTTGATGATGTCAACACCATGAGTTAATCAGCTCTGATAACCACCATTTTCCCTTACCATCATTTCCTAAGCATCAACCATTTATTCCTACCATCTCTCTGCCAAGTATCAACCATCTCCCCCCCTTTGACATCAGTAACAAAGAAAAGGAGGTAGACATGCTGTAGACAATATGAAGGTAATGTAGAAAAACCAAGTGTGTTTGTATAAAGTTCTTTACACACAAACAAGAAACAACAAGTGAACATCAACAGAAGTGCCACAGAAGAATTATCTGTGAGACCAATCTCTGTGACTGGAAGAGGAGGCTCTGTAGCCTCGTTGTGGCTGATCCCTTGGGCTGGCAGTACTGGGAAGACTGGTAGACTAGAGAGTCTCGAGGGAATGGGAAAGCTCACTAAACCAATACTGCACTGTACTGTGCACATTTGCCATCTAAGAAGAGAGATCATCTTGTGCTGATTGCATATTCTGAAGTCTGCTAGTCAGAACCGTGATTTCTCTATGAACAGTGTTGACACTATCAAAAATTGTTTGCATACTCAGAACAAGTGCATTCATTACACCTTTCATGTGTTCAAGGTCTTTTCTGAGTTCAAAACAATGATCAATAATTTTGATAACAGAACTGAAGGTTGTAGTTTGATTTTCTTGTAAGCTGCTGACCATTTCTGCAAGTCTGTTGCATACACTTAGAAGTGATTCCAAGATGTTGCGAGATGCTTCATCTGTCTTTTGTTTACTGAGTAAAAACTGCATCCATTGAGACATCATAGATTTTTCCAGGTTCAGCAACCTGGTATGCACTCGATTAACATTGAGATTTGTGTATGCAATAAGAGTGTTCACCTTTTCATTCTGATTCATTACTAAAGTTGTCAAATTAGACAACATTTGAGGTATGGTTGGTTCAGGTGCTGCCTGTCCTTCAGGTAGAGGTTGACTTTCTGATTCAACTTCCTCACCAGTTGTAGATTCCTCTTCAGCATATTGTTCCGCTGGCGGGATGATATGTTCAGGAGATAAGGGAGGTGGAACTCCAGACCGAACCAATTCTCCCATATGTGGTCCATACAAAGGAGCTGGTGCAAAGGACATCCTTGCAGGACCCATGACAATCTCTTCCTCAGTAGCCACTGGAGATGGAGCAACTTCCTGCTGAACCTCTACAGCCTCTTGATGTGGAGCACCTTCATCACCAACTTCTTGGTATGAAATATTTTCAGCACCAACCACTTGAGATGGAACATCTCCACCAACAGCTTCTTGCTGAGAAGCATCTTGTTGGGCATCCTGTTGAATTACTTCTGATGCCTGTTGAATCATCTCTAGACATTTTTCTACAGTTTGGTCTAAGAAGTCTTCAGTGAAGATAGATCTGACATCATCATCAAAACCATGTTCTTTAACCAATTCAGTTTCACCTTCCTGTCCAATCTGTTCAGTCTGGCCCTCTTGGGGCAGAGCAGCATCGGATTCCTTTCCAAAATTATCAAACAGACCACTGATATTTTGGTCAAGTTGATCCAATTGCAGACTTGCTGGAGACCTCATCTGTTCAGCTTCTTTCTCTGGCGAATAGGGTTGAGCAAGAAGCTTAGTAGGAATTACACTCTATCATCAGGCATAGTTTAAGTGATTAATCATTTAACGAATATGCATGAATAACGCGAGAAAATAATTAAACGATAACAAGAAACTAGCACGATAAGAATTACAAGTTACGATATCAAGAATGAGAGCAAATAAGTAGAACTTCAAGTGAATGGCCATATATCAAGTCAAATCAAGTCGAGTCATGTCACGCAAGCAAGTAAGTACTTCATGCTTCAAGCATGAATAACAAGTACACGAGAATGTGGAATGTCATAGACTCAACATGCTAGATAGGGCTTGGTGCCCTATGCCACACCTAGTCATTCACCTCCCCGGAGATCAAATACTTTTCGGGTGCTCCTCCCAGGGCCAGACTGGGCCCATAAATATGATTTCCTTGGCATTGATTTTCTTGGATCATAGATCCCATGAAATCTAGACATCCACGAATAGAATGGCCAAGAGCTCCAAGATCAAGTTCATGTAATCAAGGAAAATGCATAGGAATATTGATTTCCTTGAGATTCTAATAACAAGCTCATTAATCGAGAGGAATAGTCATTCAAAGAAATAACTTGAAATTGATAATGTCATCATTAGACCTAACAATAGGTCACAACTCATAGCCTGGACAGGCTAGAGCAACTTACACAAGTCAAAATCCACGAAACGTCACTTTCCAGAAAACTGAAGATACGTGGTCAGAACTGGGCCGCTCAGGGGATGAACGGTCCAATGAGAGCCACTCAACCAGGATGAATGGATGAATATGGGTCACTCATGACAGGAGAGACTTCAGCCCAAAAATCAAGATAGACGGGCCATATTGGGCCGCTCCAGAGATGAACGGTCCAATGCGATCCGCATAACTAATGGACGGTGCAAGACAGTCTGCTCAATTGGGTCTAACCACTAGACTAGAAATCCACCCAAAGTGGGCTCCCGGGCTGCCATAAGCAGGGTGTAACTGAACCAGGGTCCAGCCTACTGTCTGCTGGTCAGCCTAGGGCTCATTGGGCCAATCACAACAAGATTGGGTCGACGGAAGAACAAGGTTAATCGACCACATGAGATGGCATTCGCCAAGGATGCACGGTCGATCATGGGCCGCCCACTGAGACATACGGTCCATGTCAGGCCGTTCATGACTCAGTTGGTCCATATTGAACCGTGACTCATAGCAATCCAAGCAGTTCGATCACGAGACAGGTTCAGGTCTTAGTGGTACAGTCTGCCCGACGTCCTAGTGGGAATCCCAGGCTCGCGGAGACTTATGGAGGTCCCTTAATGGAGGTCCTAATCCGAAGGAAGGAATATCCGGTGGAGAGTCCCAACCATCACAAGGAAATGAGGCAATGACACGACGAAAATTAGTGTAGCGGTCAGTCAATTCTACCGGAGTAGAACGACTATCAAACAATCCTAGTAACATGTTGCATATAATCATATTTGAATTTAAATTATTGAAATAAACGAAGGCCATGATGAAAGAAATAATTCAACAATTATAAGATTTAATCTTACATGTGTTCCTTTTGTTGTTGGTTGCTAGCCTATCATTGACATTAAGTAACTAGGGGTATAACATGCAAGATTTCAAATTTAACATAGTTCTGGGACGATGAACGGTTCTTCCAGGACCTTTCAAGAGACATATACAGTTGTCCACAGGCCGTTCATGTCCTGCAGGTAGGGGCCCGACAGGAATATGAGCAGTGTGTATATGGCCACATGTAACATTGAGCGGTGCTGGTATGACTGCTTATCCCAATGAACATAATCACGCAAGAAGACAGTCGGTCACCAAATGGCCGCTCATATAGACATACGGTCTATCGAGGGGCCACACATCTTATGAAACGTAATAACACGAGGAACATATGCGGTCAGGGGCTGGCTGCGCATATGGACATGCGGTCTATCTCGTGGCCACCCAAGTCAGAACAGTTCTGCTACCTTCGCCTTGCCCGCCTCTGGCAAGTTTGGCTAGGGTTGAAAACAAAAGTTAAATACACAATATATAGAGCATAAGAATTAGGACTTTTATGATCATTGGAAAGGGCATAAAAAGTGCTACAAGATAGCATGATTAATTTTATGTTTAGAGCCTGTAATCCCTACCTAAATCATGGGGAAACACGAAAAACCTAATTCTAACATGCTTCTAGTAAAACAAGAAATTAGCGTAAGATGCTTCATGAATTTTAGGGATTTATATACCAATAGAAAGAGGACTTAGAGATGAACAAAATGATATATTATTAGTGGTTTAAGCCTGAGAGAACCCTACCTCAATCACAGAAGAAAGGAAGATGACACGAAAACCCTAATCCGCAGACACGTCACCAATCCACGTCCTAATTCATCCTCGTCCGGCCACCTTAGGTCGCGCCACCAGTTGGAGAAGCAAATAGGGTTCTAGGGCTATGAAAAATCTCTACTTATAGGGTCTAAGGTGATTCCTACAGGTTGAATTGGGAAAAGATTTATGGTGATGAAGCTGATGGGCAGATAACAGAGGTGAAAATGGGGCTAAAAAATCTTTATGAAACATATGCCACTAGAAGACAAAGCTAGTCATGTGAGAGTAGAACTGTTACTATGAGTGCATCTTCTATGACAAGTGTGTCGAAGAAAAAAATTATCTCATCTTCAAGAAGTGTATTGACATCTATATATATGGAGTTTGAATAGTACCTTCACCAGTCTTCATTAATTTCATCAGAAAAATCTGATTTGGATGCTATTTGTACATGCGGGGGAATTTCCTTCTTGTTCTTTCCCTCACAGCGGGGACGCACACTAGCCTTTTACGGAAGGCCGAGATGGGTCGATTTGGCATGCGGAGATTCTGAGGGTATTGAAAGGAGGGTGGAAAGAACAATGGAACGCACTAGAGGGAGTGGTGTATGGTTAAACGTTCTAGAAGACTGGAACATGGATGGATGGATGGAATGCGGGCGTGCCAGTCGATTTCTCGACGATCACCTATGGAACCAAATGTTTAACGAGGGATGTGCCGCCAGGGCACGCCATGTGAGCAAGAAACGTTGTGCGTCACGTGGAGAGAAGGAGATTCTACAGGTACGAGTGTAGACGATTATGGGGGCTCTTGTACTGGACATCTTCCCCATCGATCGCAAGCGATTGGTGTTTATTTTACATCGGGGGGAGCCCGAACACCATTGTTTCTACTGTCGAAGAAGAGAGTCAGGGACCCTGGACACCGCGACGTCGGGAGGGCTTAGTCCATGCAACAGGGATAGGGCAACAGCAACACAATAGGGATAACTGGTGGTTGAGAGACTGGTTCCAGTGAGACGAGGGATCCGCTCCCTGACTATATTACATGACTTATATGCCGTGAAAGGCATTTATGTGGGGGCATGAGAGCCTGATTACATGTGCTTGCAAGTCACGGGACAATTTCATCATTTGTGACGGTCCCCGGGTCATTGCGTTATTGTGTGGGTAGTTCCGTATCCGTACATAGTGTTCGTCAGAGGACCTGTGACTTAGCAGGATGCCACCCGAGGGGCGTCACAATGTCTTCCCATCATGAGAAAGTGTCAAGGTCGGGACATTAGGGGTTCCATAGGCACCGTCGTGTTGGAGTAGTTGGGCGTCACCAAGGTCGAGGTGACCGAATGACTTAGGCACCACTTGTCACTGGAGCGGTCGGGCGCTGGTGAGACTGGAATGGTTGGATGGCGTGAGCATCGCTATGACTGGAGCTACCAAAAGTCATTGAGGTCAGAATTGCTGGGTGCCATGGGCACCAGTGCGATTGGAGTTGTTGGCCGACGTCGGCGCTAGGGAGGCCCGACGCTGTCTGGGGCCGACTTTTGGATGCCGGGGGCACTGTCATGATTGGAGTTGTTGAGCGATTGGGTGTCACAGATCCCGATGTGATTAGAGTAATAGGCAGTCAGGTGCCGAGGGCACCGATATGACTGAGGCAGCTGAGTAGTTGGGTGCAACGGGTCTCGATGTAGCTAGCAATCGGGTGTCGGGGGCACCATTGTGACTGAGGTAGCCTACAATCCGGTGCCGAGGGCACCATTGTGACTGGAGTAGCTGGTAGTCGGGTGCCGGGGGCACCGTTGTGATTGAGATTGTTAAGTGGTCGAGAGCCAGGGGCCTTGATGTGACTAGAATTGTTGAGTGATCGGGTGTCGCGGCCCTCGATGTGACTTGAGTAGCTGGCAGTCGAGTGTCGGGGGCACCAATATGACTGAAGGAGCCGAGCGATCGGGTGCCGCGGGCCCCGATGTGACTGGAGTAGCTGGCAGTCAGGTGCCGGGGGCACCATTGTGACTGAGGGAGCTGGATGCTCGAGTGCCACAGACCCCGACATGACTGGAGGAGCAGGCAGTCGGGGGTTGAGGACACCATTGTGACTGAAGGAGTTGAGCGATCGGGTGCCGTGTGTCCCGACGTGATTGGAGGAGCTGGCAATCGGGTGCCGAGGACACCGTCGTGGCTGAAGGAGCTGAGCGATCAGGTGCCGCGGGCCCTGACGTGACTGGAGGAGCTGGCAGTCGGGTGCCGAGGGCACCGTTGTGACTGAGTGGTCGAGCGATCAGGTGTCGAGGGCCCCGAAGTGATCCGAGTGACTAGCAGTCGGGTGCCAGGGGCACCGTTGTGACTGAGTGGTCGAGCGATCGGGTGCTGGGGGCCCGATGTGACCGGAGTGACTGGCAGTCGGGTGCCGGGGGCACCGTTATGACTTAAGTGGATGGGCACCATGAGACCTTGATGGTCGTGCTCGGGCCCGGGGCCTGGCACTTCATCTTGCATCGGGACTTGTGAAGTATGCCCATTGTCTGGGTAACAGCAGTAAGGACACGCTTATCGAGATGACACCAAAGTGACACACGAAGAAATATTCATAAGAAATTATTCTCAATTGTGTTAGATAACACAAGTGCTAACAACAAAGCAGTAAAGATGTTACTAAATGATCTAACTTTAGAACTACTTAACCCCCCCCGGCGCATTCAGGGACTCGATCGGGTATATTGGGGGGTGGCTGTGGTGGCGCGGGGTGGGTGGGGGGCTGGGGGCGGCGGACTTATCTCGCGTTCCCGTTGCGGTGGTCGGAGACGAGGGCGTGGACGGCGCCGGCGAGGTTGTTGACGGCGTCGATGAGGCCCGCCAGGCCCTGGCGGTTCATCTCCGTCCGGTCCTCCTCCGCGCGGAGCCGCCGCTCCTCCAGCTCCAGCAGGTCGCGATGGCGCTTGTCCCGCCGCTCCTCGCATGCCAGCAGCGCCCGGGCGAGCACCGACGCGCCCCGGACGACGCTCGACCCCAGGCCCCGGACCTTCCGGCGTTTCACGTCGGAGTCCTCTGCCCGGTCGTTCACGTCGGTGTCCGACGAGCTCGACATCTCTGGGGATGATGAAAGAGCGAGCATAAATATTAGAATAACAACAGCAACCCAAGAGGACGTTGGCTATAAAGAGCAGTAGAAATCCCGGAAACTACTAAGCTGTTGCAGATTATGTATACATATATATAAGCTTCGTGGTAGGGGCTGTTTGAGGTCCTCAAAATCTATGGTGGCCTTCTGCAGGTTTGACATACGTGAAGTGGAATAATGCGAAGAAAAAGTAGAGCCACGGCAGGACATACAGGTGCTCAAGCATGGTCCTCCCGAAGATGTACAACTGGAGAGTCCCCTCCCACCATCAACTCAGATATCATGCATGCGTCTTTCTTTCTGTTTTCAACACTGCAATGCAATGTAATGCATGACCTAAGGCTAGTTATCATCAAATCTTTGTGGAGTTTGACTTGACACTTAACTGAGTATGTAACAGGCATTGATAGACGCCGAAAGGTTCAATAGATGCAAAGTTCTAAGAAAAATAAAGCTGATGGTATAAGCTCGTTTCGTTCTTCAAAATATTATTGCCACGGAGAAGTAAACAAAAGAAGAACAAGAAAGGCCGGTGCTCGCGTGATGATCGAAAGAGAGCCGCAAAACAGGCCAAACCATGGCAGATTCCCACCACCCACATCACACAAAGAGCGTCCCGTTCATCGTTTTTTAAACACTGGGCAGGCACCCTTTTCGTCTTGGAGACTTGTGAGTAACAAACAGCACTGGCTGCTTACAGACATGACACTGTTTCGATAACCCGACAGTACTCGCGGAAAACCCCGTCCTGCCTTTCGCACAAAAGATGATCAAGAGAAGAACTTTACTCTCTCACAAATTTTCTTTGCGATCATTGCCACCTCAAAACGTCGCTGTAAGGATGGAACGAGGGAAGAAAAAGAGCAAAAAAAATTGGAGGAAGACAGAAAAGGCACCACTTTTGGAGATGGTATGTCAATGGTAGCTTACCGGAGACCGACGGTTGGTGGTGCTGCTCTTGCCCTTGCTGCAGGAGAGGCGGCGGCGGAAGAGGCGGCGGCGGAGGAGGCGGCAGTACTGGAGCTGGCGCAGTGGGTGTTGCTACCTGCTGCTGCAGCTGAGGGGGTGGAAGTGGAGACGGCGGTGGCGGCGCCGGCGGTGGCGGCGCCGGCGCCGACGCCAGCGGGAGAGCAGGAGGAGGAGGTGGTGGTGGTGGTGGTGGCGGCGGACGAGGAATGAGGGGGGTTGTGGTATTGGAGACGCCTGCCTTGTGGGCGTTCCTGCGGTTGAGGACGTCGCTGAGGGCCTGGAAGACGTCCTGGACGAGGTTGGAGGGGAGGTTGCGCTCCTTGCGCTCGTGCTTCTCCATGGTCCAGTAAGAAGGCGCGAGGATGCTGCTGTGCTTCTTGTCGTCCGCCCTGCCGCCGCCGCCGCCACCCTCGGAGGAGGACGAGGACGAACACCGCCGGGCCTCGTAGTCGCGCACCTTCTTGTAGTCTCGGAGGAGGTTGTCCCACTTGTCGTTGCACTGGTTCTGGCTCCGGAAGCACTGGTGATTCCAGCAGTAGTTCTCCACCCACTTCCACCGCTGCTCCGCCGACCGGCAGTTCTGGGGGCTCTGCCCGGGCACCGCCGCCGCCGCCGCCTGGTGCAGCTGCTTGGTGTCCGGGGTGCTTCCCCGCGCGCGCCGCTCGTCGTCAAGCCGCTTGGCGGTGATGAGGACGAGGGTCTCATGGAGGGTCCAATTGCCCTTGCGGTACTCGCGCGGCAGCTGGGAGGTGGAGGAGCTGGGCGAGGCCGGGGCGGCGGCACTGGGGACCGGGTGGGGGAGGTAGCCGGTAGCGGGGGACGGCAGCGGGGTGTGGTGGTGGTGGTGGTGGTCCGGGAGGATCAGGGCCGCGGAGGAGCGGTGCTGTGGGTTGGGGTTTGCATTTGCAGGCTGGTCGGACATGGTTTTCTGGGCATTTGAGATGCCCTCTTGAGAAGAGTAATATATTAATAATTTTACTCCTGGTTACCCACAGATGGACGGAGGTGGTAATATGAGGTTGTTTGTGTGTGTACAAGTGTTTCTACTCTACCCCCCCCCCACTCCCCCAGACACACAGCTCGCGGAGCTTGAAGGAAAGCGTCTTCGCGTGCAACAGAACATCCAACTATACCAAGCTTGCATGGTCTGTGCTTTCAATAAGCTGGTCAAGGGACGAGAATTCAAGAAAGGAGACCTAGTGATGGTCAAAAGAAGAGAAGTAATAGCCTCCAACCCCAAAGGGAAGTTGGTCGAAAACTGGGTCGGACCATATGCCATCCACCGAGTATATGAAGGGGGTTCCTACATCATTGTAGATCACAAAGGAGTCGTCCAGTTCTCTCCCCTTAATGGAAAAAATATGAAGCTGTACCACACAGCTCAGCTGGCATACCTGGAATGATCAAAATTCACCTTGGTCCAGTGGCACTCCGCCCTAGCCGAGCTCTACCTACCTTGGTCTAGTGGCGTTCCACCCTGACCGAGCTCTACTCACCTTGGTCTAGTGGCACTCTGTCCTATCCGAGCTTTACCTACCTTGGTTTAGTGGCATTCCACCCTAGCCGAGCTCTACTCACCTTGGTCTAGTGGCACTTCGCCCTGGCCGAGCTCTACCTACCTTGGTCTAGTGGCATTCCACCTTGGCCGAGCTCTACCTACCTTGGTCTAGTGGCATTCTGCCCTAGCCGAGCTCTACTCACCTTGGTCTAGTGGCACTTTGTCCTGGCCGAGCTCTACCTACCTTGGTCTAGTGGCGCTCTGCCCTGACACGAGCTCTACTCACCTTGGTCTAGTGGCACTCCGTCCTGGCCGAGCTTTACCTACCTTGGTCTAGTGGCATTCCGCCCTAGTCGAGCTCTACCTACCTTGGTCTAGTGGCATTCCGCCCTGGCCGAGCTCTACTCACCTTGGTCTAGTGGCACTCTGCCCTGGCCGAGCTCTACCTACCTTGGTCTAGTGGCATTCCGCCCTGACTGAGCTCTACTCACCTTGGTCTAGTGACACTCCGTACTGGCTGAGCTTTACCTACCTTGGTCTAGGGGCATTCCACCCTAGCCGAGCTTTGCCTACCTTGATCTAGTTGCATTGTGTCCTGACTGAGCTCTACCTACCTTGGTCTAGTGGCATTCCACCCTGACTGAGCTCTACTCATCTTGGTCTAGTGGCACTCCGTCCTGGCCGAGCTTTACCTACCTTGGTCTAGTGGTATTCCCCCCTAGCTGAGCTTTACCTACCTTGGTCTAGTGGCATTCCGCCCTGGCCGAGCTCTACTCACCTTGGTCTAGTGGCACCCCACCCTAGCCGAGCTTTACCCACCTTGGTCTAGTGGCATTCTGCCCTAGCCGAGCTCTACTCACCTTGGCCTAGTGGCACTCCGCTCTGGCCGAGCTCCATCTACCTTGGTCTAGTGGCACTCCGCCTTGGACGAGCTCTATCTACCTTGGTCTAGTGGCACTCCGCCCTGGCCAAGCTCTCCTCACCTTGGTCTAGTGGCACTCCGCCCTGTCCAAGCTCTAAAAAATATATATATAATAATACATACGACATTCCCGACGGACCATATGTCTGAGTCGGCATAAAATCTCTTCCTTTGTGTTAGCATTACCTCCTTGCTAACGAATAAACCCTTTTCGGCGCAAGACTTCATGTCCTAGCCGACTGTTATGCAATATCCCCGATGGACCTTACGTCCGGATTGGTGGAAACTCATCCTTTGCATTAGCAATACTTTCTTGCTAACGAATAAACCCCTTTTCGACGCAAGACATCGTGTCCTAGCCGATTGTTGTGCAACATTCTCGATGGACCTTACATCCGAGTCGGCATAAAATCTCTTCCTTTGCGTTAGCATTACCTTCTCGCTAATGAATAAACCCCTTTCCGATGAAAGGCTTCGCATCCTAGCCAGTAGCTATCTACTGTGTCAAATATCACATTTTTGACCTATCAACACCCTGTCATCATACATTCAAAAAAAAAGAAAAGAAAATGGGGCTTAAAATAGAGGTACCCCGCTAGCCTTGCTCCTACATCAGGACAAGGGCAAAAATGGCTGTAACCCTGCTGCGGTGAAAACCTGAAAGGGCGCCGTAGGTAAAATCGGGTACCCTGCCACGTGAAAACCTGCAAGGGTGCGTGGGCAAAAGCAAGAGGGGGCCGGCTTTGGCGAAAACCCGAAAGGGCACTTGAGTCAGTAATGTGGTACTTTAAAAGTTCCTCTCCACCCTCATCCTAATGAAACTCCAAAAAGGACAATCACCACAGAGTCCCATCGGAGATCCTTTTCCTACGAACTCGCATTTGGCCCTTGTCATCATCGACAAGATCAGTCGACATTCCTTTAACTTGGACCTTTCGTCCTCGTTAATGAATAAACCATTACTTCGGCATTTAACCAATGCCGACGAACAAACCGGCATTCGGCCCTTGTCATCATCAGGAAGATCAGTTGACATTCTCCTTTAACTTGGACTTTTTGTCCTCATTAATGAATAAACCTTTGCTTCAGCATTTAACCACTGCCGACGAACAAACTTGCGTTCGGCCCTTGTCATCATCGGCAAGATCGGTCCTCTCTCTCATCCCTCACGCTCTCTCCCTCTCTTCTCTCCCGTTCTCTCTTGTTCTCTCTCTCGGAGGCGTCCGGCTACAGACAGACGGGCTCGTGGGTGAGGTGGCGACCGCGGGAGGCTGCTGAGACGCGTGGTGGAGTGAGGAATGGCGTGGTTTGGGCGCGATCCCGAATGGTAGATTCAAAGTCGACAGTTCAGTTCGCGATGGCATTTCGGCACGGATTAGTCACCCATGGCACTCGGTTTCATCGGTGGAGGTAGGGAGATGGACCCCCTCCACGTTTTGCACGTTTTCCCTGTAGTTTTGCATAGTTTGGTGTCCCATCGGGGGAGATCGCGCCAGTTTAGCATAAAATGTAGTTTTTTGGGTTTGTAGGGTTTACCGAAAAATGGCAACCATTCGCGATGCAGTTAGTGTCAAACTAACTGCTAGGATGTCAGGATCCCAACCCCACCAGATTTTGTGTCGATTGGTCGTCATTTGGGACCGGTAGGAGTCCGGGAACCCCGATGACTTGATTTGGGTCGATTCATCGAAATCACCCAGATCTCGCGATCTAATGCATTTGGCTACGTGCATGTGGTATTTTTGGACTCCCAGAGTGATTTTCCGTCGATTGGGTGTATTTCCCCTGCGCTACGGCGTGCATGGGGCGTGGAATGGGCCGATTCGGCCGTTTCACCATTTTGACCATCGGATTGGCATAATGGTCCTACTAGAGGCCGTTATGTGCATAACGGTCCCCTGATAGACCGTTATGTATCGTTCGTCATTTTTATCTTCTGAGGTCTTGGAGCATAACGGACCAAGACTAGTCCGTTATGTGAGCATAACGCACCTGCCCAGGCATGTTATGGTTGGGTCATTTTCGAGGCTTACTGCTATTGTCAACCCTCGACGATCATGTTCACCTCAAAGATCATGTCGATCGGTTAGCATAACGGACTCCTCCCCGTGCGTTATGGTCGATATAATGCCTAGGTGCAGATCCGTTATAGTCTGTTGACTGATGGTTGCCTGGGTATGGCGGTTGATATAACGCGCCTCACCCTGTGCGTTTTGTGGCTATGACAGATTGGTCTTGGTCCGTTATGGGCCCTTGGTCTGTGGTTAATGTTTTTTGTGTCCGTTGGCTATAACGTACCTACCCTTGTGTGTGATACTAGTATAACGTGCCTATTGTGGTCCGTTATACTTCATTTTGTTAGTGTAATTGTCTGTTGAGCATAACACGCATGTTCTGGTGCGTTATGTCGATATAACGCCCTTAGTTTGGTGCGTTATATCATTTGCATGTGGTTTTAGGTCTAGTTGGCATAACGCCCCTCCCTTGGTGTGTTATGTTGGTATAACGCCCCTATGCTGGTGCGTTATAGTCCTATTTGCCGTGATTACCACTGGTTGGTTCTGTATTGTGTGTCCATCTGTCTTAGGTCCTTGCTCAGGGCGGTGTCTATCTGTCAGTGCTTGTCTGGATTAGTCATGTTAAATGACTAGATGTGGTCTTTTCCTAGACTACGACAGTACCCTAATGACTCAATCTAGAACTGCTATTGTCCTTGTCTCTGGTTGCGTAGCAGCTATGCCTTGACTGCCAGTTTCATCTAGCGGTCGAGTGATGGTTCACTTTGCCAGAGTGTTGTCGTTGTCCACCGCTCCGATTTCTATTTGTCTTGGCTTGATCTAGTGGCTTACCCATGACTCGTGGGTGTCTGTTGACATCTTATGAGGGCAGTAACCATGATGGGACGGCAAAGAGTGCTTATGCATGCAGTGTGTGTGTGTCTGTGTGTGTCGGTGTCGTGTCTGGTTCCGGTCAACGCAGGGTTACCTAGTGGTTGATAGGAAGTCTTGTTGTGTCTTGATGGCTTTGTCCAATCCGAGACATTTATTCTAGATGCCTCGAGGTTCTATTTTACCTTGGTTTACGTGTCCAGGTGTGCTGAGGGTTCTTAATGTCCCCTCAGGTCTCCGTGTTTTGGTTCTCGCGGAGTGTTATTTTCCTTGGCTTAAGATTAGACCGATTGGCAGCTTTGTTACACTGTGTACGACGATCCTGACATAGAGTCGTAGGACTCAGGAACCGTTGTAGTGGTAGGTCTAGTTTGCCTTGCCCTGAGTGGTTGATAGTTTCCTATACTGTTGTGGTGCGCGTAGTACAGCCTGTCTGTACTTCGGCACTTGTGTTTCAGAGTCTTCGGGTTTTGTGGCTCCTCTTTGGTTGGTGCCTTAAGGCACGCTTTGGCGTGACGGCTCTTGTAGCGGGTGATGGGGACATCACCTCCCTTGCCCACACTCATGGCTCATCTTCTCATCTCGGATGCATCTAGCATGGTCTAGTTATCTATTTTGAGTCATATGATGTATTTTCTTATTTTATGAGAGTCATATTTTTCCTTTTATTTGAGTCATGTATCTAGGTTAATGAGTCATTTACCTATGTTTGGTGTCATTAGGGTGATTAGATTAGTTAATGGGCCCAATTCATTGGGCCCCCTCTCATTTCTCACCCTCCCTTCTCTCTCTCATTTCTCTCTCGTCTCTCAACCTCCCGGCACGGGGCGCCCGACCGTTCGGAGCTGGCCGAGGTAGAGACGCATTGGGGAGATCGGTTCGCGGGATAGAGCGGCGGTTTGAGCGTGGCGTGGTGCGATCCCTCGGTGGATTCTGAGAATCGCCGTAGTTCATGTTTTGGTAATTTCGATGTGGATTAGTCGCTTCAGCGCACGGTTTCTTCGGTGGAGGTAGGGGGACGGTTCCCTAGCTCGTGTATTTCATTTTCACGCGATTTTACATTTTACGATGTGAGAACGGGCGAGTTTAAGCTCGTCGGGGTTTTGTGGGTTTCGTAGGCTTCGCTAGAAAATGACGACGGTTCTGCGATCGGTTGGAGTCAATGGACTCCTGGGAACGTCAGCGTTCCATTGATACCAGTTTCGCATCGATTGGTGGTCTCATTTGACCGTGGGGAGCCCAGGAAGTCCGGTGACCCCTTTTAGGTGATTTCGTTAGAATCGCCCCTTTCTTGCGATTCGTGCGTCGTTTTGGCTCCGGTCGGAGTCCATATGATTGTATGTGTGTCCATGGCTGTATCCCCTTCCTTTCGGCACGAATGGGGCGTGGGAAGGCCAAGATCAGGCCAACCCCACGGGTGGTTCGCCGTGTGGACGGACGGTCGAACCAGGTGCCGTCCATCCCCATGGGCGGCCAGCCATGGGCCGTTCATCCTCGCGAGTCTTGGGGCATGTGCGGTCGCACGATAGACCACACATGGGTTGTGCGGCCTAGTAGGGTCCGCACATCCCCCCCTTGGGTCGCCAGTCTCTAGCCACCTGTCTTCCCGTTGGGACGTGCGGCCAGGTCCCGACCGTGCATCCTAATTGACCCTTAGTCAACAGCTGGGTGCCGGTCACGTTGTGTGGTTTGGTCAAAATCATATTGACTGACACTATAGTAAGTTGGTTCCGTTCAGCGGTCCGGTTAAGACCGTTTTGACCAGGAACTGTTTAGGTCATGGGCTTGAGCGGCCAAGGCTAACCGCGCATCCCCTTGGGCGGTTCTGCCTTGACCGTTTATCCCCCTTTGGATTTGAGCCTTGAGCGGCCAATCCTGGACCGTTCATGCTTGGGCGGTCCTGCCCTTGACCGTCCATCCCCCGTAGTGTTTTCGAGTCTGTCCCTTGAGCGGGCTACCCTGAGCCGTTCATCCCCCAGAACGGCTAGGGTGTTTCGTTCATCTGCCGTTGTGTGGTCTTCCCCAGACCGTTCATCCCCGTGAGCGGCTGTGTGGTGACCGCCCATGTGGTTTTGGCCGTTGAGCTTTCCGTGCTCACGTGAGTGTCGTGTTGGACTCTGGTCGGCTCGGTTGTGACCCAGTGGTCAACTTTCGGTGTCATGAGTGTCCCGGACACCTCGGAGGTTTCGTGATCGTATTTTGAGGTGTCCGTGGGATCCGTGTTACCGTGATTTCAGACCTAGGGACTAGACTAGATTGACGGTGTTGTACCGTCACGTTCAACGGTCTTGACCCCGAGTCTCATGACTCAAGGACTATTGGGTTAGTAGGTCTAGTGGGCTGTCTAGAGTTTGGTGGCCTCGAGCCACCGGTTACTTCATGTCACTCGTAATGGGTGCGTGCGTGGTTTTCTATGTTCACGTCAGTGACCCTCCACTAGTCGCAGCCTTCTTACGGCACGCGCATGCTGACCCACCGGGGAGTGGTGGAGCAGCATACCCGAGTTAGACGGTGAGTAGGCTGGTTACCATAGGGCCCCCGCGCATCACCGAGTCTGGGCTAGTGGGGGAATTACCAGCTAGAGGATAGACCTAGGGCGTATAGTCTGAGTGTGCACACGAGGCTGAGGGGTCGGACCAGCGCTGACGAGTGCGACCTCAGCTAGTCCTTGTTTGAGGTACTTCTGGTTACTGTGTGTGTCTGAGTCTCACATCTGGGGCGTTGTAGCTAGACACTTGTGACGCAGTGTAAGACGTCAGGGGATGCATCCGGCCGTTCTTCTAGTGGGTGGTGCTCCCGTCACGTGACGTGAGTTGTCGTGTCCCGGGTTTCCGTTTCTCATCTGTGAGATGGGGTTTCAGGTGTTATTTTCGGGAGCATTCCCGTAGCCAAGGTCTGGGGTTTCCGGTGAGCGTCACCAAGAGTTTTTCCTAGACGGCGTAGAGTTCACGACAACGAGGTCGTGACTATGTTTTCGAACTGTGTGGTTCCGGCTCAGGCCCTGCTGTGAGGGTAGGTTTTCGCGACCGAGGCACCGTGTCGTTTCCTGGTAGCATGGCTAGGATGGTTCGTGTCTGATAGTCTCTCGATCGTGGAATCGAGATGTCGGGTGCATGGCTTGGTTGTCCCCCGATGCGAGACTGGGTCATGTGTGGCGACCCGGGATCCGAGTACCGAAAAGGAACCGACGCGACTCGAACCTCGGCCCACCTCCCACGAGCCCGAAGACTCGGAAGGGATAAAAGGATAGGTGTAAAAAACAGAGAAAAAGATCGAGAGAGCGAGGAAGAGAAAAGAATAGTTAGACAAACACAAGAGATGAGTAGCCCATCGCACCAAATAAAGAGGTAGCACCGTTTATTTCATTCAATCAAAATAAAAGAGTGTACATGAATCTAAAGAAATAGAATGTAATACATGAGCGAGGAGGGGAGGAAGGGATTCTGGGCTCTCCTGGGGGTAGACCTACCTAGGAGATCACTATCGCTCTCTCTTTCTCCCCTGTTCTTTTTCTCTTCTCCTCTTTCTTTTCTTCCTACTTTCTTGCTCTTGCTCTTCCTCTTCCTCTCTTGATATCCCTTCTCCTTTTCCCTCGTGCTCCCTCTTTCTTGTGCTCGAAGGTAGGGCCATCTTATAGGGAAACAGGACGTCGGCTGGGCGAGGGGATGGGCGTGTCTCCGTCGAACCACCGCTCCACTATTCATGGAAGGCCAGCGCCGAATCACCAGGAAAGGAGGGGCGCCGATCCAAGGAGCGGGCGCCGACTCAAGGAGCAAGGCGGGGCTGTCGCCGACTCACCTAGGGGCATTTTTATAATTTTGACGTTTTGCCCCGAATTTGACCGGGTGAGGGATTATAGTCCAGAGTAGCCCTGGAGTTGATTTGGCGGCCTTTGAATGTGCTTTAAAGCCCTGATTTGGGGTTTCCAGTGATTTACGGCACGTGTCGAACCTATACCTATTTTCTCAGGTTTTCCCCTGATTCGACCTTCGACACTGTGAATTGTGTTGCCAGGCTTGCTTTAGAGCCATATGGGGCTTCTTCATCGAGTGGTCTATCCCTCAAAGTATTTTCTCCCTGACTAAGCAACTTTTCGGTCACCTATAGACCTTTTTGGTGCAACATGTACCCGAATCGAGTAAGGCAGGTTTTCTTCTAATTTAGCATTCGGCTCAGCGATTTTTGCCGCCAGCTTCATTCTGTGGACACATGGAGCGTCTTCATTGGGAGGGCCATCTCTCAAAGCATTTTTGCCCAGAACGAACAACCTTTTGGCTATTTACGCACTTTCTCAATATTCTACGTGTGATAATCAGATTCCCTGAATCTTTCGCTGACATTACCTTCGGCACTACATATCGTGCTTTCGAGCCTACTTTACACTTGTAGGAAGCATCTTCACTGAGTTGGCATCCATCTCGGAGATTTTTAGCCTCACGAGGAAGCTCTTTGGTCATCTACGGACCACTTCGGCACCCTAGGTGTCCTGATCGGCTCACCTGGGTTTTTTGTTGATTTAGCCACCGGTTCCCTATCTTGAGAAACAAGGGACATTTCTTCATCTCGGGGATCTTCTTTATCCAGTGGGGAAGCACCTGTCCTTGTTGGACAGGTATGAAAATGCATTCGGCATGATTGCTTCGATGTTGGTTCATTAGCTCTGACCGTCATATAACCTTATTGAGTTGTGGTAGCTAGTTTATCTCGAGATAATGAAATGTGGGAGTCCCCAGTACTTCATATGAGGTGACTTGAGATTTCAGCGGTGTGAGTGGACCAATTGTTGACTTTCAGTTGGCTCCTTCGGGCAAATAATTATTGTCCAATAACATTTTAGGTGTCAATAAATGCCCCCCAGCCGCGGACGTCGCTAGTAAGGGATGAGCAGAGTGGGGTCCGCAGATGTGCTTGGTTCATTGGGCTTTGACGTGTGGGGCCCACTTCACATTGAGTCGATAACCTGACTTGGATGGTGATTCGGTAGCAAGCCTGCCCCATGAGTCAGTGGTGCGCCTTCACTGCTGATTCAGTGGCGGGTTGACAACCTCTGATTCGGTGGAGCTTTTAACAGGGTGGAGCGGTGAATCAGTGACGCCGATACCAACTCACTCCCCTTCTTCCTATAAAAAAAACCCTTCGTATGGTTTTGCAACCCCACAACCCTTTCACTTTTTGCCCCTTGCCGCTTGAGTACGGTGGGCGAGTGCCCTTCTTCCTTTGGCTGCAGACGTCTTCTCTAGAGGTGGCGGGTTGTTCTGTGGCGAGCTCCTCCCTTTCTCTATTCTCTGGCGAGCATAGCAGTGGGGAAAGGTGGGCATCCTAATCCACCTCCTTCTTCCGTGCGGGTGACGAGGGTAGTGCGATTGAGAGCTTCCCCTCCTATTCCCTCTTCGACGAAGATAGCAGTGGAGGCGGAGGAAGGCCACTCCTCCCTCTTTCATTAGGGATGGCAAAGGCCTCTTCATTCGGTAGACGACCACCCCTGACGGAGGCGGCAGTGGGTTATGCCCCGAGCCGGTGGCCGTCGTGATCAGTGAAGGCATGAATCGGCAGAGTCCCCCCCCCCACTTTCTTCACTGTGGGCTTTTGGGTTGGTAGCGCCATGGCAAAGCAGTAGCAGGGGACAGTGAAGCCCTGTTCATTTTCCTTTCAAAAGGGGCTCACCCTTCTTCACTTAATGGCTTCGGGGAGGTTCCTAGTAGGCTAGCCCTCGAAATCGGCATTCCCCGTTGTCCATTCGGCCTAGGTGATATTCTGAGATCGAGGGGTATGGATGTAGATCAGTTTGCAGAATTACCTAGCCAAGAGCGTGACCAAATCTTGGTATGGCTTGAGCTTCGGGTCACAGGTGTGGTAAGTCGACAGAACCTGCTGCAGAACGAGCTAAGAGTCTCTTATAATGTTCAAGTAGCGCACGCCTAGGAGGTAGGCGTGCTTTAATCTGGCCAGGAGAGCGTCATACTCGGCGATGTTGTTGGTAGCAGGAAAATAGAATTGATAAGCAAGAGGAATCGTTACTCCTTCTAGAGTGAGAAGAACAACGCCTATCCCTCGGCCTTGAGAATTGAGCACACTATCGAAGTGTAGAGACCAAAAGGGATGATGAGTAAGGACAGAGAGATGCTCATCAGGGAAATCATCTTGAATAGAATCTGTGCAGGGGATAGGAAGATGGGCTAGATGCTCAGCGATGGCATATCCTTTAATTACCTTCTGAACGATGAATGTGATATCAAACTGAGAGAGAAAGCTTTGCCAGTGAGCTAACCTACTAGAAAGGATAGGCTTTTCTAGGAGATAACGGATCGGGTCTATTCTAGAGATCAGCTTAACTGGGTGGGATAGGAAGTAGTGCTTCAACTTTTGAGCAACCTAGACTAAAGTGGCACAATTCTTTTCCATGGCAGTGTACTTGGCCTCTGCTGGGTTAAATAACCTAGAGAGGTAATAAGTTGTCCGCTCTTTGCCTTCGTCATCCACTTGTGCTAAAACCGCTCCTAGGGAGTCCTTAATGATAGAAATGTATAGGATTCAGGGGTTTCCCAGGGATAGGAGGTTACAAAATCGGGGGATTGGACAAATATACCTTCAGATCTTCATAGGCCTTTTGGCAATCTTCATTCCATTCAAATTTGGCCCCTGCCTTTAGCAATTCGTAGAACGGACGGCACCTTTGAGAATATTGGGATATGAATCTTCTGATGAATTACAAACGTCCAATCAATCCTCGAAGTTCCTTGATGTTCTTAGGTGGAGGCATGTCCATGACGGCCTTTGCTTTATTAGGATCAATCTGAATCTCCCGTTTGCTAACTATAAAGCCTAGCAATTTCCCTGAAGAGACTCCAAAAACATACTTCTTCGGATTCATTTTTAGCTTGTACTCCCTAGCTCTCTACAACACCATAGCTAAAATAGTGGGGTGTTCCTCCTTAGTTCTCGACTTCACCAAGATGTCATCCACGTAAGCTTCCATATAGACATGCATCATATCGTGGAAGATGGCCATCATCGCCCTTTGATAAGTGGCACCTGCATTCTTCAAATCAAATAGCATAACCACGTAACAGTATGTGCCCCAAGGTGTGGTGAAGGAGGTTTTCTCTTGATCATCGGGAGCGAGACGGATTTGGTTGTATCCTAAGTAACCATCCATGAATGATAAGGCTTCACACCCGGCGGTATTGTCCACCAAAACATCTATATAAGGTAGTGGGAAGTCATCCTTGGGATATGCTTTGTTCAGGTCCCTGAAATCGATACAAATGCATACCTTTCCATCCTTCTTGATGACAGGGATGATATTTGCCACTCATTGGGGATATAAGACAACTCTGATGAATCTGGCCTTATGTAATTTGTCAACTTCTTCCTTCATCCTCAAGGCCATGTAGGAGTGAAATCTTCTTAATTTTTGTTTAACATGTGTTACCCCTGGTTTAAGCACTAGTCAGTGCTCTACCAAGGAGGGGTCAAGACCCGGCATGTCCTCGTAAGACCAGGTGAAAGAATCGCTATATTCCCTTAAGACTTTGATCAAATCTGCTTCAACTTCTGAAGGGAGATTAGCGACAATGATGATAGGCCTGGGGTCTTCTTCAGTTCCTAGATTTATTTCCTTCGTAGTTTCATCCACTGCTGAAGATGGCTAGTCGAATCTCTTCAAGCCTTGAGCGTATAGGTCAGCAGTGTCATCTACGTCGCTGTCCTCATAATCAACCGGGTCCTTCTCATCCATGACTTCATAGACTCCTAATCCGTCATCGCTCCACACCCCAACTTGTTCCTCATCGTCTTTAATCACAATCGTCGTGGCTATGAATTTCGGGCACTTCAAAAGAGCATGACATCGCTGAGCTAGATCTTGCAAGAACCTATCAGGAATAGATTTAGAGTGACGCACTAGCGGGCGCGGCTCAGGTGAGGATGAGTTGGATGACCTAGAACAAGACCCTACTTCTCTAGACCTAGACTCTATTTCCCTAGACTCGACGGACCCTACATCTAACATAAGAGAGAGCAAACCTACTGGGAGGGAAGCAGGGGCCTCATGCCTCTGGGAAGAGGATGGACAGAAGATAGCATAATCTTCCACTAAAATCTCTATTTCAAATTTGACATTTTTTTGTGATCAGTGGAAATCATATAGTATGATGAATCTGATGGAGGAGGAGGAAGGGCAAGCGGGCATAGTGAGGGGAAGAAGATGTCGAAGAAAGGGTCGGAGGAGGAGAACCAAGGAGTCGGTCCTGAACAGAATGCCCATTATGGGAAAATGGTCAATGGATGATCGTGCAACTTCGGGTCAGAGAGAGGTCCTTTTTAGAAATGAAGACGGCCAGAAACCAACTGATATGGGGATATAAACGACCCAATGGGGACCGTTAACCTGACATACTACATTTTTTATTATATGTTTGTTTATGCATGATTTATTATGACATGTATGACTAATGAAAATGGTTTAAATGCATGCATGGAAAGTGCAAGATCCAGATCTCATGGGTCCAGGTCCGTGCAGTGTACCTCGCACTGCCAGACTTCCAGCGAGAGCGGTTGGCGGCCATGGAGTTCGTCGACTTCTTGGGCGTGGAGGTGACGAGGCTCGACACCGCGCTGCTCTACCCCCTGCATGACTGGTGGGACCCGGTGAGCAGCACGTTCCTCTTCCCGTGGGGCCATATGGTCCCAACGCTTGAGGATGTTGCGCCCATCACTGGCCTGAGGGTGCACGAGAGGGCGATCAGTAGGAGGATGCTGGTGGACTACTGGGAGCTGGCCCAGAGACTGGTAGGCCTAGAGTTGTTGAGGCCAGAGCATCAGTCGACGACACTGTTGAGAGCGAGGCCAAAGGAGAGTCTCGGCTTGCGGGGAGTCAGGATTGTGACAGGAGAGCTCCCAAAGCAGCACCTGGGATGGCTCGTGGACAGAGCACGACAGCAGGTGGCAGCCACACCGGGACCAGAGGCGGATGCGGTCTTAAGGAGGTTCCTGATGCTGCTCTTCGGGAAGCTCGTGTTCGCCACCCGGGCGGATGTGGTGAGCTGCCAGTTGCTACCTTTGCTGGAGGAGGTGGACCGCGTTGGAGAGTACGCCTGGGGAGTGGCAGTCCTTGCTTTCCTGTTCGATAACTTGAGCTCGACGAGCCCACAGACAATGCTCAGTGGCTTTTCCCCACTACTATAGGTACGACTTGATTCCTAAAATAAGTATTCTATTGCTATATGATTATATGCTGACACTTATTGTAATGCAATGCAAGTGTGGGCCTATGTGTACCTCCCCAGACTGGGGAGAGGAGAGGAGACTTACCCCAACCGGCTTCCCATCGCGAGGAAGCGAACAACACCTCGGGAGGTGGGATCCCTGTGTCACCAAGTCCGGGCGATCTAGGATGACCTTGACACCCTACCCTATGCTTTGGTAAGATCCTAAACTTGAACTTTGTGTAAATGCAACTTTACGCTTGTTATGCTGATGCAATTGCCTATTTGGCAGGTCCGGTGGATGCCCTACTAGGGAGAGGGGAACGAGGGCCAGCCATCGGTGGTGGCGGCCTTAGCCTACGTGGGTCGAGACATCTAGATCCACTGCATGAATGTGGTGGAGCCACTCCACTACAGCCTGGTGATGAGGACGATTGGCGTTCACCAGGCAGAGGTCGACTTCTCGGCGCGCGAGAAGTCGAAGGAGCGAGTGGGACGCCATGCACGGGGCCTGGCGACAGAGATCGACTGGACTACTCAAGCAGTAGGGCAGATCCAGGACTGGACAGCACTTGGGTGAGTGGTACGCGCCCGGGCTGAGAGCGAGGAGGCCTATCTGATGGCCTACGCCCGACGCTACAGAGACTAGGTCTTCCATGGTGCCCGTCGACTGGTATGACTCTAACCGTATGCTTCTAATATGCTTATGATTATGATGCATTAACACCTAACCTTCTATATGCAGCTCGACCCCCAAGGGTGGATAGCAGAGCTCTAGGGCCTTCTTCACTCCGCAGTCCAGCAGAGGGATGAGCTCCAGCAGGCGCTAGATCTCCTGGTGAGTTTTACTAAACCTTAGACTTAATTGTGCACATGCTTATGAGATTGACTAACCTAAACTCCTAAATGCGGCGGGCCGAGAGGACCCAACATTAGGGAGCTAATGCACCATCTTCTTCCTCCCAGTCGTCCGCAGACCGTGCCGAGCAGGATGCGGAATTTGCCAAGATGGTGGCACGGGCCGAGGAGGCCGAGGCCGCCCTCGCTGAGAGGGTAAGTTATAGCTGCACCTTCCTAGTTGATTATGATTATGAAATGTAATAAGTTGACCAAGATCTGTGTATATGCAGACTACCGAGCTAGCATTAGCATTGAGTGAGGTCGCTCGGTTGGGGGGAGAGATGGAGCGCAGCCGTCCGACGGATGCGACGGAGCTGGCACTTCTCCGTGCGGAGTTGGAGCATCTCCAGGCTGGTGCCGCAGAGATGAAGCGCATCCGAGTAGAGTGGGACCGGTCTCGACTCCAGGTGGCGAAGCTGGAGGTGCTATGGAGGCATACGAGTGGATGTATCGGAGGCCCAAGCACAGCAGAGCCCCGAGTGGCAAGCACGGTACGCACGGCACACAGTGCCCCTTCAGAGGGTACTTCACGAGTTCCTTCGGCTGCCAGAGGAATGAGGAGGAGCGGCACCAGGAGGAGGCGAGGTCTGCGATGGCCCCGCCATCGAAGAGGCACGAGGGAACGGGCGACAGTGATGGTCCAGAGGGATAGGCTTGATGTAGTATGTGCGACTTATGCACACATGGATGCTATGGTTGTTATGATATGACACGTTTCTGACTCTATGAATGTGTGAATGAATGTATGTATGCTTGATGCTGATTGACTAACAGTGAATCCTAGACTGACACGAGAGAGTGAGAAGGAGAGAGACAAAGAGATTTGAGTAGAATGATGCAAAGAGGACACATTTAAGGTAGAAGGGGGATAAACGGTCATCAAAACAACCGCTCCAGGCTTTAAATGGTCTCATGATAGACCGCTGAAGCTTATTTGGCTCAATGCCCAGAGAAGGATATAAACAATCCATGTTGGGCCTTATAGAATGAAAAAATGGTTCTTCCGTGGACGCTTGGGAAATAAAAATGGCCTCCCTGAGATCGTGCAACTCTCTTGAAAGGTGAAGTGTGTAGAAGGTGATCAAACGGTCCAGTGGGGACCGTGTTCAAACTCCCATGGTCGTACGATAGACCGCGGCCTAGGAAACCCTGGTAGTTCCGATCGGGACTCTCTTGGAGAGTCCCAACCCAAGTGTGAAGAGTCTCAAACCATGTCAAAGCCTATCCTAACCCGATTTGGAGCTATCCTACCTCAATCCTAGTAGGTTTAGGCCAAGAATTAGGCTCTATAAGTAGGAGGGTACTCTAAACTCGTTCTTCACACAACACCTCTCTCTTAGGCCTTGAAGATCTTGCTAGACTTCCCCAAATCATCATGAAGAGGGCCCTTGAAGGAAGCTCTATGGGTGGGGCTGCTTATGAAGGGCCAAAGCCATCTAGGAAGGAGTATGGGGTGCTGCAAAGGTTGACTACCATCCCAAGACACCTGAGCTCCAGCCCTATGAGAGAGGTAAGTTAATGCAATTTATTTCATTCAATTTTCTTCAAAATGCTTATATTCTTCCCCTCATCTTCCCTCTCTTTTTTCCATCTTTTTTCATCCATCACCTCAGCTTCTCCCCGGTCCTAGGGCTATTCCACCTTGAAGTGGATGGCTCTCATGATCAGAGAGCTTACCATAGCAGTGACATCTATCCTTAGATCCTGACACTTGCATCCTCTCCTAGTTCTGGCCAAGAATTACCCCAAACTTTCCTTAGATTGGCACAGTATCACAGCTTTGGTGGAGATATGGCATCCTCAGACCCATACATTCATCTTCCCATCCTTTGAGGCCACCATTCTTTTAGAGGAGGTAGAGGCTTATTTATCCCTTCCCAGATCCAAAGTAGGTGAGGAGGACTTAGTTTGTCACACGGTTGCCCCTATAGATCCTACCGTCATCCTAGGAGAGTTTATTCCTAGCACTAAGGACACTCGCACCATAGTTGGCCCTCACCACATCCATTTGCTACCCCTCAGCCACTGGGTCATACCTCATTGCAAGAATTAGTGTGGGTGGGATGAGGCCATAGCTAAGGCCATTTCCATTTGCCTGTGCGGGGCCATACTCTTCCCATCTGCCGACCACGTCCTGGCCATTCCTATCCTTAGCACCATTAGTGGACTGTGACGGGGTCTTTCCATTTCTCAGGTCGCCCTTTCTTATCTGTATGATGGCCTTCGCTCAGCTCCTCTAGGGGGTCCACTTTTTAGCTCTATGATCCTCCTAGAGTGCTGGATGGGGGTCAGATTGAAAGATCATGCCTAGGGAGGATATCACTTCTGTTAGCCGAATCTTTAGGAGCCATCCACTTTTTTTTATTGGCGGCGCCTTCAGGTTCTATCAGCAGGTTGAGTGCAGGACTGCAGATAAGAAGACCAGGGATGAATGGTGACTCTACATCAACACTCTACCCTGGACTAGTTCGTGATGCGTCCTTCCTTCCTCCACGGCACCACCCTTAGGCTCCCTAAGAGGCTTGGGCTTGACTTGAGGCTTGTGGGAGACACCACTCTGGTGATGTACAGCCCCCACAGGTGCTTCCTATAGGTCAGACTACCCCGCACTATAGTTCCGGCACTGCCCCATCTTCCTACACTACAGGCGAGGAGACTTGGGACAAAGGAGGACGAGTAGGCGGTCAGGAGTGCCCTGATAATGTGGGAGGTGAGCAGGGTGCGTACCCTACCAGCTGAGGTGACAGTGCTTTTAGAGGAGTATCAGGCATATGTGAGAGAGTTGCGAGAGATTCATCCTCGCGGGGATGCCCGATCGAGGATTGAGTGATTCCTTCCTTTCTTATGATGTATAGAGACACATGGATTGAAATGCTTAATTTTGAATAAATGAATAGAATGGTTTGATTGAATGAAATGTGGACTTGGCCTCTTCTTTTGTACTTTCATGTAGATTGAGGAGATTTCAGGGATGGAATGCGGCCTAGTGAAGGACAACTGAATGATGTAAATGGTCGGAGTCTAACTGCCCAAGATGGGTAGAACGGCGTTAGCTAAATCGTGTAGCAGACCAACAATAGGGATTCAGGATAGGGGCCTTTGGAGAGGAAAACTGCCTATCGATAGACCGTTAAGAATATGGAACGGTTAGAAGAAGACCACCCAGACGTGGTAAACAGTCTAATGAAGATCGTTGAACTCTGAGTGCAGGGAAGAGCGACTAGGCTCGTGAGTGATGGTTCTGGCAATGAAAGCGGTCACACTAAGTCCGTTTAATAAATGAAAAATAGACGCTAGGAGACCGTGTATCAAGAAATGCTGGGATTGCCTCCATACCTGTCCATGCACACATACAAACAATAAAAACATATTAAATCTATTTTAAGCTTAACCCATTGCCTGCAGCAAGTTAGGAAATGGCCAGTTCTTGATTCTTGGTCAAGGGGGTAAGCCTTATTAAATAAGCAAAATGATATAAGGGGAAAATGATTGTATACAACCTGTGATTGCCCCCGTGTTTCTTGTGGATCATCTCCCAACTGAATAACAGGCCCCTTTCTGAAGTGTAAATACAAGGTCCACGTAAGAGGTTTTCCATCTTCTTCAATCGAGCCTTCAAAGCCTAGGCCGACTCAAAGGATTGCCCTGGCCTCCTTTATCGGCCTCAGTCTTCCTTGTAATTGTGCCCCTAGACCTTTGCCTTGCTGGTAGTCCAAGTTCTTCATAATCTCCCATCCCTTGTAACGGGAAGGGGAATGTGGCATTGGCCCGAGAAGCGGCTTCTTTTGTGTTGGTGAGGCACAGTTGGGGTCACACACATCTAGCAGCGAAAGAATAGGTCTATGGGTTGGCCAGACAGAGGGCAATGAAGAGGTGATAGCATCCACCATAGGGAGCAGGGGTATGCTAAACACTTTGACGATCCGTCCCTTGTACGGGAACTTTAAACATTAGTGGTTGGTGGAAGGGACGGCATTCAGTGTTTCTATATAAGGACGACCCAGTATGCCCTTGAATGTAGGGTCCCTATCGAGAATGTGAAACTCCACAGGAACGTCAATAGGACCCACTTCTACATTGAGAGTAATCATTCCCTGCGGTGACCTTTTGCTATTATCATACGCCGTGACTGTGATAGCCGATGGCCTTATCTATTCTATATCAACCTAACATAGCCAGAGAGTGTTCATGGAGATCACATTGATTGAGGCACCTGTATCCACTAGGCAAGGGTTTATGGACACCCTTTTAATCTTCACTGTAACACACAAAGCATATTTCCGAGCTTCTTGGGGGGCAAACTCGTGATCTTGGAATGTGATGGTTGGTTGCGTGCCTGTCGGTGTCAGTACCGACGATATCTTCTCTACTTGGAGATCCTCATTCACTATGATTATTTGGAGATATTTCATTAGTGCCTCTTGATGGGATGTGGACCTCTTAATTAATTCCAGGATGGAGATTCGGGTAGGCGTCTTGTCCAGATGTTTCAGAAGATCATAGGGCGTCCTAGGGATGGACTCCTCTGGCTACTCTTCGGTCCTTTTCTCTTGTTGAGACTGTTCTGGGCTCTGACTATTTTGGGAAAAAAACCGGTGGAAGATCCTTCCACTCCGGAGCACCATCGCTTGCGGTGTTGGCTGCACCTCGGAGGGGTTAGGTATGGGTTTTAGCAAGGGCTTAAGTGGGGGAGTGATGGTTGGTGGAGCAGGGGTGATGACGGGTGTAGGGAGTCTGATGAGGGATTTGTTTGGGGGAGGTGGAGGTAGAGTGGACGGTGCCTAGGATGGAGGGTAAATGACAAGAGGTTTGAAAGGTGTAGGAGTGGAGGTAGATGGGGCCTCGGATGGGTGGTGGATAACGAGAGGTTTTGAGGGTAGGGGTGAAGGTATGGTGGAGGATGGGTGAGGTAAGATGAGGGCTTTTGAAGGCGTAGGTAGAGGAGTGGTGGAGGGCTGGACCGGGAGGGAACTGGTGATGGGGGAGCAGATAATAGGGTGTGATGACTGTGGGACAGAAGGAGGTCCACTTGGAGGTTGTGACATGGTTCTGGGAGGAAGAGGTGCTGACCGGATGAGGCGAGGGGGTTGGCTAGGAATGTGATGGGCGATAAGAACGGAGGTGCCCTCCGCATGCCAACCTTGCCCTCTTCCAACTTCTAGGAAGGAAGGGATGGGGTTGGCTTGGTGTTTGGGTTGTTGGTGCTCCGAAAGTGGGTTCTGAATAATGCCCATGTTTGGTTGTTTCTGTGGGGCCTGCTGAGGCTGTTGTTGTTGCTGGGGTTGTTGTTGTTGTAATTGTAGTCTGGGGGAAGGTCTCCTGGCCTTCAAAGTGGCGACACATCACCTCATTTCATCCCAATCTATTAAATGTTCATCATTCATATCATAAATGTAGTCTTTGAAATCAAAGCAGTTCTCCACTATATGGCCTGGCTGCCTAAACACAATATCTAGACGTGTCAACATTTAGTGGCCATATGGGTCTTTTTTTAGGTAGGATGAGCAACCATGAGAGCATTAAAGATCCGGTAGTGATTCCGGCAGCGGTGGGTAGTAAGCTCTCTTCGGGCCAATCGGCCTTCTTTGTTGCTGGGGAGCGTAGTTTCCCGGGGATGGAACCTGATGGTAATGAGGTGGCGGTTGCTGTTGTTGTTGGTGGCGAAAGGGTTAAGGCATATTGTTCTGCGGGAAGTTGTTATGTGGGGGAGGACGAGGGTTGCTGACCTTGCTGGTTCGGTCGGAAAGTGGGTTGTGGGGCTAGTGGAGGCTTGAGGTTGGCCAACTGATTGGGTCCGCCAACCGCACTCACCTGCTCATTTGTAACAACCCCTTCCGTCACTCCCCCTGGGACACCAGTGTTTGGCTTTCTAAACACCCTGGGCTTTGGTGGTTCGAACATATGCATAAGAGGGGAATCTTTCAGCTGTGTTTGAATATATCGAGCCCTCTCGTATAGCTCTTCCATCGTGGTGAGCTTGTTCATCCCGGGTGTGTAATTACACCCGAGTGTGCACTAAGCATTACTCGAAATGAAACAATTATTACTCACACTACAATGAACCCAATTGTTACAAAATTGGCCACGGCCATTTGGGGTGCCCAATAGGGTGACCCCAGCCAAGCTCAATGCGGCCCAGGCTTGCCGTGAGCATGCCAGTGCTACCGGGCACTCGAGATCTAGGCACCGCCTACTCAGATCCGGGCACCACCCCATTTGGTAGGCATTATAGGCGCCAATGCGGCAGATCCCCTCACTACCTTGGGATTTGGTCACCCCCTAATCCCCTTCTCACTTATCTCTTTCTTCCAACACACGTGGGTGCCTAGGAAGGTACTTAGAGGGGGCACATTTGCCCCCATCTTCTAGTGCATCCCTTCTTACCACCTCTTCCCATTCTCATCCCTTCTCTTCCCTCCACGATAGACATCCCCCTAAGGGAGGCTTAAGGAGGTATTGTGGAGGGTGAGAACCTTGGGGTCTTGGTGACTCCAAGGGGGTTTGTGAGGTGTGTGAACTTGCTGAGAGACTGGTGAAGGCAGGAGAGGATAGCAAATCCAAGAGGTCCCTCTCGTGGCTCCGACAAGGTCATGCTGCAGATCAAGAGGCACTGTTGTGGGTGTTTGGGGCTGATGCACGAGGGGTACGGTACATGTGCAGTTGTGTTTTGCACTGATAGACGTGCACAACTGTGTCTTGCACATGGCGGGCGTATACATGAGAGTGTCACGTGTATAGGTGACGTCTGCAATTCAAGCATGGATGTGTCCCATGCAGGTGGTAGGTGTGTTGTCTTCGGGTTCTATAGGCACACATGATATTCTACTTCCCCTGATACGATGATGACGATACACATGTTTGCTGCTTTCGCTGACAACATATAACCATGTAATTTGTTTAAATATAATTTTTGTAATCATATATTGACTCAAGAGCTATCAAGAAATGGTATCAGAGCCAATGGTTCATCCCAGTTTTGTGGATTTAATGTAAATGTGATATTTATGGCTTGTTGGTCAATGGTCCCAGTGTCCTCTCGTACTCTAGTTAAAGAGTAGATAATCATGTCGTGATGTTTACCTATCGGACTCCTAGCGAAAAAGTTGCAACATGGGATGTCCAAAGTGATGACAATGATGACAATAGATGGTTGTCCTTATTTTGAGAGAAAGAGTTCTATTTTGAACACCTGGATGACAAGTCCCGTATGGGAAATAAGGACTATGTGATGCCGTCCTAAAGTCTGTAAGTACTCTGAGAACTTTGGGGGGTTCCCAACAACAACGGCTCACCAGTTGGCATAGCTGCCATCACAACTACCATATGAGTGGTAGGAATAGACCTACCTTTGGCACCGTCTGCATTTTCTGTGGGAGCAATTGGGTAGGTCGTCCAGCTACTCACGTCGAGATTGTGATGGTAGTAGATGCCGACATGCTGGGAGTAGTGGCTAAAATAGCGATGGCCTGTGCAGTAGCTACCAGCTGTCTCTACCATTTTCACAACCACCAAGCAATAGTAGCAACATACCTGTCTAGTGCTCTGTTTGTGTTTTTCGAAGGAGCACTTAGGTAGGCCATCGGGCTGCATGCACCAGCATGGTGACGACATCGGATGCCAAAATAATGGGCGTAGTGGCTACTATGGTAGTGACCTATGTAGCAGCTAGTGTCTCACTTGTGTGCACTAGCTCATCAAGTGGTGACGTGACAGATTAAAGGTGAGTTGTAGTCGATACCTACAAGTGACTGCATCGCAACCTAGCACAAGGCTAGGGTTCTATCGTAAGTTATGTTGATCGCTATTGGGATGCACCAAGGGGCGGCAGATCTCACTACCAGTGGGCAAAAAGAGCTGTTGACGACCTAGGCGGAGCGTCCAACATCACTGAACATGTGTGATGGTGTGGTAGTGGTCGTGGCCTACTGGACACCTCTTCCACTGATTGTGTCCACAACAGCGGCAAACTTGTCGGACCAACTAGCTAGCACCCCATGGGTCGTGTTATGGATTGGTTCCATAGATCAAATGCTCAGTTTCAAGTAGCAACACAAACTCGGTGCTCCCACTAGTTGAGTACCAGGGCACCTCCATGTGTTAGGTGCCGTCGGACTCCATAAGTCTAGTGACCCAGGGGCCTATTTGAGGAATAGACATATAGGAACCTAGGGTTCCGCCTTGCACCACCTCTGTGCCTTACATCGATAACCCCCTTAGGGGTTAGAGGTGGTGATTTAATAATATTTATATTTATAATAAATCATGCATGATAGACAAACCATGCTTAGGGTTTACTTACATTTATGTCCTCATGAGCATGTTGTCTATTTATTTTCATGAATATGTTCCTGTGATGCCCCCTTCTAGGGACACTCAGTGTCTTGTCTGGGGAGTGTCGCCTTTCACTCTTATGGATTGTGAGCTCAGATTGCCTGCAAGGTGCTTAAGGTCATACCATCCGTATCCAAGAGAAAATCGACGCCCAGAGCAGTGGATGTGGAAGAAGTCGGGTCGGACCCAGGATCAGAAGGAATTTAAAGGAGAAATTGATAGATGGAAAATAGGGAATCTGGAGGGTCCAGAGGCAAGGGAGGAGAATTATGATGGGAAGAAGAATCCGGAGGCTTCGGAGGAGGAAAGTGATGGGGAACACGATGCCCTGGGAAGAAGTATGGGTAAAGGTGAGTTAAGAGGAAGAAGAGAACAGTGGACGCGATGTCCCGGAGAAATCGAAAGAAAGATGGGGATGAACAGGAGTGATGCTCGGGAAGGATGGTGTAGTAGAAAGAAGAGTCCGGAGGTTCTGGAGGAATGGAGTCTGAAGGGGTGCGATGCCCTAGGAGGAAGTTTGGAGGTTCCGGAGGAGTGAAGAAAGAAGGGATGCGAAGCCTTGTGGACAGTGGATTAGAAGAGGAAGAAGGGTCCAGAGGTTCCGGATGAGGAAGATAAAAAGGGGCGGAATGCCCGAAAAGGAAGTCCAGAGGTCCTGGAGGAGGAAGAGAGAAAAGGGTGCGATGCCTTGGAAGGTCCAAAGGTTCCAGGAGGATGTGGAGAAAGAGGGCACGATGCCCGGGAAGTAGAGAAAAATTCAAAGGATCCAGAGACAAGAGTTGGAAGTGGACGTGATGTCCTGAGGGAAAACTGGAGGGGGCGCGATGCCCGGCAAGTAGAAGGTGACCCGAAGATCCCGAGAATAGAGGTGAATGAGATGGAGGATTTGGAGGATCCGGAGGTTCCGGAAGGCAGGGAAAATATGGGTTTGGAAACTCGAGAAAGGAGAAGTGCAAATGCATGTGAATGCAATGCAATGGATGCGATGATCGCATGAAGTGCGATGAGTGCAAAGAATGCATGGGATGAGAGGATGAGATCTTCCTCCTCACCCGTAGACTGGCCCATAGAGAGAAAAAAGTGGATGAAATAAAATAAGGAGTGAATGAATTGGTGGAAGGCCCGATAATGTAAGATTGCCCACCCCTCCATGGCAAGCAAGGTGCCCATCCAAATAGCTCAACGGGTGGAAATAGTACCCCTAAGATCTCATTAGAAGGATGTGATATTGTGATTCAAGAAGTAGACCCCTTAGGAAGTCACACAATGACGGACCGAGGGGTAGTAAGAGCATTAAAACAGTATCGACCAATGAGTAAGGTAACAATGGTAAAAGGCCGAGGGCATCAACGTACAAGAATTTCACTTTGTGAACTCACATGGAGACTTCTCAAATATGTTCGGCACAAGAACGCAGATCGACATTTGGCAAATAAAATCTTGAACTTTGAATGATATGACCGAGGCCAAATCCTTGTTGCCCAGTTCTTGAATAACCTCAGCACATGTGCTTGTATAAGTACATTCACTTTGAGTGGTAATAGAAAGTGAGACAGAGGCGGTAATAGGCTTGATCAATAATGGTGATTTAATGGAGAGCGTTAAAGGAAGTGTAAGTGGAGGCGGAGATTGAAACACGTCAAGCTTCTCCCCTTGCTTGGAAGTAAATGGGGTTGGCTCGAGTGCAAAAAGGGATGGACCCTGCTAAGGATCTGCCATAGGTTTGGAAAAAGAGTTTAGGGGAGGTATAGGCAAAGTGGGATTCGATGTAATTGGTCTTGTGGTTATAGCGATAATGGAGGCCTTAGGTGGCGGCAATGAGGTGTTATTTGGTTTAGGAAAAGGTTTAATGGAAGGTTTGGCGGAGGCTGATGGTGTGGAGATAAGCTCGGATGGCTTGGCAGAGGGTAATGATGTGGGAATTGGTTGGGATGTAGTGGGAGGTTTGGCGGAAGCCAGTGTCATGGAAGTTAATGGTGCGGTAATCATAGGTGTAAAAGGAGAAGGTTTGGTGCGTTGGAAGCGCCCGATGGGGCGAGAGGTATTAGGGATAGGGGAATACGCATGGTGCACCGGTATGTGTGATTGGAGTATCAACCCATTATCGTAGCACCAATTGGTCTCATACACGGGGTTAGGGATGGTGGCATCGTCCTGAGTAGGGGGTTCATCGGGTAATGAAGGGAGTGGAATGCGAAGGAAGCTCAGAATGAGTGCCTTTGAGACTACAACATCTTCACATGTCATCTTCAAATCTTCACAATCATAAAAATCAAGTGGACACCGTGGTGGAGGCGTAATAATGGGTGATGGAGGATTCTGTAGAGGATTATGTAAAAGCGGAGGCAGAGGCGGAGAACCATGTGAATGAGTGGGGTGAATAAATGGAGGGCGGACGGCATCCACTTGATCATCAAAGCCTGTTGAAACATCTTGCTTACTTGAATCTATAATGTCATTATCTCTCCTCTCCTTCGAATCTTTTTTCATCTTGGTGATGTTATTCATGAAAGTATGAAGAGAATTGACTTGAGGAGGAGGTGCGGGCCGCGGGCTTGTGGCCTTCTTGAGTTGTTCCTCTATGGAAGTGATTTTATCGATAAGGGTTTATTGGCGAGGTGTAACGTGAATCACGAAAGGCTGGGACTCGTGTTGGGTCGATTTGGTGGAATCGCCCATTTCTTGTCGTTTATACATCGATTTGATCCCTTCAGGACTATGGAAGGTTAATTTGGTCATTAGGGTTGTTTCCCCTTTATTTTAGGGCGAACAGGGTGTAGAAAGGCCAGGTTTCGGCCAATCCTCTATTTTTCCCATCGTAACGCCTTACCGGTCCTTTCAGAGACCATTTTCTCTTCTCACGCGATCCAGTATGCGACCGTTTGTCTCATGTCAGTTCAGGTCTTCGCGATCATGCGATAGACCATTTTTCCTGCTAGCGGCTCATTGTTGGACCGCTAAGCTCTGTCCAGCGGCCCATTAGGTGACCGCCACACTTATGTGGAATATCGGCTTGGCTAAGTGGTCGTACGATAGACCGCGAGGCTAGCTTTGGCGGCCCTATGTGTGACCGCTAAGCTTCATTTGATTTTGGTCAACGATTTTAGGTCGGTTCAGGCTAGCGGTCTAGCTCTGACCGTTTGTAGTCTTTAGTGGCCCATTAGTAGACCGCTAAGCTCTGTTTGACTTTGGTCAATGTTTTAGGTCGGTTTGAATTGTGTCCTTAGCAGCCATTTATAGACCGCTAGGCTCCTGAAGCAGTCCTATTATAGACCATTTTTGGTGGTTTGACTGGTTAAGTCAGTTCAGGGTTGACAGGGTCTGGCAGCCAGATGTATGACCGCTACAGTCACCTTGCGGCCCTATTTATGACTGCCAAGTGTCTGTGTTCTTTGTGTGTGGTTAGCGGCCCTATGGCTGACCGCTTGGCTTACCTAGCGGTCAAGTGATCGACTGCTTATCCCCAAAGTGTTGTTTTTCTGATGTTTTGGCTTCCAACTGTCTTGTCTCAACCTTGTGGTTTACCCGTTGTCCCGTGGATGTCTTTGATATCCTATGAGGGCTATGACCATGTTACAGGGTATCCAGGAGTGCGTTTATGTCGATTAGTATTCTGTACGACTTCAGAGTCGTTATTGGTTTCTGGTCAACCGGGTAAGATCCAGTGGTTGACATGCAACCTCGTGAATGTCTCAGAGTTCTTGTATAAGATTGAGACATGATTTTGGATGTCTTGAGATGTTATTTTACCTCGATTTACGTGTTCATGTGCTCTGAGGATCTTTGTGATCCCTTAGGTCCCTGTGATTCATATTATGCAGATGTTTTTCCTTTATTGGTATTTTAATGTGACTTTGACTTAGGGATTAGGCTGATTGGCGGCATGTTACCACTTTTGTGTACGACGATCTTGACCCTGAGTCGTGAGACTCAAGGATCGTTGTGTTAGCAGGTCTAGTTATTGTCCTGAGTCTGGTAGCAGTTGGGTATACTACCTTGTGTCTTGTGCTTGGTGCTTTGTTATACATGCGATAGTGCATGCTTAGCCTGTCTGTACTTCAGCACTGGTGTTTCTGAGTCTCTATGTCTTGTGAGCCTCCACTAGTCATAGCCTGATGACACTTTCCTATGTGTCGGCCGACTTGGGAGTGGTGGCGGGTGAGTTCCCGATAGATGGTTTTTAGGCTAATTTTCGTGGCCTCCCTTGCCTTGCAGTAGCGTCCTATTGGGGGAGAAAATTAGCTAGAGGCCTGGCTCAAGGCTTTGAGCTTGTGTGTGCACACGTGGTTAGGGGCGTTTGGACGAACGTCGATAGGCGTGACCCTGACTAGTCACTCGTTACTGTTGTTCCTTGTACTTGGTTTTGTGAGTATCTCAGTTACCGTAGTTCCAGGTGTGTGGGTGATACTTGTGGCGCAGTGTAAGACGTCGGTGGATGCATCTGACTGTTCTTCTAGTGAGGAGGTGGTTCTGTCACTTGACACAATGACTTGTGTTTTCGTGACTTTTCTGGATAGTCTGTTCTTGGCTTTGCCCAAGATCAGCTTAGTGTAGCGTGCACGATGATCTAGTTGTATATGTGTTAGTGTTTCTTGACCTTGTAGGTCTTTTGTAGGGCTTTTGCCTGTTTTGGTAGGCCTTCGCTTTGGAGCTAGTGCTTTGTCGAAGGATCGCCAACGCCTGACTTTGTGAGATAGGGGTTCGCCTTTCTGTTGCTATTTGGAGTAGCTCAGAGAGCCAAGGTTCGTTTGGCAGCCGTGTTTCTGTTCGATACGGCTTTACTCTTTCTTGTAACTATTCTTACTCCTATTTTTGCAGCTTTACTATTGTAGTTTAGCACTACTATTACTCCTGCTCTTTCTGTTCTTCCTGCTTTACTGTTTAGCATAGTTATCTTGTGTGTTACTACGTTGTTTCCAATGGGGATCTGCGTGACCCCTACTGAGCCAGTGACACGAGGCTCACCTCTGCTTTTCAGGTGTGGTTATTTTTCTTCCTCACGGTTCGTGGACATGGTGTGTCAGTTCATAGTTGCCAGCGCTACCTGCGTCGGGCTTCCCCCGGCTTCAGCATACATTCTTTGTTCTGTTAGATTACACTTATCTTTATTTGTGGAATGGACTCTGTCATAAATTATTACATTATCATCCTCTTGATATGAAGATATCTACTGGGGGAGTGTGCTCATTCCCTACTTTTCAATCTTTTTTAGGAAATTCTAGCAGGTTGGATTCAGACTACTCAAGTGGCGAGTCCGAGAGCGATTAAACTTCGTGCGAAGACTTAGAGGGTCAAGAGTCCGTTTATGTTAGTCAAGAGTCATGCCTATGTAATTTTTATTTTATTGATTCTAGTGAAATATTATGATGGAAGAAGTCAAAAGTCATTGTAAACTTTGATTATTTGATAATAAAGTTGACATTTGAGTATATTACCTTGTGCATTCATTTATCTATGTATGGATGTTATAGCGCTCTGATTGTGTTGCTAGCTCAAGGCTTATTTGCCAGCTATCCATGTTCCCGAATCTCTTCTACTGTACATTATCTCGAGACGTGACAATATGTTTCTCTACTTTTCTTCATTTTCCCCTTCATGCCCATTGCATCCCTGCCCGTTGTAAACGAACCCTCTGTGCTGCGAGGGGGCCCCTATTTGGGCAATAGATGTCTGGTTCTCTTTTATTTCTCAATTATGGTTGTAGTTCAATCCCGCTCCCATGATGCAGAGTTGGGGGTTTCTGATTCTTGCTATGCATGTTCTGCCTAGTCGTACCCTGTGGCGAACAGTGGGCCGCCCACTGATTCACTCCCCTAGGAGGCATATTAAACTCGCTCACCCCTCCTCGAGGGTTATTTATGGGTCCAAATCCTACGGGCTTTCTTGTGCACTTGATATTCATGTTCTCTAGGTGATTAATGTATATGAGGAATTAGTCGTTTACCCTCTCACCCACACCCATGGGTTGTGGGGGTTACAGACCAATCCCATACCTATTGGAATTCATGTATTCCCTCCCCTTAATCTCATTAAATAAACGCTATCGTTCTTTGGATGCTGCTCACTTCGGCCCTATTGGCCATCATGCACAACCACTTTCTATGTTTGTTCAAATGCTTGAAAGAATGTCACTCCCCTTTAATTTCTTGCACACACTGTATGTTCCTTTACTCCTTTGTTGTTCAACTTGAGTCTTTGAAATACACCCACCCTAATGTTATCTGTTTGGTTTGATTCTTTTTTTTATCTCGCTAGTGACTCTGAATAAATGACCATCCTGTCAATCCCTTAGGCCGTGTGATCTCTTGTCGACGACGGAGACACGAATTTGCTAGCCTCGCCAGCATGATCCGTGATCTCCTATATTTGGGGTAGCATCGTGATTTCCCTGATTGCGTCACCAGCTTTTCTTTATCTATGCAGACCCATCATCGGGGAGGGGGACATGTTAGATGGTGATAGGCAGATCTAGAGGGGAGGGGTGAATAGATCTGCCCCTTCTAATTACAGTTAATGCCAAAAACTAAGAACTCAAATGGGGTGCAGTCAAACTCAAACACAGATGCTAGATTATAGTAGAACTATCGGTCCTATAGCATCCATCTATCGAAAAGCATTCACATGGAAACACAATCAAACCACACTGGATGAGATTTTTTAGGTGGTTCGGTCACTATTACGAGACCTACATCCACCCCTCACACAATCATGTGAGGCTTCCCTTGCGTAACCACGCAACCAACCGCTGTCAAATAGCTTCTGGGTGAAACCTGCCTAAACCCACGATCTGAACAGCTTCAGATCATCTTCCTACAACCCATAGGGAATACACAGAGTATCTCTTGAAGTGTTAAGGCAAGAATAATAAACCAAAATATAGAGTAGACTAGGTAGATAGATGAGAGCTCAAATCCTAAAGGTTCTATCTGATGAACTGGAATGTCTCCTGGCCGATGGAGATGGAGTTGTCCCTCCTTTCACTACCAAATGGAGATTGAAAGCTTGCTGGGATGAATGTGGAAGAGCACCTTCTTCCACGTTCAGCTCTTCTCTAGGAACCTTCTTGGATGAGGAAGCTCTACTCTTCCTCACTCAACCATTGCGCAGCTCCCAAGCCAGCCACCGCCGGTTCTCGCAGATAGCTTCTTCCTCAAGCAGCCTTGGCGACGTCTTCTTGCGTGAACGAATGCCGCTAGACATCTTTTGGCCATCCTGCGCTTCACCACATCAAGAGCGCGTGCCTGGCATAAGGTGGAAGGCACTGATTTTGTGGTCCCCACATAGCATAAGGGATTATCCAGCCTTCTAGAACCCTCCTGTTGCTAACAACCTTTGAACCAATCAGAGGGCACTTGTCCCGATCGATGTTGCCTCAGATCCAGCGTCGCTGGGTCCATAAAGACGGGATCCAAGACCCATTAGGACTAAAACTAGAAGGGCCCGTTGCACTGAAGAAGATTACTTGAGAAGTGTCGAAACTTCCCACAAGGAGTGTCAACTCTTCTGAGTCAGACAGAAGTTGAATACTTCAAGCAGTTATTCTGTGGTGTCGGCACTTCTAATGCAAGTGTCGACACTTCAAGGCTTCTAGAGCCATTTCCTTCAGGGGTGTTCTGACCCTTCATGCTAGAAGTGAAAGAAATAAAGAAAAAGAAAAGAATTGCAAGGATGAGTGAGTATACGTGGTGTGGGACTGGGGATCTGGGAGTTAAATGATCCCTACTGAGTTCTGTGACTCATCAAGTGTTTAAATGGTTTTCTTTTTTTATTCCAGATGAAAGCTCAAAGAAGTAAGAGCGTGATCATCGCCTTAGGTCAGTAGCCTACAGATATAGTGGTCAAGGTTTAAAAAAACATTGCAAATAAGGGCAACGGTGAAGTGTAAGAAAAAAGTAAAGAGCAGCTAGACACCGTTTGATTGCCAAATGGCAATCGGATGACGCCCAAAGTGACCGATTGCCTGTCTGAGCAATCAAATGGTGCCTAGCACCTTTTTTTCTAAGTTACCAGTGTTGTCAATGGGGCAGCAGACTGTAACTCTGTGTGTGGGTGTGTGTGTGTGTGTGTGTGTGTGTGTCTGTGTGTGTCTGTGTGTGTGTGTGTGTGTGTGTGTGTGTGTGTGTGTGTGTGTGTGTGTGTGTGTGTGTTTGTTTTGTTTCTCAACTGTCATTAGGTCTGATTCTTTTTGCCAGTTTCCCTTAACATAGAAGGAATGCTATGCCACCAAGTCCTTTTGTGCAGCCAGGTCGCATTGTAACTTGTTCCCGTCAGATTATAATCTCACAGTTGTGAGACTATGAACATGCACTTTCCTAGAACTTTGTATGGGCCATCTCTCCTCTCTCTTGCCCCCACCCCAGCAATTACTTTGAGAGAACTGACAGCTTTCCATTCTTCTTTGTTTCGCACAAGGCTTCCAGCAGAGAGGACCACCAGGTTCCTCCAACAAAAGTCCATGCTCAGACAAATCTCAAATGGCGAATCATAGACGTCATGCTTCCTCCGATGGCACTCGCCCAGACAACACTGCTGTGATTCTCATCTGCATGGCTCATGGTGCTCTCTTACACGATGCTCCCTCAGACATCGTACTCTCTCTACGATGACTCCGCAGCAATGTTGGAGAGATGCTGCAGAAAGAAGGACCTCCAAGGGCGAAGCAGAAGAAAAAGGATGTCTCTGAGGTCTTAAGAAATGAGAGCCGTGAAGTACAGAAGTAGCCGAGTATGCCAAGAGGGGTCCAATCTCCCACTGGCGAAGAAAAAGGGTGAAACCATGGACTAGGGCGCAGTTGACCAGAACTGCCCTGGAGAAGACCAGAGAGGGGAGAGCTCCTTTATTCCAACGCAGAGAAACCCTAAACAGGGTCGCAACCTGCAGGGAAAGTCGATCCCCTGCGAGAGTGGGTCCACTGATCTGCTGGCTCAGAGTAGCAGCTGATGCAGAATCTCCTTTGGCCAGCAAATAAACCCTAGCGGACATCAGCAGGAGGCTTAGAAAAGTATGCAAGCAAGAGAGAGAGGGATTCCGAGCATGGTATTCAATACCGCCTGGTATGTACTGTAGTGGGCCGGTCTGGTTCTGCCTTTTTTCTACTGAAACCGGCCAATACAGCGGCAACGGCAATGGAGGTCGAGAGGAGGAGAGAGAGAGAGGGAGAGAGAGAGAGGGTGTACATGCTGCGTCCTCTGATCGCCATCGTCCGCTGATGCCGTCCACTGCCTGCCGCCGTTTGCCGATCGCTGCTGGCCGAGGAGACGTGAGATGGGAGTGACATGAGAGACTAAGAGCAGGCCAAAGGGACTAGGGTTCGAAGTCTCGACGGGGGTTTGGGGCTTCGAGACAAGTGGGCAACCATTTAACATTTTAATTTTACCCGAACCGCTACCTGCCCCGCCCAGCAACCCGCCCAATAATCCCCATCACAACCGAAGCATCCTTTTTACCCAGATCCGCAAAATATTATTGTATCGGGTCCTTTGGACCCAATACCATGCTTCTTCCCCACTCGGTTTCCCCTCCCTTTAGCGCTAGAGCCGCTGAGCAAGTGAGAGACCAGCCCGCCTGGTTTCCCCACCCCGCCTTGCAACTTGTCGTCCCCCTGGTCCCTGTAGCCCTCCGGCGGCCACCGGTAGGGCAGCCACTCACTGGCACACCCTTTCGACAATGGTGGGCTGGCAACTATGGCCAAGTCCAAGGCTTGCAACCATGGGGAATGGGGAACCGGGGGGTGAGGGGAATGGGGAACCAGTACCATACCGACCGGTACTGGTTTGTACCAGTAGCGGCTCTGACCAGTACCGAAATCGGTACAGATTTTGAATACCTTGGTTCCGAGGATCAGAGGCGCTGATACCATGTGAAGAAAAGAGAAAGAGAGACAAGCCGGAAAAGAGAGAGACCAAGAGAGGGAAGACAAAGTTCGGCCAATTCAATCGTCCAGGCTGACCAGTCTCTCCATTTGATATATTAACTTTAAAAAATAATAAAAGTACAGAGATACCCCTCACACAGAGGGTGATTATAATTAAAAAAATACAATACAGCCCCTGAAAAACAAGAAATTTGAAACATGTCCAATGGCCCCTAACTTCTCACTTCTCTACATACCGGGGGGTGAGGGGAATGGAATAAATAAATAATAATAATAAATATTAAGAATGTATATGTATATAAAAATAGAATAATAGGGATGGCCCACTCTCTCTCTCTCTCTCTCTCTCTCATTCTTTCTCTCTCTCTTCTTCTCCCTCAGTCGGATGGCCACCCGGCACACTCCATCGCCCAGGCACAACATTGTGCCAGATAGCACCCATTCCGCCCCCCTCCGTGGCACACTCCCCCGCAAAGCGCCCACAGCACACCACACTCCACCTCAAGCCTCACCGTATCATACTTCCACGCCTCACCGTTCCACCCCATACCCCTTACCGGATAAGCCCCTCTGTGTTTCACTTCCCTCTCTCCCACTCCTTGCTTACCTCTGCTGTGCTTCTACTGTCATCATGATCACTCCACATAGGAAGTGCCGCAAGGAGAGAACATTGGTCGCTCCCATTGTCTCCTGAGTAGCAACTCAGCGAACTTACTACCATCGGAGCAAGTCCCTAAAATTAGCTCGTGGGAATGACTTGGGTGGACTACACGATGGAATATTGATCCAAGCGACTTCTATTGGGGTACACTTTCATCGCTACACCATATGGAACACACAGAGTAGCACGGAGCAGTCTAGAGATGAAACGAACAAAGCTCTTGAGGTTACCGTCAGCTCTGGTGGAGTGGTGTTCCCTGCTCTGTTCAACCCTCCGGAGAATAATTCTGTATCATCAAAAGAAGCAGCTGCAGCTCCAGAGATTGCTTCTTCTAGGATGGCTACACAGTTAGAATGGCCAGGCTATGAATTTGCCAAACGGCTTGGAGTTTGGATACCACAGGCGAGAGTTATTCTCATTTCTAGCCCTGGATGGCAAAGCATCGAGGATGCTGCAGATGGAGCAAAGGATATGATGATTTCAGTGCATGAGGAGGTCGGCGAAAGGACATGCTCAAAGTTAATGGAAGCTCTGAAAATGCCTCCCCTTCATGGATTATGTTCAGGGTTCACGTATGGTAATTTGTTGTGTTTGCACAAGACATGAATGCAAGGATTACACAAATCTGCTATCTTGCCAAACGTGGGGGATGATGGGCTCTTTTGTTGTTGACACAGTGGATTTGGCACATATTGAATGGTCCCCAAATGATAGTGCCGTGGTTATTTGGGATTCACTTTTAGAGTGTAAGGTGCTCATTCATGGAAGGTGCCTCTTTAAATACACTGCGTATGAGAGTGGATTAGGAGTGAAAAATTATTGCTCGGTCCCCATTATTTGGTAGCCATGACCAAGCATTACGAGCATCGAAACACTGTACTCATGGGATATTTACCGAACTTATGCACATCCCCACTATTCGAGGCCCTAGCGATGCCGCCAGTCTCGAGAAGGCAGACGGGCCTGCCATCCCTTTTTCACTCCCCACAAGGTGGACGAGCCCCGTGGGCTCTCCACGGTCCCTGCCACCTCTCCAACCGGTGCACTAGTCTTGGCCCACACCCGGTGCACCCCACTCTTCATCCGGTGAGGCTGGCTGCCACTTCACCTGGCACAACCTATTTTCTTCATCACCCAGTAGGGCTGTCAAGCCCATTGCTCGGCATGTGGCATGCCCTTCTTTGCCTGGTGAGCTATTTCATCGTTCGAACCGGCACAACTGGCGGTGAACACACTGGTCAATGCCTGTGGCCCTTGGCACGCAGCAAAATCACATCGAAGCCAGCCGGGATCTCGTCGAGCTGTTGGCCTCCGGCTCGAACACGCAAGCGTCCAACTGACATGAATAAGACAGAGGTCAACCTCAGATTGATCCACCTCGGGAGTGGTCATCAATGATGCCAGAGGTATAAAAGGCCCTTCGCAAGAGGAAAGAAGGAAGAGGAGGCTAATTTGAGAAAGGTAGGGAGGCTGGTTTTGGCTCCGACTAGGGTCATCACTGATTCCACCTCTGTGAGGGAAGGAAGGGAAGAAGAGAGCTTAGCAGAGAGAAAAGAGTGAGGAAGGAGCGAATAGTCCATGATCCCCCCCACTATATTTTCATTTCCATTTTATTTTCTTCTTGCAATGTATTAGTCATGTATTTCCCTTTTCATGAAAATAAATGAAAAAAGTTTGTGAGCGGTTCTTGTTCCCACATACGTTTCTTCTATGTTTGCTTCCTCTAGGGTCCTATACTTTTGCCATGATTTCCACCATATGCTTCTAAGTACTACGGCCCTCCTCAGGTGCTTTGCCCCACTGGCCATTTCTTCCTCATAGGATGACCCAGTGGCTTCTCTCCCTCCCTCTGTTTGAAGTCCACAGAATTCACGCTTCGCCCCCCCTTCGTACCGATTGATTTGCATCATGCTTCGGCATGACCGTTTCAGGTGTTGCCATTTCCACGCGCACGTCCACTTTGTTGGGGCCGTCACTCCTTGTGGAAGCGCACCTATGTTATCCCTCGATCATCTCGGGTCCGGGGGAGATGCTGTCAAAATTCCACCAGAATTGCAGCCAATAAAAAAAAGAAATAAAGTGTCATATAAGAGTCTAGTCCAACAAAGTACAGTCTACAGGGAAAAGGAACATACTTTAACGCCGAGTGCACACTCGGCCCGACGAGCTGACAACTAAGAACCACCGCGCTAGACCTTTGAACCTCGAGGAGGAACCGCAACACCTAAAAAGACAGGGGTGAGTCTCATCTCATTTGCTCAGTAGGGGTCCCGCGGAACCCTACCACAAAACAATGACGATAACGACAGTGCTAACGAGAACAACAGTAACAGGAACAACAACCGTAGTAGGAACATCAACAATAACACTAACGACAGAAGGAACAATCGTAACGAGAATAGTAGACACGGTAGCCGATGCAACCTCGGCACTACAAGCTACTCCTATGGCGATGAGAGGCACACCCCAATCTTACAGTCGAGGGGCCATCAAACTAACGAAAAACCCTAGCTATACTACCAAAAGAAACACCACGACACCTCTGTCATGGAGGCCCATCCTCACAGACGAAGGCCCAACCCATGACCACGCGGTCAAAGGGTACAGTCACGACATTACCATCGTGGACCTACACAGTCTTCGGGTGAAACCTTGGTAACCCTACCGGAATCGTAGACCTTATCATCGGGAAATGTACACCTAAATCACCCGAAGAACCACGTCTCGCAGTTGGGAAACTAAACCTCAAGTCACGAGAGTCACGTGTCACGTGATGGGAGTACCTACCCACCAGAAACAAGGTCGGATGCGTCCACTGATGACTTAGTCTGCACCCCGAGTGTCTCCCTACTCACCCCAGGCAGAAACTAAGACACCGTACAAATAACCACTGAACAAGGACTAGCTGGGGTTACGCTCGTTAGTGCGGCTCTGTCGCCCACAACCACGTGTGCACACACAGACTATGCACTCTAAGCCAGGTCCTCTAGCTAGTTTTCCCCACCAGCCCAGACTCAGGCTGTAAAGACGAGGGGTCCTATGGTAACCTGCCTAAAAATCATCACACCGAAAAAGTCACTCTACCACACCCGAGTAGGTCAGCACACGTATGCCGTAAGAAGGCTACGACTAGTGGGGGATCACTAAACATGGACACTCTCCATAGAGAGGAAACACTAAAGATCATGCATACACCCTTCACAAGTAGCATGAAGTACCGGGTAGCTCAGTGCCACCAGACTCTGGACAGCTAGCTATACCTACTAAACCAATGGTCCTTGAGTCATACGACTCGGATCAAGATCGTCGTATAGAGCGGCTCCATGCTGTCAACCTACCTTGCTCCTAGAGTCAGAAACCACAGTCAAAAGAGTTCATGAGGCGGCTCACAATCGCCGAGTTCATTCCCTTTCCAAGGGAGACCAAGAAGCCCCCACCCCTAGGCTGGGTCACAGAACACTCAGTCATAGGCCATACGCATGGCCCACATGGATACCACTTTCTAAAGAAGCCAACGTCGTATGGGGATAGCCCTCCACACTTATACCAACACACGGTGACTCGATCTAGCATAACAAGAAAGGTGGGAACACATAGGGTAACTCGGACCCTAAAATCTACACGTGCATCCTAATCGAGGTAACACAGTACCTCCAGACACCCAAAAACATGGTCACGGTACCCACGGGGTGTCCAGGACATCCACGGGGCCAGGGTCGACCAAAGGGTCACAATCGGGTCAACCTGGGGCCAAAATGGGCTAAGAAGATAGGGGTCGATCGACCTAAGGCTGCAGTCGACTGCCCAGCAGGGTGGGTCGACCTGCCCCAGGGTGAGTCGACCCACCCACAGGGGTCAGTCGACAGGCCCTCTGGGTTCGGTCGACCAAACCCAGCAGAGCCCCCCCTTTCTTGTTGAGCCGATCGATCGACCGAACCTAACCAATTAGTCGATCAAAATAGGCAGAGACACCGTCTGAACCCACCCTAGGGGTTTGATTTCCACGCCCACTCGAAGCCAATTGAGGGGGAAAACATTGGGGACCATTCCCCAGGTCCCAAACCACAAATTGCACAAAAGAAAATGGTGAAACGTCGCTTGATCTGATGAAAATAGTCACTTGCCCTAAACATGGCAAAACCACCCCGACATGAAGATTAACCCACTCTCGGCTCACCTTGGCTTACAAAATTGTAGGAAAATAAACTACACGGGCTAGGGAACCATCCCCCTACCTCCACCGAAGATTTTTCGTGCCAAGGATGCCAATTCCTAGCGAAAACACCGCTTGAAACCCCAATGGCATCACGAACTCACGAGTGAGCTCCACATCGCGCCATCGCCTCGATCCTTGCTCCATCCTCACTGCTCCTTGCCCTACGAGCCTCGTTGCCTCACCCTTAGCCTCCGTCGGCCACCCGGAGAAGAGAGTGAGAGAAAGAGAGAAATATGACAAGAGAAGGAGAGAAATGAGCAGTGAGGGGAGAGAGGGGGTGAAAGGGTTTATTTATAGAAAATAATTTGGGATTTTAAAAATCTAAAAAATATAAAAATAGGAGAAAGTCATTCCCATGACCCTCGAAAGTGCATAATTTCTTACGTCTCTCATGTAGCTTCCTGTTCTAGGCATTTATTCCATTGGACTTTTACCATGGGAATGGTTTTGTTTTGGAACTGACGAACCTCGCTATCAAGTATTTTGCGTGGCCTTTACTCATATGTCAAGTCCTTCTATATTACAAGATCGTCATGACTGATAATATAAAATGGGTCATGAATGTACCTTTTAAGCATCGAGACATGGAACACATCATGAACTTCTAATAATTGTGAGGGTAAAGCTATCTGATATGTGACCTCGCCAATCCTTTCAAGAATTTTAAAAGGGCCAATAAACCTCGGAGTAAGCTTGCCCTTGATGTCGAATCTTCGAATTCCAGGACCTGGGGAAATTTTGAGAAACACGTGGTCTCCCACTTGGAATTTCAGGTCTCTTCTTCTAGTATCGACATATGTCTTCTATCTTGATTGCACCATCTGGAGTCTCTCTCTGATTAGTTTTACCTTCTCAGTTGTATCCCTGACAAGATCTGGGCCTATAAGTTATTTCTCCCCAACTTCATTCCAACAGATTGGTGAGCGGTAATTTCTTCCATACAATATCTCAAATGGTGCCATTTGAATGCTAGCCAGATAGCTATTGTTGTAGGCAAACTCGACTAGAGACAAATGGTCATGCCAACTTCCATCAAAGTCAATTGCACATGCCCTGAGCATATCTTCAACTACTGAGTGATTCTTTCAGTCTGGCCATCAGTTTGTAGATGAAAAATAGTGCTGAAATTTAACCGGGTCCCCAAGGAATGTTGTAGGTCCTTCCAGAATTATGATGTGAAATGGAGGTCTATATCAAATATTATAGCGATAGGGACACCGTGTAGTTTCACAATCTCCTTTATATATAATGCTGCCAGAACATCCACGGTCCATCGACTTTTAATAGGTAGAAATTGTGTAGATTTGTCAAATGGTCTATGATCACGCATATACCACCATGTCCACCTCTTGTCTTTGGTAAACCCATGATGAAATCCATCCCTATACTCTCTCACTTCCACTCAGAAATTTCTAAGGGATGTAGTTTTCCAGCGGACTTTAGGTGTCCCGCCTTGACCTGTAACGACCCGATATCGGAGTACCGGAAAGGAACCGGCGCTACTCGAGGCTCGGCCTGCCACCCACGAGCCCGAAGAGTCGGAAGGGTTAAAGGATAGGTGTGGTGTACACAGAAATAGGAAATAAAACAGGGCAATAGATATAACAGAAATAAATAAATAACTAACTACAACAGAGTCCAGTCCAACAAAAGTACACTCTAAAGTAGTAAAACGTATCAAATGTCAAGTGAACACTCGGCCCGGCAAACTGGCAACTAAGAACCTCCACGCAACGCCCTCGAACCTCGAGGAAGAGCCTCTGCACCTGAAAATCAGGGGTGAGCCTCCTATCACTGGCTCATTAGGGATCCCGCGGAACCCCAACCAAGAACAACGGCAGTACGGAAAGTAGTAACTACAGCTAGAATAATAACAACAACAGGAACGGTAACTACGACAGCCAGTAAAACCTTGGCTCTATAGCTACTCCTACTGTACCGAAAAACATGACCCAGTCTCCCATCAGGGGACAACCAAGTCACGCACCCGACATCCCGATCTCACGGTCGGGCGACAACCAGACACGAACCGCCCTAGTCACGCTACTAGGAAAATACCATGATACCTCAGTCACGGAAACCTACCCTCACAGTACGGCCCAAGCTGAAACTACACTGTCTGGAAACACAATCATGACCTTGATGTCGTGAAATCCACACCATCTAGGAAAAAGCCCTCGGTGACGCTCACCGAAAACCCTAGACCTCGACTACGGGAATGCTCTCGAAAAAAACACCTGAAACCCCATCTCACAGACGGGAAACGAAAACCAGGGACACGACTGTAAGGTTTCGATTAGAGGCACAGCGGAAACAATGAAACCCTAATCCGTGGATCGTTGATGGCGATCAAAATCAAAGATTATTTACTAAGAACCTGCTAGGGAAGAACGGTTCTATACCTCTGTGGGATTAATTAATTCCCAAATATCTGAAGACGATCGAGTAAAGGCTTGTCGGGCTACTAGCCATCCAAGTGTCCGGCCTCTAGATGTATCCACACGAGCAGCAGGATCAGACAGATTCTCCTTCTCGATCTCCATGCGTCGACCACTCCTCAGCAGCACCATCCACCACAGTAGGAGGAGGAGGGAGAGAGGGGGGGCACCCAGACCAGGAGGAGAGAGAGATAGAGAGGGGGCAGCCAGAGGAAACCCTGATTGCTTGGGCCAGGGTTTCTCTCCTTAGCATATACGTATAGACTCTGACATTTTTCACAAAATCCCAGAAACTGTCTATAACTACTGACCTTATCTGTCTTATCCACTACTCTATTGTGTGTGACGCTCTAGGCCCAATAGTCTGTCTAGTTTTCAAGCCCATTAAGCTAGGAACACTTCTTAACTTAATTAATTACAATCCATTCACATTTAAAGCTAAAAATCGTTGCTTTTAAGAACAACCTAAAAACTTCTTAATTGGACCTCAATTCTTACCCTAATGGGCTCTAATCAAAGCCAAACCCTAGCCCAACCCTAGAGGATCTTTTGTTCTCTGAAAACCCTAGATTCTGGACCCTTCTATGCGGCGGTGGCAATGTAGATTGGGTTGGCAACCGAAGTTTTCACCGATTTTTCCCCTTGGACTCTTGAGTCCAATACAATCTCTAGAAGCCTCTTCGGACGCTATAAATAGAGGGCTTCATCGACTAAAGAGCCTGTTTGACGATCCAACCAGTGGCGTGGGCTATCGTGGGTGAGCTTGGGAGAATTTGGGCTTTGGGTGGCGACATGTTCTAGGGTTTAGCGAGCGCGCTTCCCTCTTTCTTCCTTGATTAAGGTAGGTTTCTCTCAGGCCCAATCTAATTAACTAACATGAATGTATGGATCTCATTATTAGCTTTCTTTCGAGCCTATTTTGCCCAATTTTGGCCATCCATATTGTGCAGATTCCTGATTTTGAAGAGCATGTGATTAGGGTTCTTACTCTCATCAATTTCGTTTGATTTATATAGGTTAACTATAATTAAATCTCGAAATTGACCATGGTATATTGTGCATTTTCAAGTTATCTATCTTTTGCCAGTAAATAGCTAAATTTTCATGCCATATCCTTGTTTTAATTGTGCTTTCATTTGACCGGTGCCATGTTCTTCCCGATTTGGGGCTCGGGTTAGCAGAAACGGCCCTTCCAGGAACTGCTAGGCTTGAAGCAATCATGCGATAGACAGTTTGCCCCGGTCAGGCGGCCTCGCGATAGACCTTTTATGGGCAGCATGATTTAAATTAAGTAGGGGATTTCCTAATGCTTAGCGGCCTTTCTGTCGACCGTTTGTGGTCTTCAGGCGATCTGCTCACGACCGTTTTCCATCCCTGTTCAGTAACGTATTGATTCATCCCGACTTGTTTTGTACTGCTAAATAGCTTGTTGGCCAGGATAATTACATGATATAAATGCACTACAATTAGGGCAATGAAACATATAAATTAAATGTAACTCTTTCCCTTAACATTACACCATTCACAACCATCTTTTCCATATATTTGAGAAAGAAAGCAGACTAATGCTCTAATAATAGTTTGATTAAGTTATAGTTAAGAATTGTTTTAAGGTCATACCACTCCAGTGGGATTGACTGGACCGATCACGCATATTTTTTTTCTTCTTCCGCATGATTTGTTAGCCTAATTTCTTGAATAATGAATGCCTCTCTATCGGATACTCCTTCCGCCGGACTAGGGATTCTTGTTTTAAGGCCTCTGTAAGTCCCCGCGAGCCTGGGATTCTCACTACGACGCCGGGCAGGTTGTACCATCAAAGCCTATACCAACAAATCGTGATTTCAGGCTGGGCAGACCAAGTTCGCATGGCCTGTTGTCTGGGCTTGCATGCCGTCGTGCCCTGGGCCGCAAGCCAACCCTTGCGGTCGTCACCTGGACCATTTCCTTCTCGCATTAGACTTGTAAATTGGTTCGACCCAATGAAGAGTTTAGGTCGACTTATTTCGATTTTAAGGACTAGGACCTCCCACTTGACCCTAGGATCCAGGACCACGTCCTGGTTTGGTCCAGGCACGCCCCTGGTCGGGTTGGGACCTCTATCCAGTCGACTTTTAATTCTCCTATGGTCTTACTTCCTAGCAGTCTTCATGTGGACCGTTTCCCTCTTCATGCGGTCCAACGATAGATTGCTAGGCGTTTCTGGCTAGACCCATTGGGACAAGCGTGGGCCTAATATAAGCGGCCCTGTATTCGACTGTTTATTATTCCCTTGCAGTTCCTATTTGATCGTAAGCAATCCCTGACCTGATTTTCTTCGTGATTTTTATGGTAAAGCTAATTGATTGTAGTAGTCCTCCAAGGCTACAATCTTGTCCTATCATCTTTTGATTTGGGCTATTGAGCCTGTTCTATCTCTTTCTTCCAAATTTATTTAGAATAATCATGATCTTAGAAATTAAGTTACATGAGGTTGATCTTGGAACTCTTGGCCATTAAAGCATCGTGGATGTCTAGATTTCATGGGATCTCTGATCCAATCAAATCAATGCCAAGGCAATCTTTATAAAGGGCCCAGTCTAGTCCTGGGAGGAGCACCCAAAGTGTACTTGTACCCCGGGGAGGTGTAATGACTAGGTGTGGTATTGCACCGAGTACTATCTAGCCTGTGAGTCTATGACATTCCACATTCTCATGAAACTTACTATACATGCTAGAATACCTGAGGTACTTACTTGCGTGACTTGACTTTACTTGATATATGGCCATTCACATGAAGTTCTAGTTACTTGCTCTTGGTATCTTGACTTGCAATATCTCTATTCCATCATTATGCCAGTGGTCATCTATTCGTGCTATTTATTTAGTCTGCTTTACTCATATTTTTACGCATCGTTCATGCATCTTCATGAAATGGTTACCATTCTGAATTTTCAAGACAGAAATTACAGTGAAGTACGGATGGAAAATGATAGACCTATTACTGAACCTGACTTAAGACAAAGATTACAAAGGGCCATAGTCATGAGAACTATATTGTAACGTCTTTTGCAGTGATCAATGACAATGTGAGGGCCTGCCGAAGAGCTTATACAGCATGCAACGAACGAGCACACAAAATGCTGCCATGCTGATCTTGCTTCGCTGTCAAGCTTCAGATCCTTCAAACAATGAGCTTCCCCACGTGACACCTATTGTAGCATTAACTTCCATTAGATATCTCAAGATCTTCATTGCACTCGACATCCTTTGATCCCACGGTAGCCTCAATTTTTTCGTTAAACTCAACATTGCTTGATCCCTCTGTGATATCATCATCTTCAACAGTGCTGCTGTTGTTTTCAGGTTCCCCCGTTGAAGAGCCTTTCCCAGTCCCAAAACGTGCGGATACTCTTTCAAGTAATTCCAGAGAATCCATCTCAGAAGCCATAATACTCAAGTTTGTCCTTCCTTTCCAACATCCGATGGCAATTGTAGATGCACCTATTAAAAGAGTATCTGTGGAATGATCACCTGCACACGAGTAAAATGCACGGTAAAATGCAAGCAATGAGTTGTGACTTGTAAGATTATTTCATGTATGAAACTGTAGTGCTAAAGACTAAGAGGACTAAAGTAGTCACCTTTGTTCAACACCACAACACAACAACCTAGCAATAAATTTGATGCCTTCTGACCAAAATCGGCATCCACAAATTCAGAGAACTTGATATTCCTGTACTTCAGAAGGTTCCGGAAGTCAGTTAATGATGCACATAAAATCTGCTTGCTGATGTATGGAAGCAGCAATGGTAATCCTTCTGAGGATATCCGAAATATACAAGGAGAAGATGCATAGGCATCCTTTGATGTTTGTCGCTCCTGAAATAAGTAAAATAAAATTACATCTCCCAGCTTTGTACAACATATCAGCAATGCGAAATCACTGCTTCGGGGGCATGATGCAACTTTGGGAACTTATCTATAGCTTCCACTTGAACACCACCACCACAGAATTACTAGATCGTTAGATGGTTAAAACATTAACTGTAGATAGAATAAACAATGCAGTCCGAAGAAATCTTGAAAAAATTGCATCAGGCAGTTAGTTTCATGCAGCCTTTGTTTCCTCATTGGTCAACTTATTGTTGATATGATTTCTCCATACCCAGAAGGTGTTTCCTCAAAAAGGCATTCTGATAATGATAGCCAAATGAAATTCTCGTTCTAAGAATGGGGAATGGAGGATGCTTTCTTACATCTTAGGATGAGGAATAAGAAGAAACTTCCAAGAATGGATGCAAAAGATAACCATTATCCATACCATCCACTTGATATCATTTGGGGCAAATGGCAGCCAGGGATATGGACTAAAAACTTCTACCGGAATTATGTAACTGGAAAAGATATTTCTGTAATGTGGCAGGGGTTCAGGTGTATGTATTGACTGTCTACCACTTTTATGGACAGGTTCTGTTATTTTCTCCTTGAGACTTGTGCAATGTTTTCTTCTTTATGAAATGAAATGTTGTCCTTTATGTCCTTGCCCAACACCCAAAGAAAGAGTTTAATCATGATTCTATGCCATAACTGAAAGGGAAGACAACAGAACATGAACAGAAAATGAATTAAAAAATGATAATTCATCAAGAATTAGATGACAGGACAATTTCCTACATAGACAGACTCCGTTACATGTCTGTATCTGAAAAATGAAAAAGATCCTATTCTAACGAGAAGCACTTATTGCAAATGACTTGAACACCAAATCCAAAAGAAACAATGAGGCAGAATAGAAGCCAACAGTGGAGACAGGGAGGGGCAACAGCTTGGAGATGGGAACGGTACACGTGGCAAATGCTTCAATTCTTTCTTTTATTTCCAATGATGGGTGAACATCAGAAGTGGTTAGTAAAGATACAAGTGCCACTCAATCTTGGTATGAGAATATTCAAGCAAAAACTTCAGGAGACCATTTTGGATACATTACCAATTTGTCTTTAACTCTCACTTTTGGGAGAAAAATAAAACCCTCGCAATTGCATTGAAGAACTACCAACCCCCTTGCCTTTGGCTAGCTAAAGGTTTTTCTCCTTTCTACGGGGCGAGATATCAACTTTCCATCCTTCAGTTATCTGTTATCACCAGAAGTTGAAACTTTCCAGTTTTCTTCCGCATGGTAACCTTTATGACTAGTACCTTCTTAATGCAAAATATGGGCAAAGCTGCAAAAAAACACCGAGAAAACTATACCAAGGCTCCACAATGAATTCCCCTCCAAGGCTTTTAAAACTGGCTCATCTGTACTGCAGTCATTCACATTGTTCCCCAGAAAATATAGTTTTGCAGGCTGCAGCATATAGTGCTGTCTCCATCATCTATACCATTCACTAATAAACTTGAAAAGAGAGAGCTGAACTCCAAAATGCAGAAATCCGGAGCCCATGCCAACCTATGTGTGTGTGTAAAGTGAATGGGAGAGAGGGACGTGGGGTAGAGAGAGAAGAGAGAGGGGATGGGTGTGTGGGCAACGGTGGTGGGTGAGGGCCATGTGTGTTGTGTCGGTGGTGTGTGTGGGGTGAAAAGAGCAAAGGGAGAGAGGGGAAAAAAAGGAGGTGTGCGAAGGAGGTGGGACGTGGGGCTATATGTGTATTGTGTGCAGTGGACAGAGAGAAGAGAGGGGAGTGAGATGGGCTCGACGCGGTGAGGCGGACTATGGGTCAGGTGGAGAAGAGAGGGAGAGATCGTGAGGGAAGGGGGCCTCGCGGTGAGGGCAGTGCGTATAGTGTCGATGCAGTGCATGGGAGATGGATGCAATGTGTGTGAAGGGAGCAAGAGATGGTGGCGGTGGAGACAGTAGGAAGAGGAGGCGGTGGGGGAGGTGGAGAAGAGAGGGAGAGAGCAGGGGTGGGGCGTGCATGGCTGAGGGGGGCTCTGCGGAGGCTTCGGTGTAATAGAGAGATGGCAGGAGAGAGAGAGCTACAAAGGGAGAGCGACGACGGAGAGGTGGGTGCGGGTTGACTGGGGAGAGGCTGTTGGCAGGCGAAGAAAGAGTGGGAGAGGTTGCCGATGTGTCACCTGAAAAGCGGAAGCAGAATGAACAATGACCCACCTGAAAAGCAGGGGTGAGTCTCGTGTCACTGGCTCAGTAGGGGTCACGTGGATCCCCCCTGAAAAATATGCAGTAACACGCTAAAACAGTAGGCAAACAACAGGAAAGCAGCAAGCAACAATAGGTGTAGTAAAGCAGGAAAAACTAAACTACAATGCTGTAAAGAATAGGGGTGCAGGAATAGGGAATAAGCTAAGAGCTGGGGGAGCTAAAAAGGAAAGGGAAAGAGCCATACCGAATAGGCGCAACTACCGAACTAACCTCGGCTCCCAAAACTACTCCTAGCAATGACAGAAGGGCAGACTCTAGTCTGACGAAGTTAGGAGTTGCCGATCCGCCGACAAGACACCAGGCCTAAAGTGAAGACCTGCAAGAACAACAAGAAAACCTAGGAAAATCTATATAGATGAAGGCCCAGATGGCACGACTGGAACGTCGTGCACATTGCCTCACACATGAGACGAACATCGTGCAGGCGACCGACACTGACCTCGAGTACAGCCACGAGAGGGCTAACCCGGGAGGTAACGACGCACAAGAAATGTGAAGAGCCACATGCCACGTGACTAGAGTGCCTCACCACCAGAAGAACAGCCTCCTACGTCCACTGACATCTTATGCTGAGCCTACTAGTGTCTTGTGCACGTCACCTATCGCAAGGACTAGGCCAAGACAAAGACACTGCCAGAACCAGAACAGTACCATAATGCCAGTGACTAGTCAGGGTCACGTCTAACGACACAAGACCAAAGCCCCTAACCACGTGTGCACACACTAGCTCACTGCCTAAGCCAGGCCTCTAGCTAGTATTCCCCCTCCGAAGGACGCTACGGTTGGACCGAGGGCCCACGAAACTAGCTTAAGAATCGTAAACTGGGAAAGTGCCCCGCTATAAGAGCCGTCACGCCAAAGTGTGCCGTAAGGCTACAACTAGTGGAGGCTCACAAGACACGAAGACTCAAAACATGAATGCTGAAGTACGAACATGCTAACCAAGCACTGTCACCTGTAATCCAAAGCACTAATGGTAGCACAAGAAACTGTCAACAGACTCAGGACAAGGCAGCTAGACCTACTCACGTAACGATCCATGAGTCTCACAACTCGGAGGCAAGATCATCACTAACAGCGGAACAAGCCACCAAATCGGTCTAAACCTACCACCATTTAAGAACCCCGAGGGGTAGCCTACCAAGGGTTTATAGTGATCCAAGGGTGTTAATTCAGGGACCGATGAAGCTTAATATTGCCAACTGAGTGGCATTTGATGCTCCACCTCACCATCGGGTATCCAGGAGAACATGTCACGAGGGGACAAACCTCCTGAAATCTTGAGGGATTCATGTTTAATAGTAACATAGAATTAAGTGAATGAGACACGCCGAGTATGTAGCCATTTGGGTGGCGTTTATGCTCAACTCTACAGTAGTCTTCCAGGAGAACATGTCATAGGAGGACAGACCTCCTGGAGCCCTAAGTGGTTCAGAGCCATGGAAACAAGATGAGAAGTGATGAACAGAAAAAGAAGAATATCCCCCTCCCCATTGGTGAATCGACGCATATATAACTTAATACCATTGAATAGGGTAGAGTAACCACGGTTCACTCTCGAGTAAGGAGAGACACAGTTCATATTATAGGCTCATAAAGCCTCTATCACGCCAGGGACAATCATCGGCGAGCCACTACATAGTAGGTTTAAGCAATTCTCTTCAATGGATGAAGGGAGATGGCATAAAACTAAAATTCCCTAGGGGGATCACAGGCCCACACCAACCTCTACAGATGTGCACGAGTGATGCCGGGGGAAAAGAAGTACAAGTTCATTGGGAGGAGGTTTATGCATCATTTGTGCCTTTTTGCCTTAATGCCGATAGTATGGACTGCTTTAAGTATTGGCCCTTTGTTAGCCTACCGGGCTTGATGACTTGAGTCAGCAGAGACGGAGGGATACCTTGCGAAGAAGTCTTCGACCTTTATGGCAATATTATTAAGTAGTCAAAAGACCTGACTTCTATTCTGATTATCTTTTCTAGAATCTCTTTCTTAATATTTTGCTTGCATATTTGTATCGCATCTTCTTGATGCAGAGGATGTCGGCACCTCATGCTAAGATCCCGCCATCTCTTGATATATTCTGCAGTTGTTTCATCATTTATCTGCTTAGTTGCATATAGTTCGGATAGGATCACCTCTGCCTCGACGACATGGAATCTTTCATTGAACTTTCGCAGCATGTCCATCTAGTCATTGATGGACCTGGCCGACAAGCTAGAATACAATTCAAAGGCTAGTCCTGTTAATGAGGACCTGAAGAACTTTAGCAGGTATGACTTGTCCGTCGCTAAGTCACCATGACTGTTATATAATATACAATGTGTTCTTTTGGGGAGCCTTGCTAGGTGGGAGCCTCTTTGCAGCATACTGCGACAGATATGGCACTTTGTATATATACATCAAAACTGTTGAAATCATTGTCTGTCGTCTTGGTCAGCTTTGTTTTGATTAGTTATTCCACCATTGATTTAGTCACCACGGCCGGGTCCACCGGTCTTGGATGGGGATGCACAGGCTGCTGCGTAGAAGGAATGGTCAGAGCTGCGGCTTGAAGTGCCGGTGACATCATCGATGGTATATGCTGCATTTGTGGAAGTGATGGTTGTGCCAGTGGTGGCTGTAGGAAATGTGGCTGAACAGCAGCCTTGCCATAGCCTGCTACTTGAGAAGTAGTTGAGAGTGAAGCATTGACCAGGTTAGGAGCTTCCCGGGATGATTCAGCATGCATATCTTGCTGCCAAGGGATAGGAGTTTGTTCAGTCTTTTTATTCAGCTGTCTTTTCAAAGCTTCAATTTCTTACCGATAATTTTGGAGTATCATTAAGATAGTTGGATCTAGTGTTGTCACAGTGGGGGTGCTCTCGGACATCACGCCCATAGCTTTGCTTGTTTTTGTGACTGGCCCGAGCCTTTCGGCTAGTCTGGCCAACTCTTCGAGTTCTTCAAGTGGGACCCCACAGTTGTTGGTCGTCCCTATCATGCTATAGGTAAAGATCTGCATTCTTTTTCTTTGCCTCCAGGCTCTTCTCCTGGCTTGACTGGGGAAGGTCAACCTTTTAAATACTGGCATATGCATTATTTAATTCTCCTCCCGCCGTGGGGGAACTTCAAAGCATTCAACCTCTCGGCCTTCTTCATATTTACTGACGTCTATGAATGACGCCTTTCCTCTTGTGTCTTCTCCTCCTTCCTTTTCTTCGGCACCGACGGTGCGGAGTAGCCTTTGCCGACTTAGGGAAGAACTTCCCAAGCCATGAAAGTGATCCTTGACCACTTGGGTCATTTCTTCTTGATTACACCCTGGAGAGAGGGCAGGGGGTACTAGTTGGTCTTGTGTTGATGCCATATAGGATAGCTGTGATAGTAGGGCAACTCCGTCCGATCGTCTCGAATGTTGGACAACGTCTGCTTGCCTTACACAGGCTCTACGGGTGGGTGGAGAGGCAATTGGCATGCCCTCTTCTTCCCTTGCTGCAGCTTTATTGCCCTCATTCCTGGGGTCTTTAGCAGTCAGAGTTGACCTTTGCGGGGTTGGAGCCGGACCCCGGGTCCTCTTGGGAACCCATATTTGCCTGAGCCTTGGTAGCTTAGGAGCTAGCTTCCCCCGGGCGTTCTTGTCCAAATTGGCCCTCCGGCTTGCTAACGCTTGGAAGGCATTTTGTGTAGGAACTATCGAGACGATACGGTCCGATAGAGCTTCAGCATGGTGGCCATTCAAATATACTCGAACGTCGCCGATCATAATAGACTTCCTAGAAGCTAAGAGTCGGCCTCGGGAAACAACAGTAGCTCTTCTTCTTTGATTTTTCCTCTTCCCCTAGGACGCCTTGTCACTGATGGGGACGGAATGGTAGTCCACGTGGTGGACAAAGCATGAGATAGTGTAGTGAGGTGGAGTGGCTCTCCGTGGACAGCTTGCCTTTGTAGGGGCTACGGCTTTGGCCATAATAGTCTTATCGGCTTCCTCTTCCTCGACCCTCAGTAGGCCAACGAAGGCGACTCCAAGAAAATTTGGGAACCCCACCACTGGTGGCAGACTTTCAAAAGTAGAGGGCATCGCCAGGTACCCAAACTCAACATGTACGGCAACCACTTGAGGGCCGAAAGTAAGTCCAGCAAGTTTGCAAGCCATTGTTTCCTTGCAAAACAGAACGAGCAAATAGTCAATATTTTTAGGGAAGGCCCCGGGGCCTTCTACTTTGGCGAAAAGATGAAAGGAGACCCCAATCCCACCGGACGTGCCAATATGTGGGGATGGACGGACTTGGTGCACTTCCAGTGTTTCGTCTTCCGGAAGCAACGTGACAAGAGGGGAATTCTCAGGCACAGGGTGTGCCGCAAAGAAATTTGTTATCGCCTGGCCTTTAATAGCCTTTTGCGGCACGTATGTAATGTCAAATTCCATCAAAATGACGGCCCACTTTCCCAGTCGCCCTTTCAGCGCCCGCTGAGACAAGAGATATTTGACTGGATCAGCCCTTGATATCAGCTGTATTTCATGCTAGAGCATGTAATATCTCATTTTATTGGGTGCAAAGACCAAGGCAAGGCAGACTTTCTCGATCGGGGTATATTTTGCTTCTGCCACGGCCAGTCTTCAACTGAGGTAGTAAAGCGCCTGCTCCTTACCCTCGTCTTTGTTTTGGGCCAGCATTGCCCCCAGTGAACATTCGGTGCCGGCTATGTAGAGAATCAACGGCCGCCCTTTGACAGGTGCGCCCAGCACTGGTGGGGTCTTCAAGTATTCCTTCAGCTGATCAAAAGCCTTCTGGCATTCTCGATTCCAGTCGAATGGCGCATCTTTCATCATCAGCTTGTGGAATGGCTGACATCGCCTAGACAGGTTGGAGATGAACCTGCTGATGTAGGCTAATCGGCCCTGCAATGATCGCAGTTCCGTTAGGTTCTTCGAAGGCGGCAGCTCTTGAATGGCCTTCCCGCTCTTCCGAACAAAAAGGTGTAGGAGAGTGAGTGAAGAGGTGCAAAGTCTTGAAGATTTGAAATGATTCAAGTGGTCCATTGTGTATCCCTTTGGAGCATAACATAAACAAACCTGTTGTTCCTGTGTCGTCAAAGGGAGTCACCTAGCTTGCATAGGCAATGAGGCAAGGTGGGGCAAGCCCAAAATGCCTCGCCTCACCTCATGTTTGTCTCACACGCCTAGGCACACCTATCTTAGCTATGTGAAATGCTTATATTTTTCTAATTATGCGCTACTGTTTTTTTCCTAACTCTTAATTATTCCAAAGAGGCTAATGCCTCTTTTGCCAGTGCCTAGTGCCCTTTTTTCTCTTACATGCTCCCATATTTTCTTTACTTTTGATGATTGCAAAGACCACTTTTTGTGAAATAATTTGGATTGTACCAACAATTTTATTAAAACATAAATAGAGGGAGTAAAATAATACGGAAAAGATAGAGGAGAGATTCCACACCTTCCTCAGGCTACATTACAGTAAGGAATAGAACAAACTGACTCAGACTACGTAAGCAAAGAAAGCAACTCCATCCTATCTACTCCCACGCCATACAAATTACAACAGACTTGAGTATTAAGCCGTCGTAACTGACAAGAGGACGTCTGCTCTGTATGACTGACCTTGCTGTGTGCATACTTCTATAAGGATAGCAGCTCCCCATGCCCCTCTGTTCAGTTTGGACATAGGAACATTACCCTCGATTACCATCTTGCACAGTATACAAAAACTGCCTGGCCTTAGATTGGATTTGAACACCTAAAATGGTAGCCCTTTGAATTACCTTTTCATTGCTCCAATTAGAAATGCGGTCCAAGACTGCCTAATTCCCCTGAAAGACTTCCCTGAGTCCAGCTTTGCTCCTCGAAGGGCATCTCTTGCAAGTGGGACCATCCACTGCTTATACAAGTGCTACACAAATGGGTCTTTACATATTGTTGTTCAGTGTTTCCCAGAGACTTACATATCATTATCTTGGACGTTTGCTTTATATTCTCCCTCTTGTCATTTCTTTTTTCCTTCTTGGTGATTTACGGTAGAAAATGCATTACCCCTAACACCTAGGTGTTTGAGGTAGAGGCAAGCCCCTGGTCACCTCAATGACTTCTCACCTTTATCTAAAGGGCATACCCAGTGCACTAGGCTCCCGCCAGTGCGGGGTCTGGGGAGGGACGATGTATGCAGCCTTACCCCGAAAAATCGAGAGGCTGTTTCCTGATTCGAACCCGTGACCTCCAGGTCACGAAGGAGGCAACCTTACCATTGCTCCTAGGTCCGCCCTCTAACCTCTCACCTTTATCTAAATATGTTTTTTCTCAACCTGCAGACTAGGTTACCATGGGCACTTAGGCCACAGTTGGGTTTGCAACAGCGGCATCTAAAAGACTCATTGCTAGATTTTGTCGAGGTCTTGAACATTTAGGCCACCACCAGAATCACCAATGGTGCGTAAGTACTAAGGAACTAGGCCACCGTTGGCTTTGACAATGGTGCATCAAAAAAATTCAACCTTAAAAACTTGTGTAAATTCTGAAGGTTTAGGCCACATTCATAATATGATATTGTGTGAATCCTGATCTGCTCCCTAACTTTTTTGTTGTTTTAAAACACTCAAAATGTGAAATTGCAAGACAATATCTAGGTTGAAAATTGGATTGAGAAGATCTGATCTCAACTCCAATGAGCATTAGCGGCTTCCAAGTCCAAGAACAAACAGACACCACAACTTATCAAACCCTTGTTGCAAAATTACAATAAGACAAAATTTTAAAGTGCTGAACCGGTGAGGCTTTTCTTCCTCTTGAGCGGGTGAGGCCCTTAAGACCTTGAACCGGTGTACTCCATCGCCTTTTGGTCCGGCGAGGCCTTCCTCCTCTTGATCCGGTGAGCCCCAATCTCTCTTGATCCGGTGCATCCCCGTTCTCCCCGGAACCGGTGAGGCCTCCTCTCACCGTCCCCTGAACCGGTGAGGGTCCTGCCCTGTGCTTTGAGCATTGACGCCACAGCTTACTCGGTGTTTTTCACTCGTTGATTTTTTGAGTTTTTCGAGATTTTCTCAAGTGTTATCGGTTCCGTGCGAATCTCTATTTTTGAGACATATCACTCGCCGTGGACGTGTACCCACTTTATCCTCAGTATCCGAGTTTGGGAGAGATGACGTCGATTTTTTATCAGAATAATAACATGTTAAAAGATAAAAAGAATTAATAAATAAAATAATAATAATAAATAAATAAATAACGGTAAGATGCTCAGGCTGAAACAAAAGAAACTATGGAAGACACGATGAGCTAAGTGAGAGCATTACAGAGTGAGGCTAAACAGATTGAGGGTTTCGTTATCAACACACGGATAATTAAGATTTGTATGAATTAATTAATAATAAAAGAGGAATGTCGTACCTCACACCCTTTCACATAACACACGCGTACCCTAATAAACTCACACAATCATCACTCACGTAATACACTAAACTCACTGAACACACGTACACACACTCCCATTTTCATTCTATCACATTTAATAAATAAAAAAAGAATGAAAAACAACACACTCTCACACACGTACGTACCCTAAAGCATGTATTCACCCACTTAACATAATCATATACTCCCATGTAATGCATGCAATCAAAAATGCCAAAAATATCTAAAACGTATGAACCGGTGCAGGCACTGTTCCCTCACCTCTAAACCCGTTCGTTCTTCCTGATTTATTTATGTATTTTTATCCACCAAAAAGGAGATCAAGATAATTAAAATAATAATAATAATAATATAACAAAACTAATAATCAGAAAAGCAAATAGATAAATAGTAACAAAAACAACATAAAAATAATAACAAAAAAATGTAATATCAATAAATAACAACAATAATAATAAAGATGTATAAAAAGGTCAAACAAAAAGGGAAGAAGGAGAATAACAACAAAATCGAGACAAAATGATGAAATAAATGAACCAAAAAAATACAATAACAATCTTAATAAATCAAGAAAATGTATTCACGCTTTCAAATAAAAAAAAGGGGGTCTTTGAGAAAGACAATGCTAAGCAATTGTTACTGCTGGCTAAGGCCATCAAGAGAGATGGACTATGAGAGACTACGGCTAGTGCTTCCATTGCCATAGGGATGGCTACTGAAAGAATAACTACAAGTTGAATCTTGTAGGGAAGGCAAAGCAGAAGCTTGGTAAAGCCTCGTATACTGATAAGTAGAAGGCACTTAATCAAGGTCAAGGGTGTTCTACAGATTAAAAGTGGAGCAAGAGTTCCTGCCATTTCAGTAGAGACTACTGACCTTCAGAAGCTATTTAGAGTTGATAGATTGCATTATGTTTCTCCCTTCATCAAGAAAATTAATTCCAATTCTACTTTAAATCGTCATGGTTTTGATGTCAATTTTGGGAACAATAGTTATGTAATGTTCTTGAATGGCAAAGAGTTTGCCAGTGGGAGTTTATGTAATAATCTATTCATTCTAAACAATGGTGCTCCTGAGTTTTGTATGGTTATGCTTCCTGATAGGAAGAGGATTGATATAAATCAAGCCTATCTTTGGCATTGTGGGCTGGGTCATCATAGTGAAGAAAGATTCACATGTTGTATAAAATGGATGTTTTAATCCATTTGATTATGAATCATTTACAACGTGTGAATTATACCTCATGGGTAAGATGACCAATTGTCCATTTAGGAGAAATGGAGAAAGAGCCATGGAGTTATTTAAACTCATTCATTCTGATGAATGTGGATTTATTTCCACCCAGACCAGAGGAGGATTTTCTTACTTCACTATTATTACAGACACTTTCTCTACACTTTAATATGAGAACTTGACTAAGTACAAATATTAAACTTTTGAAAAATTTAAAGAGTTTAAGAGTGAAGTGGAGAAATAAATTGAAAAGGGTATTAGAACTCTTCGATCAGATTGAAGGGGAAAATACTCAAGTACATGGATCACACGATACCTTACGGATAATGGTGTATTATCCTGGTGGACGCTTCCTTACTCTCACCTCTATTATGGTGTGTATAATAAAGGAGGAATTATACCATGTAGGACATGGTATGGTCTGTAATAAGCTTTGTCGAGTTATCCTTGTCCCTTTGGGGAGTCATACCCTAAAGATCACTACTTATATATTGAATAAGGTTCCATTTAAATCAATGTCTTTCATACCATATGAGATATGAAAAGGAGAATGATTGACCTTAAGTGTGTTAAGGTTTTGGGCTATCCCACTAAACATGTGTTATTAAGAACGTTTATTTCTTCTTGTTGCCAGTGGGCCTTCTAAAGACCACCTGAGGAGCTGTCTCATACAAGACAGGGGTCACAGCCAGGGGTTCCGACTGAGGTGTGACACCCCGTATGTGAATTCCCGAGCTGCAATAAAGCGCTGCCCTCCTTGTTTTTGCAGACACTGTGTGCCAATTCCCCTGGTCCCTTGCCGGTGCCAAGATATATGCCTCATAGGTGCATTGAGTGCAGGCCTCCGCTTCTTCAGGCAGTTGTTGTTATAAGGATGCCATGTTGATTGTTGACCCCAGAGTAGTCATTTCATGCGGGCGTGGGCGATCGACTTTGTACTCCCCCATCTGCAGCTCCCCCTTCTTGATTAAGGATTCAATAATGTCTTTAAAGACATAGCATTCCTCGATAGCATGCTCGAGCATTTGATGGTACGGGCAGAAGCGAGGGTCATCTTTTCTTTTCAAGTTACCCGGCCTCTTTGGCTCTGGGAGAGTGATCTTGTTATATTTTTTAGCCCATTCGAACATGACCTGAGTCTTATCTCGAGGGAATGAATATAGCTTTTTCATCTTCTCCTGTAGGGAAAGGCCTTCTCGCCAATCAGCAAGCTTGGCCGGGGGAGGCTCAGCTATCCCTTTGTCTTTTTCTTTCTGATGCTCGAAGGCCTTGAAATCAGCTGTGTGTACTTCCTGAGGCACCGCTCGTTTGTCAGCTGGCTTGACCCTCTAGCTTGAGGTAGCGGGAGCAGAGGAGTATTTTGAGAGGAATGTCTTAATTTTTATCACCACATTATTTAGTTGATCAAACGACTTGATTTCGGTGCCTATCATTCTTTCCAGCACCTCTCTTCTCAAATTTTACTTACATATTTGGATGACATCCTCCTAATGTGGGACGCCTACACCTCATACTAAGGTTCCTCCACCTTTTGATGTATTTCAGGGCAGACTCATCGTTTCTTTGCCTAGTTGCATACAGTTCGGCCACCGTCACCTCCCTCTCAGCGATGTGGAACCTTTCTTTGAATTTTCTTTGCATATCGGGTCAATCAATAATAGACCCAAATTGTAAGCTCGAGTACCACTCGAAGGCATGCCCCATTAGTGTGGACCCGAAGAACTTTAGTAGGTATGACTCATCAGTAGCCAAGTTGCCCATTACATTGATATAATAGACAATATGTTCTCAAGGTGACCCTTACCTGTTGAACTTTTCAAACTTCGGAGGCTTGGTAATGCCAAGAAGTAGCCTCTTAGTAGCATGATGAGGGAGGTATGGAATCATGTAAACATCATGGGAGGCATAGTCACCATCGCTCCTTTCTGCTAGTTTCATCTCTATTATTTGCTCCACTATGAGCTTGTTCATCATTGCCAGATCAACCGGACTTTGGTAGAAGTGATCTTGTTGCATATGCGGAGTTGCCAACACCACCATGTGAGGCATAGCAGTGGACCCCTATAATTGGAATGTCGGAGGCTGGGCCACAGCTGTGCTCTGTTGTTGCTGGAGAGGGATGCCCCCAGTGTAATTGGGCGTCGGTTGGGATGCGATGGCCTACAGCGAGGCTTCAAATGCCTGGATGCTGCCCCCTGATGTCCCAGGCAAGATTTTGGCTAGTCTGGGTGCAGAGGTGTGGGTATCTCTCTCACTTAGTTGCTTCTTCAATGCTTTAATTTCCTATTGATATCTCTGCAACAACATCAGTAAGGCCGGATGATTGATAGAGGAGCTGGGGAGGCTACCCATGTCCTCAGTCGGTATTTCTTTAGATGATGTGGATGGCACCCCACTGTCATCTTCAGTTGTAATTACATTAGCAGTCAGAGCTGCCATAGCCCCTTCTGGGTTTGTTGTCTCAACGAGGGTCTATAACACCTCATTTGTTGCTTTCCTCCTTCTTGTGAGAGGGCCCGGTCTCTCGGCAATCTTGGCAACTTCCTCGAGCTCCGTAAGCAAAGCCCCATAGCGGTCGGCCACCTCGGCCATGTGACAAGTGTAGAATTGAATGTTTCTATTTCTCCTTCTCACATGTCTGGTCGGCTGACCAAGGAAGGATAATCTTTCGAACATCGAGACTCTCGATGCAGCTTTCTCATGGCGGGGAGGCCCATAGCACCCCGATTCTGTGTCTTCTACTCTATCCGGGTCGGTTGGATATCCTTGACCCTCTTCAACAATGTTCATGACTTGCAACAATCGTTGCCTCCCTAGAGAGGTGTTCCCAAGACCATGGAGGTATCCGTGTACGGTCTAGGTGATATCTTCTTGTTTATTAATGGGGTAAACTGCGGGTGGCGGTACCCTTGCTTGTGCTGGGGACCCATAGGTGGGCTGGCCCACTCTGGCAATCCTGCCAAAGTTCTTTGGATATAAACACTACAAGAAAATTGACCTTTACCTACGTTTAAAAAAATGTAGTTATAGGTCCAAAAAAATGTAGGTAAAGCCTTTAGTCACGTTTGCTTGCCACGCTTTCAAAGTGTGGCGCTTGCTCGAGTGACTCTCTAGTTTGTCTAGCATGACATTTTTTCTTCGAGAGCTGCTCTCCCGGATGCAGTTTCGATCGTATCTCGACTATTGGATGGCCGGCAGGTTGACGGGGGAGTTTTAAGCAGGCAGATGGTTGCCTGAGGATGCTTGACAAATGGTTTCATAATTTGGTTGTTTGTTCGGCTTTAGCTATCTTGGTGACAGATGATGGCTTGCTGGGTAGCAGCTCTGCCGATGAGGCACAGCCGGATGACATATTGTGGTGCACCTAACTTCTCCCAATATCCAATAGTACCAAGATTATTAGAAATGGTTCTTCATGCTGTCTTCTGAATTTTGGACAGCACGGGCAATGGTTTCATGGCTTCAGACTTGTCGTCCCTTCTTTTTGTATAATCATTTTTCAGGTGTCAACAAATGCCCCTCACTCGCAGGTGGCGTGAGTGAGGGACAAGCGGCACGGTGCCTGTGGGTGTAGTGCTTGATCATTAATCAGCAATTTTACCCATTTGTTTTGTAGTTGTAGCTCCTGAGGCTACTTCAGGGTCAGCTGGTTGGATCAAATCCCTTTAATGGGTCATGAGCTGGTTAAATGGCCTAAATGGGCCCAAGAGCTTCATTCGGCGGCCGAGCGACCATTTGATGCCATTGATACGGCGGCTGGGCACTTCAATACGATGGCAAAGTGGCGATATGGTGGCTACGGAGGCAGGGCGCCCTGATCCGACGGCCAGAACCTCATCCGATAGCTATCGAGCTCGGGTTGGGTCGGTGGCCAGCCATTGAAGGTTTTAAAACCCTAAGAGAGAGGTGGCCTCCCCCTTATTCCCTTCGTATGGCGACAAACCCCACCATTCTTCTTCTTCTGCTCACACGGCAATAGCAAGGCCATTTTTCCCTTCTGTTTCTTGTTCGCTCACGACGGTAGAGTTCTTCAGGTTGGGCTTCTGCCTTATGTGGCTTCGGATGGTTGGAGTGGCCTGAGAGTTATCCCACGGTCATTTTTAGGAGTCATCTCACCTTATGGTTGTGATGTACTTCCTATTTTTCCCTTGGAAGATCCCTAGATAAGGGGAGACTCTGTCAAAATTTTTTATAAAAATTCCTTTGTAATGTATATCAAGTCTCTATTACTAACTTGATTCTTTTTTGTCATGTGTTTAATAGACCAGATGGCTTCTGCTTCAGGTTCATCTTCTCATGTTCTCGGGGTAAATCTATTTAGCCTAAAAGTGACCTGGGTGAATTTTCATGATCTAGACATGGGTCGTGACAAGATAGCAGTTCTTCACGAGTCTTCAGACTCAGAGATTGACATTGTGGATCCTTCACTTCTTTCGATTGCAATTGGAACCTTCTATTATCACCGTAGCGACAGGTACCGTCAAGATCTTTCAAAGGATAAGCATCTTTTATCCTTCATCTGTTGCCTCACTATTTCTTGGAGGAGAGATGTCATGATGGCCCGAAGAGCCGAGCAGGCTATTCTTGTGGAGCGAGATAGCCTGAGAGGAGTGGTTCATCGTCACGAAGCCATCTATCTTCCAGGAGAACCTCGCCAGTGGAAGGCTGTTCTGGGGGTTGCTGAGCTACTGTCTACTCAGAATATACTGACTCTGGCTCCTGAGTTCACCCCGGCCAGGTGGGACAACATCGTAGAGCGTGTACAGAAAGAAGTTTGGGGTTATGGCCTCTTCTTGGCACCGATAAAGTGGGGATATCGAGAAGAACCCTCCATTCTAAACTGCCTGGTAGTTCACTTTAAATATCAGCTCGCTGTCGGTTGGTTCGTGGATTTAAAGGTTGTAGATGCACACTCCTTCGCACTAGGGCAGTGGAATTCATGGACTACGTCCTAAAAGAGTACACCCCAATTTTGAACAGAGCGGGAGTCTTTAGCAATGTGTACGCCTCCCAGTTTCGGTACCCTATTTCAAAGGGTTTGTACTACGGCATGATCGAGGTATTCAACATTGAGTTCAACACCTTTTATATAGCTAAAGGTGAAACCTCACTAGATCTGTGGAGCCTGTCATAGCTTAGCATCCTGCCCATTGACGGTGAGCCGTACGAAGAAGTCTACCTTGCCGACTATTTGAAGGATGAGTCCAACGGTGAGGGTCGATACTTCATTAGCCTGTCATATCGTTATCTGATGAAGGTGTATAGGATATGCTTGTCCTATTATGAAGATTCATCCAGGGCATCCTCATCTCAGAGCAGGAAGAAAGGAGACCAAAAGAATGTTCAGATGGGCCTATGGATCCAATACTTCTTCCGGGGCAACTTAAAGCACACCGATTATCCATCCATAGTTCCAGTTGCTGCTCTGCAGGCGAAAAGAACCAGATTTAAAGTGAGCTTGTTGTCCTCCCTTCACCAGGCATATTAGAGTGGACCAAATCCAACAGGAATTGATGCTATGACACACTGTGTAGCTTTCCTGACATACTGACTTTTTTCTTTTGCTCTCCCCCAAGGAGATGAGATAGTTATCCGCCCAGAGATCATTTCACCCAAACTCACCTCAGAAAATTTATCCTAACTTATTACCATTTTTTTAAAATATATATAGACGGAACCTTAGTGAGTTGAATGTTTTCCTGCCATGCCGCTACTCATGAATTGGAGTTCCAAGTCAAGTGGACATTTTTTTAGATGGATGGGATAAGAATTCGTGGCTACGACACCATGTCTCATTGAATCCCGTCACTTTCGCTGCATGGCTGTAGCTCTGCTCGTGCGTGCGTAGGCGATGACAAAATAGCAGCACTTGTCTTGAGCTAAACAAAGACGGTTCCATCTGTCACTGTTTAGGGATGCTGCCTTGAGCTCGTTTACTTGCAGGCATGATGGAGAGCACTTGCTCTGAGAAAGAATTTAAATCATTAAATGGGGGTCACAGCCAGGCAGAACTGGACATTCTTGTCTGTATTTTTTTTTTGAGAGAGGGTTCTTTAATCATCTTTTTCCATCCCCAGCAGTAGGATAAAGGACCTGGTTACCCAGTCGAAGTGCAGGAGAGTTGACCCACTTCAAATGGCACATCTTCATCTCCGTGTTATTTGAGATGGTCATGAGAAAAATCGGATTTAAGTGGTTAAGATAGATCATGCCAAAATTTCCGCCGACAAGAACTTGTTGGGTTCCACGGATCATCACCGAATTTGACGTTGGTCAGCAAGGCTGATCAACATCGACTCTTCTTCTGCTGTGTTGTTTTTTTACGATAGAGATCATATTAAGTGATCGAAACAGATTATCATATTCTTTCTTAGTCACTAAAACTCTTATTACCTAGAGATTTTAAGGTCTACCAATAAAATCTTTTTAAAAAACTTTTCTAAATTCACATGGTGAGTTACCGTTACAGCTTTGTTGCCATGCCATTCCTCAGGAGTTGGAGTTCCAAGCCAAGTGTGGACTTTTTAGATTGGGATGAGATAGAGAACTAGAGAATCCATGACTATGAACCATGTCACCTATTTACCAGGACCCTGTCATTTTCGCGTGGCTTTCCTCATGCGCAGGCGATGACAAGAGTAGTAGCATCAGGCGAAATGAAAAACAGACCCTTCTATCACTGTCAACTCGCAGGCATGACAGAGGACTTGTTCTAAGAATGGTTTTGAAGGGGGTCACGACCTGGGCAGAACTTTGATTGTCTATAATCCTCGTTTCTTCTTGACCTGGGAGTGGGACAAGGGCCGGGCATTTACCAATCAAATTGCAGGAAAGTAAGACACCACTTGGAGTTTGATAAATTGTGCCTCTCCAGCTTCATAATAACAACAAATTAAATCCCATTAAATCTTAGCTCATATCTAATCTAATGTAATTTCGTCGTAGGAAGGCAAATGAAAGAGGTCCACCCGCACCTGAGCTGCTGGAAGGACCCGGCCTCATTGTTATCCTCTCTCCTCGGCAACATCAATTAAATTATCCGAAGTGCAACGAAGGCCACAAGTCACAACAACAGACTTGAACAGCCCAAGGATGCCAACAAGGAGCAGAACCTATATTTCATAGTGAATGGTGGTCACAAGGAAACCCGGAGTGGTGCCGCCCACTTGCTCGACGAAAAGCCCCCCAGACCCACAACACCAGGCGCACCCCGTCCGGGCCCCTCCCCTTCCTTCCAACCTCTTACTAGCTAGCCCCCCCGAGCTATATGCCCTAATAAGCTCTACTGCCCCTATGGAGAGCAGAGAAACCTCGTCTCCCATGTTGGGTCCCTGCAATTTTCTTGTCCCTGGCTGTCGGTTTCTGCACATGCACTTGCAGCAGGGAGCCCACAGAAACAAATGATGGGTTTCCTGTGTCCATGTGCACGGCAACGAGATCGATTTTAGAGTACAACTCCTCGTCGTCGAGTCTGCCACTCATTAGTTATGCCAGAATGAGCATCTAACCCACAGACTTATTCTTTATATAACTCTGCAGGAGAATACATATATATATTTTGTGGTTGGACGTCTCTGAAAAGGATGAAATAATTATGTATAGCAATATGAATGTTACTGAACCAAATCATCAGAACTAAAGCTCGAGCTTTGTGTTAACACGGTTCAGTTCCGTAATATGGTATCAAATCCGGTTCACTCTATGGATTCTCTCCGTCTAATGTTGCGATTTCAGAAAGTGCTGCCGTTCCCACCCCAAGTTCATCACATGGGGGAGGAGTGTGGGCAAAAATCTGTAGTCTTATGCTAGATGTGCTTACAAGTATAAATCTTGATAAAATAAAAATGTCAGCTAGGAACCTCTCCAATCACAGTGCCACTGCAACTGGCCCCAGCACAGACACAGAGAGCAAGAGGAGAAGGGGAGGGTTGAGTAGGGGTCGAGTAGAGGGACAGGGGAGCCGTTCCGGACTTTGGGGTGGTGTCCAATGTTTCCACCATCCTCGAAGCCACCAAAAGCCAGCCCCGTGGGGGGGGGGGGGGGGGGGGGGGGGGGGGGGGGGGGGGGGGGGGGGGGGGGGGGGGGGGGGGGGGGGGGCTTCTGATTTTTTGAGCTGGCTTTGATGAGTGGTTTTCGATATACTACAGGAAAGATACTTATGGTGTCTTCTCGGAGCCTGTGGATCCCAGTGAAGTAAGTTTACCATGTGATTTTATCATGATGAAACTCCAACAAAGAAGAGGGGTTTTCTGTGGTTGTGCTGAAGCTTTCCATGCTTGGTTTTGCATGTAAACGCAGCTTCCTGACTACCATGAAGTCATAGAATATCCAATGGATTTTAGTACTGTAAGGAAGAGGCTGTCGAGTGGATATTATGCAAATTTGGAAATGTTCGAGGTCAGTACTCGTGTGTACTTGCCTACTAGGAGAGCTAAGCATGATATTGACATCTTGAGTTATGAGTGGTTGTAAATATATGCCAGCCTGTAAGGCTTTACCTGTTTGTCTCTTCCTCTCTTTTGTTATTTCCGTCTGTTTCCTACCTCTCAGAGGTGAATACTTTGTTGAAGAATGATTCTGGCCCCTTAAGCTTCTTAATAGTTGATGCTCTGATAGCATGTATACTAGTGCTAAACTATCAACATCCCCTTTTCACTATAGAACTCAACTGTTTATTTCACTTTCTCACAAGTTTTTGTGGTGAATGAAGTTTTCTGTTCTTGACTTTGGAAATTAATGTAAAGAGCAGAAATGTATTGCTGTTTTTCAAATCAAAATTTTATCTCACTTTTTCGCAAGCTTTATCAGTGCATGAAGTTTCCATTCTAGACTCTGCAAATCGATAGAAAGAGCAGAGATCAGATACTGTGTTTCAGGTGAAAAGGATTTGGATAATCAGATGCATTCTGGAAGCAAAATTGGCTAGTGTTCAACATAAAACCTAACAATCTCATGAATAACATTCTTCTCACTGGGGCTCCATGCCACCATCAGTCAAGAGAATTTGAAGCACTATTACCAGTGTCCATAACTGAGAACTGCTTGGCTCACAGTCTAACACCAATGACCAGGAACTATGCCGTTGACATTTAATTCCTCACAGCTTCTTTTAACGGAGGGAGGGGGTAAGTGGTGCTACATATGACAGGCACCCATCCAGTTGTGAAGGAATCCCAAAAATTTGTCCCAAGATACCACTCTAATATTTCCTTGGAGAAATATATGTCATAGAATGGATTACAGCTTACCATTTTTTCTTGCTCCTATCACTTGGCTTCATGCAGAGTGAAATAATTTATCATTACAAAACTTACATGCATCTAGTATATCAGCTTCTATTCTTCACATAGGACTTCACCACTTTTGTAAGAGTTAATAGGATCATTTTTTTTGCACCCTTGTTTCTTTGGGTGCTGTGAAATGTGAAAACGGGTTAATGTAGATGTTTGACAGTTTTTGTTAAGTTTCTGGCTGAGAAAACTGTTGCTGGCTTCTGGTTGGCTTGAAAAATATTATAGGGTATGAGTGGGATGGCGCTTGCTGATTTTTGAGACATGCATGTTCCTTCTTAAGATGAATGTCTTGGATACCAAATCAAATGCTGGGGTCCACGCTACGTTATGTGAGGTTAATCTCTATTTATAGAAGGGGCTGCCTATGACATCAGGAAATTTGAAAGCTAAGATTCAGTTTGCAACAATTGATTATATTAGTGTGATGAGGTTTGTATCTGGAATTAGGAAGTAATCACTTGGTTCTATTTTGTTTTACTGAATTCAAAAGCTCTAAATATTCATTTTTTTGGGGGTCAAAACAAAGAATGATCCATTTATCCTCTCAAAATATTTCCCCAGCCAAACTAATTAAACACCGCCAATAGTACAGATGGTTGAATTTTTGATGGCCTGGTGGATTTAGTGTTTCTCAGTGGCTGTGTAATAACTTTTATTGCAATTTTACATTTTAGAGGCTTTTTTGGCTATGCAACTGATTATTGTACCATTGCTGACATATGGCTGTTGGTTGTGTAAAGATAAAAATTTAACTTCTATGCATCAACTATTTGTTCTCTTCTTCTCTACATGCATCTTCTGCAACCATAGTTTGTAATTAATTGCATGATTGATATGACAATTAAAAGTGATTTTGAGTTGTTTTCATTGGTCGAAATGGTGACTCCTACAGTCTGAAGGGCTACATGGGCCTTGCTTAATCTGAATTTTTTAACCGCCTGATGGCTGAAGCCACTGAAACTGAGACACTTCAGACATTTGTTTACCATTTGGTGTGTGAAGATACCAGCATAGCATATCGGTCTATGGAACATGTCTTGTTTATTTTAAAAGATTTTAGCAATACAGCTATATCTTGTGACTTGTAAACTCAGGGATGCATGTTCCACTCGCTTCTCTGGTTATGCACATTTGAGTTTAATCCTACAAGAGGTCCAGACAAGAATTTAGGGGACTATTTCCTGAAATGGAATTGGGCAATACTCTATTAGAGCAATGCAGAAGGGGCGCCTAATATTCATAATGATTAAATCATGAGCCAAGCCCTTTTCATAAGTTGTGGAGTGTTTAGCTAATGGTATTGTGTGTCTCTCTCTCTCTCTTTCCGAATAGATATTGTGTTTATCTCTCTTCGCTTACTTGATTTAGGATAGCTGGATAACTGAGGCTAATTCAGTTCATTTGGGAACACTAATGAGGTCACAGGAGATTTCAATGATTGAAATTTTATCCCACATGTTCCCAGAAGACGCTTAAGATCATCTAGTGTGTAACATGAGCACATTTCCTAGTTTATCTATTGTTTTCTGCAGTCATATTCGATCCTTGGTGATTATTGTTTTTTTATGAAGAAATTTTTGTAGATTCATCATTTCAGGACAGAGAATTGAAAAACTGGGGATAACCTTAAATAAACTTTCTGCATGTCCAAACAATCTGTGATCTAGTAAACTGAGTGATTTTGCATTTGCTCTCAAAGCACACTACTATTCAATTTTTAATCATGTAACGTGTCAACTTTCCTTCATTTAAGGATCAATGTGTAGTGATGACTGGGATTCGCCATATGGAATACTCTGCCATTGAAATTGAGGGCCTCTAGAACATGTTATCTTTTGAAGGTCACCAGGCTCTTCATTTATGTCATGAAGTCCATGTCTCGAAGAACAAGTGTTGTTATTTGTTGTGTTGCATCTGTAATATGAGTTTTGGGTCTCACAGATCCTACTCCTCCCATCCATAATATATTACTATCTACTCCTTTGTACATGCTTTAGAAGAGGAGGAGAGAAGGGCGTAGTTAACATGCACCCAGTGTATTTATGATGCAGCAGAATGGCATCAAACACTTGTGCAACACTGTATTCCTTTAGCTCAGCTTGAAACCACCATGTATTGAGTAATCACATAGGTACCGGCTACATCATGCTTCATGGTCCAAAGCAGATGCAACAAAAAGAAACGGAAAAAATATGATTTTCAGTACATGACTTCATCATAGAGTTTGGCACTACCAAGTTAGGAAAAAATGGTTTCTCCTAACATAATTCGTTAAGTTTCTGGGAAAGCTACCTTTTAGGAGAGGAGAGCTATATCTCCATTTGTTTGTTTGAAATTGCGACCTTTCAAGCCTTGTGAATTGTGGACATGCTATGCTACAATTTTCAATGTTAAACTAAAATATCCAACAATTTGACTGTTTAAACATGGTTGTATCTTGAACCGCACTATCTATAGGGCTTTAAGTTAATAACCTTATGACACGTTGTGCTGAATTTTCCCATTGCTGCAATTTATTTGTTTCTGTTTTTTTTTTCACCTTTTATTGGTTAGTGTTTAGGGTTTTTGGCCAAGTGGCCCTCTTATCTTGAGCGAAGGTTGAGGTGAAACCACCATAAATAATAATTAATTGTGTGAATCAATACATTTCTATCAACTTCTACATGCATTATCTTGGTAAAGCACATGGTATATACCTTGCCCTCGTGTAGGCTATATAAGGATGAACTTAGACTTTACACTGCCAATAGTAAGCTTGGGATCTCAGATTATCTATCCACTGTCAATTGTATTTGTAATTTATGGTCTTATTTTGGTATGACTTGTCCATCATCTTTCCATTTTGGCAACTTTCTTGCAGTGAAAAATGGTGCTAGGATATTGAATATATTCCCTTCCTTCTTGGGAATTGTTTCATGTTTTCCTGTCCCTGCAATTTTTTTTTTCTGCCTTAGGTTGGAACAAGACCCTTGGCTTAAAATGTTTTTTTCTGAGAAGCTTCCTCGCCATCTCCTTGGATGCTTGCTGTTTTATCATGCTGATTAAAATTTTCTCCAAGTTCTTGTTTTATTTTATGTGAAGGCTTAAAAGTGAGCAAATCACACCTTTTGTAACTGGGTTTTCCTCTGTTGCGGCTGGCAGCTCTGTTTCAGATAATTAGGACGGCAACAAGTGGTGGGATGGCTTGAAAGCAACACCGGACCATGCAGACGTTGAGCAACTCATGTACACTGTTACCGTGTTAGGGAGAAAGGGGGGGGGAACATGTTACAGTCTTAAATCGTGTTTAATTTGCAAACCAGTGACCAACTTAATGAATAAAAAGGCCTTGCATTGGATCACAACCATTGCATGACCCTGTTCCTTTCTAATCACTGATGTTATTGTGTGGGTTAGATATTATCCTGTGATGTGGGCATTTTATCTTGGTGACAGTTCAGACTTCTTCCGTGGAACGGTGAAACCGGAGTATTCTGGAACCAGGGGGCTTAAAACCCGTGAAATAAAAAAATCCCTGGTTTTGGGCTCATGCGACCTACGAAGGAAGTGGCGGCCCCATCGACTTTGGGTTTTTGTTTCCAGGTGTTCTACGTCAGTCGAGAGACTCGAAACACAGGAAATCCGGAAAATGCAGGGGATTCCTTCGTTCTACATCACGCCAAACAAACCCGAAAGAACAACTCCCCAAGGGTGAAGTTGTGGGGTGTTCTCGGCTATGTGAGAAAGGGCATGCTTTGTACGAAGCATCCTTGAAAAAGTAATCATGTGATTTTGTTTCCAATGTCCACAGATTTTCGTATTTAAGTGGTCATTTACTGTATGTGTTTCTATGCTTTATTGAAAATTTCAGTTGCGTCTTCTCACTCTTCTCTAGTATACCCTTCTCTAGTATCCAAGTGGATAGAAAAGTCAGAAATCTAAAGGAAATCTGGCCGCACAGTCAAGCGCAAATGTGCATACGAGTGGGTCTATTTCTTTCGCGACCCACAAATAGAAAATGGTAAGTAATATTCCTGGTTTTCTTATATTTTATTCATATATGTCCTCATTTATTTTATATTATTTGTAAAAAAGGCAGAGGAGCTCAAACATCCTACATCGTTCTGGGAGCTATTCGATAGAACCCATAAATGGAAGGGCATGGATCAGTTTGTGAGTGATAGAGCTCACTTGGTAGTGGTAAGTTTACATACATATACAAGATTTTTTTGTTCATTTTAAATATGAATAATTAATATGAGACTTATAATACTTTTGATTCAAGTTGCAGGAGTCATATGACATGCAGATGACTGAGAAGTACAGAGAGGAGGGATGCAATAGCCAAAGTTAGATCTTAAGGCATGGATGGCAACATTTGGTGCATCGAAGAAAGGCCGATTGTAGGGTTTTGGGCAGAGCAAGGACACCAGCAGATCATCTTTGTGTCAGTTCAGACTCAGCCCCGACCAGTTCCAGTGCCTTCACTATGCCCCACTCCGGCCCCAGTACTTCGAGTGAGATTAGGGACATCGTCCGAGAGAGGTCCACATTCAGAGATTCTAATACACAGGCCATTGTTGAACTCCTCACCCAGGAAGGGATTTCGCCTCCTCATGGAGCACCCTCTACCTCAGCACAACCCCCACGTGTGAGTGTTTGTTATAAATTTTAATTTATCAAAATTTTAAGTTATAATACTCTTACTTATGTAGACACCCAATTTATGCCTACAAGTTGAGTTGATTTTTTGTCCAGCTTTATTTGATGTCCTGAATTATTCTTAGCCATCGAGTCCTTTGCCGATGGATTTTTTTGGGCCCATCCTTGGGTCCCCAATGGGCTCATAATTTCAAACCCCTTCTGAGACCAATGGTCTGGCAACCAAGGCCTAGTCACGGTCGGTTGACCGGCCATGTCCATCTAGGCCGTGGTCGTGTAAAAAATCGTGTCTATCTTAGTTCTGTCAACCAGCTGGGGCTTGGTCGGTCGACCCATGGCCCATTGTCTGTCGCCTGATTGTTGGCTTCCCCATCTGGTATGGTCGCGGTTCCTCGATCTACCACATTCTTTAAGAAGGCAGCCGTACGACTAATCGCAATATCAAAAAAATCCTATTTTTGGCCAAACTTTGATTCTCCGATCACAGGGGTTCTAGAGTCCCATTTTGCATCAAAGTTTAGAGCTTTTTCAATCCTAGAAGGTCTATGTAAGCCTTAGGATTGTTATCCAACAAAGATTTCATTGGATGATTGAGTTGGGACTCTAATGTCTAGGGTTTATTCCTTATCTCCGAGCTAGGGTTCCCCAATTTCTATAAATACTACCCAAACTCTATGGCTGAAAGGAGAGAGATTTCTGGAGCTAGCCACGAAGTGCTACTGCATTTTGGGCTCATCGTCAGCCGAGGATTTGCATCTTCTTCCTCGTCCTCACCGATTCTTCATCGTTTTTCTTTGTTCCTTGAGTTCTTCTTAGTTCCCCTTGTGTTTTCTCTCATTTTTCTTATTACATAGCACCTAGATCTCGTTACTGCATAGTCGTTGCATTGCACACACTGACCTAGTTTCTTCTTTCTCCTCAAAGAGGGGTTAAAAAATCACCCAACCCTGAGGTAAAGATCCCTCCTTTTATGTGTTCTTCACCTTTGTTTTCTAGATTCTACACTTAATTCCCTAGCTAATTCGGTGTTTTCTTTGTGTTTTTCTCACGTTCCTTCACATGTTTAGGCAACATCTAGCACGAGGCCTTCTCTCTTTAGTCGACTGAAGAGATAGGAGGAAAAGAACCCGCTCCCCAGCTTCTGTGAGAGGTCGCGGCTCTTGTAGAGTTCGCATCTTGACTGTTGTGGTTGCCAGCTAGACTGCGTTCTGTGCCAGTATCCTTGGCTGAGTTTTCTTATTTTCCAAGGCGTTTGGCGTGGTTTGATGGTTCATCCTACTACTAGCGGTGTTGTCACCCCTTGGTGGCGATCACGATCACTTTCTCTTCCATTGTTCTCTTGATTATTTCCTTACTCATTGTCTTGGTTAGTTTATTTGCTCCACGTTGCTGCATGTGTTTATTGTTCCCTTCTATTTTGTTATTGCATCTTCTTCACGTGACCTTGGCGGTGTTTTCCTTTTCTCCCTCCCTCGCTCCTTCCCTCCAAGAGAAGGAAGGAAGAGGGTAGCTTTATTGCCTACACCTCTTTTTCTAGCGATCACGGTGGGACTCCTAGTGCCCATCATGCTGTTTGCTGCTTACTTGTTGTCTCTATCTTTTTAGTTCATTGTTAAATTCTCTTTCTCAGATTTTTCATTTAATTTTCAAAATCAAATTGCAGCAAATGGATATTAAAAGTGTTTTTCTAAATGGTCTAATTAAAGAAGATGTTTATGTAGAGCAACCCCCTATTTTTGAATGTTCAGATTTCAAAAATCATGTTTACAAGTTGGACAGGGCTCTATACGACTTGAAGCAGGCACCCAGGGCTTGGTATGATAGACTAAGCTCATTCCTCACGGAGCAAGGGTATACAAGAGGTAATGTAGATCAGACTTTATTTACTAAAAAATAAGGTAAGGACATCCTGTTTGTTCAAATCTATGTAGATGATATTGTGTTCGGATCCAAAATCCCAAATGTGTGAGGAGTTTACTAAACTTATGACAAATGAATTCAAAATGAGTCTAATGGGTGAACTTTAATTTTTTCTTGGCCTGCAGATCAATCAAAGCAATGAAGGATGCTTCATCAGTCAAGCCAAGTAGAAGGCATTGCTGAAAAGGTTCGATCTAACCAACTGCAAGCCGCTAGGAACCCCAATGGGGACAGCCACTTCACTGGATGCAGATGAACAAGGTACTCTTGTGGATGCCATGAGGTACAGAGTTATGATTGGGTCATTACTTTACTTAACTACATCTAGACCAGATATCCAATTCAGTGTATGCCTTTGTGCTAGATTTAATCTAGCCATAGAGAATCCCACTTGACTGCCGTCAAGTGTATCTTCAGATACCTTGCTGGCACTCAAGATCTGGGATTGTGGTATCCTGCATCCTGTGAGCCTTCACTCATTTCTTACTCAGATGTAGACTATGTCGGATGGAAACTGGACCGCAAGAGCACTAGTGGCTATTGCCAATTTCTTAGTGGGTGTTTGGTCTCTTGGGCCTCCAAGAAACAGCATTCGGTTGCCCTCTCAACTGCAGAAGCAGAATATGTTGCTGCAGGGAGTTGTGGCACCCAAGTGCTGTGGATTAAGCACCAACTCCAAGACTATCTGGTAGATCTTGGCTGTGTTCCCATTTTGTGTGATAACACTAGTGCAATCAACCTTGTAAAAAATCCAGTCATGTATTCTAGGACTAAGCATATCAAAATTAGGCATCATTTTATCAGAGATGAAGTCCTCAAGAATAACTTTGAACTCCACTTTGTTAACACAGAAAATCAGATTGCAGATATTTTCACTAAACCACTAAGCACTGACAGGTTTACAACCTTAAGGAGAGAGCTAGGTCTATGCAGACCTCAATCAACTCAGGTTTGAACTACTACACTCCTTTTATACTCAAGTTGCCTGCTCATGCTGAAATGGTTAAGTATACATCTGGCTTGTCTGAGTTTGGTCTGAAAAGTTATTTGAAATGATTCATGAATGGTTGCTACACTGAGGGAAAGTTTTGCTTGCACATGCTGTTTTGTGTATGATTAAGTCTTATGCATTACATTTTACTCTTGACTCAATGGTATATTAAATGACGAGTTGTGGAACGATAGGTCATGCCTGTCTGGAAACTCTCCCCCTGCGTGAGGGCCAACCTCCGCCAGGTACCATTAGTCAGAATTGTATTTTGAGATCTGCATGTCAATCTTGTGTTCATAAATATGTTTAAAGCCTTAGCATCCATTAAAGCATCTATCATTGGCAGTAAAAAGGTAGAATTGTGTTTGAGTGACTGTCTCAAATCAGAAAGCTGGAGGCACTGGTGTCAAGGACTAATGAAAGTATGTCAAAATTGAAGCATCTTGCAGTAAAAGGTTCAGATTCACTGGCTAAGAAAGGGGTACTAGATAGGTCGACACCTCTCTAGCAATGTGTCGACACCTGCTGGTCAGAATGAGCACTGATGGGCTATACAGGACTACAACCTTCTTCAGGCAGGTCAACACTTTCACAGGAAGAGTCAACACCCTCACTCTGTCATTCACGGGTATGTGTCCTTATGGAGAGTCATTTCATCCTCTCACTCCTTTCCCATCCTTGACTTCATCAATTCAACCCCAAATCTATTGCTTCTGAAATTCTAGACAGTCACCGGTCACGTATTCAGGGGGAGCTGAAAATGTTTTAATTCTTCCATACAACCTTGGTTAGGTTTGTCTGCTTTATCTCTGTTTGATAAAATGGTTTAATTTGTATAACTCTCAACTTGGCTAATAAGTGTGTTAAGTTGCACCTACTTTACACTCATAATAAGGCTAAAACATCCATTTAGTTGATGGTCTTAACCATAACCTACCCTTCTTAAAGTTAATAGTAAAAAGGCTTCCTTGGTTAAGAAATTGATGACTTGTATTGCCTTTAAACTTTCACCTCAAAACTGAAGTCATCTAGAGAATACGCCTCCTAAAAGTGTATTTCACATTTCAGAGCAATGGCATGCTCCTTTGAGAAATTAGATCCTGCATCAATGAAATGTAGTGAAATCTAGTCATGATAAAGACTGCTATCTCTAATCAAAAGAAAACAGGCGGTATGACCTTGTTCCTCAACTGCTGCTCACACTGATCCTCTATATGAATGGGATACTCAGGAAGAGATAGATCAGACGTCACCGCAAGCCATACGGCATCCTCCAAGACATGGGAAGCATCCAAAATGTACTTCCTTAGCATGGAAACATGGAACACATCATGCACAACATCCAACCCTGGGGGCAACTGCAACTTGTACGCCACTTCACCGATGCGCTCCACGATAGGCAACGGTCCAATATAGCGGGGACTCAACTTCCCACGCTTGCCGAACCGCATTACCCCTTTCATGGGGGAGACTCTCAAGAACACCTGATCACCTACTTCAAAGCAGAGAGGTCTCCTATGGCGGTCTGTATAACTCTTCTGCCTGCTCTGTGCCACCAGCAACCTCTATCAAATGAGCCAGATGACTTCAACACACTGCTGCACCAACTCCGGCCTCGTCATGATCCACTCACCGACCTCAAACCAATATAGTGGAGTCTGGCATGGATGCCCATATAATTCCTCATAGGGTGCCATGCCAATGCTCGAGTGATAGTTGTTGTTGTATGCAAACTCCACCAATGGTAAATGATGGCTCTAGGAACCCTGCCACTCCAGGCAGCAAGACCTCAACATGTCCTCCAGAGTCTGAATGGTTCTCTCCGCTGACTGTCAAACTCTGGGTGATAAGTCAAACTAAATGCCAACTCTATCCCTAGAGCCCTCTAGAAACTCCGCCAGACGCCTGAAGTGAAGCAGGGCTCTCGATTTGAGACAATGGAGATAGGAACCCCATGCAAAGGCATGATCTGCTCCACATACAATCGGGCCAACCTCTAAACACCCCAACCAACCCTGATCAGCAACAAATGGGCTATTTTCGTCAATCTAGCAAAATGCTATGATGACCACTCAGGGTTCATGGCAAGTCGACCATGAAATCCATAGTCACATGGTCTCACTTCCATTTTGGAATGTCTAGAGGCTGCAACACACCACCTGGCCACTGGTGTTCTACCTTCACCTGCTGTCACACTAAACACCATGCCACGAATTCTGCCACATCTCTCTTCATCCCTGGCCACCAAAATTAACTTTTCAGGTTCCGATACATCTTCGTCGCTCCTCGATGGACCGTATAGCCAGTGCCATGTGCCTCCTACAACACGGCTCTCCTGACCTGCTCCTCTGTTGGAACATACAACCTGCCCTTGAACCTTGCCACCTCATCCTCGCCAAACTCCACCTCAGCCATCGACAAGATGCGAGGTAGTTCGGGGTCCTCTTGCTAAGCCTCCATCACCTAACGACGAATGGCTAGTGTGACAATCAGGCTAGCAAGCACGGCTGACCCCTTATCCCTCGGGACCTTAAGCCTGAAAGTTACTACTGGCACCTGCTCCCAAAGCCTCCACTTCCTCAACATCATATGGCTGACCACCACCTTCCTACTCAACGCATTAGCTACTATGTTCATCCTGCCCGACTGATAAGACAAGGTGAAATTGTAGTCCTTCATAAACTCTATCCACCTCCTCTACCTGAGGTTGAGGTCCTCCTGGGTGAACACATACCTCAAACTCTAGTGGTCAGTAAGAATCTCGAACTTCTCCCCATACAAATAGTACCCCCAGATCTTCAGGGTAAAGATTATTGCTGCTAACTCGAGATCATGAGTAGGGTAGTTCTCCTTGAGCGGCTTCAACTGGCGGGATGCATTCGCCACTACTCTTCCTTCCTGCATCAACACTGCACCTAAACCTACCCTAGAAGCATCCGTGCAGACCACAAAATCTCTTGACCTACAAGGCAACACGAGAACTGGAGTGGTGGTGAGTGCCCTCTTTAGCACTATAAAGTTGTGCTCACACTCACCTGTCCTGAGAAAAGGCACATCCTTCTGTGTCAACCTAGTCATCGGAGCCGCAATACGGGCAAAATCACAAATAAACCACCGATAATAACCCGCTAAGCCCAAAAAGCTCTGAATCTCCGACACTGACCGCAGTCTCAGCCACTGAACCATGGCCTCCACTTTCGATGAATCAACCAAAATGCCCTCGCCCGAGATCACGTGTCCCAAAAAGTGCACCTCCTAAAGCCATAACTCACACTTTCTCAGCTTGGCATACAAATGGTGATCTTGTAAGGTCTGCAATACAATATTCAGATGGTGAGCGTGATCCTCCACTGATCGAGAGTACACGAGGATATCATCCACGAACACTATCACAAACTGGTCCAGGTAAGGATAAAACACTCGATGCATCAAGTCCATAAACGCTGCGGGGGCATTGGTGAGCCCAAACAACATCACCAGGAACTCACAATGCCCATATCTCGTGCTAAATGTAGTCTTTTCCACATCAGACTCTCTAACCGCAATTGGTAATATCCTGACTGCAAATCAATCCTCGAAAATACCTGGGCCGACAAAAGCTGATCAAACAGATCATCGATCTAGGGTAGTGGATACTTGTTCTTCATGGTCACCTGGTTTAGCTGTCAGTAGTCTATACACAGCCTGAGACTACCATCCTTCTTCTTCACGAACAACACATGGTGCACCCCAGGGAGAAAAGCTAGGATGTATATAGCCCTTAGCAAGTAGCTCCTACAACTAATCCCTTAGCTCCCTCAACTTCATTGGTGCCATACGATAAGGCGCCTTAGACATAGGCGTCGTGCCAGGCAAAAGCTCAATAATGAAATCAATCTCTCACTGCTCAATAGCTTTTTTAGAAAATCTCGAAACAAGCAAGGATTAAGCGGGGCAGGGACCAAAATCGGCAGGAAACCTAAGAGGAAAGAGCCAGTTAAAGCAGGGGACAAAACAAAACGCGACGCAAGGAAAGGCGTTAATACATGAATTGACGACCTTGTAGAGGGCGTTAATACAAGACACGACCACACTAAAGGGCGTCAGTTTTCGGGCTCGTGGGAGGCGGGCCGAGATTCGAGTCGCGCCGGTTCCTTTCCGGTACTCGGATCCCGGGTCGTCACAGGTGGTATCAGAGCGAGGTTGTGAAGGTGTATAAGAACCTGAAATGACCGCAGTGGTCCAGAAGGTCCATGAATGTCCTGTACAGTCGGCAACTGGCTTAGGGTCCGCATGTTTTTATTGAATTGTGATTGTTTTTTTCTCTCGATGCCAGGTGTTATGGCATAGAGGAGGAGGACTCGTTCCCAGCAGGGGGAGTCGAGTGGTGGTCCGGAGGAGCAGAGCAGGGCCACGATTCCAGAGGGTGCAGCTGGAGGTGCGCGAGCTCCAAGGATGGATGATTTCTTCTAGGGCATGTTTGACTATATTTTTCGGCAGCGGCAACAGGTGGACCAGCAGCAGAGAGCAGATGCCGGTGAGGGTTCGTCTTCTAAAGGTGTTGGAGGGTGCACCGGGGAAGCGTTGGGCTAGGTGTGTCGACGAAGGCACTGAAGGTGCACCGGCGAAGGCACGGTGGGTGTACCGGCGAAGGAGGTTGGGAGGAGCGTGCCGGCGAAGGTGTTGGATAGGTGTGCCTGGGAAGGGCTCCAAAGCCTGTGCCGGCGAAGAGCTAAGACGGTGCACCGGTGAAGATTTAAGTAGTGTACCGGCGAAGGGGTGCACCGGTGAAGGACATGGGAAGAGTCTTGCAAGTTCTGATTAGGCTGGATGAAGGGTTGAAGTCCGTGCAGATTGGGGTTAAGTCCGTGCATGTTTGGGCTGGGCTGGGTGAGGTCCGTGTAGGTGTGTACAACCCATGCGTATGCATGGGGGTGAAGGGATGAAGTCCATGCAGGTTTCAAATAAGTCCGTGCAGGTGTATGCAGGGTTAAGGGTCAAGTCCATGCACATTTAGGTAAGGTCCATGCAGATGTACAGGTTTTGGAGTGAAGTCCGTGCAGGTTTTAGGCAAGGGTGAAGTCATGCATGTTTGGATTGAGTCCGTGCATATGCACGGGGTTGAAGAACAAAGTCCATGCATATGCACAGAGTTGAAGAACAAAGTCTGTGCATGTTATGCACAGGGTTGAAGAACAAGGTCCGTGTACGTTGTGCACGGGGTTGAAGATCAAGGTCCGTGCACGTTGTGCACGGGGTTGAAGATCAAGGTCCATGCACATTGTGCACGGGGCTGAAGAATGAAGTTCCTGCACGTTGTGCACGGGGTTGAAGGACAAAGTCCGTGTACATGGACCAAAGTCGGTGCATGTGCAGGGAGAGTCGTTGTAGTTATGGAGTATACAAGGGGTAAGGTCGGTGTACATGTAGACTATGGTCAGTGCACATGGGCTAAAGTCAGTGCACATGCAGACTAAGGTTAGTGTACATGCAAACTAAGGTCAGTGCACGTGGGCTAAAGTCAGTGCACATGCAGACTAAGGTCAGTGTACATGCAAACTAAGGTCAGTGCACATGGGCTAAAGTCAGTGCACATGCAGACTAAGGTCAGTGTACATGCAGACTAAGGTCAGTGCACGTGGAAACTAAGGTCAGTGCACATGGGCTTAAGTCTGTACACATGGGGCTAGGGGCTGTGCAAGGTCCGTGTAAGGCTTGTGCATGCAGAGGGATGAAGTCCGTGCCGGATCCGTGCACGTACAGACAGGGTCCGTGTAGCTATAGGCCAAGTCAGTGGACATGTGAGCAGGGTCCGTGCAGGGTGAAGTCAGTGCATGTTTTGAACGAAGTCCGTGCCATGCAAGGTGAAGTCAGTGCATGCTCTGAATGAAGTCCATGCAATGCAAGATGAAGTCAGTGCATAGTCCATGCATATGGGGGCCAAAGTCTATGCATGCATGCAAGGGGCGAAACAAAGTCCGTGCAGGGTCTGTGCACGTGCGGGCTAAATCCAATGAATGCATGCAGAGGGGGACAAGGTCCGTGCACATGGGGCCAGGGGCTGTGCAAAGTCCATGCAGGGCTTGTACAAGGCTTATGCGTGTAGGGGGACCAAGTCCGTGAAGGTTTGCACGGGGTTGGGGATGCAATGGGGATGAAGTCTGTGCATGGGTTGCACGGGGTTGAAGTTGCACGGGGTTGAGGTTGCACGGAGGAAGGCTGGGGGTGTGCCAGTGAATGACGGGAGAGAGCATGCTGGCGAAGAGGTGTACCGACGAAGGGTGAACTGGCAAGTGTGCCGGTGAAGGGCTTAACAGTAGCAAAAGGAAGGGGGCACCACTCAAGGAGTGTGCCGGGGAGGGGGAATAAAGAGTGTACCGGTGAAGGGACCCAAGGGCATGCCATGGAAGAGTCTAGGCGTGTGCTGGTGAAGGGGGTTTCGGAGTGTACCGGCGAAGGGGATTTCAGAGTGTGCCGACGAAGGGGATTTTGAAACCGTGCCGGCGAAGGGGGTTTGAGAGTGGTGTGCACCAGTGAAGGGCCCACTCCTCCTTCATTCTCTGAAGGCCTTCCTTTTCTTCTTTTATCCTTCTCTTCCTCCTTTTAGTCATGCGTCAAGGGTGGCACATCGAATTAGTCTTCCCTCTGTCATTGGAAATAATGGAGATGCTTCTAGCATTTGGCTTTTCTACAATCCAAATCTTAATTTGGAGATTATTGAATCACATAGTCAATTCATTACTGTTGCTATCAAGGTGAATGATATGACTAGTCTTTTCTTTACTGCAGTTTATGCCTCCTGTTGTCCTTCTATCCGCAGGGAGCTTTTTGATGCACTGATGGCCTTTAGTTACAAGGTAACTTCTCCCTGGGTTGTTGGGGGGGACTTTAATTGTGTTATCTCTCCTGAGGAAAAAATGGGAGGCTTGGTGGCCTCAGCTTCCTCTATGTTGGATTTTCAGAGCTTTATTGCAGTTACTGGGCTTATAGACACTGGTTTCTCTGGTTCTCCATTTACGTGGTCCAATAATCAGTCGGGGACTTCTCACATACGTGCTAGACTTGACAGGGTTTTCATGAATACTAATTGGGTTAATGCTGAGCACCAATTATGTATCCAGCACTTAGCCAGGGGTCCCTCTGACCATGCCCCATTGCTTCTTAATATGTGCCCGAGGAAGCCAATGCCAGGGAGGTTTATTTTTCAGCAAATGTGGACGTCCCACCCTGACTTCAAAAGTTTTGTTGCTAGCAAATGGAATCAAGTTGAAAATCTGCAGCACCCTTTCTTCTCACTTCAAAATAAGCTTAAGATTCTGAAAAAGGATATCAAGATTTGGAACAAAGAAATTTTTGGTGATATTCACCTTGCTGTCAAAGCTGCTGAGTCTCATTTGCTACAATCTCAGGAGAACTTTGATAATTGTCCCTCAATGGATAATAGACTGAATCTCTTTAAAGCTAATGCAATGCTAAGGCAAGTTCTCCATAGAGAGGAAATTTTCTGGTTTCAAAAATCTAGGATCCAATGGATTCAGCATGGGGATCGAAATACCAGTTTCTTTCATAATTACACCAAGGTTAGACAACAGAAGGCTTATATCAGTAGACTTCAGATTGATGGTGTGTGGGTGGATAATCAGGACACTCTGTTGGAGGGTGCAGTTGATCATTTCAGTGCTCTCTTTACTTCAGAAGAACACCAGTTAAATGAGGACCTCTTGGAGTGCATTCCTAAACTAGTTACTGAAGAGCAAAATCATCAGCTTTGTGCTGTTCCTACGAGTGAGGAGATTAAGAGCATTATTTTTTCTTCATCTGGCAATAGCTCTCCAGGCCCTGATGGATTTTCAGGTTCATTCTTCTCCTCATGTTGGGATATTGTGGGTTCTGATGTGATTGCTGCTGTTCAAAGTTTTTTTCAGGGGTGGGGGCTCCCTAAGGGTGTTACTTCCTCCATTTTATGCTTGATTCCTAAAGTGAAAAACCCATCATCCTTTGTAGACTTTAGACCCATTAGCCTCTGCAACTTCATATACAAGGTGGTATCTAAGGTCATCAGCATCAGATTGAGGGATATCTTACCATTAATCATTTCTGAAAATCAAAGTGGTTTTGTGCATGGCAGAAGTATAACTGAAAATTTCTTATTGGCTAAGGAACTTTTCTTGGAATTGGACAGACCGGTGAGAGGCCATAATATTCTTTTGAAGCTTGATATGGCAAAAGCATATGATCGAGTTGAGTGGGACTTTCTTCTCCAGGTGTTACAAAGATTTGGTTTTTCTCACAAATTCAATTCACTAATTGCTCAGTTATTGATGAACTGTTGGTTTTCCATAGCATTGAATGGTCAAGTACATGGTTTCTTTAAGTCCTCTAGAGGGGTGAGGCAGGGTGACCCTCTTGCCCCTGCCCTCTTTATTATTGCAGAGGAGGTCTTGAGCAGGGGACTACTGCAATTATTCTCCTCTGGCAGGTGTCAGTATTTTTATGCTTCACATCATGCCTTGCCTATATCTCATATTCTCTTTGCAGATGATACCATTATTTTCTTGAACGGAGGCATTTCTTCAGTTAAGGCTCTACTTGATTTCCTCAGGACTTATGAAAATTGCTCCGGACAGAAAATCAACTCTGAAAAGAGCTCTTTCTGCACATCCAAGCGTATGCAGATCCAAGCCATTGAGAAGATCCATGATATCAGTGGCTTTATCCACAAAACTGATAGTATTGTTTATTTGGGTATTCCCTTATTCAAGGGCAGAAGGAAAGTTCCTCACTTCAAGTTTCTCCTTGACAAAATTCTAGCTAAACTAATGGGCTGGCAGAGTAAATTTCTTTCCCAGGCTGGGAGACTAACTCTGATCAAATCTGTCCTTGCTTCTATCTCAATGTATACTGTTTGTGCTACTTCTATTCCATACAGTATCAGCAAACAAATTGATTCTATTTGTGCCAATTTTTTCTGGCAAGGATCAGAGCCTGCTCACAGAAGGCATTGGATTAAATGGTCATCCATTTGTTGTCCGCACTCCTCTGGGGGGCTGGGTATTCGGAGTATCCGTGACATTCAATTATGCTCGTTTGTCAAGCTAATATATGTATATATTTATATATCTTTTAACTTGTTAATTGTGACCCCGAGTCTACAACGACGGCGCAACCGGCACCCGAGTCGTCGGATCGCCGACACACAGTCCGTCATTCACGGAGTTTGAGTGACCGTGAGTCTCCCTGCGCGGAGAAATTTTGGATTGATTTGTTCCCCTACGAGGGAAATTTTTGAAATCGAGTGGTTTTGTAATTAAATCCTCCCTGCGCGGAGTGAATTTATTGTAATCGGGAAGCTTCGTCGACGCCGTGCGGGCACGCACGTCCCCGCTCGCCTTCGTCTCCGATCGGAGCTTGACTTCTCAGTTAGCTAGGTACGTGCTCCAAGGCACTTGCTCATTTAGTATCCTTATCATTTGTCGCGCGACGAAGTGAGCGAGAGCCCGATCCATACAGCCAGTCTCCTGAGTACATCGCTGTGGACGGCAAGAGAGAGCTTGTATGCACCCATCCATTAAGCCCTAGAGCTGTCACATTAGGGCCCCTAATTGTTAGGAGGTAGTTCCACACCTACTACGCCCACGAGCGAGCAACTTTCCCTGATCGGTCCCCTCGAATTGACCCTTAGCGTCTCAGCCGATCAAATCGAGTCCACAACTTGCTAATCTTCGGTCCTAGGGTCGCATCATTTAGGTCCGAGCTCGTGCATGCCACATTGGTCTAGGAATTCATCGGGCCGTCTAGAGCGCAGTTCAACTTTACAACCAACCATGAATCAGGAGAGCGTGAATGACATGTTAGCTCAACTCGAGCAACATCTTACGGCTCAAATTGAAGAGTCCAAAGCTCACTTACGAGCGGAGCTAGTTGAGAGGATTCAAGCCTTAGAAGACCGTGTGAGGAGAGAGGAAGGAAGATTGAATGGTCGTGAAAATCCTGCGGTCAACCACAGGGATGAGAGAGACCAAGCCCGTCAAAATCAGGGGAGAGATCAGGAGGATCGTACACCTTGAAGGAGGGACTACGATGATGAGGAGATCATCCTACGGAACGTCAAAATTGACGCTCCTAGTTTCGATGGGTCCCTCACTCCAGCTAAATATCTTGAATGGGAGACTAGGATGGATCAGTATTTTGATTGGCATCACCGCATGACCCCTGCCACTAGGGTGAGGTTTGCCAAAATAAAACTCCTAGGTCAAGCCAAGACCTATTGGTGTAATATTGAGAATCTCCTAGCAAGGAGACGAGTCGTCGGGGTCGTCGGGGTCGACGGAGACGTCGTTTATTGGGCTCTGATACCAGATTTGACGCGGATGGCATCAGAGGAAGGATCGACGGCAGTCTGAAACTCACGAACAGGACGGGATAAATAGCTGTCTCGCACAGCTCGACCTCACGCCGGATGATCTCTCACCGGGCGACTCTCGATTCTCACAAAGAGAAGGAGGGAAGGGAAGGGGGAAGAGAGAATTCTCAAACTTTCATTCCATTCATCATGTCATTGTATGTACCTATCTTTAAAGCCCTAGACTGTCACATTAGGACGTCCTAATTGTCAGGAGGTAGTTCCACAACTACTTCGCCTACGTGCACACAACTTTTCCTGACCGAGCCCTTCAAATTAACCCTTGCATATCAGCTGGTTCCACAACTTGCTAATTAACGGTCCCAAGGCTGCATCATCTAGGTCCGAGCTCGTGCATGCCACATTGGTCTAGGAATTCATTGGGCAGTCTAGAGCGCAGTTCAACTTTACAACCAACCATAAATCTGGAGAGCGTGAATGACATGTTAGCTCACTTCCTACGGAGTCAAGTCATGGAAGACGCCTCCGTCGCCCTTTTCTGATTTAGGGCCGGCCTACACGAGAGCATCCAACAGGAACTTTTCTTGCGAGAGGTTAACACCCTCGAGCATGCCTACCAGGTTGCTCGAGATGTCGAGCGGTTTCAAAGGGTGGTCCCACCTCGGGTCCCCACCTACCGCCAACCCGAGCCTCGAAACCCCGTGGTCCGCTACACTGAGAGAGCTGGCCCCTCCACTTCCTTTGTCCCTACCCCACTCCAGGCCGTTGCCCCTACTGCTTCTGCCATGAGGAACCCCTTACCTGCACCTGCTGTCATGCCCAAGTTGGAGTACACTCCGATAACTGAAAGGAGGGATGACAAAGGAAAGGGTCCCCTCCCAAGCACTTCCCAACCAACCCCTGTCTCGGGAGTCCGCTGCTTTAGGTGTCATAACCTAGGACATGTTGCCTCCAACTGCCCCACCCGAGCCTTGGTCATCACCGACCCCCAGCCTGTAGAGCTTCCACCTCAGGAAGGAGAATTCATTGAGAGGTACGAGGCTGACCCTGACCTCATCGCCCAGTTTGAGGAATTAGATGCAGGATTCGATAGCACGTATGTCGAGTACATGCAAGTGGCCGATGTCGCTGAGAGTTCTAACCATGAAAGGTTGGGTGTAGTTCGCTGCATCCTAGCACACCCCCAGGAGGACGACTGGCGTCGAACCTCCATCTTCCAAACCTACATCACCTATTCCCTTTCAGCTTCAACCCCGTGCAACCTCAACCCCGTGCAGACCATGCATGGACTTCATCATTTTGCACACACCATCCCTACACAAACATTGCATAAGTCCTGGCCCCATGTGCACGGACCCTGCACTGACTTGGCTTTCACCCTTCGCACGAGCCCTGCACACCTGCACAGACTTGCTTGGGCGTGCTCGGACCTACTTACACACCTGCACGAACCCTGCTCATATGTCCACCGACTTGGCATGTAGCTACACGGACCCTGTCTGCACGTGCATGGACCATGCACGAACTTCACCCCTCCGCATGCACAAGCCTTGCACAGGCCCTGCACGGGCCTTGCATAGCCCCTGGCCCCATGTACACGGACCCTGCACAGACCTTGTTCCCCTTTACATACATGCACTAATGTTGGCCCTCACATGCATGGACCCTGCACTGACCTTAGTCTGCATGTGCACTGACTTTAGCCCACGTGCACTAACCTTAGTCTGCATGTGCACTGACTTTAGCCCACGTGCACAGACCTTAGTCTGCATGTGCACTTACCTTAGTCTGTATGTGCACCGACCTCAGTCCGCATGTGCATTAACTTCAGCCCATGTACACTGACTTGGCCTGCATGTTCACTGACCTTACCAGCATATACACTGACCTTACCAGCATATACACTGACCTTGCCCTTTGCATATTCTATAACTACGCTGACTCTCCTGGCTTATGCACTGACCTTGGCCCATGTACATAGACCTTCTTTCAGCCTTTGGCCCCACGTGCACGGACTTCGATTCACACATGCACGGACCTTGCACTGACCTTGCCCCTAGCATGCATGGACTCCGCCCCTTCACCCCAAAAGCTGCATCCGTGCATATGCATGGACTCCGTCCCGCAGCCTGAACATCTGCACGGACTTCGTCTGTTAACCCTGTGCATTTGCATGGACCCTGGCTACAATGTGCACGGACTTTGTTCTTCAACCCCGTGCACAACGTGCACGAACTTTGTTCTTCAACCCCGTGCATATGCACGGACTTTGTTCTTCAACCCCATGCACAACCTGCACAGACTTTGTTCTTCAACCCCGTGCATATGTATGGACTTCGTTCTTCAACTCCGTGCACAACCTGCACGAACTTCGTTCTTCAACCCCATGCATGTGCACGGACTTAGTCCAAACTTGCATGGACTTCACTCCCAGTTGCACGGACTTGTCCAAACATGCATGGACTTCACCCTTAACCTGCACACATCATGCATGGACTTTGCTTGTGCATGCTGCATGAACTTTGCCTTCACCCTTCGTACGAACCCCATACATGTTGCACGGACTTCATCCAACTTTGCATGGACCTTGCCTTCACCCTTTGCATGGACTTACCCCAGAACATGCATGGACTTGCCCAAAACCTGCATGGACTTTATCCTTCAACCCTATGCATATGCACGGACTTACCCCAGAGCATGCATGGACTTGCCCAAGACCTGCATGGACTTCATCCTTCAACCCCGTGCATATGCACGGACTTTCCCAAAACCTGCATGGACTTCATCCTCACCCAAAACCTGCATGGACTTCATCCTTCAACCCCGTGCATATGCACGGACTTGCCTAAATCCTGCATGGACTTCGTCCTTCAGCCCGGTGCATATGCACGGACTTAGTCCAAACTTGCACGGGCTTACCCCAGAATGTACACTGACTTAACCCCAATGTGCATGGACTTAAACCCCTAAAAACTTGCATGGGCTTACCCCAAAATGTGCATGGACTTAACCCCAACGTGCGTGGACTTAAACCCCTGAAAACTTGCATGGACTTTGTTCCTTTGTCGAAAACTTGTATGGACTTCGCATGCACTTTACATCCAAAACTTGCACGGACTTAAACCCTTGAAGCCTTGCATGGACTTCATCCTTGATCCCTTAAACATACACGGACTTCATCCAGCCCAGTTAAAACCTGCACGGGGCTTGTCCTTTGCCAGTATACCCTCCAGACCTTTACCGGTACACCCCCTTTAGCCCTTCGCTGACACGGGCCTTGAAGATCTTCCTTGACACACCTGTCCTTGGTCCTTCACTGGTACACTCTTCCTGCCCTCGCCGGTGCACCCTTTCAGTGCCTTCGTCGGCACACCTAACCCCAGCCTTCTCCGGTATGCTCCCAATGCCCTTCGCCGGTACACTTGTCCTATCTTCACCGGTGCACCTTTCTCAACTCTTCACAGGTACACCCCATGGTGGCCTTTCACCGGCACGCCTCACCCACTCACTCACCGATACACCTGCCCTACTTCTCCCCGATACACCTTCTGATGCCCTCGCCGGAACGCTCAATCCCCACCTTCGCCGGTACACTCTCCCAACGCTTAGCCAAGCTTCGTCGGCACACCCCTTTCTTGGCCTTTCAACGGCCCACTCTTCCACAATAAAAATACAAAACAATATGAATGAATGAAATTCAGGAAAATTTGGATAAAATACATGAAACCCTCAGCCCCGTGTGCACACTCAGACCATATGCCCTAGGCCTGTCCTCTAGTTGGTAATTCCCCCTAAGCCCAGACTCAGCTGTACGTTGGGGCCCTACGGTAACCAGCCTACTCAATGTCTCTCTCGGGTCAGTCGCTCCACCACTCCCGGGTGGGTCAGCATAGGCGTGTCGTAAGAAGGTTGCGGTTAGTGGACATGTCACCGGAATAATAGACTGTCAATTCATGGAAAAATGACTCCAGAACTGAACAAGTATGAAGATTATCCCTCGCACGGAACCGACTCACGGTGACGCAAGCTGAGAATGCCACCTCCTGGGACCCCCACGGCACCCCACACATGATGCCTAGCATCAATCAGACCACGGGTCAGTACATGGATTGAGGTCTGTTCACTTGGGACACGAATCAACACGGAAGAAACCACCGGTTAGGCCTCAGAAAGCAAATGGTCCATCATGGGCCGTTCCAGTGTAAATGAATGGTGGATGGACCGCCTTAGGGAGTGAAATGGTCCACCAATAACCACCTAAAAACCATCGTACTCAATCAACTATGGGCCGTGCCATCCATGCACAGCCCCTCTGGGACCGTTCCAGAAGATGAATGGCCCAATAGAAGGCCATCCCACCCCTAGACAAAACGAGAATCATACACAGCCAGCCTCAGGCCATTTAGGACCCACACGGTCCACGGTAGGCCACTTGGTGAACAGAGAACGATCCCCATTAGGGCTGTCCAACCACCCAACGGCACAAAAATAAAATGGCCCACCCTGGGCCGTGCAAGGAGATGAACGGGTTTCACTGGGGCGTTCAATCATCCAATGGCACAGAAATGGAACAGCCAACCCTGGGCCATTCAAAGGACTACATAGCCAAGCCCTAGGTTGTGCCATCCCAACACTGTGTAATGGTCAAGAAGCAACAATCAAAACACCTCGAAAGTCACGCTGACCCCACGGGGTACGCAGTCGCCCATGGACCGTCCATGGGGTACACGGTCAGACGATGGACTGTTTACTTCACCGACATTCCAAGACTATTGAACGGTCCATCTCAGGGTCGTGCAAGGGTGTAGTCGGTCTCTGTTAGGACCGTGTACATCCCACCGTCCCGAGAACACCAGAAAACAACATTTCGGGCCCCAAACGAGCCCGATTGGGGGGGAAATGAAGGGGAACTCACCCCCGAGCAACCTAGCAGGCATCTACACCCTCCAATCATGGAATCGCGGATCAAAACACTAGATCGGGCACTTGAACCCCAAATCATGATTTTCCCTTCCCGACATGAAATAACCTACTCTTGACCTCGCCTCGGCGTAGAAATTACGGGGAAGGAAGACATGGAGCTAGGGAGCATCACCCTACCCGGATCTCAATTCAAGGCATGCCGGATCGAGCCCAAACCACAAAGAACGCTGCTAGAAACCCTCATCCTTCACGCTTCCCATGAACACCGCATGCCACCACGATCGTCTCGCCACTGCCTATGTCGTCACGCCGTCGCCCACCGCCATCTGCAGTCGGAGGGGCACGTCACGTCGTCGTTGATCGAGGATAGAGAAAGAGAGAGGGGGCACTCAGTTTTGTCATGGGAGGAAGGAGGAAGATGGCAAAAGAAGAAGGAAGAAGAAGAAGAAAGAAAGAAAAAAAAGAAATGGGTTATTTATAAAAAATTTAAAAAAATCAAAAAAATCCCAAAAAATAGAAAAATACATATTCTCGATCCTCGAAACACGCTGATCGCAATGGTACCACCCGCGGGTAGGTGAACGACCCAGTTCACCTGCTACAGGGTTTCATAGACTTTTCCAAAACACACACGCGGGAATCGAAAAATAAGTAAAAAAGTCGTGAAACACATTTCAGGCCTCCGAAACGTACCCGAATCACATGGGCCCGAACATGAAAGATATCCATAAGATAATTCTGGGCATAATGGAAATAAATACTCCGAGAAAAGTAGATTTGAGACCAAAGAAGCAGGATTCGGAGGGTCTGGGACATCACATGAGAAGGATTGTCGATATAGACAACTATCGACCACTATGAAATGCGTCGTTCATGCTCGCGTGTAGCGAGCCTCGGCATGGTCGGTTGGGGGTTGTCATTGCTGGAGAAAATCTAAGAGGGGATCCATCCATGAGGGCTCATAGCCGATGGCATTTACCTTAGGTGTCAGTTCTTCTTTGCTAGATGCTAACAATTCCTCGATCAAGCTGAATCTAGAGTTGGAGACTGTGGTTGCCAATGCCAAGTGAGATAGAGTGTCTGCTCAGACGTTGATGGGGACATCATTTACCCCTCCACACTTTTCAGAGCTCGGATGGATCGTCATCATATACCATCATGCCCTTGAGTCATAGCATGTATTTTCATATTTTATTTGAGTCTTATCATTGTAATTTTTTTATTTAAGTCATGTATCTAGGTTAATGAGTCATTTACCTAAGTTTGAGTGTCATTAGGTTGATTAGATTAGTTCTAGTTGGGCCCAATTAGCTAACATAATGGCCCAATTCCCTAATGGACTGACTCAAATAAAGAAAGAGGATACACACGTGACTCAATTAAAGTAAAGAATTATGTCATATCAGACCCAGCAATAGAGATAACATGTGAGAATCATAGTCAATCCACCTCATAGTGGAGCAGGCGACCCGAGCCAGAGAGAGTGGCACGAGATGTCCTCATCAGTGACGCTCCTCGGGTGGCATCCTGCCAAATCCCAGGTCCTTTGACGGACACTATGTATGAATGCAGAACTGCCCACACAATAACGCAATGACCCGGGGGCTGTCACAAATGATGAAATTGTCACGTCGCTTGTAAGCACCTTTAATTGGGCTCTCATGCCCCACATAAATGCATTTCATGGCATATAAGTCATGTAATCCAATCAGGGAGCGAATCCCCCTCCTCGCTGGAACCAGTCTCTCTGCCCCCAGTTATCCCTGTTGTGTTGTTGTTGCCCTATCGTTGTTGCACAGATGAAGCCCTCCGAACGTCGTGGCTCACAGGGTCCCTAACACTTTCTTCGGCAGTAGAAACAAAGGTGTTTGGGCTCTGTCCGATGTAAAATAAACACTAATCGCTTGCGGTCGGTGGGAAAGATGTCCAGTACACGAGCCCCCACATTCATCTACACTCGTACCAATGAAACCTCCTTCTCTCCATGTGACGCATGACATTTCGTGCTCACGTGTCATGCCCTGGTGGCACATCCCCAGTCAAACACTTGGTTTCACTGGTGATCATCGATAAATCGACTGGCACGCTCGCATTCCATCTAGCCATATCTGTCCCAGTCATCCAGAATGGTTAACCATATGCCGTTCCTTCTTGTGCGTTCCTATCATTCTTTTCACCCTCCTTTCAATACCCCCGAAATCCTCGCGTGCCAAATCGAGCCATCTTGGCCCTCCGTAAAAGGCAAGTGCGCGTCTCCACCGCCCGGGAAAGAACAAGAAGGGAATTTCCCCGCGTGCGTAAACAATGCCATTTTCCCAGATTTTCTTATATCTCAGGTTTTTATATAAGTTATCCCTACAAGAATAATTTCTGTCCTTGAAATCTAAAATTCTGTGAATCTACCTTATCATCCTACAAATACCTATTCCTTTCGAACTCTGTTGGCTATAAAGCTATAGTGGATGTCTAAATATATACATGACCCAATGCCTATCCATGTAGGGCCCGATCTGTTCCTAAGAGGAGCACCCAAAAGTACTTGTGCCCATGGGAGTTAAATGATCACAGTGTGGCATTGCACCGAAGTGCATGACTAGCTTGATTTATGACGCTCCACAATCTCTCTAGCGCTTGATATTACTTGACATGACATGTGTGACTTGCGTGGCCTGACATGGGTAGTACTTGAATGAATGAATAGCCAATATCTCATGACTCGACTTGATATTACATGACTTGGAATTGGAAATACATGAATTACTTGATTTATCTAGCTTATTCTTAATTCCTCTCTCGTTATTCTCATGCGTTCTTGCATACATGAGCATGCCACATTTTAATTGGTAAATTACTTAAAGTAATATCTGGAATAGAGATATAATTTCTACTGAGCATTCGCTCATCTAGTATTTTTTTCTATTTTTTAGGTAATTCTGATGATGAAGCTCATTCGGATGGGGACGGACATGAGTGAAGAGCATAGAGCTATTCCAATTATCAATGTTGCTATCTAGTCGAGTAATTTTCCCTATTTCTTGAGTCAATCATTGTATTTTTTTTATTGAGTCAAGATTGTCTTTAGTACTTATATGGAGATTATGTAATAGAAGTACCTTGATGGTTATTATGAATAAAAGATTTGCTTTATCTTGAAATTTGCACATCTCTGTCTATAAGGTCAAATTCCTTATGCTCTAATTGACATGAGTGACATAACTTGTCACGTGTATCGGGTTCTTTCCGCACTCGGGACGTGACGATTTTTGTGGTATCAGAGCCTAGGATATTTAATTCTTAGGAAACCAAGTCCAAGGATAGGTTTAAACTTTTACCCGGTGAGATTGGGTAGAGCCAAGGGTTAAGTTAACTTAGGAACTTAAACCTTTGGATTAATCACATATTGATAGAGTTATTTTAATAATTGTAGGATCATGACCGCAGAACGTGCTCAGTGGCGTGATATGCAAAGGACCGTACAAGGTCTTACTCAAGCACTACAACAAGTAGCACAAGGAGGTGCTAATCGTGGAGCAGGAGAACTCCACCGGAGTTTTTGCAATATGAACCCTCCCAAGTTCATAGGCTCGACCGACCCTGACAATGTTGAGCACTGGATGAGGGAGATTGAATGGATTTTCTGTGTCATGTAGTGCGCGGACCAAGAGAAGGTTCTTCTTGCAATGTTCCAGTTAGAAAGGGACGCTCATTTTTGGTGGGAGTCCGTAGAAGCTACTAGAGACCAAGATCAAGTCACTTGGGCAGAATTCAAAGAATATTTTAATAACAATACATCAGGAAGCTACTAGACTAGCTAGCAACTTGAAGAAAACCTTTGGACCACACAGATTGTGGACTCTAAGGTTGATTAAACTGAAAAATAAAACCTTTTAAGAATTTCTTTTTGTCTCTTAGTAAGTCTATTCAAAGCAAAGAATTCTAAACAGCATCTAGAATGCGAGAATGCATGGGAGAGAGAGAAGCTCTGGTGACCCCGGTGCCCCACGCCTGGCTTTGCATGGATCGTCCTCCTTTCCTCCACCCTCATCTAAGGAGTCTTCCCACCCCCTTCCTGCTTCTCTTCTGAAGTCACCATCTGCTTTGGAGGGGAGAGGTCATCATCGAACCCGCTCCCATTCGCACTCCCGTGCTCCAGCTCCTATTTCTTCCCAGCCTCTTGCTTGGTCCAATTTGTTCAAGACTCCTGCGCCGGCTTCAGATCGGGATAAACTTCAGCTGGAATACCTGCCGCCTTCGTCCATTGATTCTAGGAGTGTTGCTGTCTGTGAAGCAGGTGATTCTGTAGAACTATAAGAGGTCCGGTCTACTGCTCTCATTGGTTATGTGGTAGGCCTTTCTACTTCCTTTCTTCCACTCCAATCGTTTATTAAAAGTAGATGGAATCCGAATGGCTTCCAGCTCTTCATGTTAGAACATGGGTTCTTTATATGTAAGTTTGATTTGGAGGACGACTTGCACCATATTCTGGAGACTTTTTGGACTGTTAAAGGCCATCCTATGATCCTGCGTAGGTGGTCTCAGGAGATTAATTTTGAAGTAGACAGTCTCCAATCCATACCTCTATGGATTTCATTGCATGGAGTCCCCCTGCACTTATGGACAAAGAAGTTTTTCAGCAGCATTTGTACTGTCATTGGGACACCTCTACACATTGACAAGCTTACGGCATCAAGGTAGTGCCTTTCCTTTGCCAGAGCCTGTGTTATCGTCTCTACTGCCAGCCAACTTCCTGATGAAGTCTATTTCCAAGACCTCCAGGGTCGGACTCGGAAAGTTCAGGTAACTTATACATGGAAGCCTACTGCCTGCTCTGTTTGTAGTTCATTTGGCCATTCAGAGGGTCTCTGCTCCGCCAAGTTACCTCCGACTGATAATTATTCTAAAGACAAGCATACATATGTTAGGCAGAAGTTGTTCCAAACTTCAGGTCATTCCTCTGTTAAGGTCGATGCTTCTGGCAATAAAATTTCTTATCCAGTTCAAGCCGGTCATGGTCAATCTATGGACAACAGACCCAATGGCAGCCATGTTGCTGAAGTGCAATCTGGGAGCAATCACCCTCCTCCAAAGAAAGTTCATTCTCAGCATCGTGCGATCTCTACTGGGAATAAATTTTCGATTTTGGATACTACAACAGAGATGCATATTTCATTGCAAGCAAATCCTCAAGTTGTTCAGAATGTGAATGATGGTCCAGGACCCATTGACAATGCTGATTCTTTGGAGCTCCCTCCAGTTCAAATGCATACTCAACAAAGGTAACTTTCCGATATTCCTGCTAAGGGCAATATCACACCTCCTTTGGTGGAAGGGGATTTGAATTTTAAATCTTTGGCTACTTCGGGAGATTCAAAGTTAGGAAGGCCAGAATCTCTGAGTTTTCAGGAAGCTGTTGAGATGAAGTTAAGTGTTGATACCCCAGTGCATTATGTTTCTAATCCTTTACCCCCTATTGCGAAGGGTAAGGGTAAGCCAGAAAATCAGACTGGATATTCAAAATCAAGGCGATCCCCACGCCTGTCATCTTAATCTTCTTTTTTAGTAAATAAGATTTCTATCCTTATGAAGCTTATTTGCTGGAATGTTAGAGGATTAAATAAACCAGAGAGGCGAGCCCAGCTTAAGCTCATTATCTCTCGTTCTAGATGTGACATTGTTGTTTTTGTTGAAACCAAAATTCATCCAAAAAATTCTATTAGATTTAAGCAACACATCTGGGCTGATGCAGTTCTTAACCATAATTTTAATGATAGGGGCAGAATATGGGTTCTTAGTAATCCTACGAAATTCACTACCAATGTGATCAAGTCCACTGATCAGTTCATCCATTTATTAATTTCTGATTCAACAAGAGGTCTTAATTTCTACTTGACTGCTGTGTATGCTTCCAACCTTCTTTCCCAGCGAAGGATTCTTTGGAATGATATCTCTGATTTATCCACTTACAGCAATGGTCTTCCCTAGATGGTGACTGGTGATTTCAATTCCATCCGGTATCCTTCTGAAAAAATGGGTGGCAATCCTATTCCTTCAGCCATTCTTCAGGACTTTGATAATATGATAGCTTCTTCTAAGCTGGATGATATCAAAACTATTGGCAATTCCTTTGCTTGAAGCAACTGCTCTATGCCCCCTAACAGGATTATGGCTAGACTGGACAGATGTCTTACGAATGACAAGTGGTTGAATTTATTCCCAGATTCTTATGCTGAATTGTCTCCTGAGTTATTTTCAGACCATAAGATGCTATCAGTTCATTCAGAAGCAGTTAGCTTCTCAACGTTCCGCCGTAGGAGGAAGAGTGGTAGTGATCTTTAGGGTCGTCGGATGAAGAAGAACAGAGTGTCGAAAGAAGCAGTAGTCGGGGTTTGGTTGTAGGAACCATCTGTTTATAGAGAAGCAATCCTACTGGAGAATTAGAGTTCAAATGGGTTCAAAATTTCCTACGTAAGAATCCTATTGAAAACCAATCTTTCCTACATATGAGACCTTCTAGATCGAGACCTTCCTGAACATCATCCTACTTCCGTGTTAGAACAAAACACGATCAGACGTTTCCATTTTCAGTCCTGAAGGGATATAACACGCAGGTGAGGGGCGCCCTTCAGAGAAATGGCGCCGCTATGAGGGGCACCCTTTACTGTTAAAAGCGAAACCTCGTCATAGCGCCCTCATGAAAGGTCACAATTTGATGAACTGGCACCCTAGGGTAGGGCGTCCTTTCCTTTGGACAAATTAGGTTTAAGGGTAAGGCCTGTTTAAGTCTGTAGTGTTATGTATATGGTCCGGGCCCTAGTTAATTTATTTATTTTAATGTTATTTAAGAACTTTTATTTCCATAATTTATCAGGGTTGCAACACTTCGATTGGGTGACCCAACATGCGATGCTATGGGCAATAGCTGGGATCATCGATCTTCTAGGCCTCGTCCGGCTTGTGGAGCTTAGGCAACTCGATGATCTTTTGGGCTATGCAGAGGTTGAAGAGCATCTTCATGTGTTCCTTCTTGAAGGAGAAGGGTGTCTTCACACGCACCGAGAAGGAAGGAGCGATCGGCTTATCCACTAGCTTCTTTTTGGGGCCGCTCATCCCAGCCTCCATGTTGGCTTTGGCGGCACGGGTGAACTCAATAATGTTCACATCTTTGTCGGGCTAGCGTTCTTGCGTCTGTTTACCCATCGCTGAGGTGTAGCTTCGGTTATCAGCGAAGAACATCTCTATCTCGACAACTGCCAAGTTAAGTTGGTCGAAGCCTTTGATGTTGGTGCCGAGAAATTTTTCACTAACCTAGGCCTCCAAACCTCGGTGACATATGGTGATGGCATCCTCTTGGGCTGGTGGGTTGACACACCTCATGCTAAGGTCCCGCCATTTCTTGATAAAGTCGAAGGCACTCTCGCCCTTCTTTTGTCGGAGAGAGCAGAGCTCGGCTAGGGAGATCTTTCACTCAGCCATTTGGAAACGGTCGAGGAGCTTCTTCTGGAGATCTGCCCAGTCGATGACTGAGTTGGGCTTCAGGCGGGAATACCATTGGAAGGAGGTTCCTATAAGTGAAGTGGTGAAGTAACAGAGGAGATATGACTCATCCAACGTGAGCTCGCTCGTGGCTGTAATATAGTAGGCCAAATGCTCATGCAGAGATCCTTGCCTATCAAACTTTTATAGCTTCGGTGACTTGGCGTACTCTAGAGGAAGCTTCTTTAACTGGTGGTATAGCGGGTACGGGACACTGTGGAGATCTATGGTTGCACCCCTTCCCCAAATTGGGCGAGCTTCATCTCGACAATCCACCCGATCATCTGACACTATGCCATAAGATTCTCTAGCACTAGAGTGCTGGATAGCCGTGGTTGGGCTTCAGCCAGGGCATGCCAAACCCGATCGCTGTCGGGGTTCTGATAGCCGTGCCTGAGACGTTGGCACCATGGTGCCCAGCTGGCGGGACTGGTGCTTCAGCGTAAGGTTTGGTATGCGACTGGGGGTAATGGTCACGTTCCTCAAGCAAGTCTTGCAGGAGGGCCTTCAAGTGCTGGTTCTCCTTCATGAGGGTCTCTAGAGTCACCTCTTGGACTTCATTAGTTGGGGGATCATTATTGATAGGCTACACATTGGCGAGAGTGGTGCGGTCCCCGATCGAAACTTCTTTTGCTCGTCCCGATGTTTGAGGTCCGACGAAAGTGTCGACATGGCCGACCGGAGTCAGAGGCTGAGTCTGATGATGAGGGCTCCTGAGCTGGGCTATAGGCTGGTCCAGATCGTTAGATTGCAACTCGGGCTGGTGTCCGGTGGCATAACATGTGAACACCCTGATCGCGTCGTTAAGGAACTAGACCGTCCGCTTCTTTTGGGAATGCTTCTTAGGGTGGATAGGTGCCCCCAGTCTGTCAAAGACTAGGGCGCGTTGTGAAGGAGCTTCCACCACAGTGTCGACCTGAGGAGAACTCGGAGTCGGATGTGGGTGAGGTCGGGAATGGGCCAGTCTCTGCCTCCACTTACCTGGGCGAGAGACATTGGATGACTGGGCATCGCCGGACGTCACCGTTGTGGACTCAACCGCATTTTGCTTGATGCCGTGTCTAAGCGCCTGAAGGGGGTTCCTATGGTGCGCCCTCCAAATGGCTTGAGCTTCTTTCGGGGTGACCCAGATTCTTCTCAAGTCGGGTTGTTGGTCTGTCTTGTCGCTGTTTCTCAGACGAGGCTTGGGAGCTCCTACGTCGGGCTAGTGTGGGTGCCTTCAGGCCGTTGCTGGGGTGCCTACTTTTCTGAGTTTCGCTTTGTCCTCCTACGTTTATTATAGGAGGCTGAAGCAATTAGAGGTGGGGACCATAGGGATGATTTGTTCCTGGGGTATGATTGGTTCACCCCCGTTGAGGTGAATCCGTAGATCACCGACAAGGATCATCTTGCCGGAGTTACTGGTTGCAACGACGAGTCACCCGCCTTTGCGGCCATGGCAACGCTTCTTCTGGGGGTCCGAAGAAGATCCCGCTCCAAGATGGTAGACCGAGAAGACTCAGCCCATGGCAGTTGGCGATACAGGACTATCAGCAGGGAATGCTGGAATAGGCCCCCAAGACATAAAGTCTGTAGTGGACGCTGGTGATTACGTGACTCGGGTGTAGGCTCTCGCCCGAGCTGATAGAAGTGTTGCCGATACTCGAGACGATGCTCTGACACCAGAGATCAGTATTGCTAGAGGTTCTGAGGCACCGATGACCCAAGGCTGCGAGCCTGTATCGAGTGCTCGTGAGACTAGAGAGTGGGATAGAGGACCCACGGCCAACATCAGAGCTACCGCATCCGAAAAAGGAAGACCTGTGCTGGAAGTTAGCATCACTGAGTGGTAGGGGACAGAATCCCGTAGAGAAGCTGAGAGGCCCGGGGCCCGATGTGGAGAGTCCACACTAGGGACTGACCCTAAGAAATCTCAAGGTTGTGTGCCCGGTCTGGATGCTGGGGAGCCTTGAACCCGGGGTCGGAGACTCAAGCTGGGTGACGGCTCTTCAGAGGTTTGGGTCTAGAGGCCCGAACAGAGTGCTGGGGAGCCTTGGCCCTGGGTCAAAAAACCCGTGTAGGGTGCCGGCTCTACTAGAGCTCGGGGATAGGCACCCGAGTGGAATGCTGAGGAGTAGGACATCCAGGGGTAGAAACCTGAGCGAGCTGCTGCAGTGGAGAGCGATACTTGGGGAGCGAGGCCCGCACTGGAAGTCAGTCGAAACTGGGCCTGGGGGTTGATGCTTGTCTGGGCAGGAACTGGTCTGGGGCCCCTGCGACGGCCGATGGTGGATGACGCACGCCTAACACTCGAGAAGGTTGTTAAGGTTGGGAGCTGGTGTGGCGCGTCCATTGCACTGGCGAGCACAAGGACTGGGGGTAGCTGCAGAGCAGCCACGGGGACCACACCTAGGAAGTAGGCTGATCCGACAACTAGGGTGAAGCTGTCAAAGGCATTTGGCACCGCTAAGTAGCCCACCCTCACATGGGTGGTGACAACGATGGGACCATAGGTGATGGCTGTCATGGTTGCTTGAGTGCTGGATGTTGTGGAGGCCATGGTCGTCGGCGGTCATCGAATGCAGTGTGGCAGTCAGAACACAAACTGGAAGCTACTGGCAAGTGCCCTCCCCTGCCTCTCCTTCAAGGAAAGGAAAAGGGCACCAGGGCTGGCACATGCTTCTCCTCAACAAAAAGAAGGAAGGCAGGAGATGTCCCACCGAGCGTGCCATCCTTTTTGTTCGCACGGGTCGGGTCAGATCCGCAGGGGAAGGCCCTCGGGATCGGTCACCCTGGGGGCGGGGTGTATGTTTGGTGACCCGACTGAGGGGTGGGATAAGGTGATAGGGGAGATGCCAGAGTTTGTTTTATCTCGGGTATCCGCTCCCATGGCCGTATCCTTCTCAAGGTGGTACCGTGCACTCGCCTTTTATGGAAAGCCAAGGGAGGTTCGAGTGGCACAGGAGGTTTTCAGGTTGATGCGGGCGCGCTAGTTGATTTCTTGACAATCACCTATGGAACCAAGGTTTGACTGGGAAGCACCACCAGGACACGACACGTGGGCTCGGGAGGCGGGCGACACGTGGAGAGAAGGGAGGTTCCATAGGTGCGAGTGCGCAGGTGATTGTGGGAAATCATGTACTGGACATCTTTCCCCACCGACCACAAGCAGTCAGTGTTTATTTACATCAGATTGAATCTGAACACCTTCATTCTATGTTGAAGAGAAGCATGTATATATCTGAAGCCATGGGTGGAGGGCCGAGAGCATTCTGCCACTATGGTCTAGCGTTCGACTGGGATACGTTTACTGGGGCCAGAGGTGCTGGACACACACATCGAGTGGTGTAAGGGAAGACTGGGACCTGAACGTGGATGTAGAGACATTCATTTAGGTGGTAATATAATTTAAGAGAGCCACGTGGGCTGTACAGGTGGGCCATAGCAACTGATGTACAACTGGCGCAAGCCACAGGACAATTCCTACAAAGAGATTGGTCCCCAAGTCAATGCGTGATAAGGCAGACATCCGCATGTTTTATAGGGGCTCTCCTCGTGGCAGGGGCCATGCCCTATTTGCTGAGGGAGGGCTAGACTAGATGACCGGAGGAGGTACTAGCCAGTGACTGGGCGAGCGCCGAGCATGGCTTGGGTCGAGCAGTCGGGCGCGGCCTCATGACGACGGGAGGTAGGATGTCATGGCATATGTGTGATCGTCGTAGACTGGCGCACATGGGCAATCCCAATGGTGAGGGTGTATTTTTTATCGTCATAACATCTTATGTGTAGTAGGAGTAGACTTGTGTGATAGGGCTAAATGTCGCGTGAGGGGAGTACAAGTGACATACCCTCAGCGTGTGTAAGCCGATTCACAAGCCAACTGCATACACACAAATCTCCTTGCTTGCTATGTCTGTTGTTCACTGCGTTACTTGTCTGTTTGCATCTGTTGCTCGCCCGACCCCTTGAGCTTCTAAGGGGCTTTTATAGGGGAAGTTGAAGGGCCATGGAAGGGTTTAGGCGGACCAAGTTGAGGGGTTGAACTTGGTCCAGGTAAACCTTTGAGAAATACTTTCTTTTTGTTTCTGAGTGTGGGAGGGCGGGTTTAGGCGGACCAGCCGTTAGGATAGAGTTTGAGTTGGTTTAAGACTCCCACTCTCAGGTTAGGACTCTCCAAGAGAGTCCCGCTCGGACTCTCAAGGCGTTCGCATACGCGGTCTATCGATAGACCGCGCTACTCCTGACACGGTCTCATGGAGACCGTTCAGCCACCTTCTACACACTTCGACCCTTGGTCTTTACACGGTCGTGTAGAGGCCGTTTGGCCACACCCACGGTCAACATTAGACCGTTCCTGTCATTTGAACGGACCACCTTAGACCGTGTAGTTGCTTCGTTGTGTTCTGGCCGAGTTGCTTTTAGCAGTCCAATGGCAGGCCGTGTATGACTTGGGACGGCCACCCGCATGACCATTCAACTCCCTATCACACTCGTTTTGTTCTTTTTGCATTAAGGCTTTTCATCTCTCCCTCCCTCACTCTCTCGTGTCCCTCTAGGGTCCGTTGTTAGTCAGTTAGCATTCACATCCATACACTCATCCCCACACATTCATTTGCACAAAAAAATCAATAAAAAGATATATCATATCATAGTCATAACATCATGTACAAAAGTCATGTCATAGCTACATCAAGCCTCTCCCTCCGACCTGTCACTGTCTCAGGCTCCCTCATGCCTCTTCGATGGCAGGGCCATCGTAGAGCTAGCCTCCTCTCGCTCGCGCCGATGACGTCACTCCTCGTCCTCATTCCTCCGGCGACCGGAGGAGCTGGTGACGTAGCTGCGGTATGAGCCATGTGTACCGTGGGTACTGCCGCGCGGAAGCCCGCTGCACTCAGGTCTCTGGCTCAAGCCCTCCACGATCCCCTCCAGTCTCACCGTCTGAAGCTGGGCTCGCTCCGCCTCGGTCCGGTAACGCTTGGCCTCAGAATCTCTGGCCCAGAGTCGCTCGGGCTCTGCCCGAAGAAGAGCTGTCTCGACAGCATCCACCAGTCGGCTCTATGCCATCTCCTCTCGGAGACGGGCTACCTCCTCCCGTACCGCCGCACGACTCTGCTCGAGCTCCTCCCTTAGTCGGGTCAGCTCGGTCATCTACATACACACATCATGGTTAGTTAATTGCATTTCATAACCATCATCAACAACTGGGAAAGCGTAGTTTACTTACCCTCTCGGAGAGCGCTACCTCGGCTGCCTCGGCCCGCGCCATCATCCGTGTGAACTCTGCCTCCCGCTCGACACGGTCCGCAGCAGTCTGGGAAGAGGAAGGAGGTGCGTCAGCCCCCTGACGCTGGGCTCCCTCAGCTCGCTGCATTTTAGAAGTCCAGGGTTAGTCATTTCATAAACATAATCATAATCAAGTGCATAATTAAGTTTAAGGGTTAGTAAGCCTCCTCGCTCTCTACCCGAGTGGACACCACCCGCCCGAGTGATGTCCAGTCAGCGATCTGCTCCGCAGCTCGCGTCGTCCAGTCCACCACTGTGGCCAACCCTCGGGGGTGTCGACCAACGCGCTCCTCCGGCTTCTCTGGTGCCAAAAACTCGACAGCTGGCTGATGGACGCCGATCGTCCTCATCCCTAGGCAGAAGAAGAGGGGCTCCACTATGTTCATGCAGTGCAGCCAGACATCTCGATCGGAGTAGGCGAGGGCTGCCACCACCCAGGGTTGACGCTCATGCCCTTCGCTCTCGTACGGTGTCCACCGGACAAGTCAAATAGGGAAACTGCATTAGCATCATAAGCATATAAGTTGCATTTAATGAAAGTTTGAGTTTAGATTCTTACCGAGGCGAAGGGCAGTGTGTCCAAATCGTCCTGGATCTTCCGGACCTATCGTCCTAGGGACCCAGTCTCCCGTGGAGCTGTCCACCGCCTCGCAATGGGCAATCGCTCTGGGTAGGTCTCCTCACCTCTCCCTAGCCCACGTAGTCGCACATAGGCCCACACCTGCATTACATTTCATCAGATGTCATCATATAGCACATATAGGAATCACATAGCAAATTGCATAATAAGTTTTAAGGGTCAAGTCATACCTAGAGAAGGGGTGAGAATCCACCGAGCATGGTCCATCGACTGGTAGAGCTGAGGGTGTCGAACAAAAACGTGAGGACCGCCACTCCCCAGGCGTAGTCTCCCACGTGCTCCACGTCCTCAAGAAGGGGGAGGAACCGACAGCTGATGACATCGGCCCTCGTCGTAAATAGGAGGCACCCGAAGAAGAGCATCAAGAACCTCCGCAACACTACGTCTACCTCTGGCCCTGCTACAGCTGCTACTCTGGGTCGTGGTCGGTCCACGAGCCTCTGCAAGTGCTGCTCGGGCAGCTCCCAAGTCGCTATCCTTGCGCCCCTCAGTCCGAGGCTCTCCTGCAGCCTCACCCGCGTCAAAGTCGTGGATTGCCGCTCTAGTCACAACAGCTCCTGTAACGACCCAGAGCTCAGGGTACCGATAACCTGATACAAGTATCGAACTACCGCTACCAAGAATTGGGGACGCCACCCAAGAGGCTGATGAGGCCCCTGAAGGGTTAGTGGGGGTTGTTGAGGAGGCGAAACACCAAAAAAATCTATAAAAATCTAAAAGATAAAAAATGTTTTGCATCCGTATGAACATTGCATGATCATGTTTCCCTTTGCTTGCTTGCATGTGCATGGCATGTTTATTACTCCTTTTTCCAAATCTTGTTAATAAGATTTAACCCTCTAACCCTGCATCGAGAAAGGTACTATCTGCTTTTGGCAGGGGGCTAAAATCATGCTACACTAACCTTTTTCCCTTTAGTGTGGTTGAAACAGGTAAAAAGGGATGACAACGTCAAGCCAAATCGAGAGAAGTACACTAAAGAAAGCTCATTTCATTGCCAAATATGTCCACTCATTCCATTGAAACAACATTCTAGGGGCATACCCCCAGTGTACAAAAGGGGCAGCTGCTACCCAGCTCTCTCTCTCTCTCTCCTAGTCTCCATCGATGTGAGGTTGGCTACGTCGACTATCAACCTCATCTCCATCTCCGCTCACTCTATCTCGCAGGGGTGACGGTCGCGAAGCTCTCAAACTCGAGGCGGCTGGCTGAATCGCCTCCTATCCTGCGGGAGACTACACCATACCCATGAGCTCATCCATCGTAAAGTGCACGTCTCCTATGGTCTACAATGACTCCGAAGGACTCGCAGGCCTAACTCTCTCTCCTGGGGCATCCATACCCTGGTACCTCCGCAGCACCCGTCATCGCAAGGCCTCCAGCTGATCGCAAGTTCGCTACTCTTTCACTGCCATCGCCATCTCTCGAGCACGTGCCTCGACCGCTTTCTCCTTCGCCTCAGCTAGGCGACCCTCGAGCCACTCAATCATGCTTGTCTCTCCTAGTCGGCGAGTCAGCTCCTCAATGCGGGCCTCTTGTTCCGGACGAGCGGCCAGGCTGGTCGCTAGCTCCTTCCTCTGCAGAAAATGAACAATCATGTAAAACAAGCAAAGATGATAAAGAAGAGAATTGCTTTCAGCTTGAGTATTAGGTTCTTACTGCCTCGGCCAGCTCAGCCTCTCACTCCTCGGCTCGCTCGATGGCCGCAGCTAGGCGATCCTCCAACTCATCCACGATGTCAGCTCGGAATGAAGGGCTGGCCTCTCCACCCGCTGTCACGTGCACATAGGCCAGCTCCCCTCGCTGCCAATACAAGGGGCAAGCAGTTAGTCAAATCTAGTCAATTCCAAATTCAAGATCAATTAATTTACTTTAGCTTACCATCTCTCGGATCTCATGTCGTAGTTTCACGATCGCCTGGTCAAGGACGATGACCTGATCCTTGAGAATCCTCATTGCTTCAGTCTCGGGCATCTGCACATCAAGTCACAAACTCACTTAGCCCCAGAAGTTGAATAAGAACATCACATTTGAAAGCTAAGAGAGTAACTCACTTCTCGAGTGTCGAGATGAAGCCGTCCAGCATACCGGTGTCGGTAGTCTACCAAGTTAGCCTTGCTACTCCTCATGGTATGGTCATGCTCCAGTGAGGGCCCTTTCTGTAGTGCCTCTGCCTCAGCACGGTAGCGGGAGGCCCAGTCTTGATCACTCACCGAAGTTTGGTGGCATCCCCGATCCGACTCGTGCTCGGCTAGAATCACCACTGGTGGTTGATGCCACCCCAGCGTCCTCTGCACTAGAAGAAGGAAGAGCGGCTCCCTCAGGTTCACGCAGAATAGCACTGTGTCTCTTTGGAACCAAGCTCGCCCCTCCCTTACCCATGGCTGAAGGGTAGTATCCTCCGTCACATAAGGAGTCCAAGTCACCTGCCACACAAAAAATAAATGTTTTGCTAATTGAGCTTATAACAAATGCAACAAATCACACAAACCCTCTTAGCCAAAACACTTACCTAGCAGGGAGGGAACTCATCTGGGCAGTCCTGAGATCAGAAACTCTAGCGGCTATTAAACGCCGGTCCCGGACCATCTCCCATCCAGCCATAAGAGGGACCGCTTGCATCAAGACTCACGGGATCATGTCACGACCTAGAGGGAACTGAGTGTACCCCCAAATCTGAAAGAACAAATAGAGCAATCAATTAAAATTTTGAATCGACATGCCTAGAAGGGGAAGACTCGTACCTATAAGAAGGGTGTGAAACCACCCAGGTTCCCCAAACCCTAGCGCACTGGATCCAAGTGGGCAAAGAGGTGCGCCAGCATCACACTTCCCCACTCAAGCTGGGGACCCTGCTCTAGATCCCATACCAGCAAGAGATACTTTAGATTCACCTTGTTCGAGGCAGTAGCAAACAGCAACCTCCCAAAGAAGTATAAGAAGAAAAGCCGCAACTCCTGCTGCTCGCTCCTCCCTTGAGATATGAGTCTCTATCTCACTCCCCCCAAATACAGATCCAAGTCCTCTAGTGGCCCATGTTTCATCCTCGCGAGCCCCATTGTAGCACTGATCTGTTGGGTTGATAGACAAGGATTCAGAGGGGGGTAAATGAATCCCCTTCAAAAATTGTAGCGGAATAAAGCTTTTAACCACACTCAATGGCAACTGATGAATTCTAAAGAAGTGGTGCGGGGAGAAAAGGAAAGAGAGGGAGTGAGGGCCGGGGCGGGGATGCATGGGGGTCCTTCGGTGTGGTTTGCTAAGAGGGGGGGCGGATGGCAGTGAGATGAGAAGTGGCCGGCGTAAGGCTCGTCGGCGGGGTTGCGTCGGCTGGGGTTAGCAAAGGTGAGAGAAGGATGGTGCAGGCGAAGTGGGCTTGCCTTGGGCGACCGGTGGAGGGTGGAGGAGGTGAGACGGGGAGGGAGTGAGATGGAGGGTAGCCTGGGTGGTTCACCGGAGTGGAGGTTCACAATGGGTTGGTGTGCGTGGGACTGTGAGAGAGGGGGAGAGCTAGAGAGGGGCTGTGGGTTTAGAAGAGGGTGAAGGAGCTGGGAGAGGGAGTAGGCGACGACGGTGCTGGGTGGTCTGCGGCGGGTCGGCAACGGCTGTGCGAGGAGGTGGGAGCGGGAGAGATAGTTAGCAGGTAGAGGTGGGGGGTTTCATTGCGTGGGTTAGAGAGGGAAGAAGGGAGAGAGAGGCGGGAGGGAGGTTCACCGCCGGGTTGGAGAGGAGGTGGGAGTGGAGGCGGTCATGCGGTGGAGGGAGAGGAGGATGGTTAGAGAGAGAGGGGGTGGCGTGTTGGTGAGAAGAGGGAGATGGAGAAAAGGGGAGGTGACGCGGGACGAACCCGGTCGAGACACGGGACCCTAAGCCAACAATCAACAAGCACAGGTCGTCTAGCGACAAAGCTAACACTCGCACGCATTGTGAACTCCACTCGGGGCTCATAGTGATGGGTCGGTGAGCTGTGGCTCACGAGAGGGTCGGACACGATTTGAGTAGCGAGGAGGGAGGTGGTGAGCCACCCGGGGAACAAGTCGCGGGTGTCGGATTCAACCGGGCAGACCGATACCGAGTGGATCGGTTCAGATGTGCACTCACTCACCAACAGCAAGAACTCACGATTAGTGGAATTATGGACCAGGCACTCCTCACACGGGCACTGCAGTTGGAGCTAATACTAGACAAGCAGAGTGGAGAGGCAGCCGCACGTACCTAGCCCGTCCGAAGGATCGGCTCCGGTCGAAGATGAGGGCGCGCCAGGGAGCGTGTGCACCCAGTGGACACGCTACATTGAGGAAGCTTGGCGACGATCCCTGCTAGTACATTGACTACACTCCACACAAGGAGGGGTTCACGGGGAGTGGAAAATAGTTACATGCACTACCCTCACGCAGGAGGGGGGATCGCGGGGTGGGGAAACGAGCAGTCGACCGTACGCCGAGCTCGGGCGTCTGATCGAGGTGCAGCCAACTCCTGGACGAAGCCCGAGGGATGCCGAAGGATGCCTGAAGGTCTGGTGCCAAGCTGATGTCACTGGATGGAGATGGCGGCCGCAGCTGTGCGGCTGTGCAGTTCTGCCGTGCAGGACTAGTTGGCACGGTCATGGTGCGTCGGCCGGTACGGGCACTGTAGTACTCCAAATATGACAGGACCAAGTTGTGGATGTTGCTGACAGGGCGATCTACGAACCCTCAGAAGATGGAAGCTGTCTGATTGCCTTGCTGGATGTGGTCGCAGGAATGGCCGGCGTCAGGTTCCTTGGCGAATAGCAGGACAGGGCGCCGATGGTCATGTGGAACTTCCAATGCTAACATTGGAACGAGACGAAACCACTTGCGTTGGTTTAGCTTCGTCGAAATCCACAACTTTCCTGAAGACTGCATGACCTGAAACAGAGAGGAGGAGGGGGTGTCAGGGCCAACTTGGCAGCAATCTGTCCTGGGCAAACAGGGAACTCCTGGTCTGGCGTGACTGAGGGAGATTGGATGCCCTAGAGGGAGGTGTAGTGGAAACCAGGCAGGACCACCTCTGGTTCATCGGTGCTTTGGAGAAGAAGAACTCTTGTTAAGAGAGCTCTGACTGATTCGCATAGGGGTGGGCGGTGGAGCAGCTACCAAATGGTACTCAGGTTCAGACCCGAATCTGGCGCAGTTGCACGAGAATGGACGACGCAAAAGGAGCTGAGGTCGGATCGCAGCAGGACCACTTCTGGAGCGAAGCTGGCTCGATGAAGAATGACTCCACAGAAGACAACTTTGGCTGTTTCACACTGTGGATGCCGGGGTAGCCTCTGCAAACTCGATCTCTGCTGTACACTAGTTGCAGAGAGCAGCAGGCAGGACTTCTCGAATCATGGGAGGGCGTAGCGGCGACGGGGCAACTTCGGGCTAGTTGTGGTCGCACGGAGCAGGGGAGGGCAAGCCTGGGTTGCAGAGGGAGAGAGGGCAGGGGCGTGAGATGCTGGTGGGCTGGCTAGGGTTAGGGGGGCACGCTGGTTGTGGAAGAAGGAGAAGGGAAGGGGTGGCCTGAGTGGAGGATGGATTTTTTTGTTTAGGTAGTTTTTCTTTCTTTTGATATTTGGTGGAAGGATTGTAGGGGATTTGATTTCTAGGAGGGATATTAGGGAGGATGTGGTGGGATGTGATTTGGTTAGAGGGGGATTAGGGAAGGGATTGGCTCCAATCCAGTTGGTCTCCAATTCATACACCTTCATATTCTCCTTCAATTTCCTTTGCCGTTCATGTGGGATTGAGCCTTCGCTGGATCTCTTCCATGCCTTCTTTAAGTTGAAGGAGCATGCCCATGCGGGTAAAGGCTTCTTCTATCTCCAGGCGAAGAGGGGCAGGAGCTGTGTAACCCTCTCCCCCAGAGACTCTTCTCACAAGGGCTGGAAGACCCAGTATTTGTGGGTGGGTGCAGCCCTAGACAGTGGTACCTGGAACTTCCTGCTGATCCCCAACTTTCATCCAAACATCCCTCCAAAGTCGGCTGAGATTTCCCCGGAGGTGGAGCAGAAAGCTGCCCTCCTTTAGGAGAGCCGCCGATCCACCACTGAGTTGATGACCGTGATCAATATTGAGGAGTACCCTTCTTGAGTGGTGGTGCCTCCAGGTAAGGGCTTCAGAGTCTTGCGTTGATGTCTGGTCGCGCTAGTGAACTTCTTGCTGACAGCTTGCTTTTCTTTGCTCAGATTTGAGGCGAGAAGCCGATGAGGAGGTGTCACCGGCCGAGGTGGTGATTCTCGACGAGGAGGAGGCGTCTGCTCCCGACGGACCTCAGGTTCCTGGGAGTTCTTCCTGTGCCCGGGACAAGGGCAAGCAGATCGCTCGAGATAGGACTTTCGAGCGTCGCGGGGCCAAGCGTAAGGACCCCGTGGAGAAGGTGCTGCGGTCTTTGATGAAGGCCGTGACTACCGAGAAAAAAAGGGTGAGGAGGGTGGAGGCCACTCACTCAGTCGAGGGGGGCACTCAGTTGGCCCTCCCGTCCGTTGAATCCGAGGGGACCGTTATCACCGGAGGGGTCGTGGCCGAGGCGGGTGTGTCTCAGGCAGGGGCGGTCGTGGCTGGTGTGCCTACTGAGGTCGAGGGGGCACAGGACGATGGGACCCAATCTGAGCCAGTCGAGGTCGAGGGGTTACATGGCGAAGTGACCCAATCCCAGCCGACTGAGATCGCGGAGGCACGAGGGGAAGCGGCCCAACCCTAGCTAGTCGGTGGGCCCCCAAGAGTGGAAATACCTGGGGGGGTTCCCTGATCCCAGCTGCTCCAGAGAGGGCTGTCCCTCCTGCGATAGGTACCTCTGTCGTCCGAGCCTCCTTGTACTCTAGGTGCCATTTTATGACCTCGGATGTAATTCAGGGGAGTCTCGGGCATAGCTCTCCTTTCGTGCTTCTCGAACGGGTCATGGAAGGCGGCTTGATTGTGGCCCAGCTGGGGGTTGAAATGGCCGATCTGTATGCTCGGGTCAACTCCGAGAGGGAGTCCCTGATCTAGGCCAGTAGTGCATCTGACCGGAAGATCGAGCGCCTGACCCGCGACATTGAATCTCTTCGATAGGAGGTGTCCTTGCTCAGGTCACAAGCAGAGTCGAGCCAAAAAGAGGCTCAGGAATCAGCCGAGCAGCTGGGGCAGGCCCATTATATAGTTGAGCTGAAAGATAGAGTCCTGGGCCCAGAGCGACAGGCACAGGTCGAGCGTGCCGAGCAGTGGAAAGCCGAGCGTAAGGAGCTCGATGGTCGGGTCCGAGAGGCCGAGCGGCAGCGGGCGGAGGCTAAGGTCGCGCGAGCCGAAGCTGAGCAGAGGCAGTCCGAGGCGGAATGGAAGGCAACCGATCTCAAGGAGAAGGCAGAGCTGGCTGGCTTGGAGGTGATCGAGCAATACAAATTCTCGGAGGGTTACCAAGCGGCGATCCAACAGGCTGCCTTTGCCTACTACGAGCCCGGTTATCGTCGGGGCCTGCGGAAGGGGTTTTCCCAAGGCTATCACTGAGTGACCTCTCCGGCCTATGAATAGGCTCACGGAGTGCTCGATTTTCCTTTCGGGCAATACAATGACTCGGAAGAGGATACTATGGACTCCTTCATTCAGATGCCGAGGGAAGGCGGAAGTCGGGGTGCCTCTGTTTCGTCCGAGCGATTGCCAACTCCGGCGGTCTCGGGAGGGCGTGCAGCCGAGACAGTTCCCACGTAGGTGGGGTTAGTGCCTGGACCGGTCATCACCGAGGGTGCTGGGGGCAAATCACATGGTGCCGAGGGTTCTTCATCTGTCGAGCTTTATAGTGGGCCCGAGACCTGATGTAGACTTGTCCTTTTTCCCTTTCTTTTTTTTTAACATGGCCGTGTAAAAACTTTCCTTGCGCGTGTAAGTTTTGGTAATAGCAAATGCTGACTGGAATATTCCTTTCTACCTTTGGTGCAATTTGACCGCTGTACTTGTAGTTGTTGGAAAGGTGGCGATTCTTTCTGCGGATATCTTGTGTGTCGATTGGTTGGCGTGGCGCTGGCGTCTGTTCATCTTCCCATGCTTTAAATGACTTGTCACTTTGCATGTTTCCATCGAAAGGGTGTTGGTGGAAAATGAGGTAACTGCCTTGGGGAAAGGGTGTCTACCTTTCGCGATTCTTCGAGGGGAAAGTCATTTAAGGCAATCGCTCCCCTTTGGCCTATAAATAGACGTCAAATGGCATTTGATCCCCGTCGCCCCTTTCTGCTAGCTTCATGTCTATCATTTGTTCCAGCATCAACCGACTGACTACTACCGGGTCGACCGGGCTTGGATAGAAATGGGCGGGCTGCGCAGTCGGGGTGGTCAGCACAGTCGCCTGAGGGGCCATGAGAGAACCCTAGGGAGGTGAGATCTACGGCGGGGCCAGTGCCGGGTACTGTGCTTGTTGTAGGGGCATGCCCGCAGGGAAGCTGGGGGTTAATCGAAATGCTATAGTTTGCAGAGTCACTTCAGAAGATTGTACGTTGCCCCCGGGCTCTTCCAGCAGAACCTCGGTCTGTCCAGACATCGAGGGCTGGGCATTCCTTTCGTTGAGTTGATTCTTCAGCAACTCAATCTCCTGCTGGTACTGGTGTATCATGTATAACATGGCGGGGTCTGTTCTAGAGGGAGTTGACATGCCCCCTGTCTCTTCAGTCGGGGCATCCTCAGATGATGTGGAGGGTCCGCCACTCATGCCCCCAGTAGTGACAACATTGGCTGCCAGGGCCATGGGAGGTTCTTCGGAGGAAGTCACTTCGACACCTGCCTGCGTCGCTTCACTCGCCGCTCTTCCTCTCTTGGTGAGGGGGCCGGGCCGCCAGGCCACTTCTTCGGGGTCGGTACGTAGAGCCCCATAATGACTAGAGAGTCCTGCCATGTTGTAGGTGAAAACTCTCCAGTTCTTATTTCTTTTCGCCATCCTCCTTGACGGCTTATTTGGGAACACCAGTCTGTCGAAGATCGACCATCGGGGCGGCGCTTCCACCCGCACAGGGGACTGGCGTCGTTCCTCCGACCTGTTCCTTGATTCCTCGCTAGGCACAGGTTGGATTTCTTCTTCTTCTCCAAAGGCGGAGGCCACTACCCCCAGCAGTCTCTGACGACCCATAGGGGTGCTACCTGGACCTCTAAGGTAGTTCCTCATGGCTTGCTCGATCCCTTCCCACTCCTGGTCGGGGTGAGCAGCCGGTGGTTGCTTGTCGGTGGTGACAGCAGGATGAGTGTAAGCTGCGAACATCGGGCGAGCAGCATGGTGATGATGCCTGCGATGTTGGCGGTGGGCATTTTCTGGCAGCGTTGGTGCAACAGCTGCCGGTTGGTGGGTCGCGGCCATCGCCTCTGCCCTTTCATCTCTTCGGCCCTTCCTGTGACGGGTGTAGCTAGGCCCCGCCTGGGTAGGTGCGGTGGGTTGGGGTTCCTTGGGAACCCAAAGTTGTTTCAGCTTTGTCGGCTTGTGAGCCGGCATGTCTTTCGGTGCTGCGGCTGGAACGGCGGGCACCATCTTTTCCTTCATCTTTTCCAATCCCTGGAAGGAGTTGCGGACTGGACTGACTGGCACGATGCGGTCTGGAATCACTTCGGACCTCTGTCCATTTAGATGGACTCGGATGGTCTCGACAGTCATGGACTTGCCGGAGCTAGAGATTCGGCACCCCATGGCAGTGCCAGCATTGTTCCTTTGGAGTCTCCTCTGATGGGATGCCGACCCTTGGTGCGACGGACCGATAGTCTGGTGCAGATGGTGCACATTGCAACCCAATGTCCTTGTCGGGACGCTGTTGTTATTCTTGACCATAGCTCGACCGGTAGCAGCTTCAGTGACTCCCTAGATGGGAGTGTTGGACTCAGGCTCGTCGGACACCTCCACATCCAGGATGTTAACGAAGGCTACCCCTAGGAAGTTAGGGAAGCCCACGACCAGAGGGAAGCTCTCGAAGTAGAGTGGGACGGGGAGGTAGCCTTCCCGGATGTGGCTCTCCATGACTTGCAGGCCAAAGGAGACTGCCATTCTCGAGGTTGAAATGTGATTTTCCTGCATTTGCAAAGATGAAACAATCAGCATTACAAGAAGGGGGCCGCAGGATCCCTAATTTCGGCAAAGAGATGAAGGGCGGATTGGTCCCACCGGGTGTGCCAGACTTGTGGACGCACTTATTTTTGAAGATATTCGCTTGTTGGTTTTATTCAGTTTGTTAAGTGCATGGGCGTGCCAGTCACCGAGGTGACAATTTATTCAGGCTTCATGAAAACCCATGGTGCACTCGATCTGACTTCGTCAGGTGATTCTGTGGTTCGGGTCGGGACCAAATCTCGTCGCGCCATAAAGGTCACGACATCATTTACATCCCCCATACGAGGGAACACCCTTGATTAATTGCCAAAATTTGGGGCCCTGCGGCCAAAAGAAATAATGCTAATTGCAAAGGAAAGAGGCAGGAATAAATTACACAAGAGACTGTGCCGAGACACGGGCAATCGGGCATATCGGTCATTTATAGACCCTTTCATATTCGGACGGGAGTCCATGGCGAGAATGCGGTGAAAATTGAGAGAAATCTGTTCAGATGTCTACCGAGTACACGGCAATTTCAATGATGATCCGGAAAGGGTCCGGTTCGGCAAACGGGTCCAATTTAACCAGGATGTCAGCCCGAGGTAAGGCCGGGTCGTGGCCATCCCATTTCCCCCTCAGCGGTACACTCTCCAGCCCTTCAGCGGTACACTCATCCGTCCCCCCCAGCGGTACACCCTTTATATCCTGCAGTGCCCCATCATAGTCCTCGAGTGCCATGGAGAACCATGCACGGAGCTCCAGACAGTCAGCTGAGACCTTAAAGCCGAGAATCTTATTGATCTCTGCAATGGCAGCACCAATCATATTGTCCTCCATCAGGATAATAGCCCGATATTTGTAAGGATAAACAAGGGTTGGATCAAGCATAGTAGCATCGTTCAAGTCCCGCATCTTTTCCTCCATACTGCTACAGTACAAGGACCGCTCCTGGTGCATCCATCCAATGTGATCATTCTCCAGGACAAGGCTGTTGAGATGCTTAAAAGCCGAATACCTGTTCCCCCGTCTATACTTTGCCCGGGCAACACCAGCAATAGAGTATACATGCCCTGCCTTTCCTGCCTCTTCGAACCAATTCTGGGCGTCCTCGTGTTCATCTCTCTCGAGCATAACGCATCCCAGCTGGTGCAAAGCTAGCTGTTTCTGCCATCCAGAAGCGGCGGACTCACAGAGTCTCTCCAGGAGCATGACCGTGGTGTTCGACTTCAGGTTCTCCTCCATCGCGACCTGGCTGAGGAAGTAGTACAAAGTAAATGATGCGTGCCCCGCCAACGCCAGCCTCTGCCTGCCCTCGGCGTCGCAGAGGAGCCGCGTGATCCTGGGGTTGTGGAGGGACCGCGGCAGCTCCCTCAGGAAGACCTGCAGGCAAGAACCCACCAACAGGTGGGCCGTCTCCTCCAGTCCGTACTCCACGAGAAGGATGGCGTCCTCGACGCCGCGCACCAGGGAGGCCAGGTGGGCATCGCAGGCGGACTTCAACCCTTCACAGCAGAACTTGTTCGCGAAGGAGAGGATCTCCAGGACGATGTCCGGCAGGAAGCCGTCCAGGGAGGCCGTCCGGCTGAAGGCTTCCACCGCCCTCATCCCCTTGGCGGAGATGCCGTTCTGGGTGAAGTTTATCTTCTCTCTCCGCGACTCCAGGAATCCTCCATACATCATCGCGTTTAGCGGTGCAGACAAGGCAGCAATTCTGTACCGGAAGCAGCGGACCTCTTCATCCCCTATGCAGAAAGCTACGTCGCCTTCTTCTTCTTCCTCTTCTTCTTCTACCTCCACCTCCTTCGCCTGTTCCTGCTCCTCGGCCGTGGACGTGGACGCCGACGCCGAATCGAAGGCGGGGCGCTCCACCGCCACCTGCGGGTCGCGGCGGCGCAGGCACGGGCACGGGCGGGACGCGAAGTCGGGGTCGTAACCGGGGACCAGGGCGGCGCGGGGGCATTCCAAGGCCGGGCCGCCGCAGGAGGCGGACTGGGACGGAGACGACGACGACGACGGAGAGGCACGGAGCTCGTCCTCCCGGCGCTCGAAGCGGAGCCAGGCGGAGAGGACGACCTTGTGGTGGACGTCGGGCGCGTGGAGGCGGGCGCAGCGGAGTGAGCGGCGAAGGAGCTTGGGGTCGCCGAGCGCGCGCAGGAGGGACCGCTGCTCGAGGTGGAGGTCGCAGCGCTGGTGTGGGGCGGCGTCGGCGAGGCGGCGGAAGGAGGAGGCGAGCGCGGAGACTGGGTCGACGGCGCGGAGGAAGGGCTCGACGGGGGGGTCGATGAGGTCCGGGGATGGGAGGCCGTAGGGGAGGAGGGCCTCGGGGCAGACGGAGGGGGCCGCCACAGCGGCCTGGAGGGACTTGGTGCGAACGTTGGTGGCGCAGCGGAGGTGGTTGCCAGGTTCGTGGGAGGGGTTGCAGCGGTGGCCGTGGCGTGAGGGGTTGTGGTGGTGGTGGTGGTGGTGGTGGTGGTACGGGGGCTTGTCCTGCCCGGCCGCGGAGGAGGTGTTCACGGCGTAGACCTGGCTGCTGCCGCCCTTGCAGCCATCGATCAGCTTCAGGCTCCGGATGCTGTTCAGAATGTGGTTCTGCATCTCTCGCCCTCCTCCCCCTCCCCTCCTCCTCCTCCTCCTCCTCCTCCGCCAGCCCAATTACCAGCTCCTACGTGCCAATTCGTGTTGGGATCCACATCGATTGGACCTGTGAAGAACAAGAAGAAGAAGGAGAAGAAACACGAAGAGAAAGAAGAGATTTTTGGGGGGAAGCAGGGCAGAGAGAGAGAGATGGGAGGACCCAATAAAACAAACACCTACAGGGACCTGAACCGGAGGAGCATGGAACCCATCTAACCCAACCAAATCGGCGATGATGAAGAGGTGATGATCCAGAGATCAAATTTGCGTATTTTTCCTTTTGGGTTTTCTTCACCGTTCCTGGAGGCCAAAAGGAAAAGAAACAAAAAGATGGCGTTTTTCCCTCGGAATTCCCTTCAGCTGCTACTCAGAATTAAATATATATATATAACTGGAGAATGTGTTGCGTCTACTCAAGCAATTAAAAAAATAACTGCAGATGTTCTAACGGGTGCCGGCCTTCTGGATTTCAGGCCCCCCCCCTCCCTTCTCTCTCTCGTTTCTCTCCTGTCTCTGGTCCATTTGGCGCGGGACGCGCACCATTGCAGAGCTGGCCGAGGTGGGGACGCGTCAGGGAGATTGGTTCACGGGATAGAGCGGCGGTTGGAGTGTGGCAGGCACGATCCCTCGGTGGATTTCGAGAAGGTGTCGTTCGCATTCCGGGTGATTTTCAGCGTGGTTTAGTTACTTCAGCGTGCGGTTTCTTTGGTGAAGGTAGGGATATGGATCACCCACTCCCTTGCGCTATTTCCTCATAGTTTTACGCTTTACGGTGCTCGAACGAGCGAGTTTAGGCTCGTTGGAGTTTCGTAGGTTTCGTGGGCTTCACCGGAAAATGGCGACGGTTCTGCGATCAGTTAGTGTCAATAGACTCCCTGGAATGTCGACGTTCCATCGTCACTGATTTCGTGTCGAATGGTGGTCTATCGGGGTCGGTAGGAGGCCGAGAACCTCGTTAACCCCATTTGGGTGATTTCGTTAGAATCGCCTGTTTCTTGCGATTCGTGCGTCATTTTGACTTCGGTCGGAGTCGATGTGATTGCTAGAGTGATTGGGGCTATATCCCCTTCGTTTCGACACGAATGGGGCGTGGAAAGGGCACGATCAGATGAACCCCATAGTTTGCTCACCGTAACACCTTCGTGGTTCAACGGTAATTGCCTAAGGTGCATGGGCGGCTGGTTTTGGACCGTTTATCGTGTCTCGATCTCAGGTTGAGTGGTCAGTCGATAGACCGCTCTGGGGATTGAGCAGCTAGGAGTAGTCTGCCCATCCCTCCGTGAGCGGCTGGTTCTCAGCCGTTCATCTTTCCGTTGGGTTGAGTGGCCAGGTCCTGACCGCTTATCCCAGTTGACCTTTGGTCAGTAGTTTTGTGTCGGTTCAGACATGCGGTTTGGTCAAAACCATTCTGACCGACACTATAGTAAGTCGATTGGCTTGAGCGGCTAGTCCTTAACCGCTCTAGCCTTTTGGCAGCCCAGCCCTAACCGTCCATCCCTTTTAGTGTCTAGGGGTCAGTTCTTTTGAGCGGTTGGCCCCCAACCGTTCATCCCTCTTTGAACGGCTTCCATTTGGACCGTTCATTTCACCGAGCGGCCTTCTTCTAACCGCCCAGTGAGTCTCGTCCGTCGTCTCGTCTGTTGGCCATGATGGCCTGTCTCGTGTCTATCTTTCTTAGGTACATGTCCTAGGGCGGTGTCTGAGTGTCATTTCCCGACGTTCCAGTTTCCGTATATCTTGGCTTGACCTTATGGTTTGCCCGTTGTCTCGTGGATGTCTCTTGATATCCTATGAGGGCTATGACCATGATATAAGGCGGCCAGGAGTGTTCTTACTGTGGGCAATCTTTTATACTACTTTTTAATGTCATTGTCTGGTTCTGGTCAACCCGGTGTGACTCAGTGGTTGACAGGTGACCTCGTGTGTGTCTCGACAGTTCTGCCCTGTTCGAGACATGGTTCTGGATGCCGTGAGGTATCGTCTTACCTCATTCTGCATATTCAGATGTACTGAGGGTTCTCGGTGTTCCCTCAGGTCTCCGTGAGTCGTTTCTTACGGTGAGTCATTTTCTCTGACTTAGGATTAGACCGATTGGCAGCTTGTTCTACTTTGTACGATGATCTTGACTTCGAGTCGTGAGACTCAAGGATCGTTGTAGTTTCAGGTCTAGTTACCTTGTCCTAAGTCTGTCGGCCATTTCCTGTGCTACCATTGGTGCTTTGTAGTACGTGTGACAGTGTTTCTTTACCTGTCTATGCTCTAGCACTCACGTTTTAGAGTCTATGTCTCATGATCCTCCACTAGTCGCAGTCTTACGACACGTTTCAACGTGACGGCCTTTACGGCGGGGCACTTCCTGGTTTACGGTTCTTAAGCTAGTTCTGTGGGCCCCCGGTCAACTGTAGCGTCCTATGGAGGGGGAATACTAGCTAGAGGCCTAGCTTAGACAATAGCCAGTCTGTACACACGTGGTCAGGGGTTTGGACTAATGTCGATGTACATTACCTTGTCTAGTCACTCGCAACTATAGTTCTTGTTCTGATTCTTAGCGTGTCTTAGTCTCTGTCATGCTTCTTCAGGTGACAGCGTAGACGAGACACTTGTAGGCACAGCATAAGACGTTAGTGGACGTAGCTGGCTGTTCTTCTAGTGAGGGGAGTACTTCAGACACGTGACGCGTGACTTCTGCGTGACTCTCATGTTTCTCGAGCATCGTGACCTTTTCGGGTCAGCCTCCTTGTGGGTTTGCTCGAGGTCAGTGTAGTGTTTTGTCATGTGCACAACGTTTTAGTTGTGCATGTGGTCGTGTCTAGATGAGCGTGCATGATAATCGAGTCGTGTGTGCTTTCTATCTAGTTTGTCTAGACTTTTTCTAGGGCTTTTGTCTTTTTCCTTTTTTCGTGCAGGCCTTCGCTTGCTTGGTGTCTCGTCAACGGATCGACAACTTCTGACTTTGCCAGTTCAGAGTTCGCCCTTCTGGACAATCCTCTAGACTCACTAAATCCAACGGTCCTTGAGTCACAAGACTCGAGGTCAAGACCATTGCACCGAACGGCGCCATGCCGTCAATCTGCCCTAACCCTAGGGTAAGAAACCTCGGCACGATGACTCACGGGTAGTTCACAACTGTCGAGACCATTCCCTCAAAAAGGGAGCTAAGGAAACCTCCAGCCCCAGGCTGTATAACTGGACTCGCAGTCCAAAGCCCGCATGGCCCACTCAGAAACCTCTTTCCAGAGAACTCACAACGTGCGGGGAAAACCTCACCGCACTCACACCGACCCATAGTGACTCGACCAAGCGTAACACAAAAGCCCAGAACACGTAGAGTCACCCGTACTCTCAAACCCACGGGCGCACTAATTGAGGTAACCCGGTACCTCCAGACACCTCAAAACACAGACACGAAACCCACGGGGTGCCCACTTACGAGATCGAAAGTCGACCACTGGGTCACGACTGGGTCGACCGGGGTTTAACCCAACGCTCAAATGGCGTGAAAATCTCGAAAGCTAGGAGGTGGTCCTCCCTAGACCGTCCTGTTGATTTTTATTTATTTATGTGTGTTGAATGACAAGATGAGAAATTCACTGATTGCAAGATGATGATGATAAATAGTGTGCAGAAATAAGCCAAGTGACCAATCTACCACTAAACAAGCACAACATCTACCTACGCAATCATCGTGATTCCAGGCATGGGCAAACGCTCTCAATCAAGAACTAAACTAAAGAGAAACATAAAAACACATGTCGGAGCGTGGAGCAAAGGAAGTAAACACACCGCTAGGGTGGAACAAGTAAAAAGAAAAAGTAATGGAGAGAGAGAGCTATTGCCCAAGCAAGGAAATGTGATCACCACTAAGGTAAAACAACAAGCCAGAGACTTGGGGAATACCTTAGAATAGGAGGATGGTGCACCTGCCCGCAGGAGAGAGAAAACTAAAGCTTGAAATCTGCAACTCAGGAGAGCTTAACGGACTGGATATGATGCGCTATATGACTTTAACGTGCCTCTTATGATCCATTATACTTCTGCTGTAGAGAAAAGAGTGGGAACTTTGATCTCCACGCCTCCCAGCCGGCCAGGAAGCTTGGACCTCGTGCTTTAAGCTTGGAAAACCTGCAAGAGAGTGTAAACCACAAATAAAAACAACCCGGATCAGCTTCTATCAAGCGTAGCAACTATTCAATAAGAAAATTGAAGAACATCAAAAGGATGGGAGAATACCGGGGAGGTTTAGTTTTTTAACCCCTCTGGGGTGTTTTAAAAAGATGGGAGAGATTCAGATGCATGCAACACAGAGGAGAACGTGGGAGAAGAAGAGGGAACATGCCATGATTGCTAGAGAAGGAGGGAGAAATCAAGTAAAAGAATGAACTATGACTGAACTAGTCCCTTCAAGCTAATAATCCCTAGACTTAGGAAGAAGATGGACGTGGGATGCAGCCTTCCTTGGATGGATCTAGCTCTAGGATGCAGTAGCACTTCGTGGGAACTCCAGAAAATCTCCTCCTTCAACCAAGAAGACAAGGGTTCTATATATAGACCCTCCAAGTCTTGGGGCGAGTTGGAGAGAGAATAGCTAAAAAGTAGGAGGATTATGGACAAATTCTTGAAGATAATGCTCCCAAGAGTCCATAGAAACCAATAGAAGGTTCTAAGGATCAGATTTGTGGGAGAAATCAAGAAATCAAACTCTGTAATCCGTCCACGGAGTAGCAGAGAAGAACAGTTCTGCTAAAACTCTTCTATTTGACATAACGCATCCACGATAGACCGCCATGGTAATATAACGCCCCATTGTCAGTCCGTCATGTGACCTTATCCAATAGAAGATAAGAACAACAGGCGAAGCATTCAGACTTAGGACTCTGGCGAGTATAACGGATAGAAACAAGGGCATTATGGTGAAAATATAATGGATGGATGATAATCCGTTATGGAAATGAAGACGTCCAGGCAGACGATGGCTGGGATGACAAGGAAGTAGGTAGAGGAGGTGGTAGACTCGACCTTTGGAGGGATATAACGGACCAGGGTACGTGCGTTATGTGATTTGTCTACCGGAGGAACATAGATCCATTAAACAACTAAGACGCTAAATGAGACGGAAGGAGAGACGGTGAATGAGACGGTGGATGAGACGGTAGCCTCCACTCTGAGAGAAGGTAACGGACTAGGACGAGGGCGTTATATGATGGTTATAACGGATGGTTATAGGTCTGTTAAACTATAGAGAGACGCAATATGAGAGGCTGGATGAGACGGTGAGTGAGATGATGAAAGGACTATAACGGATCTTATGAGGGGCATTATATGACTATAACGTGCCAGTCATGGTGCGTTATGTACAAAAGGGGGATAAATGACTCGGAAGTGCTTGCCTAGCAATAAAACAAGGATAAGACCTAACCAAAGAAGGTAATGACCCATGAAAGAGACTTCCAACATGCCCAAGAAGACTCGACGTGAACCATTGCGTTCTCCGACTCCGGGATAGTACCAACGCGTTGTGCTCTTTCTGAGGGTCACAGAGGTAATTTTTTCATATTTTTCATATGTTTTAAATTTTTTAGATTTTCTATATAACCCCCTCCCTTTTTCTCTCTCCCCATCTCTCATTTCTCTCCCTCACCCTCTCTCTCTTCTCTCACGTTCTCTCCTCTCCCCCTCTCACTCCGGGCGACCGATGGAGGCGGCGAGGGTAGGGCGGTGACGCTCGTGGGGCGTGGAGCGACGGGCACGGGACGAGGATCGCGATGGTGGAGGCGGTTCATGGGATCATGAGCCGGCGGGGTTTCAATGATATTTTCTTCGTGGATTGGCATCCACAGTGCGTCAAATCTTCGGTGGAGGTAGGGGGACGGGTCCTTAACCCTTGTACTTCCATTCTCCTGGTTTTGGTAGGCCGTGGTGAGCCGAGTGGGCGTATTTGAGTGTTTTGGGGAAATTGCGTGATTTTACAGTGTGAGTCCGATCTAGAGTTTTGATCGCGTTTTTGGCATTTAAGTGGGTTCTCTCGGTTCTAGAGGTTGGGAAAGGATTTCCCCTTGTTTTCTCCATCACCTGGGCGTGATTGGGGTGAGGAAATATATTTTTCCATAGTTTTTACCGCTTTCGGGCGTGGACTGAGAACGCGACCATCACGGTGGTCGCGTTCTTCAAAAGGCGTTGTATCAGGATGTCGTGTTCATCGAGGAAGATGAACAGTAGGGTGGTCAGGGTTGCGCCCCATTGACCAGGTGCAACCAGGTCATGCTCGCCATGTTGGTTGCATTCATCGAGCAACGCACCTGGTGTATTCGCCATGTCTAAGGGTTAACACGCTCAGGAGACCAGGTGCATTAACGGTCAACACCATGTCGCGCCTGGGGTATCAGGTGTGTTAACCATGGATCGCGGTAGTTGTTCCCGCCGCGTTTATGGAGAACGCACTCGAGTCTTGCGCCGCGTTCATTAACGTGCCCTGACGGGTGTGCGCGTTAATGAAAGTGACCTGTTTTGTGGGCCTGAGCGGGGGAGAGCCGCCGAGCGTGCTTCCCTTGGCCCCAGTGAGTCCCAGGCACCCCATGAGTACCGTGACCATATTTTTGGGTATCTGAGGGTATCGAGTTACCTCGATTAGCGTGTCATAGGTCCAAGGGGTCCGGGTGACCCCGTGAGTGTTCTGAGCTTTCGTGGTTGCGTTAGATCGAGTCACCGTGAGTTGGTATGAGTGCGGTGGGCCCTCCCCGCACAATGTAGGTTTCTCTGAAAAGTGGTTTCCGAGTGGGCCATGTGTGTGGCCTTGGACTGCGAGTCCAGTTGACCAGCCTGGGGCTGGAGGTTTTTCGTGTGTCTCATGGATGAGAGATCCATGCGACAGCTGGTGAGCTGCCTTGGGAGTCATGTCACCGTGGTTTCAGACCTAGGGATTAGGCCAGATTGATGACGTTGTGCCGTCACATGTAGCAGTCTTGACCTGAGTCTCGTGACTCAAGGACCGTTGGGTTATTAGGTCTAGTGAGTTGTGCAAAGTCTGGTGGCCGCGAGCCACCTGTTTCTTCACGTTACTCGAGATGGGTGCGTGCGTGGTTTTCTATGTCCAGGTTCTGTGAGCCCCCACTAGTCACAGCCTTCTTACGGCACGCGTGTGCTGACCCACCCGGGAGTCATGGAGCGGCTTACCCGAGAGAGATGGTTTTAGGCTAGTTACCGTAGGGCCCCCACGCACAGCCTGAGTCCGGGCTTTCGGGGAAGAACCAGCTAGAGGATCTGACCAAGGGTGTATGGTCTGTGTGTGCACACTTGGCTGAGGGCGACAAACCCGCACTGATGAGCATGACCTCAGTTAGTCATTGTTCTGTGTTCCTCGTTACTGTTATGGTGTCTCAGTCTCCGCCTGGGGCATTGTAGGGAGACACCTGAGGCTGTGGACTAAGTCGTCAGTGGTCGCATCTAACCTTACTTCTGGTGGGTGGTACTCCCGTCACGTGATGTGAGTTTGTCGTAACTCGAGATTCTGTTCCTCGTCTGCGAGACGAGGTCTCGTACGTAGTGTTCGGGTGTTTTCCCGGAGCCGAGGTCTAGGCTTTTCAGTGAGCGTCACCGAGGGCTTCTCCCTAGACGTCGTAGAGTTCACGATGGGGAGGTCGTAACTGTATTTTCAGACTGCGTGGTTTTGGTGTGGGCCCTTGTCCATGAGGGCAGGCCTCCACGACTGTGGCATCGTGGCATTTTCCTAGTAGAGTGACTAGGGTGGTCCGTGTTCTGGTAGTCCCCCGACTGTGGGATCGGGACATTGAGTTACGGTGCAGTAGGAGTAGCTGTAGAGTCAAGGTTTTTCTGGCCACCGTGCTTACTGTTCCTACTGTTACTATTGTACTTGCTGTAGTTGCTACCTTTCGTACCGCCGTTATTTTCGGTTGGGGTTCCGCGGGACCCCTACTGAGCCAGTGATAGGAGGCTCACCCCTGATTTTCATGAAGGGTAGGCCACCAGTAGCCTCGCCGAAGCAAGATCCTGGCAAGTGATCTTCCTCCCTGGTGTGCGCCGCAGATACCTTCGTGAACTTCTTGAATTGCTTGGCCGGCTTCATCGGCGCTAAGGCACTTAAGGAGGGGACCGGAGAAAGACCTCCGGTACAAGGCGTCGTCTAAGATGACGAAGTGCCGGGCTTGGTACTTCAATCTCTGAGCTTCCCGAGGGTCGGAGGGCTCCTGGGAGTCTCGAAGCCATGATAAGTAAGGGGTCTGCCGGTCACTCGGGGCAGCTGGGTCAACAATCATGAGCTTGGCTTCGATGCTTGGTTGTTCTAGCTGTTCGAGGAAGATCAAACGAGTGCCTTCCAGGCCGAGGGAGAAGGCCAGGCGAGAGAGGGCGTCCGCTCGGGAGTTTTCCTCCCGAGCTATTCGAACTACCTCGACACTCTCAAATAGTTGGGCTAACCCTCGGACCATTTGAAGGTACTTAATCATCGGTGCTTTCCGAGCTTCGTAGTCACCGTTGACCTGGCTGGCGACCAGCTGGGAGTCCGTGTGAATTCAGACTTGCTCGGCCCCTAGTCACCGCACCATCCTGGCCCCCGAAATGAGGGCTTCATACTCGGAGGCATTATTAGATGCCTAGAAGTTAAACTTTAAGGCGTATTATAGCTCTGCTCCTTCGGGTGATTTGAGGAGGACACCAGCACCACTTCCAGTCAAGTTGGATGATCCATCTACGAACAAGTCCCAGATAGGTCCTCGTGCGGACGATGACTCTTCCTCGATCAGGACGGTGCTCTCTGCGATGAAGTCCGCGAGGGCCTGTCCCTTGATGGCTACACGGGGGCAAAAGGAGATGTCGTAGGCCCCGAGCATGATGGCCCATTTGACAAGGCGTCTCGAGGCTTCAGGATGAGAGAGGATCTTCTTCAAGGGTTCATCGGTCAACACGACGATAGAGTGACCTTGGAAGTAAGGTCGGAGGAGCTTGGCCGAGGTAACTAATTTCAGCACGAGTTTCTCAGTTGCAGGGTACCTTCTTTTGGCCTCGTTGAGCACCTTGCTGGCGTAGTAGATTGGCCTCTCGACTCTGGCGTCGTTTCGGACTAGGACCGAACTTACGGTGGAGGGAGTCGCTGAGAGATATAATTGCAATGCTTCGCCCGGGACCGGCTTTGATAGTACCAAGGGCGAGGTCAGGAATTCCTTGAGATCTCCAAAGGCCTTCTGACATTCCTTGTCCCAAGCGAATGTGGCAGATGCCATTTTGGGTCCCCTCAATAGCTTGAAGAAGGGTAGGCATCGTTCGGCCGCTTGAGACAGGAAACGGTTGAGTGCGGCAATGCGTCTGGTAAGGCGCTGGACGTCCTTGACGCAAGTGGGTGGCCGCATGTCCAGGATGGCCTGAACCTTGTCAGGGTTTGCCTCAATCCCGCGCTGAGTTACCAAGAAACCTAGAAATTTTATCGATCTGACTCCGAAGACGCACTTGGCGGGGTTGAGCTTCATGTTGTACTTGAGGAGGGTGCCAAAGGTCTCAGCTAGGTTGGCAAGATGATCTTCAACCTTTGATGTTTTGACAAGCATGTCGTCGATGTAGGCCTCGACGTTCCGACCAAGTTGTCCCTCGAAGATTTGGTTGACCAACCGCTGATATGTCATCCCGGCGTTCTTTAACCCGAAAGGCATTCGGGTATAGCAATGCACGCTAAAGTCGGTGATGAAAGGGGTCTTCTCAATGTCCTCTGGGTCCATCCTGATCTGGTGGTAGCCAGAGTAAGCATCTAGGAAGCTGAGCAGCTCATTGCCGGAGGTTGAATCGACGAGCTGATCGATGCTCGGCAATGGGTAACAGTCCCTCGGTGTGGCCTTGTTAAGGTCGGTGAAGTCCACGCACATTCGACACTTTCCCGAAGCTTTGGGTACCAGAATGACGTTGGCGAGCCACATTGGGTAGAGGACTGGAAGGAAGAGACCTGTCTCCTTCCCCTTGGCGAGTTGCTCCTTGATGATTGTCTGTTTCTCTGGGGCATGTTTTTTTCTGCGCTGCTGGACAGGTTTCACCGTCAGGTCGAGGTTGAGCTTGTACATTACAATCTCCCCGGGGATCTCGGGAAGCTGCTTATTAGACCGAGCGAAGACTTGGATGTACTCAGCAATAAAATTTTTATATTACTCCTGAACATCAGATGGGAGGTCAGCTCCGATCTTGACTCCTAGGGAAGGGTCATTTTTTAGGAAGACCATTAACAACTTGCCACCAGGCTCAGATGTTGCCGGTCCTTCCTCGGTCCCCTTAGTCCCTTTGTTTTTCCCTTCCAGCCTTATGGCTTCGATCGAGATTATGTAGCACCTTGTGGCCATAGCCTGGTTACCCCGGACCTCCCCCACACCATTTTTGGTGGGGAACTTCATTTTTTGGTGATAGGTAGAGGGCACCACCTTCGTTCAGCTGAGGAGGCCTCAGTCAAAGATGGCGTTATAAGCTATCATCCCTTTAATCACAATGAAGTCCACCATAACCGTGATGGTTCTGGGCAGGGTGCCGATGGTGACTGGCAGGCTGAGGGTTCCCTCGAGATAAGTTGCCTAGCCGTTGAGACAAAGTGAGGTTTGGATCGGGCGGAGTCTAGATGGATTCTCACCCATCTTGAGGAAATAATCATAAGAAGGTACATCAAGGGCACTACCATTGTCGACTAATATTCTATCTACATTATAATGGTTTATTGTGGCCGATACAATTTGGGCATCATCGTGCGGGGTTGTTAACCCTTCTAGGTCTTGGTCGGAGAACACCAAGGCCTACAGTTTGCTCGCCTGCGGGGCCTTGGGGGGCTCGGAGGCCCGGCTCACCGGCTCGACGTGACGCTTCCTTCCTCGACTGTTGTCTCCTCCTGATGCCACGCTGCCAGTAATGATGTTGATGTGGACCCTGCAGGGGATATTGTCGATCTCCTCGGGGGTAGCAGCGTCTTTCTTGTGCTCAGACACGTACTGGGATAAATGTCCTTGGCGGACAAGGCACTCGATCTCATCTTGTAGTTGATGACAATCGCCTGTATGGTGTCCATGGTCACTGTGGAACAGACAGTGCTTTTTGTGGTTGCGGTGCTTTACCTTCATGGGCTCGGGTTGGCAGAGAAGGCCCGAGCCCTTAATGTCTTCGTAAATCTCATAGACGGGGGCGGTCAGGGGGTGTACCACTCATACCTCCGAGAGGGCTCTTTGTGGTCCCCATCCCAGTTCTACCTCTTCCCTTGTCCGGAGCCTTGCTCAGACTGTCGCTTCTTGTCCCCCTCCCGACCCGGGCCCGTTGTGCTGCAGCAGGCGATGAGGACTTCTTCGCACTCGGCGTGACGTAGGGCCAGGGTCACAAGCTCAGTGAGGGAGGTGGGAGGATGAAGGACCAGCATGCGCCACAGGTTCTCGTCACGGGTACCCCCGGTCAATGCGGTTATGGCAGAGGCAACATCCAGACGGGGGATACGCAGGGCCTCCGATTTAAATCGGTTAATTTAGGCCCAGAGTCTTTCCCCCTGTTCCTGTTTGAGGGCCAACAGCCCCGCTAATGACCGTGGAGGATCGCTGCCAGTGAAGCTCTCCTTGAATACTTGCCCGAACTGTCGAAAATCACGAATGTTGCTTGGGGCGAGTGCTCGGAACCATGCCTGAGCGCCCTGGACCAGGGTGGTAGTGAACGCTCGGCACTTGATGGCATCGGAGGCCCCATGCAAGGTCATGAGGGCGTCGAAACTGTTGTAATGGTCGGTCGGGTCTCCCTGACCATGGTATGCTTTGAAGGTCGACAGTGAAATCCTAGGGGAGATCTCGGCCTTCAAGATGAGGTCGGAGAGTGGGGATTGCTCCTCGTCCTCCGCAGCGAAGGTCTTTTGTAGAGCGCAGAGGGTGTGCTCTTGCTCTGTGAAACGCCTCTCAAAGTCTTGTAGCTGGAGGGACAGCTCTAGTTATCGCTGGGTCGAGGGGTTGTGGGGGCACTCCCGTACACTTCCCCGATGCCCCTCGAAGGCCTCGATCTCCGGAGGCGGGCGGTGCACTCTGGACATCTCTCTCCTTAGAGTGGAGGAGGCTTCTTGTTCTGGGGGAGGGGATTGCGATGGCCCACCTGACCGGTTTCGTATTATCCGTCGCCCCCTGAGGATGAAACGACCCCCTACAATTTGCAGGGAAGCGTCTTCACGAGGGGGGCTCTCCCGAGGAATTCGCGAACGCTCCTCCCTAGCCACCTGGGTCCTCATAAGATCAATGAGACTATCCAATTTTGCATTGAGGGTTTGGAGGGGGCCTACACTTTTGATAAGGGGTTGTCCCTCCATGATGGGCAGGGGGTTATCACTGGTCAGGTCGCTGGCGTGTGAGGGGGTGTTTCCCATAGGATGGGAAGGTGCACCTTCCTCTGTCGCCACGACTTTCCCTCTGTCTCCGACGGCCTTCCTACTAGAACTCCTTCGCACCATGTTGGCTCTTTGTTCGTTTCCCATAGATGGAGCCAGATGAAGAGGGGTTATCTCGCGCAGTGCTTGAGCTTAGGAAGATGTCCACGTATGCTAGAACTGCAAAGAGGAAAATGAGTCAGAGGTGCCCAGGGATGAATCCCTAGGGTAAACCCTCCGATGCTTAAGTCAGTGATTATAGTAGAGCTCTGGTGCAAGGGAGAAAGGGAAGGAGATGACGGCACGAGATTCCTCTCCACCAACTGGTGGAGTGGCTCTAGCTCAAGGTTGATATTGCTTAATAGTGCTTACCTTTAGCAGGAGGGTTTTTCAGGTTTATATAGTGACCCATGAACGGAGGAGCCCTACGAGCAGAGGAGTTTTAGTGGATGTTATGTCTCCTTGGTGGGCTCATTAAGGCGCGAGGGCTCTTAATCACCATTATCCCCATGATCTCCCTTCTCTTAAAGGGCATGCAACGGTCGCCTTGATAAGCTTCCGCCAATCGGTCCAAGCATATGGCACTGACTTTAGGGGGTTTCCCCGAGCGATAGGCGCAAGGCTCAGGCGGGATGCATAAGGTCTCGTAGAGACCTCCTAATCGACCTGATGCTCGGAATTCCAAACCCGAAGGTCGCCTAGGAAGCGCTTAATCTGAGTGAGTTATAGGGCTTAGTGGGCCCTTGGAGGGCTATCACTTGTGGGAGCTGGGCCACGTTTGGTCAGTTGGGACCTTACTTTGCCGCTCTATTTGGGCAGTAGAAATCCCCCTCTCTAGTCTTCTTGACACAGTGGCATGTTCTTGGCATTTTTGACAAGCCTTGGCGAGCTTGCAGCAGTCATCAAACATAGCGGGCCAGTCATAGCCCAGTTTCTTTATCTCAATCTTCATTTTTTAGTGTGGGTAGCTCAGAAGCTCAAACACTATTTCCTAGCCCACCCAGTTAGGTTGATCTCTAGAATGGACCCGATTCGTTATCTCTTAGAAAACCCTATCCTTTCTAGTAGGTTAGCTCGCTAGCAGAGCTTCCTCTCTCAATTCGATATCACATTCGTCATTCATAAGGCAGTCAAATGATATGCCATCGCTGAGTATCTTGCCCATCTTTCTATCCCTGCACTGACTCTATTCAGGATGATTTCCCTGAAGAGCATCTCTCTGTCCTCACTCATCATCCCTTTTGGTCTCTGCACTTTGATGGCGCACTAAACTCTCAAGGCCGAGGGATAGGCATTGTTCTCCTCACTCCGAAAGGGGTGACGATTCTTTTTGCTTATCAGCTCCGATTTCCTGCTAACAATAACATCGCTGAGTATGAAGCTCTCCTAGCCGGATTAAAGCACACCTACCTCCTGGGCACGCGCCATTTGAAGATTATAGGAGACTCTTAGCTCGTTATGTGACAGGTTCTGTCCACTTACCGCACTCGTGACCCAAAGCTCAAGTCATATCAAGATTTGGTCACGCTCCTAACTAGGCAGTTCCACAAACTGATCTATATCGATACTCCTCGATCTCAGAACATTCTAGCTAATGCACTAGCGTTGCTCGCTTCCTCCCTATCTTTCCCTCTCAGTTGGAGCACTAAGACTATCGTCATCTAGAGACTGGATGCTCCCTCTCTTTAGGATCATTGGTACACCAACCTTAGGAAAACTATAGAGGTGAGGGCTCAGAAGGAAGATCTAAAGGAAGTATCTTGATAAAATTAGAGGAGATTTTAGAGGAAGAAGAATTGCCTTGGTATTATGAAATCGAGCTATATTGCAGAGATGGATCGTTCCCAGAAGGGACAAATGCTGAACAGCGCAAGGCTATTAGAAGAGCCGCCTCAAAGTACACTATCATTGCCAGAGAACTGTACAGGCGCGCTCTCAATGGAATGCTCATGAGATGCTTAGATGATGATGAAGCTTGGAAGGTGACCGAAGCAGCCCATTCAAGTGAGTGTGAAGGTCATGTTAATGGCCAAGCTCTAGCAAAGAAAATCCTTACGCAGGATTATTATTGGCCCACTCTGGAGGAAGATTTCTCCCTCTATGTCCGGAGGTGTCTTAAGTGCCAACTCCACGCTGACAAAATCCATGCTCCTGCTTCATCTCTTCACCCTCTCTCTGCTCCTTGGCCATTCTCCATGTGGGCTTTCGACGTTGTCAGTCTGCTCGGTGATCCCAATTCTCAGACCAAATAGAAATCTTTTATCCTTACTGCAACTGAATACTTCACCAAGTGGGCTGAAGCCGAAGCATACGCAGAGATCAAAGCTACCACGGTGTGCCACTTCATCATGAAGAACATCATTTCATGGTTTGGAGTACCAAGCAGCATCGTCACCGACAATGGGCCCCAGTTTGTCTCTCAAGAGCTCCAAGATTTTCGTAAGAAGTTTAATATTTCATTACATCATTCGTCTCCATATTATCCTCAAAGTAATGGCCAAGCTGAGGCCACTAATAAAACCCTTCTCAGAATCATAAAGAAAACATGTGAATCTCACAAATTCTCTGTTTGGCCTGAAAGATTAGTAGAAGCTCTGTGGACTTATCGCACCTCCGTCCGTACTCCTACTAGGCAAACTTCCTATGCTCTCACTTACGGGATGGAGGCAGTGCTCCCATATGAGATATTGATCCCTTCCCTAAGGGTACAGTTCGATAAGGAACTCAATCTCGATGAACGTTGAGAGGTGTTGCTCATCCAGCTGGAGCTCTTGGATGAGAAGAGGCTTAATGCAGCCGATCATGTGTCTGCGTATCAAAAGAGAGTTTCGCGTTATTTTCAAAAGAAGGTAATCGACCGTAAATTCCAAGTAGGAGATATGGTTTTGAAGCGTAAATTCATTAGGTCTGCGGGTCCTAGATCTACGTTACAACCTAACTGGGAAGGGCCGTTCATCGTCAAAGAGGCTTATCCAGGGAACGCAGATCATCTTGTCAACGTAAAAGGTGAGGAGTTGTCTCACGCCTGGAATGGGTTGTACCTTAAACATTTTTTCCCTTAGAGTCAAGCCAGTGCCAACCTAGTAGCAAGGTGTCTTTCCCTTTCGCCACGAAAGAGGACCCCGAGCATGGCAATCACACACCACACGACGGCTCTGGTCCGGTTTTTTCTCTCTACTAAGTGACACCGTCTCTCCTTTGGCCATGCCTAGGGAAAGTGAAGGTCCATGCTTTTCTCTCTTCGGCTAAGCGTAGGTGCAAGGAGTGAATAAGGGGGAGATGACCGATCTAGACACCCTGACAAGAGGAGATATCAATTAGGGGCAGTCAGTTATGACGTGATTCCACAAAAGAAAAAGGAAAAGAAAATCAAGTCAAAGTCAAAGAGTATCAATCAAGGCAAAAGCCACCACTTCTATCAAAAGCACGAGCTCTAATGTCAAAGTTGCTCATGAGCTCAAGTAGTATTCTCTCTTCAGACGGACGTCGACTTGCTTCCCAAGTCTCTCTCCCCCCCAAAAGATTCCTTTTTTTGTTACGGGCTCAGTGCCTTTTTATAGGCTTGCTGGTGTTGCTGGATCATGGCTGCCGGATCAGGACTGAGCTATCAGATGGAGAGCGTCCCTGTCGGATGGGGAAATACCAGCCAGATGGAAGCCATGCTACTGGATCATAAAAAGCCTACAAGATGGGATATGTTGCTGCCACATGGGGACCTGCTGCCGGCTCAATAGAGGGCTGTCATATGGGGGAGTTATGCCAAATAGGGGAAGCCCCTGCCAGTTTGACGGGTTGTTATTGGACAGAAGAACCTGCTGTGTGAGCCCATAGGATGCCGCTCAAGGCACTTCTGCTGGTGCTGCCGGTGCAAATCTCTTGCCGGATGCAGTCTTGAGTTGTCGGATTAGGTGGACGTGGAGCCTGTCAGATCGAGTTGCCGTCGAAGGGCCCTTGCACTGTCAGATGAAGACCTTGCCACATTGTCGGATGAGAAGGGGACCTGGATGAGGGTTTAACATTACTGTCATATGGGGGTAGCTCGCCTGTTCGAAGTGAGGCCTACCAGATCATGAAGACTCTGTCAGATGGAGGACGCTGCCAGATCGAATGAGCATGGATGGAGGACGCTGCCAGATTGAACAAGCATGCTAGTTCGAACCTCCTGTTGGATGAGCATCAACATGTTGTCAGTTTGCGCCTGCCAGATGCAGTGTTGTATGCATGGGGAAGCTTACCGAATGGAGTAGTTGTCACCGATGCTGCCGAGCCTGCTAGTTGGAGGGTGCTGCCGAATGCACAAAGCCTGCCGGTTTACACCGGTGCTGCCAGTTCAAGAGGAACTATCGCATGGGATTGTTGTTACTGGCTGGGAGCCCTGTCGGGTGAGCACATATGCCCTCACAGCTGCCGAATGAAGGGGGAGCCACTGGCTTGAAGGGGAGGAGCACCCATATGGTGATGGCGCCTGCCGCATCAGGCGTGGGGGTAGAAGGTGACGACGTAGCTATCACCGACGCAGGTGACGGTGCTAGTGGGGTCATCCTCGAAGTAGGCACAGGGTACACCATCTCGAACAATTGTCAGAAGGCCGTGGGCTTTCACTACTGCAGGTTGCCAAAGCTACCGGATCAAGAGGTGGTTATCGGACACGTTGCTGCCACCTAGTCAGTGAGTAAAGAAGGCTGCCGAATGTGGCTTAGCCTGTCGGTTGGGAGCGCTTCTGCCAGATGAGGAAGAAGCCGCACTGTCGGCATTAAGGGGTCTGTTGGTTCGAGCTGCAGTGGGAGACTGAAGTTGCTAGGAGGCCCACCGGATCATGCCCCTAACGAGGCTGCTGATTAGAGGAGCATTGTTACTATCGGATGGCCTTGTAGAAGCCTACCAGATGGCTTTGCATGGGAGCCTTGCTAGATCACGTCATTGATGCCGTATCAATAGGGCATTATCGGATGAGGCAGGGAGCTTGTCGGTTCGACGGGTTGCTACTAGTGCTATCGGTTCACGTGCCTACTATCGAATGAGGGACACCACCGAATGAGTATCACCATTGTCATATCAGCAAGGGACTGTCGAATGGAGGAGCCATTATCGGATGGGGGAACGTGTTGTCGTATCACGCGTGATGCCGATTGGAAGAAGCTACCACATGGGACTGTTGTTGCAGGCTGGGAGCCTTGTAGGTGATCTACTAGATGGACAAATGCTGCCAGATGGAACCTTCCGCATGAGGATAGTGGCTGTCAGATGGGTGGTCGACAGGGTTGTCGTGGCGGACCGCGGTCGCAGGTGGTGACGTCGAAAAGATGGGGGCGAGAAAGGAGTCGGGCGGCGGCAAGGGGTGTGAAGCAGGTGGCGTGCTAAGTGTTATGTCTCCTCTGGATTTGATGATGAGTTCATTTGATGATGGTTTTGATGCTAGCAACAGTCTAAGTTTTGATTATCTTGTAGTATCTCTTAAGTCAGATTGAGTCTCTAGTCATTTTCAGGTCTATGCTTATTCATTCAGGTGCATTGAAAGGTCAATTCACATTTATACATTGAGATAGGCAGGTCGGTGCACATGACAACACTTAGTCTAGAAAGTCAGTGCATATATATGTCTGTTGAGATATAAGGTCGATGCATCTTCCATCTCTCTGAGTTATCAGTTCGATGCATGTATATGTCATCGACTCTGAAGGTCGATGCACATATGAGGTACCGACCAAGAAGGTCGATGCACATATGTCGCTTAGACCAAAAGGTCGATGCACATATGCAGCGTTCATCTTAAAGGTCGATGCACATATGCAGCGTTCATCTTTAAGGTCAATGCACATATGCAGCGTTCATCTTTAAGGTCGATGCACTTTGTCCCAGAATGCAATGTCAGGTCGATGCACTTTTTATATAGCACACACTATCAGGTCATAGCACTTCATGCATCATGTTCACAACTTGTGCTTAATGCTTCTTTGATACATTGGATAGGCCAAGGCCATTACAATGCAAGGCAAAAGAAAAAATAAAATTACATTATCGGCTGGTACAATTTGATCACTCGGTGCGAGCTCGGTTGGTACTCTCAGAATGAGCCACTGACTCTACCTCGTATAGAAACTGGCTCAGCTGTTGGGATGACCGACCTGGTTTGCTCGAGATCTTCAGAGGGACAAGTACCGGAAGATGAGGGAGAGGGTCCAATCTGCCAACTCTTTGGAAGAAACCCCTCCAATGGAATATGATTAAAAAGAGGATGGTACAAGAAAGGAGAAGGAAAAAAGGGGAAACAACAAGTAGAAGGGAGGGGTGAGGTACAATAGTGAAAGAATGAAACTTGGAGAGCCGCCTCCCCCCCACCGACGGCGAGATGGAGGGCAAAGAAGGAGGGGAGGAGGAAGAGTGAGAGATGGACTGGAGAGGAAGCTTGAAGAGCAGCCGCTGTCGGATGCCCCCATCCATCCTCCGACGCTCCTATCTTCCTCCGAAGGTAGCGTTGGCCGTCCAGTAATATGAAGGTGACATGTTCCAGCATGACAGACCCTCTTACTAGCCGTTTGCCAACTGACGGACCCTCTTTCAAGCCAGAGTGGTAGTACCCTCCCTCATAGCGTCGCCCACCTTGTCGTCCTCTGAAACATCTTCCATGCCTCACCAAGGTGACGGCACACCACTTCGCGGAGAGGAAAAACTACAGGGGACTGTCCTAAGTGATTAAGAGAGGAGGAAACACCCTTCGGAGCCTCTTTGTAGGCCGAGGGGGTGCAGTTGCCTTAAATGACTTTCCCCTCGAAGAATCGCGAAAGGTAGACACCCTTTCCCCAAGGTGGTTACCTCATTTTCCACCAACTCCCCTTCGATGGAAACGCACGAAGTGGCAAGTCATCAAAAGCATGGGAAGATGGACAGGCGCCAGCGCCATGCCAACCAATCGACACGCAAGATATCCGCAGAGAAAATCGATACCTTCCAAATAACTACAAGTACATCGGTCGAAATCACACCAAAGGCGGTAAGGAACAGTTAATCTAATATCTAACCTCATCGCTAGCATATCTTCCAGAAAGTAATTTGACATTACTACACCAAGGAGAAAAGGAAATGTTCTTCGAAAATTACATCGAAAGAAATAGCAAAAACCAAAAAAAAGGGTGGGGAAAGAAAGCAAAGATATATTAGGCCTCGGGTTCATCCCGAGACTCGGGGATCGAAGGCTCTTCGGCATCAGGTGATTCACCCCCGGCACCCTCGGTGATGGCCGACCCAGGCACTGATCCCACTGGTGTGGGAACTGCCTCAGTCGCGCACCCTCCCGAGGCAGCCGGAGTTGGTGATCCCTCGGACAAGGTAGAGTCCCCCCGGCTTCCCTCCCCACTTGACGCCAAACCAGAAGATTCGAAAGACGACGAATCCGAGTCATAATGCAGCCCAGACGGGAAGACGACCGACCCTTGCACCTGCTCCTCTGCCCAAAAGCCAGCCCGACGATAGCCTTGGGCGAACCCCTTTCGGATGCCTCAATGGAAGCCCAACTGGTAATAAGGGAAGGCAGCCTTTTAGAGATCGGCCTGGTAGTCCTCCGAGCTTTTGTACCGCTCGAGCGCGTCTACCTCGACCGACTCCACCCTACCACCAAGCTCGACCAACCTCTTCTCCTCCTCGATCAGCGCAGCCTCAACCTCCACCCGAAGTCGCTCGGCTTCCTCGACTCAGCCCTCGAGCTCCGCTCGCTCAGACTCCCATTGCCCATCATGCTCGACCTGAGTCGCACGCTCCTGCTCTAGAAGCATGCTCCTCAACTTGAGCAAACTATGGGCCAGAGCCAGTTGCTCAGTTGATGCTCAGGCCTCCGCCTGGCTTGACTTCACCCATTCCCGAAGCGAAGTGACCTCCTGCCGAAGCCCCTCCACATCGACAGCGAGTCGAGCGATCTTCCGATCAGATGTGCTGATGGCCCAAGCGAGATTCGATCGCTCCGACTCTACCCAAGCACAGGCGTCGATTATGTCAGCCCCCATCTCGGCCAACAACAAACCACCCTCCATGATCATTTTGAGGACCGCAGACGGAGGCTTCTGCCTAATTCCTCCTCGCACCACCCCCAAGGCTATGTTGTGGCATCACTGGTACAGGGGCCCCCAGACGCCGGGAGGAGGGCCAGTCCTCTCTGAAGCAGTCGAAATGAAGGCTTCCCCCTTGAATGATACCCCCTCAGGAGCCCCGCCGGTTGGCTCGGACTGGGTCGCCCCGTCCCGCGTCTCTCCTGCCTCGACTAGTTGGGATGGAGTCGCATCTCCTCCTGACCCTTCGGCCCCGCCCAGCTCGCCCCCGGTGCCTCCACCTTGCACTCCTCTGGCTTCACCTAATGCTCTAGCATCAGCAATCACCATCTAAGAATCACCCGCCCCTGCTGCAGCCTCATCGGCCCCCTCTCACTCGGCGAAAGGGCGTGCCATCTGTGCGCCCTCCCGTCTCTCCTCCTCCCCCTTCTTGTAGCTGGGAATGTTGTGTTTCTGAGGTGAGATGCCTCTTCTATTGGTTCGTGAGATCACCATCGCCGCCGCTGCCGCTATCGTGCCGCCGTTGCACCACCGCCAACATCACTGGAGTTCTGTCTACTCTGGATAGCCAGATCTTCCTATAATTTCTGCTCTCAACCACAAGATCCTTTGGATTCCAAACATGGAGGGTGAGTTCTAGAGGCCCAACCCACGTTCCAAAAAAATCAGTGGATCATCCAGCCTTCATTTTCTATTTTTTCATTTTCGTGCTTCCCCCCCTTACAGATCTGTCTATAATCTGTCATCTGTCACAGCAACCTACTAGTCTGCCCATGAACCCATGTTCCCCATGCCCAAATGATCTGAAATTTTTATTGGGGGTTCTGTCCACCTAATCCATCATCCACAAATTTTCTTGTGAATTTATAAGTTCGTTTACATTTCATAAAAATTCCTCTCCTATCCCATATCTGTGCTGTCCTATGTAGTTTAGATCCGACCCCTGCCCACTATAAAATCTCCTGAAAATCAAAATCTCTACGAAAGTTCAAACAAAAAATACCCACGTCTTCCTTACTCAACCAACTACAACCTTCCTGAATAGCCCAACACCCAGATCTGACATCTGAGCCATGGTCAACACCAGTTCTCAGATAGTTCTTAGTCTGCCAGACTAGATCTAAGACTGCAAATAGCCCTGTTCAAAATTCTACCATCGAAATTCTTGCCTTGCTAAAATTTTTGGAGGCACAAAGGGTCAAAGGATTTCAAGAGAGTTTTCCAATGACGCTGGATTCGTGTCGATCCGACATTGTGGCAGATCACAGCGACAGATCTCGCCGAACCACGTGCTGAAAAATAGAAGCTTCAAGTCCGGGATAGCAAGCTCCAACACTTGGCGATTGGAACCGCCCGGCCTCCGACCGGTGTTCCAGCCTGACCGTCATCCAGGGGAGCACGCCATTAGGTGTCACCATCACAGCGGGACCCACCCCATCAGGTCTGGAGGACTGAGCAGCATGTGGGCCCCATGGACCCGTAGATTGCCCCATACGGATAGCAACAAAATGCAGGTTTCGGCACCGACGGAGCGACATCAAGATGCTGCCCGTCAACCCACTTCTCGTTACTCCCAGGCCCCACATGTGACCTGTTACCTCCCTGTGTGGAGTGGGTCAAAACATTTGTACCGCTGTAATCTTTGTTAACTGGGAGTACGGATTTGGCCGGGGTCGTCTTCCCCACGTCGGGAGCGTGGAGGTAACGGTCTAACTTCTTGGCGTTATTTTGCTTAGCTAGTATATGGTCATATGCCGCTGTGATTGCGATAGAATCCTAGCCCGTGAGTCCATGTCACCACTGTGAGTGAGAGAGTGACCCATCCCGTGACTCGACCAGAGCACGAAAGTGAGTCGACCACCCTTGACTCTGCCAGTTTCTTAATCGCGCGGATCCACGCTATCCCTCGCTTGGGACGACGAGTGAGCTTGCGTTTCTGGTAGCGATGTATAGCCCATAAGAACTCTTAGTGTCCAGCCAAGGCATCTCTAGTGTCCAAGTGTTGCTGGTCACGTCTCCATCTAGAGTCTGAGGTTCGCATCGCCTAGAGTCGATCTCTCAGTCTGTCCTGCATCACCGATGCTCCTTCCACTTCCACACAGACCCCAGCCGACCGAGCGGAGCGGGAGCTGGAGTTTCGATGGATGGTGGCCCGGGCCGAGGCCACAGAGGCCACGCTCTCCGAGAGGGTACATTCTCTACACTTTCCCTTATCTATTATGCTTATATGAAATGTAATTAACTAATGATACTGATGCATGCATGCAGGCGACAGAGTTGACAATGGCCCTAAGCGAGAGTGCCCGGGTGAGAGAGGAGGTGGCGCGCCTTCGAGAGGAGCTCGAGCAGAGCCGAGCCGCAGCACGGGAGGAGACAATACACCTCCGGGAGGAGTTAGCTCGAAGCAGACCAGCGGATGCACTTGAGATGGCACTCCTACAGGCGGAGCTGGAGCATCTCTGGGCCAGCACGAAGGAGTTAGTCTGAGTTCGTGCTGAGCAGGATCACGCACTACTGGAGGCGTCAGGGCTGCAGGGGGAGTTGTGGGTGTTTCGGGAGATTCACCGGGAGCGTAGTAGGGCTCCGAGCGACAGCCACGCCACCCGCAGTTCTGTTCGCAGCTACTTCGCCACTTCCTCTGGTCGGCGGAGGAATGAGGACGAGGAGTGATGACGACAATGCTAGAGGGAGGGGGACACGTGCTCTGCGATGGCCCCGCCATTGAAGAGGTAGGAGGGTGGAGGAGACAGCGACATGCCAGAGGGAGCGGTCTGACTTTTATACCCCATACACACCTTATACATGATGATATGGTTTTTTAGTTGATTTTCTTTTGTTATAAATGAATGGGTGTATGAATGTAGATGCAAATGCTAACTGACTTACGACTGAGACACGACCACATGCACAACTAAAATGTTGTGCACATGACACAACCCTACACTAACCTCGGGCAAAGTCACAAGAAGGCTAACCCAGAAAGGTCATGATGCTCGAGAAACACGAGAGTCACGCGGAAGTCACGTGTCATGTGACTAGAGTACCCCTCACTAGAAGAACAGCCAGCTACGTCCACTGACGTCTTATGCTGCGCCTACTAGCATCTCGTCTGCCTGTCGCCAAAAAAGCACGACCGAGACCAAGACACTATCAGAACCAGAACAGAACTATAGTCACGAGTGACTAGACAGGGTAGCGCCCGTTGGCGCCAGTCCAAGTCCCTGACCACATGTGCACACACTGGCTCGTGCCTGGAGCCAGGCCTCTAGCTAGTATTCCCCCCCAGCGGACGCTGCCATAAAAATAGGGGCCCACGGAACTAGCTTAAGAATCGTAAACCGGGAACTGCCTAGCCGTAAAGGTTGACACGCCATAACATGCCGTAAGGCTACGACTAGTGGAGGATCACGAGACACAGACTCGTAAACGCGAGTGCTGGAGTACAGACAGGTAAAGAAACACTATCGCACGTACTACGAAGCACCAATGGCAGTGCATGAAACTACTGACAGACTCAGGACAAGGGAACTAGACCTGAAACTACAACAATCCTTGAGTCTCACGACTCAGAGTCAAGATCATCGTACGAAGTGGAATAAGCCACCAATTGGTCTAATCCTAAGCCAGAGAAAATGACTCACCATAGGAAACGACTCACGGAAGCTTGAGGGAACACCGAGAACCCTCAACACACCTGGACACGTAGAACGAGGTAGGATGATACCTCACTGCATCCAGAACCATGTTTTGAACTGGACAAAATCGCAGAGACATACACAAGGTCTTACGTCAACCATCGGATCTAACCGGGTTGACCAAAACCAGACAATGACATAAAAAGTAGTACAGAAAACTACCTACGGCAAGAACACTCCTGGCCACCTTATATCATGGTCATAGCACTCATAGGACATCAAGAGACATCCACGGGACAACGGACAAACCATAAGGTCAAGCCAAGATATACGTAAAATGGGATAATAGGAAACAACACTCTGGGCATAAGCAGTCAAAGAAGAACTGCTATGCAACCAGAGACCAAGACACTGGTAGGCCTAGATTGGGTGGGTTGTTAGGAAAACTGTCGCAGTCAAGGAATAGACCACATGCAGTCAACCTTGGACCAACCTATCTAGCGAACCACAAACATGCAGACACCGCCTGAGGACACGTACCTAAGACAGACAGACACGAGACAGGCCATCACGACCAATGGATGAGATGACGGAAAAGACTCACTGGGCGGTCAGAAGAAGGCCGCTCGGTGAAATGAACGGTCTAGATGGAAGCCATTCAAAGAGGGATGAACGGTCAAGAACAAACCATTCAAGGGGGGTGAACGATTGGGGGCCAACTGGTCAAATAAACTGACCCCTTGACAGTAAAAGGGATGGACGGTTAGGGCTGGGCCGCCCAAGTGCTAGAGCAGTTAAGGAGTAGCCGCTCAAGCCAACCGACCTACTACAGTGTTGGTCAGAACAGTTTTGACCAAACCCCCTATCTGAACCGACACAAAATTGTTGACCAAAGGTCAATAGGATAAGCAGGCAGGACCTGGCCACTCAACCCAATGGGAAGAATGAACGGCTGAAGACCAGCCACTCACGGAGGGATGGGCGGACCACTCTTGGCCGCTCAAGCCCTAGAGTGGTCTATCGACTGACCACTCAACCTGAGACCGAGACACGTTAAACGGTCTGAAACTAGCTGCCCATGCACCTTAAGCGATTGCCGTTGAACTGCGAAGGTGTTACAGCGAGCAAACCAAGGGATTCGTCCGATCGTGGCCTCTCCATGCCCCGTTCGTGCCCAAACGAAGGGGATACAGCCACAATCACCCTTGCAATCACATAGACACCGGCCGGAGTCAAAACGAAGCACGAATCGCAAGAAACAGGTGATTCTAATGAAATCACCCAAATGGGGGTTAACGAGGTTCCCGGCCTCCTACCGACCCCGATAGACCACCATTCGACACGAAATCAGTGACTGTGGAACGCTGACGTTCCAAGGAGTCTATTGACACTAACTGATCGCAAAATCGTCGCCATTTTTTGGCAAAGTCTACAAACTCTGAAAAATCACAATGAGCATAAACTCGCTCGTTCTCACACCGTATAGGGTGAAGCCGCAAAGAAAGGTGCAGGAAAGGTAGGTGGTCCATCTCCCTACCTCCACCGAAGAAACCGTGCGCTGAATCGATTAATCCATGCCGAAAATCACCCAGAACACGAACGACGCCTTCTCGAAATCCATTGAGGGATCGCGCCACGCCACGCTCAAATCGACGTTGCATCCCATGAACTGATCTCCCCAATGCGTCCCCGCCTCGGCCAACTCCGCAACGGTGTGCGCCCCACGCAGAACGGACCAGAGACGAGAGAGACCTCTCCAACTCCATATCGCAACCGATACTCATCGAAGGCCCTAATGTATTCAATCACAGACTTGTCGTCTTGGACGGGTTGGCATGGGTTGGCCATAGTTGCAAAAGATGCGGTTGATTCCCCTAGGAGTGGGCTTGCATTGAAACACTTTTCTTTTCTTTCCTTTTTTTATTTATATTATGCAAAACTAATGCAAGCACCTAGACACTTTACATGGTGACAATGAGTAAAATATTGACTCGAATACAAACCTATACTAAACCCACATACGGTACGTGGCGGAGAAACCAATCCAAACACCTTCTCATGCAAGGAGGCTGCCTTCCAAATAGGCTTAACCTAGATGTCCAGTAATGCCTTTTGATATATCGTGTATTGAGATGCAATGCAAATCAAGACACCTTTTTTTGTTTTCTTTGTTTTAAAACAAGGATGATGCTAGACTCGACTTAGACCATGCAAATACTTATGCAATGACTACCCTAGACTCAACCCCATCTCTGATACCAAATTTGATGCAGGACGCTATGCAAACTAGGATGCTACGTGAAGATGCGACTAACGTGACAACTAAACTAGCAATGACACGATATATAAAGTAGCATGACTCAAACACCTTTGACTCCCAAGAGAGGGATCATGCCTAAACAGGTAACTCAAGCTCACAGTCGTCCCCAAGAGAGGGAAGCATGTCGATCCGCATGGTTGAGAAACTGGTAGGGTCTAGGGTGGTCGACTCCACACTCGTGACTCGGATGAGTCACGGGATGGTCTCGCTCTCTCCCCGTGGCAGCGATATAAATAAATGAACGAACTAGGAATCTACACTCTCACTAGTAGTGGCATCAAGAGAAAATACTAAAAGAGCAAGCTAACCAAGCAAGGAAAGTGGTCGCATACCTCCACGCTTGGGGCGTGGGGAAGAATCCTGGCCAAGTCACACGATCCCTGGTACAAACTAGTACATACAACCCAGGCAATGCCCACTCCTCCCAGGGAGGTAAAAGGCTACACAGTAAAATCCCAGGATCGTGCGAAGTGGGGTGATGGGCACCGGGTTGGTGAAGCTCATCGTCCACGTACAGCTGCGAATGGAGCCGTTGCGCTGTGCCCACAAACGAGCTCGAGTCCAGCAGCGAGGAAGGCAAGTCCCGGACACCTAGGAGGGAACACGGTCCCTAGAGACAGGCATCAAGGGATGAAGACCACTTGGGAAGATGCTAGATGCCGACAGCGTGGGAGGGAAGCTCCGACGAGCTCTCGAATGGGTGGGCAGACTGCTGGTCAATCTGCACTGTGCTGGGAAATAGTAGGATGACGAGAATGGTACGCCACCTTCTGCTCATCGGCTGGTCACGAAACTTGGTGGGGACACTGCTGGGGATGTCCCATGGATGTCGGTCGAATGGCGACTGCAACTGAGCTCCGAGGAAGTCGTAGCGAATTTCTTAGTAGACCCTACGCAATCTGGCCTGTCCTCGGGCAGCAGGACAGTGGGTCTAAGATTAGGTTGGAACCAGGGCTTTCGGATGGTAAATGGGGTGGGGTTTTCTGTGGTGGATAGGAGATGGTCGTGGAGTAGTTGGGTAGCAGTGGCGCAGTGGCATGCAGTGGGGATTTTGGGCATGGGAGGTGTAAACAATTGGGGGTCCAGTTCTGCTGTCCAGTGCAGTCAGAAATGTTGAGAGGAAGTACGGGTGGGCAAGTGGGAAAAAGAGGCTCCCTAAGTGGTGAGAAAATTCTGGGTGAAGAGTTTGGATATTAGTAAACAACGCTCAAATTTTCAGGCCACTTGGGGGAGGTTTTAGGGTCGTCCCTTTGGAGGTGCTTGAGCACTGTCCCGCCAGGACTGCACAGGGACAGTTTGCATAGTCAAAAGGGATCTGAAGGGAAAGTTGTACACACAGCGATTTTTGACGTGGGATTTATAGGAGAGGTGGGGGACATCTATGGGAACAAAAGTCGTGAAGAGGTCAAAGTGGTGAGGGGTCAATAAGAGGGCGTTCCAGGCCGATCTTCTGGGTTCTGGTTTCCTACAAGTCTGCACATGGATAGTCTGCACAGGTAAAAGGCTTACAAAGAGAATTTTCGCTAATGGGCGAATTTGGGCATGGGATTTTAGAAGGGTCTTGGGGACAGGGAGAGGAAGAAACTTCAAGAAGAGGCTGAGGGGATATGGGGACGGGACGGAGGGGTTCCAACCTGATGTTTCTGACCCATTTCTGCAGACAGGCGCCCGGGGCTGGGTGTGCAGGGCAGCAACGTGTCTTCACCAAGCTTGCAGCAAGGCCTTGATCTGAGCATGCCCGGCTTGAGGAACAAGACCAGCAATTGTGGCAGCAAGAACCTACAAGAAGGGGGCTAGGGCATCGCACCCAAGAGGAAGAGGAAGAGGAAGAGGGAGAGGAGAGATAGGGGGTGTCACACCCTTGAGGGGAGGGGAGGAAGAAGAAGGAAATGCTCTTGGCAAAACTCAGATTTTCATTCATTCATCGTTGGGCAAGTGTTTGTGAAGTGTTTTCTATTAATCGAATTACTTTCTCAGTTCATAGCCTACTCAATTTAACCTTCTGCCAAGTGTTCGCTGGAATTTAAATTTTAATTGGTCAATTAGAGGGGCAGATCTATTCACCTGCCCCTCTAGATCCGCCTCACTCTACTTAACATATCTCAGGCCAACCCGATCTTGAAACCTTCAAATAAAATTTTCTTTAACCACCTTGAAGCATTGAGCATCCTCCAATGGCAAAGTGTAAAATCATTCCAGTGCTACTCCATCTAATGAGCAGCGAAACAAGTATGCCATAAGGCAATCATCATGCCAGTATTGTGCTGACTCATACATGAAGTCCCTCACATAAACATATGGACCAATGTTCTCGTCATATTTGTGGTATGTGGGTAGCTTAGATTGCAGAGGGAACCGGATATTATGCAAAGTTATGGACCAAAATATCTGCCAATGATTGTGGGCCGACCCGTTTCTGAAGGAGGTCAAGCTGTTATTGCATAACAACCCACTTGTCAAGAAGTTCTTGCTCATGAGACGAAATAGGTGAAACAAAGAGAATAGTCCTGGAGCAACGGGCCAAAGGATAAACAGATGGAGAGGGAAGCCCATAGGTGAGATGTTGGGCCGAGGAATGACCCATGTCTGAGTGAGCAAGATGGGCCACCCCAGACTGGGGGGGCAAGAAATCAGTTGGGCCTACAAGGACCTGAGTTACTGAGGAAATGGGCTTATAAGAGTCGGCTCGAGGAGAGGGAGGAAGGATGGTCTTCCCCTTATCAAGAACTTGATAAGCTAAACTAGAAGACTGGCCCGATTCCAAATGGGAGAAACGAAGGACTTTGGGTTGGATGGGAGTGAGATCAATGATAGAAACTGGAGCCCCTGACCCATTAGCCGGGGGTTGGGAAATGGAGGTGGAAGATAAGCCCTGTGAAATAGTAGATGATGGGGTAACGGACCCCTGCAAGGTTCGGTAAAGAGCCTGAAGCTGGGCCGGATCCAGCTGGGCCATCATTCATAGAATCTGATCCACGAAATTATTAGGCGAAGGAACAGAAGAGGAGGGGTGACCGCTCTCACTAGTAGAAGGTGGAGGAGGGGCAGACCCTTCTCCAAACTGAAAAGCAGCGACCCTGGAAGGGTCCTCAAGGAGCCCCTGAGGAAGGGAGTCCTCGTAGGGGAGGGAAAAATCAAAGGATGACATAGTGGAGTCGAAGAGGGGATTGTAATAGGGGGTAAGGGAAGAAGATCCCCTAGGAGAATATCCTATGGACTTAAAGCAACTCCACATGCAATAATGAACCTAGGCAGACAACTATACGCAATGACCCAAAAGAAATGTGCAGACAAACACAAAGGACACAACCAACCATAACCAAGTTATGATGATGTGTGAATTTTTATTTAATTTCCACTTTCAAGAACCTTAATGATCTTTATTAAGTGAATCTCCACTCTAGTAAATAGGTTCCTAATAGGGGATGGATTATTGAAACTTGGTTGACACTATATTTGAACTCTCACATGAATGCAACCTAGTCATGGGGGGGGACAAGGTACAACCAGCTCGACATTCGTGTGAGAATCTACAGGTCGCGGAGACTTACAGAGGTCTGAATAAGATCACCTAGTCGACTCCGAAGAATACGAAGCCGAAAGGATCACTTATCAGGGTAGGAATGCAACTAAAGTATGCAATGAATGTTCCTATACACATTGGAGTGCAATGTAATTTCTACCCTAAATACTAACCAAACAATATGCAAACCTTAATATACATATGAATAGAAATAGGGAGAAAAACATACAACACCCAAGAACCACGAGGAATGATCAAAATAATGAACAAAAGAGATATATCTCGGGATGTGTACTTGAGCACAAGTCACGATCGAGGGAGAACCACTTATTGGATCTCTGGTTTTGATGATAACGCACTATTGATATTGATAAGAGATGATGGACTAAGATCCTTATATGATGAACAGGTACACTGATCCTTTGGTATCAAATGGATCACATAAATTCAAGTTGATGCACAAGTTAGATGCATCGACACATCAAGAATGATGCATTGACACATCAGAAGAGATGCATCGACGTATCAGAAAAAAGTGTTACCAATGCATCGACATGTACAGTCCAAAATTGGTCTCTGTCTTAAGCATCAGAGTGCCACAGAAGGTTTGCTTCAAGCATCAAGTTGTTGCACCGACGTATCATCTGTGATGCCTCGACACATCAAGCCAAAAGCTTTCTCAAGCCTTCCACATCAAGGGTCGTGTCTTCTACTACACCGGCGCATCAGCAGATTGCACCTACGCATCAAGCTCTCTACTTGGATTTGATAGGCAACATTATTTAAGTAGCTCAGTGATGCACCGACGCAACAACCTCATGCCTCGATGCATCCAGCACAGAATCAGATCTGAAAGTCTGATATGTCTACACATCTGAAGATGCCTCGACCTGTCGGTTGATCCTGGTGCAGCAGTCAACATTCTGCCATACAGAATATACGAGAGGCACCACTTCAACGTGCGTCTCGAGAAAGTCAGAGATATGCGTATCGCCGGCTTTAATCAGAAATGTGAAGTGTCGATGGGGGTGGCAGAGTTCACACTTACCCTGGCGGATTTCACTATGAAGGTGCAATTCCATGTCATCGACTCCCGCACCTTGTACAATGCGCTGCTCGGCCACCCATGGCTGCATGAGAATATGGTGGTGCCCTCTACACTCCACTAATGTATCAAGTATAGTGTCGAGGGGAAGGAGGAGAGGATATTTGCTGACCTCCACCCATTCGAAGTGTTTGAATGTCATTTGGCGGATGCCAACCTATTCTCAGAACGGTCCCAGAAGACCTCTGAAGCCAAGACCCCTGCGGGGGCATCAAGAAGCACATCCGGTGACAGCTGGTACCCACCACCGCCATGCGGATATGTCAAGCCCAAGGTAGTCTCTCATATTACCATCTCCGGGGATGTGGGAAGAGTGGCACCCCCAGCTTTATACTCCGAAGCTAATACAGTTCAGGTCGATCGGTAGCACGACCACATTGGGGTCCCAGAAGGCCTCACCAAGCCAATTCCTGACCTCGATAATCCTACCGTCAAGCCTTTTAAAGCTTGGGAGGTGGCGCAGATAGATGGGCCCAGCAGCTTATTTTATACGACTGAAGAACACCCTACCCGGGAAGACACAGATTGTTGTCTGCCCGAAGACATGGAAAATCTGCCAGTTCCCGTTTAGGGCCTGGCATTCACAAGGGATCGGATGGCTAAAATGTTCCAAAAGTAACACATACCCTCCGAACAGTTTCATAAAGACAAAGAGGCTTTCCAGAAGATGTGGTATCCCACAAGTTTGGACAAAGAACTGAGATGTGTTTCTCAGCACCCGGGGTTGGGCTTCACCCTGGAAGAATATTACTATAGTGGGCGATATGAGGTAGACACCATCTCCGCCTTTTATCCTACTGAAGACAGCCCACTAGGGGCAACTTTTGATGAATACCCAGCGGCAGCTGAAAATGCTGAACCGGCTCAGCTGGAGTACCAAGACACAGAGCCCGCGACTCCTTTCCGGTGCTGGGAGCAAGTCTGTCCTGAAGAGGCGGCCCTACAAGCCAGATTTGATACGTCTAGCAGCAGCGAAGCCGAAGATGTTGAAGAGACAAGGGCGTCTCCTCCCAGCAGTTCTCCAATGTTGATGATTTTAGCACCTCTCATGCCGATCAGGGAAGCTTCTGTCGACTCTGATCAAGAGATGCATGCTGCCAAGAAAGAGAAGGCCACTTCTACTGAAGATATGGCTGCTTCAGAAGGCGAGACCTCCTCACCTCCTGCTACAAGACTGGAATGCTGCTTCGGCCCAGTAATAAACAACCACCAGCCTGTCACGGCTGCAACCTTATCTACAGAGGGTGAAGCTGCTCACTCACCCTTGGAAGCTGCAACGGTGGCAGATTTGCTGATGGAACAATCCGCACGGCTACTATTGAAGGAAGCAGGGAGTCCTCCAGAAGCTCTGATGATGTCAAATGAAGAAATGGAGGTCCTGGACCTCGAAGATGAGATCCCAGATTTCATCGACCTTCAGCCAGTGCCCCCGGAGATAGAAGACGGAGGCTAAGCTACAGTTGATGAGCTGATAGAAGTCAATCTGGGAAGTGAGGAGGACCCCAAACCTACCTTCCTCAGTGCCCAGCTATCTCCAGAAGAGCGGGAGCTGTACATCCAGCTGCTACAAGAGTACCGGAACTGCTTCGCCTGGACTTACAAGGAAACGCCAGGACTAAGCCCTGCAGTTTCACAACATGAGCTGGCGATAAGCCCTGAAGCCGACCCGGTGAAGTAACCACCGTGGCGCATGAGGCCGGAGCTCATTACTCAAATCTGCATGGAAGTGGACAAGCTCATCGACGTGAGATTTGTTGAAGAAAACCAATATACCACATGGTTGGAAAATATCGTGCCCGTGAAAAAGAAGAATGGACAGATCCGGATATGTGTCGACTTTCGAGATCTGAATAAAGCCTACCCCAAGGATGACTTTCCAGTGCCAATAACGGAAGTCATGATTGACGCTACAACCGGCCATGAGGTCCTGTCATTCATGGATGGGTCGTCCGGCTACAACCAAATTTAGATTGCGGAGCATGACCGGGTCCACACAGCCTTCCGAACCCCCAAGGGCATCTATCACTACAAGAGGATGCCGTTCAGACTGAAGAATGCTGGTGCAACTTATCAGCGGGCGATGACCCGAATATTTGATGAGTTGCTCTATCACAAGGTAGTTTGCTACATAGATGACCTGGTAGTCAAGACCAGAAGAAAAGAAGACCATCTGCAGGACCTCCAAATCATTTTTCAGAGGCTGAGGTAGTATGAATTAAAGATGAACCCGATGAAATGCACGTTCGGAGTATCGAGCGAAAATTTTTTGGATTTCATTGTCAGATTCGATTTCTCACATGGCTTCTTGTTCCAAACACTTGTTCCATTGTACTTTCACCATGGGGATGGTCATGTTCCTCAAAACTTGGACATTTTGATCAAGGATCTTCATCGGCTTTTGTCCATAGGTAAGGTCCTTTTGAATCACCAAATTGTCGTGGTCGATAACGTAGAAAGGATCGTGCACATACTTTTTCAGCATAGAAATGTGAAACACATTGTGTACTTTTGATAGTTATGGGGGCAAGGCAATGCGGTAAGCTACCTCACCAACTCTCTCCAACACTTCAAAGGCACCAATATATCTCAGTGTAAGCTTGCCCTTAACACTGAATCTTCAAATACCTCGTCCAAGAGAGACCTTGAGGAAGGCATGGTCCCCAACTTGGAACTTCAAGTCTCTTCTTCTAGTGTCAGCATATGCCTTCTTCCTGGACTGAGCTATTTTTTATCTTTCCTTGATGAGTTGAACCTTCTCAGTTGTATCTCTTACCATATCTGGACCTAGAAGTTGTCTTTTGTCGATTTCATCCCAGCATATCGGTGAGTGGCAACTCCTGCCATATAGCACCTCAATTGGTGCCATCTGAATACTGGCCTGATAGCTATTGTTATAAGCAAACTCGACCAGGGACAAGTGGTCATGCCAGCTTCCACCAAAATCAATGACACACGCCCTTAACATGTCTTCAACAACTTGATTTGTTCTCTCGGTCTGACCATGTGTTTGGGGATGAAAAGTCGTGCTACAATTGAGTCTTGTCCCCAAAGAGTGTTGTAGACTCTTCCATAAATGAGAAGTGAAACGCGAGTCTTGGTCAGACACGATCGACATAGGGACTCCATGTAGTCTAACGATCTCTTTGATGTACAAGGTGGCTAGGACATCAACTGACCAATAGCTCTTGATAGGCAAGAAGTGTGCCGATTTGGTCAATCTATCTATGATCACCCAAGTTCCATCATGTCTACCCTTAGACTTAGGCAAGCCCATAATGAAGTCCATGCTGATATCTTCCCACTTCCACTTGAGAATATCTAGAGGATGCAACTTTTTGACGGGCCTTTGGTGTTCCGCCTTCAATTCTTGGCATGTGAGATAGTGAGATACGAAGTCCGCTACGTCCCTTTTCATATTAGGCCACCAGAAGGTCCATTTCAAGTCTTGGTACATTTTTGTAGCTCCTGGGTGAATCGTGTACCGTGATCGGGGAGCTTCTTCTAGAATCTTCTTCTTTAACTCAGGATAGTCCGGTACACATGTCCTTTAATGGAATAGTAGTCTACCATCAGACGCCAACTTGAAGTCGGATCAATCCTCTAGCTTGTCCTTTACCTCTACCAGCATAGGGTCTTATTCTTGTAGCTTCTTGATCTCAGGTAGCAAATCCGGATGCAAACTTATATGTGATAGAGTAATACACCCTTTATTCTTGTCTGTGCTTATGTTAAGTTCAGAGAATTTCTCTAATAACTTCCATTCTTGAATCATACAATTGGCCAATATTGCTCTCGACTTTTGACTAAGGGCATCAGCTATGGAATTATCCTTACCAGGATGGTATTGTATAGTGAAGTCAAAATCCTTGAGGTATTCAAGCCAACGCCTTTGTCTCACGTTTAGTTCCTTTTGGGAGAATAAGTACTTGAGACTTTTGTGATCAGAGTATACGGTGAATTATTCTTCGTAGAGATAGTGTCTCCAGATCTTTAAGGCAAACACTACCGCGACCAGCTCTAAGTCATGCACCGGATAGTTCTCCTCGTGCTTTTTCAATTGTCAGGAAGAGTATGCAATAACCCTTCCTTGTTGCATTAGTACACACCCGAGACCAATACCGAAAGTGTTGGTATATGCCTCGCACTTCTCTCCTTCAACTAGTAGTGCTAAGACTGGAGCAATTGTTAGGTGATCCTTTGAAGCTTGGAAACTTGCCTCACAGTCTTCACTCCACTCATAGGATACTTCCTTGCGAGTTAGCTTAGTGAGAGGCACATCAATTACTGAGAAGTCCATAATAAAATGCCAATAGTATCCAACTAGACCTAGAAAACTTCAAATTTCTGTTGCATTTGTTGGTCGTTCCCAATTCTTCATAGCCTCGACCTTCAAAGGGTCCACGAAAATCCCATCCTTTGAGATCACATGCCCTAAGAAAGATACTTCTTCAAGCCAGAACTCGCATTTGCTAAACTTGGCATATAGTTGATTCTCTCTCAATATTTGTAATGGCTTCCTCAAATGCACTTCATGGTCTTCTTCAGATTTTGAATATATTAAAGTATCATCAATAAAGATCACAACAAATTGGTCTAAATAGGGCCTGTGAATGTTGTTCATCAACTGCATAAAGGCTGTAGGGATATTCGTTAGTCCAAAAGACATAACCGTAAATTCATAGTGCCCATACCTGCTCCGAAAAGTCATTTTATGAATGTCCTCTTCTTTGATCCTCAGTTGGTGATAACCAGACCGAAGATCAATCTTTGAGAAGTACTTAGCTCCAGATATTTGTTCGAATAGCTCATTAATCCTCGATAGTGGGTACTTATTCTTGATTGTGAGGTGGTTTAGTTGTCGATAATTGATGCAGAGTCTCATTAATCCGTCCTTCTTCTTTACAAATAGCATGGGTGCTCCCCATGGGGAAGTACTCGGCCTAATGAAGCCTTTTTTCAATAACTCCATTAGCTGCTCCTTTAGCTCTTTCAGCTCGTCGGGGGACATTCTGTAAGGTGCCTTAGAAATAGGACTAGCACCAGGGATAAGGTCGATTGTGAAGAACACTTCCCTCTCTAGGGGTAAACCATGCAATTCTTCTAGAAAATGCTAGGAACTACACGGATGTCTTCAAGTTTAGACTCCTTGACTTCTGTGGTAGTCACAAAAGCAATGAAAGTCACACATCCTTAGTTTAAGAGTTTACTAGCTTGGGGAGCTGAGATAAGAGGTGACTTGTTCCATTTCTGGGGACTGGTATAAATCAATCCTGGGTGATTTTCAAAGGTTACCTTGTTACCTTGCCATTTCGGCAATCAACAACTGCCTGGTGGGTGGATAGCTAATCGACTCCTAGTATGACATCATATCCCTTCATATCTAGGCATATCAGATTAGCAAGCAAAATTTTCCTTTTAACCATAACTTTACAATTTGGGTAGTGATATGTAATCTCGGACTCGCTTCCAAGAGGAGTAGAAATGACTAAGTCTAACAAATTGGGTTCCGTAGAAAATGAAGCAGCAAATCTCTTGGACACAAACGAATGAGTTGCGCTGGTATCAAATAAAACTTAAGCAATCTTAGTATGAACAGTTAATGTACCTTTCAGAAGTCCGCCATCTGTCTGTTCCATCTCTTGGAGCGCTTGCAGACGACCTTGCTTCTTTACTGGGTGCTTCTTATCTTTGGTTGTTTGCTCATTCATTAATGGACAGTCAGTGTGACGACCCGGATCTTGGATACCAGATATACCCGATAGGACTATCAAATATACCTGATACCACTTGGAACCCGCGAGGTCTCCCAAGGGCGGTAAAGCCCCTAAAGAGAAAAAAGGATTGTCATGGGGTACATTGAACTGACAGATATAGCAGTAAGCAATAATATTTCATTAGATCGGTTTACTAAAGTAGCAGAAATAAAATTACTTTTTAATTAATAGTTTAAATTTAATTATTATAGTCCAGAGTCAAGTCCAAAAAAAAGATAATAAGTGCCAAGTATAGTCGACAGAAAAGAAAAGACGTACCAGAGAGTCGGGGGAAGCCCGACGAGGGTACCAGCTGGCCACCACTAGACGCTACAAGCACGCGTCCCAAGTAGACACGGAAGCTGAACGAACGATCACCACCTGTAAAGCAGGGGTGAGCCTCGTGTCACTGGCTCAATAGGGGTCACGGGGATCCCCACTGGAAAACACGTAGTAACATGCTAAAAATAGCAGGAAAGCAACAGTAAATAGCAAGTAAGCAGTAAAGCAGGAAAGCAGGAAAGCTAAACTACAAAACTGTAATGGAAATAGAACAGGAAGCAGGAGTAGGGAACAAGCTAAGGAAGAGGGGGAAGAAGAAGCCATACCAGACAATGGCTACCGAACTAACCCCGGTACCCCAAACTACTCCAAGCAAGGGCAGGAGGGTGACTCGGAGCTGACAGATTTAGGAGTTGTCGAATTGTCGACGTAAGGAACCTGCAAATCAGACAAAAGAAACCTAGGAAAAGGCTAGACAGACGACCGACACGGATGACAGACAACATGACAAGGACGTCATGCACACTGCCACATACACAACCGGAACGTCGTGCAGACGACAGACACTGACCTCGAGTACAGTCACAAAAGGGGCTAACCCAGAAGGTCAAAACGCACGAGAAACGCCGAGTGTCACACAACCCGTGACTCGAAAGAGAAGCGGTCAGCTACTTCCACTGACGTCTTACACTGCACCCCAACTCGCTCCACAAGTGCCTTGACTACCAGCCAAACGTGGTCTACCACAGCTAAGGCCGAGTCACAGGCCCACGTGGAAACCACCACTGCAAGGACCAGTCAGGGTCACGCCCGTGGACGTGAGTCCTAAGCCCCTGACCCCATGTGCACACATTGGCTGTAGATCATTAAGCCAGGCCTCTAACTAGTATTCTCCCCTGCGGATGCTACCATAAGGTCGGGAGCCCATGGTACTAGCTTAAAAACTATGTTTCGGGAAGAGTGCCCTGCTACAAGAGCTGTCACACCAAAGCGTGCCGTAAGGCACCAACCAAAGAGGAGCCACAAAACTCAGAGACTCTGAAACACAAGTACTAGAGTATAGACAGGCCGTACTACGTGCACCACGACAGTATAGGAAACTGCGGACCACTCAGGGCAAGGTAAACTAGACCTACAACTACAACGGTCCCTGAGTCCTATGACTCTGAGTCAGGATCGTCGTACACAGCGGAACAAAATCACCAATCAGTCTAATCCCAAGTCAGGGAAAACAACGCTCTGCGAGAACCAAAACATGGAGACCGGAGGGGACACTGAGAACCCTCAGTACACCTGGACACGTAAACCAAGGTAGAATGGTATCTTGAGGCATCCAGAACCAATGCCTCAAATTGGACAAGGCCGCCGAGACAAATAGAAACCGGAGCGGTGGACAACGACAACACTCTGGGCAAAGCGAACCATCACTCGACCGATAGACGAAACTAACAGTCAAGGCACAGCCGCTACGCAACTAAAGATAAGGACACTGGCAGTTATAGATTGAGTCGTTAGGGTACCATCATAGTCAAGGAAAAGACCACACTTAGTCACCTAAATCGACCGATCTAGACAACCACCAATAGACAGACACCACCCTAGAGGCGGGTCGGCCCGAGTGGCTGCCCCCCCTTTCAAACCTCTCTCTTTTCTCCTTCTCTTCAGCGACCGAATGGACGGAACCCTTCCCCTCTTCTCTCCTTCTTCCTCTCTGGGTGCGACCACCACCGTGAGCACTGCCACCGTCAGTGTGAGGAGACCGCTCCAGAGGGGTCTCCCCCTCCCTTCTTCCCCCACTCTCCCCCTTCTTCTTCCTCTTCCTCTTCCTCTTCTTATTCCTTCCCCCATTTTCTTCCTGGGGGCGACGGAGCCCTAGGCTCCTTCCCCTCCTTCTTCCTCTTCTTCTACCTCTCTCTTCTTCCTCTTCCTCTTCTTTGTCTTCTTCTTCTCCTTCGTTGTGGGCTATCGCCGGTGGTGCCGGTGAAGGGGCTTCTGGCGCGTAGGGCTAGAGGAAGGCACGGGTGTGCCAGGGATGGGGGGAATAAGCGTGCCAGAGTAGAGCGATGCCGGGTGTGCCTGGGAAGGCCACAACTGGGCGCACCAGGGATGGCTGCCACAGGTGTACTGGGTAGGGCTCCGCCGAGGTGTGCCGAGGAAGGGGCACTGAGGCTGTGCCGGTGAAGGCTATAGAGGGTGTGTCTCCGGAGGCCACAAGCACTGTGCTGGGGAAGACGCTGACAGGCGTACCGTGGAAGCCCATAGAGGGTGTACTGGGGAAGCCTCCAGCAGGGTGTACCTGGGAAGCCTCCAGCAGGGTGTACCAAGGAAGGTTTGTGGATGATTTGCTAGTGAAGAGAGAGAAGCAGACCTCTGTAGTTGAGGACTTCTGGTGTTACCCCATGGGGCCCACTGCCACTTTGTTGGGGCCGTCACTCCTTGTGGGTGCGCACCCATGTTTCCCCTTACGCCTCTGGTCTAGGGGAAACTCTGCCGAAATTTCGTTAGAAATTATCGGTGTCTTATTAGTTTCCACTGCAGCAGAGTCCCCTTGTAGTCCTCATCACCCATCACTTCCATTCATCATGCTCCCCCCTTTTCTTTCTATATTCATTCCTCATCCTTGTCCTTGTGTTTGTAGCACTTGGTAGAGCTTGCCAAGACTGTGCCGGGGGACAAGCACCAAGTGTGCCGGGCAACACATGGGGTGTGCCAGGCTAAGACCTTTGCAGGCGTGCCGGGGAAGGTGCCAGGGAGTGTGCTGGCGAAGGGTTAGGGACCGTGTCGAGGAAGGCCGCCATAGGGTGTGCCGAGGAAGGCCGCTCAGGGTGTGCCGGGGAAGACCCCTAGGGTGTGCTAGGGAAGGCCACCATGGGTGTGCCGACGAAGGCCGCTCAGGGCGTGCCATGGAAGACCCATTCAGTGGGGTCTTAACCTTGTTACTTTCTTCTTTCTTCTCCCCCCTTTCTTTATAGTGGAACTTTCCCCTCCCTTTATGGTTTTAATTTCTCTTCGTCTGCAGTTCGTTCTGACCTTTGTTCGCTGCACTTTGCAGACAAATGGCTACCCCGAGTGGTTCTTCTGCTCCCATTGCTACTAGTGCTGGACACGTCCCTCCACCTCCAGTGCCAGTCATTACATGGCTTAATGTTGAAGATTTAGACCGAGATCATGCTGAGGTGGCGGCACTAGCCGAGTCCTCAGGCTCAGACACCGAAACCATGGATGTTCAGAGGCTCGCCAAGATTGAAAAGGGTTTCACCTTCAACCGTGCCACAAGGAGCTACAGGGGAGATTTCCCAAAGGACAAGCACTTGCTCCGCTTCCTTAAGCAGTCACGATCTCGGGAGAGGCATGAGCCGTGGGTTGTGAAAGCGATGGAGCATGCAGTTTTACAGGCTCGGGACAGCTTATCACATGTGGTCCCTAGAAGCATCCCAATGTACTTGGTGGGCGAAGCCCGTGAGTGGGAACCCGTATTGAGATTGGAGGCCATGCTACCGGCAGAAGATAAATTAGTAAGAACCCCCGGCTTTACTCTAGCAAAATGGGACATGGTTGTGGGCCGGGTACAGGGCGAGAAACACCACTTCAGCTTGTTCTTGGTGCTGCTGAAGTGGGGTTACAGAGAAGAGCCGTTTATTTTGGACTACCTGGCCATCAGATTTAAGCATGAGCTGGCGCTGGAATGGTTCGGGCAGTTGAAGCTCCAAGACGCCCACAGCATCAGGGAAGGGGCCGTAGAGTTCACCGAATATGTATTGCTCAACTACGCCCCACTCCTCATTCGGGCCAGTATTTACCATAGCATCTACGCCTCCTGTTATGGCTATTCTATTTTAAAGGGACTCTGCTGCGGAATGATTGAAGTTTTCAGTGTAGAGACCAACACTTTTTACACGGCGGAGGGCGAGACATCATTAGACTTGTGGAGCCTCAGTCAATTGAGCAGCTTGCCCATAGACGTGGAGCCTTATGAAGAGGTGTGCCTCCCGGACTTGATCAAAGATGAAACTGATGGGGATGGCTACTATTCTCTGGGATACTCATATCAGTACCTGATGAAGGCGTACCGAGAGTTATATCAGTCAGCCCATGTTGTTATAAAATTTACCTCCAATCCTCGTCATTTGCCAGCTCCTGAACAAGGTTGAAATTCAAGAAAATTGTCGGCCCTGACCTACTTAGCAACATATTTGACTTAGTGGTTGGCTACCTTTGTCTTCCCCCATGGTTAGGAGGAGCTTCTGAGGGCTGAGGTGATTTATCCGGCCTGCCTGTTAGCCTGCGGACGCCAGTTAGCCCTTGCACCGGTTGCCCTGGCCAACATTTATCACTCCCTAGGGGCATTGAGCTCATATTTCAACCCTAGAGACAAGAAGGTCTTGCTGCCCACCCATTACTTGAGCGCTTGGGCTGGGTTGCTACTACCAAAGCTTTCTAAGCGTTCTCCAGTTGTCAACACCAGAGCATCGCTTATATTTGCCTTTGCTAGTCACCCGGACTAGGATGTCATTGTACAGCTTGCTAGTGCCAGGTGGACACTATCTTTTCTTCACACTGAGCAGGGTGAGAGCCTGGAGTTTGACCACAGCTCTCGCTTCTACCGTCCCTTCTTGGAGAGGCAGGGAGAGTCTGCAGTATGCAAGGTATCCCCGGAGGGCATAGTTTCTTCACGTGCCTTGGGTGAGTGGGTCGTCTACATTCGACCCGGTGTTTTGGTTTACCAACATTCTGGCATAGTGGTCCTCGAACCATAATACCCACATCAATTTGCCTACAATTTTGGGTATGATTAGGCCATTCCGCCAAATGTAGATTTTCGTTTGGCTTCGCGATAATATAAGCAGAAGGATGTGCACTTGGTTACTGCTTCCTGGCAAGATTTTCTGTATAGGAGCGTGGGGGAGGACTTTCCCACTCCAGCACAGGCGCACACGGGCCACTTCGATGTTCATTATGCTCACTAGTGGTTCAAGGTCAGCATCATCTTTAGAGAGCAGGCGGACAGCATCAGGGCAATTGAAAAGAGGTGCCTCAGGAGGGAGGATCTGCCTCCCCTTTCTCTCGACTCCAGCTTCATTAAATCTCACTTTTCCAGCATAGCTCAAGTGATTTGGGGCATGGAAGTCAGATGGAGGAAGCAAGGGCAGTCAGTGCCCATTGATAGAAGTCAATATACCGGGGCATTGAAGCCTCTGAAGCCTATGTCTGGCGGAGAGACTTCCTCTTCAGTGTCACACCGTAGAGGTGCTTCGGGTTCCATGGTACCCTACTCTTTGTGGGAGGACCTGAGGGCCTCCTGTGGTTTGAGCTGTGACTCGCAGTTGTCTCAGCCTGTTCTAGAGGGAGCGCTTACTAGGGGAGCTTTTGCTACATGGATGGCACATTTGATTAATGCAGTGGGTTGCGCAGGTCTGTTGAACCACCTTTCAAAGTTGGAGGTGGCCTCTACCCCAAAGGCTCTTAGAGATGTAGTGGAGCGGGCAGCCCGGACCCTTCGGATAGACTCTAGCCAGCTCATCACGAAACGTCACATGCCTGTGGGAGCGACCGGTATGGCTTTCTTGTCCCCTCCTTTTCCTGCCCTACACTTTTCATTGTAAGTCCACCGATTGTTTGTAAACATACCCCGATTGTAGGAGCAGTTAGCAGTCATAGTGGTCCCTCCTTAGAGAGGGTGTCCTCTAGCACGGCCGCTACTGGTGTTAGCATTGCGACAAAGAGACACCACGGTGGAGGTTCAGATGATGACACCCGACCTTCCTCTCGTCCTCGGGTTGACACTGTATCCCCAAGCAAAGAGCCCCCCCGAGTGATTTGAGAGTCACAAGTCTATTTTTTCCTTTATTATATCTTTGCACACACATCTTTGTTCATTTGCAGAGTGATTTTGTGTGTAGCTCCCCCTAAAGTGAGAGCTCAGATAAATTTCTCACCGGGTCCCAGGAATGTCTCCACAGCGAGCGTGCCGACATTAGATATATCTTCTAATTTTGAATTAAATTTGGGAGACTTGGATCAACCTCTAGAAAGCTTCTTCTCGATAGATGCTCCTCCTCCACCTCCAGAGATAGGAGGGGCCCCACCTCCTCCAACCTTAGTTAAGCATAGCTCATGACAATTCTTGTTTGTTTATCAGGCCTGCTAAAGACTACAGTTATACTAACTATCTGCTTTTTTAAACAGGTCATCCTAGAGTTCGGCCTACCTCTTCAAAGACAGAAGAGGGTGAGTTTCAGCCTAGCGAGGGTGATGTTTCTACCTTGAGGTCATTGAGCAGAGGAGGCTCCAGCACCTCCCTGAACAGTAGTAGCTCGGATACGACCTCTAGTAGCGGCTCATCTATGCCTTTATTAAACTCCTCTGATGGCGTGGACACTGGAGTGATCTCAGGTAGCCAAAGAGTCCCTTGACCTCTGTTGGGTTCGTGGCACTCTCTCTTTATCTTTGATGATGGTTTTGATGATAACAATATATTGTGTATAAGACTTGTGGAAAATACTCATTCATCACTTTGGAAGTCTTGGACTGATCTTGATTGTCTTGGTCTGAAATAGAATTCATGTGTAGGTTGATCTATTTCTGACAACAGATAAACCTTAAGATCCTCATAGGCCTTTTGGCATTGTTCGCTCCATTCAAACTTAGCTCCCGCCTTCAATAGTTCGTAGAAAGGGCGGCACCTTTACGAATGCTGAGATATGAATCTCTGAATAAACTGTAAATGCCCAATCAAACCTCGAAGCTCAGTGATGTTCTTCGGCGGTGGCATGTCTGTAACGGCCTTTACTTTGTTCGGATCAATTTGAATCCCTCGCTTGCTAACTATGAATCCTAGTAACTTCCCTGATGCAACTCCAAATACACACTTCTTTGGATTCATTTTTAGCTTATACTCCCTAGCCCTTTGCAACACCTTAGCTAAGAAAATGGGGTGCTCTTCCTTTGCCCTTGACTTCACCAAGATGTTGTCCACGTATGTTTCCATATACACATGCATCATGTCATGGAAGATTGCCATCATCGCCTGTTGGTACGTGGCGCTTGCATTCTTCAATCCAAATGGCATGACCACGTAGCAGTATGTGCCCCAGGACATGGTGAACGAGATTTTCTCTTGATCTTCTGAAGCAAGACGAATCTGGTTGTATCCTGAATAGCCATCCATAAACGAGAGGGCTTCGTACCCGGCCGTGTTGTCCACCAACACGTCGATGTAAGGAAGCGGGAAATCATTTTTAGGACATGCCTTATTCAAGACCCTGAAATCAATGCAAATTTGGACTTTTCCATCCTTTTTCATCACATGTACTATATTTGCCACCCATTGAGGATATAATACAACACGAATAAATCAGGCATTGTGTAATTTATCAACTTCTTCCTTTATCCTCAAGGCCATTTGAGGGTGGAATCTTCTTAACTTTTACTGTATGGGTTTTGCCTCTGGTTTAAGTATGAGCTGTGTTCTACCAAGGTGGGGTCAAGACCCGACATGTCCTCATAGGACCAGGCAAAGGAATCACTATACTCCCACAGAACCTTGATTAACTCCTCTTCAACCTGAGGAGGGAGATTAGTAGAGATGATTATGTGCCCGGGGTCCTCTTATGTACCAAGATTGACTTCTTTCATGGGTTCATCCACTGCTAATGACGGCTCACCGAACCTCTTCAAACCCTGTGCGTACAGATCAGTAGTGTCATCCACGTCGCTATCCTCACCATCGATCGGGTCCTGCTCATCTATGATTTCATGAACGCCCAATCCATCGTTGCTCCATGCCCCATCTGACTCCTCATCATCTTCTAGAACGATGGCTGTTGCTACAAACTCAGGGCATCTTAGGAGGGTGTGACAACGCTGGGCAAGTTCCTGGAGGAACCTATTGGGAACAGATTTAGAATGACGTACCATCGGGTGCGTCGCAGGCATGGGAGGGCTAGAAACACTAGAGCTAGACTCTACCCCGACTAACTCTACTAGCCTAGGGGACTCTGCACACTCTACATCTAGCCTAGAAGATAGGAAATCTACTAGAAAAGAAGCAGGGGCCTCATGCCCCTGGGAAGAGGAAGAGCAGAACACAATGTAATCTTCCACTGAGATCTCAGTTTCAAATTTGGCATTTTTTTTGGTTGAGATCAGTGGATAACATGTGGCAGGAAGCAGAATCTGATGGAGGAGGGGGGAGTGCACGAGGACATAATGATGGAAAGAGGACATCGAAAAAGGGGTCGGAGGAGGAGAACCACATGTTTGATAGATTAGCTGGTGAAGAGGGTGACCACCTGGACGAAAAATCAATTGGCGGGCAGCGCCCACATGGGCATGTAACAATCAAAAGTTTAATCGGCCTCTCAGGCTGAGGTGGATACTGGAACATCAATGGATTCACAAGAATTGGAGGTGAATGGGGGACAAAATCCAACCGTTGGAAGATGGAAGTCAGATGGGAAGGAGGCAAGGTGAAAACAATGGTCGAGCCCCCCCTCCCTTCATACGCCGGGCTGGCTTCCTATGTACATACTCCACAACCCACACCTCGGGTCTTCTTGAACTCTCTTTCTCAGTAAACATTTTTGCAAAAATCTCTAAACAGTCAACGACATCATCAACCGGCCCTTTCGGCAACAAAGGCAGTCCTGACATGGCACAAGCAGTGCTTTCTTTCTGGTCTTTGCACGGTGGTGTCTTTAGCATACCGGGCTGTAGTGGCCCCTTGACGAAATGTTGACGGTAGTTCCACGTCAATGGCCCGGAGTCTCCCAACATTGACAGTGACGACTCCCGGTACCCGAGGCCTCTTCTGCTCATTTTTCTGCCCCTTGGGACATGCTTAGTCTGCCCCTGCAACTACGCGCCGAGACCCATGCCCGGCTGATAGCCTAACTTGAGTATCATGTGCCATCCTCTGGAGTCTCTAATCTTGGACTTGACTTTGACGTTAATTGGTTCTGTGGCGGGCTTGCGTGACGTATATGCCCAGGGGAAATTCAAGTCCATCACAAAAAGGACCGACTTATTGCTCGGCCATAGAGTCAACAAAATCTTGTCAGAAATAACTTCAACAGTTTGTACCGCTACTTTTCAGTTTCACTGGGAAGCCTGATGGGGATACTGAGGCACAGCTGGAGGGGGCTAGGAGAGCCCTTTACTACCTGCCCGATCGAGGTGAGGAGGGACTCCGTTTTGACAGCACCACGAGGGACTTCAGCCTATTTCTGGGGGCATTAAGTGGAGGGGCGACCATCGCCCATCCACATCGGAGAGAGCTGGAGGCTGGACGACGGACAGAGTGGGTGTTGAGTTCTCCAGAGGAGTTCTCTAGAGCTGTACTACCGATCCGCGATGAGTTCTCTAGAGTCGTACTACCCATTCCGGTTTGCCCGGAACTTTGGCTACGACCAGGGGATCCCGCCGAACCGGGAGTTTCCTTTGACAGGTCGGCAGTACAGAGGGAAGGACACCCATCTACTGGTGACAGCGTGGTGGGACTTCTACTACTGCAGGGAGCCAGAGCAGTTTCTGATGCCGGGACAGGGACGTCGGGGGCAATTCGACGTCCATTACGCCAGGTGGTGGTTCGAGCATAGCCGCATGTATTGGCAGAAGGCCTCTGCGATCAGGAAGGTGGAGGAGAGCCATCTGCTGAGGGAGGATCTACCTCCCATCTCGCTGGACGATGAGTACTTGAGGACCCATGTCACTCAGATTCGCCAGGAGATCGAGCGACTTGTGGAACAGTGGCCCCGGGGTAGCCGGGGTTCGTCATCCGGGACCCGAAGCAATGGTGGGGCGCTAAAACCCCTGAGGCAGGCATCGACAGCAGCGGCGATGACTGGGGCAAAGGTGCCTCGACCGAGGGCACCGAGGAGCAGGTGGGCCCAGTTCCTGGCCGTTTGTGGCTTCCGGAGCAGAGGCTCGCTGGACCGGGTGCTCCCCGAAGGGAGCTTTGCCGACACAGTGACCAACGACTGGTAGTGACATATCGACCATGCGATCGGGTCGGTCGGGCCCGTGGAATTTGTGTCCTAGATCGAGTGTGCCCACACTCTGAGGGACATTCAGGAGGCCGTTGTGAAGGCGGCCCGAGCACTGTCACTGAGACAGAAGTAGATGGTACCCTTACCATTGACCCCCTTCGGGGCCTCAGGTAAGGCTTTTCCTTTTAGCATGTTGCCTTAACTGGGTTTCTTTCTAGGACATATTACTGAGGCATTGTATGTTGTTGTGTTTGTTGATAGGCTCTGCGGCAAAGGGGGATCACCCCTCCACGGAGGGATCCTCGGGGAGCGGGGACGGAGGTTCACCACCTAGGAGGAAGCGCCCTCGCGTAGAGGCTACAGCAACTGGGGACGGCGGGTCCTCTGGAGGACTCAAGGCTGGCGGGCAAGCCGAGGCAGAGATGGCCTTGAGTAAGCATCACTTTAGCCTCCTTGCCCTTGCTTGGTTTAGCCATGGTGGTCGGCAAATCTTGTTTTGCTAGATTTATCTTTTACAGCTCCGCTGGAGACTGGTGTGGAAGCAACCTTCTCACCCCCTCGAGAGGTGGACCCTCCATCTGAGGAGGGGGTCGAGTGTGAGATCGACATGGAGGGATTTATTCGCATGATGAGCAAGCTTCCTCTTAACATGGAGGAATTCCCCGACTTTAAGTCGTAGCAGGATATAGGGAGAGCCTGTGCAGGTAAGAGCTTCTAACACTCGGCGTATGTCACGACTTTTGTTTGAATCTGGTTATTAACATAACCATATGGATCGTATAGGGGTGATAGAGACGTCAGAGGCTGAGGTCCCTCCCAGGATTTTGGGTGAAGCATCTGGACAGGTCGGAGAGCCAGCACCCACGGTGGCTCGTGATTGCCCAGGTAAGTGTCGAATTGCTGTAGAGGGGGTCACCCTGTTGTTGTTGCACCTTCGGCAAGCTATATTTTTTGACTGAGCTTGTGCTGTTCATTTGGCAGGTGAGGAGGCGGCAGCCACCTTGGAGATGATCCAGGAGCTGGTGAGTGCTGTCCCATTAGTGGCCCTCCCGTCCTTCGAGGGTGAGTTTGGGAAGGTGACCCCCATGCCCCCGCCCGTCGTTGGGGACACGCTAGGTGGACTACCACAGGTGTTGGCGAGGCTACCTCTCCCGCCTTTACCTGCCATGGTATCAGCTTGCACCGTGGGGCTGGTAGAGTCCTCTAGTGTGGGGCCCTTAGGTATGTGACTGAATGCTTAGTCATTTGTGGTAGGGCTTTTTGATTTACCCATTAATGCTAAGATTCCATCGGCATTGATCACAGGTGCATCTTCCCCTCTAGAGGAGGGTTAGCTTCCCCGGGATGCGACTGGGGTAGCAGGTGATGAGCCCACTGTTGTAGGTTTCACTGGGGGTGACGAGGAGCTCATCGATATTGAGGGGGTTTCTGAAGAGGACGCCCCTGCCGGTGAGCCTCATATCCAACACCCACGGCTATGGAGTTGTCTTCATATGAAACTAGAGTTTATAATAGCCTGACTAGGCTTCTTGGGGGACAGGTGCCTCTGATTTACCCATGCCTGGGGGTTCTTTAGGGACCTCATCTGGCTCCACGGCTCACGGGTGATGAATCTTCGAAGTGGGATGAATGTTTGCCGCAAGGGCCATGAATGTCCATCCGTCGGTGTATCACTTTGAGGATCATGCCACGGAGAGGCAAGCCTCAAGGTTCCCAGATGATCAGAGAATGAGGGAGGGAAGCCGAGATTGGAACAGAGAATACTAAAGTTGCAAAATGGCTTTCTTTTTATTCATCCACACAACGGGAGAAGGTTCAGCACAGGGGGAGGTTCATCTCGTGACCAAAAAAAGACCTATTGCAAAGGTGGGAGTACATCGGAGAGGAAAGAAGAAATACATCGATGGGGGAGGGGGAGAGAGCACAGGCTCTTTCCCCTCAGACTCACCTCTCCTCTCTCACACTCACTCTCTTCTTCTTCACCTCACGGGCGTAGGGGAATCAAGCATCTTCTTCTCTTCAGACAGGCTTCTCCTCTCAAAGGCTGACCGGGGGAAAAGCCAGGGAGCAGGTAGAGCCTATATATAGTGGGTCATCTTCTCTTTGCTTGAACGGAAGAAACCCCGCCATTTACTTCATCTGCCAAACGAGCAGGCTTGACATGCCGCTGGCATCCAATGATTCGTGCCGTACACTATTGTTCATGCAAGGATGGGGTGTTCACGGATTTGCCGGGAGGCTCAGTTGCTGCTGCCACCGCTGTCGCTTTGCTGTCGAATGGAGGTGAAGGCACGACTTCAAACATTAAATGTTCTCTGCATACCACATGACGCGAAACAGAGCATCGGTTGGCAGATGGGATGGAATGGGGTTAAACCGGTGAGGCCAGGGGCACGCAGGTTTAAACCCAAATGAAATTAGCTTGCTAGCATGTGCACAACGGTTTGAGTGCGCCAGTTTAAGTAGCAAGAGGGAGCACGCCGTATAAGCGTTTGAAGGGAAAGCGTTTAAAATGGAGTGATGGGCCCTTTAAAATCGAGCGCGCCATTTTAGCAGAACCACAAGGGTGGCACCGTATTAGAGCATCAAAGGGTGATGGCCCTTCAAAAGGGAGCGCGCCGAGCATGTCAAGCAAGTGGGGCGCCCCGTTTTAATGCAAAAGGGGCGCGCCGGTTTAAGGTACGTCAGTTTAAAGCTCTGTCGTGCCGTTTTAAGCATCAAAGGGGTTCTTCTCGGAGTCGCGCCATTAATATAAGTGTTAGCACTCCTGGAATGCTCTAGTTGCAATGCATAGCGTCCATAGTGTTTCATTCGCAATCTCTGGGTCTCGATCCCAGACTTTATGTGACTTCTGACGTGTGCCGAGACTGTGCTGGAGTTCCCGACTTTCCTTGGATTCAGCTCTCGGCATGGCCGCTTGGAGAATTGTGGCCATATCTTTCACCTGAGGGGGCTTCCTCATCGGGCAGCGGACCACCAAGTGAGCTCTCGGCTGATCGGGAGAGGCATGAGGTTTATTCGATATTTTCATCTTCGACTCGCTCTCGAGTGTCGAGACGTGCATGCCGTATGATCATCATCATCATTTTTTGACGTCCACAGTACTCTGGGACCCCCGAAAGTGATCCAAAACCCATGGATCTTGATCCGAAAAATATCTTAAAATCTGGGACATTACATCCATGGAGTGTAGGAAGTCGAGAAAATGAGAATAACATAGAATGGAAAAGAGTGAGATCTATGTAACTCTCTCCCTACTCTGGGTTAGGGTCTCCCCGCCCTACTTCTACCCATTGGACACATGTCCTTTCATGCGTGCCATCCACGACACCCTTACATGCAAAGTTAAACTTGTTGAGTCTATGAGATGGTGCTGACCGAGATTCAAAGGGGGGGAGGTGAATGAATCCCCTTTAAAATATTTGCCCAAATAAAACTGAACTTATAAAATCTTGCGGAATTAAACTCTATGGTTCAGTAATACGGTTGTTCTAATAAGATTCACGCTCAAACCCTTAACCTGTTAATCTTATGTGAATCTCACTCGAACACTTAACATGTACAACCAGCCAGCGTATTTAGACACTCAGTAGGAATCAAACTGTAGAAGATTGAAACACACAGTGAAATCAGCTTGATCTAAACAAATGTTCTAATGAGGCACACAATAGACTAATCAACCTGCACGCCCAGTAGACACAGTAAATGCAATAGAATTGTAACTAAGCATTCATCTACCGTGAGTGGAGTCCATAGATATGCAATTAGAGTGCAATCATAAGCATGCATCTAGCGAAATCAAAGTAGACAATCAAACCACAGTAGACAGGAAATTTTTAGGTGGTTCGGTCCTCTAGACCTACATCCACCCCACACTCAAACCAGAGTGTGGCTTTTGCTACCTAACAACTTGAACGGCTGGGCCTCATAGCTTTCCTACAGCTGAGCATCACAGCTTGCTTCCGCTGATTTACAGCTTAAAACAAGGGTTTAAAAGAAAATGAAGAACTATAGACTCAGCAACTGAAAGCTAGAAATAAGCGCAAAACAATATTGCTCACGCAGGAGCGTTGTGCCTTGGATCTGGTGGGTAGAGAGAGGGGGAAGGGTGGCCAAGGTGTGTGCGGCGGTGGAAGGGGGTGGTCCGGCGGAGGTTTAGAGAGAGAGGGAGTGCAGGCGGCGGGAAGAGGACGTCGGCGATGGTGGGCGCGGCCTGTGGAGGAGGGGCGTGGGGAGGTGAAGGTGACGGCCGGGCATGGGCTTACGGGCGAGGCGAGGTGGAAGTGGAGGTGTCGACGGCGTGGCATGCAGGGGGAGTGAGATGGAGGTGGGGCGGTGGTGTTCCAGCGGGCAGGGGGGTGCATGTGTGGGAGCTTGCGGCGGTGGTACGTGGGTGAGAGAGAGGAGGGGAGTGGGAGGGTGGAGGCCGACGGTGGGAAGGTGCATGTGGACGACGGCAGGGCGGCGCGCGTCTGCGTTGGGAAGTGGCTGGGGGTTCGACGGTGAGGTGAAGGTGGCTGGAGGTGTGGGCGGTCGATGGAGGGGGAGTGGGGGATGGATGCGGCGGTGGCAGGGGGGCGTGTAGATGGGCTTGGCAGCGGGGTGTTAGCAGTGACAGAGGGGTTCACCGGAGAGGGCTGTGGGTGGCCGCCGCCACTGGCTGAGGGACTGGGTGAGGGAAAGAGTGTGAGGGGTCAACTACAGGTTGGAGAGGGAGAGAGAGACGGTGGAGGGGAGGTGAATGTGAGGTGCAGCGGAGGTGGTGGAGGTTGGTCGCCGACGGTGCGGGCGCAGGGTCGTGGGTGGCGTGCCGATCGACGGTGGAGGTGAGTGAAGGCTGGCGAGGTCGGCCGGGAGGGAGCGTCTGGTGGTCGGAGTCGTGGCACAGGGTGGCCAGAGGGATGGGAGTGGTGGCCGGAGGGCGGCTTTGAATGAGAGAGAGCGAGAGAGAGAGCAGAAGTGAGAGTGACAGTAGGGGGGGCGCATGGGCTAGAGAGAGAGGGAGCTGAGGGAAAGAGGGGGGATCAGTCGCGGTTTAGAGACAGAGAGGGAGGGAACGGCAGGGAGAGTGGGCTACCGGCGTGGTCTGCAGGTAGGGTGGGCGTGAGATGAGGGCAACGGTGGCAAGTGGCAAGGGGGGATGACAAAGGTGGTCTGTGGATTGCAGAAGGGAGAGTGGGGTGTGGTGCTGCTTGCGTGAGTTAGAGAGAGAGGGGGAGAGCGGCGAGGGTGCTGGAGGTGTGGCTGGGTTAGGAAGGCTTGACAGTGGTGAGGGGTTGAGAGGGTAGCGACGAGGGGTGCTGTCGTGGCGTTGCCTGGGCGAAGAGAGGAAGGTTCGCAGATGTACAATGGCGAGAAGAGGGGATGTCCGCAGCGGTGGTATGGGGAGAGGAGGTCGCGGGGAGTGTTCGTGGTGGTGAGGGCGGGTGCTCACAGGTGCTACCTGGGGGTGGCTGGGTGGTGAGACGACAGGAGGAGAGGGGAGTGAGCTGGGTGGTAGCTGCGGCGGGGGTGTTTGTCCGGTTAGGAAGGCGGTGGCTGCGTGTGAGCACGGTGACATGGAGAGGAGATGGGAGGCCGGTGTGGTGGCACGTGGGTGAAAGGGAGGCTGGGAGTACAAGCGGTGCCGGAGGGGGGTGACCGGAGGTGGAGTGTGGCGTCGTAAGCGGCCTTCGGTGGTGTGGAATGTAGAGGGATGGCTCGGAGGGTGGCTGATGGGTTAGAGAAGGAGAGTGCAGTCTGACGGAGCATGGGTGATGGTTGGCGTCGGTGTGACCGGAGGTGGAGGGCTGCAGCAGGAGGGTGTGGAGGTCAGTCTGTGAGGTGGGCGAAGGGAGAAGATAGATGGTGGGGTGTTGGCTGGGTTGTGGTGTTCGCAGGGGTTAGCAGGGTGGACCGCGTGCGTGCGTGAGGGGTGGTCGTGGGAGATGCACGCAGGGGAGAGATGGAGGGCCTGGGGTCCGCGAGAGAAGTGGAGGTGGAGGTCCCGGTGTGCTGTTAGCAGGAAGGGGAGGTGGCCGCGTGGAGGTGGGCTCAGTGGCGGTGCGACGTCGACGGTGAGGGGTGTGGCAGTGGCTTGCATGCGCAGGGGTGACGGCAGGGAGGTGACCCGCGACAGGCTGGCAACGGCTGTGCGAGGAGGTGGGAGCGGTGTGTTCACAGGCGGAGGTCTCACGGCAGGGGTGGCTTGCCGGGGAGTTGCTGCGGCCGTGGGGGTTTCGCAGTGGCGGAGCGGAGGGAAAGAGAGAGGAGAAGCCAGGGAGAGGGGATGCATGGTTGGGAGAGGGATGGCCGGCCTCGGTTGTGTTAGCAGGAGGGGGTGTTGGCGAGGAGGAGAGGAGTGCCGCGGTGGTGCGACGGGGAGGTCGGTGGAGTGGCGGCGGCTGGGTGGTGGTCGGAGCCGACTGTGGGAGTGTGAGAGGGAGGGACACGACGGCGGTTGTGATGGTGTGAAGGAGATGGAGAGAGAAGGTGACAGAGGGTGCTGTAGAGAAAGAGAGGTGGGGAGGAAGAGAGGCGGGGGGAGGGTTGTCCAGTGGAGGAGCTGGGGGGGAAGAGAGAGGGGGTACGTGGGAAGAAAAGAAGAAGAAGGTTGCTTGAAGCATATGTGCAGACAAAGCCTACACGAGGTATGCAACCAGAAGCCAAAACCTGCACGAGGTATGCCATGCACTATGCATACGACTGGCAAAACCTACACGAGGTATGCCAAGCATTATGCATACAGTAGGCATAACCTGCACTAGATACACTTTGCAAAATAGCACTAGGTAGGCACATAAGAGGAAGATGCACGAAATATAAATTTTCAGAGCATGCACGCAGTACAAAAAGTGCACAAGGTAAAAGAAGCACGAAGAAGGCCTTCTCGAAAATATGCTCGAGGTACACTTTTGAAAAACTACACGAGGTACATTTTTTAGAGAGCTGCTCGAGGTATGTTTTTGAAAATGACACGAGGTACGATTTTCAGAAACCAAAGCTGCTCGAGGTTAGCTAAGACAAAAGTGCAGAAGACAAACCTGCTCGAGATATGTTTTTCAAAGAAACTACACGAAGTACTGTTTTCGAAAAACATACATGCTCGAGGTATGAAACTGATGACGACCAAAAAACTGCACGAGGTTGTCTAAACAAAAAGATTCACGAAGAATGTTGAACATGTTCAAACGAAAACATGCTCGGACTACACATATGCTCGGACGCACATAGTGCTCAAGGTATACAAAACATGCTCGAGGTTTACAACAGCTACATGGGGTTGGTTTTGAGGAATATGCACGGACTCACTTAAGATGCTAAGTGAGACACAAACACTTAAGACTCTAAATGAGGCGCACGCTCACTAAGACACACAGACTCACTAAGATGCTAAGTGAGACATAGGAACTTAATGAGACGCTAAGTGAGACGCACACTCACTAAGACATTAAGTGAGACGCACCCACTCACTAAGACGCTAAGTGAGACGAAAACCTGCTCGAGGTACATAGTGAGACGCAAAACCTACTCGAGGTACATAGTAAGACGCAAAAGCTGCTCGAGGAATGAAAAACTGCACGAAGCTATTCGTGCACGGGGTTTTGCACAAGTATAAAAATAGCACGAAGCTGTTCATGCACGGGGATTAAAACAAGAAGAACAACACGAGGTGTGGAAGACTTAGAAACAACACGAGGTATGAGGAAGCTACATGAGGTATTCAAAACGACACGAAGTCAGCTTTTGACAAAATCTGCACGTAGTATGAATCATGAAATGTAAAAATGTGCATGCGTGTAGTAAATCTGCACAATGTTCGAATGAGTTCAAACAAAAACTGCACGAAGCAAGAACCAAAACTGCACGAACTAAAAGCAGAAGCTTTAGTAAAATGTGCACGAAGAAAAGCTTGCACGAAGTATGTTTTACTTAGCTCACGTGCAGAACGCAACAAAGACTTCAATATTGCAATCATCAAAATAGTCATTTTCATATATCAATGATGCAATGTTTTATGTGGTGACTTAAGACGTTGCAATCATCAAAACAAGAGGTAGCTGGTGGCTGGTGACTAAAAGGTTAAAGCTGCTATCAACATAACAACACACAGCACACACACAGCACACCAGCATCAAAGCCCAAGGGGCACAACTCCCTCTCACCCTCTCGTTTCTCTCCCTCTCACCCTCCACCTCTCTGGCAGCCGACAAGGCATGGCGATGGGTGAGATTGAGGGCGGTGTGGGCTACGAGGGGTGGGGACATACGTGAGGAGCAAGAGGTGGTGGCGCGACATGGTGTGGTCATGAGATCAGGGTTCGAGTTTGAGTGAACATGGCATTTCTCAATGGTTCGACATCCAAATCACGTGGTTTCTATGCAAAAGATCGGGGGATAGAATCCTCTCACTTCTGATCATGATTCCCTATAGTTTCATGTTGTTAATCGCATGCTTGAAGGTTTAATCGCTAGAAAAGAATGGGTGTGATATGAGTTCTTTATAGTTTTTGATGTGAATGTGGAAAATACATGTGTTCCATGTGGTTTTTAGGGTAAAATGAGGGTATTTGGATGTATGAATGCATGAAATAGGATTTTTTTTATATTTTTCCCCTCATTTGAGTCAAGTGGGATGGGGTTTAAGGCAGTTCACCCTTGCCTAGATCGGAAGAGTGAACGCGGTCAGTCTTCCAACTGCGTTAAGGTTTTGGATAATGATCACAGCCTAAACAAGGACCGTGTTAGAGTGAATGGGGACTAAGTCGATATGCCTAAACATGGTGGTCAGGATGACCGCATCCAGGATTGACATGGTTAGATGATTGACCGCATCCCTAATAGTCGCGGTGCCTTCCCCAACCTCATTCAACGAAGATGGTCGACCGACCCAAGAGGCCTGTCGACTGATTTCTGACCAAAAACAATTCTTAGAAGTCCGATTGACCGACACCCTTGGATCGGTCGACCAAAACCCCCAAACCCACTATAGAAAATGGCTTATTTGGCCCCGAAAACTTGGTTTTTCTCACCAAAACTTAAATAGAAGTATTTTGGGATAAAATAAAAAAGACATTAGCCATGTAAACCCCATGACCGATACATATTATGCCTATTTCAAGGCTCGCTCCCACCGGCACTTCATCCAAGTCTCTAATACTGTAGTTAACCGCAAGGGTTGGTCACAGCGGTATGTGTATATTATCAAGTTGAGGGACCGTGATGCCTCCAATAGTTGGATGAGCAGAGGCACTGTCCCACCTGGCACGATAGGAAGCCCCCCATCAGGGCTGAGGATCGCCAGAAGTTGAAGGCCATTCTTCGATATCCTCTCATTGATGCGGACTTCATTTTGACTCCGGTGCTGCTCCGGGAGCTGGGGTTGAGTCCTTTGTTACCATAGGGTACTGGTTTTATTCTCCCATCAAGTCGCGTCAGTTGCGAGTGGTACTTAGTTAACTTTGCTCTGCTTTCAGGGGCGCCTGAAGTTCCGTTGTGGACCTACGAGATCGTTAGGTTGCCGCAGTTTGCTCCCTGCCCCGTGGACCAAGTCACTCCGGGGGCCAGCTAGGTGTCGATCGTTGCCCCCCAGGCCGAGATTACATTTCCCCCGGGGAGGCTACAGTACCCGATCCCAGTTGGCATCCCTCTAGCACATTCGTCAGCGGCTTCTGCAGCGAGCGGAGGGCCTAGTCCTCAGAGGGGCTCCCCAAAGGGAATCACTAGGGCAGCCAGTGAAGAATCCGCCATGGTTGGTGGTAGCCGCGCCCCCTTGACTGATGACGACCTGGCGGTGCTGGACAATCAATGTGGGGCGAGGAAGAGAGGGAGAAAATCCACTCCTGCTCGGGATCGTGTTCCGCCTCCTCCGCCGTCTGAGCTGCCTCCTTTTGGGGCTCCGCTGTCGCCGTCAGTAGTGAGTCGGTGGTCGCTCCCCCTGCGCCAGCCTCCACGGTACGGGGGCGATACAAGGGTAAGGCTCCTGCTACTGATGACGTCGATGTCCTCCCTCCACCGGGGTCCCCCCAGCGTGGTCAATCCTCACCTCCTGAGGACTTGCCATCAGGGCTGGCCGGGATCGCAACGATCATCGATCTCATGGGGAGGAGCATGCAGTGGTACGAGCATACTAGCGAGTTCGGCCCTGGCGCTGAGAAGGAGCTGACAGTGGTGGCCTTGAGGAGCGTGTGTCTGGTCGTCAGTGCTTTTAGCTTGTGGAGGCATCATTTCCAGGGTCTTGCTCGGATGTTGGAAGCCAGCCAGGCCCTTCAGGTGGGGCTCGAGGAGCGCCTAAAGGGGTCTGAGGCTGCCAACGCCGAGCTCCACAGACATTCAGTCCAGCAAGGGCTAGCCCTCGCCGGAATGGAATGTGACCGGGACTCTTTCCGGGAGCAGGCTGATGCGGCTGAGGAGCGGGTGGCCAAGCTGGGGGCGAAAGTCCAAGCCATGGAGACCCATGCCCGGGAGGCCGAGGCGGAGTTAGCCGTGCTACGTTCGTCGATGTCGACCGTGGGCGAGGAAGCGGTGGAGCACTTTCGCTCCTCTTTGGTCTACCGAGACGAGCTGACCACGGTGGCCTTGGAGTTTTACGGGCCGGCGCGCGATCGTGGCTTCTGAGAGGGCTGGAGCGCCATTGTTAAAGTCATGACAGAGGAGCTCGGTTCATCGATTCCGCCTCTCCTTCCTCCCTCGACACCTTATGGCCCGGAGGCCGATAATGGCGAGGGGGAGCCCGACGTCGAGGGGGTTGGCATCGAGGATTCGGCGCTGGGGACAAGCACAGACGAGCGAGCACCCGTGGACGTCTTGGCAGCGGGGGGGCAAGTAGTGGACTTGGACGAGGACTCACCTCCTGCTGGAGCCATTGTCGCACGTGAGCCCCAGGTGAGACTGGGGCACGTGATGATGTAATCGGGGTGAACCCTTAGATGGGTACCCTTACTTGCCTCTTCTTCACGTTTCCTTCTGCTTCTGCCTAGGTGGCAGTCCTACTTTTGTGATCTCTTTTATTTCAGAATAGAAAAGTTTCCTTTATTTTGTAAATCTCGAAACCCCTTTCATGTACTTTCCCCCTTTTTGAGCAGCTGTAAGATCCTCTGGGGATATGAAGCGGGGCCTTCGAGGGGGGACTCTGAGAAGATGCGACTTTTGAGGATCCGTCGCTTCAGCTTCTGAGGATTTACTTGAGGCGGTAGGAGTCCTCATACTTCTGGGGAGTTCGCTTCCCTTATAAATAGTGGCCTTCGTGATGCCCTTACGGCCATCTTCGAACTGATGAGCTTTGAGAGGAGCTTTTTTGTAGGATGTCATCGGGCGAGTATGGTACTTCGTCAGACGATGAATCTCTGCAGGCTCAACGTTAGCCTCTGATCCTTCAGAGGGACCCTGTGCCGGCGCCTTGGCGGTCGTGGCTGGAACCGGGGGCGAATGGTCACGTTTTTGAAGAATATCGGAACGGGCACTTGGATGGCTGGCATAAGGCCTTGGAGAAGGTTAACCGCTTGTATGCCGGGGAGTCCTGCTCCTTGAGCTGGATAGGTTTCATCCTTAAGGGGACGAAGAATGACCTTGTACTCCCCCCCCCCCTTAGAACCTAATGGCAGAGGCAAGAGCACTATTAGATGGGTTGCATATGGTGGAGAAGAGTGGGCTCCCAATTGTAGTTATATATTTGATTCTAAGTCTCTTACAACTATGATACAGTCTGGTGAATCTCCTCCATGAAAAATATATAAATGGTGGGATGAAATCAAACAAATTTTGTTAAGCAATAAGTGGAATCTGCAGCACATTTACAGGGAAGGAAACACAGTTGCAGATGCTCTTGCATCCTTAGCATGCACCACCCGGACAAATCAAGATTTCAAATGCTGAAAAGATCTTCCAAGTTGGGCACATGGATGTGCCACCGTGGATGTTGCTGGCCTTCCTAGCTTATGGAATTACGATATTCCCATGTTGAATTGTATTTTCTTTTGCTATCTTTTCAGGGGTATGCCCCGTGGTATCTTTGTACATGATCCATTTGTTACCAATAAAATTAGGGCCGGTTACTATTGGTAGAGATAGCACAAATTGTGCACCCCCAAGAGTAATCTTCGGTCTCGATTATATAAAAAAAGTGGTGACTATCGGGAGCAAAAATTGCAGACAATTTTCAACAAAGAGTGATGGTGTTTGATTTCATATGGACATGTCTCGTAGGGCATGCAAATAATTATACATGTAGCAAGACTGTGTTTGGTATCGCGTCAGACTGGGATTCCAACAAGTCCCCCCCAGCAGCATTTGATTGGACCCAAAGTGCACCCGAATGTGCATCGACTTCCACGCCATTCAGATTCTAGAGGAGGAGAGAGATAGAAAAAAAATTGAATGAGTTGGTCAGAATCACAAGAAGCAGGGTGAGACCTGCTTCCCAGCAACAACCATGGATTCCTTGGGATCAGAAAGGCCCTTGATGAAAGCCACACATGACATTCAAGCCTCACCAAAGGGGAAGGGAAAGCATGTTGGGGGCATTTACATAATTTTATTCCACAAGCAATGCCGATATGCATGCTTGAGGCAGTGGGGAGCACCACAAAAGTAGGTGAGTTGGTGGTAAGCAATGCCGATATGCACGTCTGAGGCCACGCCATTACTATCTGATTCTGTATGATATGACGTCTTAGTTAGCACATGTATGGTGGAGAGGGGCCCATGCATGGAGGGTGAAAGAGAGGAGAAGACCCAGGCCCTCACCATGAAATAGCCAATGATGTAGGCGTAGAGTGTGATGACGGTCAGATAGCTCCCCTCGACGGCAAGCACCCACACTCCCCTGACAACCACTGAGAGGGTGCCCCCTGTAATGTCGGCAAGGAAGCCAAACTAGCTGGTGAGGTCATTGTCCACCACTGGCACCATCCCCAGCCTCACAAAGGACTCATATGTGTCTATAGATGTCGCCATGAATTCCTTGGTGGCATACACCTCCACATGCATGAACCCCCACTGGTTCATGTGGGGCACAAGCTAGATAGTGATGCCCATGTAGAGGTGGGCGCACAAGAAGAGAAACCCATCGGAGTCACCGACAACCAGCTTCTTGGAGTGGGCCGTGTATTGGAGGGTGTCGACGACTGGGATGAAGGTAATTTTCTTCTCCGTTTGCCTCTTCTTCCCCTACAACCCCACCACCATCATAGCTAGGACTCCACGCAGCCACCTCCAACTTCTGGTCCCACACTCCATCAGCTTCCCATGTGTTAACCAACGATGCCCTCAGAGCCATAGGCTAGCAACAACAACAACAGTCGTGGATGCTCTCTCCTCCATCGTGCAACTTGCCTCCCTCATCTTCTCCTCTTGTCGTCGCTTCCCCCCTTCCTTCTTCCCCACATCCTCCCATCTTTGTTTACCTACAACCTCAGACTAGCATCACACTATCAGAGTAGCCATCAGCTACCACCCTGTAGGAATGCCAGCCTCTTCTTTTATCTTCCACCTCTGCAGCACTGTTAAGGCAGCTGTCAGTGTCCTTCGCTGCAAGAAGCACAGGTGATGCTGCTACCTCGCTCTGGTCCTTCACCCGCACAATCTTCGACGTCGCAGATGCCTAGGCCCCACTAGTGGTCATTGGTCCTCTCCCTGTTGATCTTATATATATATATATATATCTTTTGTGAGTTTCTACACAATACCAGCAACAACCGACGCTCTCGTTGGCTGAGACCCCACCACGGCCTCCGCCCTCTTGCTCCTAGCGCAGCATCTCCTGCTCAACTCTCGATGATGTAGTCAGAGATAGCCATGTGGTTGAGCCTCGGGAGAAGAGAAGAGGGAGGAACTAGAGGGGGGTAGGTGGCATCGGGGCCAAAGCTTTGTACATAGGGGGTCTTTTCCCATTTTCCCATAAATTAATCCCATCTTTGTACCATTGGGTGTATGATCTATTATTAATTTTAAAAAAGCCTGCTATAACATCGTTACTGTTGAGTTTCTCCATGTGATTTTGATAATAACAAAACCCCGAACTTGTTTCCATCTCGTGTCGTGTAACTTGCACAAATGTGAGCACAAGAAGGTAATTGAAGTCACCACCATGGTTTCCAAGGGGAGTGCGGCTGCTTGTCTCTTGGAAGCTCGAAAGCTACCCTTGACGATTTTGGAGGTGAGCGTATGTCTATCTCCCAAGAAGGAGAGGATTATTGCTCGCCTCTTGGAGGCTGAGTAGCCACCATGGTTTCTGAGGGGAGCACGGTTGCCCGCCTCTTGGAAGCTCGGAGGCTACCCTTAGTAATTCTGGAGGTGGGCATACATCCGTCTCCTGAGGAGGAGAGGATTATTGCCCCCTCTTAGAAGCTTGGAAGCCAACAACTATCGAACTCAAGACACGACTCCTTAGTGCTGGAGATGGGATGAGGAGGTGAGAAGGAGCAACTCTGTCCATTTATTGATAGAACGTTCTAAGATTTATAGAATTCTAGATGAGTGGAACTTCTCGGTTGTCTAAGACTGATAGCCTATACGCACCTTTGTCGAGCACTTTCGTCACTTGGTATGGGCCTTCCCAGTTTGGGGCTAGCTTTCCTACAATGGCTCTGGAGTCGGCGACACAAGCATGATGGTCACCAGGGAGAAGTGACACTCCCTAACTCAGGCATTGTAGTATTGTGCCAACTACTGTTGGTAAGTGATCAGTATGACCTGGGCGCGGTTCCTTTCCTCTGTTAGTAGGTCCAAATTTTCTCGCATTGATTGATTGTTCCTTGCCTCGTCGAATTGGCTACCCTTCAGCGATGGGTTAGAGAACTCGACTGAGATGACAGCTTCAACCCTGTAGGCTAAGTGGAAGGGCATTTCTCCTGTGGTCGCCCGCGTAGTGGTCCGATGCACCCATAGGATGCTTGAGATGGAATCCACCCACGTCTCGCCCGCTTGCTCGAGGTGGGTCTTAATGTCATGGAGAAGTGTCCGGTTAGCATTCTCCACTAAGCCATTTGTCTGGAGATGGCCTACTGAGGTATAGTGATTCCAAACCCCTAGTTCCAAGCACTTCTCTTGGAAGGTAGCGTTGGTGAATTGCCTACCATTTTCGGTGGTGAGAATGTGCGGGATCTCGAACCGACAGATAATGTTGCACAAGTCGAACTTCCAAGTTGCTTCATTTGTGATTTTCCATAAGGGCTCTGCCTCGACCCATTTGGTAAAATAATCTATGCCAACGATGAGGAATTTCTTCCTCCCTTGGGCTTCTGGAAAGGGGCCCAGTATATCTACCCCCTAACGAGCAAATGGGTGAGGCTCTATATTAGAGCGTGCAACTGTATTATTGGCTGGTGATGCAAGTGTGCAAACTTTTAGCACTTGGGGCAACTCCGTACGTAGCTAAGGCAGTCCTACTATAGAGTGGGCCACGAGTATCCTTGCCGGATCAAGCTTCTGGCGAGTGCTTGCCCCCCAATATGACTTCCACAGAGGCCTTCATGAACCTCCCGGATTGCTTGTTTAGCCTAGGTGGGGAACAAGCACTTTAGTAGGGGAGCAGAGAGCGACCATCTAAAAAGTCATCTGTCGATGATTGTAAAGTGTGCCACTCATGTTCGTATACAGTGAGCCTCCGATCAGTCATTGGGGAGATGTTGACGCAGGAGGAAGTCGAGGATGGGGGGTCCATCCACGACGGCTCATAATCTATGGCGTTCACCTAGGGATCAGGTTCTTCAATGCTCGGTGCTCATAATTCTTCCACCAATATCATCCTCGAGTTCGTGACAGAAGTGGAGGATGCCAGGCGGGAGAGAGCGTCTGCTCGGACGTTCTCTGCCCTCGGGATATGGACCATCTCAAAGCGAGAGAAGCTAGCGGTGGCCTCCTTTGTCTTCTCGAGGTATTTGATCATTGTCGATTCTTGGGCCTCAAAGTCCCCACAAACTTGACTGGCGACGAGTAAGAAGTCACTATAGGCCTAGAGATTGGTTGCCCCGAGATGCTTAGCCATATGGAGGCTGGACAACAAGGCCTCGCACTCGGCTACGTTGTTGGTGGTTGGGAAGTTGAAGCGAAGGGCATACTACAGCCCTACACCTTCCGATGATAAGAGGACCAGGTCCGCTCCGCTGCCAGTCACTTAGGATGATCCATCCACATAGAGTTCCCATGCAGGTCCAGGGGACTGCTCGGATAGCTCAGGGAGAGTGCATTTGGCGACAAAGTCCGCCAATACCTAAGCCTTGATCATCGTCCACAAGCGCAAGCTAATGTCGAATTTCCCCAACTTGATGGCCCACTTGATGAGCCTTCATGAATCGTCATGGGTCTGGAGGATTTGGCGTAAGGGCTGGTCGATAAGGACTGTAATTGCATGGGAAAGAAAGTATGGTCGCAGCTTACGTGCGGCCGTTACCAGGGCGAGCACAAATTTTTCCATCTGTAAGTATCGGAACTCGGGTCCCTATAGAGCTCAGCTCGCATAGTAGACTAGCTTCATGGTTTTGTCGTCTTCCTGGGCGAGCACTGTGCTTAGTGTGCTCGGTGTCATGGACAGGAATAGGAGTTGCCATTCCCCATCGCGGGGTTTGGAGAGGGTCGGAGGTAAGGATAGATACCGCTTCAGGCCCTCAAAGGCATATTCGCACTCTAGATCCCAATCTACCCATCCCTTCTTCTCTGGTGACTTATTAGCTTGCTTGATGAGACGGAAGAAGGGGAGGCATCTCTCAACGGCTCTGGATAGGAACTGGGTAAGGGCTGGCACATGACCAGTGAGGCACTGCACATCCCTTATCCGCTCCGACCGCTTCATCTCTAGTACTGCCTAGATTTGGTCAAGATTCGATTTGATCCCTATGTGGGTCACTAGGAAACCGAGTAACTTACCCAACCTTACTCTGAATGCGCACTTGCTCAGGTTGAGCTTTATATTGTACCTCCAAAGCGTCGCAAATGTCTCTGCCAGGTCCTCCGAATGCTCAAATGCATGAAGGCTCTTAACGAACATATCTTTGATGTAATCCTCCACGTTGCGGTCAATCTAGGCATTGAACATGTGATTGACGAGACATTGGTATGTAGCTCTGGCATTTTTCAAGCCGAATGGCATGCACGTGTAGTAGTAAAGCCCATGGTCGGTGATGAAGGTGGACTTGTCCTGGTCGGGCTTATGCATTCTAATCTGATGGCACCCGAAGTAGGCATCCCAGAAACTCAGCATTTCATGCCCGACCGTGGTGTCGACCAACTGGTCAATCTGTGGCATTAGGAAGTTGTCCTTGGGGGTGGGTTTATTGAGATCCTTGTAATCCATGGACATATGTCACTTCCCGTTGCTCTTGGGGACCAAGACCACGTTGGCTACCTAGTCTAGGTACTGGGTGGTCGGAGGAGTCCTGAGTGCAACTTCTTGCTCACCTGCTCCTTTATGATTGCCTGTCACTCAGAGCTTCAGCGCCTCCTGCGTTGTTGAACCGGGAGGTAGCTCGGGTCCTGCTTTAGCTGGTGAGTTATGATTTCAGGCAGGATCCCAGGGAGCTCGTCCTCAGACCAGGTGAACACATCTTAGTTTTTAACCATGAAGCGTTTGTAGACCTCTTTCTCCTGATCAGACAGCATAGAGCTAATGCCAAGGGTCCTGCTTGGATCCTCCCCTACCTGGATGAGGTAGAGGTTCTCGGCTGGTGTACTCCCACTGGGCCCGGGATCCTCTATCCTGGCTTTCTTCTCAAGGGGAGGGTCTTCAATCCACCTTTCCTTGGTGGAGATCAAATAACACCTTCGGGATTTCCCTTGATCACCCCGAACTTCCCCTACCCCATGGGGCATGGGGAACTTTAGCTTCTGGTGGTAGGACGAGGGGACGCCCCTCAGTATGCCTAGGATTCCTCTCCTGATTATGGCATTATATCCCGTCATTCCATGCACGACTGTGAAGTCAGTCAGAAATGTCACGTCACAAGGGGCCATTTCAAAAATGATTAGAAGTGAGACGCGCCCCTCTGAGAGGACAATAGTGCTGGAAAATCTATACAAGGGTGTGTGTAGTGGTGTTATGCATGTCAAATTCACACCCATGAGAACAAGATAGTCGTAGGAAGTCATGTCAGGTCTGCTTTCATTATCCACAAGAATTCGTCGTACAGTACATTGGTTAATGGTCATGGAGACCACAAGGGCGTCGAAGTGGGGGGTAGTCACGCCCGTCAGATCATTGTTTGAGAAGATGATTGAATCCATGAGGCAGTCCCACACAGTAGAGTTGTGGTGGCTCTCATCATCGGAGTCCACTTGGTTAACTCCATAAGCCTATCTCCAACACCTCCTGGAGTTGTCCCCTCCAGACGCCGACCCCCCAAAAATCATCATGATCTTCTTCCTGTTGGGTCGGTTGTCAATCGGGGGGAGGAGGTGGGAGTCTGGTGCTTCTACTGTCACTTCTCTGAGGCCTTGGCGATGAATTTGTCAAGGAGTCCTTATCGGATTAAATCCTCGATCGCGTCCTTTAGCTAGACACAGTCAATCGTATCGTGACCATGGTCACGATGGAAACGATAGTACCTTTTTCGGCTCCTGGACCTTGGATTGGACTCCATCCTCGAGGGCCATCAGAGGTAGGGCTCATCTCAAATTTCCATAAGAATCTGTTGAGTGGGGCCTTCAGGGGAGTGTAGTGTCGATATTGGCCCTTGTCTCTCATCTTTGGACGATCGCGGTGCTCTCGGTCGCGTCATTCGTATTTGTTCCACCCCTTCCTTGGAGAGTCTGTGGGTCTCTTACAATTGGGTTGACCAATCTCGGTCATTTGGCCTAACATCGTATTGTTCTCCTCGCAATTGGCATGTTTTTAGGCCAATGCGAGAAGATCCATCAGGGTCGACAAGGCCTCTACTCTGAGGGACCGTCGGAGGATAGGGTCTCGAGTTCCTTACGTCACGGCGGTTGTGGCGATGTTGACATCAAGGCGAGGGATGCATAGGGCCTCTTTCTAGAAGCGGGATACATAAACCCATAAGGTCTTTTCGTGTCCTTACATGATGGCAAGCAGACTCACCACTGACTTGGCTTCCTTCCGACAGCTGATGAAGTTCTCCTTGAACAACTTCTTCAGTTGTTGGAAGGAGGTGATGGTCCCGACGGGCAGGAGCGTTTTCCCGCAAGGTGGTAATGAATGCCAAACATATTACAGCTTTTGAAGCCCGGTGGAACACCAGGTTTGACTCGAAGGTGTGTATATGGTCGGCAGGATCAGAGGTGTCATCTATGGGGTGAATAACGGCATCTAGAACTTCGGGAGAATGGGGGCCTCCATGATCTCCCTAGAGAAGGGAGTGTGGAAGTCGATGTCATCGTCGACGAGCCCCCGAGTTTTCACAACCTAGAGGATGTCATCCAAGTACTGGACCTTCCCCTCCAATTCGCGCTTGTCACGCCCCGAACCGAGAGCAACGGGAAGCACAACAGATGCCCCTCCTTGATGTCCGCTTTGCAAGAGAATGAGCGAAAGCAACTCGGAGGTGGAATGGAAAGGAGATGGAGTGAAAGTGACAGCGACGTGAAATGAAGATGACGCGGAGATGAAGCGGAGAGAACTGAAAAACGGGCAACAAGGTAAAAAGACACCCGTTACAACCAACAAGCGACAGGAATTCTCCTGAAAACACCAAACTAACTACCCGGAATGATTGACGTGGATGAGACATGTCTGGAGAACTAAACTAACAGGAAAAAAAGGAAACACGAGCAACCTCATTGGGGACACAATCCACTGACAATGAGGGGATCGGAAGGAACACAGCGTAAGAGCTGGAAAAAGGAAAGATAACTGAGATAAAATCCAGATAGGAATCACGCCGGCCAACCAGACCAAGCAGCGAGATCAGAGAAGACGTTCAAATTCAGAGTGGAATGAGAAATCTCTTATTCAAGAGAGTTGAAGTGCAATTGACCATTACTGAGGAGAAATCTTGAACGGATCACGAGATGTGACTGCTCAAAATGATATGATGCATGCTGGGCTAAAATAAAGAAATCATCAAAACGAATGTAAAGAAAGATAAAATAGAAAATACTCAAGGATAATATTGCTAAACCGAGTAAGATAGGGTCAAGAGTCTTCTTGCAATCACGGCGTGCGAGATAGAGTCTATCGTCCCCCCCTGACTCAACCGAGCGGCCTATCCAGCGATTAACCGTATGTTCCTAGATCATCATCATTTTTGTTAAAGAGGAACATTAGATCCCATAACACACGGAGAACTAGCCGGCCCTTGAGAGGCTATAATAATATAGATACCATATAGCAATGCAACAATGATTAGGGAGATAGAGCCATACCTGACTTACCTACCAAGCGAAATGATATTTTTTTGATTTTTATGGGGTTTTCATATAAGACACAATCACAACAACATGACCAAGATGAACATAACAACAAATTAATCATAACAACGAACTAAACATAACAAAGATGAATGAAAAACAACCACATATGCAAGACATCATATGAACAAACAATAAGCGTGAGTAGGATTGACAAACATGGTAGGACAAGACAACACACACGTGGTGGGATAGCTCCCGCGGTGGGGCAAGGACATGGTGGGACAACACAACACGTGTGGGACAGTACAACATGAAATGATACGGAGGGACAACAAACATGTGGGACGAAAGACAACACGTGTGACGACGACACAGAGGATAAAAGACAGTACGTGGGATAACGACCACGGGGGACTGTGGACGTGCAAAATTACATGTCCGCGTGTCCCTAACAATCCAACATCAATAGACAACTCCAACTGAAGAGATTGCGGAGAACACGTCCCGTCTGGACCCTTCAAATGAACAGTACACTACCGTGAAGCCACTCTCGGAGTCACGGCAGCGAAGAGGAACCAACCCTTGGGGGGCTCACAACTCGTGGGGCCCAAAGAGAACTAAGTGGATCATCAATCGGGCTCCAAACGGGCCCAAATCTACTTCCATGGCATGCCCTCGCGCCCCTTCAGTGGTACACCCGGCGAGGCTTCAATGGCACGCCCGTGTGTCTTCTTCAGCGGCACACCCTTGTGTGCCCCCCATGGCACGCCCTGGCTTTCCCCAGCAACGCGTCTGGCAAGGGAAATCTTACGTCATTCCCCTACAGATTTTTGGCACGCAATGGCCATGCTGAGGTGTCGAATGGAGGAGGTGGCACGCTGGCTACCCCCTCTGCCACCGAGGACGCCCAAGTCAAATCTTCATTAATGCCCCACGCTCCCGCCCCTGTCGGTCACGTCCGAAGGGTCCCCGCCGTTGGGAGTATAAAAGGCGTCTTCTCCGACGAACAAAGAGAGTAGTGAGGAAGCTTTCCATAGAGAGAAGAGAGAGAGATGAAGCATCCCTCCAGACACAGAAGAGACCACCACTGGATCGGAGAGAAGAGAAGAAGGAGAAGAGAAGAAGAACAAGAAGAAGGGACTCTCCCCTTCGGCAGCCACCAGAGAGCAAGAGAGTAAGAGAGACGGAGAGAAAAATGTAGTAGGGGAAGGGGAAGAGCAGGGAGCCGTCGCCCCTGTTCAACCCCCATTCCTCTCTTTGTTTCTTTTCCTTGCTTTTTTCCTTCTTCTTCTTACGCTTGATGTATTTGGTTCCCATTTTGCCATGAATAAAACCTTTTTTCTTTTGTTCCTCTCATACTCCCATCGTTGGTTTTATTTCTCGTTGGATTGGGTTCCCCTCTATGCTCCTCCACCGTTTTGCTTCTTCCCCCCAGTGGTTTGGTTCCATTTGAGGGATCTCTAGCCTTCACCCTCGCCCCTTCGTCATGGAGGAGGGTCCTTTCTCCTTCTCTGAGAGTCTAAACCCCAACACCACCATTGGCCCTTCTTCCCCCAAACCGCCTTAAACTCTCAGCCCCTGGCATTTCTTCCTCCAGCTAAAGCTCCCTGGCCAGCTAAACCAAACCGGGCCGATTGGGCCGTTCCACCATTTTTATCGTCGGGTGGGCCTAATGGTCCTACCAGAGACCGTTATGTGCATAACGGTCCCCCGACAGACCGTTATGCATCATTCATTGGTTTTCATCTTCGGAGGTCTTAGCGTATAACAGACCAAGACAGGTCCGTTATATGGAGCATAACGCCGCTGTCCAGGTGCGTTATGGTCGGGTGGTTTTTGAGGACTGCCATGTCAGAACCTTTGACGACCGTGTCTACCTCGAAGACTGTGTCAGTCGGTTTGCATAATGGACTTCCTCCTATGCGTTATGGTTAAGATAACGTGCAGGTGTAGATCCATTATGTGTTTCATTGATCGATGTTTTGACTGGGTGTGCGATTGATATAATGCGCCTCACCCAGTGCGTTTTGAGGTTATAACGGATTGGGTGTGATCCGTTATATGCCCTTGGTCTGTGCTTAATGCGTTTTGGTGTTTGGTGGGTATAATGCACCTGCCCTTGTGTGTTATACTTGTATGACGTGCCTGTTGTGGTCCGTTATACTTCGTGCTATTCGTGTTTAGGTCTATTGGACATAACGCCCCTCCTTGGGTGCGTTATGTTGATATAACGCCCCTATGCTAGCGCGTTATATCGTCTGTTGTAGTTCTTGGTCCGGTTGGCATGACGCCCCTGCTGTGGTGCGTTATGTGAGTATAGCACCTCTACCGGTGCGTTGTAGTCCTGTTTGCCATATTAACCGGTTCCTTGTACTGTGTTGTACATCTGTGCATCTGTCTATCTTAGGTCCTTGTTTAGGGCGGTGTCTATCTGTCGGTGGTTGTCTCGACTGGTCAGTTTAGGTGACTGGCTGTGGTCTATTCCTAGACTACGATAGTACCCTAACGACTCAATCTAGAAGCTATCATTGTCCGTGTCTCTAGTTGCATAGCGGCTATCTCTTGACTGATGGGCTTTCCCCTAGCTGTTGACTGACAAGTTGCTCTGCCCAGAGTGTTGTCGTCTCCCGCTGCTCGTGTCCCGGTTGATTCTGTTTGCTTGTGCTGCGGTGGCGGCGGATGTGTTAGTGTGTCGGTGTCGTGTCTGGCTCCAGTCAACCCGGGCTTACCTAGTGGTTGACAGGAAGTCTTGTTGTGTCTCGGCGGCCTTGTCTAATTCGAGACATTGGTTCCGGATGTCTCGAGGTACTGTTCTACCTTGATTAACGTGTCCAAGTGTGCTGAGGGTTCTTGGTGTCCCCTCAGGTCTTCGTGTGTCATTTTCTCTTAGAGCATCATTTTTCTTGGCTTAGGATTAGACTGATTGGCGGCATGTTTCGTCATGTGTGACGATCCTGACTCAGAGTCTTAGGACTCTAGGACCGTTGTAGTTGTAGGTCTAGTTGCCTTGTACTGAGTCTGTCGGCTGTCTCCTGTGCTGCCTTTTGGTGTTTCAAAGTACGCATTACGGGTGCTTTTGCTTGTATGTACTTCGACACTTGTGTTTTGGAGTCCATGTCTTGTGAGCCTTCACTAGTCGTAGCCTTACGGCACGCTTTGGCGTGACGGCTTTTACAGCGGGGCACTTCCGGTTCACGATTTTTAAGCTTTACCGTTTCGTCCACAGGGGGAGAAAACTAGCTAGAGGCCTGGCTTAGGCAAAAGCCAATGTGTGCACATGTGGTCAAGGGCTTTGGCCAGATGCCAACGGGCATTCCCCTGTCTAGTCACTCGTGACTTTTTTACTGCTCTAGTTCTGACAGTGTCTTAGTCTCTGCCTATTGTGGGTATTGAAGACGAGACGCTAGTAGGTGCAGCATAAGATGTCAGTGGACGCAGCTGGTTGTTCTTCTAGTGTGGGGCACTCCAGTCACATGATGCGTGGCTCTTTGGGATACCCATCGCGGCTCGCTTTGCATTTCTCGTGCGTTATGACCCTCTGGGTGAGTCCTGTATGGCTGTACTCGAGGTCAGTGTCTGCCGCTTGAACGACATTCTAATTGTGTATGTTGTAGTGTGCACGGCATTCTTATCGTGTTGTCGGTAATCTGCCTAGGTTTTCCCTAGGCTTTCTTGTGGTCCTTGCAGGTCTTCTTTTGGAGCCTGGCGTCGTGTTGACAGTTCGGTAAGCTTCTGACTTCTTTAGTTTAGAGTTCACCTTTCTATCTTTGCTTGTTGTAGTGTCTGTTTTGTAGGTTCCTTGCGTCGACAGTTCGGCAACTCCTGACTCCGTCAGCTTTGAGTCGCTCTCCTGCCCTTGCTTGGAGTAGTTTGGGGTACCGAGGTTAGTTCGGTAGCCGTTGCCTGGTACGGCTTCTTCCTTCCCCTCTTCCTTAGCTTGTTCCCTACTCCTGCTTCCTGTTCTGTTTCTTTTATAGCTTTGTAGTTTAGCCTTCCTACTTTACTACTGCCTGTTCATTGCCTGTTATTTTTAGCGTGTTACTACGTGTTTTCCTTGGTGGGGATCCGCGTGACCCCTACTGAGCCAGTGACACGAGGCTCACCCCTGCTTTACAGGTGGTCCCAATGAACCTGCTGGACATCGGGAGAGCCCTCCTCCGCAGAAAAAAATAAAGAAGCTCTATGCCTTCCCCCGGGACAGGACTCGAGTATTGTTTGAGTGGGCTGTCAAATATAGCAAAATGATGCTTCCGAAGCCAAAGAGACTTGATGACGTCAAAAGAAGCGATGATCCTTATTTCTGCCCCTACCATCAAATCCGGGGGCACCCTATTGAAGATTGCCAAATATTCAAATACATCGCCCATGGCTTAATAAAAAGAGGGGAGCTACAAATGCGGGAGGATAGAGTCGATCCTCCACGCCCCCATGAGAAGCCTAATCTGGGAGCATCAATTAATATGATATCCATATGTCAGCAACTGTCCAAGAAAGCGCCAGAGGCTTGCAGCCGGCACACTAATGAGGACTGTGTCTCAGCGCCTGAAGATAAACAAAGAAATTGGCAAGCATCGTCAATAAAGAAAAGAACAAGACTGGCACTTTGCCCAACTCCAAAAGTCCAGATTGGTGGAGCCATGGCCCGGCCCACTCCTCCCCCTATAGTTCCTACCTGGCATCAAATAGCCCCTCCTGTGGCTATCAAAGGGCCAGTGGATAACCCAAAGGAACAAGTCCCGGTGTGGGTGCATGAGGGAAATAGCTCAGCCGTGGAATGACTACAAACCGTTACAGATAGGGTATACGAGCATGAGTAGCTGAAGAGCCAGCATGTGCAGCAAGCCCCTCACAGACGCAATGAGTCCCACCGACCAACAAAAAGAATTAAAGAAAAGGCAAGGGTGTTCAATGCACTGAGCGACCCACTGTGGGGGCAGATGCCAGCCATATGGGAGAAGGAAAAGAAGAATACAAAGGCTAAAATAAGATATGTTGCTCTCTCCTGCAACATGTTGTCAACACTGTCCGGTGTGGCACAAGCTGCTGATGAGGAAGATGAAGAAATTTACTTTATATCAAAAGGAGCAAATTAGGCTAAAGCTTCTACCTCCCAACATGCTGCCAGATACGGGAGAATGTCAAGACACCTACCAGCCAACAAGGGGGCACAATATCATGTTCCTCCTCTGCACGGAGGTAGGAAACTCAAAGAGTTCATCTCAAAGAAACTGGTCGCATCCGCCTATGATGATAGGATGCCACTCATTCCATGCAAATCGAAGGTGGGAGGTAGCACTCCCGGCCCCTCCTGGCAAGACCAGGCTATGGTGGCACTGTTATACCAGAAGCAGCAAGACATTGAAATGCTACAAAGGTGGCTAAATGAAATGAATCTAAGTCCACCTATGCCGCAACCAGCAGGACATCTACATGAGGTAACACAAGGTAGTGCTAGCTCACCTGAAGCTTCAGCATGGCCAGCCATGTCTCGAATAGTACATGATCATACGGGGGGTATCCTCCCTCGACCACTCCAACACACAATCCCCCGGGCATGTTAGGGGGCAACTAAAGCAGCTCTGACGATGGTGCCAATAAGATCGCGTATGTAGTCAGGCGAGCTGAAGATAGAATAAACAATGAATATGAAGATGGCCAAAGAATAAGTCACCGAGGTCGAATTACAAGTAGCCAACAAAAAGATGGTGAGTCCGTCACGGACTACATATGAAGGTGGAGGAGACTCCGTAAAAAGTGTCGACATCTGCCAAGCTACGGGGATTCAGTTCAAATCTGCAAAGAGAATTTGAGAATGAAAATTCTATGGTGGGTCATTGACATTGAAGTCACGACCTTTGAACAACTAAGTGATATTATGGCCAATTTTGAAGTAATTCTTGCAAGGATTTGCCTGGCTTCTACAGCCTCAAGCCAAAGGAATAAGCCAACCAGTAAACACCTAGCCCAAGAAGAAATTTGTGCCTCAAATTTTGAAGCCTTTGAGCAACAGAAGAAGAAAATGAAAGAGGTAGCCAGTCTTTCTTCCACCAAGTCAACAAAACAAGGGCTCTCATTAACAGAAAAAATGATGAAACCGTACTCCTTTTTGAAGGACAAGACTAGGGTTCTTTTTGAGTGGGCCCATGAAGACGGCAAAGTGGTGCTTCTGGAGCCAAAGAAACCAGGCGATGCTGAAAGAATAGATGATCCACGCTTCTGTCCTTACCACTAAATGTTGGGACATCTCATTGAGGATTGCTATGTGTTCAAGGATGTTATAGAAGGCTTGATCAAAAAAGGTGAACTACAGATGGGCGAGTACAAGGTGGACCAACTACGCCCTCATCAAATGTCGGTTTGGAAGAGAGCTGGGCCGCGCAGCATCACCGCCTCAGCCCCTCCTCACAAATCTAGCTGAAGCCAATGTCTAGCATGCCCGCGTAGCTTGAATGTGGATGCTTGCCAACAAAAAGAAGAATGGCAAATGATGCAAAATATGTAAAAAAAGAAGAAAAAAAGAAAGGAAAGGAAAGGGCCTGTTCTGGGGGGCAGGCACCAAAAAAAAAGAACAAAAAAGGAGGGCAAATGAAATGTACATATATAGACATAAGGCTCTGCTTTTGAGCAAGGGGAGATACTCGATGTGTTTTCTCCAATACCTTCCATTATACCTCCACTATCCATGGAGCCTTCTGCCTCTGCCTCACCTTTCTCTACCACTCGGAATGGAGGTCCTTCTATAAGTACTTGTGCCGAAGATAATCAAGAGCCGGGCAAGAAGAATTTGGCCTCGACTATGCCATTCAAGATGCAGGAGTTCATTTGCCAGATGCCAATCCATCTTTTTGTGTCGAACATGGTTGAAGTGGACAAGTCCCCGTCACTGCTCACCAAAAGGAAAAGTCAAGTTTTGATGCCGCATAAGTCTATGCCCAAGGGCCAGGTAGGGCCCCTTGTTTCGACTTGCAAATCTTGAACCCATTCTTCCATACAAGGGGCGAATGCCCATTTTGATCAACACTCCTTATACGCCACAATCCCTGGGCAACACGATGCTTCATGTTCCAACTTTCCAATTCCCTCACATTATTGCTCTTCACGCTCCAAGGGAGTTGACATTTATTGTTGAAGCTTTGTCATGGGCTTTGATTTTATCCGATGGGCCGATTGGCTGTAGGCTTTCGTTGCTATGGAAGGGCGGGCATCTTTCTGCTAAGCGGCCTTCCGCTATCCTATCCACCTTCTATTCTACTTCACCCATACTTCTATCTATCACCAATATCTCTTCATGGGCCATTCCACGGGTGAGGAGGAGGATCTCATCCTCTCGTCCTTCAGGTTCTTTGCATCTCATGCATTCCATGCATCCATCGCATTTGTTGCATTGTAGTCACACGCATCTACTTTTCTTCTTTCCCGGGTTTCAAGACCCGTATCTTCCCCGCCTTTCGGAACCTCCAGATCTTCCGTGTTTCCCATCTAGTTCACCTCTCCCTTCAGGATCTCTGAGTCCCCTAATAGTGGCTGGGCATCGCGCCCCCTCTAGTTTCCTTCCAGGACATCGTGCCCCCTCCCATCTCTTATATCCGGAACCTCTGGATTTTTCTCTATCTATCGGGCATCGCGCCCTCCCTCTCTGCGTCCTTCTGGATCCCCTGAATTTTTCTCTCCTTCCAAGGCATCAAGCCCTTTTGCACCTTTTTCCCCCGGAACCTCTGGATTCTCTTCATTCCTTATCCCTCCTCCCAAGGCATCGCGCCCTTCCTGATTCCATTCCTATGGAACCTCTGGATTCTTCATCTTATTCTTTCTCTCTTCCCCTAGGGCATCACGTCCCTTCCCATTTCATTCCTCCGGAACCTCCGGACTCTTCTATCTACTACACCATCCTTTTCGGGCATCACGCCCATTCTTTCCCATCTTTCTTCTGATTTATCCTCCTACTTCTACAGGACATCACGTCCTTCGTTCTCTCCTTCTTCTTCCATCATCTTTTTCCATACCTGTTCCTGGGGCATCGCGTCCCTCGGTATTTTCTCCCTTTGGAACCTCCAGATGATTCTTCCAATCATGATTCCCCTCTTTTGCTTCCGAGCCTCCTGGATCCGCTTCTCTCCATTTATCAATTCCTCCTTTTGATTCCTCCAGATCCTGGGTCCAACCCGACATCTTCTACTTCCACTATTTTGGGCATCTACTCATTCTCCCACTGCTTCCGAGGCTTTAGCCTTCACTCCTCCTCTTGATTTGCCATTTCTTCTGTAGACCATTCATGTGATCAGGGTCTCTGCACCTTAGCGAGGAAGTTCTAGCCCTCGCCTCTCTTCCTTTTCTCCTTATTCGCCTGAGTCTGGTCTTACTGTCATTCCTTCGTGTTGAGCCACTTCAAACCTTGGCTTCCAATCCTTTATCTGCCACTTGAGGACAAATCCCACATCGCCTCCGGCGACAGCTGTTCAAACAAAGGAGCACAAGGTGACATATTGGCGTAAGTACGCACTTTCATGATGCCATTACTTATTACTTCACGCATGGTCTTCAAAATAAAGTACTTCTTAATATGATTAAGAGTGGTATTTTAAGGACTTTATCTTAGATCTTTTTTTTTAATTTTAGAAAAGAGTCTTTAGGCTTGCTTTTGCAGCACCTTTGGTTATAAGAACCCCGCGTTGGGTGTTTTGCATTCCCTCACCGCTTGTTAAGGGCAACCCTTAGCCGGACACTCCATACACTTCACGCCATCCTTAGCCAACCTCCTTTGGTGAAACACCATTACTGCTTTGGCCATACCATGGGTATACATGAAAACTTTTTTCTCTTCTTTGTTCGGCCAAGTGCAGGGGCAAGAGGTTGACGGACGAGATGATCAACCTAAGTACTCCCCAATACAAGAGGAGTCTCAAATAGGGGCAGTCTTAACCCAAAACAAAATACATTTTCACGACATATCTAGCCAAATGGGCTATTATCAAAGTCAAAATTCAATAAATTCAAAATTTATGAATAAAGGCATGACAAGAGAGGCAAAGTCCCTGCTGGAAAAACCCTGGTCGTATGTATGTCAAGGGTCTAAAAATCAAAGGCACGAAGCTCCGGCGTAACAGACCACGAAATTGCCACATAATTTATTAATAGTGCCAATTAAAGTAGCTGGCAGATAGGTTGCACTTGTAGTATAAATGGGAATAGATTGAAGCACAACATTTATCAAACATATTCTACCTACTTGGGAAAGGTACTTTGATTGCCAACTCTCCAGCCTAGTACATATTTTGTCCAACAAATATTTATAGTGAGAAATCCTTTTCCTTCCTTCGAAAAGAGGAACTCCTAGATAAGAATTAAGTCCAGTCTTGTGTTGAAACCCAGTTATACTAGATAGTCTTCTTATGACCGCAGGGGCTGCTTTCTGTGCAACTAGGAAGCTACTTTTATTCGTGTTCACCTTTTGGCCCGAAGACTCCTCATAGCTTCTAATGAATGACAAGAGTCTTTTGATGTTCTTAGACATTCCATTTAGGAAAATAAGAGTATCGTCAGCATAAAGGAGATGCGAGACCTGCTGGCATCCTCTGGGCACATGGTAATGTTGAATCTTCTCGCTGGAAAATAAGTTGGATATACCCCTGCTGAGTGCCTCTTTAGCAATAATAAAAAGGGCTGGAGCTAAGGGGTCCCCCTGTCTGACCCCTCTTGTGGATTTGAAATAACCTGTAGGAGTGTTAACCCTTTGGCCTTGTCGACAAATAAATTCTCTTTATCCTTCGGCGTGCAGCCGATGACATTTCCTACCCATGCTAATCAAATCTTTTCCTCGGGAAAAGTAGCACTGCGGTGGAGCGAACCCCTCATACCTTCCCTGAAGGTGGCTCTCTGCCCTAGCAACTGATATGCCTCGGGCTTGATGGATTAGCCACACACCTCTATCTAGATTTGCAATGAAGAAGAAGGAAGAAGAAGAAAGAGCTGTGACTCGACAACAAAGGTGCAAGGTAGAAATTGAAGAGACTTCATTGCACAAAAAGAGGAATACATGGTATCGCGGGACATCCCTCGACATACATGAAGTTTGCAAAAGGAAGGGAAAAGGGAAACCGAGTAATAGAAGAACTAATCAACTATTGAGCCGGACGATGAAAGATGTCCTTAAACTCCAAGATCCCCAAAGATGGGTAGCGGATCACCTTTTGCAAATGGGACTCCTTGACCTGCAGCTTCGTCATCTTCTCCTGAAGGGATGCAGCTTGCCCTTTTGCTAGCTCGGCCTCCTTAATGCTCTGGACCTTCAGTTGTTTAGTTAGCTCCAGTTCTGTTTCAGTCTGGGTAAGCTCAACTTGTAATTCGGATATCCGATGCTTCAAACAGGTGCCGTGTTGGGTAGTAGCATCAACAGCATCCTGCATTTGTCAGGCGGTCTCCTTCAATGGTTGGAGGGTAGTTTGACATTTGGTCAGCTCGAATTTCAAGGTAGTTAGTTGGTCCGCTAGGATATGATCAATGAACTCCCTCTGATTTACATATCTCAACAATAAAATTATCTGCTTTGTCCAGTCCTCAATGGGGCATCCGAAGGCTTGGAGTGTACCGGAGATGTGTTCTACCAGCCCCCCCAATTATACATAGGACAAGTCGCAATGGGTCATTATGGTTTGCTTTAACATCTTCAGATTCTGCCATACCAGTTCATTCGATGATTGTAGACCGAGTGATGGTGTAGCAGGGAGATGGAATTCTACCCGGCTGTCAATGGTGGCTAAGATATCCTCGTGCGGCCTCGAGGAGGATGATGGCAGGTCCGACACTGCACCCGCACCAGGATCAGCTCCTTCAAATGGTGCAGCTGAGGGAGAATTAATGATATTGATCTCTCTCCCAACCTCTGGCAAAGGCATTATAGCTTGAGCATCAGGAGCAGGAGGTGGTTGCTTACTCTCTTCAGCTCAGCCCGCCTCTGCTGGTGCCACTTCAATGGCAAGTGCTAAAGTTGTGGAAATGTCGACAGTTTCTTCTGAAATGTTCCCCAACTCTGGCGTGGGAATGTCTTCTTCGCCTTCAGGTGGCTCATAATCAATGTTAAGCTGTGGCTGTTCTAGAGCCATTTTCGGCTGGTCAGATCCTACAATTACTTCTGGCACCTCGAAGCTCACTGTCATAGCATAGTCTATTGGGTACCTCAAAGCTATGGGCCTCAAGATAGGAGGGAACACTGGTGGGTCCCTGACGAGGGGTGGAAGAGGCATCTTTACACTTACGATCGGCACGGTCATCTCAGCCGGAACAATGTGGACCTTCAAGAGGAATATGTGTAAAATGTCTCAGAAGGTCTGAAGTCCCGCGATCAATGACACCCAAGAGGGGGGTGAATTGGGTGATCACAAAATTTTAATGAAATCTCAACCTATTTAAACAAGTGTGAAGCGTAGCCACAATGAAATTTAGATCTAAATAAAAATATCAGATCTAATATAACCTATCACACATAATAAATCCTTGGTACTATGGCGGAGGTATGAATCTGAAGATTCTACTCACGTAAGATGTTATCTTCCTGACAAGGTTTGCCTTGTCGATCCGAACCCACCTTTTAATATACCCAAGATCTAATTTAATTCATATCGTGTAATTATATCATATTTATTTATAAATATACCATTTTTAATATATATAATAATAATAATATTTAAATGTCATTTATGTACTGTTGGAATTAACATAGTTATGTGATACGGTGTGGTGCAGTGGGTGGTGGGGTTCCTCAACTTCTGGCACCGCAGCGAGGCGCGGCGGGTGCGGTCGGCCGTGCTGCCATGGCACGTCTTCCTGGGTCTCTACACATATGGCCTCGCCGTCGCCACCGCTGAGACAGGCCTCCTCGAGAAGCTCACCTTCCCCCAGACGGCAGGGGGCGAGGCGATGACACTGTCTTCTACCTCCGCCGCCCGGCGGCGCTCGATGGAGTCGGCGTTGGTGAACGCCCTAGGCATGGGGCTGGCCCTCCTCTGCGGCGTGGTAGTGCTCGCCGCCGTCTCCCCCAAGGGCCACCACCACGGTGAGAGGAATAACACCACAACGGCTAATTACGAAGCCGTCAACGGCTTCTGCAAATACAGTCGTAGTAGAATTGTACGCTTCAATAACGATGAAGCCAACCGCGGCGGGCATCATTATCACCTCAGCCCCGTGTTCCCGGGGGGCGAGGAACCTGACCATGATGATGAATGGAAGCTCCACAATTGAAATATACATACATACTGACCATGATGATGAATGGAAGCTCCACAATTGAAATATATATATATAGGTAGCCCTTTTTCTCTGATTGGCTATACATTAGAGTGTTCAAGAGAGGAGAGGAATGCTAGAGTAGTGCAGGTTTCAGCGGCATGGTAACATAACCATCTGAATAAGATCAGATAGATTAAAAAAATAAAAGAAAAGACAATGTGTGCGCAGAAGGTGAATGTGCGGACACTGTGGTGACGTGTCGTTTGATTTGACATAAAACCTTAATAAGTATTGAAATTATGTGGGTCATACAAATGTGAATATAATATTTTTTGATATTCGACATCTAATCAAATGGCATGCAAGTTTTGTTTCATCCCCATGTAAAAATAGTGGTTACTGTAGTGGGGTGTGGGCCGTTGGGTGCGATCGGACAGCACAAAGCACCTTCCATGTTTCCTTCTCGCTTTCTGTCTTATTATCATTTAGAGAGGCTTGTCGAGGTGTCAATGGATCGGCAGATCCGATAATCCGATTCGAACTTCATTTGTTTTTTCAGATTCGGAGCACCTTATTGATCCAAAATGTATGCGCTTGTAGATTCGGGGCGGTATTTTTCTGCTCCGAAATCACTATTTTCGGATCACTTTTTCGGGACGCCAATAAAACTCTCATTTCGGGGCGAGGCGACGAGCATCCCAGCGGGCCAGTGGCAGCGTCATCGCGAGTCGCGAATGATCGGCTTCGTCCCTCCGCCCTCTAGGATTTCTCCAGTCTCCGCTCTCTACAGCTCCATAACCTCTACTCTCCAGCTCCACACGTCCCCTTGATCTCATTACGGCGACGACGACCTCCCCGATCGGCCTTCCTTTTGGATCTCGCTTCTTCCCTTTTCGGAACTCCTCACTGTGCTGCTAGGATTTCTCCATCAACGGCGATCTCAGAGACGAGGACGCGATCGGTGCCTCTAGGGTATGTTGATCTCCCTCACACTCCTCTTCCTCCAACCCCCTTCCATCAAAGAGGGATCGATGGTCGACGCCTTCCCTAAACCCCTTCGGGCGTTCTTCGCAGGCGTTGGAGAAGAAGCTCTCAAATCCTCGGAGGGCGGCGAATCTCGGCACCCACGACGACGATCCCGTCTCTTCTCAGCATCTCACTGTTTCGGGGTTGTTGGAGCCCCGAATGGGGTACTCCTCTTTTCAACGGCTCGAGGGATATGGGGTACTCCTCTTTTCAAATGCTCTTCTCCATTTCTGTCTCCCTCTTCTTCCAAGTCCCGATCTTTTCTGCCCATAGATGGGCACAGTGAGCTCGGAGAAGAAGACAGATGGATGAGGGGGCGCCGATCGTGTGTAAGGCCGACGAGACCTTTCCGGTTTTGGTGGGCAGGGGTGTTGGGAATAAGGGGGAAGAGGGGTAGGAGGAGTCCATATCCCTCCTCACTTCCGGCGGCGGCGTGAAGGGAAGCTTGGCGACGGCGAGGAGGCAGAGGAGGCAGAGGAGCACGAGAAGGGGTGTTGGGAACAAAGGCATGGATTTTGGGTGTATGTTGAGGGGAAGGGATGGGAGGAAGATATTTATTGATAAATACACACATACTATGATAGGTCATATCATTGAAATGGAGGTATGTTTAATTTTCACATGTGTATAGTTATATTCTCCCACATGCATTCTGAAATTCCTTAAATGAGGACATTCACAATTTTTCTCAAGGTGGAATCCCTACATGGCAGGAGTGTTTGCTGGGGCTCTTAACTTTGAAGACTGTGATCTCTGTGACCCACCAAGTGGAGTTTCTTTCGGCTGGTGATCTTATCTTGGTTTGTTTGCTTTCTTCTCACTATCTCAAGTTACCTTCACAGTTTATTTGTTGTTGTAATAGCGAGTCATACGTCGCTGGTATTCCATAGCTCGGATCCATGTGACCTCGCGTATCTCTTCTATCAAGTCGAGATTTTTTGACAGCTTCTGCTCATTTAGCTCGGGTGAGAAGTTGATAACTCGAAAAGATGGGTTGTTGATCTCTAGGGGAATCACTGCCTTAGTGCCATACACCAGTTGAAACGGAGATTCTACAGTGGCAGTTCTGGGAGTAGTCTGGTACGACCATAGTACGCTAGGCAATTCCTCGATCTAGTTACCCTTGGCCTTCCCGAGCCTGGTCCTGATGCCTTTAAGGATAGTCTTGTTGGCATTCTCGACTAGCCCGTTAGCCTGGGGGTGGGCAACCAAAGTGAAGTGGTTGCAGATATGGAGGTCGATGCACTTATTCTTAAAATAAGTGGAGTCAAATTGTCAGCCGTTATCGCTCACAATCACTCAGGGGATACCAAAGAGGTAGATGATCAACTTCCAAATAAAACTCCAAACCACTGTCTTAGTTATTCTGGCGGTGGCTTCTACCTCGATCCACTTGGAGAAATTGTCGATGGCGACGATGATGAACTTCTTCTAAGCTTGCACCACGGGAAAGGGACCTAGGATATTGATTCCCCACCGAGCAAATGGATAAGGCTCGGTCAGGGTTACGAGTTTCGAAGCTAGCTGGGGTACCAGGTGGTCGAATCACTGGCATCTATCACATCTCCGAACGTACACCCAGCAATCATGATGGAGAGTGGGCCACCAGTAGCCTTGTCATAGTAGTATCCTTATGATAGATCTCCCTCCTTGGTAGGCACCGCAGATACCCTCGTGATCGTCTTCAATCGCTCGATGGGCTTGTGGGGCGTCAAGGCATTTAAGGAGGGGACTGGCAAAGGATCTTCAGTATAGGGTTTCGTCGAGGAGGATAAAACGCCGAGCTTCGTACTTCAGTCTGCGAGCCTCTTGATGGCCGGGGGCTTTTGGGAATCTTGGAGCCAGGATATGTACGGGGCTCGCCTGTCACCAGGGGATGTTTGTACAATGGCTACGAGCTCGATTTCGATGCTTAAACATTCTAACTCCTCAAGGAGGATCGATCAGGTACCTTCTGGGCTGATGGAAGAGGCAAGGCAAGAGAGGGCATCTGCTCAGAAATTTTCTTCCTGAGCTATCTGGATTACCTAGAAACTCTCAAACAGTCGGGCTATCTCCTTTACTAGCCATAGGTACTTGATCATCTACACCTCCTGAGCTTCATAGTCCCCGTTGACTTGGTTGGCGACCAGTTGGGAGTCGGTATGAATTCAGACTCGCTCAGCTCCCAAGTGTCGCGTCATCTTGGCCCTGGAGATGAGAGCATCATACTCAGAGATTTTGTTGGACGTCGAGAAGTCTAATTTCAAGGAATATTATAGTTTTGCTCCTTCGGGGGATCGGAGGAGGACACCGGCTTAGCATCCGATCGAGTTGGAGGATCCATCGACTAAGATGTCCCAGGCGGGGCCCATCGTCGGCAGGGGGACTTCTTCGGCGGGGGCAGTGCTTTCTGCGACAAAGTTCGCAAGGGCCTATCTCTTGATGGCAGTGCGGGGGTGGTAGGAGATGTCATATACCCCGAGGAGTATGGCCCACTTGACGAGGTGACCTAAAGCTTCAAGATGAGCTAGGTCTTCTTTAGGGGCTTGTTTGTCAGCACCACGATGGAGTGTCCTTGGAAGTAGGGCTAGAGATGCTTGGCTAAGGTTACCAATGGTAGCACAAGTTTCTTGATTGCGGGGTACCTTCTTTTAGCCTCTAGAAGCACCTTGCAAACATAGTATACCAGCCTTTAGGTGCCTCCATCGTCTCGGACTAACACTGAGCTTGTGGTGGAGGAGGTTGTCGAGAGATATAGATACAATGGCTCTCTGGGAACTGGCTTCGATAGTACTGAAGGTGACACCAGGAACTCTTTCAGCTCATCAAACACTCATTGGCACTCACTGTCCCAATCGAAGGTGGCAGATGCCAGCTTTGGCACTTTTAGTAGTTTGAAGAAGGGTAGGCACCGTTCTGCCGCTTGGGATAGGAAGCAGTTGAGCACGGCCATCCTCCTAGTCAGGAGCTAGACGTCCTTGATGCAGGTAGGTGGCCGCATAGCCAGGATGGCCTGGATCTTGTCGGGGTCATGTTCGATCCCGCGGAGAGTTCCCAGGAAGCCTAGAAATTTTTCGAACTTAACCCCAAAGGCACACTTAGCAGGATTGAGCTTCATCTGGTGTCACGCCCTGAGCGCGGAAGGAACCTAGAGTGTGTGACGAGTTTATATAACATTCATGTCAATCAGAGCGTAAGTGTATTTGACACGTAGACAGAGTGCGTAAAAGATAATGTTAACCCAATCCTTTATTCATCGTAACTTGAAATACTTCTATTATAATCTCTTAAAGGAAGTACTAGGAATCAAAAGAAAAGTACAATGGTTGACTCAAGGAAATAGAAAGACAAGACTAGTAAGATACGTAATAACTAGATCATGTCCTCTACAAGATTAAAATCACTAGTACCTATAACTCTCTTGAGATCTCACTCCACCAGGATGCTCACGTCACTGGTCTGTAACACTAGACTATAAAACCATTACAGTTGTCAACGAAGGGGAGAGAGAGAGGGAGAGAGAGAGATGAAGGGGGACAAGAAGATCGGGGTGGCGCTGGACTACTCCCAGAGCAGCAAGAGCGCCCTGCGCTGGGCCATCGACAACCTGCTCGACCACGGCGAGACCCTCCTCCTCCTGCACGTCCTCCCCAACCCGGGCGACGAATCTAAGAACCAGCTCTGGTCCTCCTCCGGATCTCGTGAGATCTCTCCACTCCCCTGTTCCCGCATGTCGTCTGCGTTGTAGTTTCCGTCCAGGATCCGATCTCAATCTTTATTAGTCTCTTCTCGCCGTCACCAGCTCTGATCCCGCTGGCGGAGTTCCGGGAGCCGGAGGTGGTGAAGGGTTACGGCCTGGAGCCCGACGCGGAGGTGCTCGACGTCCTCGACACCGCTGCCCGCCAGAAAGACGTGAGTAGCCAGAATCAGCCAGTGCCCCCCCCCCCGCTCCTGCGGCTTCCTCTCTCGTCTGCACCCGCCGTCATGATCTCGTTTCCCCTGTGAAAAATGACTGTCTTTCTTCTTCTTCCTCCTCTTCCCCCTCTCGTTTTTCTTCTGCTTCAAGTTGGGCTTTCTTGTGTTGGGCAAAACCACCAGGCGAAGGTCGTGGCGAAGCTGTACTGGGGAGACGCCCGCGAGAAGCTCTGCGACGGCGTGGAGGACCTGAAGCTGGACTCGCTGGTGATGGGCAGCAGGGGCCTCGGCACCCTCCAGAGGTAACCTCCCCCCAAACCACCCAGAACCCGGATTCCGAGCGTTGCTGAAATCTGTTTCTGTCTTTAACGGATTAATGGAGCTCGACGGGATCAAAAACTGAGTTGGGGAATTAAACCGACGAGTCGAAAAGATGAACAATTCCTTATAAAACTCCTTGATTTCTTCTCCTTTTTTGCTTGCCTGTCTAACATCATTGGGTTTGGGCGGCGACTCCTGTGCTGTGCCAGGATATTGCTGGGTAGCGTCACCAACTACGTCCTCTCGCATGCTTCCTGCCCCGTGACCGTCGTCAAGGATTCCGACTTCAAGCCCTGAGGGTAGCGACGGTGGCGACACATGCCGATGGCGATGGCAAGTGAGAACGTTAAAAATAAGAACAGCAAGTTGTGTCCTTTTATTATTATCTGTGGGTTTCTTCTGCTTCTGTGAGGAAGGTTAGATTAGCCTGGTGAGATAATGTCAGCATCCCTAATGACATGTAGTACTGCTATATAATATGGTAGTGTTATTATAATAAATAATGTCTACATCGGAATGAGGGTATCTCCCCTACATGGCTATCTATATCATATGTAAAAAAAAACAATGTTCTATGTTTGACAGGGAAATCTATCCACCTTTAATCTTTGTTTCAATGCCTCCCTTCTTTCTCAGTGGTTGTTTGTCTGTGGTCTATCAAGTAAAGCAGTCGAGCAGCTTTTTTGTTTTGGGAGATGACTTGAGTACAATTCTGAGTTAACTCTGATTTAGGCTAAAAAGTATTTTGGTGGATCAAATTACGTAAATAGGTTGGAATAGGGTTAAACTTGGGGTTAATCTCGAATTTGTTCCTCATGTGAGATGGTGGGTTACCTAACCCAAAGGAATAACGTCTCCAATTATCAAAGTAAAAGTGAGTTAATTCTAAAATATGTTAACTCTTCTAGGTTAATTCATTTTTATGTCTTTTAACTCCCAAATAAAGTGGAGCTAAGGGTAAACTCAAAGTTCTGATATACAGTTGGGTGCATTTTTCGCTTGAGAAATCCCACAGTAATGAGATTAGTATTACGATGATGGTTTTAAATTTAGTAATAATGTCGAATAGATACAATAAAATCAATACTCAGATCCTCCTCTTATAAGGAGGAGATAATGAGACTAATCTGTTGTGTAGGTGGAACGGCGGTCTAGAGGGGGGTCAATAGATCCCCCCTCAAATTCAAAAATTATTGCAAACTTATATGAATAATTTAAACTATGTGACTTATGTAAAAATTAAAGTGAATACTCTATGCATAATGTAGACAGTCATAGGCATGCATTTAGCAAAAGTCACAAGCGAATACAAACAATCACACACAAAAGAGACATGAATTTTTAGGTGGTTCGGTCAGACGCCCGATCTGCCTACGTCCACCCCTCACTAACTCTGGTGAGACTTCCTTCTGTTGACTCACAGCTTGAAAACTCTGCTGACTCACAGCTTGTACAAACCCAGATCCGAGCACCCCAGTTCGATCTGAACACTCCGCTATCTCACAGCTTGAACAATCCCAGATCCGAGCATCCCAGCTCGATCTGAACACTCCGCTGATTCTACAGCTTGATTAACAAAACAACTACAGAAATATTGAATGAAAGTAGAAACACAGCGAACTTAGGCGGCTTCCTGATCCCTAGAGGGAGCCACTTTGCCGCATGATGGGGTGGATATGGCACCTGAAAAGCATCAAATGCGACATAGTCACCTTTACTTCACTCAGCAAGCTTCAGCTCAATCATCCTCTCCACCATCAACTTGTTGACGGCGGTCAGATCGACTGGTTCTGGGTAGAAATGTGCCGGCTATAGGTAAGCAGTGACCAAGGTGGTCGCCTGCAGAGGAGGATGCACCAATGGAGGTGGCTGGTGCACCTGTGGCAGAATTTACGACATCAGCGACTGTGGTAGGCGTTGCTAGGTGGTTGCCAGGCTAGGCTCTGCCCACTGGGCAGGGTGTACAGTGGTGGGAAGTCGCACGGGTTAATGCCTCGCCGTGATGACTCGGCTTGCATCTCGGGCTGCTTGGAGGCCGAGGCTTGCTATATCTTCTCCATCAGTTGCTTCTTGAGAAGTTCTATCTCCTGCTGATATTTCTAGAGCAGCATCAGTACTGATGGGTCCATGGTTGTTGTGCTGGGGATGGCTTCTGCTATCTCCCCTGAGGCACCTTCAGATGAGATGTTTAGCAACACCTCTTCCTCTTCAGCTGTCACAACGTTTGTAGTTAGGGTGGTGAATTCCTCGGATAGTATTTGCTTCCCTTTTGCCGCTTTCAACATTTTCTTTGCGGCTTCCGGCCTTCTAGTGTTTGGTCCTGGCCTTTCGGCTAATCGAGCCAATTCCTGGGGGTGCTTAGGTAGACCTCCATATGTATCGGCCCCCTGGCCATATTGTAGCTGAAAACCCGCATGCACTTCCATTGTCTATGAACCTTCCTTCTTGCATGGCCAGGGAAGGTTAGCCTCTTGAATACGGAGACTCTTCTTTTCTCCCTTTGTCGGGGAGCAGGTCTATCGGCTTCGAGCTCCAAGCCATCTTCATATTTGTTGTCATCGACAAATGGCGTCATTCTTCTTTCTTCTTCTTCTTCAACTACCATTGGTGGGCAGCCATCTTCTTTAGCCACGGCTATTTGTAGTAGCCGTTGTTGGCCTAGTGAGGGGTTGCCCATATCCATGAAATAGCTTCTGACCATGTTGGTCATTTCTTCTTGCCCACGTCCCAAATGTAGGACTGAGGATAGCTGTCGACCTCCCACCGGAGCGACGTAGGCTAGCCGAGCTCTTCCGGTGAGTTGGTCAAATCTTCTCCTTACTTTGGGGATGTCGGCTTGCCAGGCGCATGCCCTGAAGCTTGCACCACATGGAGGATCCGCGACAGTTTCTTCTCTTATCGGGGCCAAGCCCCTCTCATTCCTCTTCCCCATCTCGGCAGGATTAGGGCAGTAGCAAATAGGTTCCTCTCGACAGACAGGTTGGATCTTTTTAGGGACCCACAGCTGCTTGAACATCTTTGGCCTTGGGGCAAACCCTTTCCGATCATGACGGCCTATTTCTTCCTTTGCGGCCCTTCTTTCAGATAGAGCCTGAAAAGAGTTACGGGTTGGTACGGCAGCAACCACCCGGTCCAGGATTGCTTGGGCATTGCGTCCGTCTAGAAAAATGCAGACACCACTGACCAAAATGGACTTCCCAGACATCGATAGTCATCCGGCAGCAGGGACAATAGCTCTTCTACGGGAATTCCCCTGACGGTGACCCCCGAGCTTGTTGTAGTAAGTGGGGCGATCTCCCTGTGCTACATGGTGCACCATGCAGCTAGTCAGCTGAGTCTGACCTGTTGTCAGGTCCTTGCGGCTTTAGGCATTGGTGGCCCTAGGATTCCTATTGATCCTTCCTTCGGCCACCTCCGGGGCCTCTAGTTCCAGCATGCCAGCAAAGGTCACCCCTAAAAAGTTGGGGAAGCCGACCATCGATGGGAAAGAGCCGAAGACAGTCAGTACAGCCAGGTACCTAGAAGAAGTGTGATTGGCCATGATATTGGGGCCGAAAGTCAGCGCGGCAAATCCAGCAGCTATTGTTAATTTCAACGAGCACAGAATCAAGCAAATGATCAGCATTCTTTGGGAGGACCCAGGGGCCCATTTATCTCGGCAAAAAGATGAAGGGAGACTTTAGTCCAACCGGGCGTGCCAAGCTTGTGGGGGGTGAAGATGTTCTTCCCCTCCCTCTGATCTTATTTCTAAAGAATGAGGAAGAACGAAAGGGCGTGCCAGTCACTAAGTGACAAGTTTTATTATGCGCTCGATCTGACCTGAGTCAGACGAGAGTGAGATCCTTGACGGGACCAGAAGTCCATCATACCATAAAGGTTATGACGTTAATTACATCCTCCGATAAGGAAAAAATCTTTGATTAATTACCGAGATAATGTGTCATCTAGAGCTAAGATATAATGACTGGGAATGCATGCGATGGTGAGATTGATGAGATCACATAAGGGGTTTTGTTTGTTATTTTAATAATGCGGAGGAAGCATAATTTATTGAATCTGAACCTCGATACGCGGTGAATAACTTAGGCCCGAAGACCATCATCACGCATACTACGCTCTGATTGACTTGATCCTTGTAGACATCGTCACGCCACTTCCGAGTTATCTTCCGCGCTCGGGGCGTGACAATCGCGGTCCTAGAGATGTGATCTCCGAGAGATGTTTATGGGTCCTAGTTGGTGGCTACGAGTGCCTATCAAGGCTAGCCAAGTGGCCAGCTATGGTAAGGATCTGCGATGGTTGGAGATCCATATTTATTGGTCGCAGCATCGTTGACCGGGTTGCTGTGGTAGCAGATGGCACTTCTCTGTCTTAGGGATGTGTGTCGTGATCTTTTCAGGTTGTGTCCTATGGCTCTGTGGCGAGAGCGGAGCCGAGGATTGGCAGGCATCTATTTGGAATAATTGTGATGAAGATGGGATGGCACAATATAACTGACGATGCCTGTGTATGGAAGTCCCTGGAGGGATGTTGTCGAATGAAGAGCCTTAGTCTTGAGACTAGCGTGGGAGAATTTCCCAATAAGTCTGAGTCTGGTGCTATTGTGGACCGAGGATTGTGGAATCCTGTTATTTGATTTCGCCGTGCTCCCCTGAGAGGGTAGAGTTGGTATGAGGATCGAGATTGGACACGGTGACCGAGCGAGGTTTGACTCAAAATGCGATAACGGTCGTTCGCCATGAACTAGGCAATCTATCCAGTTTGGTCGACCGAACTACCCAGATTGGTTGACCGAACTGGTTGGTTGACCGACCCATGCAGATTGGTCGACCAGAATGCAAAGATTCAGCCCGTTTCGGCCCCCAGTCGACCCGGTTGAGATCCAATGGTCGACTTATGGCCCTGTGGATGTCCCGGACACCCCATGGGGACCGTGACCATATTTTTGGGTGTCTAGAGATACCAAGTCACCTCAATTAGCATGCCCATGGGTTTTAAGGGTCCGGGTGACCCTCTTGTGTTCCGAGCTTTCGTGTTATGCTTAATCGAGTCCTCGTGCATCGACATGAGTGCGGAGGGCCATCCCAGCACGCCGATAGCTTCTCCGAAAAGTGGTTTCCCTGTGGACCATGCGTATGGCCCTTGGACTATGAGTTCAGTCACCCAGTCTGGGGCTGGGGGGGTTTCTTAGCTTCCCTTTGGAGAAGAGATTAGGGTAGGTGGTCGTGCGCCGCCTCATGAATTATGTTACCGTGGTTTCTGACCTAGGGATAGGCCAGATTGACGTCATGGAGTCGTCCTGTACGACGGTCTTGACCTAAGTTGCATGGCTCAAGGACCATTGGGTTTATTAGGTCTAGATGACTATCTTGAGTCTGGTGGCCTCGAGCCACCTGGTACTTTGTGCTACTCGCGATGGGTGCGTGCGTGACTTTTAGTGTTCATGTTGGTAACCTGTCCCACTAGTCGTAACTTTCCTACGCATGTTTATGCGGACCCACTTGGGAGTGGTGAAGAGCTTTCCCGGTGTGACGATTTTTAGGCTAGTTACCGTAGGACCCCTCATCTTTGCAGCCTAAGTCTGAGCTGGAGGGAAAACCAACTAGAGGATCTGACCTAGAGCGCATGGTTTGTGTGTGCACACGTGGTTGGGGGCGTCGGACCCGCGCTGACGAGCGCGACCCCAACTAGTCCTTGTTTTGTGGTTACTGGTGTGGTGTCTCAGTTTTTCCTAGGGCGAGGGAGACACCGGAGGCGCGGACTAAGCCGTCAGTGGACGCATTTGGCCTTGCTTCCAGTGGGCAGGTACACTCGTCACGTGACGTAAGATTCTCATGACTCGAGCTTCCATTTCCCATCTGTGAGATGTGATTTTACGTGTTATTTGTACACGTTTCCCAAGTCTAAGGTTTTTGGTAAGCGTCACCAAAGGTTTTCCCTAGACGGTGTAGGGTTCACGATGGCGAGGTCGTGATTGTGTTACCCAGGCTACGTGGTCTTGGGTTGGGCCTTTGTTTGTGAGATGGGCCTCCACGACAGTGGTGTCGTGATGATTTTCCTGGCGATGTAGCCAGTGGTGGTAGTAGTCTGATGGTCCCTCGATTGTGAGATCGGGGTGTTGATTTTCGTTCTGGTAGGAGTTGTTGTGGAGCCGTGGTTTCATCGACTACCGAGTTTAGGAAATTCGTGTACGGTCGTGCCTTTTGTCTTTGTTGTTGTAGTTACTCTTGCTGTTGCCATTGTTTTTGTTAGCGTTGCTTGTTACCGCCGTTGTTTTTGGTTGGGGTTCCGCGAGACCCCTGCTGAGCCAATGAGATGAGGCTCACCCCCTATATCACGTCCCGTACTCTATACCGTCGAGGTATTGTCCGCTTTGGCCTACCGACCTCACGGTTTTGTCCCCGTACTTCAAAAGGCGCCTCAGTGATATAGAGTACAACTTAGCTATATTTGAGGACATTACACCCTACTTTTTAGGTGTGGTGGTTCCTCCTCGAGGTTCAGTGGTGTAGCCCGGAGGTTTCGCAGTTGTCAGCTCATCGGGCCGAGTGGTCACTCGGCATTGGGTACGTCCCTTTACTATAGACTATACTTTATTTGGACTTAATTTAACAAAATTGTAACATGTTTCAATACTTTGCACCTCTTTTTTATTTTATCCTCGGGAAAGAGTTCTCCGCGCAAGTGACAAGCCAAAAGCGGCGGAGTTTCACAAGCAGGTGGCGGAACACAGTGGGTCCCAAGTCCCAACTTGAGAGGTAGCCGTCATTACTCCCACATCCCACCCCCTCTCTCTCTCCTGCTATCTCTCTCCTCTCGTCTCAAGTCTCAACCCAACAGCCAACATTCCCTCTCCCCTCCTCACAAAACCCTAGGGTTGCCAGCACTACAATCCCCCTGTATAGAGGAAATTTTCCAGTTCTCCACATCAATGGGAGGGGAAATCCGCGGAGGTAAGGTGCTTCTCAACCCCCAATTTGATGCGGTAGGCTTGCTCCTCTTCTCCCTGCTAGATTTTGCGTTCTAGGGTTGGGAGCTCTGCAGCAGCGGCAGCTACAATCTGCCCTTCTTCTCTGTCGTTCCCTCTTCCCTCCGCCGGTGATTTCCCCATCTATGTGGTTGTTATGTCGCCGTTGTGTAAAGGTACAAAGGTGCCATCTTTGTCTGCCTCCTCGGCAGATACCCATCACCACATCTCGGCTGCTGCTCCACCATTTCCGCCTTCTTCACCACAGCAAGCCCATTTCATGGTGAAATACCTCATGAAATCATGTGGGTTTCCTCAGAATGAGGCTGCCAAGGCGCCGAGACCTATTTATGACGTTGAATCCCCCGGGAGCGCAGGTGGGGGCGTCCACTTCCTTGGGCAGCAGCATGCTTTGAAGAACTACCATGTCAGCAAGGTCGAACCCGGGGATCACTCAATGTTCTGTGCCACTGACGAATCTCTGGAAACGAAGGTCAAGGTTTCAAAGGAGGAGGGGTCTTCTGGGTCGGATCTGATCCAGCTATTCTCGGCAAAGATGCCTTCTTCCCACCCATCTAGTGAAAGAGTCAGGGTGGAATTCTTGGGAGCCCTGTTCGGATCAAGGGACAGGCTCTTGAGGGCCAGCATCAAGAATCGCCACCTCATGCTGTCCAACATTGACGAGAAGATCAAGCCCAATGTTTCTCTCTTGCGCGATTGCCTCACCTCTGAGCACAGGGTCATGAGGTTCGTCTCGAGGAGGCCCAGGCTGATCACGTCAAATGTCGACAAGATGAGGGAAGTCATCCAACGGGTGGAGAGTTTGGGGATCTCCAAGGGCTCGGGGATGTTCGAGAAGGCTCTGTGTGCTATCTCTGACATCAGTAGAGCCACCTTCGATTCCAAGTTCATGCTCCTGAAGAGCTTCGGGTGGTCAGAAGCTGAGTTCCTCACAGCATTCAGGAAGAACCCGACCTTCTTAGGTTCTTCTGAGATGAAGATCCGGTCCATAATGGAGTTTCTTCTGAAGGACGTCGGGTGCCCATCTTCATATGCTGCCAATCACCCGATACTCCTGACATACAGCCTGGAAGGACGGTTGAAGCCACGGCAATATGTTCTGCGTATGCTGAAGTTTCATGACGTGATTGGTGGAAAGGATGATTTCCTCAATGCTGTTAGCATGACAGAGAAGGCATTTCTGAAGAGATATGTTCTCCGGAATACTGAAAAGGTCCCAGAGCTCCTTGAAAGTTATGTAGCAACTTGCACCAGGGCAAAATCAAACTTAGGCTGTTAATATCGTTTCTGCATCAATGAAAACGCACTTTGCATGGCAGGGGTTCTTTTGAGTTGTTAACCTGTGAGTATAAGAGTAACTGATGGATATAGATTGATGTTTTTTATAGCTTCTTGGAAATGGGAGAATGGTGGTACTGCATGCTTGATGCTTCTACTTTAATATCTCAGCAATGTAATTTTGCAGATATTGCCCCTCTAAGAACTTGAAAGGAACAATGGAACAAATAAGAATTCCTCATAGGAGGTTTCATAGTGTATACTCATGGATCCAGAAATCAGTCTTACCAGCGATGCTGAATTAGGTCAGATGGTCCCATTGAACCAGCTTTGTAGTTTTATGATTGCAATCATTCACATGTATTGTAGATTTATGGTTGCAATGACATGTACTTAACTGCAGGCATTTAATATGAGGCCAAACGCTCCTGTTCACAATTTTAAATTTTACATCAGTCATGACTCATTCTTATCTTCTTGTTGTTATTAGCTTCCATCTAAGCATGCTCATTTTCTTCAAGAGAGCTATACTTGAATATCCCTCTTTCTTTTTACAATTAATACAATTGTGGTACTATCCACTTCTCAAAAAATGTTCTTCCAGAGAGCTATGGTATGATTTGAACATCCAGTTCCTGAGTACACATCTCATTAGGTATTGCAAAGAAGAATGCCACATAGGAGGTTCAGTAGTCTCATACTCATGACAATTGAGTAAAGGTCAATCTCTATTGGGCCAGCTGTTCTGAATTAGGTCAGACAATCCCGTCAAATCATCATTTTAGTTTTATAGTTAGAATGTTTTGCATGCACTTAATTTTAGACATTTTTGGTCCACCTAAACCTATGGTTTAGGCAGACCAGGCTAGGTCTTCAGTCTGGTCTGCCTAAACCTATGGGTTTAAGAGGACTGGGCTTGGGGCTGGCAGTTTTTTATTAAAAAAATATATTTTTGTTTAATGGGGGTTTAGGCAGGCCAACCTGGGGGGGCAGGATGGTTCGTCTAAACTCCCCCAAGGTGTTTAGGTAGACTAAAGGGAGAGAGAGAGTGGGCTCTCCCCACCACCTCTATAAAATCCAAATTTTTGTATTTTCTTCCTACTCTGACCAAGAAGAAAAGGACAAGGATACTGGGAGGATATGATAAGCATACTGGGAGGATACGTGGACACTTGTGCGTGTGGACTGAGGGTTGACCCACATGCTTCCTCGTGAGCGTTCTTCTTCGTGACTCCCTCCACATACGGGTACGGTGAAAAGGAATCCTTGCACGAACCTTGCACGAGACTGGAAATTTGCATGGCACCGAGAGTGGGGAGGGCCGGTGGGGCCTCTGGGGTCAAAGGAGGGTGCGGCCCCCAAGGAGTTCACCCCCCTGGGGGCGCGATCATGCCCTGGGGTGAACTATCCTCGGGTGAGCCGCAGCCCCGAGGGATGGCCCTCAGGGATCTTCTTTCATTGTCTGGGGATGCCCTTTAAGGGACACGGGGCTCTGGGATGCTGGGACTAGCCCGTGGGGGCTGTTGTTATCGAGTTGTAGTTACCGCTCGCAAGGTGTTCGGGTAAATGCCTGACACACCTCAAGTTGTCGAACGGCCTGGATAACTCGCTAAGGGGCCTCGGAATGGGCCTTGGGCTGAGGCTACAAGCTTGTGGGAGCCGAGAAGAGGCACTTTGGGCACGTGGGCCTGGCCTCAAGGTGTGTGCCACGTTGCAAGGCTAGTTGGCAGGGTAGCCTCGGGTTGACCCAAAAGCTAAGGATAAGTGCCTCGTAACCACGTGTCTGAGGGTCGGGGGTGGCCCCAACTTGCTGGGGGGCCGTTGTAGAACTAGACTGGTATGCTGGAGTCGCGAGTCGGCCCGTAGTTTGCTGTAGAAAGGCTGGAACATATGTGCCCACAAGGTGTTTGGGAAAATGCCCGACATACGCGTGTGAGTAGTACATGTACGCTGTAGGCCTCCAAAGCCTGTGGTTAACTTAAATAAGTCTTCCTTTGACCTTGGGGGATCTTGGGGGGGATTATAAGAAGGCATCGTGGGGTAGGCTAGGGCCTTGTTGCTGGGTGTCATGTAGCATGGCTTGTAGTCGAGGCACCCCCAGGTTGGCCCAGGTGGTCGTGTGGAGCGCAGGCAAAGCCCGCAGCTGAGCTATCGAGAGTGGTCCCAATTAGTTGCTAGTGTAGCCGCATGTCACGGCTAAGTGGTTAGGGCCCTGGGTCGGGCCCACTGGGTTGTAGGAAGGGCTGGGCAGCCCATGTCTTGAATGTGTTTGAGGAAATTCCCGAACCCTTATTCCTGAGCATTTCGCTGGGAAATTATTTGGGTACAACAAATGCCCCCCTTGGGGCATGCGTCGGAGGTGGAGACGAGGGCATACGGCTTGTGAGTCCCTCATTCTGGGTTGTTGTAGTTGTATTTTGACACTTCATTCACCTTTATTTTATTGCATTGCATATATCAACTTTCTGATGTGTTGACTAGTTTCGTGCTTCATCTTGCAGCTATGGCCCAGTTTGACAGAGATGAATGGGTCTCGAGGCGTGTGGCTCCGGAGGAGGATCACTGGGTACAGAGGACTGAGCTGCCCATGCCTCCCTTGGGCCCGCCAATTGTTACTGCGGTGGCTACAGATCAGCTTGACCTGGGACGCACGACGGTAGCTGAGGGCCCAGTCGGTGAGAGGGCAAGCGGAGTTGGGGCCATGGAGTTGGCCCAGATTTTAGGAGCAGGTGGATTATACATCTATGATCGCAATGGAGGCTACCCAGTAGAGTTCCCCTTGGACCGCCACTTGTTTGAGTTCATCAGGAGCTATGTCCCTCTCGACATGGAGGAGGGAGATTCACAGGTCACTGGAGTACGTCACCGAATTGAGCGGGCGATCCTGGTAGGCAGGGACAGCCTGAACGGGGTCACTTTCTATAGCTTTACGAGCTTCTGTGGAGATTACTAGAGGCAGTGTCAGTTTCCCAGTGCTGAGTGCCGGGCTTCTTCAGCAGAGCAGATCAGTTTGGAGTCTGGGTCGGACTGATGAGTCCCGCTTCTTGGGACTTGCACGGCCACCACCAGACAGAGACAAAGGGCACGACTAGGCTGGTGTTAGAGCTGTCTGGATTGCAGTATGCTAGAGAGGGGTACGATGACCATAGTCTATTAGATGGGATCATGTGGCAGACCGTTGTCAGCTGGTACGATCGTTGGGCATTGATCTCTTCCCACCGATGCTATCAGGGAGCCACTGAGTGGCGGATGGGGATAGTGCATCACTATCGAGTGCTGCTAGACAGAGTCGGCATCAGGTATGCTATGACTACGGCGTTGTATGCATCTTTTTTCAATTTTTTATTTTCAGACTTCACTTTTTTATAGTACTTGATCAACTCATCATAGGCCTCCATGAGTTCTTCAAAAGTAAAATCCTCAGAGTCAGAGCTTACCTGAGATGAGGATGGATTGCTTGATTGCTCTGATCAGTCAGCCATGAGGCATTCTTGCTCTTGTTCTTCTCCCTTCTCATGGATGCTCACCGACACATCCAAAACATGCTTAGCTGTGCTGCAGGTGGACGCACGATTAAGTAACCTATAATCAACTGCAGCTTTTATCAAGTTGAATACATCAAGGTTATCAATATGTTTGGTCTCGTGTTCAGCAGACCATTCATCTAAATTTGATGGCAACTCATGTGGACCAATGTATATAAGGTTCCACAATTGTGGATCTATGGATTTGACATAAATAAACATTCTCCTTAGCCATATAGAAAATTTTGAACCCTCATAAATAGGCAGAGAAGCCATCGAAGCATGTGTAGTAAAAGAAGCCATTTGATTAAAAGCATTGGGATCTTTCTTTACAGATCGTGGGATCTTAAGATGGCAGAGCGTGTCTCTGATACCACTTGTTGGGTCTTGTGCAGTGCAATGGGATCTAGAAGGGGAGTTGAATAGATCCTATCACGAAGTATGGCCTATTTAAAACTTGACTACCAAAAGGATAAACCACTCCTATAAGGATAATAAAATACTTAGACACAAAGCACAGCAGATTTAGATAGAATGGCTTAAGTGCAAATGGCAGCAAAATAGATTCAAGGACTGCACAGGTAAACACTTAAGCTCAACGAAGCACAGCTAGGTAGAAAGCTAAGTTGATTTATTGCACTAGACAGCAGAGGTCTCAACACACATCAACTAAGTGTGATAACTAGCTGCATGTGTGAACATTAGAGACCAACAAGAATCTCATGACTTGAGATTGGCTGCTTGTTGAACCTCGTGTATGTGTGCGTGAGCAATATGATGATGTGTACTATAGAAAGCAATCAGGATTCCATTAATGTAGTAAACAGACACACACACCTGTGAATGGGGATAGAAGATATGCAGTAAACCCACAAGATGATCAGCCTACAACACAAGGATTTTAAGGTGGTTCGGTTGTAAACCCACAACCTACGTCCACCCCTCACCAAACCCGGTGAAGCATTCCAGCTGACTGACAGCTTGACCGGGAATACGCCCCAAAACCACAGAATGAAAAACCCTTCGTCTATCTTCCTACACACAAAACTTGTAGGGACGGTTCTCCACAGATCAGAGCACACCTCTGTCTATCTTCCTACACATAAAATCGGTGGGGACGGTTCTCCACAGACCGGAGCACACCTCTGTCTGTCTTCCTACACACAGGCTGGTACGAACAGTTCAAGAAGTAGCCAAAATATAAAAGGAAAATATTGCAAGTGCAGTGGGAAAAACACAAGAATGGTGGAATGTAAATAAACACCAGTAGAGACTATAGATCAAGATTTGAAGGCTAGTGACTGCAGCTACAAAGTTTAGATCTGAAGATCTGGTTCTTCAAGCTCAGGTAGACTGCAAGGCTGCTCTTTCTCTCTCAAGGCTTCTCTCTTCTTCTTCTCTTACAACACTGGACTGAGTCAAACTGATGTTGGGCTACTCTCACGCGGTTCTCTAGGATGTTCTTTGTAGATGCTCAGGTGCGTGGCTCTCTATGCACAGCAGCCGCTTCTTCTCTTGAGGAAGCTTCATATTTACAGCCAAGCCTTAAACAAATGTGGTGAAGAAGATTCCCTCCAAAAATCTTTTCTTGTCTTTGAGAAAGATCTCTGCCAGGAGTACGACATGAGTTGGCTGGCTTCAAGTCCAAGGATAGGATAGTGGCGGTAGAGAAGAAAGGAGCTGACCAAATCTTTCCATTAGTCAATTTCAGGTCTTCACATTAAATGCCCTTTTGACATGTGGTCTTCTCACTGGCTGGCGTTAATTCTGTCTTGCTGAGGACTGCTAGGACAAGAGTCACATGGGGTGACAATAAATAAGGTGGCAGACTATGATGTGTCCTTTCTCTAGTTGGATTTTTGACATAGGTAGCTCCAAGAAGGTGGATTAGATGAGACATGTTGACAGGGACAAAAGTCAAACATGGGTACTCCATCCAGACCTCAAAATCTGGAAATTTAGACATTTGCGGTACCTATTTTCTCTCTCTGGATGGCCCACTTGATCTGTCAGAAAATTGACTTCGAATGCTTCGGGGAGAGTAGATAGGTCATGCCAGGAAATCAGGCTGCTTGCTCCCAAGACACCAAGGAAGCTCTCCTGCGGCTTTAAATGCTCTCCTGAGGCCTTGAATGCTCTTCTGGGGTTGCAGATGCTCTCCTAAGATAGCAGGTGCTCTCCTAAGGCCATGGATGCTCTCCTGAGGCCATAGATGCTCTCCTGAGGCTATAGATGCTCTCCTGAGGTTGCATGTGCTCTCCTAAGGCCATAGATGCTCTCCTTGGACTTCGAATGCACTGGTACCTCTCACCCCGAGTAGTCGTTACCTGCTCACCTAGTATATGCTCTATCTGCTCACGCTACTAAGGTAACAAGGCTGGCGATGGACGCTCTGGGGTGGTGTCACTCACAAGGGAGGAGACGGCTCAAAGACTCACTAGGTTTCACCGCTGGGTCCCATTAGGTGGCTTGACCCGATACACTGAGGAGGAGCTAAACCCATTCGCTAGCAAGCCCACAATGTATGCATGAGATCCGACTCACCTCATACTCGAAAGGGACGGGCACCAAGAGCTTGCATGGGACTGACTAGACTCGACGTATGCAGACTCACTATGCACTTGACAAATGTATGTATAGACTCCGGACAGACTGAATAAAGAACAAGACACAGATGCACACACGACTCTAGACTCAAACATAATGCAGTGGTGGTCCTAGCCACCCTCACGAGTGACTAGTACACTAGCTACTGGGCATCAGGGAGGTCTGGAGGATCCCCCTAGTCATGTTCCTCCTCACGAAAGAATTCGTCAGCTAATTCGTATTCTGCCTCATAGCTAACAGACACAAGCCCTGAGGCTTCTCCAACCCACGTGTCCCCAATGACAAGTGATGTGTGAGTGGGACATTGGGCTGAATAGTGGCCAAACCCCTGGCAGCGAAAGCACTACTGTCGTGACCCACTAGGCTCGATAAGTGGTCCCTTACCATTATCCTCCCGTCGGACAGGGGGTGTAGGCAACAGGGGAGGAGGAGTGGGCGCTAGTGGACGGGTAATGGGTACCGGTGGGGGGGCAATAGGTGCTAGTGGGCGGGCAATGGGTGCCGGCGGTTGAGGTGGAGATAGGTCCCTTAGGTGGGGAGGGTGATGCCTTGGAGCGAATAGCTCCTGACGGGCGGGCTCCTAAGGTCGAGCCATGGGGGCTCTATGATATGGGCCTGACGAAGTATGAGGCTTAACCCCACGATGAGGAAGGGGCCCGAACCGTTGGGCAGGCTCGAACTCGACCTCGAATTGCTCCAACTCGAGAGCAACTTGATCTGCGTCTTCCAGGGTGGTCACTTTGTGGCGAAAAAGCTCATATTGAAAGTGGGGCCGCAGACTACATCGGATGTGGGAAATAGGCATGGAACTCTCCTCCATGAAACCGCATCGCAGAAAATATTTGTCAAATTCAGTGATGTACTCGGAGATGGACCGATCTCCCTGGCTGAGGTTCTGCCACCTATCGATGAGTCGATGACGGTATGTGGCAGGAAGGTACTTTTGCCGAAGCTTGACCTTCATCTCAACCCATGTATCAACCAGGGACTCCATTCACTGAAACAGTAGGCTCTCCACGTTCTTTGAATAAGTCTGGGCCTGTCCTACTAGCTTCTTGGTCGCAAATCAGACTCTTCGGTGATCCATCATGTTGAACCAGTCGAAGTACCGATCCATGCTGGCCTCCCAATCTAAATAGACCTTCGGTTCTATAGCCATGGATCCATCAAATGTGGGAGGGTCCGCACAAACGGTCCTGAGGGTCCGCTCATCCTCATCTAGATCATGGGTCCGCCATGGGGCATGTCGGTCACGACCATAACCCCTATGCTCATTATCGGACGCATAGTCATGCACCTCAGGGATTCGACGCCACCTAACATCTACCCCTTGAACCCTTGGAGCAGCAGGTTGCTGAACCGGCTCCTGTTGACCATGTGTAGGTGTAGGGGGTGCCTCGATTGGGGCTCTCTCTAAGGTGGCAACTCTCCCTACCAGACCATGAACAGACTGGTCCGACCCTTCGGCCCTATCCTCTAAGGCCTTCATCCTCTCTTCTAGGAGTGTGCCTAGGCCATCCACCTGCATACTCAACCCTTCCATTTTATCCACTCGTGTACTCAACTCATCCATTAGTGTGTTCATCCCATCCATTCATGTGCTCAACCCTTCCATCTTCCCCATAAGAGCATGAAACATGTCGACCACCGATGACTCATCGGGACTAGGTACTCGAGGATCGGCCATAGGTGGTGGTGGAGGTGAGTACTAGGTACCTCTACGCGTGGGTATGCAAATGACAAGGGGTGGACTGCCCCGACCAATGCAAACTGAGGGACCTAGACTTAACCCAATTTTTAGTACGTGGCGGAGGTGAACCTCACGCAAGGGGTTACTTTCCGGATAGGTGTAACCTAACCTTCCAGTAACGTCTTTTGATAAACTGGGTATTGGGATGAAATGCAAATCAAAATACTTTTTTTTTTGAAATCAATGACTATCCTAGACTCAACTTAGCTCTGATACCACTTTTATGTGGGACAGACAGCGGACCCTAGGCAACCTCGCGGACGTCCCTAAGCGAGGGAAGCGTGCGGATGTGCACGGTTGAGGAACCGACAGCGAGTCGAGGGTACCGGCTCTCTTTCGTGCCCGGATCGGGTCACGAGATGAGTTTCGCTCTCGCTCTTGCTCTCTTGCAGCAATGATTGAAATAATATCACGAGCTAGGATCCTAACAAGCATATCAGAGTGTTAGACAAATATATACTAGTCTAGAATTTCCAAAAGAACAAGTCCACAATATACAAAGTCTAAATATACAACTACACGGGGCATACCCCGGTCAAAAGTACAGAAAGACGACACTAACACTCGCTGGAAGCTAGACTCAGTCTGGAAAGGCACACAGTGCGCCGGTCGAAGGCTGGGGTGACTCACCTAAAAAGTAGAAGGGTGAGTCACAACTAGACTCAGTATGGGTCACGTGGATCCCTACCACATAACTAACAAGCAGGCATGCAAATATAAAGTAATTAGAGCATGCATTTATGCAATTAAACACGCATTGGCATGAACTAAAACACAAGGACTACAAAGCTATAAAGCCTAGCTAAGCAGTTTAAACAACTATCTATATGCCGAATTAACATAATTTAATAGCGACAAAGGCTAAATCTACTAATAGAATAAACCTCAACTTAACCAAGTGAAATGAGAGACGGAGAATGCACCAGAAGGTAGAAACCAGAAGCGTCCATTGACGGCTTACACTGCGCCTTCAGCAACTCGCAAGTCAGATAGACACAACGTGCGAGAGGCGTAGTAAGTACCAAGATAAGAACTAGTTAGAGTGACACTCGTCAGCGTCAGTCCAAGCCTCTGACTATGTGTGCACACACCAACCCCTGCCTAGGGTCAGGTCTCTAGCTAGTTTCCCCCCCTCGTAGGACGCTACGATAATCGCGGGGGCCCACAATAACTAGCCTACAAACTGTTAATCGAGAAATACCCCTCCACCTCTCCCAAGTGGGCTGACACTAAGGTCACTGGGCTACGACTAGTGGCTCCATCACAAGGAAAGAGAAAGTAATTTCACTAGGACTAAAAGATACATTTTTATTCATAAAATAACTTAAACTAGGCGAAAAATGCATTAGAATAACAATTCAATACTCTTGGGATAGCAGAGAGTATAACGGATCAGGGCTGCCCCGCTATGGTGCATAACGGATCAGTCCTGGACCGTCACAGAGCATAACGGATCTACTGGGGTGCGTTATCTTAACATGACACGCCTCACCTAGACCATCATCTCCGCCTATCATAATCCCATGCTCGACGGTCATGGCGGATCACTAGGGGTACATTATGAGATCATGGTGCACCGCCACTGGTCCGCTATGACTATCTGAACATCGTTTTATGTAAATTAACTACTCAGAAACAATGGCGGTCGACTAGGGGTGCGTTAAAGTCACCCGAACATGGAAAATCCACAAGAATCCCCGACTATAATGGTCGTTCGAGGGTGCGTTATGCTAACGACTTATCTACAGGTTACATAGGCGTAACGGACCGATGGCTGTCTGCCATGTGACTATAACGCGCCAAAGGCGGTGCGTTAAGATCATGGCGGTCACTGGTACGACCGCCATGTGAGCTGGGTGACGAATGGGTTTCATTTGAAACGCACCGTCCCCCGGTCGATCGAAATCGACAGGTTTGCTTACAAAACTTGAAAAAAATTGAAAACCTACCAAGCCCAACATACATACAAGCCCACGGAAGCTAGAATATGCAATTAAAACGCACATAAATGATTAAAATCATAAATTAACACATTTTATGGAAAAACCTAAAAATGGATGTAAGTAGGCCAAACAGCCGTGCATGGGTGTGCATGTGGCATGGAAATGTTCCTAGTGAGGAGGTGAATCCATCCACCTACCTCGATCATCATGAAATCAGCGTTCCGACTGCATGAGGGCTAAGTGGGAACCACGGCCTACTCGCTCTATCTTGCTCCACCGTCCCCCAAACCACACGATGGAGGGAGCCAACGCATTCCTCTCGTCGCACTGGTTCCAGCAGTACTCCCTGTTGGAGAGCGTGGGAATGCGAACACCAATATCAGAAATTGGATCCAAAGGGGGGTGAATGGATCCAAACGCGGAATAAAAGGAGCAGTCGGAGAATCAGACAGATTAGACACACAATCACACGAGAGACACCGATTTTAAGGTGGTTCGGTCCTCCAGACCTACATCCACCCCACACTCAACCCGAGTGTGGATTCCTGCTGGGGAAATACAGCTTAACCCTACAGAGATTAAACTCTGCACCGCTGGGGAAATACAGCTTAACCCGTCCAGAGGATCACTCCTCTGCCCGCTGGCTCACAGCTTGACAAGAACAGATGAAAAGAAAACAAGGAAATATCAAATCGGTAAATGCGAAAAACCGGATCAGCTCTGGTTCCTGGACCAAGAGACTGATGAACAGATCTTTCTCTCTTCCTCTCTCTCTTTCTCTCTTTCTTTCTCTCTCTCTTTCTCTCTCTCTCTCGGAGGCTCTTTTCTGGAGAAGCTGGCTCTCGTTCTTCAGACGCCGCTCAAGCTTTCTGGAGTTCACTTCTGGAGACGGACGACGAAGCTCGGCTGTTTTCTTTTTCTCTCTGCTTCTTCATCTGCTTCTACTGTCTCTCCGTTTCCCTTATATATTTCTCTGATGGCAGCAGCAGACGTATGAGAGGATGAGTGAGTCTGTTACAGGGATGGGTCCCACTGCGTGTGGAAGACACACGTCTCACATGATTTCCCTTCCTGCGCACGAAACGAGGTGTGCGTTTCCTTCTGACACGTCTCGGATCACGTGCCCTTCTTTTCATAGTAGACCGTACCTCGGATAAAAATGATGGCATTTTTGTATAAAAGGCATGGGCCCCTCAGAATAATCAAGACTGGTTCGAGCAAATTGGCTTGGTGCGTCGACGCTGAGAGTCTGGATGCGTTGACGCACTGGCTTGCGACTTATGAGGAATGAAGCTTCAACTTCAACTGCGTCCACGCTGACAGCAACAGCGTCGACGCCTTGTTCTTGAACTTTAGAAGGCTGATGAAGTTGGATGCTGGCTTCAGCTGCGTCCACGCTGACAGCAACAGCGTCGACGCCTTGCTTGGAAGTTCAGGCTTTAACTTTGACTGCGTCCACGCTGCCAACACACGGCGTTGACGCTTGCTTGACGATTGAGCTAGTTGAAGACTGAGGTAACTTTCTTCAGAGGCGTCCACGCTGCCAACTAGCAGCGTCGACGCACGCTTTGAGCTTGAAGACTTTAGAGCCTTTCTTCATTTGCGTCCACGCTGCCAACGGACAGCGTTGACGCTCGCTCGGAGCTTGAAGACTGAAGTGCCTTTATTACAGCTGCGTCCACGCTGCCAGCTAACAGCGTCGACGCACGCTTTGATCTTCACGGCTTAGATCGACATCGACTGCTGCGTCCACGCTGTTGCTTCGCAGCGTTGACGCTTTGGCAATGCTCTTCACGCCTTAGGCAGCGTCCACGCTAACGAACTGCAGCGTCGACGCTTTTGGCATTGATCTTCGCGGCTTCAACTGATGCGTCCACGCTGTTGCTTCTCAGCGTTGACGCGGTAGTCTTTGATTGAAGCTTTGACATTACTCTACTGCTGCGTCTACGCAGGTAGTGGCTGCGTTGACGCCGTAGACCGTCACAAGCTTAAGCTTACTCTTCAATGGCTGCGTCCACGCTAAAACTTCTGGCGTTGACGCTTTGCTTGACTATCGTATAGTCCTTGCATTGTAGACGCGTCCACGCAGTGCATCTGCTGCGTTGACGCTTACGTATCACCATTGTTCTTCAGCTGCTGATTAGCCTGACAACAGGTTCATGATAAGATTTAATATAGTGACTTTGTCATCATCAAAACCATAACACAAAGGATTTGTCTTCATCAAAACCAGGGACACAACATTCCCCTGCCACTAGCATCACCCCAACCAACACCCTCCAAACCTTTTCCTTCTACCCCTTCTCTATCACTTCCCACCCCACGGAATGGGTGTGCATTGTCTTTGGTGCCCCTCAGGTCCAGTCCCCATGGAGATGGTAAGCCAAGCCGGGCTTCGATCATGCATTACGGAATTCAAAAGTTCATTTGTCACATGCCGGTCCAAGTACTGGTCCCTAGCTATTTTAGGGACAAGGAGCCTTCACATTTAAAGACGGCTACTGAGTAGAGTTCCTTTGCGTTAGTGTCAGTTTCTCCCGGAGCAAGGCCAGTGGCAATCTCATTGCTCGCTGAGGGTTTCACTATCGATGTGGCCATTTCTCCTCGCTTGATTGCTATTCAGTTCACTAGCCAGGCAGGACTCTCCACTCAGATGGTGCTAACCCATACGGCCACCAAGAGTTTAATGAATTCTGTGTCCAAGGGGCAGTGGGGCATATTTTTAAAATTTTCTAGGGGCATTCTGCACTTGATATCTCCTCTCCCTCTGTTCATTGGCAAGACGGCCACGACAACATTGTGCATTACTCTCCCTCAGCTTCAGCCTGCACTTTTGGTAAGGGAGTTGCATTTCATGACCAACAGCCGAGTGGGGATGCCAAATCTCATGCTTCTGGTGCCGAGTAACAAAACTCTACGGTTCTCTGCTAGTCATCCCAAGGAGTTAGTTTCCCGGGAGTGTCCACCCGTGGCTAGCACCCCGTGTCTAGGGGCAACTGCCCCAATAAAGCAACATATTCATAATCGGACCAGGCCATCTACCAGGTGGGGCCATTGCCTAAGAAGACATGGCAAATCAAGAAACTCAGAGGCCCGAGTCTGGGCTAGGCGGGTTCATTTTCTGAAGATTTTGGCTAAGAAGAGGCAGTAGTGTAAGTTCAAGGGTCGCTAGTTGTGCATTCAGGGGCCTACTCCACCCCCTCCCTCCGTCCACTCATCATTTCACTTACTTAGTTCATACCCTTGGGTGGTGTACTTTCCACCGCCCGACCCTATTTCTGCCATCTTATCTTATCCTCATCAGCTTAAGTTTCGTCCCATGTCCTCCTCTTTTCTTGATTCGGGAGTTTCTTCTAGTTTTCCTCCACAGGTACGTCCAAGATCCACTTCTCATCCTTTTCCCCCAACCCTGTCGGGGGTCCCTCATGCTTCTGCCCTCACCTTCTTAGGTGATCTTTCTGATCCTTCCCCGATGTTGTCGGGCGACTGTCACTTTCCTCCACCGACTGTCGGGTGATTTCCATGTCTTTTCCTCGACTTTGTCAAGCAATCATGTTACTTCTTCCCCGCCTTTGGCGGATGACCCTCATACTCCCTCTCCGATCGCATCAGATAACTCTCCCCCTTCTCTTTCCATCCTCTCTTCCTCACCCTCTCGGGATTCTCACCCTTTCTCTTGCTGTTCTCGAGGCTTTAGCCCACCTTGATCTCAGCTGATTTGATTTCTTCTATACTTGGTTCCTTGTTATCAGGGCCTCAGTGCCTTAACGAGGGAGTTCTAGCCCTCGTCTCTCTTCCTTTTTATCCCTACTTCGTCCAGTATGATGTCTACCACTCCTCTCTTGTCCGCTGTCTTGCACTCTGCCTGTTGAGAAAACCTGAAGGTGCCACCAATAAAGAAAAGTGGATGGCTCCCAAAGATCCAGCTAACAGTAGTGATATCCTCCCTAGGTATGAATTTCAGCCTGACCCCCATCCAACACTTGAGCAAGATCATAGAGCCAAAGAGTGGACCCCCTAAGGTAGCTGAGCTAAGACCCTCATATAGGTAAGCAAGGATGGCTTGAGAAAGGGAAAGACCCCACCACAGTCCACTAATGGTGCTAAGGATGGGAATGTCCAGGACATGGTCAGCAGAAGGAAAGAGTATGGCCCCGCACAGGCAAATAGAAGCGGCCTTAGCTATGGCCTCATCCCACCCACACTTGTTCTTATAATGGGCAATGACCCACTGACTCAGGGATAGCAAATGAATGTGGTGTGGGCCAACTACAGTGCAGATGTCCTTAGTACTGGGTAGAAACTCCCCTAGAATGAGGCTAGGATCTACAGGGGCAACAGTGTGGCAAACCAAGTCTTCCTCACCAACTTTAGATCTGGGAAGGGATAGATAGTTCTCTACCTCCTCTAACAGAATGGTGGCCTCAAAGGAGGGGAAGATAAAGGTATGTGTCTGAGGGTGCCATATCTCTATGAGGGCTACGATGCTGTGGCAATCCAGTGAACTTTTGGGGTAGTTTTTGGCTAAAACTAAAGAGGATGCAAGTCCCAGGCTCTAAGGATAGATATCACAGATATAGGGAGCTCACGAATCATAGGAGACATCCACTTTAGGGTGGAGTAATGCCTAGGGCTGGGGAGAAGCTGAGTGATGGAAGAAAAATAAAAAGGGAGAGAAGAAGAGAGGGAGAATAATAAGCATTTTTAGAAGAAATTGAATGAAATGAATGAAGCTACATTGACTTACCTCTCTCAAAGGGCTGGAGCTCAGGTGCTTGGGAATAGTAGTCAATCTTTACAGCACCCCATGCTCCTTCTTAGCCGGACTCGGCCCATCATAAGTAGCCCCACCTAGGGAGCTTCCTTCAAGAGCCCTGTTCATGGTGGTTTGGTTAGGTTTGGCAAGGTTTTCAAGACCTAGAAGAGGGGTGTTGTGAAAGAAACAAGTTAAGGTGCCCTCGTACTTATAGAGCCCTAACTCTTGGCCTAAACCCACTAGGATTGAGGTAGGACAACTCCAAAATGGGTTAAGATAGGCTTTAGCATGGATTAAGACTCCTTGCCCTCAGGTTGGGACTCTCCAAGAGAGTCCCGATTGGAGCTACCAGGGTTTCATAAGCCGCGGTCTTTCTAGCGACCGCAGTAGCCTAAAAGTGGTCTTCAATGGACCATTCATGCGCCTTCTACACACTTCGCCTCTCAGGCAAACTGCACGATCTCGAGGAGGCCACTCATTAACTCAAACGGTCAAGGATGAACCGTGTTTTCCTTATTTGCAGTCCAATGGGGACCGTTCCTAACCTTCTTCGGTCTCTTGGCCGAACAACTCCAATGGCCTATCACAAGACCGTTTTGTCCTTGGAGCGGTCGTTTATGTGACCGTCCATTTCTCTGCTGCCTTAGTTTTGTCCTCTTTGCCCCAGTTCCACTTGAGTCTCTTTGTCTCTCTCTCTCACTCTTTCGTGTTAGTTTAAGATTCATTATTAATCTGTTAGCATCAAGCATACACTCATTCATTTGTAAAATCAAAACATGCTCTATCATACTATCATAACAAAAGGGCATGTGTGTCATAAGGTACATCAGGATGGTCCCCCCTCTGAACCTCCACTATCGCCCGTGCCCTCGTGCCTCTTCGATGGCGAGGCCATGGCTGAGCTCGCCTCCTCTCGGTGCCATCGACGTCGCTCCTCCTCCTCGTTCCTCCGGTGCCTGGAGGAACTCGCGAAGTACCCTCAATAAGAGCCGTGCGTGCTGTGCGTGCTGTGTGTGCCACTCGGGGCCCCGCCGTGCTCCAGCCTCCGGCTCATCGCCTGGAGAGACTACTGGTATGCATCCATGGCACCCTCCAGCTTGGCCACCTGGAGTCGGGATAGGTCCAACTCTAGCCAGACAAGCTCCGTCTCCGCAGTCCTAGCCCAGAGTCGCTCCAGCTCTGCACGAAGGAGTGCTAACTTTGTCACGTCTGTCGGGTGGCTGCGCTCCACCTCCCTCAGCCGAGTCACCTCACTCAGCGCCGCTGCTAGCTCAGTCATCTACATAGACACATATCATAATCAGCTATTTACTTTTATAATCATAATCCACAGGGAAGGTGCAATTGTTCACTTACCCTCACGGCGAGTGCGGCCTCGGCCTCCTCGGCTTGTGTGACCACCTTGAGCAAACTTCGCATCTCGCTTGGCGTGATCCGTGGACGGTTGGGAGGAGGAAGACAGTGCATCAGCTGCCTGACGCTGGGCTCCCTCGACATGCTACATTTAGAAGTTTAGGTTAGTCAGTTCATAAGCATAACATAAACATTCTAAGTCTGAGGTTGAGCAGAACTTACCAGAAGAGTTTAATTCTTGAGAGTCTCACAATTAACCTTCCCGTCGTCTCCCTTCCCGGCTCCCTCTCTCTCTTTAGACCGCCTTCCTCCATATCCCCTCCACATCAGTTGGTCTTGGGGACCTCGAAACTATTAACATCCCAACTGGTATTCTAGCTGAAGGGGGCGCAAGATTATGAAGCTTCCCCGAATTAGTTGATGGCTTCACGTTCACCGGGACGCAAGCAGATCATTCAGCATAATATCAAATAGCAAATACCCAAAGGTCGTGATCTTTTTCACCTCCAGAATACTCCATCACCAAGACTTAGCATCAAGGGAGTTCTTTCTTGAGCGATTTGGTAGATTTGGTGCAAAAACCTCCAAGAGTGAGTGGGCTAACAGCCGTTCCTATTATACCATTTCAATGGCAATTCCTCACTGTTAAGTTGTGATGGCCTCAGCATGCTTGCTGCAGCTTTCAAATGCTGCTGAAGTTGCCTGGAGTGGAACCAGCAGTAGAAGGTGAACAATGAATGGAGCTGGGAGAGCGAATGATATCGCGTTTCTGAAGCAGAGCAAAGCCAAAAAAAAAACGTGTGTGAAGCGCATCCGGTGCTGAATGATCAATTTTACGGCGAACGATTTGTCGGAGAGCACATTCTAGGAAGAAATCATCTTCACGGAAAACCAGAGGGCAAAAAGTAAAAAGACTGCAATTACCAAAGAAAGAGCAGCATCTTTTTCCCCCGAAGAAAGAAGAAAATGAGCGGCTTGTGGCAAAGCAAACTAGCAAAACGCACGCAATTACAAGAGAGGAATGTGTCCACTAGGAAAGAGAGGGAAGAGAAGAGCTATGGAGACTTGCAAATAAAACTAGCACTAGTCACTATATAATGTGAAAGTTTAAATGCCAATGGAAGTGCTATATAACCTATGAATGACAATCTTCAATGAATTCGCATCAATGCGCCAAAAGAATTGCATTGATGCAGATCTCCCTAATTGAAAGAAGAAGAACGGGGCATCAGTGCCAGAGCTTAGTGCAGAACCCAGTGGGCAATGGCAGAGGTGGCTTGCTGTGTACGCCTTCTGAGAAGGTGTCAATAAGCTGCCCAGCCAGGCTGTGGGGATCATCAATCAAGGTATCAACAAATACGCTTACGACCCTTCGCTCCTGTGGAGTCGCCCGCATGCTGAACCAAGTAAGGAACTTCACCCTGAAGTTGGTCTCAACGTGTCCCTCGCATTCCAGCCATCTGACAACCTTCACACAGTACTCATAATCCTCCTCCAGAGACCCGCCTTTGTTACACAGCTCTTCACACCATACACCGCTCCTTTTCTTCAACGAGCTCAACAGTAGCTCCTTCTCTTGCCTTTTCTCCAGCCTAGGAAAGCAGTTTTGCTCACTAGTTCTGGGTTTCGAATTACCACTTCTTCCCACACCTTTGAAGGTTTCCAGCTTGGAAGGCGTAAACGGTGGCATTGTCTCTTCGTGTCCATACGGGATCACAGCCATCTCATTTCCGTTGGCTGCATAAGGTTCTTTCTCAGATTTTGGGACATCTGATGCCTTGCTGAGATTGGTTGAATTTGGGGAATTTTTGTTGGAGTCCGTCAGAATCATGAAAGTGGGTTCCTCTGCTGCAGCAACTGAACGGTCAGGCAATTCTTCCTCCTTCCCATCATCATTCCTTTTATCTATCACATCGTTGCATGCATCCTCGGAGTGGAATGCCTTCTCCAAGTCAGGTATGTCAGGTTTCTCAGCGAAACCGGAAGATGTTCTGAGCAACTTCTCTTGATCGGTGCATGCAGCAGCGTTGTTGGATTCATAGCCCTCAGAATGGTTAGACAGGCCACTGCCGTTTGACTCGGGGCTTTCACAATTCATATTTGGAGTGCCTCCATTCATCCCTAAGTTTGTTGGATCATCTTTCACGATTCTCTCAGTGGTTACCCTTGCTTCCCACTCTCCCAGATTGCCGGAGTTGTTAGATGCAACTACCTTGAACAAATATCTGGTGGCTGGCTCAAGGTCCGAAACCAAATTTTTTTTCTCCGGTATAACCAAGTTACAGATGGGTTCTGTTAGATAGTCTGCCATGTCTGCCTTACAATACCACAAGGTATAAGCCACTACCTCTTCAGATAATGGTTCATCTTCTTTTAGGCCCACAATCACAGTAAGAGACGTCGCAGAGATGTTTTCGAAACTGATAATGATAGAGTTGATGCCTGATTCTGCAAATCAAAACAATCTGGACATATCAATGACAAGACAGTATTGTTTTGGCTCAAATGAAGACAGGGTTCGGGTCCAAAAGCTTACTCTGGTTTTTAAGAGAAGGTAGCAAATCAGATGCAGTTGAAAGCATTGAATCTAGCATCGTAATAGCAGTCGCACAAAGCTTTTGAATTTCAGCACCTGAAGACAATCTATTGACAATTCCTCGTGCCAGCTTAGTTGGCAGACCATCTAGAACTCCAACCTCTGCCTCCAGCTTTTTCACTGGGAAGGGGTGTCTTGGGAGTGTGAAGGGATGCTTGGGGAGTGGTGGTCTCCCTTGGGAGAAGGGGGAGACCCTTGGGGAGTGGGGTGAATTAATGGGGGAGTAATGGTAGTGGGTGGGATTTGAAGAGTCACTGGTGAGGTGGCTAGTGATGTGGCAAGGGGTGGTGATATGGCAAGAGAAGAGAGGTTGAGGTGGAGCTGAGGTGGAGGAGAGAGTGGGGGGTCGACCTAGAGAAAGAAGGTGGAGGAGAGAGAAAGTGGCGCCCCCCTTTGGGGAAGAGAGAGAGAAGGAGAGGGGGAGCTTCTCACTCCAAAAGAAACACTCAATTTCTAGAAAAATGCTCAAATATTCATTCTTTCATTAGTTCCAAATTAGGGGAGTGAGGTCTTATTTATAGGAGCCCAACATTTTACAAGATCAATTTGTCCATGGCTTTAAACAAAATGCCCCTTGCTATCCAAGGGAGCAAACTATGGGCCTAATTGAAGAACTATGGCCCAAATGACTCAAAACATATGAAAATGACTCACTAACCTAGGTACATGATGACTCAAATAAAAGAGAAATTACATCAATATGACTCTAGAAGAAGTATAAAAAATATATAATAAGACTCAAATAATGTGACGGTCATGTCAACGCGTCTCTGAGGTGAAGCGGCAATCTAAGTCAGAGGGAACTACCGGTGATGTCCCCATCATACCCTGGGGTGCAAAGTACTCAACCCCGTCGACTATAGGTCCACCCTACTCTGGTGATGCTCTAGAAGATCCGAGTCACGCTGTAGCAAGTCTTCCTGGCACACCCATGAGGCCTCTAAAGGGGCCGATCCTTCCACCTGACGAGATAGTGCTGGGACACATTGCTCCTAGTGATGGTAACCTATTCATCTAGTATTTTCTTATTTGCTCTCGTTGGGCTCTCTTGGCTGAAGGTGGTCTCACAAGGGTGGGTTCTCTCTTAAGGGAGGCAGTCAGCTAAAATTCTCACTAGGTCCCACCGCGGGGCCCTTGTATGGCACAAGGGTTGTCATGTTGAGATTGGGGTTCATTCCATAATCCGCAGGGAGGCGAAACTCATACGCGTGGTGCCGATGTGCCTCAATACCTTCAAGGGACCTATCCCATGGGGTCTCAACTTTGAAGAGGCTCCAAGGAAGAGCCTTTCAGTCCTCACTATCACAGAGTCACCCTCGTGGGACTCATGGTGGCGCCTACGTAAGTCTACCTGCCTTTTGTAGGTCTCTTGAGGTTGGCTGGGTTCAGGTTCTTCGGAGATTGGTAAAAATATTAAGAGCTCACTGGTGCACTGGCCCAAGGTGCACATAGAGGTAATAGATCCAATGGAGGGGAAAGTGATGTTAATAGTTCTAGGCTCTTGTGACTTCATGGCTAGCATACCAGTCAAGTTGACTTGCCAATTCAGACATTCAACCAAGTCTCCCAAGTTCTCAACAATGTATAAGGATCAATAAGTGACATGAGGAGGGTAGATGGGCAAAACTTGGGATTGGTGCTCCAAGGGTGGGTAGTATTGGCTCAAGCTGCCTAGGATTGGGTTTTTCTTTAGCCACTTAGCTAGGGGCTCTCTTATGACCACCTATCCACCGAACGAGATAAATGCCTCTAGGTAGAGATTGAGGTTGGTTTGAAAACTAGAGGCTTGATGCCAGTCTCCCTCTATGGTTTGTGTGTGGGTGTCCTTTAGGGGAAGGATAAGATCTAGGCAAACATCCTCACTCTTTGGAACTTCAGTTTCCATGCTTGTGTTTCCCATGGGGTTGGTTTTAGAGGGAGTTCGGGTTGGTGGGGCGGAATAGGGATGCACTATGGGGATTTGAGCTGAGTGAACTAGGGTTGGTTCCACCATCAGTGTTTGGGTTGGGGAAACACTAGGGGTGATTGGTGGAGGTGAAGGAGACGGTGATTTCTTTTGACTAAGGTGTGGGATGGGGGTTTGATGGGTTTGTTCATTTGAACTTAGCTTGAGGGATAGATTGAGACCTTAGGATGACCCCGATTGTTTTTTTGTGGGGGTGCGATGATGAGTCACCGGGGCAAATTTCGCCATCTGCGCTGATGGGTGGGAAGGTGCTGAACTCTGCTGACTATGATTTCCTTGGTTGGGGTTGAATGGGAAGGGTAAATATTTTCCCCTAAGTTGGGCCTTCATTTCATCCCATGTGTCAGTGGGCTCTTGTCTCCTAATGTCCCTTAGACTTTCAAGGCATTGCCATTCGATTTTAGCTTGATGAAAAAGTCTCCCTTTGGCAAATTGGAATTTGTATCATCAGTCATGGGGTACCACTTAAAAATGTTGTTCATGGTAGTTTCCCATTCTAGGTAGTCTGTCACGCCCCGAGCGCGGAAGATTACTCGGATGCGTGACACGTCTATATAGATCGTGTCATTAGAGTGATAAGTATGTTTGACATACATAATTTACAGAGTGCGTAAGACTAATAATCATTAATAACTTAAAGATAGTCCATGACTAGTTTTAGCTAATCTCCCCGCCCCGCCTGGCCGGCTTAGCGCCCCTCCCTGTGTGGAGGTAGTTTTGATGTAATCGTAAGTTCTCCACCCCTTGTCCAACCCTCCTGCATGAGGTGTAGTACATGTAACAACAGGTCACCTTCCGAAGCTACATCAGCGCGGCGTGCGGGTGCATACCCACGTCTCCCCGCTCGCCTTCGTCTCCGGTCAGGATCGACGTCTTGGGAGCGACTAGCGGGGAGGACCGGGGCGTGGATAGGGAGCTGGCATCGTGGCGAACTTTTTTCGAGGTTTCACGAAGAACTGACCATGGAACAAGGTATTTTCAGCGCGGATCGGCACTGGATTCACTTGGTTTCTTATAAGAGGTAGGGTGATGGATCCTTAACCCTTGTGCTTCGTTTTCCTGCGATTATGTGTCAAATGGGACGAGTTTGAGTGATTGTCCTTTTATTTGGGCTAAATGACATGTTTCGGGGTGTGAGATGAATCCATTGATTTGGGTGGCAATTTTTGATTTAAATGCTTGATTTCGAGCTAATGACATGCGAGGGAGTATTTTCCCTCGTTTTGGTCATGTTATCTCATGATTTGAGGATGAGATGAGGCCAAATGCATTTTGTCAGTGGCATGGGCGTGTGTTTGGGCAATTGATGGAATTGCCCTCTTTCTTGGCCTTTTCTTTATGTTTTTGCGTCCTTCCGACATGTGGAAGGCTTATGAAAAGTTCTTGTATATTTTCCCCTTCGTTCGAGACGAATGGGGCATGGAATTGATGAATTTACGCTGGGTTTAGGAGGGTCCAGATCAAAACGTGGTCGTGGTCTGCTTCCTGATCAAGTCAAGCCTCTGAAAAAAGACGCAGTGTGAACAAACACTGCATTCATCTTTGAAGCCCCTTGAGGCGGTCATGGTCGCAGTTAAGCGACCAACTGTGACTTGGCTGATCGCCGTGCTCCGGGAGACCATGATCACCTTAACGTGGCCAGGTGCCTAACCACGTTCCCAGCTAGTCGAGAGGCCCATTCTTGGCCTGTCAACCAACCCTTGTTGGCAGGTCGACCGACTTGTGGCCTAGGTCGATCGGGATGGGGGTTTTCCAGCCCGTTCAAGTCTTGTAAGTAGGTTTTCACCCTGGAACATAGAAACTAGTATTTTATTCACATAAACCCATGAAATTTGGGCCATTTCGGCCTTGTGAGGGTGGTGCTTGCGTGAGAATGGATTCGCGTAATACGGGGTTTATAGATTCCCTACGACGGGTTTGGCCATATTCACTTAGCCTAGTTTCCACGTAGCTTTTGTGCCCGTGGTGGTTTATATATTGTGTAAGTCCTATGACCGCAGAGGGTCATATCCGCATGAGTTCCATGATCGCTGTAAGTAGCCCTTGTGTGAGTCTTGTGGGCCGACACCCACTAGTTTCTGTCGTTCGATCGTGGGTAGTTTTCTTAGCACTCGTAGTGCTATACCGTGGTTTACGATGGTTTGCATGCACAGGTACGTCTTTCTCAAGATTTTTGCGAGACCGCAAATGGTAGGGTTTTGGTGGGATTCTGCGAGACCGCGGATGATCCTAGTGGCCGATCATGGTTGGACCGAGCAAGACAACCTAGTGTGTACAGTGCTCCTTGTTCAAAGGCGACACTGCCTAAGCGTATGTACCTTGGTTGGGACAAGAGTGTGTTGCTGACGGACATAGTGGCGCGTATCCCGTGTCAGGTAGCTAGACACGGCCATACTGACGGACGCAGAGGTACGGATCCAAACTAGTCCTAGGGTGTGGTGTGTGTGTGTGTCTCCTCTGCTCCTCCCGAGACCAGATATGGGTAGTGTGCACGCATATGAGACCTTGGCGCAGTATAATATGTCAGTGGACAGATCTGGCCTTGTTGTGGATATTTGAGTAGCGGACCCTATGTCGATGAAGGTTGAGTTGCCGATAGCGTTGTCATGGCCCTTCCGATAAACAGTATAGTGTCGCCATGTGTGTGGGGGATGGTTCTCTCACTGGTTTTGTCTCAAGACCGAGGTTTACTAGTGTTTAGATATCCTCCCGAGAGTGGAGCTTAAGGGTTTGGCCGCATGGGCTTGTTAGAGGTTTCGTCAGCGAAGATGAGTTATTATGACCGTGAGATTTAGGGTAGCGTAGAGGCTTCATGGTTCCTCCATTTATTGTCTTTGTTGTTCCGATCACTTTCGTTATTTTATTATTGATGTTATTATTGTTACTATTATTATTGTTACTACTTACCGTTTTGTTGTGGTGGGGATCTGAGGGATCCCTATTGAGCTAATTATACGAGCCTCACTTGCTGCCTTTTTCAGGTATAGTGCTTCTCTTGGAGGTGGAGTCATTTGGTCGGAGGACTAATAGTATGCCTACTTGTCAGTGCTGGGGTGTGCCCCGTAGCAAAGTACGTTTCTCGTTGACTATATTTGTGGAATAGACTCTGTAATTTTATTAATTGTTATAAAATGTTAATTTTATTGGAGGCTATGTCATGCCATGCCTTTCCGAGTATTCCAGTCATCCCACTAAATCATGAGACTTCGTCATACGTTACAACATGAGCCCTGATGATATTGACGAGGAAATAAGACTTTAACCGCCTCAAAGGTGAATAGTGTCCCTACCCTTTTTCGTCCCTCGATCCACGGTTGTGATGACTCTCCTTGGAGCATTCATGTACATGTCGTGGTGCCAAAATGGGCCAAGAATAATCGGCAAAACATTCACTACCCATTGCTGGGTTTGGGGTATCATTTTGATATGCTCGTCTATTTCAGAACTCGTCTCAGCCCTTTGTGGACGGGTCTCCTATATGTCTCCTCGACATATTTTGGGGCAGGGGGGATGCTGCCAAAATTTTGTTAGGAGTCAGTGATTTAATTCCTTATCGTGTGTTTGGTTTTCTCACCTAATTTTTGCCTTTTATGGTGGCAAAAGCATCATGGTTATCCATAACAAATTATGAGAGTAAAGCAGCCCCATAAAGGGGATAAAACGAATAAACAAGTGCCATCCCTTGGCATACATTGTCCCGATGACATTCGAAGCCGCCAGAGTGCAGCCATGCCGATTCACATGAACTTATATGCATGTGCTGCCATACTAAAGGCGGTTCAATAAATAAAATGGCAAGCACCGACCAACAACCCTGTGAGTGATAGGGATTACTTAGGAGGCTAGCCCTCGAATTCCCCACTCATCATAGGGTACGGGAATGTTGGTTAAGCATGGCCGTCCTTCGGGACCATCCCGACTCTTCGTGGATGAGTCTCCTATAACCTCCCCGATACTCTTCGGGACAGGGGAGGTGCTGTCGAAATTTTCTTCGAGTTTGTTGAATAAGCATGTGGATAAATGATTAAATAAAGTAATAAATAATTAAATAACATCAAAAGCCAAATTCTATCCTTAACTCTTGAATAAAAGGAATAAACCATCATGCACTCCATACTCACTCGTATGAACCCGTGCATGAGCATTTGCACCTGCCTGGCTCTACGATATATCAAATGGTGACTAGCCGAAAGTCAGGTCAAGCCTGGCCGGAAGCTACCACTATGCGTGAGGTGGTCTCCTGACCTAAGTTCTTCACCACGTACTGAGGACCAGTCTAATAAATCTTATTACACTGCCTGCCTACTTGCACTGCATCTTGCTTTACGAAGCGAACATTACTTTCACACATTTTCTCCGGCCCCGAGGGCCATTTTACTTTGGTGATTAATCAAGGGTTATCTTTCTTTCGGAAGGACGTAATTAATGCCATAGCCTTTATGGTATGACAGACTGCTAGTCCCGACATGATCACCTACCATTGTCTGACTGGTCAGACGAGCACACAATAAAACTCGTCACGCAAGTGACTGGCACGTCCCGCGTTAATAAAATGAACAAATAAACAAACTAAACAAATGAATTAAGAAAACAAAAAGTTGCTCATCCCCACAAAGCTGGCACGCCTGGTGGGACCTAATCTCCCTTCATCTTTTCACCAAAGTAGAAGTCCCTGGGGCCTTCCCCAAAAATACTAATTGTTTGCTCGCCTTGTTTTGCAGGAAGTAATGACTTGCAGACTTGCTGGACTCACCTTCGGCCCTCAAGTGGTCACTTCTCACGTAGAACATAGGTACCTGGTGGTGCCCACCATGTTCAAAACTCTGCCACCCGTGGTAGGGTTCCCCAATTTCCTTGGAGTCACCTTCGTCAGCTTGCTAAGGATCAAGGAAGAGGAAACTAATAAGATTGTTGCGGCCAAGGCCATAGCCCCTACAAAGGCGAGCTGTACCTCGAAGGCCACTCTGTCTCGCTGCACTATTATATGCTTTGTCCACCACATGGATTATCATGCCATCCCTGTCAGTGACAAGGCGTCCGGGGGGAAGAAGAAGAATCAAGGAAGAAGAGTCTATGCTACTCCTGAGGGCCGACTCTCGGTCTTTAAAAAATCCATGATGGTTGGTGATGTCCGGGTCTACTTCAATGGCCGCAGCGCCGAAGTCATGCTGGATCAGGTCATCCCAACCGTGCCCACCCACAACGCCTTCCAAGTATTAGCAAGTTAGAAGGCAAACGTTGATGATAACAAGCAAGGGGAGCTAGCCCCAAATCTGCCAAAGTTCAGGCAAGTCTGGGTTCCCAAAAAGAACTGGGGCCCTGTGCCAACCTTGCAAAACTCTAACAATTATACTTATGCCCCTAGGAGAGGAGGCAACAAAGTTATGCATGTGGAGGAGGCCATAGCTACAACTTCTCTAGCCACTATCATGGCCTGTGCAAAGGAGACCTATATCTCCAAATATTCAAGGAATTCCAATCAAGCTGCTAAAATATCACGGGTTTCATATATGCTGTCTACCTGAGTCCAAGTGTTGTCTCCTGCCATTTCTCTAGAGTGCGGTCAGGAAGACATGACAAAGATAGTTTGGGAATATTTCCATAATCTCGGGAACCCCTCCCTGGGCCGACAAAGATTTGGATCCCAGACCCATCAAGGTTAACCTGGGTGTTGGTGCATATCAAATGGAAGATAGAAAACCCCTTGTGTTGAATGTGGTGAGACGAGTGGAGCAACTGTTAGTGAATGATCCATCTTGTGTTAAAGAATTTCTTCCTATCATTGGTCTAGCGAAATTCAATAAATTAAGTGCTAAGTTGATTCTTGGTGCAGACAGCCCGGCCATTCAAGAAAAAAGGGTAGCAACTGTCCAATGCTTATCAGGTACTGGCTCATTAAGGGTTGGAGCTGAGTTTTAGTAAAGCATTACCATGAACGTACTATTTGCATTCCACAACCGACATGGGGAAACCATCCAAAAGTTTTCACTATGGCAAGATTGTCGGTGAAGAGATATCGTTAATATGATCCAGCTACACTTGGACTGAACTTCCAAGGTTTTTTTGGAAGATCTCAGTGCGGCTCCCTCAGGTGCTATAGTACTTCTTCATGCATGTGCTCATAACCCAACTGGAGTCGAGCCAACTCTTGGGCAATGGGAACAAATCCGGCAGTTGATGAGATCAAAAGGGTTGCTACCTTTCTTTGACAATGATTATCAAGGCTTTGCAAGTGGAAGTCTCGATGCAGATGGACAATCTGTTCGCTTATTTGTTACAGATGGAGGTGAATTGCTTGCGGCACAAAGTAATGCAAAGAACATGGGTCTTTATGGGGAACGTGTTGGTGCACTCAACATTGTATGCAGGGCAGAGGATGTGGCTATAAGGGTTGAGAGTCAACTGAAACTTGTAATCAGACCAATGTATTCAAATCCTCCCATTCATGGTGCATCTATTGTGGCTACCATTCTTAGAGACAGAGAAATGTATAATGAGTGGACAATCGAGTTGAAAGCCATGGCTGAGCAGATTATCAGCATGTGCCAACAGCTTTATGGTGCTCTACGTTCTAGAGGAACCCCAGGTGACTGGAGTCACACAATCAAGCAGATTGGGATGTTCACATTCATTGGACTTAACACAGAGCAAGTTACTTTTATGATGATAGAATATCACATTTACATGACCTTCGATGGGAGAATTAGCATGGCTGTGCCCGCTCCATAGCTCTCACCTCCTCTAGACCCTGGGGATGAGGAATATTAATGATGCCCTAACAAGCTGTGCCTGGACCCCGGGATTCATCCCATTGTGGCCAAAGTATGACTTTGCCTCAGGCCAACAATCTGCTGCATTCGGTTACCTTCGATCGGGTTTTAACCGCATTCCCTCAGCTCTTACACAGTAAATTTTCCGTACCACGGCATACATTATCCCGACATGATGCGAGCCTGCCCGAACACGGTCACACTAGGCCCATTTCATGGGTACATATGTGTGCACTGTAACGTCATGCATAGTCTCAAAATAAAAGACCCCGATAACTCTCAAAATAAGAGAGATGTTGTCAAAATCTCTCGTGAAATCACAAATAAACGATCAAATAAACGATAAACAATAATACTAAATACTATTACCTTGTATGGCTGCATGAGTCGCTTCTCCGATATATTAAATGGTGATTAACGGAAAGTCGGGTTATGTCCGGTCAGAGGCTTTCACTATGCGTGATGGTGGTCTTCGGACCTAATTTATTTGCCTCGTATCGGAAGTCGGCTTAATAAATAAATACTACCATATTATGTGCTTGCATGCAATCATATCTTTCATATATTTTATGGGCCCCATGGTCTTTCTATTTTGGCGATTAATCAAGGGTTGCCCCTCTTTTGGACGGACATAATTAACGTTGTACCCTTTATAGTACGGTGGATTTTAAGTCCCACCACGAGCCTCACATTCGTCTAACCAATTCAGATCGAGCGCACAATAAATTTGTCACATATGTGACTGGCACACGTATGCATTACTTTAAAAAATCATTCCACCAGGGCCGCTACCCCCTAGGTGGCGGTCCTACGATAGGCCGCTAAAGGGTAGATGAACACCAACTGAGAGAAGCATGAAAACGGTCCTCATGAGACCATAAACGGAGATAAACGGTCATGATGTGATCGTTAGGCAGACGAGAGAGAAGGCGGCGAAGAATGGGTGGAAACGGCCACCGGACGACCACCAGCTTGACTTAGGGGTCACGCGACAGACCGTAATAGTAAGAACAGAGTTGAACCCGAGCGGACTACAAGAAAATGCAGGATTTCAGACGAAAATTTGTGATGGATTAATTTTCGTCTGAAATTAGTGATGGATTAATTTTCATCTGAAATTTGTGACAAATACTGTCTGAAATATGCAACTACACACGGAATTTCAGACGGTACAACACATGGAAAGAATCCTACGTGAAATTTCAGATGGAATTTGTGACTTATATTTTAACTGTTCAAAATTTGTAACCAAGAATATGTGACGGCCTAGTTCCGTCTGAAAGTCGTCTGAAATCTATTACAAAAGCGTCTTCTCACGAAATTTCATACGGATTTCAGACGGAAAAGGGCCGTCTGAAATCTCGGAAGTCTCATTCGTCGCCTCAGGAATGAGCAAAAACTGACAGGAATTGGCCATTTGTTACCCTTATATAGCTATTTGTCACCTTTAGATAATTATTTTTCACCCTTAGATAGTTGTTTGTCACCCTTAAATAGCATTGGAAGTCTCATTCGTTGTCTCGGGAATACGCAAAAATTGACAAGAGTTGGCTATTTGTCACCCTTACATAGCTATTTGTCACCCTTAGTTATTTTTTCACCCTTAAATAGCTATTTGTCACCCTTATAGCATTAAAAATCTCATTAGGAATACCTATAAAACTGACATGAAGTGGGGCCCACGCACTGCATATGTGGCCCAATGAGATGTAGGACAGGTAATTAACTTACCCGTCCGCACGGGTAATAAGCATTTCTCTTCTTTTATTGATGCTCTTTTTCTTTCAGTTTGTTTAGTCCATGTAGCATATTTCTCCTAACCATGCAGATATCCTCCTTGGTAGTCGAAGTTTCCTAATGTGACATTTGCAGGCCTGTATCCGGAGCATCAATGAACCCAGCAAGGACCCTGGGGCCAGCAATTGTTATGCACAACTACAAAGGAATCTGGGTTTATATGTTGGGACCCTTCGTTGGTATCATTTCAGGAGGTCTTGTATACAACGTTATTAGATTCACGGATAAACCCTTGCGAGAGCTCACAAAGAGTGGGTCCTTCTTGAAAAGCATGTCCAGGAGAAACAATCGTTGAGTAACATAGAGCATGTAATTTATTTTTTTAAGGTTGTTAGCTCTGTGCCATGCCAATAGGGCTTTGTCTTTGAATTGTATCAAATAGTTAATTATCTAAAGAAAGATATTTTGTTGTATCACGTCAGGCACTGATTATGTTGTTCCACCATAGGAAGAGCCTTTAGACCTGTTGAAATCCTTTTAGATTTGGCAGAGTTCCATGTTTCTTACTTTGCTTCGATTGACGAACATCCAATTTGATCCACAAAAGCTTTAATATACATAAACGATCACTATAGATCACTTTATTCATATAAATTTTGTGATGCTATATTTGGCCTAAGTAGTAATTCATGACATTTTAAAGTAGAGTAATACTTGCTTTGCAGTCTTGGTGTACAGCAAAAAAGATGAATGCTCGGATGCCATTTTTCTTACCACACTTTTTGCCACACATCTTCCTCGCTGTCCGAAAATTTGAATCCAAGTTTGATACTCCCAGAGTTCTGAAATATCAAATGTAAGTTATTCACTTCGGCTGTTTGATCTCATGATTTGATGGGTGAAGTAAGAGTTACCAAAAAAAAAGTGATAAGAGTGTGGCACTGTAGCATTATTCATAGCAAAACTGCACACACTAATCTCATTGCTCTAACTAGACTCATGGATTGGAGTGGAGGAGAGAGAGAGAGGCCTAATAAGTGTGCAGCGAATATCACTCCCTTAAGGATATATAGCTAGGAGATGATGAGTTTAAGATCTCGGGTTGTGGAAGTAGATTCGATAAAGATTGGGTTATAGACTTAAACAGGGATGATCCATAAAGATTCAGAAGAACAGGAGTAATCTTCTCATGCATAACTTATACTTCTGAATGAACCCTTCATTCTTAACTGATAACGTGATCTGCTTCCCTGCACTCTCCAAATTGTTTCCTCATTCTTATCCGTGCTCTTCTTCCGCCCCTTCCATGAATTCGGTTTTTTCCTCTATTCTTCTGCTTCTTCCTTCTGCAAGCACTTGCGCCTTCATGTGACGCCACAGCCCCCAGGCTTAAACAGTTTGTCTTCTCTTCTGCACTGCACATGACTTCACCATGTGGTTCCCGCCGCCATGTGGTTCCTGCATGCGTTCCATCCCTCTACTAGCTATAGATTAACCTCCACAAATTCTTCTGCCCAACACACTTGCACATGATGTTGTTGTTGTCCAAGATCAAACTCCTCCTCCTCCTCCCCCTCTTCTGAGTCTTCTTGGGCTTTGCAGGGTTTCTCTCCTGCAATTGCACAGGTTGAACACTGCCTCAAAACTGCTTCAAACACAAACCTGAAGAAGAGCTTCAAATGGGGGGAGATACATATCAAAGTTAAGACTGGCAAATGGACCCAAGTGTGACAGCACATGGGTAGGGCCTGCCTTCAGATCTAGCATGCTTGTTTTTGTTGCTGCCTGTTTGTTTGTCTCTTACTAAAGTTTGTAGGTCTCTTTTCTTTTTCTTTCTTCTCCACCTCTTCCTCTGCCCTCCCCCCTGATTCAGTGTTTGGGGTCTGGAGCCTCTGTAGTCATCTTCTAAGACATAGCGGAGCACATGAGCAGGAAAGGTTTCTGGGTAGACAGGAGTTGTTTTAAGACATGCAGCAGATAAGAACCAAAGTTGTGTTCAGATGTGGAGGACTTTGAGGACATGTGGTGGTCAGGAGGTCATCATTGAGCTGCTGCTTTAGAACTTAATGACGTCATCTCTTCCATTTCAAAATTTCCCAAGTAATGTTTCTTTTTACAGGCTCTATCCCCTATAAAATCACCAACATCCAGATCTACCATTTACTATCTGGTCAAAATTTATTCTCAGGCAGACCTCCAATCTATCCTGCCAGTTTTGTAACCTGAGCCAGAAAATCATGGAGTTTGCAGAGTTTTTCATTTATTATCCTATTGCTGGATGGCTCTGTAAAAATTATATGTTGTAGCCCTTCGAGTCTACTTTCCATCGGCGCCAGTTTCAGTCTGATCCGCCTTCAGATGTGGCCGTAAAAATTCTCGTCGTGGAAGCACGCAGATCTGTCCTGAGATAGGGCTGCGAGAAGGTGTTGGAAAATAATTCCCAATAAAACATCACAGCTCCGCGACCGCCACTTCTGGGAGTCGACTAGGGACGTCCCACAGTCGTCCTAGCCAAGCGCAGCCTTCAGAGGATCCCAGGAGGATGACGTCCCTTTGGAGGCCATTGTACGTTGTCCAGCGAGTCAGAACAGTACCGAGTCGGGCCAGCAGCTCGCCTCCGGCCCGATAGCCCTCCCGGCTTGCTGCCCGTCAACCCGAGTTTGCTACTCTCGGGTCCCACTGTAGCCCTTTACCTCTCTACATGGAGTGGACAGTAAAACTCTTATTGTAATTATTGTTATTATTGTTAATTATTTGTACCGGGAGTATGAATCTTGGCCGGGGTCGCCTTCCCCACGTCCGGTAGCGTGGAGGTATCATTTTCGCTCCCTCACTAGGCATTTTGCTTATTTCGTATATTTCTATATGCCGCTGCTTGCATGTGATAGGTTAATCTAGCTCGTTAAATAATTTTAATCACCGCTGCGAGAGAGAGCGAAATCCGTCCCGTGACCCGATCCGGGCACGAAAGAGAGTTGACCACCCTAACTCATTGTCAGCTTCTCAACCGCGCACATCCGCACGCTTCCCTCGCTTAGGGACGTCCGCAAGCTCATGTCTCTTGGTCCCAGGTTCGCATCAAGTTGGTGTCAAGTCCGCTGTCCGTCCCGCATCAGTATGCGCCACGAGCTGGAGTTAAAGGTCAATGCTGAGGTTGACAAGATGCTCGACGTGGACTCCATAGAGCCCTGCATGTACCCTGTGTGGCTCGCCAATATAGTCCCCGTCAAGAAGAAGAATGGCCAGGTCCAAGTCTGCATCAACTTCAGGGATTTGAACAAAGTATGTCCAAAGGATGACTTTCCTGTCTCGATTACCGAGACAATGGTTGGCATGACCACTAGTCACGAAATCTTATCCTGACAAAATCAAGGCCATAAGAGAACTACCTCCACCCAGAAACTATACAGAGCTCAGATCTTTGCAAGGAAGACTCGCCTATATTAGGTGGTTCATTTCTAACCTCTCGGGAAGGTGTCTGCCTTTCGGTAAATTGATGAAGAAATGAGCACCCTTCATATGAGACAAAGACTGTTAAAAAGCCTTCGAGCAAATTAAGGAGTACCTATTGACTCCTCCCATCCTAAGGGCACCTGTCAAAGGGAAACCCCTTATTCTTTACATTGCTGCCATGGGTGCCTCCTTAGGGGCACTTTTAGCCCAGATCAATGAAGAGGGCAAGGAACAACCACTGTACTACCTCAGTCGAAAGCTGATCAGACCGGAGCATCGGTACGCGCCTATGGAAAAGATGTGCCTAACTTTAGTATTTGCTGTCAAGAAGTGAAGGCACTACCTTCTAGCCCACAGAGTGGAGCTCATCTCAAAGTGTGATCCACTAAAATTTCTGCTCAACCAACATGTCCTCTCTGATAGGCTCGACAAGTGGACGCTTATCCTCGTGGAGTTCGACATCACCTTCGTCCCACGCAAGGCGATAAAGGGGCAAGGGATGGCGGAGTTCTTAGCTGCACACCCTGTGCCAGAAGATTCGCCACTCAACTTCGAGTTGCCTGATGAAGAGGTGCTGGTGCCTTCTCAAGAAACCGGAGAGCATTCTGAAAACGTCCCACCACAGATGGAGCCGGGTATCCTCACCCTCGACCCCCACATTAGGAGTTGTATTTTGATGGTGCTTCCCGAACAATCAAGAGGGCTGGCGGCCCCACAGACTTTGTCTCGGGCGCGGGAATAGTCTTTGTATCTCCACAAGGCGGCATTCTTCATAACTCTTGCGCTCTCATGAAGTCATTGACTAATAATGAAGCAGAGTATGAAGAGTTAATTATTGCGCTTTAACTGGCACTAGAGATGGACGTCAAGTGGATCAAAGTCTATGGGGATTCTCAGCTCGTCATTCGACAAGTGTTGGGTGACTATGACGTCCGGAAGGAGTTCATTCCCTACCATACAGTCGTTATGAGGCTGAAGGAAAAGTTTTACCTATTCGAAATAGGCCGTGTCCCAAGGGGTAATAACTCCCAAGCTGATGCTTTGGCAAAACTGGCAGTAGCCCTCAAAGTCCCACCTGAGGGGGAGTTGAACATCACTGTCATACACCGAAGGCTCATGCCAAGTGTGCTTGACGAAGAGTCTGGCCTCACTGCCTACGAGGTCCACAACATTCAAGAAGAGAATGCTCTAGAAGAAGAAGATTGGTGTGAGTCGATTATAAAGATAAAGAACGCTTGGCTTCCCCCTGATTGGGCTCAAAGGGTGCAACTGATACGTAGGGCATCTTACTACCTAATTGACAGCCTCCTCTTCAGGCTCGTCCATGAAAAGGACTGATCAGTCCTCCTACGGTGTCTTTCATCCAAGGAGGCAAAGACTGTCATGCACGAGGTCCACTCCGGATTGTGCAGGGCTCATCAAGCAGGGGCCAAGATGAAAAACAACATTAAGCTCAAGGGGTTTTATTGGCCTACTATGTACGAGGATTGCAACCAATACGCTTGTACATGCCACCAGTGCCAAGCATTCGGGCCAGTGCCTCGAAGGCCGCCTAATCTACTCCATCCAACTGCGCCTACTTTGCCGTTTGTAGAGTGGGGCATGGACATTGTGGGACCATTCTCGCCATCATCCCAAGTTCACAAGTTTATCTTGGTTGCTACTGATTACTTCTCCAGATGGGTTGAAGCCGTCCCACTACGAGAAGTTACAGGGGAGATAGTTGCCCGATTCGTGAGGCACTACATTATATACAGATTCGGCACCCCCAGTCGGATCATCTCGGATAATGGCACGTCTTTCAGGAACAAGATCGTCTATGCTTTGGTGTCTAAGTTTCATATTGACTGGAGGACGTAGTCCGTCTACAACCCCCAAGCCAACGGGTTGGCTGAGGCCTTCAACAAAACTCTCTGAAAATTATTGTCCAAGATAGTGGGTGGCCGCAAACGAGATTGGGGTGAGAAGGTCCACGAAGCCCTATGGGCCTACCGGACTATTTACAAAACCCCTACGGGTTGTTCCCCGTTCTCCTTGGTCTACGGAACGGAGGCGGTGGTCCTCGTGGAAATCGAGCTGGCATCTTATCGTGTTGTTGTTCACGTTGGATTGTCAGGCCAGGATCAATCTGAAATAGAAAGAAGGCTTCAGGAACTGTCCAACCTTGAAGGTGAAAGACTTAAGAGCCTATAAACACTTACAAGTGTATCAAGCCCGTATGACACGCGCTTATGATAAGCTAGTCAGGCGAAGGGCATTCAAGAAAGGCGACCTCATCATGGTCAAAGAAAAGGAGGTCTTGGTGGGAAGATCTTGCGGCATACTCCAACCTAATTGGCGCGGATATTACGTCATCCAGAAGGTCTATGAAAGAGGGGCCTATACGGTCGTCGACCACAAGGGAAACAATCTTTTCCCTCCTCTCAATGGCAAGCACATGAAGCTCTACCATGCACCATCTCAAGAGTTTCTACAGCAGTCCTCACAGAACACACCTCCCCCTAGCGAAGGTTCAAGTTAAAAAAATGAGGTTAAAAAATATTGATATCTCGGCAGACTTAGTCATCCTTCAGGGGTTGGCTAAGGGCAAAAAGGCCACAGACTTGGCTAAGGTGAAAACCCGCAAGGGCGTCTCGGGCAAAAATGAGCAACCCCTAAATGCGAAAACCCACAAGGGCGCATCGAAAAAAGCTAAAGGGAGCCAGCCTTGGCGAAAATTCGGAAAGACGGTGAGGTTGGTAATGTGAAAAAAAAAGGTCCTCTTTCAACATGCTTTATGGGTGGTTCTAAGTCAGCGACTTTACCTTATAATGGCAAAGGCATTATACTGATGCCTTGGCTATATCTCCCACGTCGTCTTGCGACACCCAGTCCCACCGGGGCGTCCCGACACTGTCATACTCTATCCCACCGTGATCATTGGCATTTGAACCCTTGTATTTGATTCATATGCCCCGTCTGGGCTGTCAAACTCATCTCTTTTTCTTACCGGGTTGACTCATATGTCTCTTGGTTAGTCAACTTTACTTACATTTTCAATTCTGGATTTGACTCTTATGTCCCTTCGGGCTGTCAAGTCTATCCATTCCCTTTCAAGAGTTGACTCATATGTCCCTCGGCATGTCAGCTCCAGCCATATTTTGGACTTCCCTGGTTTGGATCCCGTGTTCCTTCGGGTTATCCAATCTGTCCTTTCTGTCCCATCGGGTTCGGCCTATGCATGTCCCTTTCGGGCTGCCGATCCATCTGGCCTATCAGCTTCCGGGTTTACTCATATATCTCTTTCGGACTGTTAAATCTGCTTACTTTTTGTCCCACCGGGTTTGGCTTATGCGTGTTCCCTTTCGGGCTGTCAACCCATCTTGCCTATTGATTTTCGGGTTTGACTCTCACGTCCTACTAGGGCAGTTGAATCCATCCTTGCCTTTCTTCTGGGTCTGGCCTATGCATGCCCCTTTCGGGCTGCCAACCCGTCTTTGGCCTATCGGCTTCCGGGTTTGATTCTCACGCCTCACTAGGACTATCAAATCCGTCCTTTCCTTCTTTCGGGTCTGGCCAATATATGTCCCTTTCGGACCGCCAACCCATCGTGCCTCTCGGCTTTCAGGCTTGACTCATGTATCTCATTAAGATCGTCAAGTTCACTCTTTTGTCTCCATGGGCTTGGCCTATGCATGCCTTCATAGACTACCAGCCTTATTTGCCTATCGACCTATGGATTTGATTCATACGTCCCACTCGGATTGTCAAATCCACTCGTTCATCCTACCGGCTATAGCATATGCATGTCCCTTTCGGACGGCTAACTCATTTTTACCTATCAGCTTTCGGGTCTGACTTTCACGTCTCACTGGGGCTGTCAAATCCATCTTTTCTTTCTTTTGGGTCTGGCCTATGCATGTCCCTCTAGGGCTGCCAACCCATCCCTTGCCTATCAGTTTTCGGATTTGACTTTCGCGTCTCACTAGGGCGGTCAAATCCACCATTTCCTTCTTGTAGGTTTGGCCTATGCATGTTGAAAAATATCACCTACATCCTACATATTTTCTAAGCTATGCTGGCATATATAAGTTTAAATATACACAGATGTGTTTATATATCACAATTACCTCACCCCACAGATGCATGCCAAAATTTGATACGGTACACACGTAAACACATCAATGAATGAAAATGTTCAACCACTTTAAAGGGGTTTCACTGTCTAAACCCAGTTCTCTACATTCTCAAGTTCTCCTAAGCTCGTCAACAAGTGCCACTTGTTTAAGGTTAGAACAGAATCTGCAGAGAACAAATTCTCTAAGTCCCAACCACAAAAAGGACTTTTGGAACTGTTGAAGACACAAAATGACCAGAATCAAATGCTGTTGTTGTATGGCGAATTCAGGTTCCCCCATGACGTTTCATTAATAACAGAGCATAATTTGTGTTTGATGCAACTTCCAGTAGGGGACACTTTTGGGCTTCCACAAGTTCTGACACCATACTAGGGCTGTGTTTGGCACACCCTGATTATTTAGAGGTAAGGAGAGAAGGCCTTGAAGGCCATATAATACACACAGATATTCATGAACATGTGTCCTACATGGCTTCCAACTAAATGCCCCAAACAGGAGATTCCTAGATTAGGACCAAAATAAGGCTGTTTGGGAAGGTTTAACCTGGAAACCTACACAAAATTATTATAACCATTTCCACTCAACACATTTTATGAGAAAAGTGCTTAGAACTAAAAGTTTTACCAAACATGCCCTAGACCTTGGTCACCATTTGGGCAGTTTGTCAGCTTCCAACCAAAAGCTCCAAATTGAAGCTTCCAGGATTGGGATAAAGATGGGACTGTTGGAGAAAGTTCAACTAGTATAACCATCCAAAATCACTTACAACCACTTGAACTATTCAACTTCCATGTTGAAAGTGTGTCAGACGTGCCCTAATCTCTCATGGAAACTTTCCACTACATAGACAACCAGTTGAATGTAATGAGCATTAATTTTAAAGCATGGTTGGCCAATTCTACATTTGCAGTGTATCTACTCAGGTGCTTAACCCATTGTGATACCAAGATAGTGCAATGACCATCTTTACACTCCCACTTTCACAGGACTCATGTAGCTTAAGGCACTTTCAACCTTCATATGTTTACTGAAGGTACTTAACCAAAGACCTTGGCCTTCAGCCAATTCCAGATCACACACCATGAAACATTCATCCCAAGACCTTGTCTTTCATCTGTTTTCATGTTGGTGGCACAACAAAAAAAACCTGCTTCCTCTATTTCCCCTTCAAAACAGACATATTTCCTTGTATACAGAACTGAAAAATGTTCCTAGTTTTGTAATTCATGTTAAACAAAGGCCTGCGCAGGAGCAAAAGAAATACACAGACAATTTAATGCATTCAATTCCAAAGAAGGCAATCCTAAAGACGAAAAAAACATGCACCCCATTGGCAACAAGTATCAGCCTCCAACCACCATCAAAACCGCGGGCCACTCCTGAACCTCGCACGCTTTTTCCAAAGCAACACCACCACCAAACCCACTGGCCTACCAAGTAAAACCCACCGCTTGAAATTCCCCTTCTCAAGGGGAGGGAAAAATGAAACTGATAAAAAGTCACAGAAGACGAGATTCAACGCCATTCTGTTAAGGATCTTCCCTGTTCTTGAGCTCCAAGCAAGGTTGGGCTGCTGTGAAAACTGCAGGAGAACAGAGAAACGGAGAAGATAGAGGGAAAAATAGAGATGATGTGCAGCTTCGAGGGTGCACGGGTTCTCCAGGGAGCAAAGAGAAAAGAGATTCGGAAGAGCTAGAGAGAGAAGTATTTTATACAAATGATGTTTGTCATTACAGCAGCAACCATTTCCCATCTATTTATACTTCAACTTCCCTTCTACTGGAAGCGTCTCTCTGTCTAACAACATTTACACAACAACTAACCACCCAACGGAGATCCCAAACTGCACAGAATAGAGGCTACGAATTACACAAAAATCTAACTTCTATCACATTTTCGCAAAACACAAAGACGAAGCAAGCAAGAGAAGCATCAAGAGCATGTACATATCTAACCATGGATATGACCAGAAGCTCCAAAGAAAGCAGATAAATAGTGGCCATTGGATGGGCATGGGAGATGGTAGAGCTTACAACTTCTGGTCGTCGTCGATCTCGAGCTTCTTCTGGCACCCGGTAGTCGGGTTGGCGATATTAAACTGCAAAAAATTCGAAAAATAAGGATTAACAGAACGCAGAATAAAAAGAGAGAGAGAAGCAATGCGAGGAACAAAGGACGAAGGACGAAGAAGGCACCTTCATGGTGGTGGTGGATTGGACGGGGAACTGGCCCGCAGCTCGCAGATCCGCCGAGTGGGATTATGGTTTTTCAAACCACGCGGGCAGGAGAGGGCCGCCGGGAAGTGGTATCAGAGCAGTCATAGGTTTGTTCTTACAAGCCTAGTCCTTGGGCACTTTTACACTAAGTCGCATATAGGTGCACACCCGTGCATATTTTTAGATTTTTTGACAATATTTCATTTTTTAGACTTTTGACAATATTTGATTTTTTTTGACAATATTTGATTTTTTTTGACAATATTTCATTTTGCAACATCCACGGACGGGCTCAAGCTACTGGCTAGGGGTCGTCATTCCACCCCTCTCATTAAAGACTTCCCTTGAGCAAGGCATGTATTTGAGGGTGACTTGCCACAACTAACCGTCTCTAAAGAATGATGCCCCTACTAAGGCCGTACCTGGGATACAACCCAACCTAAGAGGGAGAAATGGAAGAAAACTGGAGATAAGCTTCATACAGGATGGGAGATATTAGGACTCGACTTCCTTCCAGGGCACTACCCCTCAAAGAGATAGTCTGTTGCACCAGGGCTTTGTGCCTTTAATTTTTTGGACCCTTAGGCATGCGTACGACCGGGCTCATGATGTCCCGCGGGGCTTTGATACTCTTGCCATGCCTTTATTTCATGACTTTGCTTTGATTCCTATATTGACTTTGATTTTTAACAGCCCTTTTTGGCTAGATTTAGCAATGAAAGCTCACTTTTCGAGGGTCAAGACTACCCCTATTTGAGACCTCTCCTGTATTAGGAAATGCTTAGGTTGGTCATCTTATCCGTCAATCACTTGCCCCTGCACTCAGTCGAGCAAAGAAGATAAAAAGCCTTTGTGCATACCTAGAGTATGGCCAAAGCAGCAACGGTGTGCTTCAAGAGAGATCGGCTATGGCTTACCGTGAAGTGTGTGAAAACCCAAGCTAGTGGTTCATCCTAAACGATCGGGGAAAGAAATTCAGACTCCAAGCGCGAAGGTATCACCAGCCTCAGGATACTGCAGAAGCAGACTCACTTTGAGTAAACAAACTAGAACTCCCAACTTAAACCACTCAAACATGTTGAGGAACCAGCATTATGATCATTTGTAGAAGTAAATAGTCGAAATAACAACGTATTCTTGCACACTTTAAAAGATACCTTCACAAATCCATGGAGTGAAAGTAGCGTCCTAAAGAGATCTTGATCAATGAGCTTTGAGAAGCGCGAGTAGCTTTGTATTCCTTGTTTGGTAGGACAAAATGGAGAGGATAGCAAAGGATTGAAGATTCCTCTGCACGGAGGAGCGACAGACACCAAGCTAGATGAAGAAGGATAAAAAGGAAGAGAGACGAGGGCTAAAACTCCCTCGTTAAGGCACAGAGAACCTGATAACAAGAAACCAAATATAGAATAAGCAAGGATTAACTGAGATCATGGCAGACTAAAGCCTCGAAAATAGCATGAAAAAGGGCAAGAACCCCGAAAGGGTGAAGAGGGGAGAATGGAAAGATGAGGAGATTGCTATGAAGATGAAGAAGAAGAGTAATCATCCGACGTGGTCGGAGAAGAAGAGTAATGATCATCTGACAGGATCGGAGAAGGAGAATCGTAGACATCTGACAGGGTCAGAGAAGGAGCAGAGGCAACACCTAGAAGTACCAGGGAATTAGAAGATGTCCCGAAATCGGGATGGAAGGAAAGATCTGGAGGTTTCGGATAAGAAGAGGAAGAATCAGGAGAAGTCCCAAAGCCAGGGTAAAAGACAGACATAGGCCAAGGCCCAGAATTGTGAGAGGAGGGAGAATCTAGAGGCCCCAGATGGGAAGAAGAAGAGGAATGGAAGGGAGAAGATCATAGAAGCAAGATCTGAAGTGGGAAGATACACCACCCAAGGGTGGGAGCTAAGTCGAAGAAATGATGAATAGAAAGGAGAGGAAGAAGACGTGGACCCCTGAGTGCACAACATGCAGCCCTTGAACTTGCACCGCTATCTCTTCTTGGCTGAAACATCTTGGAAACAGGCCTACCTGGCGCAGGCTCAGACCTCTGGGCTTCTTATCTTAAAATATCTTCTAAAATAATAGGCCCACCTGGCAGACGGCCTAGCCTGGTTATGAACATGCAGCCTTGTTGGGGCAGTTGCCCCTAGACACTGGGTGCTAGCCATAGTCTGACATTGTCAGATAGATAACTCCTTAAAATGCTGAATATCATGGAACCATGGTGTCTTGTATCTTGGCACAAGTAGCATGAGGTTTGGCAACTCCACTCGGCAATTGGGCTTGTAGCATAACTCCCTTGAGAGAAGAAAAGGACGAAACTGAGGGAGAGCAATACACGGCGTTGACGTGGCCAGCGTATTGATAAACTGAAAGAGATTGCGTAAGGTGTGCAAAATATCCTTAGAGAATGCTAAGAATACGGCCAATTGTCCCTTGAATATAGAACTCATAATCTACTTAGCGGCCGTATGAGTTAGCATAATACGGGTAGAGAGCCCCTCTTGGCTAGTTATCTGAACGGCAATGGTGCGAGAAGTGATAGTAGCATCAATGATCGAACCTTCGGTGAGCAATGAGATTACCACCAGCCTCACTTGAGATAAAACTGGCATCAGTGTGAGGGAGCTTTTCTTAGCAACCATCATAGGCAATGGAAGCTCATCATTCCCCCCAAATCTGATTCACCTGTACTTCCTGAAAAATTAAGAATGTAGGTATGAGCACACTTGCCCAATAGGTATCTTTACATCAACATGAAGGTAATATTTAAATGATTAATGTATTAACTCTAGTATTTACAATAGAAATAGGCATGCAGTAAACCAGCAATATAAGCCAAGACAACCGAGAATATAGAGTCATGAGATAACTGAGCAAGTAAGCAAGATCGAGTATATAGCAGAAACAAGCAAGATTAATCATGTAGATGTAAATTTGGCCTTTCATGAACAAGAAAGTATGAGCATTTAACTAGAAAGTATTTTACACAACCTTGTAAAGGCTATGCACTAGAAAGTCATGTAACAAGCATGTAATTTTATCATGAGCCTCGTGATTCTTCACTCATTTATAAAAGAAAGTACTCCTAGTGCAATGTGACGCCAGTATCATCATATCCCATGGTTTACAGCACGTTTTTGACAATCTGTCGAGGGGGCTTGCATGGAGCCCTTGGACGCAATCTGTGCCCGGTCTTGCATCTTCAAGTTATAAATCTAGCTACTTCCACAAGTATAATAATTATTTTGGCCAATAAATTTCAATTCCAAATAAGTCTCATGAGCAAGTAACCAAGGTATATAAGGTACCAAAGTTGATATGTGATTTCAAAGAAGAATTAAAGGAACATTATACTACAGTGACATTCTGGCAACATAACGGTACATTCATTAAGTTCCATAACTTAATATTAACTTGTTAAACATAGTTCAAGACTCCAAATAATCCTAAGACCATCTAGAACTCAAGAAACCCAAACCCAAGGGTCAAACCTTGGGTTTAGACAATATCAGAAACCAAGCGGTCATTTACTGGACCATTTCATGAATCAGATAGTCAAGTCTGGACTGTTAGGAAGAGCTATGCAATCGAGTTAGGACCGTTTGTGACGAGTCATAGCCAGAGCAAGGAAAGCTCAACTTAGAGAGGTATACAGCCGTGGGCTGACCGTTTTACAAAAGAAGTGATCATAGGCAGATCGTTAAGTAACCTTTAGCGGTCGCCATGAAGTCCGTTTAGAACTCAGAAACCAGAAAACATCGATGGTGTAAGTGCTTTCTAGACAAATTAGGCTTTAAGGGTACAACTAGCTCGGCATCCTAGTGGGAATCTCAGGCTCACGGAGACTTACGGAGTCCTTGGGACAAGATCACCTAGTTTGATAGAAGGAATATCTAACTGAGAGGATCACAAGTCCAAGATAGTGTGCTTAAGTGCAAAGTGTGTAACTAATCGCATTATACCAGAATATGTGCCATGTACTTAAGAAAATGACTCATAGAGAAGAAAGAAATCATGATAACCAGCGATCAAATCAACTAGACAAGTCCACTCATTATTTGAACATGAATTTAATACAAAAGTATATGCTTTTGGGTAGGAAATTAACATAAGTTAAAATAAGTTCCACATGCATAAAGGACATGAAATCTCCTGGAATAAACCATGAATATAACCAAGTATATGAAAACCGTACTAGAATAGGAATAAAACCTAATAGACCAGGCTTACTATCTAGTAAAAAGGGCTAATCTACATAATGTTTTGAGTTAACACAATACAGAGTTTTTGGAAACCAAAGTGGTCGCTTGTGGACTGTTTGTCAAGGCTTAACGGTCGACGGTTGGGCCACTAGCGAAACCAAGCGGTCTTAAGGAAGACTGTTTCTTCTTGTAAACTGTAAACAGAATTAAAACTGAAATATGTGCTACCTAGGGCAACTAGATGCATGAAATCGATAAAAACATATCTAAAACATGCCACAAGGTAATAAGGCTATGAACATGCAAGGGTTTATGGAAAATAATCAAGAGATTCAATTTTTTTCTTCCTTAAGGTTAGATATTTGCATGAACATGATCCTATATGTGCAGTCCTAGTAAAATAGCAAATACTCTATATATAAATCATGAAATTGACGGGAAGAAGAGGACTTTTATCCCTAACATCATGTTTGAGCCATTCATGAGATAACCTACCTCTGACTTGCTTCCTCGCCTTGGAATTTCTAACTGAATCTAAGCCCTAGTCCTGTACATCCAGTGTTAAACCAGCGATTTCTTGCCCCACTATCTCCTAATTCTTCTGACCTAAAAACGTAAAAATTGGAGGGTAGATAGAAGACACAAAGGGGAACAAAAAGCTCTAAAGGCACTAGTTCTAAATACCTCGTTTAGGGCTTCTATTTCCCTGATCTTCCTGGGTCCGTTGCATAGGTTCTTAGGTTACTTGTGCAGAATCAGCAACTTTGCTCACCCCTTTGTCTCTGATGGATTGATCTCCTAGAATGAAATTTGGAGGAAAGTTAGACCTTAGTATTATAAACAAATACTTATGAAGAACTTACCTGAAATACTACTTACCTTAGTTTCACACGAGCCAAAACTAAGGGTTGCACAGGTTGGTTCTAGGGTCTATTTATAGGATTAGCTAGGGTTTCAAGGATCACAGGCTTCCCAACAAGTTTGAGAGTTTTGGGAGGGTCAGGAGAGCCAAAGTTACCTTCTTCATCACCCTTATAAGATGGTAAAGTATGTATCTCTTTCCGATGAACAAGCTCCTTGCTAAGTGTAAGCTGACTAGCCCGTGCGAAAGCGTAGTGATAGTGAACTTCCTTTAAAAAGTCGAGTAGAGATGGTGGGTCAAGAGGTTCACTAGGGAAGGGATCGAAGGGATCAAAGAATGTGTGACCCCTTGCAATGGGTTCCCATGAGAAAGGATCAAAAGGATCAAGACAGGTTAGGGATATGGTGATGTAGCTCCCTTTTGACCCTGGGTATAGGTCCCCAATGTAGGACAGCTCTTCATTAACTGAGGGGACCAAGGAAGTTATTGGCTCTTTATGATGTGTGGACTTCTCTACAGGAGAGAAGGGGTCATGGGGTGGAAAGTGGTGGACCTCGTCAGGTAGAGGTAAGAGTAAAATGAGCTCACTGGTGTATGGACCCACTATGCAGATGGAACTAATAGAACCCAAGGATGGGTATATGAAGCTAATGCACCTGGGTGGGTCTGGCCTAAGAGCCATCATGCTGGTTAGCTCCATTTTCCAACCTAATCCCTTAAGCAGATCATCCATGGTGTCCATGATGTAAGAAGATTGGAAGGTTATGCTAAAAGAGGTGGTGGACACTACCGGTAAGACTGGCTCTATGGAAGGATAGCAAGGGATTGTAACATCTGGAAATAAACCCTTCCTTAACCAACTAGCTAATGGCACTTCAATGATTATCTCACCCTTGGTAAGTACGTATGGCTCTGGATGAATATCGAAGGGTGAAGGTTCCGGCAAGGCATCTCCCTCGGATGGGGAAGGGACATCCTATATGATGGAGGGAGGACCTTAGGTCTCCGTAGATGGCTCCAGATTGAGACTATCAGCTACTACCTCCTTAGACTCGGGCTTGGTTTCATCTTGTCTCAGAGGTGGGCAAGGGGAAATCAGTAACTCAATATAAGCACACCTCTTATCCAACTGATCTGAAAAGATTTACAAGAGTTTGGCAAAGGTGGGACTTGGGGTGGGGGCTTCATGGTGGATTTGCTCATATTCAATCGGCCTAGTCTTGGGTCAAGGCTCATCCACGTGCGGGGCTCTTTGCCTTCAACTATGACCCACTTGGTTGGAGGTGACTGGGTGGGATAGGTAGACCCTTCTAAGCTCGCCCTTTATTTGGCACCATGACTCGATAGGCCTTTGTCTCCTAATGTCCTTCATGCGTTCAATGTTTTCCCATTTCTCGACAGCTTTGTGGAAAAGCCTCCATTTGGCAAAACTGACCTCCATGGCTCCAGACATAGAGTAAGACTCAAAATATTTGTCCATGGCGGCCTCCCAATGTAGGTAGTCGCTCGGGATGTTGGAGCCATAAAAGTTCGAGGTTTCAGACCTACGGAAGTAGAGGGGATGGTTGCCAAGCTCATGGGTACTACGCCACAATTCATATGGCCCAGGCGACTGAGAATCCATGGGAGACGGGGAGAACTTACAGGATGAACATGCAGACAAAAAGATTGGAGTGCACGGACTAATGCGAAATGGGGTTTAAAGGGAAAATTAAAACAAGCTAAAAATAGAATGCAAGCAATGATAATATTGTTAAACTACCTAGACTAAGTCAAGACACCAATTTCGTGAGTTGACACCAAGTCGAAGCCCATTTTTTCGCACATCAACTCACAAAAGGGAACCATCGTCCCTAGTCTTAAACGGCTCAACGGCCTATCCGAGCAACTAAGATTCCTCTAAAATTATCATTATTTTTGATTCAAGAAAACTCAAATTTCAGATTTACCAAAGTCACAAGGTTCTTAATATAATCTAATAGTGTAAATAACATATAGTAAAATACGTACAGAAAAGATGGTAGAGCAATAATCATGCAGAGATCTGAGGAATGAAATATAATGTAATGCAATCAATCTCTGTAGGATCAAAATGATGTTCGAATGGTGGGACCACTTCATGTGCTAAAAAATTGTTAACTAAGATATCATGAGATATAATAGATAAAAGATAATTTGGCATAGCATGGATTATAGCATCAAAACACTTAAGGCACGAAATGGATCAAAGCATTCAACATTCAAGCACTTAAGGAATCAAAGCATCATTGTTCATTATTTACTTCATAGATTATGAGGATGACAAACTTGGCCAATAACAAAGAATGGACTTGAAAGATCAAAGTGATAATACTGAGAATAATAGGAATAATCAAAGAAATTGATAATGAATGACATTTTGGGAATAAAGGGAAGAATAAAAAATGTTGATGTAAGTAAAAGAGATGACTCATCCCATGTTCTTGGTCCTTGTAGAAGTTCTCCCTGTAAGATACCATCTGAGCAAATAGTTAGTGGAAAATACAATGTAATTTTTTTATTTTGATTATGCAAATTTTGATAAGATATGGATGAACTACTAATCTAGAGGGGGGCATATCCCGTTGCCTTCAAATCACGAATGATAGTTGCCATCACCCTAAGGTGTTCAGCCATCGTGTGAGGTGAGTCTTTCCAGTAGGTCTTGAATTTCAACACAAGAGTCCTTAACTAGGTCATGGAAGTTCCACCAAAAGTAAACCTTAATTGGTCCTACATATCTTATCATTAGCAATAGAGTAGTTCTCAAACTCGCCTATCACATCGTCTTCCATGGCACTTAACATAGTAAAACGTGCACTACGATCTCTTTTGAACCAAGTCACATATGTTTCTTGGTCCTGACGATGTTGGATAGTATTGCCCTCGGGGGGCGGTGACATGAACTCAATATGTCTCACTGTGCCCTACTCCTTCAGTTACGATGGTGCCCTTGACACCTGACTGCCAGCCTCAACAACGCCCGACTGCCATGGTCTCACAGATCCCAGCTACTTTAGCCTCCATGGTGCCCAGCTACTCCAGTCACAATGGTGTCTATGACACCCGACTACCTAGCCCTGATGGCGCCTGGCTGTCCCAGCTCCAATGGCGCTCAACTGTTTCAGTCACAATTGTGCTCTCGGCACCCAAGTGCTCCAACCCCAATGGTGCCAACGACACCTGACTACCATAACCTTGATGACGCCCAATGACTCCAACCTTAATGGGGCCCAACTACTCCAGCCCCAGTGACGCTCATCCACTCTAGTCACAGTGGCGTTCTCATGGCACTCGGTCACCCCAGCAATGCTGTCCACAGTGCCTGACTGTTCCAATCTCAAATGCACTTAGTTGCTCTAGCCACAGTGATGCCACATCGCCCTACCGCCCCATCTCAACAGTGCCCAGTCGCCCCAGTCACAGTGGTGCCAACGACACCCAACTTCTCTAATCTCAATGGTGCCCAGTTTTTTCAGTCACAGTCGCGTCTGATTGCTCACTCCTAGCCGCGCCCAACTACCCCACATGAATTGTGCCCGTTAACTATTCACTTGAGTTAGGCATGCTACAACAGACAACAACACTCGATAGGTGAACATCAAGGGACTTGCAAGTCCTCTCATGAGGCACCATGCCGAGTCACGAGTCCTTTGACGGACATTATGTACAAGAGCAGAAATACCCGCATAGCAATGAAATGAGTTGAGGACTGTCACAGATGATGAAATTTATCCCATGGCTTGCACACACATGTAATCGGGCTCTCACGCCCCCGTATAATGCCTTTCATAACATATAGTGATATAATCCAGTTGGAAAATTGATTCCCATCCTTGACAGTTGTAAGTCTCAACGCCGTCCAGCAGACTGCCACCAGTCTCCTAACTCGGTCTAAGCTCCGCGAGTCGGACGGATCCTATACCCGAGCCAGGACCTGCCTCCTCCTTGTTGAGCCAACATCAGTCGCTTCGCTCCCAAGCTAGAACCTGCCTGCTCCTTATCGAGTTAGTGTACGCAGCTCTTCCTTTCATGCCAATACCTGGTTTTCATAAAGTTAGAGTCAGTACCCTCCCCAATGCCCACACAGAGACCAGTCTCTCTGCACCTATTCACCCATGTTATGTTGCTGTTGCTCTGTCACTATTGCATGGACCAAGCCCTCCCAACGTCGCGGCTCCTAGGTCCCTAACTTTCTTCCTTCGGTAGTAGAAACAAAGGTGTTCGAGCTCCGCCCTATGTAAAATAAACACTGATTACTTACGGTCAATGGGGAAGACGTCTAGTACATGAGTCCCCACAATCGCCTCCACTCGTACTAGCAGAACCTTCTTCTCTCCACATGTCGCCAGACAGCCTGTGTCCACGTGCAGGGCCCTGGTGGCACTTCCTTAGTCAAAAATTTGGTCTCGCAGGTGATTGTTGAGAAATTGACTGACACATCTGCATTCCATCTAGTCATCTTTGTCCCAGCCTTCCAGAATGATTAACCATACATCATTCTTTCTTGTGCGTTCTTATCATTTTTTGTATTTCTCGGTTAATACCCTCAGAATCCCTACGTGCCAAGTCGACCCATCCCGACTTTCCAAAAGGCGAGTGTGCATCACACCATAGAATTTAGAAATTACCACGAGCCAACAAGGCCGTACCTCTCAACAGAAGCAGTTGTGATAAAAGTTCAATTATGCTTCCGTTGAGAGATACGTCATCATATTTAGAACTCTATTATTTATTATTATCTTCCTTCGAGATCCCCCAACAGACGAGACTACATCCAACTTTAGCACATATAATGTATATATAGAGTGTTAAGTCTCACATCAATTGTGGATGAATTTAGGTTTGAGTTTATGAGCCACTACCACTCATAGTCAATTACGTTTGAGTTAGATGTCTAACATGGTATCATAACTAGTTCATATCAACATGATGATACTCGTCTTTTATCTTGTCTGACCCTTCATTAATCAGATCCCATATGCTAGGCCCTCACAGGACATTAGGGGGAGGGGGGGCGGAGGTGATAAATCTCGCATTAGTTGTGGATGGATTAAATCTTGAGTTTATCTTCCTTGTCCCATAAATCATAATTGCTACATCTTGCATTTCCTAAGCCCAATAAAATTTAGTAGATATTGGCCCTAGTGTTCACATTGAGATTTGGGTCCACTTAGGCCCATTATCAATTTAGAAACTAGTGTCTAGGAAAGAGGTCCAATGGCAAATGCGTTAAGCGGGGTTGTAGTTACTTAATTAGGACCCTACATAATTAGGGGGAGACTCCCACAACCCCACCTCTTACTTGACTAGTGGACAAATTTGATAGTGGACTTGGGCTGGACTTAAGTTGATTTGTGAGAAAGTTAACATTAAGCCCACTTAGTGGTTGGAACCTAAGGGAGATTGCATTTGCACCACTATCTAAAGTTGGTGTCTAGGCAAGGGGTTACAAGGCGACACCTAAGTGGACTCGTAGTTCATTAATTAGGAGCTTGCAAAAGCAAGGGGAACCTCCCACGATCCTACCTCTTACTTGGCCAACTTGAAGGTTGGTGTGTGCAAGATTGTAATTGAACTTTGAAGAATTCTCACTATTTGTGCTTCTAAGTCTAAGGAGCCCTAGGACTCATAGGTTAATTTGTTGACAAGTGTTTGCAAAAAATAAAATAAAATAAAATAAAAAAATAAATTCTCTTTTCTTCTCTCTTTCTTGGTCCTACTGCATGCAATGTAGGAGATCCCTACATCCCACTTTAATACGACCCATTGCTGAAGTTGAACAGCTTGTGCATTCTAGAAACATCATTCAACCAAACCCCATGGTAGACCACAATGAACCTCCAAAACAAATGAAAGACTATTTCATGCCCAACCAATATCTACCATCCTTCTATGTTCAAAGTCCTAAAAATCAAGCCATTCAATATGAAATCAAGTCCAGCACCATTCAAATGTTACCCTCATTCTATGGCAACACTAATGATGACCCATATAAACACCTTGATGAATTCTTGCAAATTTGCTCCACAGTCAAAATCCAGAACTTTTCTGATAATGCCCTCAGGCTGACTCTTTTTCCATTCTCTCTGAAAGGTAAAGCCAAATATTAGTTCGGGGCTTTGGGGAAACCTATAGAAACATGGGCTGACATGCAAAAGGAATTTCTAAATCTACCCCATAGGCCGTACCAATATCATGAGAAGGGCCATCATTGGATTCACCCAAAATCCTAGAGAGCAAATTCATGAATCATGAGATAGGTTTAAGGACTTAGAAAATGTCCTTATCATGGATTATCAAGGTGATAGATTATTCAGGCATTTTATGAGGGATTGACTGAGAACTATAGACAAATGGTAGACGTATCTTATGGAGGAGCGTTTATGAGTAAGAGCGAGGATGAAGCATATGAATTATTTAAAATGCTTAGCGAGAACTCAATTAGTCATGCCTCTTTATCTTCTTATGAAAGGTCAATTGGGCCTTCTAAACGGGCCGGGCTATATGACGTTAAGAATCAAGGGGAGCCCGAGAATGGAATGGACATTGATTTTATCGCTAAAAGGTTGAATAAGATGGATATTTTGGCCTAGAAGATGGATGAGGTCAATTTGATGGCCCAGAAGCTAGATCAACTCTTGGCCTTAAACAAACATGAACCCTTTGGCCCATCAACCTCTCACTCATTCTCGGAGCCCACCCCAGGAAGTTTGTGTTGTTTGTGCTAGCCCGAACCATCTTGTCTCTGATTGCCCCACTATAGCCCAACTTCCTTTTTTCATTCAAGAATAACTTTTTGCTACCCAGGGAGTTTCCAAGTCTGCTTATGATCCATACACCAATACCTACAATCCAGGTTGGAGAAACAACCATAATTTGTCTTGGAAAAATCAGCAAGTTGTATCCCAATCATGCAATCCCTCTAGTAATCAAGGCGATAAACAACCCTTTCCAGCCCAATTCCAAGTTCAGTCCAACTTTCAAGGAAACTCCTATGGACACCAAGTTCCATTTCCTCAATCTCAAACTCAGTACCCGCATGCCCAATACCCTTAAGCCCAATGCCCTCATGCCCAATGTCCTTAGTTTTGATTCAACCTGGCTCAAGTTCCTTATCAACAACCTCCTCAGCCCAACTTTGAAGAAAAATCTGAGCAACTCTAACAATTGATCCTGACTTAACAATAATCTATTTCCAAGTTGGAAAATTAAATAGGGAAACTTGTCGTAGAAAGCATGAGGAGGGAGCTAGGCCATCTTCCTAGCCAACCTGTTGCCAACCGTAGAAATCAATATCCTGGATTCCTTCAGAAAGTTTCTCTCCTTCCTCAACCAGCTCCACCACCTCCCCCTCTGGCAGGACCGCAATTTGAGAATGCTAAAGCCATTTCAACTCTTAGGAGTGTGAAAATATTAGTCGATCCATACAAGGCTAAGGAGGTGGCTGACAGTTTAGCCCAGGAGACCCAACAAGATGAAAGTGAGAGTGAAGAGGAAGGGCCCATTGTGAAGGATGACTTCAAAGGTAAGAAGAAATTGGAGGAGGAGCCCAACAATTATTGTTACGCCCATCGACGCTCGTCCAAATGTCCCTCACCACGTGTGTACACACAAGCCCAATGCCTTGAGCCAAGCCTCTAGCTAGTTTTCTCCCCCAATAGGACACTACTGCGAAGCAAGGGAGCCCATGGAAACTAGCCTAAAAGCCATATCTCAGGAACTCACCCCACCATCACTCCCAGGTGGGCCGAAACTAAGTGTCGTCAGGCTACGACTAGTGGAGGCTCACTAGACACAGAGACTCTCTGAAAGAAACTCCGAAGTGTGGATAGGGTAAACACTCACCTGTCGCACGCACTATAAAACACAAGGTGGCATATAGAACTGTCGTCAGACACAGGATAGACAACTAGACCTACAAACAATGATCCTTGAGTCACATGACTCGGGTCAAGATCGTCACACATCACGGCAACATACCATTAAACTACCTAGTCCCTATGCCAAAATCATGATAAAACACAAGTCCCCAGCCCCAAGGCTACACATAGGACTCTCGACTCTGCATAACACAAATCACGGAACATGAGGGAGCATCAAAACCCTCAGACCACATAGGCACGTAAACTGAGGTAAAACTATACCTCCAAGCATCCAAAACTAGAGTATCGATCCACACAGGATAACTGAGACACTCACAAGGTCACGTGTCAACCACTGGGTCACAACTGGGTTGACCAGAAATCATAATGACCCACGAAATCACACAAAATACTACTCAGTGCAATGGCACATTCAAACACCCTATAACACGGTCATGGCCCTCATAGGACGTCCACAACATCCACGTACAATAAGCTAACCAAGGGGTCGAAGTCAAGCCAATTAATCATGAGAGAAACACTAAACACTGCTCGGGATGAGACTACTCTTCCGGGATCCTTCGACACACATATCTGACTCTAACGGAACACCTAAGGCATCCGTCAAGTGAAATGCCAACAAGGCATTGAATACTGGGTTCACCGGAGCCCGAGACAGCACAAATAATACCCCAAAAATTGAAGACATGAACGTGGTGCACGCCTGCATCGCGATGATAAACACGTCCAAAGGATGCGTCGCGATGCCAATCGAACACGTCTAATGCTTAAAATGTGTCAACGCGTTGACGCGGCACATGCTATGGTTGCGTTAATAGACTCAGCAATAGCCTCCAGCACGTTAAGATAAGAACGGGGTTGAGACCTTGTTTGCTTGCCTTTTCTTTCGTTGGTTTTATTTCATTTACTTATTTATTTTAGTCGATCAACCAAATAATTAACTAGTAATCAATTGACTAATTGACCGTACATGCGTGCCAATCACGTGAGTGATAGATTTATTATGCGCTCAATCTGACCCTTATTGGGCGAGAATGAGATTCGGGTCAGGACCAGCAGTCCGCCATACCATAAAGGCTATGACGTTAATTACATCCCCTGCGAGGAGGGAAAACCTTTGATTAATTGTCGAGATAGCGAGCCGTCCGAGGTCTAAATGAGATGCAAAGGATGCATCTGACGGGGTTATATAAGATGCTTTAATCTATCATGTGAGAAAGGCATGGTTTATTACATCGGAACCCTTAATACGTGGTGGAGAACTTAGGTCCGAAGACCACCATCACGCATAGAAAAAGCTTCCAGTCGGGCGTCACCCGGCCTTCTTCTAATGCCATTTTATATACCGAGGGTTCGTATAAGCATGCATGTGTTAATATGACATATATGTTTATTCTAAGCATGAAGGTAGCCAATTCAGATCTAAGCAATCCCTTCTTATTTGATTTATTGGTGATTGGGTTAATTTGACCCTGCCAAGAGAGCCGAAGGTCGCCCCGAAGATGCGACGTGGCTTTTCACCAGTGCCCCCTTATCCGGTGCCCTCCTATTTTGGCACGCAAATGTGAAGAAGGCCCTATTCTAGTGTGCCATTCTCTACGCCGGATTTGGCTGTGCCTATATAATAATAACTTGGTTCGACCAAGTAAAGAGGAGGTGATCAGAGGGAGAAGGAAGAGGCAATTAGAGAGGCAATTGAAGAGACGAGCCGAGAGTAATCCATCCGGGGAACTCGACCACCAATCAAACTCGAGGGAGAGGGGGTTTCCTTGGGGAAGAAGAAGGGATTTCCACTGAGAGCCCCCTCACCGCCGCCTTCCTCTGCTTTGCTGAAGCCCTCCGGCGCCGGAGAAGAAGTTCCGATACTCTGTCTTTTTTTCTGGGAAGAGAGCATAGGTGGGTCTCATGTTTCGTCCCGTGATTTCTCCCGTTGTTGTCCCCTCTTGCTGCAATGTAAGTGAGGAGGGGGGAGGGGCGATGATACGAGCCCATCTCCCCCCCTCACCATCGCCCATGTGTTCCTCCTCTGTAAACTCTTTCTTCTGTAACTACTGAGACGCCATCTGTGCGACAACGTCGGCGTCGAATGTTTATAGTCCATCCATTTCCTCCCTATTAACAGGACAAAATATACATATATGCATTAAGGGAATGCATGGTTGATGATATATCGGAGGAAAAAATGTGCTAGGCCGAGCACAGTCCAGTAACGCCAGGCCCATTACGATCCAACGTAACCAGGCCCATAGCGATCATCTCTAGTCGACCAGTGATCCTAAAACGCGGCCCAGGTGAGGTCCGTCAAAGATTGGTCGGCCCACTGATAAGATCTTTGTGTCCATGCATTCCGAACAATGTGAGACTCGCCAACGGACGAATGTTAGAGCCGCCATTACGGGACTTATCCCGACGAGCATTGACTCACGTCCACGCCATCGAGATACCCGCCATGATGTCTTTCCTCATAGAGCAGGCGAGCGGGTAACAAATGATTTCCACGATCGAGCAATACACCACTCTACTAACCATGCCATTTCTAAGTCAAAGAAGAAACAACACATCGGCAACTGGTACAAATATTTATGCTTCTGGACGGACCTAGAAAGGGACCGACCTACACACACATGGAGAGATACATACAAACAGTGACTCCAGCGATACAAAGGGTGAGCAATATAGAGAGAGGAGAAGATAGAGAGTTCTCCACCTAGTTCTCCCATCCCTAACTCCGTCTCCAAGCACTTTGCACGTCTCCAAGCATTCTTCACGTTACCACGCATCATCTTCACTCTGTAAGCTCTTCTCTCTCTCTCCCCCTCTAAACTTCTTTTTACTCTCTTGTTCGTTTATGACTTAAGAATTAGAGAGTTAACTCCTGAGATCACTCTCAGGGTTTCTTCTGATACTTTGTCTAGTGGTTGCAAGTTTTCTTAGAGTGACCGACTGCTCTTTCCCATCAAATAAAATTTAAAGATGTAGTATGAGATTAGAGGACACTTTTTAGCATCTACATCCCCAAAAATGTGGTTCCAAAATTCATCAGATTGATTGATGATTCTGATCGACTTAGCTTGGCCCTGATACCATACGACTTAGCCTGGCCTTGATACCATACGATAAGATCCGACGCATACCATCTTAAATCGACTGTGTCGAGTCACACGATGGAGATTGTCACTGAAACAGAGCTTGAATGAACAAGGGATTGCTCTATGGTGGATTGCACCCCGTTGTGTATTACCGTGACAATTTATACAGGTTTTACAATTACATAGATGAGGATCGAAGGGCAACCGAATCCTCTAAAAAATATACAGTACATGAAAAATGGGAAATGGAGTGATTGAGAGGGAATTACGGATTATGTAAAATCTTTGAAATATTTGGTAGGATCCGATGATTGCGTAGCTGCCTTAGAAGATGGCTTGCTATCTTTACACGCCCCCTCAAGTTGAAGGTGGGGAACAACATTCAACTTGTCACAAAGCATGCAGAATCACCTAGAGACCAAACATTTAGTAAAGATGTCGACAATTTGGTCTTTGCTCTTGATAAATTGAACTTGAAGCTTTTTTTCGTAGAACTTGTTGTCGAACGAAGTGGAAATCCACCTCAATGTGCTTGGTGCGTGCCTTAAACATTGGATTGGCAGAGAGGTACAAGGCTCCGATATTGTCACACCAAATGACAGGAGGTAAGTGAGATGAGGCACACAGCTCGGTCAATAGATGTTGCAGCCATATTAACTTAGTGGCCACTGCAGCAACAACACGAAGTTCTGCTTTAGTGCTAGAGCGTCCGACTGTCGGCTGCTTCTTGGTACTCCAAGAAAGAATATTGCTACCCAAGAAGATACTGAACCCAGTTGTGGAGCGACGATCATTGGGGCAACTAGCCCAATCTGCATCAGAAAAGGCTTGGAGAACAAAGGATGATGGGCGAAGTAAGGGGCCGAAGTGAGACGTCCCTTTGAGGTAGCACAAAATCCATTTGACAATGGCCCAATGATGAGATGTCGGTCGAGCAAGGAATTGAGCAACTTTATTGACTGCAAATGCCACATCCGAACGGGTAAGAACCAAGTACTGTAGTGCGCCAACAACGCTCTAATATTCAGAGGGATCAGAGAGCGGGTCGCCGCTATCTTGGGAGAGGGTGGAAGATGAAGCAAGGGGGTTTTGAATGGGCTTGGCAACTATCATGTGTGTGCGCCGAAGCAAGTCTTCAATGTATTGTTGCTGATGTAGAAGAATGCCTTGATGAGTACGGTGAGCCTGAACACCAAGGAAGAAGTGCAAGTCACCAAGATCTTTGATGGCAAATGCAGATGATAGCCCGCCAAGGAGATGTTGTAAAGCATCAATGTTATTCTCTGTGACAATAATATCATCGACATACACTAACAAATAGATGAGTATGTTGCCAGACTTATAGAGAAATAATGAAGGATCGCATGTAGAGCCATGGAAACCAAGAGAGGTGAGGTGATCACAAAGGCGGAAGAACCAAGCTCTTAGTGCCTATTTGAGGGCATAAAGAGCGCGATGCAGCTTACAAACAAAGTGCGGAACATTTTCAACGAATCCAGGAGGTTGTGCCATATAGAGCTCTTCATCAATATTGCCATGCAAAAAGGCCTTCTGGGTGTCAAGTTGCCGAATTGGCCGGTGAGTGGAAATCCCATCTGCTCCATCAAGAAGTATAGGTAGTTCCTGTTAACCGAATCAAAGGCTTTCTTCAGGTCAGCCTTCATACAGATGAATTTACCTTTTATTTTTTAGTGCAGATATCTGATTATGTCATTTGCCAATAGTACATTGTGGTGTATGCTTCTCCCTTTGATGAAGGCTGACTGTTATCACTGATAATCTTAGGAAGAACCAACTGGATTTTGTTTACAAGCACCTTTGAAATGATTTTATAGATGAAGTTGCAAAGAGATATAGGTCTGAACTATTCAAATGAGTCAGCTCCTTCTTGCTTGGGTATAAGAGATATAAAAGTGCAATTTAGCTACTTGAGGATCCTTTTGGTTGTGAAAAAGTGCTTGACTGCCTTCAGGACATCCTCTCCAATTATGGACCAAGTGGCTTGATAGAACTCAGCTGGGAATCCATCCAGGCCTGGACTCTTATTCTTGGGAGCATTGTAGACTGACTGCTTGATCTCTTCATCAGAAACAGGTGAGCTGAGGAAAATTGCTTCAGATTCATTTAGCTTTTGTCGAGGGGAAAAATGCCAATTTCCTGTGGAGTTGGGTTGGTTAAGAACATTGAAGTAAAAGTTAATAGCATGCCTGCCAACCTCTTCCACGCCATGGGTTGAGCTCCCATCTTGGAGCCTACATTTCTTAATGCAGTTATTGGCCCTTCTACCTCTGAGAGCAGCATAGAAAAATTTGGTGTTTGAATTACCCAGTGCCAACCATTGCTGTCTGGGTTTCTGTCTAGCATAAGATTCTTCATCCTACATGACTTTGAGGTAAGTATCCTTGCATTCTTTTCCTTAGTAATAAGGATGGAGTTCATCGGGTCCTACTTTAATTCCTGCTGAACAATTTCCAGATCTCTGCTAGCATTCTTCAAATTATCTTGAACATTTACAAAACAGGTAAGATTCCATTCCTTTAAAGCTTGTTTCAGTCTTCGAAGCTTCTCCCAGAGTATGAATTGTGGTGTCCCAGTTACTTGTTCATCCCAAACATTCTGAACCACAGTGCTAAATTGTGGGTGTTGAATCCACATATTGAAAAATTTGAAAGGTTTTTTCCCAGTCTTGATTTCCTTTTCAGAAAAAATTCTTAATTGTGAGTGGTCCAAAAAGAGCTCAGTTGTGTATTCTGCATGAGAATCTTGGAATTTACTTAGCCATGAGTCATTGATAAGGCATCTATCCAGTCTTGCCACAATCTTGTTAGGAGGGAGAGAACAATTGGTCCAAGAAATTGAGAAAATTAGAACTTAAGAAAGGGTTGATGAAATTCAATGAAACTACATCCCAATGTTAGACAAGGAAGTCCTCTTGACTTCATCTGAAGACATCTCAACCTAGATCTCAACAAAAGAGTGTGCTCACTCGCATTTATGACCAGGTAGATGAAGGGTTGTGTTGGTTCAAACCGAATAGGTGCATGGCCTTTACTTCCCTCAAACAAGTGACCTTGGGAGTTGGACTGAGCCTTGTAGGTCGTTGGCAAAGCCCTGGGATGCTTGAAAACCATATAAGGAGGTGGGTTTTGTGTGAGTAAGACTTAGGCAACCATTCTCTCAACTCTCCACCATCTTCTATCCTTCTTGGGTAAGAAAGGGTGAGGGACCTTGACTCCGCAAGAGTGGATGATTCGACGTGTGGAGGACGAGTCAGCACGTGGAGGATGATTCTATGGTGCCTTGGCACGAAGGGGAGAAGCTTTAGGCGGATCTGGGGTGTGGATTTCATCCTCGGGTTGTCGATTTATCACCGTCGAAGGTAGGCACCTAACCTCAATTAGAACGATTTCAAAATAGTTTATATACATTAAAGAGTGGCAAATGGGTTAACGGGATCAATTGCCAGGTTTATTTTTCTCGTCCTTCCATTAAATTATGTGTTTTCGAGAGGTTCCTCTTAGTTTTTATCAAATATTTGGGTCACTACACTGCGAGTGTTGACCTGCCCTTTGGATAGGTTGACACCACCTCTTTCAGAACACTGATGGTGTCAACACCACCAGTTGGACAAGTCAATACCACCACTTTCAGAACACTGATGGTGTCAACACCACCAGGTGACAGGTCGACACCACCTCTTTCAGAACACTGATGGTGTCAACACCACCAGTTGGACAGGTCAACACCACCCCTTTTAGAACACCGATGGTGTCAACACCACCGGTTGGACAGGTCGACACCGCCTCTTTCAAAACACTAATTGTGTCAACACCACTAGTTGGATAGGTCGACACCACCCCTGGACAGGTCGACACACTGCGGCTATGTCCCAATTTCTAGAATCCTAGAAAAGGAGAGTTTTTAGATGTCATTTTAATTCAGAAAATTCTAAAAAATTAAAAATGATAGAAGGCTAATTTAGTAACCTACTGTAAAAATTTTGTGCTCAGAGAAAATCCGCACTTGCAGTTATGGTTCCTTTCCTATGCATGGTTCCTTTCCTGTGCTGGCATTCTTCCTTGGTCAGTATGAGTCTATCTAATACATTATTGATAGTCAAAGTTACTAAGGAGACTTAGGCAAGTGTTTACAAGTCAGTCCTAGTCATGATATGAATCAGACTAAGTTGGATCAACACATCCAAGTTCTCTACAGTTCCAGGTTATACGAAGATGCCAATATGGCCAACCTTGTCCCTACCTGAATTTGGACCATTCAGTTTCAGAATATAGATTGTGTCAAATTTGAGTTGGCTTCCAGCCCGAATTCCAATTAGGCTGGCCCACATTAGCTTTAACCCAAGCCCACCGGACAAAACTGTTTACTCATTGTTTCATTAAGTAATCTTAAAGAATCAGGCACAACTTACAAACTTCTATCATGAAACCTCCAATGTATCTATAACAATGGTTCACATATCTAGTGATCCAAACTAGGCTAATGAAAAAAGCATACCGAATGATAATGATTCACCCGTCTCATGTGCATAACTAGGCTACAAGAAAACCATGCAAGTGCCCCTTGAACAAAACAATGTGTGCATATAAATATATGTGTTGTCAGTTCCTCTTCTTTTCACGTTCCAAAACATGACTGCTCTCTTGTATATTCAGTCAGCCCATAACTTTTATCATATTTCCTGGACATCTATTTTTATCCACCATACAATCATATCCTCCGCCAAATACAAGGGGGAAAAACCAAGCCTACCACAGCCTCTGTCCCCTCCTAGTAGGTTCAACAGGCATTGGAATGAATTGGTGGGTGAAGCTGGTGGATCCATCCAAAGGGACTTTTCATGAGACTAGAGAGCTACATGAGGCAAAATTTGAGGACATAAATACCAAAGGATGAGGAAGAAGGCAATTGTCTTCTGCAAGACGGAAGAAGGTGGTTGAAATTGTGCAAGACTAGAAGATCTGTAAGCTTGTTAAGAATCCTCCTCATCGGATCGGTATGATTGAAGACATAGAGAGGTTTACCTGCTTTGAGGGTTGAGCACTGCTGGCATGTCCATACCACCTGCTGAATAGATACACATCATCACTTCATGGCAAACTTGGAGATAAGGAAAAAAGGGTTTGATATCTAAGTGGGAGGGCACAGATGGCGCAGCTGACCTGCATCTTACCCCAGCCTAAAGATAGATCAAAGTTCATGTACATTAATCCTAGCCATTTAATGCAGGCCAGAACTAAAATAAATAAATTAACCACCACAACATGAGCACCGGTATTGGGGGGCAGGGGTGGGGATGGAAGTTGCTTTCTGGACTTCTTTTTTTCATTTCAATTACCCCCTTCCATCATTTCCATTCACATATCCTGATCTTTGAATTTTGCTAATATGCAATGAGATCAAAGACGCAAAGACATCCTGCTGCATGTACTCATCATTAACGTAGATGTAAAGATACTATAGTTGGCACATTTACAGTGACTTAAAAGGCTGTTCATCCCAATTACAATAGAGACAATTTTTGGTAGAAAACAAATGAATGCCATCATCTGTAGAGAAGACTACTGCTAAATTAGGGAAATTTGCTACTTTTAGTACACTGGATTTCTTGTCTTAACAGAAGTTTCTGTCGTATAAACATGGTCCTAATCATGGATGCAGCGAATAGTTTCTGCTTTGAATAACATGCATGTCCACATCCTGATCTAGCTTAAGCAAAATATTCCAGAATCCGGCTTACTCAGCAAAGCTGTACGTTACAAATAGATTACTATTAGACGTTGTTCTCTAATTCCAACACAATTTCTCCAATCCTACTACCATATATCAAATAGGGAATGTAAAACCAGCAAGATACCTTCTCGATCTTTGGGAACTGCGCCCACATCATCCGGAGAGCCATAAGAGTATCACTGAACGTAAGATTATCCCCTGCATTGGCCAAAAGTGACACGCGACACATTAGTTAGACTAGTCAATCCCCGTGAATCTACACAGTCGCACCTTCTGATAGAACCTTTACCCGGTTAACTCGATTTAAGCATCTTGTCAGGAATCATTTATCCTTCCCCAAAACCTAGGTATTAAAGTAGGGGATTCCTTGTCTTATAAGCCGGTCTAACTCTCCGTGGAATTCAATGTGGGATTAAAGTCACTGGCAACTTTAGTTGGCTGAGAGACTCACACTCTCTCTGGGTGCTCACACCACCCACCCGTAACACGTCTGTAGCGCGATGACGAAAATTTACCTAATGTCAGGGCCTCCTCTGGGGATTCCACCGATTCCACCTCGCCTTCGTCCCGGACGCGCTTCTTTCCAGCAGATCGAGACGACTCCGCCATCGCTCCGCCTTCCAAAGCGAGCGAGCGGTGGCACGGTGCCGCCAATCTGCTCCGGCGAACCTAGAAGTCGATACTTTTCTTCTCCCGTAATGGCGAAACAGAGAAGGGACGTTGGGCGTTTAGGCGCGCACGGCTGCTACCGAGTCAGAGCCGGGGGGAGCCATCTAAACGCTTTGATAACACTTTCCGTAATTTGAATAAATAGTTGCTTGCAACTCATCCTGAAAATTTTTAAACATCTCAATGGTGTACAGTTCTGACAACTGCTTTTCCATGTAAAATTTTGATAGCAAATGTCGACTCTTAAGGAATGATTCAAAATCTGCCTGATCTTCCTTTTCATATTTGGTTTGCAAGACTTTCTCATACTTGCTAATAAACAGTTTTATAGAAGTTTTCGGATGTATGCACCCATCAAAGAAGGAATTCAAACGCTCACCACGTTGTGTAATGGACATTCCTGCCCAAAATGTTGCCTTTATGAAAACAGGTGCCCAAGAATGTCTATCTTTGTACAGAGTTTGGAGCCAGTCATTGCCTTCAAGCCCAAGCTCCCTCATCATTTTACCCCAATTCTCTTCAAATTCCTCAATCCTTAAAGAGTCAAAAGCCACTCTCTTTATTTCCTTCTTAATTCGTTTGCATTCTGCAAGCCCACCCAATTCCTTTGGAATCCTTTTCAGAATTTGGGATAAGCATAAACGATGATTAGCTCTTGGGAAAACCTTAGCCACTGCATCTTGTACAGCCTTGCACTGATCAGTAATTATAGCACCTGGTGGACGCCCTGACATACATGCTAGCCATGTTTCAAACAACCAAGTATAAGTTTCCCTAGTTTCTTCTGAAAGCAAACTGCAACCCAACAAAACTAGGTGTCCATGATGGTTCACTCCAACAAATGGAGCAAAAGGCATATCATATTTATTCTCAAGGTAGGTCGTATCAAATGAAATAACATCACTGAAGTATTGGTATGCCGCCCTTGCCTTGGCATCTGCCCAAAACACATTCCTTAGGCGACCTTCATCATCCAGATCCATAGCATAAAAGAAATTCGTATTCTTGCTTTGCATACGTGCAAAAAAATGGCAAATAGCTTCAACATCTCCTTCTCCAAGCTTCAACTGGCTTGTGCTGCCAATTGCTTTGTTTGGCTGGGTCTCTGCCTGATCATTACATTCAACTTGCTTTTTCAGTGCACTAGGTAATTTCTTGTTGCATCTAAAGAACTTTGACATTGATGGATTAACAGGATGATTGTGATCAAGTCTAACCACCACCAAATGCAACAAGCCATCATGCAACAACTTTGCAACAATCATAGCTGGACAGTTAGTTTTTGCTGTTAGTCTAAATCGATATGTTGGTTTTGATCCACCTGTACCAGATTTGCAGCACTGAATTTTAGCTTCCCGACATATGCCCTCTTTAGTAAATGATGACCTTCTTATAGTTATACCAAACCCTGTGCGTTGTGCATAGTGTCTGTAATAGTTACAAAGATCCTCACGTGATCTAAATTTCATACCAACTTCTGGTGGCCTCTCATCTTCGCTAATTGTTATGACATTCTCATCTAATTGACCCGGATCCTTCTGAGCTAGAACTTCTAACATTTCATGATAACTCCCTTTGTTGTCAGGATTATCTGCCACCTGCTAACCAAGGAAGAAGCAACACCCAGACAAGCTTATTAGTGACTCACTCAATGTAAAGGATGATTCATCAGTATGCTCAAGTAAACATCCGCAAAATATTGATGACAGAAAGGAATAGATTTATTGTAAAAGTTACAAAATCTTTATGGGATTTCTGACTTTCAAGGCCATCCATATCTGAGGTGCTTTTGCTTCTCATACAATGATTTCATGATCTATAGCAAAGTCATGCTTCTTACTGACCTGTTTGTCATCAACAGACTCATTTTTCTCTTGAAAGGTTACTCCTGCACTATGTTCCATGGGCGCCTCATTGATGGAATCTTCATCCATTCCTGCAAAGAAGAACAACATAGCACACTCAAAACCTAAACCCAAAATACATCAGGAGTAAACCATTATGGCATTCAATGTAAATTTTAAAAAAATAGAAAAAGCCTATAAAATATGATAACTAAGCTGCATTTGGATAAAATCAGCCAATAAATATACCATAAAGCCCTAACGTTCCGCAGCATGAAAAAAACAATCTAGAGATGCAATCTGCTTGAGTAGACCTACATACTTCTTCTGTAACCAACAGCAAGATCAAGCCCTAAACCTACTACTTTTGCTCATTGCATACAGAAAAACTGTAAGACCTGAACTCCATAATGCCCTCCAAAACTTCATACTTCGTATTGTCAAAGTATAATGAATGGGGAAAGCTGTAGGAAAAGAGATCGATGAAACTTCACTTTTGAGACCAAGATGTTTTGAGGAGATCCAACGTAGATTGAGCTTAACCACCGTCATCAACATCGTCATCATAGGCCTTGTTCCATCAATTTGAGTCGTCCACAAGGTTGTGACCAATTTAGCATTCAGCAGGCTCATTTTGGACGAAAGAGTTTATTTCAATTCCCGGAAGCCAACTTCCTCAAGCTCATGCAACCAGAGCACAGCCCCCAATGGCTCCCCTTATACTTCCGACACAGATTAGGCACAGAGAAAAAGGGAACATTTGGCATAAAGATAAGCCATCTTCCTCAAGGCATCATGGTTTTCAATGTTTATTCAGGGGTATGCCCCGGTGATATTTGTAAAATTCTCCTCTTTTTAATAAAAGTCTTTTCTTGTGGCCTTGATCTGGTGGAGTGAGAACACTCACTTTGGGTGCACTCTCCCAGAACTGGTCATAGGCATTATTTGCTTAAAAAAAAAGAAACACCAAGACGCCTCTATCATGGAGACCTATCCTCGCGGATGAAGGCCCAGCCCAAGACCATGCGATCTGGGGGACACAGTCACGATCTCGCCATCGTGGACCCTATATTGTCTGGGGAAAACTCACGGTAACCCTTATCGGAAATCCTGAATCTCGGTGTCGAAAAGATGATTAAAAACCACCCGAAGAAACCCTAGGGAACTCGTCTCGAGTCACGAGAGTCTCATCACATGACAGGAGTGCCTACGTACTAAAAGTAATACCAGAAGCATCCACTAACGGCTTAGTCTGTGCCTCAGGTGTCTCCCCCTAGCCCCAGGCGGAAATTGAGACATCGCACAAGCAACCATAGAAACAAGGGTCTAGTCGGGGTCGTGCACATCCACACTCATTCGAGGCCCCCGACCATGTGTGCACACACTAACAGACTGTACCACGTCAGGCCCTCTAGTTGGTTTTCCTCTCGGCCCAGACTTAAGCCACTACATGGGAGGCCCTACGACAAACCAGCCTAAAAATCATCTCTCTCGGGTGTAGCTCTCCACCTACTCCCAGGTGGGTCGGCACTGCGTGCCCAGGCAAGCCACTGTAGCTCTCCACCTACACTCAGGTGGGTTGGCACATGCGTGCCCAAGAAGCTATGACTAGTGGGGGCCACTACACAAATGACTCTCGATGGAAACCACAGGAACGCGGACATGCTACACTCAAGCCCTGTCACACGTGGCTCGGAACACAGGTGGCCCAATGCCACCGGACTCTAGGTAGTCCACTAGACCTATATTAAACCAACGGTCCTTGAGTCACAGGACTCGGGGTCAAGACCATCGTATAGGATAGCTCCATGCCGTCAATCTGGGCTATCCCTAGCTCAGAAACCATGGTAATATAATTAGTAAGATGGTGCACGACCGTCAATCCTAACCCCTTCCAAAGGGGAACTATGAAACCCTACAGCCCCAGGCTGGGTAATTAGACTCGCAGTTGATAGGCCATACACATGGCCCACACGACAACCACTTTTCAAAAAAGTCAAAGATGTGTAGAAATAGCCCTCTGCACTCATGCCAACCCGTGGCGACTTGATCTAGCGTAACACAAAAGCCCAGAACACGAGAGGGTCACCCAGACTCTTAAAACCTATGGGCACACTAATCGAGGTAAAATGGCACCTCAGGACACCCAAAATCATGGTCACGATATCCACGGGGTGTCCGAGACATCCACGGGCCATAGGTCAGTCATTGGGTCTCAACTGGACCGACCGGAGGCCAAATGGGCGAAGAGAGCATGGGTCGGTTGACCAATCCCCAAGGGTCGGTAGACCAAACCCATGGCGGAGTCGACTCCGCCACAGGTGGAGTCAACTTGGCCAAAGCTCTACCCAGTTCGGTCGATCGGACTGGGAAGTTCGGTCGACTGAACTTGACAGAGTGCCAAGTTCGCCTGAAATGTCAGACTGGTTGACCAAACGCCCTACGTCGGTCGACTGATTCTGGCGGAAAACCCTCAGATCCCCTCCTAGGGGTCCAGTTTTCATGCCCACTTGACCCCGGTCGAGGGGGGAAAAATTGGGGCCCATTCCCCAGGTCCCAAAACACCAAAAAGTGTGTAAATAACTGGAAAACATCGCTCGATCCAGTGAATCTGTCGCATGCCCTAAAACATGCATTTTAACTCCCAAATGAGCAATAAACCCCGCTCGACTCACCACGCCTATGAGACTCGTAGGAAATGAAGTACACTAGTTGGGGAACCATCCCCTATCTCCACCAAAGATTCTGTGCACCGTGGACGTCATTCCACATGAAAACGCCCAAGAAACCCTCGCCGACACCCCGAGCTCACGACCGCTGCACCACCATCCCTTGATCCTCGACCCGTCCCCGCTCCACGCCCTCACAACATCTCCGCCTCGCCCTTGCCCCACCCCGTCAGTCACCCGGAGAGGAGAGGGAGAGAAAAAGAAGAGAGAGAGAGTGAAAGAGAGAATGGGGAGAGAGAGGGGGGTTGGGGGGTTTAAATAGAAGGAAATTTAGGATTTAAAAATCTCAAAAATATGAAAATTAGGAAAAATACTTCCCATGATCCTCAGAAAATGCACAATGCACCTGTAACATACCAGAGCCTGACAACACATAGGTTTACCCTACACAAGGTTCTGAAGGATCGATAGGCAAAAACACGCATAAACCACAAAACACGATTCGAGACTCACCATGGTCCTCCGAAACCCACTGATTCTGATCCAGGAAAATCAGGGGGGTGTTGACATTGAAAATATTTCTAATTTTTCTTGACCTTTGTTTGGTAGGTCATGAGCTCCGTATAATCCCCATCTGCCACATTTTCTGAACGGATATCTATGTTTAGCTGGTTCGACGCTCGCGATGCGCAGCAATTTGGGGAAACCCTGGCCGACTTTTTCATCCAGCGCGTGCCCGTGGGTGAAGCAGGCAAGCAAGGTCTTGAGACGAAAAAGCGGGACGCCATCGAAAAGATGGGCCAGCAAATCCAGATCTTCAAGGTCAATCACAAGCTCAACCTGTACAAGAAGGCCAAGCTGGCCAATTCCTTCAAGTGGAAACTGCTGGACAAAGGCTATCAGTCCGACACCGCTGACGAATTGACTAGAACGCTACTGGTCAAGCTTTGATCTTGTCGGGCCCACCAGCCAGCGAAACATCGAGTCGCCGGGAATAGCGCCATGCTCAAGTGGGTCAGACAGCTCATCGGTCAAGAGGAACGGCCGGATGTTTCCGCCGCCGCGCCGCAAGACCAAGCACCGCGTTCTGCGCCAGCCCCCGCATTGGAAAAAATCCGGCAAGGCAACGCCTTGCTCGATCGCGGCGATTATCTTGCTGCGTCCGGTTTGTATCGCGATGCAATCACACTTGAACCCGATCATGCCGAAGCACATTGCCTTCTTGGCATAAGCTTGAAGGGAACGGGAGACCTGCAAGCGGCACAGTCCCACCTGGCTCGCGCCTTGACGCTGGATCCTGCCTCGGTCAATGCCCATTTCTCGCTCGGTGAGCTGGCCCTGGCCCAAGGCATGGCTGATGCCGCCGAACGCCATTGGCGCGATGCCTTGTCTCAGGCACCGGATTTTGAAGCCGTCTATCTTGCGCTATGCCATCTGCTGCTGACAAAGGGCGCGCCGGACGAAGCCGGTGAATTGATCGCTGCGGGCATCAGGCAACTCCCGGATTCTCCCAACCTGCATTTCTATCGCGGCAATCTGCAATTCCAGCAACAGCAATACGCTGAGGCATCGAACAGCTACCGCCAGGCACTCGTCTTGCAGCCAAGCCGTCCCGACATCCTGGCAAACCTGGGCATGACCCAAGCACTGCTGGAGCAGCACGGCGCGGCAATCGAGTCGTTCACCCAGGCAAGCGCGATCGATCCGCACAATGCCGACCTGCACTTCAGGCGTGGCAATGCCTTGCTCAGCCACGGCCGGTTTATTGACGCGATTACGGCCTATCAAACCGTCGTGTCGCTCGCGCCCGACCACGCTGACGCTCGCAGCAATCTGGGCAGCGCGCTGCTGCGTAGCGGCCGCACCGCGGAAGCGATTGCAGCGCTGCGCCAGGTCCTGAGTCTCAGGTCCTCGGACGTGGAAGCGCACTACAATCTTGCAACCGCCTTGCAAGCACACCAGCAGCAGGATGAGGCGGTCGCGGCTTATCAAGCTGCCTTGGCGCTCGACCCGACGCATGCGGCGTCACTGTTCAATCTCGGCACGCTGAGGGAGAACGCGAAAGAGTACGCGTCGGCAATCGCCTGTTACGAGAAATTGATAGCATTCGCCCCCGGACACGCCGCCGCGCACAGCAACCTCGGGCGCTGCCTTGAGGCGACGGACCAATTGGACCAGGCACTGGCGTGCTATCAACGCGCCCTGGAAGCCGACCGCAATTTCATCGTAGCCCAGCGCAACATCTCCGACGTATTGACCCGGCAAAACAGATACAGCGAGGCTGTCGCGAGCTATGACGCGATCCTGGCCGTGGAACCGGACAATGCGGACGCGCATTTCAACAAATCGAACGCCCTGCTGGCGATGGGAAATTATCGCGAGGGCTGGCGCGAATACGAGTACCGCTGGCACAGCAGCGGAGGCGCGCCCAAGCCCGTATTCGGCGGCGAAGAATGGAACGGCAGCCAGGATCTTGCCGGCAAGACCATCTTGCTCTATGGCGAACAGGGTCTGGGCGATATCCTGCAATTCATCCGCTACAGCCAAGCGATCGCGCAGCGCGGCGCTAGCGTCCATGTCCTGGTTCCACCAGCGCTGGAAACCTTGATTGCCACTTGCCCCGGCGTGTCCAGGGTATTCACCTCGGATCAATTCATGGCGCCGTTCGACTACCATTGCGCCTTGATGAGCCTGCCACTGTTGTGTGGCACGGAATTATCCAGCATTCCGGCACAGACACCGTATTTGTCGAGCGCTGTCGAAAAGCAAGCCCGGTGGAAGGAGCGCATCGGCCAGGTCAGCCGGGCCGGCTCGGCCGAGGCTTTGCGCGTTGGCCTGGTTTGGGCCGGCAATCCGCGCAAACAAGACAAACTTGCGCACGCCGCCGACTGCTTGCGCAGCTTGCGCTTCGAGCAAATTGCGCCTTTACTCGATGTGACAGGCGTCGAGTTCTACAGTCTGCAACTCGGCGAAGAAGCCATCGCACAATTGAAGAGCGATCCGCGTGGCGCCAACATGATCGACCTCACCGCCGACCTGCGCGACTTCGAGGATACCGCAGCCTTCATGGCCAACCTGGACCTGCTCATCTCGGTCGACACTTCCGTGGTGCATACGAGGCGACCCCTTGGTTGCCTCGGTCACCTCACAGCTGTGACTACATAGCCAATAGGTCCAGCAAAAGTCTGGTGACATATAGTTGCCTCTCATCCTCTACTAGGAAGAGTATAGCATGATTAGCATACTGCAAGTGGGTAATCTGAACTCTACAAGCTCTGACTTGGAAGCCTTTCATCAGCCCATGTGTTTTGATTCTCGACCACATCCTGCTGAGAATATGAGCAATTAGAACAAATAGAAGGGGGGACATAAGGTCTCTGTGCTGAAGTCATCTACCACTATGAAAATAAGTGTAAGGTTGCCCATTAACAGATGTTGTAAATCTGACTGAGTCGACACAAGTTCAAATCCAACCAATCCACCTATCATCAAAACCCATCTTCTCGAGCACAATAAATAAATATGGCCAATTAACAATATCATAAACTTTCTCAAAATCCATCTTGAGCACCACTCCACTCTTCCTCTGGTTCATGGCATGCAACCATTCACAATTTACCAAAAAATTCTCCTGGATATTCCTGCCTATGACAAAAGGCCCTTGAAAGTTACTTACCATGTTGTCAATCACACTATCGAGTCTCATGGCCAAGCGCTTGGAAATGATTTCTTATGTTCCATTCAAGAGGCTAATGGGTCTGAAATCCCAAATACTGTGTGTGTCTTGCTTCTTAGGAATGAGGACTAATATGGTCTTGTTAATAGCCCTCAGGTGTGCCCTTCCCTCTTAGAACTCCTACACAGTCAGAAGTAGCTCTACCTTAATGATGTCCAACACTTCTGAAAGAAAGCCAATGGGAAGCCATCAAGCCCAAATGCTTTATCCCTCGCAAGGGAAAAGACAACCTTATAGACTTCCTCCTCCGGGAAAGGATGGGAAAAAGCTACTCTTTCCTCAACAGAGATACATGAAAGGAGGTCATCAGTTAGGGGAGGCCTAACCATGTCCTCCTCAATGAAAAGCTGTGGGAAGAATTTCTTTACCTAACTCCTATGTCCTCATCTCTGAAAAACAATTGGTCACCCACTTTGATGCATCTGATTAAGTTCACCCTTCTCCTTCTTGAAGTTATTCTCTGAAAGTAGGTGATGTTTATGTCCCCTTCCTCGAGCATTTCTCCCTTGATCACTATTTCCAATAAATCTCCTCCCAAAAGGATCTCATCAAACTCCTTCCTAAGTCTGTCTCTGAGTTGTCCATCTAGTTCCTCCAATAGCCCAACCTCCTCCAAATGGTCCAAAAACTCCAACCGATCAAGTATCCTATCTTTGGCAACTTTGCGAGGTAACGTCTTTGTTGCATCCCATTACTTCAGCACATGCACGGTGCACCACATGCTTTAATAAACACACCATTCTGGCCACGGCAAATCTTGTCTCGAAGCATTCCAAACTTGACTAACAGTATCCATAAAGTCCACCTCTGTGAACCAGTATCTTTCCAATCTAAAACTAGGTTTCCCTGGATACCTACAAGAAGTCTTCACTAATATGGGCTTATGGCCAAACATTGGCTGCACGTGGGGAAAATGGTCTTCAAAAATTTGTCTAGCCAGGAGCATGAAGGATGAACCCTCATATTGGACCACGTGAACTAAGCACTATGTTATCAAAGGCGCTTGAGGGGCTCGCCTAGGCGATGAGGTGAGGTGACCCCTTGGTTGCCTTGGATGCCTCTCGCCTCTGACTACATAGATTGAGCATTAGACAGCCTAATATCAATCAGTGCGGCATCTGCAATAAAGGCAATGAAGTCCACCATATCCTGTCTGAGGGTTCAGACTTGTCCTTCTCTACTTTGTGTCCATAGACCCTAGAAAAATCCTAAGAAAAGCCATCACTGAGGTTACGAAAGTGTAGAGTAATTGCCCCCTCCCAACTTGTCTGTCTTCCACCACCTCCTTTACCTCGAATTGGATCCATAGAATCATACTTTCTCCTAGCGTTTCATTATTCCTCCTGACATTCCCTCAGCTGAAGAGGCAATCCCCTTAGACAACCTAGCACCCCAAATCTCCCTCATAATAGCCTCCCTGAAGAGGGGTTATCTCGCGTGGTGCCTGAGCTGATGATGATGACCACGAATGCTAGAACTACAAAGAGGGAAACGAGTCAGAGGTGCCCAGGGATGAATCCCCAGGGAAAACCCTCTGATGCTTAAGTCAGTGATTATGGTAGAGCTCTGGTGCGAGGAGAAGGGGGAAGGAGATGAGGGCAAGAGATTCCTCTCGACCAAGTGGCGAAGTGGCTCTAGCTCAGGGTTAGTATCGCTTAACAGTGCTTACCTTTCACAAGAGGGCCTCCTAGGTTTATATAGCGACTCATGAATGTGAGAGCCCTATGAGGCAAGGAGTTTCAGTGGGGGTTACGTCCCCTTCGTGGGCTCGTTAAGGCGAGAGGGCTCTTAATCGCCATTATGGCCACGATTCCCAGCTCGTAAAGGGTGCGCAACAGTCACTTAGATAAGCCTTCATCAGTCGGTCTGAGCATATGGAGTTGGCTTTAGGGGGTTCCCCCGAGCGATCGGCGCAAGGCTCGGGCGGGATGCATAGGCCCTTGAAGGGACCTCCCGATCGACCTGATGCTCGGACTTCCGAACCCGAAGGTCGCCTAGGAAGCGCTTAATCCGAGAGAGTTATTGGGCTTAGTGGGCCCCAAAAGGACTGTCACTTATAGGAGCCGGGCCTCGTTTGGTCTAGCGGGACATCGTTTGGCCGTTCCTTTTCAGGCAGTAAAATTCCCCCTCTCCACTTGTCCCCCTCCTACTCCAGAGCCAAGATTAGGCTCGGTCGAGTAGCATTTGGGGCAAGTGTATATGGTACAAGCTGAGTGGGGATTTTCTCTGACAGGGGCCACTTGATGCGACTGTCCTGGAGATACGCCCATCATGATGATAATTCTTGCGAATTGATGTGTGGAGCCCCCTTTTTGAAGATTGGAACGTTGCGCGGCTTCCCTTGGGGGGTTTATAAGTATAGCGCGTGTCATCGTTCATAACCTCCATCACCTAGGTCTTTTCCTTCCATCATTTTTGCTTTCACGAGAGGCTCATGGGCTGCGAGGTTAACCCAGAAGGGCAAAGAGTGGCGGTGGCCTTCACAGAGCTTGTAGAAGTTACGACGACGGTGATTCACCAACTTTCACCTCCCCCTGAGTCATCCAGTACAGTGTCCTCTTCTTCCTCTTCCATCTCTCCTGATTGCGCCATGGCAGACCAGTATCCCGAGGACGGGGTGCAAGAGGTTGAGCAGACTTCCAGGGCTTTTACGGCATCGACAGAACCTCTGCGCAGTGAGCTGACTGAGGATGAGGTGAAGCGGCCGGAGTGCCGATATGGGCTACCGTGGAAGTATCATTTCTATCCCGCAGAGCCTCATGAGTCCAGTCTGGATACTCGCTCCGACCTTTTCTATTCTTTTCTTGTGGCCTGGAACTGTGGGTTCTGCCTTCCTCTCCATCATTTCGTTGCCGAACTACTTCAATTCTACTGACTGGCTCCAGTTCATTTGGTCTCCAATTCTTATACTTTTGTGTTCTCCTTCATCTTCCTCTGTCGCTCGTGTGGGATCGAGCCTTTGCTGGATCTCTTCCATGCATTCTTTGAGTTGAAGGAGCATACCCACGCGGGTAAGGGCTTCTTTTATCTCTAGGCGAAGTGGGGAAGGAACTGTGTGACCCTCTCTCCTAGAGATTCTTCCCACAAGGGCTAGAAGACCCAGTATTTTTGGGTTGACACAACCTTGAACTCTGGGGCTTAGAACTTCCCGTTGATCCCCAATTTTCACCCTAACATCCCTCCAAAGCTGGTAGTGATTTCCCCGGAGGTGGAGAAGAAGGCTGCCCTTCTTCAGGAGAATCGTCGATCCACCGCCAAGTTGGTGACTGAGGCTAACATCGAGGAGTATCCTTCTCGGTTGGTGAAGCCTCCAGGTAAGGGCTTCAGGGCCTTGTATGGATGTTGGGTCAGATTAGCCAGTTTCTTTTCTGATGGTACTCTTTTGTCTGCTTAGACTCGAGGCGAGTGGCTGATGAAGCAACGTCAACGGCTGAGGTGGTGATCCTTGACGAGGAGGATATGCCTGCTCTCGGCGGACCTTAAGCGTTTGGGAGTTCTTCCCGTGCCCGGGACAAGGGCAAGCAGCTTGCTCGGGATGGATCTTTCAAGCGTCGCGGGGCCAAGTGCAAGGACCCCGTGGAAAAGATGTTGTGGTCTTCGATGAAGGCCGTGACTACTGAGAGGAAAAGGGCGAGAAGGGCGGAGGCCACTCGCCTTGTAGAAGAGGGCGCATAGCTGGCTCTCTCGATCATTGAATCTGAGGGGGCCGTCACCGTCGGAGGAGTTGCGGCCAAGGTAACTGTGCTCCAAGCAGTGGCGGCTGATGCTGGGGCACCCATTGGGGCTGACAGGGTGCAGGGCGACGAATCCCGATCTGAGTCAATCGAGGCTGAGGGGTCACGAGGTGAGGCGACCTAGACCTAGCCAACTGAGGCTACGGAGGTGTGGGATGAGGCGGCCCGACCTGAGCCAGCCAGTGGGACCCCAGGAGGGGGAGTACTCAGGGGGGATACCCCAATCCTGATGATTCCAAAAGGGAGCTTCCCTCCTACGGTAGGTGCCTTTGCCGTCTGAGCATCCTTGTAATGCAGGTGCCACTCTGTGACCTCAGGGAAATTCGGGGAGGTCTCGGGTGTACATCCCCTTCTGTGCTTATCGAACGAGTCATGGAAGGTGGCTTGATCGTGGCCCAGCTAGGGGCCGAAATGACTGATCTGCTCGCTCGGGTCAACTCAGAGAGGGAGTCCCTGGCATGGGCACGTGGTGCATCCGACCGAAAGATTGAGCGCCTAACCTGTGACCTTGAAGACCTTCAACGGGAGGCGGCCTCGTTCAGGGTGCAAGCGAAGTCGAGCCCGAAAGAAGCTCGGAAGTCAACTGAGCAACTGAGTCAGGCCCGTTATATGGTCGAGCTGAAAGATAAGGTCTTGGACGCGGAGCACCAACTACAGGCCAAACTTGCCAAGCAATGGAAGGCCGAGCATGAAGAGCTCGAGGGTTGGGTCTGAGAGGCTGAGCGGCAGTGGTCAGAGGCCAAGGTCGCGTGAGCCGAAGCTGAGCGGAGGCAGTCTGAGGCGGAATGGGTGGCGACCGAGCTCGAGGCGAAGGCAAAGCTGGCCGGGTTGGAACTGCTCGAGCAATGCAAATGCTTAGAGGGTTTCCAAGTGGCGCTCTAGCAGGCTGCCCTGCTTACTACGAGTCGGGTTATCGTCGGGGCCTGTAGAAGGGGTTTTCCCAAGGCTACCGTTGAGCGACCACTTTGGCCTATGAATAGGCATACGATGAGCCACTTAATTATCAAATTTGCCCATTATGGTATGACTTCCAGCATCCCGGGCAGAGGCGGTGGCTGGGTGGACTACTGTGGCTGTAGCTGGCTCGGTCGCGATTGTGCGTAGGGGTGTCAATGGATCGTAAAGATCTGAAACCTGATCCGAATCCAAACTTTTTTTGGGATTTGGATCAGATTATGATTCGAAATAAGGTAGGTTTTGGGGAAATCGGAGAAACTCATTTCAGATCCGAAATCTTTGAATTCGGATCAGAAATGGGGGTGCCATATACCTCCTCCATCTCAGGGTGGCTGTCTCTAGTCCTACGATTGCGATCCCCCATGCTCCCAGCTCTCTCTTTCGCAGAACCACCTCTAGGGTTTCTTCCTTGCGATCTCGACGGCGATCTCGGTGTCGGCCCTCTGTGATGGACCTCGGTACTGGCCATCCGCCACAGCGCCACACCGAAGAGGGAAACCATGGCTACAGTGATCTCGGCCTCTCTCACCCTCTCTCTTGTTCTCTCTCTCTCTCTCTATTTTGCCCTCTCTCTATCTCTGCATACCCCAGATGTAGGAGGGGGCAATCCTCCCCCGGTACCCTCTCTCTCTCATGTGATTTGTGGGGTCCAGATTTGTTCTTGGGTTCGGCGGCATTTCAGTTTCTGTTTTGGGTTTTAGAAGGTGGAGGGTTTGGTGTCAGGTTTTGTGGTCTATTTCTAACTATCTCCTGCTGATGTTTTTTTCTCATGTTTTCTGGTTTTATCCACTGTCTGTTTTCAGCTTCATAGTGAGCAGCCTCGGCCCCCTGGTATGTTTCACTTCTCCCTCCATCATCCTCGAACCAGGCGGCATCTATTTGGTGTCAGGTTTTGTGGTCTATTTCTAACTATCTCCTGCTGGTGTCTCAGGTTTTCTGGTTTTATCCACTGTATGTTTTCAGTTTCATAGTGAGCAGCCTCGACCCTCAGGTATGTTTCACTTCTCCCTCCATCATCCTCGAACCAGGAGGCATATTGTTACTCTTGGAATACCTTAGTTTACATTTTCTTATGAAGTCCTTGTTTGACTTAGTTTTCTTGATACCCTAACAACAACTCTTTATCTTTCTAGCCTTCTAGTCTTTAAGATTCAAATTTTCAGGGGAGGTGAATATCTTGTCATTAGATTTCCTTTTTGCAGGTTCAGTAACAATCATTAGTTAGGAACCAAAATTCCATACTGCTTTTAAATAGGTGGGATAAGAAGCATTCTTGCTGACTGGTGCAGACAAACCGTCTTGGTGACTCTTAGGTAATTAATGTTTTCTAATCATAATCAGTCATTCACAAAGTCGAGGGAATTAACATTTTCTAGTTGAAAACATTCAATTAATGTCAGATGATTTTAATGATTGGAATTGTTCTCTTGAGCTTTTCCAAATATGCCTTCATTAAGCTCCACTTTTCGGCCTAAACATGCCATAAGAGACGTGAATTTGAATTGTGTTGAAATGTGCTTTAATTTTCTTTTACCTTTTTTTCCTGACTTCCTTTAACAGAGTCTCGTCTAACTGGTCGTTTGATTACAATCGCTGAAATCTCAAGTTGAGGTTGTCATGCACGTGTATGATCAAGTGTATACAGTGTCTATCTATTTCAATCCTTTTGTGTTAACTATGGCCAAAATAGTTAAAGAGGTTTATGATGGTTTTGATGGGAGTAGAGGTTGTATAACAGAGAGGGGTCAATATCCTATGTGCTTTTTGATGCTCCAAAAGGTCTCTCAAGAAGATCTGCAGAACCAGCAGAATCCCCATGGAAAGCAGGAGTCTGGATCTCTGGAAACTAGTGCCTATCAGTCTTTGGTATCCCTACAAATGGCCATAGTTCCAGAGAAAAGTTATAATTTGCACCAAAAGGTCTTGTTTTTCCTCAAAGTAAGCACCTTTAAGATGTGCACCTTTGTTTGTCCCATGCAGATCTCAGCAGCCCAATTAGAAGTGCAAGATTTCGTGCAATTCAGTAGCATCTGGTTCGGTAGCTTTTAAATTGCTTTTGTTGGTTTCACAATTTATGTGGAAAGATCGTTTCAAGATCCCTAATGTCACAACCAGATGAAACTTTAGAGGCAATCTGAAGACAGATATATGGTTGCTATTCTTGGCCCCTCACCCTATATTAGTTAGACAATTTTCATGTTTTGTAATCCTGGAGGAGCAACTAGAGAGAGGTTGCCCTTGCATAGCATTGTTCTTTCTCTGATCTGTGGGAGGGTTGTCTAAGCCAGGTTAAGGAGTTGCAAATTGGTGTGATGTGTTTTGTTGTTTTACTGGTTACATGCAGCATGAACTGCTTTTCTGAAAAAACTTATAGTCTATGATAACCTTTAATTGCATTATTTGCTAAGTGAAGGTTGCTAAAATTGCTAAAATTAAGGTCTCATGTATTAAAATCTGGAGTACAAATATGTTTTAAATTCTTATAATACACCAGTTGACATCATCTTGTATTTCCTTTCAGAAAAACTGTGACACCGAACAGGGCGAGCACGGCGGCCACCCGATCGGCTTTGCTGTCCACCGGTGCCGGAGCCGCTGCCTGCTCGAGCTGAGCCTTCAGCTTCTCCGCGTAGGCGGCCCTCTGAGCGAGGACGAACTGATTGCCCTTGCACTTCGGACCGGCCCCAGACCGGCATTCACCGGCAACCCACGCTTCAGCCTCGGCGACGAGCTTGGAAGCCCGCTGGTAGTCCGCCGCGATCGCTGCATACTGGTCGACGGTCTTGGTGGCCTGCGCCACCTTGGCGTCACGTGTCTCGGCCCGGCGGCCCATCGTCTCGCTCACGATGATGCCGGATCCGAAGATCGCCAGCGCCGTCATGAACAGAGCCGAGAGCAGCTTCACTTCCTTGAGCGCCCTGAAAGCCTCATGGCCAAAGAGCACCGTCAGGAATACGAGAACCGGCATCATCGCGTGGTCGAGTGTGATCCCGGTCACTTGAGCGTCGCGCATCAGAAGGGCGATGGCGGCGCCGGCAGCGACAACACCTGCAATTGTAGATGGAAGGCTGTGCAGGTAATACTTGGTCGTGGTATTCGTCTTCATGGGTCGATCTCCTGGGTCAATCAGGGGTTTGATCAAGGCCTCGTCCGGTGTTTGCGCACCGTGCGGGGCCGCTTAGTCTCTGAGGATGTTTGGTCCTCTCACGCCCGCAGGCCCCGCCACCCTTTCGGGCCGGGGCCGTTGGCAAGTCAGGAATGGTGCGGCTCAGTATTCGATCCCGCGATCCCGAAGCATCTGCGTGTACCGACGCTCAGCGGCGTCGTCGGCCTGATCTTTTTCGTAGGCTTCCACGCGAGCGATCATGCTGGCGTCCAGTCGGTCGTGGTCGATAACCGCAACCACGCGCTTGCCTTTGCAGCAAGAGCACTGCCGCGAGTACATGCCTCGGCGGTAATTCTCCGGGAAGTCCTCATCGTCGTGGCAGGCCTCGCGGTATTCGTCACCTGTCATGGCGCCGATCGTGCACTCGGTTCCATTGCCCTCGCAGGATGGGCAAACCTCGTAGCGGGCCGGTAGCTTGACGGGCAGATGAGCGCCTTCCTCGTCGTCAAACATCTCGACTTCGATCTCCATCTTCTCTCTCCATTTCCCGAGACCGGAACTGCCCGGCTCATGGTTTGAATATAGCCTAGCGTAGTGATCATGTCAATACGCCATGGAATATATTTGTGGATAAGTTCACATTGACACGTCACCACGCTATCACTACATTCGGCGCATGGGCAACGTATCTCCAAAGCGCTATCAGAAATGGCTGCAGGTCCGGGCTGATGACGAACTGCTGGCGGAAATCGACCGCATTCGCGCTTCCATGAAGCCGGAGCCGACGCGCGCCGATCTCATTCGCAAGCTGGTATACGATGAAGGTAAGCGCCTGGAGCGCCGCAAATGAAGGGCGCCGGGAAGGTCTACGTGATGGAAGGCGATGACGGTCTCGTGAAGGTCGGATACTCGTGCCAAGTGGACGCGAGGGCCCGCCAGATCGGCAATGTCATAAGCATCGCATACGTGACCAAAGAGAAGCAGGAAGCCGAGCGCATCGAGCGAAGCGCTCACAGACTGTTGCGCCTCGCTGGGAAGCGGGTCCGGGGTGAATGGTTCTCGGCTACAGTTGCCGAGGCAATAGACGCCATCGAACGTGCTGAGCGGATTGCAGACGGCCTAGAACTTGCGCTCGACGCTCGCCCACCATCCAAGCCTAAGCCAGTTGAGAAGATTGCATTTCGACTAAGCTACGAGGCTCTGGCAACCCTGCAACGTCTGGCGGATGCGGACCGGCGCAGCCTCACCAACTACATCGAGCTTGTGCTGGAGGATCACGTGGCAAAAGCCAAGGGGAAGCGGAAATGAACGACGATGCCATCAAGGTCGCTAGGGTGCTCCAAACGTTACGCGCGACGTTCGAAAATCTCCGGATCGATGCGAGGGGCATGGAGCTTAGTCTTCCTCATGAGCAAGTGAGGCGCCTTTCGGTGTTGCTGACCGCCAACGACCCGCACTGCATCACGCTCGATATGCCGGTGCCCAAGGAGTACGAGATAGAGATTGCTGGCGTTCGGATCATTAGCCAGCCCGCCTGATCCACCAGCTTAAGGAGGGGGAAGACGAAATGACACCAAAGGACGCCGAGTGGCTACTGCGCCTCGCCGAAGTCTTTGCTGAGCGACCTTCCGTTGGCTTCGGCTTTACCGAGGCCGACGACTGCGTGTGGATAACGCTCGAGGACGGGCACGACATTCGCCTTGGATGGAGCACCGGCGAAGCGGCCAACACGCTGATTAAGGAAGCTAACAAGGCCAAGGGGACGCTCACGCAGGAGGCATTCGTTGGCATGTGCCGCAGCGTGGCGAAGACACAGCAGACCGGATGGTCTGAATGATCCCCACCCCCCCCCGCCTCGTCGCTGGTTGTCTTGACTCTGTTTCTGTCTCTCCCCCCCCCCCCCCCCCCCCCCCCCCCCTGGGCCTAGGTGGAGGGGTGGATATGGGGTCCACATGGACTGGGTTGGCTTGGGGTCTCTTCCCCTTGGGATCGCCCGGTCGTGGAGTGAATCTAGGAGGCCTAGAGATTCGCCTCTCCTCGCGCCCGTAATGTCGGGGCCTCTCATAGTCATAATAAGGATCATAGTCTAACCCTTTCCTTTCAAACTCATCCCGGGGAGGTCGTGCCCTCGGGCCTCGACTCCGGGACATAATGGTATCAAACCGCTCAAAGACGGTACTCATGTAGGCTTCAAGTTGATCCATGGTCAATAGGAGGCTCTCCCTCGGGGACTCTTGGTCGTCTTGGGAATTGGAATCCATGGGGGGAGCCGAGGTTGAAGAGTCGGACCGGAACAAGGTTCCACTACGGGTGGACATGACAATTGATGCACGACTCACAAATGATGGCAATGCATAGCCCTAGGACATAGACTTGGTAGAGACAAGTCTAGAACTTGCTCTGATACTAACTGATGTGACACCACTAAGGTAAATGTAGTAATGAGATGGAAGATCCTTGGACCTACTCCGCAAGCACAATGCGCAAGAGTGGAGAGACACGTAGATGCCGCTCCAACGTCGCACACACGATCCCCGTGGAGACTCGGTGATGCCGAGTAGAGGTGGTGGGGCAAGACCATTACTGGTAGAGGACCAGCAAGGCTATGGGTTTCCCTCCCAAAGGGTGCGGTGCCCTCACTCAAAGGGCTGGCTAAGTGCCAATTGGGGCACAAGGGCACTCACTCACTTACAACTCCATGGTGACCTCTTGAAGCTAGGGGCTCAGGGAACGGGCACTCTCACTCTACCAGTGGAGCAATTTGACAGATATGAAATGAGCAAGAACTGACATGAGAGCAGGGGTTTAGAGTATACTTGGTCGGTTTGAGGAAATCGACCCCCGTTCGGAGACGTGGACGAGCGGGGAAGTGTGGTTCCCCGCACACTGCGTCGTGGAAGCTTCCGCGGTTCAAGATTACGAGCACTACTCCCCACATAGGGGGGTTGGACTAGGGGAGGGGAACTTAAAATACATCAAAATAGTACCTCCATGCAGGGAGGGGCGCTAAGCCGGCCAGGCGGGGTGGGGGAGAAGACCACTAGTTCACAGAGAAGACCATTCGGCCGGTTCTGCTGGCTTCTGGAACAGCTGACCAGCAGTCGATGTTGTCACCACCACAGGCCGTAACGAAGTCGGATGATGACGAAACCAGCGCTCAGACATTTCTTTCTGGTGCAGGAAGTCTCCAAAATTTTTGGGGAATGGCCCGGAGACATCGCTGGCCGTGGCTGACTCTGTGGCAGGGTGGCTCTGCTCTGGCTGGTTCAGTCCTCAGGGCGCAGCAGCAGGAAGTTGGCGCCGTCACGAATGCTCCCGAAATCGGAATGGTGCGGGACCAAAGCCAACGCGTCCGTCTACGAGTCTCCTTCGATCTCCGACCAGGAAGGCCTCCAGGAGGGGTCGGAGCAGAGAGATAGGGGGTGAATAGTAGCAGGGTATCAGTGCTGGTTCTGTGTAGACTGACCTGCGCACCCGGGCGAGAAAATTCGGAACGGGCAGTGCCGGACTCCGAACGAGGTTCCGCTGGCTGTGATGGACAGAAGATAGGTAGAGGGATATCCCAGCCAAGTGGCGCACCAAGGGGAGTAGAGATGAGGTCACTGGAGCTTCTATAAGCCGTCTCTGGTTGCAGGCCGGACTGGTTCTGCATAGTCTGTGAAGAATGACTCCTAGGAAGGCGACGCCGTCACGATCACTCCCGTTGTCGGAATGGTGTGGGATCAAAGCAGACACGTTCATGGATGATTCCTCTTCATTCTCCAACTATTAAGGCCACCAGGGGAGGTCGGGGCAGAGAGATAGGGGACATAGAGTGAAGGGGTGTCTACTTTGCTACTAATTGGACTGACCTGCGCACCTGGGGAAGAAAAATCAGAACGGGCAGCTCCGGACTCCAAACGAGGCCCCGTCGGTGGCTTTGGATAGAAGACTTGTAGAGGAACACTCCAGCCATACAGAGCACCCAGGGGAGCAAAGGTGTGGCCGTAGGAGCTTTTGCACTGGCGCTCAGGTCTTCCCACGGATGCCAGTCGTGCACTCCAGCAAGAATGGACCTCTCGGATAGCCACAAACTTGGATGAAGGCGGGATCACCTCAGCATCGAAGCTGACTTGAATACCTTTCCGTTGATGTATGGTTGACTTTCACAAGATGTCCGATGGCCTCGAAAAAGACTCTGTAATTTGGGCCTTCTGCGGTTGTCTGTGAACTAGGTGTGCAGGAGGGTGATAGGTGTAGTGGGGGGTGATGGGAGTGTGAAGGGGTGATGGTTAATGGCTGTGGGTGGTGGAGGGGAGGCTGCTAGGGTGCTGGAGGGGTGAAGGGAGTGGCTGGGATGCAGCTGGGGGAGGGGGAGAGGTGAGGGGCGGACTAGGGGGAGAGGGGTATGGGAGGGGGCGCAAATGGAGGGAGTTGCATGCCAGTTAGTTATTCTTTGTGATTAATTATTTCTCTTATACTTTTAGCTGCGAGGTAGGGATCTGCGGGACCCCTACTGAGTCAATGAAATGAGACTCACCCTTTATCTTTCAGGTGAGGAGCAGCAATCTTTGGGATTCCCGCGTGGTTTTGGCAGACAGTCCTAGTGCCAGCGTGGTCCACTCTGGGGTATGTCCCGTGTAGTTGTTGTCTTTTGGTTTCTGTATAATTTTAGACTTGTACCTTGTACTTCTGGACTAATGTATAGTTATAACACTCTGGTAATGTAAATCTTGCTTCTACTTAATGTAATTATTTTTTAAAAATGCGCATGTGATTCTACATCTTTATGCACCCACAACCTCTTTTCCAACCCTTTCAGAGCCTCATCAGCTCATGGGTGGCGTCTCATGGTCTTGTGGTATCGAGTCTCTGGTATCCGGGAAGCTGGGTCGTTACACATGTGAACCCATCAGAATTCAGCCATGCCGGTTCTTATGAACCCATATGCATGCACGACAATGACAAAGACGGTTCCATAATAAAAGGCAAGTGTGAATTGACAACCTCATGGGTGATCGGGATTTCCCAAATGCTTGGCCTTCGGGCTCGTCCACCTATCATGATGTACGGGATTGCCATTTAGGCATGACTATCTATCATGGGATCTTCTCGACACTTCGTGGACAAGTCTCTTATATCTCCCCCGACACGTTTTGGGACGGGGGAGGTGCTACTGAAATCTTCCCGGAATATGATGAACAAATAAACAAACAAAGGGGTTGAATGGTGCTACGACAACGTATCCAATCAACCAGCACTGCATTTTCAAATAATGCATTAGCATTCACCGTTGCATACAACACACACATTTTATCAAAAACTAAATTCATCATGTAATTCTGAATAAAGAAATAAACTTCTATGTGCTAATCTATTTAGCATGTTCACACATGTATACCCATATACGTATAAGAACGCATATCCTGTATGCCTGCATGTTTCAGTTCTTCGGTATATAAAATGGTGATTTGTAGAAGGTCGGATCAGGTCTGGCTAGAAGCTATCACTAAGCATGAGGTGATCTTCAGATCTAAGTTCTTCGCCTTGTATCGAGAGCCAATTTACCCAAATAAACATCATATCACTGTTTGCTTGACTACATGATTAAACCCTATTTTATTCAATAAAAAGGCTTCCAACTAATGTTCCCTTTCAAATTATTTGGCCCTAGGGTCTCTCTATTTTTGGCGATTAATCAAGGGTTGTACTTCTTTCGAAAGGGCGTAATTAACGTCGTAGTCTTTACGGTACGGTGGGTTTCGGGTCCTGACACAATATCCACCTTCGTCTAATCAGTCAGATGATGCACATAATAAACTCATCACTCAGTGACTGGCACGCCTACGTAATAAATAAACAAATCAAATAAACCTAACAATCCCAATTAATAAAAGCATCCCCACAATTGTTATTCTGCTTATGGATATTGGAATTCTGATATATATTTATTTGGCCAATTCTATATGTTATGTTCATCTGGATCATCTGTCCCTTGTTTCATACTATTATCTTGTTCTTGGTTTTGTATTGGGATGTTCCCTTTTCCTTTGAGCTTCATGTCTACCCTTGACATCGATATTCACTAATGATTGTCCCATCTGTTAGATAGATTGCCATGATTATGATTTATATCATTCATGCATTGCATGTTAATGTACACGGGTAATTGGCTAATCACTTATATATTGCCTGGCAATAAAGATGTAATTCCTACTGCCTTCGGCCACCGCGGCGGCGGCCGCCGCGTCCGGAGCCTCCTCGCCGTGGGGATCCTCCACAACGACCACCTCGGGGGCAGCCACACGCTGCCGCTTGTGGGCACCTCCTCCGGCCATCTCCGGCGCTAGGACAACGGAAGAGAGAGAGAGGGGAGGACAGGAGAGAGAGAGATAGGAGAGAGGAAGCGGGCTCGGGAAGGGCTCGGTTGGGGTTTTGCAGAACGGAATGGACGAAGGAGGAAGAGGAAAGAAGGGCGGTTTTATTTTTGTGGTTTCGAAAATTAATCGCGCCCTTGTAAAGGGCACTTTTTCTTGAGTTAGCGACATCATTGAGGGCGCCTCCTTGAGTTTTAGCGACATTGATTAGGGCGTCAATTTCTTTTGCATGGGAATTAGTACCGTCGTCAGAAGGTCATTAATGCCAATTGATTGATGCGATGGGAGTAATCATTGTGATTTGTTAGTAGCGTCTGCGGTTGAGGCGTTTCTTCATTAAGACGTGACTTTGATAAGGGCGTTAATATTAACAGTCAAAGATAATTTTCTCCGGAATTTGAAGCAATTGACGCCCTGTGTTAAGACTTGTTTCAAGAAACGCCCTTTATGGAAGGCGTCAAATGTTTGAACGGTGAAGGCGACGTTGTTTAGGGCGCCTTAAATGGAATTCGTGACGTTACCAAAGGCGCTATTTGAGACAGAATTGGGCTAACTATAAAATCTAGCAACTTCCCTGAAGAGACTCCAAAAACACATTTTTTTGGATTCATTTTTAGCTGGTACTCCCTAGCTCTCTGAAGCACTTTAGCCAGAGTAGCGGGGTGTTCTTCCTTAGTTCTTGACTTCACCAAAATATCATCCATGTAAGCTTCCATATAAACATGCATCATATCGTGGAATATAGCCATCATCGCCCTTTGATAGGTGGCACCTGCGTTCTTCAGACCGAACGGCATTATCACATAACAGTACATGCCCCAGGGCGTGGTGAAGGAGGTTTTCTCTTGATCTTCAGGAGCTAGACGGATTAGGTTGTAACCTGAATAACCATCCATGAATGACAATGCTTCATACCTGGTAATGTTATCCACCAATGCATCTATATGAGGCAGCGAAAAATCATCCTAGGGACATGCTTTATTCAGATCCCTGAAATCGATACAAATACGTACTTTTCCATCCTTCTTGATGACAGGGACGATGTTTGCCACCCACTGGGGATATAAGACAACTCTAATGAACTTAGCCTTGTGTAATTTATTGACCTCTTCTTTCATCCTTAAGGCCATGTGGGGGTGAAATCTCCTTAACTTCTGTTTAATGGGTGTTGCCGCTGGTTAAGCACTAATCGGTGCTCTACCAAGGAGGGGTCAAGACTCGGCATGTCCTCGTAAGACTAGGCAAAAGAATCGCTGTACTCCCTCAGGACCTTGACCAACTCATCCTCAACTTTTGGAGGGAGATTAGCAGCAATGATAATGGGCCTAGGTTTTTTTTCAGTTCCCAGATTAATTTCTTTCGTAGGTTCATCCATTGTTGAAGACGACTCGTAGAATCTCTTCAAGCCTTGGGCGTATAAATCGACAGTGTCATCTACGTCACTGTCCTCAAAATCAACCGGGTCCTTCTCATCCATGATCTCATAAACACCTAATCCATCATCGCTCCACACCCCAACTTGCTTCTCGTCTTCTTCTATCACAATCGCTGCAGCTATGAACTCTGGGCACTTCAGAAGAGCATGACATTGTTGAGCTAGATCCTGTAAGAGCCTATCAGGAATGAATTTAGAATGATGTGCCAGTGGGTGCGGCTTAGGCACGGATAGGTTGGATGATCTAGAACACGACCCTACTTCTCTAGACCTAGACCCTACTTCCCTAGACCCGACAGACCCTACATCTAACCTAGGAGAGAGAAAATCTACTAGAAGGGAAGCAGGGGCCTCATGCCCCTGGGAAGAGGACAGACGGAAGATAGCATAATCCTCCATTGAAATCTTCATTTCAAATTTGGCATTTTTTTTGGAGATCAGTGGAGATCGTACAACAAGATGAAGGGGAGGGAGGAGGAGGAAGCGCAAGAGGATAGATGGATGGACAGAAGAGATCTAAGAAAGGATCAAAAGAGAAGAAGAATGGAGTGGAAAGATCAATTGGTGGGCAGTGCCCACGTGGACAATTTATAATAAGAAATTCCATTGGCATCTCACGCTGAAACGAAAATTGGCACGGCAGAGGATCAATCATAATGGGAGGTGAACGGGGAACAAAATTCAACTTTTGAAAGAAAGACATTACATGGGAAGGAGACCAAGTAAAAATAACAGGCGAGCTCACCCTTTCCCGTGAATGGTAAGCTAGTTTCTTTGGCTCATACTGCACAAGCCGTACCTCTTGGTTCTTCTGGCAGTAATTTTCTTCATAAAATAACCTGGCGAAAGCCCGACTGAAATTGAGCATATCATCAACGGGCCCCTTCGGCAGTGTTGAACCCCCTCCTTGTGTATATGCTTAATGGATTTTGATGATGACCAAACACTATATATATAAATTACCTTTGAAGTGTTCTAGCATAAAAAGACTTGCAAAGCTCAACATCCTTATTGAAGTCTTGGAGCGTAGAAGGTTAAAGAACAACCTCAACTGGTAAGCATTTTGAATTCAAATTGCAAGGCTACATCTAACTCAGAATCTATGTTTTTACAGGACAAGGAATGTGCCTAAATGCTTAAGGAACTCAAGGACGGTCGGTGAGATAATTTCAATGCATCAATGCTTGATTTTGTGGTTTGAAGCTCATTAAATTGAATCTCAAGGGTTAAATTGTTTTGGGTCTTACCAAAGCTTAAATGGATTGGGTTTTATTGTTCAAGACTGAGAAACATTCCCCTCTATGTTTTAAAACCCAAATTGAAACCCCATAACTTGATTCTTGGACTTAGTGGTTTTTTAATCCATGTTTTATAAGTTCAGGAACAAGGGTCGACCAAATGGGTCGACCCCTAGGTCCCTTGGTTCTGGAAAAACACGGGCTTTTGAAGTTCACTCAAAAGGGTCGACCCCTGTGTTTGTTATTCTCAAACCTGCACGGGTTCGTGCGAGGGTTGACCCAATGGGTCGACCCCTTTCTCCCAGAACTTGAAAAAAAATGAAGTCTGCGCATGTTTTTGTCCATGCACAAACATAAGTCCATGCGCATTGGTAGTCGTATGGGTTAGCACAATTCGGGTAGAGAACCCTTCTTGGCCAGTGAATTGAACAGTAATCGAGCACGATGTGATAACAACATCGATAGTGAATCCTCCAGCGAGCAAAGAGATTGCCACCGACCTCGGTTTTGAAGAAACTGGCACTAGTGTAAGGGAACTCTTCTTAGCAACCATCTTTAGAATGGCAGGCTCATCCCCAAAATAGCCAGAGACCAGGATGCGAATCGGCATGCTGCAAATGAAATCTTGAATCTTGTAACGTAGAACTAGCACTGAACTGTCCTGACTTGGCTCGTCATCTCCCTGGGGACCAGACCCAAGGGGCACCAAAGGCAGCGCACACCTGCTCTGTGGGGTGGAAGTAGGTGGAGAAAGGGGTGGAGAAGGCTTGGAAGGCGTGGGTGAAGGTTTAGAGGGTGTATAGGCCTCGGGCGGTGGAGAGATAGCGGCGATGATAGGCTCGGGTGGAGTTAAAGGTAAAAGTGGAGGCATAGGAGGGTGTAAAGGTGAAGGTGGAGGTGTAGGAGTAGGTATAGCCTACTTAGGCTAGGGCAATGATGGCAAAGGGGATGGCAAAGGTGGGGGAGATGGTGAAAGTGATGGAATAGGGGTCTTTGGGAGAGGACGCGGTGAAGGCTGTGGTGATGGCAGTGGGGGAGTGGAGATGGCGATGCGGGCAATGGGGATAGGGGAGATAGAGATAGCAAAAGTGGTGGTGAGGCAGAGGAAGTGGAGGGTCGTGGCACCCACCTTCGACGTACCGACATGACGCGTCAAGCGGCATTGAGAGTAGAGGCGGTGGTGAAAATGGAGATAGGTGAGGTAGCACTAGCCTGAGCAAAGGCTTGGGTCTGCGGAGGTGATGGAGATGGAATAGGAATAGGTGAAGATGAGGATGGGATAGGTGGAAATGAAGATGGGGTAGGCGACGGAACAGGTGATGGAGCAGGCGCTACACTAATCAAAGAATCACAGAGGTGCCCCTGGTCTTGTAGTGACGGAGACAGCTGCTTGGGCAATGCTTACTGCTGCTGCTGCTTGCTGCGAGGGTCTAAAATAACTTCATGCATGGAAGCCCAATCAATCCTCTTATCATCTTCTAGGCCATAAACATACTCCTAAAACTCTGGGCAATCCTTGACCAAATGCCCCTGCTGGCGGTGACAATCACAAATTTGGAGCATATTCCCAACCGCGGGTCAGCAAGGCATAATTGAAGGGAGCTGCAATGCGTGAGTGGCCATCAAAGTCCTGAAATAATTGGTAAATGACTTCGGTAATGGAGAACGAGGAGCCCTCTTTGGGCAAGGTGCATGCCGAGGGGTATAAAATGGTAATGGAGATGGAAGTGCAGAAGGAAGTGGGGGTTGCGAAGGCAAAGACGCATGGTGACTGGTGGAGGGACTAGGTGGAGGCACATGTGGAGCGGGATGAGGAGGTATGTAGTGGACGGCATCTACCTGCTCGGGATGTGGTGTTTCCTTGATCGGAGGTGGAGACGGGTGTGGATATGAAACGGAGGAGGGTTGACTGTGGATGGCGGCAGGTTGACTCTTGGAGGGTTGATATGCAGAGGTACATGGATGTGTAGGAGCGGAAGGCTGACTCATGGAAGGATATGTGGTGGAGGGTTGACTCATGGGAGATGATGGATAGGAGGCGTATGTGGGCGTAGAAGGTGAAGGAGACTCGGGGTCAAGGGAACCTTGGAGTTGTTGACGGATGAAGCAGGCTCGGCTGTGAAGCTGTTGCCATGAGGTGATATCATTCAAGGCTAAAATGAACTGATACTCGGGGATTGCATTGAAAATGAGCATCTTGATTTGCTCTTCCTCCAGAATATGCCCCGGGACTTGAGCGGCCAAGTGACGCCAGTGGTCGGCGAAGGTAGAGAACTCCTCGTCGGGCTTCATCTTCTCGTGGGCTAGATTAACCATAGAATACTTGGGCCCAACCTGGTCTTGATACTCCTGAACGAACTTGTCTTGTACAACTTGAAAATTTACCACTTGATCTTGCGGCAATATAAAGAACCAATCCCGACCCAGGCCTTCTAAAGATAGACCAAATAGATAGGCCATCAAGCGTTGGTCAAGTCAAAATTGGGCCGACTCATAAATGAACTCCTTTAAGTGCACATAGGGGTCGCCGACTCCACCATAGCGACGATATGTAGGAATTTGTGAATGCAGTGGAAGCCGAAGATCTTGGAATGCAAACGGGATACTCAAAGAAGATTTGGGATCAATTCGACGTTGAAGCTCATCAAGTTGGCGTTGGATTTGAGCAATCATCTCCTCGATGGGGAGAGATCAAGAAGGATGCAAGCCAGCCTGAGCAAGAGAGTGTGAATTTGGAACATGATTATGGTATTGGGCCAAATAAGGGGATCCGGACTTAGAAGAAGAAAAGTCAATTCCAGGAGTGGAAGGATATGCCGGCCTAAAAGAAGCATGAGCATGGGAATAAGGACCCATTGGGCCAGCAACAACATGGGTAGAAGGAGCGGACCCTTTAAGAGAAGTAGGCCCATTAAGAGAATAAGAAGGCCCGTTATAGGGAGGGGGCCTATTAAGAGTAGAAGAGGGAGGCCCGTTAGAAGGATGAGGCCCATTAAGAGAAGTAATGAGTTTTTGGGCCCGAACTGGGTCCATTTGGCAAACAAGAGGTGATAAGTAGGCCATGAGATTTGCTTGTGCCTCGGACGGATCAGGGGGACCACGAGGAGATGAGCCCGTGTGGGAAGAGGAATCCACACGGGAATAGAAAGACGAGGAAGAAGAAGGGTAATATACAGGAGAAAAATGGTGCTCCATGAGGGTCACTAGAGACTTTACATAGGAAAATTAGGAAAATACAATGAGGGAAGTAAGGGCTCAAAGATCAAGGAGGGGGACTGACTCAATAATACCAAGGAAAAAAAAGAGAAAAAGAAACCTAGGATAATGAGATTAGATAAATGGACACACAGAATGGACTAGCCTAAATGGGCCTAATGACAAAATCTATATGGGTAAATAAGGGATGCAACACAAAACACCACAAATGGGCTTAAACAAGTCCAAACAAACAATATGGGTGTGAGAGGGTTCAATCAAGATCAAACAAGTTGATATGATCATTAATTTATTTTTTCAAAATTTTGGTGGGCCTTTTAATGACTTAAATTAAGCATAATTCTCTCAAGATATAAATGTCCTATAGGAAGAGGGTCTGAACTTTGGGTTAATCTATGGTTAACTCCCTCACAACGTATGCAAAATGCAAACCTAAAGGGGGGAAAGGTACAACCAGCCCGACGTCCATGTGGGAGTCCACGGCTCACGGAGACTTACGGAGGTCCTGTGTAAGATCACCTAGTCGATCCCAAGGAATATGAGAGCGAGAGGATCACATATCAAGGGGGAATGCAACTACAATATGACAATATGCATGATCCTATGTGCACCAGAGTGCATGTAATTTCTAGCCTAAATCTAACAAATCAAAGCAATAATAAAATTACGCAAACGTAACAAAATGCTTGAACAATGCAAGACAATATGAATAATCGCAATGCAAGATCAGAAGCAGGGACAATTAGGCACTAAAAGATAGGAAAAATCATAAAAGAACAACGTACCTTTGTGTTTGCCCTTGGACCTACAAGTGAATTTTATGCATAAAATGTAAAAATGAAGGTGATATTTAACTAGGCAAATGAAGTCTAATGCATGCAAATGATATATGGATGTGAAGATAATACAAAAAACTATGCAATGGAACCAAGAAATAGCCAAAACAAACCCTGGAAGGCAATTTAAATTGGCAAAGAAAATAGACCTTTGAATCTGTCCCGAATCTGCCTACAGGCCAAATGTAGAAAATGTACAAATAGAGGTAATTTTTAACCATGAAAATGATGTCCAAATGATGCAGATTTTATATGGATGTAAAGACAATACAAAGGACAGCACAATGCAACAGAAATCTGTCCAATCTGATGTCAGGAGACAAAGTTATGCATGAATGAACAAGGCCCCTATGAGCAGTGAGCCTGTCCTGCCAGAACCAAGAGAAGGTCATTGGATGACCACTTTTAACATAGTAGCGGTCTATTGGAAGACCGCCAAGGTGCTGGGTGGCCCTGGGAAGGCCGCTACTACCCCAGGTTGTTGGGGCGGTCCTGGGATGGCCGCTAACAGGGCTTGGCGGCCCTGTGGAAGACCGCTACTCCTGGACATAACTGAAACTAAACAGAATAGTGAAAAAGTGAAAGGAATGCTACCCAAACGTGCACAAACACCCACCTAACTTGCAAGAGACTAAGAATATAATGCGATGGGCACTAGGTGTCCCACCGTGATCGCCAAAAAAGATTTAGACAGATTAATCTACCCCGCCCCTGAATTATGAGCATGTGAACATGAAAGTGTAATCAGGAAAGCATAAGGGAAAGGGGCGATAAAAAAAACTGAGTGAACCATGATCGCCACCCGAGGACTAACAGTAGGAAAAGATGCTAGAATGAACACAAACCTACTGTGTACCTTGGGAATAAGACGAAGAAGATGCGACCCGAAGATGAACCGCTACAACGTGATCGCGCCTCAGAAAGGATGCAGGGAACCGATTGTGGGTACACCTCCTTGCCTTCCAGTCGGCAAGAAAGCATGGGCCTCACGTTCTATCAATAATATCCTATAAAAGAAAGCCACAACAAGAGATAAAACCCATTAGAACATGAAGGTGTAGCATATGTCCTGAAATGATAAAGTAACATGAAAGAAAGGGGGAGAACCTATCAGGGGAGGGTTTTTAACCCCTATAAATAGGTGTAAATAGTAGGTGGGTGTATTATGATGAGATGTGAACAAAGAGATTGAAATAACACGCAGTAGGGCTGCGGAGAGAAGTGACGTAAAACGTGCAATCATGCATGCAGAACAGAACTGTGCAAAGACTAAGTGTAAAGATTGTGATGATTTGTAAAAAGTGGGAGAGGAGAACTAAGCGTAGAAATGAGGAAAAGAAGCCCAGAGTGGTGGAAAACGAAGATGATACTCCCCTCTTCAGGTTGGGGTCGAAGGAGAAGGTAGACAACACAGCATGGCTCCGCCCTGAACTGACGAAGAGCATCCCGTGGCATAGGTTCAGAAGATGTGCAGAAAAACCCAAAAACTATGACAAAATCAAAAAAGTGAGGGCGAAGAAAGGAGGGCAAACGATGATGAAATGAAGCAAATGAAAAACCAAAACGAAGCCTATACTTCCCTCAACAACCTGGGGTCGAAGAAACGAGATGGCGATCTGGCATGGCTTCGCCCCAGGTCGAAGAAGAGCCCCCCCGCGCACAGGTCCTCTTCATAGTTTTTCTTCCTCCATATGTTCTCTATTCCCAGTTAAAATTTCACGCCAAAACTCCTCCGGTAGCCAAACTTCTCTTCAGATCCCTTTTTATTGCGCAGACTGGCCCTGTGCAGCCTGACGGGACAGAACCAGACCCCATTAATTTTCATGACTCTCAAACCTTTCCCAAATACTATAAAAATTGGTACACGTCCTCCCCACATCCTTATCCTTCCACCATAAAAATTTCAAGTCAATCAGAGCCCATTTGCCTTGCACACTACCATCCTACTTTCCTGGTTCCCTGTTGGTCTGTGTAGGCCAATAGATCGAGCTCTGCATTCCCGTGCTCCCCAAGCCCAAAACCTCCACTGCACACCACCCCGCCTTGGCTACCCAATCATCCCATGTCTACCAGCTATACATCAGAGAAAACTCCGCCCCATTTACCTCCAGGAAGCCCCGGTTCCAGCCTTGTCTTCCACCCCCTGTCCTACTGCCAGTAGACAGACCGGATCACGCAGGGTCTGCTATGAAATTTGCCATGACTTCCTCGGTGCTTAGTTGCAGCCACCCCTCCATCGGCATCCATGGACATTCCCAACAGCATCCACGCCAAGTTTCGTGACTGGTGGACGAGCAGAAGTTGACATACCGGGCTCATCTTCCTACTGTTTCCTGGCACTGTGCAGATTGGCCAGCAGTCTGCCCACCCGTTCGAGGCCGCGCCGGAGCTTCCCTCCCACGCCGACGGCGCCCAGCATCTTCCCGAGTGGTCTTTGTCCCTTGATGCCTATCTCCAGGGACCGTGTTCCTTCCTAGGTGCCTGGGACTCACCTTCCTCGCTGCTGGACTCAGGCTGGTTCATGGGCGCAGCGCAGTCCGCGCCATTCTTAGCCGTACGTGGACGATGAGCTTCACCGACCCGGTACCCGTCACCCCACTTCGCACAATCCTTGGATTTCGCTATGTAGCCTTTTACCTCCCTGCGAGGAGTGGGCATTGCCTGAGTTGTATGTACTTAGCTTGTATCGGGGATCGTGTGACTTGGCCAGGATTCCTCCCCACGCCCTGAGCGTGGAGATATGTGACCACTTTCCTTGCTTGGTTAGCTTGCTCTTTTAGTATTTTCTCTTGATGCCACTGCTAGTGAGAGTGTAGGTTCCTAGTTCGTTCATTTATTTATATCGCTGCCACGGGGAGAGAGCGAGACTGTCCCGTGACTCATCCGAGTCGCGAGTGTGGAGTCGACCACCCTAGACCCTGTCGGTTTCTCAACCGTGCGGATCGACACGCTTCCCTCTCTTGGGACGCCTGTGAGATGTAGTTTCTTATTGATTTGGCGCAATTTTCCTTCTTGGAAATGTTAAGTGTTGAGCGATCGCTACTTGAATTATTGAACCATTACTGGTTTAGTCATCTATGTGTCGCATCATCACATAGAGTCCTAGCTTGTATAGCGTCCTGCATCACCCTGGTTGCAATCAGAGGTTGCCTTAACTCTGCCTTCAACCCACACAGAAATTGCTCAATTTTTAACGCTTCATCAGCAAGAATATGACGAGCATAGCGACACAATTCCATAAACTTGTTCTGATAGTGCAAAACTGACATATGTCCTGTGCTCTTCTCTCGATCAGCTCAGTTCTTCTCTTCTCTTTCTCTTCTGTTTCTCTTCTCTCTAGATCATACAGGCTCTCTCTGCTTCTGCTCTTCTGAAACAATTTCCACGATCTGTCTTCTCTAGATGGAGAAGTCTCCCTTTATAGCAGCAGCAGATAGGTGGCTGTGTGACCTCCATGAATTCCCAGCCTAGCACCTTGACCACGTGGCAGCATCTTAGCTCACTGCACTCCATGTGTCAGAGACTTTGCATCTCAGATCACGTGCCCTTCCTTTACCTTCACGACTGCTACTCCAAAAACTCAGGAAGCCCCTGTCATTTTGACGAACACCTAGTTAGCATCGAAACAGTATATTGATGACAAGTATGTACGAGGTTCATATGCAGAAATGACAACATGCACGGACTTACATCACTGTGCTGTTGTGACAAATAAGGACTCCCTCATACATGAGATAAAAAAGTGCACGGACTCAAACTGTCCATACGAGAAATATGCACGGACTTGGAATGAAAAAGAAACACGTGCACGGACTTAGTTCAGTCCAAAAAGGGAAAGATGCACCGAGTTTGATTGAGGAAATGTGCACAAACTTAGTTTGAGAAGATGTGCACAGACTTAGAATGCGTTGGCGAAACATGCAAGGACTTCCTTTGCATGTATGAGACATGTGCATGGACTTTGTTATGCAGGTAAACATGCACAGACTTGAAGATTGCATTAGAGACATATGCACGGACTCAAAGTGCATTGGCAAAATATGCACGGACTTGATGGTCAAACCAAACACATGTACAAACTTTGGTAGTCAAACCAAAACATGCACGGACTTGGCGTTCACACCAGAACTTGCACGGACTTGGTGTTCACACCAAAACCAAGAAACGTACCTACCAGAGAGGCATCATCGAGAGGTTTATCGAGATGAAACAAGGACAAAATACCAAAGTCTTCTTCGAGCGGGGGCTTAAGGGAAACTTCTCCTAGAGGACTTTTGGGACTTTCCCTCGACTCATGCCGAGTTCCTAGCTGCATTGGACCTTGAACGAAGCAACCATAGACTAGACCCCTAGCTTGATTGGTCTTAGCTACTTTTTTAGCGGAATAACCTAAACCTGTGTGCCCCTTGGAGACCTTGAGTCTCGCCTTCAGATTAGGACCTTGCTCATGTTGGCCCAAACCTCTACCCATAGTGAAGCCCATCCTGGCCATCACCTCCCATCCTTTGTCGAACAGGATATTAGTGTGAGTGATTGGCCGAGGAAGAGTAAGAGAATCTAATGGACATAGTGCGGAGGGCCCTACAATGCCTTCTATGGAAAGAACCGACTTTTTACCCTTATCTGGAACAGTCATGAAGGGGATCTGTTCAGAAGTGGTAGCATTGAGAGTTTTTCCTAATGGGATACTCTTGATTTTGATCACCCTGCCATTGTAAGGGAATTTAAAGTATTGGGCTGTTGACGGGATCTCTAGGGTTTGCTCTATCCATGGCCATTCTACGATGGCCTTGTATGCAGGGTCAACTGCGAGGATGAAGAAGCCCGAGGACATGACCACGGGACCTAAACCAAGCTGTAAGGTCACTTTACCCTTCACGCATCACTTTGAATTGTCATAAGCCAAGATTGTGGTGCACAACTCTTCCAAATTCTCTTCTTGTAGACCAATCCTTTGGATTATTTTTATTGGACAAACATTGATCGACGCTCCAGTGTCGATGAGGGTGGAGTCAACCGTGACTCTATTGAGAGTGACCGTGAGGCACAATGGGAGTGACTACTCTCAGGTGGAGCAAGATCCTTATCGGAGAATGAAATGGAAGGCCCATGGGTGAGGGTCATGATGGCATCAGTCACGCCACTTGTCGAAAGGTCCTCGTAGACCATGATCTTCTGTAGGAATTGGAGCAAGATAGACTGGTGTGAAGGGGACCTCTTGATGAGTTCCAGAATGGAGACCTTAGCCAGCGTCCTATCTAAGTGTTGAAGGATGTTGTACTCTGCAGGGGGACTTTGGGAATTGACCCCTTCCTCTGACTGAGACTCCATTTGGGATGGGGGATAATGTGGTTGCGAAGGGTGACATTTACCGATGCTTCTTTTGGCTCTTTCGACTCTGAAAGTTTTGGACGGATTACTTGCAAAGGAGTGGGAGATCTGAAGATGAATGAAAGAGAAGCTGATTCCTCACTAGGAGTGACAGGGGTAGGAGGAGGGACTGATTTTGACTGCGGAGGCTTTAGAAGCACCAAGGGGTGCTCTTGGCCCGACTGGACATTTGAAGAGACATGGGATTCCTGCCAAGTTGATTGAGGGGGATTGATCAAGGTGAGAGACCCTTGGGTAGCAGCTGAAGATTGGCTAGGAGGTGAAATCAAGGTCCAGGACCTAGGCTCCTGGGAGAATATGTTGACATCGGCCCATGGCTCGTTGGCTTCTACTTCCAACTTCTCGTACCACCCGAGGAGGCCTTCGACGCTCCACATTTGCGTCCTCTTGAGCACATGGGGTTCCATTCCAATCACAGTATTCACTCGATCATTCTGCCTCGAGCTTAAAGGATCCTTGTTTGGTTGATGAGCGGGCAATAGGTTTTACACAATGTCGATGCCCCGGTTGGGTTTCTTGAGGTTGGCAATGGCTAACTTAACATCAGACCAATTGATTCTCCCCTCGTCATTCATGTCGTACACCCATTCCCAGAATTGGAAGCAATTGAAAATGTCATGTTCAGGGGCTCGATGATACAGATAGTATTTGGATTTGTCAACATTGGGATGGACCCATCCCTTTGAGGGGGAAGCTGGATGGCTTGTCAATACATGAGGGTGAAGAATATATCACCCAAAGTTTCGGGTAATAGAGGATAAGAAGCCCTCTTCGACCCAGTGCGGTTGTAGTTCTGAGGTGGCAGGACATTGGCATACTACCTCGGGTTGCCTTGGCCCTGATTAGAACCAGCTAGATTGGGATGTGGAGCCTAATGGTGGTTGGGCCTAAAGGATGGGCCAGCAATATTGACTTGTTCATTTACTGTGACTCCTTCGGTGGTGGGGACTGTTGGGGCTTTCCGACCTCTTGCGCGGGGCTCAAAGAGAGGAGGCAAGGTTGAATCCTTTATCTGGACTTGGACAATTCGAGCTCGATTATAAAGCTGAGGGAATGTGTGGAGCTCGCTGAGCATTAGGATGGCCCTGAGTTGAGGAGTGGCATTGTTCACTGTTGGGTTCAGTGCCCTCCCTCGTTGTCTTTGACAATGATTTTGATGATTCTAATATATTGTGTGTTTTATGCTTAATGACTTTTTCATGTTGAATAATCTAACATGATGATATCTTATTTTGTAGGTTGAAATGGGCATTCGTGAATTGACCGCTGGGATGTCAGGATCCCAACCCCACCAGTTTCGTGTCGATCGGTTGTCATTTGGGGCCGGTAGGAGTCCGAGAACCCCGATAACTCGTTTAGGGTCGATTCGTCGAAATCATCCCGATCTCGCATTTTAGTGGATGCTTGTGCCATTTTTTCACTCCAGATATGTTGTATGATCGTAAGGCGTTGTTTCCCCTATGCTTCAGCGTGAATGGGGCATGGAACGGGCTGATTCGGCCATTCCATAGTTTTACTCGCCGGATTTGCGTAACGGTCCTTCCAGAGACCGTCACACATGTAATGTTCCCTCGATAGACTGTTACACATCGTTCGTCATTTTTAGTCTTTCGAGGCTTTCTTGGTGCGACGGACCAAACCTGGTCCGTTACGTGAGTATAACGCCTCTGTCTAGGCACGTTACGCTCGGATGGTTTTCGAGGCTTGCTGCTCTTGTCAGCCCCTCGACGATTATGTTGCCTCGAAGATCGTGTCAGTCGGTTCACTATAACGGATCACTCCCTATGCGTTATGGTTAGGTAACGCACTTGTGTGGGTCCGCTACGTTGTGTTTGACTGATGTTTGTCTGGCTATGGCAGTCGGTGTGACGCACCAAACCTCATGCGCCATGTTGCTATAGCGGACTCAGCCTGGTCCGTTATATGTTGTTCTATCCGTGATGAGTGGTTTTGGATCTGTTAGCCATAACGCCCCTGTCCTAGTGCGTTAGGCTTGTGTAACTCACCTATGTAGGTCCGTTACATGCCCTTTATTTGAGTTTTGATCCATTGGTCATAACGCCCCTGTCTTGATGCATTATGCTTATGTGACGTGCCTATTCTGGTGCGTTACATGGTCTATATTAGATTTCACGTCTGTCTGCCCTGGCGCCCCTAGTCTGGTGCATTAGAGTAGGTAACGCCCCTATGCTGGTGCGTTACGGTCCTATTGTTTGCCGTTGTCTGTTCTGTGTGTCTGTCTGTCTTAGGTTTGTGTTTAAGGGCGGTGTCTGTGTGTCAGTCATTTCTGGATCAGTCGGTTCAGGTGACTGGGTGTGATCTTTTCCTTGACTACGACAGTACCCTAACGACTCAATCTAGAACTACCAGTGTCGTTGTCCCTGGTTACGTAGTGACTACCTCTTGATTGTCTGGTTCGCCTAGCGATTGAGTAATGGTTCGCTTTGCCCAGACTATTGTTGTCGTCCACCACTCCAGTTTCTGCTTGTCTTGGCTTGATCTCAAGGTTTGTCGCTGACCCGTGGGTGTCTGTTGACATCCTATGAGGGCAGTGACCATGATGGGACAGCCAGGAGTGCTTGTACATGCTGTGTGTGTCTCTGTGTGTTTGTGTCGTGTTGGGTTTCGGTCAACCCGGTGAGACCAGGGGTTGACATGTGACCTTGTGTGTGTCTCGACGGCTTTGTCCAGTTCGAGATCATGTTTCTAGATGCCTCGAGGTATCGTTCTACCTTGATTTACGTATCCAAATGTGTTGAGAGTCCTCGGTGTTTCCTCGGGTCTCCATGAGTCATTTCCTGCGGAGCGTCATTTCCTCTGGCTTAAGAGTAGACCGATTAGCAGCTTATTCCGCTGTCTGTGATGATGTTGCCTCCGAGTCATCTGACTCAAGGATCGTTGCATAAGTAGGTCTAGTTGCCTTGTCTTGAGTTGTCAGCAGTGGCTGTGCTACCATTAGTGCTTCGGAGTACGTGTGATAGTGCTCTCTTGCCTATCTATACTTCCGCGCTCGTGTTTTTAGTCTCTGTGTCTTGTGAGCCTCCACTAGTCGTAGTCTTACGGCACACTTCGGCATGACGGCTCTTGTAGCGGGACACTTTCTCGGTTTACGATTCTTAGGCTAGTTCCGTGGGCCCCTCGTCAATCGTAGCATCCTTCGGAGGGGGAATACTAGCTAGAGGCCTGGCTTAGATGATAGCCAGTGTGTGCACATGTGGTTAGGGGCTTTGGACTTGTGTCATTTGACGTGACCCTGACTAGTCGCTCGCGTTATGGTACTGTTCGGATTTTGACAGCGTCTTGATCTCGGCCTAGTCCTTACGGTTGGTGACGTGGATAAGACGCTAGTAGGCGTAGCATAAGACATCAGTGGACGCAGCTGGCTGTTCTTCTGGTGGTGAGGCACTCCAGTCACGTGGCACGTGACTCTCTGCGGTTCTCTTCGTGTTTTCTGTGCGTCGTGACCTTCCGGGTTAGCCCTCTAGCGGCTACACTCGTGGTCCTCATCCTGTCATATGCATGGCGTTCTAGTCATGTATGGGGCAGTGTGCACGACGTTCTAGCCATGTTGCCTGTCGTCTGTCTAGATTTTTCCTATGCTTTATTGTTGTCCTCGTAGGTCTTCGTTTGGAGCCTGGCGTCTTGTCTACAGTTCGGTAAGCTTCTGACTTTCCCTAGTTCAGAGTTCACCCTTCTGTCTTTGTTTGGTGTAGTGTCTACTTGGAGTAGTTTCAGGGGCCGAGGTTAGTTCGGGCTCCAGTGGGACATATCAGGTTCCCGAAGGGAACTTCCTGATCAATCTGACGCTCAGACTTTCAAACCCGAGGCCCACCTAGGAAGTGCTTGATCGGAGTGGGTTATTGGGCTTGAAGCTAGTGGGCCCCGGAGGGGTTGTCACTCAAAGGAGCTAGGCCTCATTTGGTCTGGTAGGATCTCGTTGGGCTGATCTCTCCAGGCAGTAGAAATCCCCCTCTCCACTTGTCCCCCTCCTACTCTCGAGCCAAGGATTGTCTCGGTCGAGTAGCACTCTAGGAAAGACGTTGGTGGCTTGAGTTGATTGGGAATTTTCCTTGGTAGGGGCCACTTAATGAGGCTATCCTGGGGTTTCACCCGTAATGATGATAATTCTCACGATTTGATGTGTGGAGGCCCTTTTTGAAGACTAGAGCGTCACGCTGCTTCCCACTGGGGGTTTATAAGCATAGTGCGCGTTGGCATTCCAAACTTCCATCACTTAGGGTTTTTTCCTCCATCATATTTGCACTTGTGGGAGGCTCATGCGTCGTGAGGGCAATCCTTGAGAGCAAAGTGTTGCAGAGGCCTTTGCAGAGCTCGCAGAGGTTACAGCGGCAGCGATCTGCCAACTTTCGGTTCCTCCTGCATCATCCGGTTCAGGGCCTTCTTCTCCTTCCTCTAGCTCTCCTGGTTACTCTATGTCGGACCAACATCCTGAGGTTGGGGGGTAGGAGGTTGACCGGGCCCCGAGGGTGTTTATGGTGCCGTCGGAGCCTCTTCGCAGTGAGTTGACTGAGGGCGAGGTGAAGCGGCTAGAAGGTCGATACGGGTTGCCATGGCGATACCATTTCTCTCCATCGGAGCCTCATGAGTCCAGTCTGGGCACTCGCTCTGGTTTATTTTGTTCTTTTCTCTTGGCCTGGAAGTGTAGGTTCCGCCTACCACTCCATCTTTTTGTTGTCGAATTACTTCGGTTCTACCAACTGGCTCCGGTCTAGTTGATCTCCAACTCCTATACCTTCATCTTCTCCTTCATCTTTCTTTACTGTTCGTGCGGGGTTGAAACTTCGCTGGACCTCTTCCATTCTTTTCTCGAATTGAAGGACCATACTCATGCGGGTAAGGGCTTCTTCTACCTTCAGGCGAAGAGGGGAAGGAGTTGCGTGGCCCTCTCCACCAAGGACTCCTCCCACAAGGGCTGGAAGGCCCAGTATTTCTAGGTGAGATCGGCCCTGGGCTGTGAGTCCTGGACCTTCCTGACAATGCCTAGCTTCCATCCGATCATTCCTCCGAAGTAGGCGGTGGCTTTCCCGGAGGTGGAGGAGAAGGCTGCCCTTCTTCAGAAAAATTGCCGATCAATCACCGAGTTGATGACCGAAGTAAATATCGAGGAGTATCCCTCTCGGCACATAATGCTTCCCGGTAAGGGCTTCAGGGTCTTGTATTGCTTTCGGGTTAGGCAAGTAAACTTCCATCTCATGATTTGCTTTTCTTTGTCCAGATGCGAGGCGAAAGGCTGATGAGGGGGCAGTGCTGCTCGAGCTAGAGGTCATTGTCTTGGATGAAGAGTCTGCCCCCGGCAGAAGCTCCTCTTGTGTCCGAGATAAGGGCAAGCAGATCGCCCGGGAAGGTGCTTCCGAGCACCGTGGGACCAAGCGCAAGGATTCCATGGAAAAGCTTCTGCGGTCCTCGATGAGGGTAGCGGCCGCCGAGTGAAAGTAGACAAAGAGGGCGGATGCCACCCGTTCAGTCGAGGGGGGTGCTCTGCTGGCTCTCTCGATCATCAATTTAGAGGGGGCCATCGCCGCTGAAGAAGCCGTGGCCGAGGCGGCTGGGTCCCAGGTAGAGGTGATTGGTGCTGGGGCACCGGACGAGGTAGAGGGGGCGCAGGGCGAAAGGATCCGGTCCGAGCTGATCAAGGCTGAGGGGTCACACGGTGACGGGACCCAATCCCAGCTGACCGAAACTGCGGAGGTGCAGGGTGAGGGGGCCCGATCCGAGCCAGTTGGTGGGACCCCAGAGGTGGGAGTACTTGGGGAGGATGCCCCAATCTCGACTGTCCCAGAGAGGACCTTCCCTCCCGCGGTAGGTTCTTTCGCTGTCCGAGCCACCCTGTATCATAGGTGCTACTCCGTAACATCGAGGGCAGTTCGAAGTGGCCTTGGGCGTAGCCCCCCTTCCGTACATCTCGAGCGAGTTATGGAGGGTGGCCTGATCCTGGTCCAGCTGGGGGCCGAGATGGTGGACTTGCTTGCTCGGGTGGAGTCAGAGAGAGAGTCTTTATCTTGGGCCCGCGGCACATCCTATGGGATGGTCGAATGGTCGACTCTCGACCTTGATGATGTGACACAACCTAGGGGTGAGTTGGGACCGACCAAATGACCCTCGGACCTAGCAAGTAAGTTACTCACGGATCGGTAGCTTCACTCGAGCGGACTCACCCACTAAGCACACACTCGTGCCCGTAGGCAACACAATGATGGTGGTGAGGGTCCGGGGTGGGACCTCGCATAGCCCACTCTGATACCAATTGTTGGGTCCCTTGGGTGCCAATAGATCTAGAAGGGGGGTTGAATAGATCCAGTATGAAGTTTGTCTAATTAAAAACTAAGCTTAATTGAAACACAAACTACAACTTGACAACGGAAATAGTTCAAGGCAATAGAACAAGATACCCATCCACAAGGAGTCAACAGGCTGATGAATGGGAGAAGGCTGAGGTCGATGTAGCGGAGTAGAGGTGTCGACGCAGCCTCTCTATGAGTTTGGCTGTTAGACAGATTAGCTGTGCATCCGATCCTAAGAGTGTGAATGAACAAAATAACTTGCCCTGGGCCTGGGTGGACTCCCTAGTGCTTGTGTGCAAGGGTGCATGAAGCAACTAAGGAAATCCAAGTGCAATGAGGGAGACACATGGTGTACAGAATCTAATGTAAAGGTGTGCGATGAAGAAAACAATCAAATTTGAACATGTAAAAGTTGGCACACGAACCTATGAATGGGGGAAGAAGACATGGAACAATCACAGTCTACTACACAGGGATTTTTAAGGTGGTTCAGTCTGCAAACCTGCAAACCTATGTCAACCCCTCATCAAATCTGGTGAGGCTTTTCCACACGAGGACGAGATCCCTGAACACACACACGGGGATGAAATCCACCACACATACACACACACATACGGGGATGAGATCCACCACACACACACACACACACGCGCAAATGAGATCCACCACAAACACACACACACAAAAGAAAAGAACAAGCTATAAGTGCAGTAAATACACTTTCGGTCTCTCACAAGAACACTGGACACACTCAGTTTACAGATTGCAAAGACACAAGTAAAAACAAAACAAAAATCAACACAATGAGAAGGCAACGGTGGCTTCAGATCATAGTCTTGAAGTTCTATCACGCTCAGGCCAGGTACAAGGAGGGGCTACACTCCTTTCAGCATTTTCTTCCTTTCTCACCGTTCATTTTACTCAAACTAGGACTGGACTGCTCTCCACACTCCTTTCTTTTCTTTCTCATAGGTTTCTATTAAAGGCTCAAGGGAGATGTGGGCTTTTTCTCCTCAAGGCAGCAGCTGCAACAGCAACATGTGAAGAGGTGTGTCCAATTTATAGGGTTCAAGAGGCAAAAAACTTTCCCTCCAAGCTTGGCAATTTTGAATGATAAGCAAGGGAGATTTGACCAAGGAGCCTGCATCATCTTAATTTGCAATAGCAGAAAGGGCGTCCTTTTGTTTAGGGAAATCTTCTTTTCAGTTACCAACTTTATTGGTGGCGACTGTACTAGTAGATATTTGTAGTAAAGGGTTGCTCTAGAAACTTATGATGATAGAGACATTTGTGTGTCCTAGGTATCTCCTCCTCTTGTATAATGATAAGTCTATCGACATAAAGATTTGATATGGTAGTCCAATGATGATATGGACATCTAACTATCCTAGGTACTTTTTCCAATGCAATCCGAGCTTGGTTGTCTGAGGCCCAAGCTTGATCAGTTGAATCTGAGCTTAGACATGAAGATCGAGACAGTTGAATGAGGCCTTAGCTATTTGTCAGCCATGCCTAGCTATTTGTCACCCTTATCACCTATTTGTCTGCCTTACATTACTATTTGTCACCCTTATCAATCTCCTCTTCTTGTGCCTTCGGGTTGACTTGTCTTTATGGTGATAGTGCGCAGTCCGAGCTTTGATTTCCCCAGCAATCTGAACTTTCAACCTTGATTTCATCACTTCTACCTGTTGGCTTAAAGTTCGAGCTAGCTGGCATGAATCCGAGCTAAGTCCGAGCTTGACTGCTTCAGATCCAAGCTTGACTTTATCAGGTCCAAGCTTTGGTCAACCAATGAACCTCGTGTAGCAGATACAAGATTTAGCTATTTGCCACCCCTGTTGCTCATTTGTTTCCCTTACCAGGCATTTGTCACCCTTGGAAGGCATTTGTGACCCTTATTGAGCTATTTGTCAGCTCTGTTGCTCATTTTATCGAGCATTTGTCACCTTTGGAAGGCATTTGTCACCCTTGTTGAGCTATTTGTCAACTCGGTTGCTCATTTGTTTCCCTTACCAGACATTTGTCACCCTTGGAAGGCATTTGTCACCCTTGCTCACCAATTTATCACCGTTAACATCCATTTGTCACCCTTGTTCACCATTGCTAGGAAGAGTCTTCTAGCACCTTGATGATGGGAATCGACGCCGAGCACTGACTTTTATTTTTACATTTGAGTCCTTTTAGTTTACTTTTATATCATTGGGAAAGTATATGTGCAATTGTAAGGCTTTGTAAGCCAATGTGTCACTCCCTTAGATTCTTTGGGTTTTTATGCAAATTATTAGTAGGTCCAGTAAGGGCCCCCCCAGTCCTTTCCCATTGGTCCACCTAAGCCATGTGGGGTTGGTCAACCATCCTAGGTGGCCATCTAGAAGGTTGGACTAGTCAATTGGACACATGGGGGACAAGTGGATTGAAATGTCAAAGATGCCATCTAAAAGACCAAAGTGGAGCAACAAACAAATGAATCACATAGAAAATCAATTAAGGAAAGGAGGAAAAGCATGATAAAAGAAGAAAAGAAAGGCCTTAAGAGAACGAAGGAGGAGTGGGCCCTTCACCGGTACACACCACTCTGAAATCCCCTTCGCCAGTACACTCTGGAACTCCCTTCACCGGAACGCTCCTAGACTCTTCCATGGCATGCCCTTGGGCCCCTTCACCGGTACACCTTTTGTTCCCCCTCCCCGGCACACTCCCTGAACGGTGCCCCCTCCCTTTGGCTGTTGTTAAGCCCTTCACCGGCACGCCCGCCAGTTTGCCTCTCGTCGGTACACCTGTTCGCCAACACGCTCTCCCCCGCCATTCACCAGCACATCCATGACCTTCCCCGGTGCACTCATCCCCTCATGGTTTCAACCCTGTGCAACTTCAACCCCATGCAGCCCATGCATGGACTTTGTCCCCCTTGCAACCCCAACCCGCCTGCAAACCTGCACAGACTTGGTCCTCCTGCATGCATAAGCCTTGTACAAGTCCTACATGGACCTTGCATAGCCCCTGGCCCTATGCACACGAACCCTGCGTGGACCCTGCATGGACTTTGTTTTCTCCCCTTGCATACATGCACAGACTTTGGCCCCCCCATACGCACGGACCATGCATTGACCTCACCATGCATTGCACGGACTTCGTTCTGAACATGCACTGACTTCGCCCTGCATGGACCATGCTCGCATGTCCACTGACTTGGCCTATAGCTACTCGGACCCCGTCTGTACGTGCATAGACCCTGCACGGACTTCACCCCCTCCGCATGCATAAGCCTCGTAGGGACTTTAGCTCATGTGCACTGACCTTAGTCTGCATGTGCACTGACCTTAGTCTGCATGTGCACTGACTTTAGCCCACGTGCACTGACCTTAGTTTGCATGTGCACTAACCTTAGTCTGCATGTGCACTGACTTTATCCCATGTGCACTGACCTTAGTCTGCATGTGCACTGACCTTAGTCTGCATGTGCTCTGACCTTAGCCTGCATGTGCACTGACTTCAGCCTATGTACACTGACTCGGCCTGCATGTGCACTGACACTACACTGACCTGGCCCTTTGTGTATTCCTTAACTACACTGACTCTCCCTGCATATGCATTGACCTTAGCCCACGTACATAGACCTTCTTTCAGCTGCTGGCCCCACGTACACGGACTTCATTTGCACATGCATGGACCTTGCACTGACCTTGCCCCTAGTACGCATAGACTCTACCCCTTCGCCCCAAAACCTGCATCCATGCATATGCAGAGACTCCATCCCGCAACCTGAACATCTGCACGGACTTCATCCGTTAACCTTGTGCATTCGCATGGACCCTGGCCAAAATGTGCACAGACTTTGTTCTTCAACCCCGTGCACAACATGCACGGACTTTGTTCTTCAACCTCGTGCACAACGTGCACGGACTTTGTTCTTCTACCCCGTGCACAACGTGCACAGACTTTATTCTTCAGCCCCGTGCACAATGTGCACGGACTTTATTCTTCAACCTCGTGCATATGCATGGACTTCGTTCTTCAACCCCGTCCATATGCACAGACTTTGTTCTTCAACCCCGTGCATATGCACGAACTTCATTTTTTTCAACCCCGTGCATACGCATGGACCTTGCCCAAAACCTGCATGGACTTTGCTTGTACATATGCATGGGCTTCGACCACAAAACCTGGATGGACTTCATCCAAACATGCATCGGCTTACTCCCAGCCTTGCATGGACTTGGCTCCTTTGTTGAAAACCTGCATGGACTTCATTCCAGAATTTGTACATCTGCACGGACTCTTCTCCTTTACTGAACATGCACAGACTTCATCCAGCCCGGTTGAAACCTACACGGGGTTTGTCCTTCACTGGTACACCCCCCTCAGACCTTCACCGGTGCACCCCCTTTAACCCTTCGCCGACGCAGGCCTTGAAGATCTTCCCCGGCACACCTATCCTTGATCCTTCGCCGGTACACCCTTCCTGCCCTCACTGGTGCACTCTTTCAGTGCCTTCGCCGACACGCCTAACCCCAGCTCCGGCACGCTCCCAATGCCCTTCGCCGGTACACTTGTCCTGTCTTCACTGGTGCACCTTTCTCAGCTCTTCGCCGGTACACCCTGTGGTGGCCTTTCACTGGCACGCCTCACCCATTTGCTCGCTGGTACACCTACCCTTCTTCTCCCCGGTACACCTTTTGATGCCTTCGTCGGTACACTCTCCCAGCACTCAGCCAGGCTTCGCCGGCACACCCCTTTCTTGGCCTTTTAACGGCCCACTCCTCCACAATAAAAATACAAAAAAATAAGAATGAATGAAATGTAGGGAAATTTGGATAAAATGCATAAAAAGAAATATAAATAAATAATAAATAAGTAAATAAATGCAGAAAACTCGTGTAAAAAGTAAATAAAAGAAAAAAAGGGAGAAAATCTATGTAAATAAGTGGGAGGTACTAGAGTTGGAGCTGATAAATCCCCGTGGGGATGTCTTCGAGCTGGTGCCTTGGCAGGGTGAGGCCGATGACTTTTCTTTGCCCGGATCTCAATCCAAGCACCTTCCACTTGTTATATCTGGAAGGTGGCATTGATCGCCAGCTCGATGACCTCAGGTTGTAGCTCCTGGTAGGCTGGAATGCTGGGACTGGCATCCGAAGATGTGGGAGCGATTCGATGCCTTAGCCGCGGTGGCGAAGGTAAGGAGCTAGTAGACTGGTGCTGGCATCCGAAGAAGTGTGCGCAGTTTGATGCCTTAGCCGCGGTGGCGAGGGAGGTATCTCCAGCTGAGCTGGTGTACTGGGGCCGACGTCTGAAGACGTGTACGCAATTTGATGCCTTAACCATTGTGGCGAGGAAGGTATCTCCCGCTGAGCTGGTGTACTGGGGTCGGCATCCAAAGACATATGCATGGTTTGATGCCTTACCTGCGGTGGCAGAGCCTTTTGCTAAGGAGCGGCTTGGGGAGCATGCTTGACATACTGCTCCCTGGCCTTGCCTCTACGGTCTAGTTGGGAACCGGGTCAGGTGATGACGGATGGCGTCCTGGGATATTGTTGCCCCCAATAGCTGCCCTGGTTCCACGCGTTGGGTGGGCCTTGTGGCAGTGGCCCCGACTTGTGAACCGGCGTAGCTGAAGACTTTGAAGATGTCTTTCCTACCATCTGCGATGGGTTGCAGGGCAGGCGAGGAGGACCTGATGGCTAGCCTGCTAAGAGAACATGGTGTAGTCAGGCTGGGACTTCGCTCTACTTTTGCTTTCCCTTCCTATCCCTAGATGTAAGAGACGGGGGTAGGGCCAGAGGAGAGTGAGAGGGACTTGAGGAGCTCATCGTTGTCTCACCCACCAGGACATTTTCTCGACCGAGAAGGACTCGGAGAAGCCTGGTGGTGTCTTCTCTGGAGAAAGGAAGAGACTCCAGCTCTTGCCAGGGCCGCCATTGCACTGTCGAAGTGGCAGGGGCCGACTGGCTGGCTGGTGGTGTCGGGGAGTCAGGAGAAGCCGAGGTGGCAGGAGGATGGATGACATTGACCGAGAAGTTGCTCGGCTCCGTCTCCTGACTGGCGTCCTATTCCTTGCGCCTTCGTAACCGCTGGAGGGCTTCTCAATTATCGATCCGAAACTCGAGCCACTCTGGAGTATACTGGTAAGGTAGCCTGTGCCCATTTTCTTGAGGAGGATCTGGCTGTTATGGTGTGTCTTTGGCGATGCTCGGGGTTTCTTCGACGGCTTGTTGATGAGTATCATATTTTACATCCTAATTTGCATCACATTTATCATCTTTGGACATTTAATGAACAAAGTTGTGCTACATGAGAAGTTAATTTCATTCTCACAACCCATTTGAGTCTACATGTGTTTTATCATCTTTCTGAGCCAAAATGACCATGTGAGAAATATTTAAGAATTTACACAATTATTTGAAGCCATTTTGGGATGAAATACATTGATTATTTAAATTTTCTAAATTTTTAGGAACTAGCGTCAAAGGTGATGGACGCCATTTCTTGAAGTTTCTTGAAAAAGAGGAATTAGTGTCCAGGCTGGAAGTCACCAATTAATTAGCGACGGTGATAAATGATGCCAATTTCAAGAATGAGCGACGGTCAAAGCAGACACCAATTTCCTAGTGAAAAATAGAAAGGATAAAATTGAAAAAATAGAAAAAAGAATAAGCGTCCACATTGTAAGATGCCAATTCTATTTTATGAAAAATCAAAATAAGGAATGAAGAATGGGCAATTGTTGTAATAGACGTAGAAAAAATAGGCGACCACTACTATAGACGCCATTTCTGTTAGAAGCAGAAACGAAAACGGACGTTGTTGGCTTGCTATATTTTGAGTTATCTTCCCTTAATTGAACCAAGTAGGACTCTATCCATGGAAAGAGAGCATGTTTGAGCAAGATATTGATGCTACAAAATCAGATTTGAGCTGATCGTGATCCTCGCTTCACTTCGGGATTTTAGAGGAGTTTCCAGAGAGCTCTAGGCACAGAGTTGGCGTTTAGCTCGGCCTATCATCCTCAGTTGAATGGTCAGTCAGAGAGGACCATCCAGACCCTGGAGGACATGTTGAGATCGTGTTGCCTGGAGTGGCAGGGGAGTTAGATCCACCATTTACCATTAGTGGAGTTCGCTTACAACAACAGCTATCATTCGAGCATTGGCATAGCACATTATGAGGCGCTGTACAGGTGACCATGCCAGACTCCACTTGATTGGTTTGAGGTGGGCGAGCGTGTTCTGACAGGACCGAATTTGGTGCAGTAGTATGTCGAGGTGGTGCATTTCGTCTGGCAGAAGATGTTGGTGGCGTAGAGCTGACAGAAGAGCTATGTCGATCGGAGGAGGCAACCCCTCTGTTTTGCGGTGGGAGACCGGATGTTTCTGAGAGTTTCTCCTATGAAGGGTGTGATGCGCTTCGGCAAGCGTGGGAAGTTTTGGGGTGTTCATCATATTTTTCTTTTTCTTCCCCTTTTGAGGCAGGGGTGGTGCTGGTACTAATGTGGAGACTATAGCTTGTGGCTTCAATATATCATGCTGCGGATCGGCAAGGTCTAGCACAGATAACAGAGGCATGTTGGCTGGACAAATAGAGGGTACTGATGTTGCTGAATGAATGTCCACCATTGGTTGCTGAATGAATGTCCACCATTGGCAAAATAGGCACACTAGTGACCTTGATGATGTGCCCCTTATGTGGAAATTTTATACATTGATGATTTGTAGAAGGGACAACATCAAGTGCCTGAATGTACGGGCGCCCCAAGATAGGATTGAATGTGGGGTCCATGTCTAAAACATGAAAATTGACTGTGACAGATGAGGGCCCAGGCCCTACTTTCAAGGTAATCACCCCCATAGGTGGCTTCTTCGTATTACCATAAGCTGTTACTATGATGGGTGAAGGCCGAATTTCACTTTTAGGAATGCCACACATTTTCAATGTACTCGATGGTAGAACATTAATGGATGCGCCAGTGTCTACCAAACATTGGCTGACAGCTACTTTGTTGATATCAACAGTGATGCATAAAGTAAATTTTCTTGCTGGTTTTGGAGCTAACTCATATTCATAAAAATAATTACCGGTTGATCACCTGTCAGAGTCAAAACTGATGTAATTTGCTCAGCTAGGATGTCTTCATTAACCATCACCTTCTATAGATACTGCTTGAGAGCTTCCTGATGGGTTGGTGATCTTCTTATGAGTTCTAGAATGGAAATCCTTGCCAGGGTCTTGTCTAAGTGCTTTAACTGATCATATTGTATGCCTAGTATGGATTCCGGCTCTTGGGTTTGCTCTTCCTGCCCCTGTGTGGGCTCTTGTTCTTGACGTTGTGGAAACACACAATGGAATATCTGTCCGATGCGGGGCACCATTGTCTGAGAGCTTTGCACCTCTGTGAGGTTAGCGGTAGGCGAAGGGTTGGTAGAAGAGGAGGGGATATCGGGATTGGTGGATTGGAGTGGAGCAACTGGTTGAGCAACCACAGGCGGCACCCTGATGAGGGGCCTTGCTGAATGAGGATTGGTGGAAGCAAGAAGGTTAGAAGAAATGGGTGGTTGTTGGTGATGCATCCCCTAGTTGATGATTGTGTTTGGTATTTGATTTTAATGATAACAAAATGATTACACTTGTGTGTGTTTCATTGAGCAACATGTTTATGAATCTTTTAATGATGAGTTAAAAGAACGACTTCAAGAGTTACTCTTGAAAGTCATATGAACCTTCGGTGTTTAAGGAACTAATGCTATATTTATCTTGGCTTGTAAGAACAAGTTCATGGCTCAAGCTTAGAACTCAAAGGAGTGCATCAATGAAGTTCTTTTTCCACAAGGGAGTTACATTTCTCATTGCATTGCATTGATTCTTACTATGTTTTATACATTTCATCAAAAGGTTTTTCGTGCTTCTTCCATATGAGATTTGGGTTATGAATTTATAAGACCTTCTACATGCCTCTTGTACACGCTCATATCTGCCTAAAAGCATGGCTTCAGAAAGTGTTTCTTGGTTGAGAAAGATTGGGCTCCTATGTGCTTGAAGTTGTGATATGGAATGAAGTTTCAATAGCCTTTTATGTATGGTTTTGAATGCACCTCATGCATATTCTTTATAGGGCCTTGAAGCTAGTTTAAATGTTTGAGTTCATCATGCAAATCTTAGAAGAAATGAGTTGTTAGTACTCAAGCTTGAATCTCATGTGAACGTTGACAAATTTGGCTGAATGGTACTCATATCTTGCTCACATGCATAGAAATAACTCCTGATCCTTGGCTTAGAACTTTTGTATTTCAAAGTGTTCATATGCACCTTTAACATGGGCTCTCATGTATGTATTTCATACATTTATCTCATGGATTGTTGAGCTAAAGTTCTAATCATTTTTCTATGGCTTTGCAGGTCAAAACACTCAGTATATGTTCCCTCCCAAGTACTCTTTACCATTCTCATAATCAATAAAAACATCATCTAGTGGTGAGATGGTGGAGTGAGAACATTTCTTTCTTCTAGAAAGGGGTGCACTCTCCCTTCATCCCACTAGATGCTTTATGTAAAAAAAAAAACTTAGTATATGTTCCTCAAGAACAAAGGAGTTCGAAGCATCATACTCAAATGGGCTGCTAAAGGGGTTAAGGGACTGAACGGTTGAAATCTAGATTTTTCCCAGATTTCGGTCAACCGCCCATATAGGGTCGGTCGACCGAAATTCCCAGGGCCGCCTGGAAATTGGTCTAGAAAAGTCCGGTCGACCGCCCATAGGGGTCCGGTCTACCAGAAGTCTCAGAATTGAGAGTTTTTTAGTTCTGTAATGTCCGGTCGACCGCCCACCCCGTGTTGGTCGACCGAAAATGGCGAAACTCAAAAATGTGGTTCCAAAACTCATCCAAACCAAGTCAACAAGTGCCTAACCTTTTGTTCTTTTGTCTGGGTGGCCGTGGACCTCTGAAAGGGTTTATTGGGACAGTTAAACGGTTGGAATCCAACCGTGGAAGGAAGGTAAACAGCCCATAAGTGACTGTTATTATATCAGACTGCATTGTTCTTTCTTTTTCCCATCCTTCATTTATTTAATGAAATGCATGATTTGTTATGAAATATATGACTAATGCAATTGTTTTAAATGTACGCATGGAAAGCACAGGACTCAGATCTCCTGGCTACAGGTCTGGGCAGTGTACCTCGCACTACCAGACTTTTAGCGGGAGAGACTCGCGATGATGGGCTTCGGTGAGTTCCTGAGCGTAGAGGTGACAAGACTGGACACGCCACTGCTCTATGCCCTGCACGACCATTGGGATCCGGTGAGCCAGACTTTCCTTTTCCTGTGGGACCACATGGTCCCCACGTTAGAGGACGTCACGCGCATCACTGGATTACGCGTGCACGGGCTACTAGTTAGCAGGAGGACTTACCCCGACTACCGGGAGCTGGCTCAGAGCTTGCTAGGGTTGGAGTTGCTGCGACCAGAGTGACAGTCGACCACCCTGACGCGAGGTTGCAAGAGAGCCTCGGCTTGAGGGGTGCGGGGATCGCGACCGGGGAGCTGCCCGAGTAGCATCTACAGAGGCTCATGGACCGGGTGCGTCCGAGAGTGGCAACTGAGCTGGGATTGGAGGCGGACGTGGTCCTACGAAGGTTTCTGATGCTCTTCTTCGGGAGACTGTTGTTCACGACCACGACCGATGTCATCAGCTACCGGCTCCTGCCACTGCTCGAGGATGTGGACCACATCGGGGATTACGCTTGGGGAGTGACGATCCTGGTGTTCCTTTTCGTTACCCTTAGCTCCACCAGCCGGTGGACGATGCTTGGTGAGTTCTCCTCACTGCTCCAGGTATGACTTGACTCTTAAAATGATTATGCAATTTACTATATGATCCCTATAACTGCTATATGCTGACATTTGATGAAATGTAATGCAGGTGTGGGCCTACGTATGCCTACGTGGGCTAGGGAGAGGGGAGGAGATATACCCAGACCGGATGCCCATGGTGAGGCGGTGTATGGCCCCACGGGAGGTTGGGTCGCTATGACGACAGGTCCGGGCGATCCAAGATGACCTGGACACACTGTCGTATGCCTTGGTAAGACCTAAACTCAAACTTCGTGTCAAATGAAACTATATGCTTATGATGCTAATGCAATTTCCTATTTGACAGGTCCAGTGGATGCCATACCAGAGCGAGGGGCACGAGGGTCAGTCCTGTGTGGCGGTAGCCCTAGCCTATGTCGGACGAGACATTTGGCTCCACTGCATGAATGTGGTGGAGCCACTCTACTATAGGCTGGTGATGAGGACGATCGGCGTCTACCAGCCAGCAGTGGAGTTTCCGGCATCGGAGAAGCCGGATGAGCAAGTTGGGAGACACCCCTGAGGGTTGGCTACGGAGGTTGACTGGATGACCCGAGTAGTTGAGCAGATTGCGGATTGGACCTCACTCGGGCGAGTGGTGTCTGCCCGTGCTGAGAGCAAGGAGGCTTACTACATGGCCTACTCTCGGCACTATAGGGACCAGGCATTCCGTGGCGCCCGTCGACTGGTACGACTTCTATCCTGCATGCTTTTCTATTATACTTTCTATATGATTATGCACTGACACTTGGACTTCCTACATGCAGCTTGCCCCCAGGGGAGGATCGCGGAGTTACAGTGTCTCCTCCACTCCACCATCCAGGAGAGAGACAAGCTCCGACAGGCACTGGCCCTCCTGGTGAGTTTCGCTAACCCTTGAACTTAATTATGCAAAATGCCTATGATGTTGACTAACCTGGACTTCTGAAATGCAGCGAGCCAAGGGGATCTAGTGTCAGGGGGCAGATGCTCCCGCATCCTCTTCCCAGACACCCACGGACTGTGCTGAGCGAGATGCAGAGTTTACGAGGATGGTGGCACGGGCCGAGGTGGCCGAGGTGGCTCTTGCTGAGAGGGTAAGTAAACTCTACACTTTCCCAGTTGTTTACGATTATGAAATGCAATTGACTAACCATGATGCGTGCATATGCAGATGACCGAGCGACAGCAGCTGTGATGCTTCGGATCCTTATTGGGTCTTATTAGATTCCTTTTAGATATTTTGGATCCTTAATTTTGGGTCCTGGATCTATTTTCTCAGAGTGTCTGACTCTGTTGTGTCGGAAATTACATTCTGGACATCTTTTGTGTTTGGATCGACGCGATCCGGAGCTGTTTCGGAGGCTCGATGATGTTCTGCGGCCTTTTCGTGCATTTTTCTATTTTTCGGCCTGGGTTTCGACAAATCCTAGGGAACTCCGCTACAGGTGAACCGGGTCGTTCACCCAGGTGTAAGTGGTATTGTTGCGATCGGTGCATTCTGAGGATCGCGAAAACGTAATTTTCTATTTTTTTATATTTTTTTCTGAAAAATCAGATTTTCTATTTAAACCACCTCACTATCTCGGACGAATCCTAGATCCGCACCACTAAGAATCCGCTAAACCATGGATGTTACACAGTTGCTATGCGCCCTCCCCCCATACACATCGAATGCCCCGTCGTCGACCCTTCTTCTATGCCAAAGCAGCAAGAACGCCCTAGCTACTGCCATAGTCTTGATCTGCAGATTCGTCTTCCATGCTTTGCCTGAGGACGATTAAAGAGAAAGAAGACGGTCGCTTCACAGGAATGCTAGGAGAGAGCCACAGACTGTAAGGGAAGCCTTAAGCAGCATGAAGAGGGAGAGACACCCTTCGGGACCTTTTTATAGGCCGTAGGGGGAGATCTTTACCTTAATTGAATCTCCCCTCGAAAAGATGCAAGAGATAGACGTCCTTCCCCAGGAGCAATGACGCCACCTCCTCCATGAACCCCCACGGGAATACATAAAAATTGAAAGTCATTTAAAGTGTAGAAGGATGAAAAAATGCCAGCTCTGCTCTCGATCGACATGCAAGCCTGATTTTTCGGCTACGAACCAAGTGAGATCGCTGACTCACTGACAACCATGGATACGGTAAATCCTACTCAGTCAAAGGCGGTAACATGCAGTCAATCGCATCTTGAATATTTCCTCCATTATATAGAAAGAAAATCATTACATTGCTACATCTAGAGAGAAATTACAAAAAAGGAAGTGGAAATGAAGAAACAAGGTAGGTACAAATTTCCTAATCTATGGAGATAGGAGAACTCAGAGACGTCTATGACCCCTCCTGAAGCTCAACAAGCGAAGGACCCTTGGTGCTCGGAGACCTGCCCTCGGTACCCTCGGTGACGACTGACCCAAGCACTGACCCCATTTGTATGGGAACTGCCCCGTTTGCGTGCCCTCCCGAGGCAATCAGAGTCAGCGATCTCTCCTCCACCAAGATAGGAGCACCTTCGCTTGGCTCTTCATCGCTCGACGTTGATGGTGAATCTGAACCATCCTCATCAGAGCCGTAGTGCTGCTTGGGGGGCAATGTGAGCTCATTGAGGACTTGCCCCTGAGCCAGTATGGCTGTCGGCTTGAAATCTTGGGCGAAACCCTTTCATAATCCTTGTCGATAGCCCGACTCGTAGCAGACGAAGGTGGCCTACTTTAGGGCCTCTTGGTACTCCTCTGAGCACCGGTATCGCTCGACCACTTCCGCCCCAGCTCTTGCCGCCTTCTCCTCAAGCTCGGCCACCCAAGCACCAACCACGACCAGTTTTCCTTCAACCTCAGCCATCTTCACTCCGGCCTCAGTCAGTCTCACCTCATCTTCGGCTAGCACTGCTTCGACGTCCTCCTTGGCCCTCTCGATCTCTCAGGCCTGGTCCTCGAGCTCCGCTCGCTCAGTCACCCACCGATCCAAGCGCTCTGCCTGAACCCGACGCTCTTCCTCCAAGAGCTTACTCTTAAGCTCGACCATATACTGGGCTTGGGTCAGTTGCTCGGCCCGTGACTGAGCTTCCTTCTGGTCACGGTGATTAAGACGAACACTTACCCTCTCGTGCTGCCTTAACTTTAATGCACCACCTCCGCGGTTCTCATTTCAAAGCTTCTGAGTTCCGATCTAGGACTTTGAGTATTTTTCGGTGCTTGCCGACCTCATGCCCAAATTGCTGTGTTTCTTTCTGATTCGGCTTTCGGCATCGCCAGTAGGGAAGTCGTGGCCGTACCTTCTACTTTAGGGGCTCCTGCATTGGATGGCAGAGCACCAGGTACGTGCTTGTTCTGCCTAGAGGAAGTACAGGGTTTATTCGGCCTTTCAGTGTTTGACTTGTTTTCAAGTGTCGGGATGTGCATGCCGCATGATCATTCTTTTTCTTCTTCTTCCTTTTTCGACATCCACAAATGCCCCCCAGCCGCGGGCGACGCAAGGGAGGGACGAGTACACGGGGCCTGTAGGTGTGGAGTTCCATATCATGGTATCTTCTCCTTCAAGCCAGTGGACTATTGGTCTGGCGTGAATTCACGGGAAAGCGTCACTCCTTCAACGAAGGGATGAGGGGGGTCGCTTCACCGCGTAGGCACGCGGAGCTAGATGCTTTAGTCTGAATGTGGTGGGGTTTAGTCATCGGTATGGGGTTAATACCGAAGAGGTTCTTTCTGTTCATCGACTTGGATGGGAGGTCCAAGCCGAAGCAAAGAGGTTCTTTTGTTCATCGACTTAGACGGGAGGTCTGAGCCGAAGCAAAGAGGTTCTTTTTGTTCATAGACTTGGACGGGAGGTCCGAGCCGAAGCAAAGAGGTTCTTTTTATTCATAGACTTGGATGGAAGGTCCGAACCAAAGCAAAGAGGTTCTTTTTATTCTTTACTGCACCGGGGTTGCCGACTGTATGAAGGGTGTAACACCCTTGTTGGATCTCCTAGTTGATTTTGGTTGCTATGTTTTAATGATGACAAATCTTGTGTGTATGTGTCTTTTTGATAGCCGTTGAAGAATGCTAACCAATGTGTTCAACTCTTAATTATCTTATTTTGAAGGATTTAATGAGATGAATGATTCTATTGTGAAATGTAATTGCCCTAAATGTATGTAGGGAAAGCGTAGGACTCGGATCTCCTAGCTGTAGGTCCGAGCAGTGTACCTCGCACTGTCAGACTTTCAGCGGAAGAGGCTCACGGCGATAGGCTTTGCTGAGTTCCTGAGTATAGAGGTCAGTCGGCTGGACACACCGCTACTTTATGCTCTGTACGACCGTTGGGACCCGGTGAGCAGGACGTTCCTCTTCCCGTGGGGCCACATGGTCCCCACGCTAGAGGACGTCCCTCGCATCACTGGGCTACACGTGCATGGGACTCCGATCAGTGGGAGGACGTATCCCGACTATCGGGAGCTAGCCCAGGAGCTACTCGGGCTAGAGCTGCTGTGACCGGAGCAGCAATCCATGACCTTGACGTGGGTGAGCCTGCAGGAGAGCCTCAGACTGCGAGGAGTGGGGATAGCGACCGGGGAGCTGCCCGAGCAGCACCTGTAGAGGTTGGTAGACCGGGCGCGACCCAGAGTAGCAACTGTAGTAGGGCCAGAGGCAGACGTAGTGCTACGGAGGTTCCTGATGCTCTTCTTTGGGTGCCTCCTGTTTGTGATGAGGGCCGACGTCATCAGCTGTTAGCTCCTTCCCCTTCTCGAGGATGTGGAGCACGTGGGAGACTATGCCTGGGGAGCGGCGGTCCTCGTGTTTCTATTCGACACCCTCAGTTCCACCAGTCGACAGACCATGCTCGGTGGATTCTCACCCCTACTCTAGGTATGACTTGACCCTTAAACTGATTATGCAGTTTGCTATATAATTCCTATATGTGTAATATGCTGACATTTGACTGAATGCAATGCAGGTGTGGGCCTACGTGCGACTACGTGGGCTAGGGAGAGGTGAGGAGACCTACCCGGAGCAGCTGCCTATCGCCAGGCAGTGGATGACTCCACGGGAGGCAGGGTCCCTGCGGAGACAGGTCCGAGGGATCCAGGATGACCTGGACACACTGCCCTTCACCTCGGTAAGAATCTAGACTCGAAACCCTTTCATTTAAGTGCAACTTATATGCTTATGATGCTAATGCAATTTTCCTATTTGACAGGTCCGGTGGACACCGTACGAGAGTGAGGGCCGCGAGGGTCAGCCCTGGGTGGTGGCGGTCCTCACCTACTCCGAGCGTGACATTTGGCTACACTGCATGAACGTAGTGGAGCCCCTCTTATTCTGCCTGGTAATGAGGATGATCGACGTCCATCAGCTAGCTATCGAGTTTTTGGCACCAGAGAAGCCAGAGGAGCGCGTTGGACGACACCCCCGAGGGCTGGCCACGATGGTGGACTGGACGACGCGAGCTACAGAGCAGATCACCGACTGGACAGCATTCGGGCGGGTGGTGTCCACTTGAGCGGAGAGCGAGGAGGCTTACTACACTGCCTACGCCCGGCACTATAGGACCAGGTGTTCCGTGGTACCCGCCGACCGGTACGACTTCTAACCCTAACGCTTTCTTATTATGCTTTCTATATAATTATGCACTGACCTTCACATGCAGATTGACCCCAAGGGGAGGATTGCGGAGTTGCAGGGACTCCTCCACTCGACCATCCAGGAGCGAGATGAGGCCCGACAAGCCCTGGCCCTTCTGGTGAGTTTCCCTAACTCTTAAACTTAATTATGCACATGTTTATGATTATGATTATGAAATGACTAATAAGCTTAGACTTTCTAAAATGCAGCGAGCCGAGGGAGCCCAGTGTCAGGGGGCTGACGCACCTTCTTCCTCTCAGACTCCTGCGGACCGGGTTGAGCGGGATGCAGAGTTCACACGGATGGTGGCGCGGGCTGAGGCAGCCGAGGCAGCGCTCTCCGAGAGGGTAAGTACACACTATGCTTTCCCTGTTGATTATGTTTATGAAATGTAATTAACTAACCATGATGTGTGTATGCATACAACCGAGCTGACCCGACTGAGGGAGGAGCTCGAGTAGAGCCGTGCGGCGGCACGGGAGGAGGTAGCCCGTCTCCGAGAGGAGATGGCATGGAGCCGACCGGTGGACGCGATCGAGATAGCTCTCCTTCACGCAGAGCTCGAGCGACTTCGGGCTGGAGCTGAGGAGATGGTGCGGGTCTGGGCCGAGGCAGAGGGCTACCGGATAGACTGGGACCGCACTCTTATAGAGGCGTCAGGGCTGAGCGGGGAGTTACGGGCGTACAGGGAGATGAGCCAGCGGTCAGAGCATAGTGGGGCGGTGAGCGACAGCACCCATGGCACCCACAGATCGTACCGTGGCTACTTCGCCAGCTCCTCCAGTCGCAGGAGGAATGAGGAGGAGGAGCGTCACCGACAGCGCCGCGAGGAGGACACTAGCTCTGCGATGGCTCTGCCATCGAAGAGACTCGAGGAAGTCGGAGACAGAGACAGGACGGAGGGAGAGGCCTGATGTAGCTATGAGACTTCTTGTACATGGATGACATGGTTATGATATGATATGACATGTTCCATTAACTGACTCAAATAAAGAAAGATTACACATACATGACTCAAATAAAATAAAAATTACATGACTAGACTCAGAAACACATGACGAACACAATGACACATGCCGACGAACAATCCGAGCCTCGAAAAAATGTAGAGGGGCAAGGGATGTCCCCATCATGACGGCTGGCTTGAAAAAGGGTCTATGATGCCGGAGCATGTCGCCTTTGAGCTGTCAGACGACCAATGTTACCTTCGAAGGAAGATAGAAGCTTCAGAGGACGGATGGGGGCATTCGGTAGTTGCAGCTCCTCAAACTCTCTCTCTTCCTCCTTCCTTCCTTCTCCGCCCTCCATCTTGCCACCACAGGGGGGCTGTTCTTCAAGTTTTATTCTTTCACTGTCACACATGCCCTCCTTTCTACTTGTTGTTTCACCTCTTTTCCTTTTTTCTCTCTTACCATCCTCTTTTTTAGCATATTCCATTAGATGGAGCTCTCACCACGAGTTGGCAGGTGGGTCCTTTCTTGAGCATGCCTTCATCTTCTTCCTTACTCCTCTTGGTACATTTCTTCTAAGCTACCTGAGCTAACGGGGTCGATCGTCCTTTATCTGAACCAGTTTCTACACGAGGCAGAGTTTATGGCCAGGTGCAGGAGAGTTAACAGAGTCAGCCGAGCGATGAGCTTGTATACCAGTACCAGTGGGTGTTATTTTCATATTTTTGAGATGTATTGTATCGGCTATGGCCTATCTGATGTACAAATAGTTCTTTAATAAAAGAGAGGAATTTTCATTTCTATTTCATGCTGCTTACATGAGTGATTTGTCGAGGGGTGCTCAAAAATAGAATTTATGGAGTGTTGTTGCATTCCACGTTCGAGGGATAGGGGTTCCCTCCATAGTAGATAGCTGGTATGCTCCATTCCCGAGCATCTCGACCACTCTGTATGGTCCTTCCCAATTAGGGGCTAGCTTGCCCGCCCCCTCCAGTGGTCGAGAGGCTTTAACTTTTCTGAGGATGAAGTCTCCTGGATGGAAATGTCTATCTCAGACTTTGGCATTGTAGTATCGAGTGAGGCGCCGTTGATATTCCAATGCTCGGATGTTGGCTATCTCTCAGACTTCATCTGCTAAATCGTGGTTCTCTAGTAATTTCTGTTTGTTACCTCGGGTGAGAAGCAAATGACTTGGAGAGAGGGATTGTCAATCTCCAACGAAATCATGGCCTTTGCATTGTACACCAACTGAAAGGGACTCCCATCGGTGGCCGTTCTTGGAGTCATTCAGTGTAAACATAGTACACTCGGCAATTCCTCAAGCCAACTTCCCTTGGCTTTGCCGAGCCTGGACTTGATGCCTTTTGATATAGCTTTATTGGCATTTTCGACCAGACTGTTAGCCTGAGGGTGGGCGACCAAAGTGAAGTGGTTGCGAATGTTGAGGTCGGCACATTTGTCTCTGAAATAGCGAGAATCAAATTGCCTACCGTTATTGCTCACAATCACTCAGGGAATGTCGTAGCAACAGATAATCGACTTCCAAACAAAGCTCCATACGACTGACTCAGTGATCCTAGCGATAGCTTCGGCCTCGACCCACTTGGTGAAATAGTCGATGGCGATGATGATGAACTTCTTTTAGGCTTGAGCCGTAGGGAATGGCCTAAGGATATCAATCCCCCATCGAGCGAATGGGTAAGGCTCGGTAAGGGTGACAAGTTCTACTGTTGGCTGGTGAACCAGATGGTCAAAGCACTGGCACCGGTCGCACTTCTATGCGTAGGTTGAGCAATCATGCTAGAGAGTGGGCCACCAGTACCCTTGCAGAAGTAAGATCCTGGCAAGTGACCTCCCTCCTTGATGTGCTCCACACATGCCTTCATGTGCCTCTTGAACCACTCGAATGACTTCGTCAGTGCTAATACACTTTAGAAGGAGGCCGGAGAAAGATCTACGGTATAAAGAGTCATCCATGAGGATGAAGCACCGAGCTTGATACTTCATCCTCCGAGCTTCTTGAGGGTCGGGGGACTCTTGAGAGTCTAGGAGCCAAGATAGATAGGGGGTATGCCAGTCGCTCAGGGAGTCTGAGTCAATGGTAATGAGCTCCGAATCAAAGCTCAGTCGCTCTAGTTCTTCGAGGAGAACCGATCAAGTACCCTTGGGGTCAAGAGAAGAGGCCAGTCGAGAGAGGGTGTCTGCTCAGGAGTTTTCCTCCCGGGCTATCCGGACCACCTTAAAACCCTCAAACTATTGTGCCAACTTCCTGACCATCTAGAGGTATTTGATCATCAGTTCTTCCTTAGCTTCATAATCACCATTGACTTGACTAGTGACCAATTGGGAGTCAGTGTGGATCCTGACCCACTCAGCCCCTAACCGCCGAGCCATCCATGCTCCCGAGATGAGGGCTTCATACTCGGAGGCATTGTTAGACGCTTGAAAGTTGAACTTCAAAGCGTTTTGTAACTCCGCTCCTTCGGGGGACTTAAGGAGGATGCCGGCACCGCTTCCGGTTTTTCAGAGTTCGTAGGCTTTGCCGAAAAATGGTGACGGTTTTCAGAATGATTAGTACCATTCGACTCCCTGGAACGTCTACGTTCCATTGATACTAATTTCGTGTCGAATGGTAATCTATCGGGGCCGATAGGAGGCCGGGAAGCTCGTTAATCCCATTTGGGTGATTTCGTTAGAATCATCCATTTCTTGCGATTCGTGCGTCGTTTTGACTCTGGTCGGAGTCTATGTGATTGCCAGGGTGATTGTGGCTATATCCCCTTCGTTTCGGCACGAACGGGATGTGGAAAGGCCACCATCGGATGAACCCCTGGGTTTACTTGCCATAACACCTAAACGGCTTCACAGTGGCCGTTTAAGACTTAGGGCAGCTGGTTTCTGACTCTGGTCAGAGTCTATGTGATTGCCAGGGTGATTGTGGCTGTATCCCCTTCGTTTCGGCACGAACGGGACGTGGAAAGGCCACCATCGGATGAACCCCTGGGTTTACTCGCCGTAACGCCTAAACGGCTTCACAGTGGCCGTTTAAGACTTAGGGCAGCTGGTTTTTGACCATTTAGAGTAGGCCGGTGGGTATCTGCGTGGTCACGCGATAGACCACCCGTGGATGGCACGGCCAAGTCTGAGCCGTCCAATCCTGTTGAGTGGCTGGGTTCCAGCCATTTTGGTTCTCGGTTGGGTTGAGCGGCTAGGGCTTAACCGTTCATCCCAATTGACCTAGGGTCAACAGTTTTTGAGGCGGTTCATGGGGCGGTTTGTCCCAAACTGTTCTATTCCTTGGGGTAGTTTGGTCAAAACCGTTCTGACCAGTTACCGTAGTAGGTCGATTGGCTTGAGCTGCTAGCCCTTAACCGCTCTATGCCGTGAGGTGGTCCAGCCCTAACTGTCCAGCATTGTCCCCCCTATTGTCTGTTAGCAGCATGTTCTAGACCGTTCTGTCTCCCTGGGCGGCCTTCTCTGGACCGTCCAGTCCATTGAGCGGCCCCTTGTTGACCACCCAATGAGTGAAGCCCGCAGTTGAATCGGTTGGCCGTGATGGCTTATTCCGTGTCCTGTCTATGTTAGGTCCATGTTCTAGGGCGATGTCTGAGTGTCGATGGTTCTCCAGATAGGTCGGTTCAGGTCGACTAGGTGCGGTCTACTCTTTGATAGCCACAGTTGCGTTTCCCTAACGACCCAATCTAGGACTGATAGTATTCTTGTCTCTGGTTGCGTAGCGGTTTCTTCCTTGATTGCTTGGTTTCCCCTAGTGGCCAAGTGTTGGCTCACTTATACCCAGAGTGTCGTTTCTCGACGTCCCAGTTTTTGTTTATCTTGGCTTAACCTTATGGATTGCCCATTGTCCCGTGGACATCTTCTGATGTCCTATGAGGGCTAAGCCCACGTTATGAGGTGGCCAGGAGTCTTCTTGCTTGTGGTAGGATTCTCTTTCCTACTCTAGTGACGTCATTGTCTGGTTCTGGTCAACCCGGTGTGACCCAGTGGTTGACAGGTGACCTTGTGTGTGTCTCGGAAGTTCTGTCCAGTTCAAGACAGTGGTTCTGGATGTCGTGAGATATCCCCTTACCTCGTTTCACGTATCCAGATGTGTTGAGGGTTCTCGATGTTCCCTCAAGTCTTTGTGAGTCATTTCTTACGGTAAGTCAATTTCTTTGGCTTAGGATTAGACCGATTAGCGGCCTGTCTAGCTTTGTATAGTGATCTTGACTCTGAGTCGTGAGACTCAAGGATCGTTGTAGTTTCAGGTCTAGTTGCCTTGTCTTGAGTCTATCGATAGTTTCCTATGCTGCCATTGGTGCTTCGTAGTACATATGACAGTGTTTCTTTACCTATTTGTACTCCAACACTCACGTTTTAGAGTCTGTGTCTCTTGATCCTCCACTATTCATAGCCTTACGGCAAGTTTCGACGTGGCATTTCCCGATTTACGATTCTTAAGCTAGTTCCGTGGGCCCCCAGTGCAACTGTAGCGTCCTGCAGAGGGGGAATACTAGCTAGAGACCTAGATTAGGCAAGAGCCAGTACGTGCATATCTGGTCAGGGGTGGTAGGACTTGCTCTGACGGGCGTGACCCTGTCTAGCCACTCACGACGGTAGTTCTGTTCTGGTTCTCAGCGTGTCTTAGTCTCTATCGTGCTTCTTCAGGCGGCAGTGCAGACGAGACTCTTGTAGGCGCAGCATAAGACGTAAGTGGACGCAGTTGGCTGTTCTTCTAGTGAGGGGAGTACTTCAGACATGTGACATGTGACTTCCATGTGACTCTCGTGTTTCTTGAGCATCATGACCTTTCCGAGTTATCCTCCTTGTGGCTTTGCCCATGGCCAGCGTAGTGTTGTGTCATGTACTTGATGTTTTAGTTGTGCATGTGGTCATGTCTAGATGAGCGTACATGACAATCGAGTCATGTGTGCTTTCTATCTAGTCTATCTAGACTTTTTCTAGGGCTTTTGTCTTTTCCCTTTTTCCTTGCAGGCCTTCGCTTGCTTGGTGTGAGTAAATACTTGTGCAATTGCATTATTATGTGTGATTGTCTTACGCTCTAGTTATTTCTCACTTGCAAGTGGCTTACCATGTCGACTGTACACATTTTACCGAGCTAATCTTCCGCTGTAATTAAAGGCTCAGGACGTGACAGTTAAGTTGGTATCAGAGCCCGAGTCTCAGGATTTAGGTGTCTTCGCCTTCCTCTCCGGCCTCCTCCCCGCCACCGTCACCGGCTTCTTCGGCCTCTTTCCTGTCGCCGTCATCGGCTTCTTTGGCTTGCTCCCTGTCGTCAGCCTCTTCATCACCATCTTCTTCTTCTTCTTCTTCTCCATCTTCTCCTCCTTCGTCTTCACCTTCATCTCCTTCGGTCTCTTCTTCTTCTCTCTCTGCCTCGCTGGGTGCCGCCGCGGGAGCTTCCTCGCCGACCGCCATGGGGGGTTGCTCGATGATGTCGCCTTGTTCCTCGCCAAGGTCCTCCACCTTCAGAGCCATGACGCATTGGCATTTGTTGGGCCCAACCATGGTGGCGAGGACGGAAGCAGGATGAGGAAAGGGCAAGGATGGGGAAAAACTAGGGGGAGTTGCAGAGAAAGGGAAACTAGGGGGAGTTGCAGGGAAAGGAAATGAAAGAGGGAGAGCGGAAGGAACAAATGAAAATAGTAGGGAAGAGAAAGGGAATAGAGGGAATTTTGTTCATGGAATTCGAAACAAATTGACGGCTTGAGAGAGGACATTATTTATTATATTAACGCCCATGCAGAAAGGCGTTGTTTGATTCAGTTTTTGAAATTTTGAAAATAATTGTAATCAATGACTGTCCACAAGGGCGTTGTTTAATCGTTTGACGGCTAGCACTAAGGCGTCATTTTATTTGCATTGGGATTTGAACAGTCGTCTGGACTATCGTCAGAGCATTAAATAAGGTGGAATGATTGATTTGACGGGTAATGACGGTTCAAAATGATGACATGATCGAAGGCGTCAGATGATTAAGGCACGACCATTTATGAGGCACTATTTATGGAAAATATCAGAATATTTTAAGGAATCAACGCCGTCTCATAGGGTGTCAATTAATTAACGCCACTTTTCAGAGGCGTCAATCTTGAGTTTTAATCATTTTTTGGGAAATAATTTATGATAATTGACGATTGACGGCTTGATGCCTGTCGCGGCTAAGAACAGAAAGACAGAAACACATTATTTTTGGAGATTTGATCATAAGCATTGTTTCTTTTGGCTCAATTAAGGATGGATCCTTTATTTCATTAAAAGAAAAATATCATTACATTTAATGAGCCACTTTGGGCCTCAATCTCCTGAGGATGATTACATATGATTTTTATTGCTCTTTATCTTCTTCTACACTCTCTACAGATTGGTGAAGCTTACTGATCCTCCATAGGGCTTCAATGGTCTTGATTTCTTCCCCGTCTTCATTAGATCCGATATCCCTTCTCTTGATGGGAGGGAGATGGGATGCTTCTTCAAGTTGATGCCGTGGGAGCCTGAGTTGAGGTAGGCATCAGTGAGAGTTGTAAAGAATGAAGTCGATAGTGCCCGCTAACCAGAGTTCCACTCCCAGCGAGAACCTTGAGCGGATAGCTTGTGTCTTGAGGAGCCCCGGTGTGCATGTGAAGAGGTTCTTAGGCATCACTTTGAGGTGCTCTCTCCATTCCACTCTATTCTTTACCTTGGGTATCTGGTTCGTCACTCTATCACATAGTCCTAGTGAGCCCGTCATGTAGTGGAGTGGGCTTTTGGAGAAGAACCTAGAGACTTTTGAGCTTCCTCACATGGGTCGAATTTCAAGTGGAGATCTATCCAACTAGAGAATACAAGCATACATCCGTATAAGGGTCTCCCTATAGCTGCCGAGGTGAGCCCGCTATAGAGATAGGCTAGCACCGCCGGTCCTATTCTCTCCCCTTCCCAAACACTAGAAATTGCGCTCAATTAGGTTTCTTCTAGGAAATTCTCCGTTGAAGGGAACAATAGTGCTCACGCCAAGCATATGACGAAGGCTTTTGTTACTTTTTCTACCTCATCCTCTTTAGCTTGATCTGCTCTCTTGTAAACCCAAGATGCAAGCTTCATGAGGTTGACACCTTTGGTAGCTTTGATTTGATTTACCATGTTAGAGCTTGGAATAAGGCTTGATAACATCTCTTGAGCACTTATGTTCCTTATCATAGAACCCATCTTCTCTTCATCCCCTTGCCTCATCCTCTTCAAACCGAGAAGTACCTCTGTCTCTTCAAGGAGTACGGTGGCTTCAAAGGTGGGGAATGGGATGGTGTGGGTAGAAGGATGCCATATTTCTATAAGAGCTCCTACAATAGCCCAATCTAAGTGGATGTTGTCATAGTGTTTGACATGGGTAACTAGGCCTAGAAGATGCCATCTCGAAAGGAATACCCTCATATCTGATGTAAGCTTGGAGAGTAGAAGAGGAAGCCACTTGTTTTTGGTAAATCTACTTGCCCTGGGTATATTCGGCTAATTTCTTACCCTTCTTTATTGTGACCTGTCCATGTTTTCCTTCTTCTCATCTAATTTCCTTCATATATTCTCAATCCTTGACTATTGGGGAGAGTAATGTCTTGAAACCTGTTATCTTTACTAATCACTCATTATTGGTTCCTAAAATCACCCCAATCCTTGTATAAAATTGCTGATCTTCAGAATGAAATGACTTTCTGCTTATAAAGTTTATATCCTATGATTAATTGTTCAAAATTACTCTTGAATGTACTTTCAATGGACTGAAAAATATTCTAATAACTGGAAGTGTCCAGCTGAAGAAAAATCATAAATCTGAAAATTATGAGTAAAAGGATAATCTGGTAGAAGAGGATGTCTTATAATGATTGTTAAATCATGTCTTCAAGCTAATCTGTGTGTAGACCAGGGAATATGCCATTAAATAAAAAAGGGTAAAATGGCAGAGTAATGGCAAAATTTCTGAGAAACTGACTATCTAGATCAATGAAATATAGAAGTTATGTCATGATGAAATTAGCTATCTCTGTTCATAAAAGTAGGCATAAAAGTAGACTGTGCTGAGTAACCAGGGATTCTGGTGTCTGATAAACATGTTTCCTTGAGTAAAAAGACCAGCCATACTGGAATGCTCTAACTAGAAAAAGAAAAGAAAAGAAAAGAACAAGTTGATATGATTGACCCTGGTTCTACTTCAGGAGCTGAAATATGGGTTAAACTCAATATAAGACTGATTTTGAAACCAGCTTTGTTTGATGAAAATAGTGAGTAAGATTAATGATTCTTTCTTACTGAGCATTGTACTTTGATTAGAAAGTTTTATCTCCATTGACAGTGCATTAAAAGATTAATTTTAGAAGAATAAAGGAGTAAGATATAAGCTTGATACGCTGAAGACCATGAAAAAGGTGAAGAAAGGTATTTTATATAAAAGAAAGGGGTAATTTGGGTACGATATGTTTATCGGGTAAAGATGACAGTATTTCTTTATATTACTCAACCCTAAAGTGTCTTTAATACCCTTCATCCAAGTCGAAACCCTCCCGCCTTCACGTCTCCAGACTCCTTGTCTCCTGCCAAGACTGTGAGCACGTCTCTCGGGTTTCACCTCTCCGCATTTCCTCTACTCAGTTCTCTACATCTCCCGCATCCTTCTTATCAAATTTCCTCCTCCGCTTCTCACCGTTGTCTACGTTCCTCATCATCTTCCACTATGTCTTCACCGGCGGCAAAGAGCAAGGGGAAGAGGAAGGAAATAGTGGAAACGCAGCCAGAGGAAGCCATATTGGAAAGGAGTGTAGAGGTTCCACAAGAGAAGAAAAGGAAAGGAAAGGAAAAGGTCTCCGGAACTCCTTCCAAATGCCAACGGACACATGCGTCAGAAACCACCTTAGAGGTTTTTGAAGAAAAAGGTATTCCTGCTAAGTCTTCTCTTCAGGCTGCATTAGTTCTAGAAGCTGGAAAAATTATACCCCCACGATATGTGGATTTCCACGATGCTGAAATGATTGCAAGATTTCCTGAGTTGGTAAAGATGTTCAGATTCCAGAAATGGAAGAAATTTTTGGGCAGACATAGAGTCTACTACCCTACACTAGTTGCAGAGTTCTATAGCAATTTGATATATGATTCTGATATGTCAACTCTGGTGTCAAGTGTTAAAGGAACTAGGATTGAACTCTCTAGGCACTCTCTTCACAGAGCTTTTAGAATACCTGAAGATGGAGAAATTGAGCATAGATTTTTGTACAATCTTCATGATGCATATTCCCTGATAAATGATGTGCCTAGTGATCCCAATGACAAAAAGCAAACTCAGCTAGGTCAGTTCAACACAATCAAATTCTCACCTCTCAAGAGATTGCTGCATCACATTCTCACCACTATGATAACTCCACAAGTTGGAGGGAGAGGGAGATTGACAGACTCACAGAGATTCATTCTGTACTGTTTGATAAAAAGTATCAGAATTTGTTTGCCAGAAGTGATCATTCAAATAATGAGAACCTGCAAAGAATTCAGAAGAAACCTACCATATGCTGCTCACTTGACTGCAGTATTTAAGAAAGTAGGGATTTCTCTAGAAAATGAAAGTTCAAAAGACATTCCCAAAGTGAATATTTACAACATGGATTTTATATCCAAATACATGAAATTGGAACCTGCTACTTCAAGTCAAGTGAAGGAACTAGCACATGTGGAAGCACTCAGTCAGGGGGAGGATTTGCCTCCAACAGAGACACAGATTGAAGGTGAACTGACTGTCGAGGAGCATGAAGTCACTGTGGAGCAGGTTGAAGAAGGAACAGATAAGGAGCCTACTGAGAAGCAACTCAAGGACTTACTGTTAGAACAGGAAGTTGATGAGCTGAATCTAACAGATGATCAAATTTTGGAACAGTTAGATCAAAATATCAGTGAGTTATTTGATAAATTTGGAATGGAATCGCAGCCATAGCAGCAAATAGACCAGCCAGCACAAGAAGCAGAGACAGCTAGAGATGAAGCTGCTCCAACAGAAGAACACTTGCATGTTTCAGAAATGGAAGAAGAAATTTCATTAGATGCAGAAATGGTTGATGACATCTTGAAAGAAATACTTGAAAAAGCTCTGGAAGAAATTGCTGAGCTAGTTGTTGAAGAATAGGCTGATGAGCAACAAAGAATGGAAGAAGATCAAGATGAACAGAGAGAAGAAGAAGCTCCACAGGAGCAACCACGGGAAGAAGAAGCCCCACAGGAGCAAGCTCAGGTAGCTCCAGAGGGTGTCGAAGCAGAATCTCCACAGGAGCCACCACAAGAAGTTCCAGAGGCTGCCATAGAGGAGCAATCACAAGAATCTGCTGAAGCCCATCCATGGAAAATGTCTGGGTGGCTCAATGCATCAGTGGGCTTGTTGTCTACTCCAGACTTACGTTTCAGAACAAATATATACTCCTGGAGAAACTCAACCCACTTGGCATGTCGGGGGCCTAATTTCTTCTCTGAACTCAAATATCGAAGGGCCTGATGATCACTATACAAGACAAACTCATGCGGTAGTAAATAGTGGCGCCAATGCCTCAATGACTGCACAACCGTATAAAATTCCTTATCATAGATGGAATACCGTTGCTTCGCATCATTCAACTTCTCACTGAAAAATGCAACGGGACGTCCCTCCTGACTGAGAACTCCACCTAGCCCAATACCAGAAGCATCGCAAGACACTTCAAAGACCTTTGAAAAATCAGGAAGACGTAAGATCGGAGCCTCTGTCATCCTTTTCTTTAACTCCACAAAGGCCCTAGAAGCTGCCCTCGTCCAAATGAACTCCCCTTTCTTGATACAATCAGTAATGGGAGCTGCGATGGTGCTGAATCCTCGAATGAATAGGCGATAGAAAGTGGCGAGACCATGGAAACTTTGCACCTGATGGACATCAGTAGGCTCAGGCCACTCAATGATCACTCTCACTTTCTCCGGATCAGCAGATGCACCCTCTGACGACACTACAAACCCGAGGAAAATAACATGAGAGCTCATGAAAATGCATTTCTTCAAATTGGCATAGAGCTTCTCATTCCTCAGAATAATGAGCACCTTTCGGAGATGGATCAAATGCTCATCCCGGGGTACACTACCAAGAACTGCCCAATGAATGGCTTCAGCACCTGGTTCATAACTCTCATCAAAGTACTGGGTGCATTGGTCAGCCCAAAAGGCATGACCCACCACTCATAAAGACCATATTTGGTCTTAAATGCAGTCTTCCACTCATCACCAGGGCGAATACGGATCTGGTGGTATCCGCTCCTAAGGTCAATCTTTGAAAACACCTTCACCCCAACCATCATGTCGAGCATATCGTCAAGTCGTGGTATGGGATACCTATACTTGACATTGATTTTATTTATGGCTCGACTGTCAATACACATTCTCCAGCTGTCATCCTTTTTGGGGGTCAATAATGCAGGCACTGCACAAGGGCTCAGACTCTCCCTCACAAAGTCCTTCCCCAACCATCCACCAACCTGCCTGCCCATCTCCTCATGTCCACTAGGCGGCATCCGATGATATGGCAAGTTCAGCAATGGGGTGCCAGGGATTAGGTCTATGGCATGCTAGATGTCCCTCATGGGAGGTAGCTTATCAGGCAGCTCATCTGGGGTGACATCACTAAACTCGGTGAGTAGCTGCTAAACCTCCTCAGGAATCTCACTCGCATTCTCCTCTTGAGGTTCTTTCACCTCCTTGATCACTAGAGCAAATATCTCTGTGGACTCCTCCACCTCAGTCTCAAACTCTCGGGGGGAAATGATGTAAAGGGGCCATTTGCTCTCAATTGGGATAGAGGATGTGGGGTGGGTATCAGATCTTGTAAAACCATTCAATTCCTTGGGTTGTACTGGGGTCAGCTTGATTTTCTTCCCATCATGCATGAACACATAGGTGTTGGATCTCCCATAATGTATGACATCATGGTCATAGATCCAAGGCCTCCCTAGCAGCACATGGGCTACATCCATCTCTAAAACATCACAACAGACTGGTAGCTGCCAAACTGCAAGGGAACCAAACATCTCTGGGTGATGGGAATAGTGGTACGATCAACCCAAGCCACCTTATAAGGGTGGGGGTGTGGTTCAGGGTGCAACCCAAATCGTGTAACAACACCCTTGGAAATCACATTGAGGCAACTTCCCCCATTAATGATCACCTTTCCACTCTTACCTCCACACTTGACATAAGTGTGAAAGATGGAAGTCCACCTCTAATCCTCTTCCTTCCTCTCTTGGGTGATCATACACCTGACTACATTCAACTCTACCATCTCCCCAGCAAAATCATGGTCCTCAATGTCACTAGGTGGGGTCGCTGGTCAGAAAGCGTCATCCACATGCTCCTCAATATCATTCTGCTGAAACCCCATATATAGACTCTTTTGAGGACAAACCGCGGCACGATGCCCCCTCTGGTTGCAATGGAAACATTTTTTTTGAGCATCAGGCCCATCTAGGATTCCTTTACCCTTGCTGCTACCAGGTAATGGCTGCCTAGGAGTAGACCCACCTGTGGGGATGGAGGATCCCAGGACTCCAACCTTCACTTGGTGTTCCCCATCCACATGTCTCTTGGTCTCCCCAACTTGGAAGGGAACCTTCCTCGGAAAGGGTGATCTGAGATACTGCTCATACTCAAGAGCCAACTAAAAAGCACCCTCGATCGAATCAATGGGGCGGGACATCAACTCTCTACGGAGCTCAGACCTAAGACCTGTGCGAAATAGGGACAATGTCATGCGGGGGTCCTCCTGAACCTCGCATCTGACCATCAAATCATCAAACTGTCGCATGTACTCGGCCTGATACAAAACCAGCTCATCACAATGAGGGGGACTCGGGTTGACCCTCCTCAACCCCACGTCTGGGACCGAGCGACCTGTTCGGCTAATGTAATTAGCCATCGGCCAACTCGAGAAGATTATCAAATGGCAGCTTTCACATTCCCCGATTCGGGGGCAGAAGAAGTAGGTCCCAGTGGGACAAAACCCACCTTGTAGTATCCAGGATGGAGGCCTTCCCACCAGTGCTCTTTTCCCAAGGAAAACACGAAGAAGATATTTGATATTCTTCTAAAGGAAGGTCGCATTATGGTGCACGGCCCCCATTCTACCTACACTGAGGTTGAGAAAGCTCATCCAAGATATTGTGAGTTCCATGCTGTGATTTCGCACCCCACCCGAGAGTGTGAGGAGCTACAAGATTGTATCGAGATCCTCATCCAGAGGAGAGAGATCGATACTCAAAGAGAGAGCATGGTAAGAAAGAGGCTTCATGAGGCTGCCGAGCGAATCCTGAATGAAAATAGCACGGAGAAACATCCCCCTCAGTCTCACATCCACGAAGGATTGAGGTTTTCAGTGAATGTCCTTCATAAAACCTCTGGAAAAAGTCAAGCGAGGGATGTGCCAAATAGTCTGGACTCAGCCCCCGCCCTGCAAGGCACCTCTCTGGCAGGGAGCTACTTCCTAATGTCCGAATACCTGGCCATTCGGAAGGCCGTTCGAAAACTTAGAAAAGAAGTTAGGCGTTTGCGACATGATCAAGAGGACCTACTACAACTCATGAGGCGCATGGATGACCGATTGACGGCCCTGTCCCCGATGCCTACAACTGGAGAATCCGCTCTAGCTTCCTTTCACTCAGAAGCCACAGTGGAGCCTAGAAGGCGAGTGAGGATCGACGGATGGCTATCAAAAGGATCAACGGGCTTGCCTGTTCAAATACCTCATTTCTCCAAAAATGACAAAAGAGGGCTAGGCTATTATCCCAATGTGGACTTCAAAGTCTATTATGCCGTCAACACCATAAGGTCCTCATCCTCAGTTGGCGACCCAAGTTCCCTTTAGATGGGTAACCTCGGCATGACCGAACCTCAAGAGGAATTTGCACCTAGAAGTCACAGTCTGCAACTGCAGTTGCCTGATATAGGCAACTTAGGCATTCACCCCGGCGACCCTCCCAGTGAAGGACATGTCACCCTACTACAACCCGCCTACCGGCAGCTGAGAAAGATGGGGAAATCAGCTTTAGGCCAACTAACAGGACTTGACGTTGGGGACCTGCAAGACTCCATCCTGCCCATTGTCGATGTCCCAGTCAATAGTCAACCAAAAAAAGAAGCTACCACGCTAGAAGGTTTGAGGCGAGAAAATCAGGCATTAAAATCTCTAGTGCAGGAGTTATTACGGGAGCGAGATGGTCTACTTAGGCATCGTACGCTTCCACCGAACTCTGTTACCCAGCCTGGGATCATGCTGAATAACAGCCTTCCTATGATGGTGGCCGGAATGCCCGCCAGTAAACCTGAAATCAGTAAGGCTCATTCTGCCGTCAAAGAGAGAGCAAGTATTTTAGGCTTCCCCTCTGTGGGTGTTCACTCCCAGGGAAGAGTTGGTCCGACCAGCGCCCTTGAGGCGATTAAGGGAAAAACCCCTGTGATGACATTGGCAAGGCGAATGGAGACGCCATACTCGTTCATCAAAGCATATACCGAGCCATTGTTCGAATTCTGCATGGCACGAAATCCTATAACATTGCCAGAGCCTCGCAAGTCGACTAAAGAAAACAAGGACAAGGACTTCACCTTTTGCCGGTACCACCGAATGATCGGCCGTACTACGGAAAATTGTTGTCTTCAAAGATGAGTTCGAAGGCTTGATACAGTCTAGAGTTATTCAAATTCAAAATCATCAGGTGTCTCCCCCACAACCTCATCCATGGGATCGACCGAAATCCTCGACTAAAATCCTCGACTAGGTAAATTCTTACTGCGGCTGCCTCTGCATTGCCTAAGTTAGGGGCAAGGGAAACAAGGCGCCACGCCCTTAGCCGAGAAGGGGCAAATGTGAAAATTCACCATTCGGTCAACACCCTATGGCTCACGCCCTAATGCAGCAAGTCATCCTCTGATAAGGAGACTACCTACCCTTCAGAGCAATCGCAAAAAGAAGGGATATTTCTAGAATCAGACGAGCAATCGCCCTCGTCCGCTCTCAATGACTTAGAGTGCTACGGTGGACACGCCGCTATGCCTGGCAACGAATAGGAGTACGTCGGCCTACAGCCAGCCTCGCAAGAATTAGAAGACGGCGGACGAGTAACAGTAGACGAGTTGGTTGAGCTCAACCTCGGGGATTCTGAAGATCCCCGACCAATCTTTATTAACGCTCTCCTGAATAAGGAGGAAAGGGAAGGGTATAAGCAGCTTTTGCCAGAGCTTAAAGATTCGCCTGGACTTACAACGAAATGCCCGGGCTAGAACCCTCCGTGGCGGAACATAACCTAACAATACACTTGCAGTTTGTCTTCCGATTCCACCTTCTGTGCAGAACGTGTGCTTGAGCGAGTGCCGCTTAGATCTCTCTGTTGCGCATTCTTCATATCTTAACTACAAGTGATCTAAGTCCTTTTTTGCTAAAATTTTTCAAGGGTGATCTATTCAACCCCTCCCCTTCTAGATCACCCACACACTCCATGTTTATCAGATGGCATATCTTGCGGACTGCCCACACTAGAACCATCCTCGACTGCTAGCTCAGTGGAAAGAGCCTCAATAATAGCAACTTCTCTCCCGACTTTAGGAAGTGGAGCGGCACCCTGGGTCTCAACAATGGAGTATATCTCCTCTTCATGGCCAGCTTGGTCGGCTTCTACGGATGCCGACTCTTCAACGAGGGCCAAAGCCTTGGAAGCCCCAGCCACTTCCTCAACAATCTCTCCTGCTTCTATCTCGGGAGGACTCTTTTCTGTCGGAAACAGCTCTTTGCCAGTAATGGATGGCTGGGGTTTCGAAGCTACAGTCAGCTCAGCAGCTCCTACGATTGCCCTTGGAGCCTCCAAGCCCACTATTGCAACATAGTCCTTTGGGAACCGTAGAGCTATAGGCCGCAAAACTGGTGGGAATATTGGCTAGTCTGCACCCAAAGGTTGGAGAGGTATCTTCACAGTTATGGTCGGCAAAATCACCTTGGCCTGCACAGTGGAAGCCTGCAAAGAAAACAAGGAGTACAACATGATTTAGGCATCTGATATAAGGACCAATGAGAGAAGCCATGAGGCGAAGCTGACAGAGGATTTCTTACCTCTGCCGCCACTAGACTCAAAGCCCCAGTAGCGAAAGCTATCGTCTCTGACAACCTGGCTCCTTCCGCTATAGAGGGACCGGGTAGCCCGAAGCCACTCCATGTCAGCCGGGGTAGGCAGAAGGTATTATAGTCACTCTCATATGCCGAAGATACTCCAGCATCTTCAGTCTCCATCTCCATGGGGGGAAACTCCTCATCACTGGAGTCACCGCCATAGTCGACCTACTCTGATGAATAGGAGCTCTCTATCGTTGCTTCACGCTCCTCCCTCAGAGCGGGCACTTCTCCAATCTTATGACTTGTCATGGGGACATCTCCCTCGATAGGAACTTGCTCAGCCATTTCCACGATAGGAGTGTTGGTTGAATGAATCCCAGGGGTAGGCTCGCTCCCTGGAACAATCTTGTCCGTAACAAAGGCTTCTTCAACAGCCCTGACAGTAGGCGGCGAAGGCATTCGGACATCAACTAAAGTTCAAAGAGGGAACGCTTGTGTAAGCCAAAGACATAACGGACTGGGAAGGAGCCGCTAAATGAACCATAGATTACCTTCGATCTCATGACTGGGCATTGGAGAAGGTAGATCTACCTTGATGGGAGATACAGGCACTCCCTCCTCTCTGTCCCCAGCTGCCACAGGGATGACCACCTCCCGCGCAACCGCTACAGTAGAAGTGGTGGTAGTTGCAAAGAACAGATTGTTAGCCGGTGCAGCCAGGACAGAAATAGTTTGTAGAAAGAGAAAGAATATACCTCCTGTCACGGGCCTCTCCACATGAGAAGTCTCGAATTCTTCAAATGACACTACGAGCGGAAGAACAATGACAGGTTCCTGCTCCGCAGCCTTCCTTCTGCGAGCCCATGTCACCCGAGTGACTGCCTCTTTGGCCTTGCCGATAGCCTCCCTCACTTGGGATCTGGTTCACTTCCCCGAGTCACCAGGAGGCAATGGCATCGTGCTCGGGGCCGGCTCAGGAATCCCAAAGTATGTTGGCTTCCGAGCTTTTATTAGCAGCTCCCTAAAGTGTCGAGTCTCCTTTGAAGTGAGTCAGACTGCATATGCACAAGGGTGAGAATGATAAACACTGCAATAGAAAAGGAACAATCTAGAAGACTGAAATAGAGAAATGAAGATACCTGCCGGCCCTGTATACAAGGGTGAGAGGCCAATAGAATAGCGAGGGTACTTTATCTCTCGATGCCGCCTCGTAAATAAGCCAACACACATCTCCTATCGTCTCGCTCTGCTTGGCCAGTGACGCCAAGTCCAAATTACCGTGAGGAGATAGAAAGTAATGCAATCCAAGATGGTCCAGACCCCATCTGTCAACATATCTGAAGGAAAGAAGAAGGGTTTGGCCTAGAATGGCTTCGCTCGGGCCACCTACTGAAAGCCCGTGAGAGTGAAGCAGTGCAAATAACCAAGGGGTGTTACTGTAGAGTCTGTCTCGCCGATCATCTCCTCTAATCAAGGTCCTGTAAGGTCAAGGCTGTCAGTCTCGGGACGCCACTTGGCCACAGAAGGGATAGGCTCTTCCACTGGCAAAGGAAGCTATTGAAGCACCACCCACTCACATCTTACATGGCATAGCCCTTGAAGCATCTTCATGAAGACATCCTTATTGATTTCGGGCAATTTCGGCTCCACCCTGGGCGAACGCCGCTTCATGGCTTTTCGAGCCTCTAGATAGGTCAACTTCTTCAAAAGGTATCCCCCGAAGAGTGAAAGAAAAAGGAAAAGAGGTTGGTCGAAGAATAAAAAAAAAGAGAGAGAAAAGGCAAAGAAGGGAACTGGAAGAGTTGCCCCTCTTGCAAACTAGATCAAAGGCGGAAAGAAAGAAAGTGGGGGAGGGGAGGAGGAGAGGCGAGAATAGGACAAGGGTGCGATGCCTGATTCCCCTATCCATCCGCTTCTACCTTCCTCCGAAGATCGCGTCGACGGTCCGGAAGAAGGGAGAAGACATGCCACCGCATGTTGAGCCCTCTTTCAAACTACCCGCCGACTGTTGAGCACTCTTCCAAATCGGAGTAGCAGGGATCTCCCCGCGCAGTCTACGTCTTCATCCTCTGAAGTGCCTTCCATGTTTCACTAAGACCGACAGCTCAACACTTCGCGGAGAGGGAGAACTGCAAGGGATGGCCTCAAGCGATGAAGAGAGGAGGAGACGCCCTTCGAGAGCTTTTATAGGCCGAAGGGGAGCTATTGCCTTAAAAGATTTTCCCCTCAAAAAAATGGGAATGGCTGAAACCCTTCCCTTGAGGCGGTTACCTCATTTCCCCCTCAATGGAAACAAGCGAAGTGATAAGTCATTCAAAGCATGGAAAGATGGACAGGCGCCAGCGCCTTGCCAGTTGCATGACCAATCGACACGCGAGATATCCGTAGAGAAAATCACCAACTTCCCAAACCACTGCAGATACGGTGGTCAAATCACACCAAAGACGGTAAGAAGCAGTCAATTCAGCATTTAATATTGTCATCATCATATATATAAGGAAAATTTTTACACGGCCACATTAAAGAAGAAAAAGAGAAAAGCCAATACATCAGCCCTTCAGCCCATCGTGAAGCCTGACAGGCGAAAGATCTTCAGCACCAAGCGACCTACCCCCAACACCCTTGGTGACGGTCGGTCCAGGCACTGACCCCACTTGAGTGGGAACTGTCTCGACCGCGTGCCCTCCCGAGGCCACCGGTGTTGGCGATTGCTCAGATAAAATGGAGGTGTCCTGGCCTCCCCCCTCGCTCGACGTCGAGGAGGAAGAGTCGGTAGTATCCCAGTCTGAGTCATAACGCTGCCCTCGAAGGGAACACGAGGTCCTCAAGCACCTGGCCTTGAGCCTCCAGGACAGCTCGACAGAAGCCTTGCGAGAAACCCTTCCACAAATCCCGACGGTATCCCGACTCATAGTAAGAGAAGGCAGCCTTCTAGAGAGTAGCCTGGTAACCCTCCGAGCACTTGGATTACTCAAGCGCCTCCACCCCGACTAGCTCTGCTTTTCTCTCAAGCTCAGCTGCCCTCCGCTCTACCTCGGACAGTCTCACCTCGGCTCCGGCCTGCGCACCCTCAGCCTTCACCCGCTGTTGCTCGGCCACTCAGACTCGGCCTTTGAGCTCTTCATGCTCGGCCTTCCACTACTCGCCACGCTCGACCTGGACCTTGCACTCCGTCTCCAGGAGCCTATCTTTCAGTTCGACCATATAGTGAGCTTGGGCTAGTTGCTCGGTCGATACCTGAGCCTCTTTTTGGCTCGACTGCACCTGTGCTTGAAGCAATGTCACCTCCCGCTGAAGGTCTTCAAGGTCGAGAGTTAATTGTTTGACCTTCCGATCTGACGTGCCACGGGCCCAAAAAAGAGATTCTCTCTCTGATTCCACCCGGGTGAACAAGTCCATCATCTCAGCCCCCAATTGGGCAAGAATCAGCCCACCTTCCATAACCCGCTCGAGGAGCATGGAAGGGGTGCTACGCCCGAGGCCACCTCGAACCACCCCTGATGCCACGGAGCGGCACCTCTGGTATAGGGGAGCTCAGATGGCGAAGGAGCCAGCCATGGGAGGGACGGCCCTCTCGGGAACAACCGGGATTGGGGCACCCCCTTCGAGTGCCCCGACCTCGGGGGTCCCACCGGTTGGCTCAGATCGGGTCACCCCACCTGGCATCTCCTCGGTCTCAGTCGGCTGGGATTGGGTCACCTAACCCTGTGACCCCTCGGCCTCGACCAGCTCGGATCAGATCCCTTCACGTTGCACACCCTCTGCCTCATTCGGTGCCCTAGCACCGATCGCCTCTACCTGGGACCCAACCGCCTCGGCCATGACTTCTTCGTCGGTGATGGCCCCCTCTGACTCAATGACCGGGAGGGCCAATTGAGCACCCCCCTCAACCGAACGGGTGGCATCCGCCCTCTTCGCCCGCTTCCGCTCGGCGACCGCTACCCTCATCGTGGACCACAATAGCTGTTCCATGGAGTCCTTGCGCTTGGCCCCATGGTGCTCGGAAGCACCCTCCCGGGCGATCTGCTTGCCCTTATCTCAGGCACGAGAAGAGCTCCTGGACGTTTGAGGTCCGCCGGGAGTAGACTCCTCCAAGATGATGACCACCGGCTCGAGCGGCGCCGCCCCCTCATCAGTCGTTCACCTCGCGTCTGGACAAAGAAAAGCAGATCATAAGAATGAAGCTTACTTATCCAACTAGCTCTGATGCCACGTGTTGAGTGGTGATAGGCAGATCTAGAGGGGAGAGGTGAATAGATCAGCCCTTTTTTGCCCTTCTATGCGGAAATAAAAACAAGATCTAAAACTAAGACTAGGTAAAATGGAGATGGATGATAGATACCAGGCGAGATGTACAGATGATGATCAGAAACGTTCCTACCAAGCATTTGGCGTTAGTACCCAATGGAATGCAAACCAAAAGACATAAGTTTTAAGGTGGTTCGGTCTCTATCCAAAGACCTACATTCACCCCTCACCCAATGCGGTAAGGCTTCACTAGTGCAAATGCACTACCGTTGATTCACAGCTTCTAACAGAGAGATGAACTCTTACAACTCCGCTACCAAACAACTTGCACTAGAGAGACAAGCTCTCTCAACTCCGCTACCAAACAGCTTGAGGGTTCATAACCCAAGACCCACAGACTAGTGGCTACACCGTCTGTCTTCCTACTCGCAGGTAGGGTACAGTTATAAGAGTGAGTGTTTTTGAAGAAAACCAAACTGGAAAAGACCACCCAGACAGAGTATGACAAGGAGACTCTATAGAGGAGGAAAACTCCTATCTGGATAGGAATGGACGGAGCCTGTTTCTTCTTTGTCGTTCTCTTGGGTCTTCACCGAGACTGCAGGGGCAACGGTAGGTGCACTCCTCAGCTTTCACTCCAGTGGATGCAGCTGTAGAGGAATGCTGTCTACTTTGCCTTGAGAGCTCCTCAGATGGAGGAAGAAGATCTGCTTTCTTGCTCTTTTTCCAGCGACACCAGGAAGGAAGTTTCTTGCTCTACAAGCTTAATTGTTCTTCTCTCCTGCATCTCCCATGTTGTGTTTCATCACCTTTTTCCTTGCTTCCTTTTAAACAAGAGCACTTGTTCTTGTATATCAGTGACTTACCCATCTCCAATGTTGTCTACTACTGAAAGCAAACCCAGAATGTCCCATGCACATAATTTGATTTACCTTCTTGTCAAGGTTGACCTTCTCTTGCTGGCCAGCTGGAATGTGGGTAGGTAGGAGACCGTTCCTACAATGGTTTCAGCAAATCTGAAGATGTCTCTACCAGACATTTATTCCCTTGACAAGAGAGTCCTTCTGACGGCCTTTTTAAGTGATAGTGGATCCTCCAAGTCCGATTGCGGATCTTGGAAAGCTGATGCTCCTGGTTATAGATCCATTCTGGGTGAACATGAATGTGTCGACACTTTACTGACAGGGTGTTGACACATCCCATCTAGCATCGACCTCATCGAGCTAACATCGACCTTATGTAAGAACTAGCATCGACCTTGTCGAGCTAGCATCGACCTTAGTTGTAAGTGGCCAAAACTAGCATCGACCTTAGATGCTTGAAAACAAAACTAGCGTCGACCTCAGTTGTTCTCTGACTAAGGTAGCATCGACCTTAGTTCTCTGGAAGGCTAAACTGGCATCGACCTTGTATCACATGAGAGCAAACAAACGTCGACCTTAGAGACATTGGTCGCTCGCGTGCAGCTAGCGCCAAAGTGTTGAGTCTTGGGCTCGACATGTCGGGGCAGCGCGCCAGCTTGCGAGAGATACCCTTCTATTGAAGAACGAAGTGTCGATAGTTTTTGACTCAGAGTACTGACACGTCAGTCAATCCAGAGACTCATCACGATGATCCAGACTGGGATTTCTTCTAGACGTGTCGACATGTTGGCTGAAGTGTCGACACTTTCCTGTGTGTCTTCATCTACCAGAGCTCAAGCCAGAGAGTTGAATGATGCTGATTTCTTGGCATGTCGACACTTCCCATTCACCAGGTCGATACTTCCATGTTCTTCTCCTGCACTTAATCAAATCAGAGGTTAAGTAAAAGTATGTTAGTTAATCCACAAAGATCTGTTAATAAATCATGGTTGGTAATCATCAAAATCAAGAGACTCAACATTCTCCCCCTTTTTGATGATGACATTCATGATTCATTAAGTACATGCATCCACACGATCATTCAAGGGCATTTCCAAAAAAGTCATTTCATTCACATCTCAACAAAATGTTTTAAGCATTCTAACTGACAATGAAACTAACTACATGCCCTATAATCTATATGCATGTAATTCAAGCCACAGCTGGGCTTCCTTAGACATCTCCCCCTTTGACATCAGCAAGAAGGGGGTTGTGTTGGAGGAGGTAGAATGCCAGAGCTTGTGCTACCTGGAAATGGACCCTGCTGTGCTGCATGGAATTGTTCTTGCAATAGCGTGACTGCAGCTGTGAGAGAGTCAAATTTTTGAGTGAGCTGCTCATCCCTCTGTTTCACAAACCGGTGAAGAGTCTTGATGTTGCCATTTATATCCTCTAACCAGTTGTGCAACGTTTCACAAATGTATTTAGTCTACGCCTGCTACCGTGTCCCCTTTTTTGGGGGACCAAAAGAGGAGGTAGCTTCAGTGGGAGGAGGATGCCACTCATCACCAGTGTCTTCCAACATAGGTTAGAGTTGAGCTCCTTTGATGTTGGTGCCGAGGAACTTTTCACTGACCTCAACTGCCAAGCCTCGGCGACATATGGTAATGGCATCCTCTTAAACTGGCGGGTTGATACACCTCATGCTGAGGTCTCGCCACTTCTTGATGAAGTCGAGGGCACTCTCACCCTTCTTTTGTAGGAGAGAGTAGAGCTCGGCCAGGGAGATCTTTCGCTCTGCCATTTGAAAACGGTCAAGAAATTTCTTCTGGAGATCCGCCCAATCGATGACTGAGTTGGACTTCAGGCGGGAATACCACTGGAAGGCTGTTCCCGTAAGCGAAGTGGCGAAGTAGCGGAGGAGGTATGACTTGTCCAATTCTAGCCCGCCCATCGCCGTGATGTAATAGGCCAAGTGCTCATGTGGAGACCCCTGCCCTTCGAACTTCTGTAGCTTCGGTGACTTGGCGTATTCCAGAGGGAGCTTCTTTAACTAGTGATGTAGTGAGTAGGGGATGCTGTAGAGATCTATGGTTGTGATCCCTTCCCCATACTGGGCGAGCTTTGTCTTGACAATCCGCTCGATCATTTGGCACTGTGCCATAAGATTTTCTAGCACTGGCGTATTGGATGCTCGTGGTTGAGCTTCAGCTGGGGGTGTGCCGAACCTGGTTGTTGTAGGGGTTAGGGCAGCTACCGCTGAGGCGTTGGCACCGTTGTGCCCAATTGACAGGGCTACTGCTTCGGCCTGAGGCCTAGTAGGTGGCTGAGGGTGAAGGTCTCGTTCCTAAAAAAGGTCTTGCAGGAGGGCCTTCAAGTGCTGGTTCTCCTTCGTGAGAGTCCCGAGAGTTACCTCTTGAACCTCATTTGTTGGAGGATCATTGTGGACTGGTTCCGCATTAACAGGAGCGGCCCGATCCTCGGCTGGAACTTCTTCTGCTCATTCCAATGCCTGAGGTCCGGCGGAAGTGCCGATGTGGCCTGCAGGGGCCAGAGGCTGAGTCTGATGACGAGGCCTCCTGAGGTGGGCCAGAGGCTAGTTCAGATCATCGGACTGGGTCTCGGGTTGGTGTCTGGTAGCATAACACGCGAACACCCTAACTGCGTCGTTGATGAGCTGGACCGTCCGCTTCTTCTGGGAATGCTTCTTAGGGTGGATGGGTGCCCCCAGTCTGTCGAAGGCTGAGGTTCGTTGCAGTGGAGCCTCCATTGGGGGATCGACCCGAGGAGAGCTCGGATCTGGGTGCCGGCGAGGCCCGGAATGAGCCCGTTGTTGTTTTCACCTATTCAGACGGAAGACACTGAGTGGCTGGGCGCCGTCAGACAGTGCCGTTATGGAATCAGCTATGTCTTGCCTGACACCGCGCCTGAGAGCTCGAAGGGGATTTTTGGTACATGCCCTCCGAACAGCTTGGGCTTCTTCTGGGGTAACCCAGATTCTCCTCAAGTTGAGCTGCTGGTCTCCCTTGTCTTTGTTCCTTCGAGGAGACTTAGGAGCTTGTACATTAGACTGGTGCAGGTGCCCCCGGGCTGCTGCCGAGGCGCCTGCTTCTCTGAGTTTCGCTTTGACCTCTCGTGTTTACCTCAGGAGGCTGAAGCGGTTGGTAGTGGGGACCGTAGGGACGGTCTATTCCCGAGGTGTGATTTGTTCACCCCCGTCGAGATGAATCCACAGGTTGCTGACAAGGAGGGTCTTGTCGGAATTACTGGTTGTGGCGGCGAGTCGCCTGCCTTTGCGGCCATGGCGATGCTTCTTCTAAGGAGCCGAGGAAGATTCCGCTCCAAGGTGATAGACCGAGAAGACCCGATCTCCCATTGTTGGCGGCACGAGGTCGTCAGCCAAGAGTACTAGGATTGGCCCCCGGGGCATGAAGTCGTATTGGGGGCTGGTGGCTGGGTGACTCGGGTGTAGGCTCTCGTCCGAGCCGATAAAAGTGTTGCCAATGCTCGAGGTGATGCTCTTACACCGAGAACCAACATCGCAGAAGGTGTTGGGGTGCCAGCAACCCGAGGTTGTGAACCTGTGCTGAGCGTTGGCGGAGCTGGAGTGTGGTGCAGGGGACCCACAGCGGACATTGAGGTTACCGCATCCCATAGAGGAAGACCTGTGCTGGGAGTAGGCGTTGCTGGATGGTAGGGGGAGAGATCCCGTGGTAAAGCTGGGAGGCCAGGGGCCCAATGCGAAGAGTCCACACCGGGGGCCGACCTTGGGAAGCCCCAAGGTTGTGTCCCCAGACTGGGTGCTGGGGAGCCTGAAACTTGAGGTTGAGAACCCACACCGAGTAACAGCTCAGCTGGGACTCGAAGCTGAGAGCCCGAGTGAGAGACTAGCTTGACTGGGGCTCAGGGTTGAGGACCTGGGTGAGATGTTGAGGAGCCGGGTACCCGGGGGCAAAAACCCTTGTCGGGTGCCGGCTTGGCTGGAACTCGGGGTTGGGGGCCCTAGCAAAATGTTGTTGTCACGCCCCGATGCGGAATATCGGAACGTACAGTCAGAAACTAGCTAGAAATAACACCAATATGCTAAACTAAGTGGTCCCGCAGAACCCCAATTGAAAACAACGGTGGTAACAAGGAGCGCCAACAAGAACAACAGCAACAACAAGAATAGCTACAACAACAACAGCAGGGAAACATAGTCGTACACGAATTCCTAAAACACGACAGCTGATGAAACCACAACTCTACAACTACTCCTATCAGAAAGAAAACCAACACCCCGATCCCACAATCGGGGGACCACTAGACTACGAACCACCATAGCCACGCTACTAGAAAAATGCCACAACACCTCTACCGTGGAGGCCTATGGTCACACACGAAGGCCCACACTGAAACCACACAGTCCAAAAACATGGTCACGACCTCATCATCATGAACCCAACACCGTTTAGGGAAGACCCTCGGTGACGCTCACCGGAACCCTAGACCTCAACTCTGGGAAAACACCAAAAAACTACACGTGAAACCACGCCTCGTAGATGAGAAACAGAAACTTGAGTCACGAGAATCTCACGTCACGTGACGGGAGTACCTACCCACCAGAAGCAAGGCCGGATGCATCCACTGACGACTTAGTCTGCAGCCTCAGGTGTCTCCCTATGACGCCCAGGCGGAGACTGAGACACCATACAGTAACCAGGAACACAGAACAAGGACAAGCTGGGGTCGCACTCGTCAGCGCGGGTCTGACGTCCCCAGCCACATGTGCACACATAGACCATGCGCTCTAGGTCAGATCCTCTAGCTGGTTTTCCTCCTACCCCAAACTCAGGCTGCAAAGGCGAGGGGCCCTATGGTAACCAGCCTAAAAATCGTCTCTCTCAGGTAAGCTGCACCACCACTCCCAGGTGGGTCCACACATGTGTGCCATAAGAAGGCTACATCTAGTGGGGGGTCACTAACGTGAACACTGAAAACCACTCACGCACCCATCGCGAGTAACATGAAGTAACAGGTGGCTCGAGGCCACCAGACTCTAGACAGCCCACTAGACCTACTAAACTCGACGGTCCTTGAGTCACGAGACTCGGGTTAAGACCATCGCACATGATGGCACAACATCATCAATCTAGCCTAATCCCTAGGTCTGAAGCCACGGTAACATGATTCCCAAGGCAGCTCACAAGTCGCCAAGTTAATCTCCCATCTAAGGGATGCATGGGAAACCTCCAGCCCCAGGCTGGCTAACTGGACTCACAGTCCAAGGCCACACACATGGCCCACTCAGAAATCATTTTTCGAAGAAACCCACATCGTGCAGGGAAGACCCACCGCACTCGTGCTAACTCACGGTGACTCGATCTAACGAAAACATGAAAGCTTGGAACACACACATGGGGTCACCCGGACCCCCAAGACCTATGAGCACGCTAATCGAGATAACTCGACACCTCCAGACACCCCCGAAAACATGAATCCACGAGGTCAAAGGTCGACCACTGGGTCACAATAGGATCGACTGGAAGCCAAAATGGCATGACTGAAACACAAAAATCACGGAACTCGAGTGGCAGGTGGCGGTCCACACAGGGCCGCAAAAACCCTGTTAGCGGTCCAGCTAGGATCGCAAGATGCCAGAAACCTCTAGGATAGAGGTGGTCATCACCTAGACTGCCTAGCTTAGTGGCGATCCTTCGCCTAGCTGCAACCTCAGGTAGTGGTCAGTCGCAAGGATGCTCCTACGTGGGGACTCGAACAATTGGGTGGCGGCCGGTACCCGACCGTCAAGGGCATAAAATGGTCATCGCCTGACCACTACTCACTGATTGGTGGTCTCCTCAAGACCGCTACTCTCAGTGGCGATCCATCGCGAGACCGCAACTTGTAACTGACTTAAGGGGGTATATGGCGGTCTCCAGAGGACCACTTCACCCAGTGTCAGTTGCTGGTAGGACCGCCACTACATCCTGAGTGTGAAAATGGTGAACACGGTAGAAAACTCCATTCCACGCCCCATTCACACCCATGTTAAGGGGAAAACAAGGGAAAATCTTTTCACAACCTCTCTAGCACCGAGAGGACCCATTTAAACTCCAAAAATGTGATCAAAACATGAAATTTGGCTCACACCCCAAAATCATGTAATTTCACCCTGACGGAGAAATAAACCCACTCGGCTCGTCTTGGGCTGCCAAACTCGCAGGAAATAAACCACATGAGCTAGGAAACCATCCCCCTACCTCCACTGAAGATTTCGAGCACCGAGGATGTCGATCCACCAAGAAAACGTCGTTCAAACCGCCACCAGTGCCCCGAACTCGCGGCCAAGCTTCGCCGTGCCACCATCCCTCGATCCTAGACCTGTTCTCGCTGTCCTCGCCCCATTGCCGCCTCGCCCCTGCTTGCCGCAGTCAGTCGTCCGCGGTGAAGAGAGGGAGAGGAAGAGAGAAACAGAGGGGGCGAGAGTGAGAGATGTGAGGGAGAGAAAGAGAGAGGGTGAGGGGGATAAAAAGAAAATAAAATATATTAATTTTATGAAAAATACTTTTAGGTTGAAAATTCTAAAATATCAAAAAAGTATAAAAGGCACGCCCTGAAGCCCTTTCAGCGGCACACCCCCAGGCCCTTCAACGGCGCGCCCTGAGGCCCTTCAGCGACATGGTCCTCCAGTGCATTCAGCGGCATGCCCTAAAGCCCCTTCAATGGCACACCCCAAGGCCCTTCAACGGCGCACCCTGAGCGCCCTCAGCGATATGCCCCCAGGCGCCTTCAGCAGCATGCCTTGGAGTGACCCTTCCCTTGCACACCCTAGCTGCCCTTCGTCGGCGCACCCCAGTAGCCTTCCCCGGCACGCGAACCCTGAAGCGTCTTCAGCGGCACACTTGCAATCGCTCCAGTGGCACGCCTGTGAATGGCCTTCGACGGCACACCCTGGACCATGCCATCCGGCACGTCTGGAAGAAGAAATCTCACGCCATCCCCCCTATGGATTCTTGGCACACAACGGGTCTAGCAGAGGTGTCAACCGGAGATGGAGACACGCAGGCTACTCCTCTGTCACCAAGGATGCCCAAGTCAAATCTCGTTCAGTGCCTCACGTTCCCGCGTCTGCCATTCGCATTCGAAGGCTCCCGCCACCAGGAGTATAAAGGGTCGTCTTCTCCGACAAACACAAAAAGAGAGATAGAGAGATGCATAGAGACGCAGACACAGACTGAGAGAGAGTAGAGAAGAGAAGAAGAAGCAAGAAGGAGCTCCGCCGTGAAGCCCCTTCCCCCGACGACCACCAAGAAAGAGAGAGTAAGAGAGAGCAAGAGAGAGAGAGATAGAGAGAGATGTAGTGGGGAGTGGGGGAGGAGCAGGAGCCGTCACCCCTGCTCAAACTACACTTACCCCCCTTTCTTAGCTTCTCCTTCCTCTTCCTCCCCCTTTCATGTTTGGAATGTATTCGGCCTCCATTTTGTCATGAATGAAAATCCACTTTTTATGTGTTTATGGCTACCTTACGTTGGTTCGAACCTCGGTGCATGCTCGTTTGTCTCCTCCTTCATCCCTCTCCCCCTCTTCCTCTGGTATTTCCTTCTCTCTCTGCCAATGGCCCCTCGTTCACAGGTGACGGCCCTCCCAGCCTCATCCTCTTCATGGGCACGATAGTGCCTCCCGAACCTCCTCAAGCATCCAGTCCCCATCTGCCCTTCCCTGGCTGGAGCTTCCCTATTAGCCAGGCGAAGCCCAGACGCCCCATGGCCCTCTTCCCTCCGTTCAGCCTCACCCTCAGTGGCACACCGTCAGTCTTCATGTTTCTGAGTTAGCCCCCCCCTTCTTCAGCGGTACGCCTGCCATTGGCCTCCCCAGCACACCTTTAGCACCCTAAGCCCAGAACACCCCTCCGCGGCACGGCCCCGGCTGATGCACCCTTAACCCTCTCAACCCCATCTCCTCAAGTCTTCCCCGGCACAGTCTCTAAATACCCCTTCTGCAGTACAACTTGGTTCTCCCTTTACCGGCACATCCCTATGTGCCCTTCCCCCAGTCACCTCGCCGATGCTCTCCCGACTCGGTGCAGCCCCAGCCCCCAGCCTCGTCTTCACCGGCACACCTTGTGCCTTCACCGACATAGCCCCCTTGGTCCATCCTTCGCTGACATACCCTCTTCACCGGTACACCTCCCATGGCCCATCTTTCGTCGGCACACCCTCTTCGCTGGTACACCACCTTTAGCCTCCTCTTCACCGGCACGCCTTGTACTTTCCCTAGCGTTGCACCCTTAACCCATCCTTTGTTAGCACACTCTCTTTGCTGGTACACATCTTCCTGCTCCATATACCCCAGCCCTTTTGGCCACCCTTTCACTAGCACGACCCCTTGCTGGTACAGCCTAACACCCAGCTTGCTAGCTCGGTACACCCTTGAGTCCCTTTGGCCGGCACACCAGCCCCTGTGCCTCATCCCTTAGCACCTGCAGCCAGTCCCATAGTCCTCTTCTACTCGTCATTTCTCTGGGTTCTCTGAGGTTTTACCGAAGGTGTTTGTCGCTCTCGGGCGCCTACCTCCAACTGTCGGGTTCCGTGATTCCATGTGGGTGCGTTCCCCATATCTCCCTTACACTCGAGTCAAGGGGAGATACTGTCAAATTTTTGTTAGAAATAATAATATGACAGAGGCAAAAGAGAGCAACAAACAAATGGAATAATAACAAGTTAAAACCATGTGCCTGGAGCAACCACTGTCAAGATACCATCTGTTTTGATTGGCTGCCAGGCATACCTACATGGAAGATCAAGTAGAAGGACTTGGAACCCAAAGTAGTTTGGGCCCCATAAACGCATTTATTTCATGCAGACTAGAGACAAGATATTTTGGTATCCACATTTGATTTAGTTTCTTCACTGAAATTGTGAATTTTTTATCATTCAATTCAGTCTGCCTTTTCAAGCCACTTTTAATCTTGGAAGATTGCTTTTGTGGTGTGGCTTGTTTCTTCTTTTTAAAACAATTTTGAAAATTCCTTTGCCAGTGTTTAGTCCAATAGGCATTGGGAGTAGTGGGTGCACAGTAGACCCTCGGCTGACTAGGTGTTCTCAAGGGTCTCCTATGTCCCCACAGGCGACAGTGTTGACTACTCCGAGGGCATAGCCAGCCCACATTTACCCGAGCCTGGTCGACCCAGCCACGGTCAGCCGGTTGATGCTTGAACAAATGATTGACATGAAGCTGGCAGAGAGGGGTGATGGTGATCAAACCCCCTTTGATGTCTACCGAGTGCCCTACCCGGCTCATTATGCTGCCAAGAAGCTACCGGTTGGCATCACCAAGCTGCCGAAGTTTGAAAAGTTTAACGGGCAAGGGTCTCCCAGGGAGCACATTGCCTATTATGTGAATGCCATGGGAGACCTAGCTACTGATGAAGCTTATCTCCTAAAATTTTTCGACTCGACACTCACTGGGCTGGCCTTCGAATGGTATTCGAACCTGCCACCCGAGTCTATTGCTGACTGGCCCGATATACAGAAGAAGTTCAAAAAAAAATTTTATATTGCTGAACGGGAAGTCACCGTGACAGAGCTCTATGCCAGAAGGCAAAGCAATGATGAGTCGGCACTTGATTACATCAAGAGATGGAGGAACCTCAGCATGAGGTGCAGACGTCCGCCGCATCAGGAGGACGTAGTGTAAATTTACAAGCAAAATTTGAAGAAAGAAATCCTAGAAAGGATGATTGTCGTGGAGATCAGGACATTTGACCGTTTGAACAACATAGTGGCTGAGATCGAGGCATTCCTCGCCCGGTACTCTTCCACCCCGGTCGCATCAAGCCAGAGAGCAAGGCAGGCAGAGAAGAAGCTGGTTCCTCCAGAAGTCCACACCTTGGACTTCCAAACCTTTGAAAAGCAGAAAGAGAAGGCCAAAGCGACTGCAAACCCTCCACCGTCCAGATCCACGGAACGGCGGGAAGGTCCCTCACTGAGGGAGAAGATGAGGAACAAGCTGTACTCCTTTTCTCGAGACAAGTCCCAACTTCTGTTCGAGTGGGCAACCAGTTATAACAAAATTACGTTGCCAGAACCAAAGAGGCCCGGTGACCTGAAGAAGAAAGATGACCCACGCTTCTGCCAGTACCACCAGATGCTGGGACACACCATCGAAGACTGCTATGTCTTCAAGGACGTCATTGAGTCCTTAATCAAGAATGGAGACCTGGACATGGGAGAGTACAAACTGGATCCTCCCCAGCCGCATGAGATGCCCAACATGGATTCCAGCGCCAATATGGTATCCCTATACCAGGAATTGCCAAAAGAATGGGCGGAGGCCAGCACCCGTGCTACTTACGAAGCTTTTGTCGCAGTGCCAGCCCAAGACCAAGGAGGTTGGCAGTCTACACCCAGCAAGAACAGAAGAAGACGGGCTCCTCGGCCCACCCTGGAAGTTCATGTAAGGGGCGTTACTACTCGACTAGCACCGCCACCGGTGAATCTTGTATGGCATGATACGGCCCCTCAGCTAGTCATGAGGCGGCCCACCTATAACAAGAAGGAACATATCTCGATGCGAGTGCATAAAGAGGTCAGCCTGGTGGTCGAGAGACTCCAAGCCATCATTGATGGGCTCGAGGATTATGAATAGCCTAAAATTCGGCCCGTCAAGCTGAATGAATATGTCCCTTAGGAAGAGTTTGAGTCCTTAGAATTGATCCTCGAGGCAGAGACCCGGGTGGAAGAAGAGCCTCTCTTGTGGGGCGAACTCCACCAAGAGCAGCCGCCGCCCGCCACAGAAAAGAAGAAGAAGAAGAGAAGACCCCGAAATAAGAAGAAGGAGGAGGTCGTCATCGCCTACAACACCCTCTCGGCTCTGTTTGACACTGCCCTCTCCCTGGGGGGATAAGAGGAAGAGACGCCATGTGAATCAGCAGAGGCAAATCAGGCTGAAGCATCCACTTCCCAGCATGCCACTAGATCGGGAAGAAAGTGGGGACGCCCTCCTCTGGCTGACCGCAACATCCTGCTAAGGGGAGAACAACCATACCAAGTTCCCGAACCTAAGGTTCACGGCACAGAGATTCCTCCCCCGTCGGGTCTCTACCCCAAAGGACCCAAAAGTCGGGGCACTCCCTTGTTCACTAAATATCTCATGGCCCGAATAGAGAGACAATCGCACCCACAGGGGCCCCGACCGATCAAAGAAGTGAGCAGTCCTCTAGCTCCACCAGCAGTAACTTCTCCCCAGCCATCAGAAGAATTTGACGGCATCCCGAACCTCGCCGAATTTATGTAAGAGAAAGGGGAAGCCCAGTCGACCCCGCAGGCTCAAGCAGTCGCACCAGACCCGGTCAGGGAGGTACCCTCTGATCCAGCACCCCAAGCCCAAGGTGGGGGCAGACGTGGCAAGGCCCAAGAGATGAAGCTGCTCAAGGTGCGCGCTGCCGACTGAATAGTCAGGCACCTTAAGAAGATTCTGACCCGGTTCATCGTCTGGAAGATGCTATCCCTAGACGAAGAGACACGGCAAGCCATCATCGCCGCACTCCAGATGCTAGCACATCTGGAAGCCTCCCTAGTGGAGACGCCACCTGAAGTGTCCGTGGTCTTCACAGAGGATGACATGCTCCTGCTTACCTGTAGTCACAACAGGCCACTCTACATGAAGGGGCAGCTGAATGGACAGCCTATTAACAGGGTCCTGATTGACCTGGGAGCAGCGGTGAATATACTTCCCTACCGGGTGTACCAGAAGCATTACTTTGATGTGCACCTGGTCGAGGTTAGGAATGTCAAGATTGCTAGTTTCAACCAGAAGTGTGAGGTACCCATGGGGGTCACAGAATTTGACCTGTCCTTCGGTGACTTCATCACCAAGGTCCAGTTCCATGTCATCAACTCCAATACCTCCTATAAGGCGTTGCTTGGCCGGCCTTTGCTACACCAGAACAGAGTGGTGCCGTCCACCTTGCACCAATGCATCAAGTACCCCTGCGAGGGGAAAGAAGTCAGGATCTTTGTAGACCTCCACCCCTTTGAGGTGTTCGAGTGTCACCTGTCGGATGCCAATCTGTACCTGGAAGAGACGAAGCAAGCTCCTAAAGCTATCTGGGATAAAGGAAGAAGAAAATAAAATCAGACGGCTGGTTTCCTCCACCACCCCCAGGCTATGTGGCTCCTCCGCATGTGTTGTTTATTGCAGAAGAGGAAGGGATATTTAAGGCATTTCTCCTCGTCATCTATCCTACACCAGGGACACCTTACGTTGAGTCCCACCAAGGATCATCAAGCCAGTAGCAGAGCTCGACTGCCAAGCAGTCGAACAGCTGAGGACCTTTGAGGTGCCGAATCCCGAAGGTCCGCCCACCATCTTCTATGTGGCCAGAGAGAACCCAGTCAGAGGAGATAATGATTGCCGACTCCCTGACAAACTGCATGACCCACACATCTCGATCTTGGGGCTCCCTCACATGACTGACCGGGTGGTCGAACTGGCTAAGAGACAAAGAATTCCCCTCTACCAACCCTCCAGCCGGAAGGAAATGTTCAAAAGGATGTGGGACCCGCCGAACCTAGATCAGAGGCTATTACAAATCACTAAACACCCTGGTCTGGGTTCGCACTAGAAGATTACTACGAGGCCGACATGATATCGGTTTCAGCTCCATTCAGCGATGACTTCACCAAGGCTGCAGCTCCACAGGAAGCCCGCCGCAACAAGCAACCCATGTCACCAGCTGAGGAGGCGCAAGACGAAGAAGTGTTCCTCTGGAACCCTCTCCACCGTAGGTGCACGGGAAAGATCTCACCCTCTTCTGAAGGGTCAACCTCAAGGGGCCACATTGCCAAGGTCCCCGCACCCCCGTCTATTGGCGAAGCAAGAAGTGGAGGCACGGGCCGTGCTCCAGATCCTCCCAGATACGACCCCGCCGTATTGGCTCTACATCGTAGGCAATAATGGGAGATCGAGATCTTGAAGGCACGACTGGCTGAATTAACTGCACTAGTGGCTGACTTGATCCAAGGCTCCCTCCATCCATGGGGTGAAGATGTATCTTGGTCTCAGGACACCAGCCCTGACACCCCTATCCAGTTAAGGAGGGAAGCGAGGAATATGGCGAGCCCTTCAGCCAGACGGCTAGTCGGGCGGGGCCTTACACTATAGGAGAAGCTGCAGAGGCCTTACTCCTTCCCCAGGGAGAAGACTCGAGGGATCTTCGACTAGGCCTATCACTACGGCAAAGTCTCCCTCTCGAAGTCCAAGAGGCCTTAAGATACCCGAAGAAGCAGTGACCCTCTGTTTTGCCCCTACCACCAGATATTGGGTCACCCAATTGAGGACTGTTATGTCTTCAAAGACATTGTCCAGGACCTAATTGACAGGGATGAGCTCAGAATGGGAGATTACATAGTGGCCCCGCCACGTCCCCATGTGGCAGGCGACCCCAGGAGAGGCATCTACACAATATCAATTCAGCACCAGGTTCCTGAAGACGCTGTCACCTCGGCCCCCGCTAGAGCTATCTATGATGATTACCTGGAGGACCCCGGAGCAGCCCTGTGCCTTTCTATGCCTGAGAGCCCCTCATGTCCATCGGTCGCGATCCAAGGGGAGAGCGAGGTGAATGCGGCCTCCATGCCCGGCGAGGTAGAACAAGAAGAGGCCTACGGTGTCCTCAAAGCCGAGGATGGCGAAGATCAGGACTTTGTCAACCTGCTGCCGGGGCCGCCGAAAATTGAAGATGGTGATCAGGCCACCATCGACGAGCTGATTGAAATTAACCTTGGCATGGAAAGCGATCCCAGATCGACCTTTCTGAGTGCCCTTATACCTCTACAGGAGAGGGAACAATATGTGAAATTACTGCAAGAGTTTCGGGACTACTTTTCTTGGAGCTACAAAGAGATGCCCGACCTTCACCCTAAAGTTACTCAACACATTTTGGCCATCGATCCCAATATGGAGCTAGTGAAGCAGCCCCCCCAGCACATGCGGCCAGAATTGATAAATCAGATCTATAAAAAAGTCAACAAGCTCATAGATGTTGATTTTGTAGCAGATACACCACCTGGCTGGCCAACATTGCACCGGTGAAGAAGAATAACCGACAGATCAGGATCTGCATGAATTTCTGTGACCTGAATAAAGCCTGCCCAAAAGATGACTTTTCGGTGCCCATCACCAAAGTGATGATTGATGCAACCACTGGCCATGAGGCCTTATCTTTCATGGATGGATCATCCAGCTATAACCAAATCTGGATAGCTGACCATGACCGAATCCATACAGCCTGATGTGACACAACCTCAGACCTAAGCAAGCGAGCACAATCGCAAGTCGAACGAGCCGATATCAACGGCCAACTCACCCGGCACTCACCCAAACCCATGGGTAACTCGGCGATGCCGAGTGGAGGATGTGAGGGCTGGTCCCTTGCTGGTAGAGGCTTTAGTCAGATCTAACTCATAATTAGGCACAACCCTTAGTTTTACCCTGCATTTTTTTTATGAACGAGACCAAGGAAAGCTATTGGAGGATTGCACAGTATGTGCTAATTCCCCCAATAGAGCCCGGCCCAAATTTTATTGATATTGGAAAATTCATGTACAAGTATCAACGGGGCATACCCCTGTGTATGAACAAGAATAGCCAAAGAAAAGAAAGCAAACACAACTCAATAACCCCTCCAACTAGGAAGGCCAGTAGCATCCATAGTAGCAAGACTGCGCACTCTTCGAGGGAGATCATGCCAACATCTAAAATCTTTATTGGATCTGGTGATACAGGCTAGTGATGCCAATGCATTTGCAACTAAGTTCCCTTCTCTATAGATGTGCCGGAGATTCCAATTGTTATTTGTGATAATATATTGGATTTCATCCCACCATTTGCATATCCTCCAAGGCGACTGCTTGTTAGACTGAATCATGGTAATGAGGGCCTTGGATTTAGAATATATAATAGCAATGGGAAGGCCACACTTGACCAAAATTCTCAGCCCATCAAGTAAAGCTCTTGCCTCCGCCACCATGTTATTCCCCACTCCGTAATAATAAGAGAATCCAAAGAGGAATTCACCCCTGCTGCCCCTGATGCAGCCACCTCCACCGGCATGCCCAGGAATACCTTTGGCTACCCCATCGATGTTCAATGCATATCCTGAGTTGGGACAGGACCATTTGATAATCTTTGGAGGTTTCACATTCAACTTGTATATAAATTTATACTGGTCTAGAATATTCCTTTCGCTAGCAGAAGGAGCCTTGCTGAAAGTGACTTGTTGCATAGAATACTCAATCTGCCTACTGATCTACTACTGTAATATTCTGATTGAAGGCCCCTTATCTTCAAATTTAAGTTTGAATCGAGCTTTCCAGGTCTCCCAAAGAATGAGCATCATGGTGAGGATGGCTGCAAAGCCAAATGGTGACTTACAGTCAGCTGTGCAAAGAATATCCCAGCAGAAGCCCATAACTGAATTAGTAGTTCTGCACCTAGAATCAAAGAGTAGCCTGAAGAAACTCCACAATGGCCAGGCAATTTGACTTTCCATAAGAAGATGATTCAGACACCCTTCTTGGCTATTGTCCTTGCAACAAATGCATTTAGAATGAAAACATATACCAACCTTCCTTATAACACTGTCAACCGAAACAACAAGGTTTAAAGTCTGCCAACAGAACATGGAGGCTCTTGGAGGGAAATGTGCTCCCCATATCCTCTTTAAAGGCAATCTTCTAGTCCCTTGTAATCTCACAGCATTGTATGCAGATTTACTGGTGAAGTTGCCATCAATGTTGGCAGCCCACACACATATGTCTGGCCTCTGTTGCAGCTGTAAATTACCCATGTCTTGAGCCACACAGTGAGGGATATAAGACCAAACCTGGTGATTAAGATTTGACATGGCTTCACCAAGCGTGACCTTAGTAGTGCAATTATTAGGAGCCAATACTGCTCTACACCAATTATCCTTCAAAACATCTATAGTTTTCCCATCCATAGGGATCCACCGAGTGTTGGATAAAACCAAACTCCTGGCCTGTCTAAAGATATCCCTTCGAACACCAGTAGGGAAAGGGTTCTAAATAGTGCTGAGATGCCCTTTTATGTATTTGGATACAGCATATTGGGACCAAAGAGAAGATCCATGGAGAATTCTCCAGATCTGCTTAGCCACCATCGAGATTTGAATATGATGTAGACTTTTGATACCAAGGCCACCCTCCTCAATAGGTTTGGTGATACTAGACCATGCCACCCAATGGTGTCTTACACATTCTTTACCAGCCCAAAAGAAGTTGGCACACAGCTTATTAATCACACCAATAGTAGTTGCTGGAAGGTAGGAAGCACTGACAGTGTAAACGGGAATGGATTGCAGCACAGAGTTAATGAGGCACCTTCGACCAGCTTGGGAGAGGTATTTAGACTGCCAACTATTAATCCTGTTGCAGATTTTCTCCAGCAAATATTTGTAATGCGAAACTCTCTTCCTGCCTTCAAAAAGAGGGACACCAAGATATGATTGAAGTCCATTTTTATGCTGGAAGCCCGTACATTCAGCTATCCTTCTAATGACAGCATGAGATACTTTTTGAAGGACAATAAAGCTACTTTTGTTTTTGTTCACTTTCTGTCCTGAAGACTCCTCATAATCTGTTATGAATTCCAGCAGCCTTCTAAGGTTCTTTGCCATGCCATTTATGAAAACTAGGGTGTCATCAGTATAAAGTAGATGGGTTAATTGAAGACAACCATGGGGCACATGGAAAGGTTGGACTTCCCTATTGTGGAATAAACTAGCAATACCCCTGCTAAGCGTCTCTTTAGCAATAATAAAGAGGGCTGGGGCCAAAGGGTCCCCCCGTCTGACCCCTCTAGTAGATTTGAAGTACCCAGTCGATGAGCCATTGAATAACACAGAAAACCAACAATTGGAGAGGCCAAGGTTACAAAAAGACCTTACTTGCCTGGCAAATGAAAATTGACTTCGCTATCCCAAGGGTAACAATAAGTAACCTACGACCCCTTAGCTAGACCCACTAGTTAATCTAGCCCTTTGGGCCCAATTAACTGACCCAATAAGAACTAAATACTAGAATAAAAGAAATTACATCATAATAAAAGGAGAAAAATTCATAGCATTGTCGAGCCTGCTCCAATGAGCCATGGGGTGGGGTGATCCCTCTGCCAAAGGGGCCCATCCGCTAAGTTCCCACCTTGATGTCCTCATCAGCATCAGAGGGTTGTCCCCTGGGATCTCTCCCAGAGCTCATTTTGATGTGTATTTCACTCGTTGCAAGTTTCCTCAGGGCAGCTTATCTCTCTCCCATTAAGGAAGTCAAAAAAATGTGATACAAGATTCGAGACACCATATTTCTACCTCTACATTTTTTGTTGTCGTCTGTGGGAAGAGACGAAAAGTCATGGCTCCCCGTAAAAACTACGGTAACATAAACAACCACTGAGGCGCTTTGGGTTCCCGATAGGTATCCCACGATAGCTCGGCGAACACACACTTGCCTCTTTATCTGCCTTCTCCACTCCAGGCGAACCCTACCATGGTGGAGTTAGTCGAAATACGTCAGCAACTCCCAATGTTGACGGAGGCTTACCCGGGCCTCCTAAAGAACCAAGAGCAGCAAGATCACACTCCCACCGCCCCACCTCAAAAAGGTAGAGGCCCATCAGTGGTCGACTCACATCGCAAGCGTGAGTTGTCAGTGGGATCTGTAGCCTGTACCCCATGTCTGCGTGGCGAGCCCTCACATTGTCCCGCTTGTCCGCTCTATTCTAGCCCAAAAATGGCACAGCAACTACGACATTACGACAAGCTTAAGCATGAACTGGAGGGGAAGGTCTGCTACCTGGACGACATCATCCAAGCCACATGAACGAAGGGGCTACTTAATAATGACACCAACTTCCACACCCCTTACTACATCGACCTCAACAAAGTCACATCGAAGGATAGCTTCCCCATGTCATGCATCGATCAGCTCATTGATGTGACATCTGGGCACGAGATACTCAATTTCTAGACATGTATTCCGGGTACCACAAGGTCAACATGCACAAGCCCGACCATGACAAGATGGCTTTTGTATCCAACCATTATCTTTACCGCAATGCTATTTGGGATGAAGAGTGGAGGGGCAACATATCAACTCTTGGTCAATTACATGTTCGACTCTCAGATCAGTCACAACATGGAGGTTTGCATTAACGATTTGCTTGCTAATAGCCTACATGCAACCGAGCACCTAGAAGACCTAGTGAAGATGTTTGCCACTCTACTACAATACAACATGAAGCTCAATCAAAACAAGTGTGTGGTCGGTACGACCATGCAAATGCCTTGGATTCCTAGTCACTCACTGAGTAATCGAGGCCAACCCACAGCAGATCAAGGCCATGTTGGAGATGAAGCACCCTGAGCATGCATATGCTATATGTGCAATGCCTCACCAGTCGCTTTGCCACGCTTAGTCATTTTCTAGCCCAAATCAATTGAGCGATGTCTCCCTTTCTTCAAGCTAATTAAGCCAGCTCACAAATTGCCAGCGAAGAAAGGGTATGTCAAGTCGAACTGGGAGTGCGAGCATGCCATTGAAGAGCTCAAAATGTATGTATCCTCTCCAAGCCTCAGCCTTGTGACCAGTTGCTGCTCTACTAGTCTGTGACGCCAAGCATGCTCAACATTGTGCTCGCCTGAGAAGATGACAAAGCTATGAAGCTAGTGTATTACATCAGCAAGGCCCTCCATAGGATGGAGCTCAGGTATTCATAGGCGGAGAAGTTCATGCTCGCTCTAGTGGCAGCCACACGAAAGTTGTGGCCTTACCTACTCTCTCACTCCATCATGGTCCCCACGGATCAACCCTTGTGCCAAGTTCTTCAAAATGCTGTTGCGTCAAGGAGATTGGTTAAATGGGCCATCGAGCTGGAAGAGTTCGATATCCACTTCCATCCGAGGACTTCTATCCTCAGGAGTTGGCAAACTTCGTCACCGAATGTACACTACCCAATGAAGGTGAAGATACATCACCCTCAGCACCCTCCTAGGAGTTATACGTGCATGAGTCCTCATGTTCAAGTGGTGGCGGAGTGGGCTTGGTCATCTCTTACTAGAAGGGATCGAGCTCCAGTATGTTGTACGTTTCAACTTCCCGACTACAAACAACGTGGTCGAATATAAAGCCCTCCTTTTTGACATCCGCATGGCCAAGCACCTCGGAGCCCTCCACCTATGCACCTTCAGTGACACATTTTTGGTCGCTAATCAAATCAGGGGAGAGTGTAAAACCTGAGAATCAATCATGTCCAGCTATATCTAGAATATCATGGAGGTATCTTCAAATCTTAATGATGGAAATCAAATCGGCCAAAGATCGTGGATTGGAGAAGTCTGGACATCAAGGCGCTACCCAAGGCCTGTAAATGCATAAACATGGAAGAGGATTAAAAAAAAGGAAGAGGGCATCTGCAGCAAGAACCAGTGATGACAAGGGACCGAGGAGGATGCAGAGGAGACGGGCTCTTCTACTGGGGAAGCCACCGCTACATGCACTGTTGAAGGGGATGACATTGCGGAGGAGCCTTAAGAACTTAAAATAGAAGAGCGGGTGTCACTATAGGGTCACGACCGAGATCGGTGTGTTGATTTAACACATCGCTGTAATGGAGGTGGTAACACAACCCCTCGGGAGCAAAAAAAAGAGGAACGTGGGGAACCCTAGTCAAACGATCATCGCTCGATCAGAGCATGTTGCAGAGGTGATTGGACAAGAGAGGGTGTAGTCTTAATTAGGTTCTCCAACCACCCTTCTGACCTTGCAATCTACCATGACGTTGGCCCCGGGAACGCACATCTACTATGACTGCGAAGGCAATAAGCTACAACAAGATTGGTGCAGTGAAGGTCGCGAGGGCAACAAAGAAAAGGGAAGCGACAGCGAAAGTGCGAGGGCGGAGCACGGCGTCGAGGGTTTCACGAGTGGAGAAAGGAGGATGATTACAATTGCTAAACCTCGCGATGGCTTCGGGCCTTAGAAATCCTTTTTTGCATTTTCATGGGAAAATCGATGTTACGTAACCCACATGGGGTACCCCAGTTAAAACCCGGTTTGACGATAGAAGGTCAGTGGCGATGGCTAGTAGAGTATAAGGGTGATAAATAGTTACCTAGTGCTGACAAATGCCCGATAGCAGTGATAAATAGGTGTCTAAGTCTGAAAATTAACTTGTAGTGCTAAAATTGTGAAAACCTAAGAAGGAATGTCGATGCATGAAACAAAGGCAGTGGATAAGGGTGAAAAATACCCTATTAGTGGCGACAACTAGATCTGCAGAGTAGACAAATACACTGGTAAGGGTGAAAAAATAGATCCTAGTGCTAACACATGAAAAGCAGAGGGAACTGAAAGAAGGAGTCAAGTTCACAAGAGGATAAAAATCTGAATAGTGTATCAAGAGTTTCTACAGCAATTAGAATAACAGCGAAGGGACTTGGTCAATGCAATGATAGTCAATGTTGACTAGTCAAAGTTAATGTCAGTCAAATAAGACTCTAGCCAAGCTTAACTTTCTATTGACTAAAGTCATGAAGACTCAGTCAAAGTCAAAGGTCAATGGATAGACTAGTCAGCTACAGTGATCTAGGTCAAAGTCAAGTAGCTAATGGAGACAAAAGAAGGCAATAGCTGCTCATGTGGTAAGTGTGATAAATATGTTGTAAGGGTGACAAATGTCACTTTAGTGATAACAAATACACACCTAGCGGTGACAAATGACTAAGGCGACGGCCAAGGCATAACTGGAAAAAGCCTAAGGCGACGGCTATTGAACCTAAGGGTGACAAAGAGGCCTTATGGCTGACAAATGGATGATAAGTGTGTAAAATAGTCAGTAAGGCTGACAAATGGGCTGAAAGGGTGAATCAAAGGTTCGGTGTGTCTGACACACACTCAACTCGAAGGCCAGGCTTTGCACGTGATCTGAGGCTACCTTGTCAAAGGTATATTCTCTCTCATGGGAGATGGACCAATAGGAGATTACTGCCACATGGACCAATGGAAAAAAGGTGGAATCAGGCTTTTTATCCATGATCATTCCAGAGCCCCTATTTCATATAAATTGCATTTTCTTCCTCCGAAGGAGAGTGGTCCGCATGCAAGAAAGCTGCTGCATTAGAGAGGGCTGTAGAAGAGAAAATAAAATAGGGAAAGCTACGTGAGAAGAGAAGAGTGCTCGTGAGAAGAAGAAAAAGAGAAAGAGAGTGAGAGCCCGTGAAGAAGGCAGTGCAGCAGAGTCATCTTTAGTTCTGTTGGTCTTTGGATCAAATCTAGACCATTGTGCTCATCGAGCTACATCTGTTTCATTCATATCTTTTGTTCTTTTGTTTTTCTTTTGTTCATTATTATTCTTCATTTTCTATCAGGCTGTTAGTCAACTGTGTTGAGGATTGGTTCTTCGTTAAGCTATGTATCAGTGGGATAAGTAAGCTGTGTTACTCAGCGGATTAAGCAAGGTGTGATACTCAACTAGTTGTAGGGATTTGTTCCCCAAAGCTGTGGATTAGCTGTTCAAGTTGTTAGTTAGCGGAAGCCTTACTCTGGTAGAGTGGGGGGTGGACGTAGGTCTGCTTGGTGCAGACTGAAGCATCTAAAAACCTCGTGTGTTCGTGGTTTGATGTGTGTGTGTGATCCTGTTCACCTATCTCCTTCACAGGATGGGCTGTGTGCTTGATATTTGACACCAATCTTGTGAGTGTGATATCATCGATTTAATTAGCAGCTTTTGTGTGATCTATCATCCGTTTATGCATTCAACCCGTAAGTGTTTGAAACTTGTTTTGTGTGAGCCATCATTTGCTTCTAGCCTTTCCTCAGTTTGGTTTAAGTAGGGCGAGTTTTTATTTGAGGGTCGACCCCCCCACTGTCTGGGTCGACCCCTGGGCAGAAAATAGCCTAACCAGAACTTTGCCTGCAAGTGGGTTAACCCCCCTCTGAGAACGGGTCGACCCATTCCTTGGTTTGGGCAAAAACTAGAACTCTACCTGCAAGCGAGTTGACCCACTTTCAGAGATGGGTCGACCCATCTGCGTTCTGCACTTCGCACGGGTATTCTGTGGGCCATCGAAACCCACCCAAGTGGCCACCTTTTGGGCTGAAATTTTACCCCATTGCCCCTAGGTTATTGATGGACATCTTAGAGGGGTTTTGCTAGGGTTTTGCAAGGGCTTTGTGGTCTTTTGAACAACCTGTCTTGCTGGTATATATATCTTGCAAATTTTAGATCTGGGAGGAATAGAATGAGCTAATTTGTTCTATCTTCTTGCAGAGGAAAGAAGGGAGAGGGCGGCCACAAGGTGGAGAGGAAAGGGCTTTGAGTGATTATCAGTTTATGATGTTTGCAGGTTGGTTTGGAGCTTGGATCTGGAGACTTCTCCTGATCGAGCTGCAGTCAAGGTCGGGTCTTCAAGAAGGTGGACCGGTTGCTCCATCCAGCTGTGGATTCGACCCCCTCCGACCGGTGCTTCAATGAAAACATCTAAATGGCCATTCAAGAACTAGGGGCATACATTCTACATCTTTTACCCATTTGCTTGTGATAGTTTTCTTGATCTACATCCTGCTGTGAGCATATATTGATTGAGCATATATTGATTATCTAGGTATTTTTCTGAATCAAAATATTTCTGTGTGTGGTGTATGGAGCTGCATCTCCGTGTGAGAATTTAGTGTGGGGTGAGTTCCCCGAGTGTGTGTGGTGTGCTACGGTGGTAGCGGTTTGGGGCCAGGCCCCGTGTGTGTGGAATGCTGCGAAAGCAGCGTTTATGGTGTTGGGGCTCGTCCCCGTGATTGCTATAGTTCATAGCGTGTTAGTGAAGTCTCACTGGGTTTCGGTGAGGGGTGGACGTAGGGAGCCTGTCGTGGTCCCGAGCCACCTAAAAATCTTTGTGTTGCATGTGGTGTGCCAGCATGATTGTCCATTTCTCCTATCCCCGTTCACAGGCTGTTTTATAGATTTTTATTCACTGCACCATCGCACTTTGCTAGCTCTGCTATCTGTTATTAGTAATTGTTCATCGTTTGATGGATTGGTAGTCCGTGTGAGATTGGAAAGATTGAGAGAAGAATTATATCTCACTTCAGTTTAGATTAATTAACATAGTTAATTTAATTTTCACTACAATTAATTTAGTTATTTTTAAAATCGACCATCTCGACTGGGGGACAATTCAACCCCCCTTCTTGTCCGCCATCTAATCTAGGCCAACAAAAGGGGAGGGCAGTAGAGTCAAACATCGATGCCAAAGCATTTAGTTGCATTAAAAGACCAAGTTTGAGTCTTACCGATGTGTATGGTAGCCTGTCTATCTCATCCTGTATAGCATGCACCAGCCGTCGTAAAGAGCCCGTGTCTCGGACCACTATCCATCGCCTCGCCATGTGCACTCGATTAGGGTGTACCTCCTTCCCTCTCCCTAGGTCGAGTAGGTACATGTAAGTCCAGACCTGCATTTCAGATGTCAGCATATAGCAGTCGCAAAATCATAGTAGTTGCACAAGCATTTAAGGCAGAGGGTTACCTATAGCAGTGGAGAGAATCCGCCCAACATCATCTGTCGAGCGGTGGGGCTGAGCAACTTGAAGAGGAAGGCAAGCACAGTCGCGCCCCAAGCATAGGCTCCAACTATGTCCAAATCTATTAGGAGGGGGAGGAGTTTGCAGCTCACTCCATCAGCCCTCATCGTAAATAGTAGTTTCTCGAATAGTAGTATCAAGAACTGCCAGAGGATGATGTCTGCCTCAGGACCCGGTCCCGCCGCCACTCTCTCTCTAGCCCAATCCATCAATCATCCCAAATGCTCCTCGAGTAGCTCCCCCACGGCGATCGTCACCCCTCGGAGTCCTAGGCTCTCCTGCAAGCTTGCCCATGATAGCACGGAGGAGTGTCACCCCGGCCTCAATAGCTCAAGCCCTAGCAGCTACTACGCCATCTCCTTGTAGTCTGAATGTGTCCCCCCACTGACCGACACTCTGTGGACACGTAACCCTATAATCTGTGCCACGTCCTCTAGCATGGAGATCATATGTCCCCATAGGAACAAAAATGCCCTGCTCATTGGATCCCACCAGTCGTAAAGAGTGTAAAGCAGTGCCATGTCCAGTTTCATCACCTCCATGCCCAAGAATTCAGCAAATCCCATGGCAGCCAGTCGCTCCCTCTGGAAGTCAGGCAGTGCGAGGTACACTGCCCAAACCTGGAGCCAGGAAATTCTTGTCCATCGCTTTCCCTGCATGCATTAAACATTTAGTGTCAATCATTCAGATAAGTCAACGAGTCTAGCATTTCATATATATAAAAAAAAGAAGAGAAAAAAAACCTCAGAAGGTGGCGGCCCTTTTGGTCCTTGGACCTTTTCCATTACTTCTTTGAGCTGAAGGAGCATTCCTTGGCTGGAAAGGGCTTCTATTTCATTCAGGCAAGACGAAACAAGAGCTATGTCTCCTTAGCCATGAAGGACTCTTCTCAAAAGGGGTGGAAGACTCAGTTCTTTTGGGTGGGAATTTGTTCGGTGGCGGAGTCTTGGAGATGTCCCGTGATCCCCAACTTTCATCCAAACTTACCTCCGAGGCAAGATAAGTTCTCCCCGGAGGTGGAGAAGTATGCAGCAATTCTGTTGAAACATCGCCAGTCCACGGAGGAGATAGTGACCCCGGAGAACATTGAGTGAAGTCTTCTCCAGCAGTTGCGGCCAGCAGGTATGGGCACCAGGAATCAACTCTTCTTTACGGGTGATGAAGCCGTCTCCTTTCCCCGACCCTGTCTTCCTTTGCATAGACACCAGGCGACCGGCTACGGAGGAGGAGCCTATGATGGAGAGGGAGGTGATCGACCTTGGTGATGACTCGGCCCTCGCTGAGTCGCGAGCTCCCCAGGGTCGCTCCCATGCCTGGGATAAGGGCAAGGGGGTGGCCCGGGAGGGGTCTTCCAAGTAGCGGGGGTCCAAGCGCAAGGATCCCATGGAGAGGATGCTGCGGGATGCTGTGAAGACCAAGAAGTGGGCCAAGAAGGCTGGGGCCGTCTCCACAATCGAAGGTGGCTCTGGCCCGACTCTCCCCTCTGTCGGACTTGACGGGGCCGACCCTAGGCGGCTGGCTCTCCCATCCACCGAGCAAGAGGGGGCCGAGGAGGCTAGGGCTGGCTCTACGGCTGGAGGCGGCGTTGGCCCGGCTCTCCTCTCTGCAGGAGATGAGGGGGTCGGGGCCGTAGCGAGCAACTCCAAGAGTGTAGCCGAGAGTGGAGCATCGAGCGAGGCAGGCGACGTTTCGAGCAGAGATGTCAGGGCCGAGTCGTTCGAGGCCGAGGGGTCGCGAGGAGAGGTGATGCAGCCCCAACCGACGGGGGCTAGAGGGACGGATGAAGCAGCGGCTCAATCCGGGCCAGTAGGCAGGGCTCCTGAGGGGGTGTCACTCGGAGGGGGAGCCCCTATTCTGGCTGCTCTAGAGAGGCTAGGCATCCAAGGTCCTCTATACCAGAAGTGTTGTAGCATAGCCACCAAGATAGTGCGAGGAGGGGACAGGCAGTGCTCCCCAGCTGTGGCCCTTGAAGTGGTAATGGAGGGTGATCTGATCTTGGCCCAAATGGGGGCCACCCTGATGGAAGCTTATGCTCGGTCGGAGTCAGAGCGCTCGAACCTTGCCTGGACCCTTGGTTTGTCCGACGAGAAGATAGCTCGGCTCACTGAGGATCGTGATGGGTTTCGATGGGAGCTTTTCTTGCTTAAAGAGCTAGCGAGGGTGAACCAGTCGGGGGCTCAGACGCTGACCAAGCAGTTGGCTCAGGCTCGCGGGTCACTCGAGTGGAAGAGCAAGCTTCTGGAGGAGGAGCACGTGGCCCATGCCGGGCGAGAAGGACAGTGGGAGGCCAAGCGCATCAAGCTATTGGATCGAGCGGAGGAAGCCATGCGCCTTCGATTAGAGGCTGAGGCTGATCGGGCCGAGGCGGAGAAGCAGATGGCCAAGGCAGGTTTGAGGTTGGCCGAGGTGGAACGGGAGAAGGCCGAGCTCACTAGTAGGGTGGGGTCGGTCAGGGCGGGGGCACTCGAGCAGTATAAACACTCGGAGGCCTACCGGATCGACCTTAAGGAGGCTACCCTCCCCTACTATGAGTTAGTGCTTCGCCAAGGCATCCGCAGGGGGTTCAAGCACGGCTACGACTGGGCCATCTCCTGTGCGGAGGAGCAGGCGCCAGGGATAATTATTTTCCCTTCTGGGTAATGCTACAACTCAGACCTGGCGACCTTCGAACCTTCTAGCTCGACGTCATGGGAAGAGGAAGACCAAGGGGACTCATCTTCGTCTGAGGGATTGCCAACTCCGGATGCCTCAGGAGGGTGCGCAACTGAGGCAGTTGCCACACTGGTGGGGTCAGTGCCAGGGTCGACCATCACCGAGGGTGCCGGGGGTAGACCTTCCGGGCCCTCAACTTCAAAGCCCCTGGATGGGCCAGAGGCATAATGTACCTGACTTTCTTTTCCCTCCTTGTACGTTTCTAGCCTAATGTACCTAACTTTCTTTTGTGTAATTTATGGGGGCATCATTTACCCCCTTCACATTTTTTGAAGCTTGGATGGATCATCAGCATGTGCCATCGTGTTCTTCACATTTCTTTGAGTCTTGGCATGCAGTTTTCATATTTTATTTGAGTCTTATCATTGTATTTTCCCTTTTATTTGAGTCATGTGCCTAGGCCTTTTATTTATTTCCCTAAGTTTGTGTATCATTAGGTGGATTAGGTTAGCTATTGGGTCCAATTCATTAGGCCAGGCCCAGGGGCGCCCCCTACCCCCTTGGTTAATTGTTATTGTGTCAAGTGTCAGGGACTTTTTGTAAAATGTCCCCCCGCCCCCCCCCCCGGGGGGGGGGGCGCCCCCCCGGGGGGCGGGGGGGGGGGTGCTCGGGGGCCCCGCCCCCGCGGGGCGCCGGGCCCACGGCCACCACCTCCTACCGCCATCTCCTCCAGCCTCCCACGACATTGGCCTGCACGTACCGCACGTACTAGGTCGGTCCCGCTTCTAACCGGTTTGGTACCCAACGAGATACAAGGTCCCGTGCGGGTCAATGCGTCCCAATCACTTCTCACGACCCAGTCATCCCACCTTACACATGGCATGGTCCGGTACGGACAACTCGCCCATATCTGACACCTGCATTCACTCGTTCGTAAGCCTATTACTTTAACAACACCTTTTTTGATATTGACAAGTTGCATCGTATGGCATTGTACATTTGTTGACATTAGCACTAATGGCCTTCTTGAAAACCCAAAGTCAAATGTTTAGATTCTTAATTAGATCTGGTTAAGGCTGCGTTTGGTTTTCAAATGGGGGGTGGATTATGACATTGAAATTCTCACCCCTCAAAAGTCTCATCAAATACATCATTGTCACATCAGATTATTCAAAAGCCATAATCTAACCTTTTAGAGAGAGATAGGGTGAAAAGTCTCCACTTTTCATAATGTAACGACTCGAGAATCCGATTACCGGGAAGGCCCGATAATCCGAGACTCGTACTGCCACCCACGAGCCCGGAGACTCGGAAGGGTTAAAAGGATGGTGTGGAGACTACACAAGTATCACAAATAATTACAGAAATTAAAGTAAGAAATTAAATTAACATTCTACAATTTACATGGTCTATAAATAATAATAAATAACAACAGTAGTCCACAATACCCCGGTACTCACCACTGGCAACTAACGCTGAGCACCTGAACCACGCTGAGCCTTAGGTGCACTCCTCCGAAGCCGCGCCTCACCTGAAACACGGTAAAAATACATAGGGAATGAGTCTTAAAACAAGACTCAGTAGGGATCACTCGAACCCCACCTCGCCAACATGAAAAAATCGCTACGCTAGCAGTTAAGCGAGTACTACAAGGTAAAGCCCTGCAACTACAACACCGGTCTCACGGCATGAAAATCACTCACACACGCCACAGCAAAACAACTGGAACTCACCGGTCAACACGACCAAAACTCAAGGTCAAGGTCACTGAAACTAATAGTCTGTCACTCCCTGTTCAGAACAGGAGTATCTCCCACTAGAAGAACAACCAGATGCGTCCACTGATGTCTTATACCACGTCACAAGTGTCTAGCTACCACGCCCCGGGCACGAGACTCAGACACACTCAAGTAACCATAAAGTGAGTGACTAGCTGGGGTCACGCTCGTCAGCGTGGGTCCACCGTCCCCAACCATGTGTTCACACATAGACCATGCGTCCTAGGTCTAGCCTCTATCTGGTTTTCCCCTCAGCCAGACTCTGGCCGATGACATGGGGCCCAATGGAAACCAGTCTAAAAATCATCCTTAGGGTAGCCATCCCACCACTCCCAGGTGGATACCAGCACACGCGTACTGGCGAGCTGCAACTAGTGGAGTGTCACTGAAGGAGTTGACTCTCAAGCCACGAAAAGCAATGTCACAACTGGCAGCACAAGGAATGCTCCTCGTACCAGCACCGTCACACGGTGACACGAGCCGAAAATAACACCTCTCGGGACTACACAGTAGCACAACACCTGGCCTCGACACGATGCCCATCATCTGTCAGACCACGGGTCAACATGCGGATCGAGGTCCATGCACCCGAAACTTGAATCGGCCAAGAAAGAATATCGCTTAGACTAGCCCCTTGGACAGTCCACTCTGGGCCGCTCAGGGATGTGCAGTTAGGCACGGGCCACCCCAGGGGTTTGGACGGTCAATAACGGATCGTTCTACTCCTGGTCCACACGGAACATTGTGCGGTCATCCCCAGGCCGCACAAATGAAAAATGGCTAAACCTCAGCCGCCTGTGGGGGATGGGCAGTCCAACCTAGCCGTCCATCCACCCAACGGTGCAAGGCTCGTGCGTCCAACCCCTAGCTGCGCAAGGGATGAGCGGGTAGGACCTTGCGGCACAAGGCATGAGCGGACCAACCCGGGCCGCTGATCCTTCCAACAGCACCAAGTGACGAACGGCCAACCCATGGCCGCCCGTGGGGACATGCGGCTAGCCCTAACCACACACCCCAGTGCACTGTGCAACGGCAACAAGCAACGGTCAAAAACTCATGGGATGGATAGTTGCCTTGGGGCCACACATAGGGATGTACGGTCACTCGATAGACCGCGCATGCCCACTGCACTCCGAGTCGTTGGGCGGTTCGGCTAGGGCCGCGCATAGGAAGAATGGGCCCTGGTTCGACCGCTTAACCCTCACCGGCGCGAAAATGGCGAACCCACTAGATTTCACCCATTCTGGCCCCATACAAGCCCCACGGAGGGGGAAATGAAGGGAAAATAACCCCCAAGCCCCCTAGCATGCTTCTACGCCCTTACTAGCCAATCCCCGGAGCTGTGAGGTCCCACCACGGACCCTCACCACTATCACCGGGTTGCCTACAGGCACGAGTGTGTGCCTAGCGGGTGAGTCCGCTCGAGTGAAGCTACCGGTCCATAAATGTGCTTGCTTGCTAGGTCCAAGGGAACGTTAGATTAGTTGCTGTATTTTCTAGGTCCTATCATACCCATTGTGGTCCCCTTCATCAAAGTTGTATATCAAAAGACGTCGCGGGACATTCTGATTACGCCAATTTTGAATGCAGCCTTTCTAGCATCGAGGAGACCTTCGGGTCCATCCTTCGCCTCGTACCACTCGGTGTTCGGGTTGCCACTTCCATCCTAGGTTGTGTCACATCATACACGGGGATGATACAGGCACTGGTAGAGCATTTCAACCGTCGATGGAACACTATGGCAACAATTGAGGGAGAGGCTTCGCTGGATTTGTGGTCTCTGTTCTGGATTTCTGGGCTGCCGATCTGCGGTGAGGGGTATGAGGAGGCAGTGCTGGATGACCTCCACCACAACCACACAGACGATCAGGGATGATACTAGGTTTCTTATAGCTATCGGTATCTTCTAAAGACCTAGAGAGATTTAGCCTTGGCTGGGAGAGAGCGAGCCGGATAGACTCCTAGGGTGCCATTGAATGTGTGGGTCCGTCACTTCTACAACAGGCCCTTCTATTTCTACTAGGAGTTCGCGAGAGACCAGACTCCTTGGGAGGAGTACATTAAGGTAGAGCTACGGTTCCGAACATACTCGAGGTACATATATGCACCACGAGAGGGATGGAACCCCCACAGGTTGCCAGATGTAACGCACCTAGCAGCTTACTTAGCGTACTGACTGGCGACATTTGTAGTCCCACACGGGGAAGACAGTTTGCTGAGGGTCGAGTTGCTATGGCCTGCATGTCTGCTGGCAGAGGGACGGAGGCTGGTTTTAGCTCCTGCGATGTTAGCCAATGTATATTAGGGGCTGGGAGTGTTGGTGGCACATCCGGTGCCGCGTGAGAGGAGCTTGCTTCTGCCGACCCACTACCTCAGTGTGTGGGTCGGGTTGTTGTTTCTTGGGTTGGTGACACGGGGGATAGTGGCGAACCAGGCGGCACCTCTATTGTTCAACTTCACCGGGTAGCCAGATGGGGATGCTGTTGCACAACTAGAGGGGGCTAGGAGGGCCCTATCTTATTTGCCCGATAGGGGCGGGGATGGGCTACCCTTTGACAGCGCTACGAGAGACTCTCGCCTGATCTTGGTGCCTTCGAGCGACGGGGTGACCTGCGCCCTCCCCTATCAGTGGGAGCTAGATGCAGCTTTGTATACTGAGTGGGTGATTAGCACCCGACCGTCGGTATTGGCGCTGCACTAGTTTGTGATGAGCTTCCTAGAGCCGTACTACCCGCACAGGTTCACTCGAAACTTTGGGTATGACCAGGGGATCCCGCCGAATTAGGAGTTCCCCTTGGTGAGCTGGCAGTACAAAGGCCAGGACACCCACTTGCTAGCAGTAGCATGGTTGGACTTTTACTGTCGTCGGGGACCAGAGCGACTACCGACGTTAAGGTTGGGGTGCTGAGGGAGATTCGAGCACAACCACTTGTACCGTCAGAAGGCCTGGGTGATCAAAAAGGCCGAGGAGAGCCAACTTCTGAGGGAGGACCTGCCTCCCATTGCCCTGGATGAGGACTATCTGAGGACCCGTTTCTCCTGGATTCGTCGGTAGGTAGAGCGACTGGCATAGTAGCGGCCCCGGAGCAGTCGGGCTTCTTCGTAAGCGGGTCAAGGTCACAGCGGGGTGCTCAAACACACCCGTTGAGTGTTTATAACCTTGGAAAAATGGCGCCCATATGGGAGGGCTTTGTTTCTTAAAATGGCGCCCTATCAAGGGGTGCCCTTTCCCTTGGCCCATATGGGTTCCTCTAAGTGTAAGGCCAATGAATGTATGTGTGTTATTGGTGTGTATGGTCTGGGCCTTGGCTATTTTGTTTGTCTTAATTTTATTTAAGAACTCTTATTCCTACAATTTATCAAGGTTGCTACACCCTCCCCCACTTAAAAGAATTTGGTCCCCAAATTCAATCGTATATGGACGTGGAGAGTGCAGAGTATAAACCATTCAAAATAAGTCTGGGAATCTCTTCCTCATGGATTCTTCGGTCTCCCACGTGGCTTCTTGTTCTGAGTATTTGCTCCATTGAACTTTGACCATGGGGATTGTCTTGTTCCTTAGTGCTTGTACCTCGCAATCAAGGATCTTCATGGGCTTTTGTTTATAAGTGAGATACTTTTGTATCACCAGGTCACCATGATCTATAACGTGTGATGGATCATGCACAACATTGAAATGTGGAACACGTGATGCAGTAAACAACCTCGCCAATTCTTTCCAATACCTTAAAAGGTCTGATATATCTTAGTGTTAGCTTGCCCTTAACGCCAAATCTTCTGGCGCCTCGTCCGGGAGAAACTTTAAGAAAATCATGGCAACATGGCCAACTATGAGTATTCATATGATGATTGTGAGGAAGGTCAATTTGACCAATCCTATGAGGTCCCTCCTCAAGGCTTCATTCAATATGAGGGAAACCGCCCTCATTCTTAATACACTCAAGTCTACATGGTGGACACCACCACTCAAGTGGTTGAGCCTTCCTCTCAATCTCAACCCGTCACTCAACACACATCTGGGGAAGCTTCCACGTCTTTCAATTTGAATGATCTCATCAATGCCTTATCACAACTGGATGATACTCAACGCCAAGTGGTCCAGGCTGCTCTCAAAGGGAAGTCCATCCCTTCGTCTTCTTCGAATCCCCCTCAGGCCACGGGTGGCCTTCAAACCAACACTTCCCATGACCAGGCGGTCTCACAGAAGATTCCATCCCATCCATACACCCCCATTATGGTTATGCCAGCCCAACCGGTAGGCCATTCTGTAGCTAGGCCACAATATCCTCCGCCTTCTCAATTTTTGAGAAGGCCTATGCCCAACTCGTTCCCTACCAATCCTGCCCTGGTCGAGTCTGACACCAACACTCTTCTCCTCCAAAAGCTTGCTAGCATGGAGGAACAACTCAAGAAGGTCATGGCCCCTAAAGATGCTCCGGAAGTCACTCTCCCAACTTTACCGGTCTTTCATTTACCTCCATCAGAGATGCCTAATTTCAAGTGCTATAATGGAACGGGCAACCCATTCATCCACTTGAAAGATTTTATTTATGAAGCATCGTTCTGGCAGGATAATAAGGCTTCTTTGGCCTATTTATTTAGAAGATCTCTTTATGGACCGGCCTTGGAATGGTTTTACTCTCTTGAACCGACCGAGGCCAGTAACTTTGATGTGGTGCAAAGAAGGTTCTTGCAAAAATATAGAGACTGTGTTGGTCCATCCCTATCTGTGACTGATCTGGTGGCTGAAAAGATGAAGCCTGAGGAGGAATTTACACAATTTACTGATAGATGGAGGGCTATGGCTAAAAAGTTAAAAGATACACTCTCAGAATCGGAGCAGGTTAAAATGATAATATCAAATGCTACTCCGCAATTCCATCATATTTTGGCTATGAATAAACTAAATATAATGGAGAAACTTTATGAAAAGGCTAGATATATTCAAACTCAAATGAAAGATTCGCCCATCATGGGCATGTTTGAGCAAAAGCCAAGAATGGTGAGGAAGAGCAATAATGTCAATACCAATGGTGGAACAACCGAGGGCACCGTTACCAATGAGCAAGTGGGTGCCGTTGGCCATCCCGGACCTTTTCACAATTCTTTCAACCCGAGACCTCCACAACCACAACAACGACCACAACAACCCTCCTTCCTCAACCAAGCCCCCCTCCAAGCAAACAACACCCTCCAGGCGTTCCGGCCACCTCCCCAAAACCAAGCTATGTCGCAAAACCCACAAATTCCCCAACAATACCATCAGGTGCCACCTCCTGCCAATTATGACCCTCAACAACCAATAAGACCCATGTGACCCAAAAGGGCCCAATATCCTCCATTACTCGAGAGCCTTCCCGATATATTCAACGCCCTCATGGCCGCCAACCTGCTCACCTTGCCAAAAGAATCCTGGCCTCCTAATGTGGATACTTCTTGGTATTGTGTCTTCCATCGACAGTCCGATCACAACATAGATCATTGCTTTCACTTCAAGGATTATATATATGAACTGAATGATCAGGGCGGTATTAACTAGGATGAGATGAGGCAGTTCATTGCAACTTTGAAAGCACGAAGACCTCCTCGGCAGTAGCAGGCTCAGCAACCGCCTCAGCAGCAAGTTCAACAACCACCTCCATCGCAACAAACTCCCACGCCACAACTGGATATGGAAATTGTCCATAATCTGCTACCAGAGCACTCAACACCTAATTAATAGTTAAACCCTATCACCTTCTTCCATGAAGTGGATAGAGGACAAGGGTGGCATGAAGAGAACGCCTCTGTCGGGGTTGTAAACCAAAGTTCAAACCAACTACCACGCTTGTTAAGAACAACTTCCCAACCTACGCCTTTCCCTTAACCTTCACGTCCCCTCTTATGCACTGCTAACCATGTTCCACCCACCATCACTAACCCACTATCATCTTGGCCACTCCTTATTTGCCTTCCACCTTACTACGCACCATCACAAACCCCTCCTCTTTCCACAAACCTCTTGCCATCAAGGCCGCTCCTCATCCGCCCCTCATCAGCACCCGCTCCTCCTACCGCTACCATTAATCCTTTGCCGGCAAGGCCCCTTTTGCTTCAACCATCACCATCACCTCCCGCAAATCCAACACCTCCACCTGGGCTCCTCATCATTCGACTTATACCCACTCCAACCACCCAGGTGCCACCTGTCCCTTCCAGTCCCTCTCCCATTGGACCTTCATTACCCACCACCATAATTTCCACCAATTTTCAGCTGGAAAGGCCCCTCATAAGGGTTCCCTCTTCAGTCGCTCCACCTCAAACACCCAATAATTAAGAGGAAACTTTGCACTGAACTGGAAGAACAATAGGGCTACGAAATAGAGATTTGAGTCTTAAATGTGACAGTCCAAAGACTAGTTGAACTTGAACATGATCCTACTCACGACAAAAACGAAAGTCTAACTTGGCTAAGACGAAAATTTCACCAAATATGGCCAAAATTGGCAGAAACAAAGAGCTAAATATCATCTTTCACTTAAATATGGTGAGCAAATTGAACCCGAGCCAGCCAGGCTATATATCCAGGTTTCTTATAGGCAGCAGGTTCACATGGTTTAATGCCAAATTTATGATGGTATTTGGGCGAGATTGGGCAGCAGGTTCTCCTTAAATTCTTAGTAGTGTATGGAGTTTCCAGATGTTCGTGTTGAGCATTTATGATCTCCATCTTGTTCAGATCATTGCCCCCTCCTCTTCAGTCTTCAATAGTGTTTCCCTCTTGTTCTCCTAACCCGACAGGATTCTATTTACAGCAGATGTGGTTGACTGGCTATCTCATCATTGTTCATTCTAGCAAGGTGTAATCTTTTGCCTAGTGTGGAATGCCTCGGTCGGTATCTTCCAACCTGCTATATACCTTTGGCCTACAAACTAAAAGCTACCAAGGTTATGCTTAAGCAATGGAACAAGGGTGTCTTCGGTAATATCTTCTCAAACATCTATAGCGAGCTGATCAGGAATAGGTGTTTCCCTCGTTCAGGTGGCCTTTGATTCTGATCCTTCTTAGGCTAACTCAGATGCTCTGTCCCCGTGCAAAGGCAGCAGAGGTGTTTTGGAGACAAAAGGCTAGAATCAAGTGGCTGGAGGAGGGGGGCAGGAGCCCTAAAATTTTCCATTCCTGTGTCCTATCCAACAGGCAGGCGGTGGCAAGCTATCACAAATCTTAAGAATGAGAATGATATTTTTATTGATGATTTGGACTCTTTTAAATCTATGATGATTGGACATTATCAGAAGGATTGTACTTCTAATAATCATGTTTTTGATCATTCTTACACCTTATCCTGGACTCACACGATGATGCTTCATGTGCTATTCCAAATCTGGTTGAAATTAAACAAGTTGTCTTCTGTTTGTCTCCCCTGGGGCCGTACGGGTTTATGGATCATTTCTTCCAAGTTTGCTGGGATTTTATTTCATATGACATATGTGCCGCTGTAACGATCCAAAATTCAGATATTGATAAGAACTCGATACCATTTGAATCCTGCACCGCCACCCACGAGCCGAGAGACTCAAAAGGATTCTTTTGGTGTTGTGAAGATGCATTGAAATTCACACAATTGCAGGAAATAAACTACAGGACTAATCAATTTAGTATCAACAATAAAATTAATATTTTACAATTAAGTAATTTCACTATAGAGTCCAAACCACATATATAGTTAGCAAGAAAAGGAACGAACACTACTACAGGGCATCCCCCGACGCTAGCAAGTTGGCAACTAAACTCTGAAGGCGCTGCACGACCACGAGGAGAAACTCCAAACCTGAAAGGGATGGGGGTGAGCCTCATCTCATCGGCTCAGTAGGGGTCTCGTGGATCTCCACCATCAGTAACCACAACAAACAGCAACAATAACCGCAAGGATGGCAATGATAACAACAGTAATAAAAGTAATAACGTCAGGTAATCAATGGAAATATAACACAATTAATTAAATTATCCGTAATTCCTTGTATCCTCGCTAACTCCATGAACTATGCTACTGAGTGGTCCGCACACGCTCCCTCAAGGTCGGAAAGGACCCACAGCCTCACGTCGAGCCTACGGCTAGCCGTCGGGAAATTACGACCCCACTATCGTGAAGGCACTAGCTTACAAAACCTCTTATAAGGAATCTCAACCAAGGCCACAGGGCCTTGAACACAACCTCCTCTCGCGGGAGGATCGCTGCCTTACTAGTGGAGTACATCGGTCTCGTACCAGTAGGAAAGACCATGACCTCGCCGTCGTGGGAAACTAGCTCACACATCGGAAGGGTCACGACAACGACGTCGATAACTCAGCCTTAATCGCCGGATCCAACTCTCAAGCCTCTTATACACGACCCACACCCTGTCTACGAGTGGGGCGGAGACACATACACACACCTCTCCCTGGGACTGACTAGGATCTGTGCCTCTGCGCCCAACAGCACGGCCGTGTCCTGCTACCTGACACGGGGTACGCACCCCTGCACACGTCAACGACGCAATCTCAACTAGCTCACTCAAGAGTACAAAGACTCAATGAAATACATGCAAGCATAGCAACGCTTATGACTGTTCACTTTCAACAAGGAACACAATATTTTGTTCTCATCAAAACTAAAATTAAGAGGGAACACAACGAACCCAACACAACACTGTGGTTTCTGAAATTCTAAGACATAGATCCAGCATGTTACCAGGCATATGGCTACTGCTATCCACCTCTCAAGTGGGATTCTCCAGGGGCCATACTATGAAGAAGTAAGCCCCTAGGAGCCTAGGTTGATCCATTCATGTCTGATTTTAGAAATGAAATTGTACTTGCTCTGATCGACACGCTCATACACGACTCGTCGCGCTCCCAATTTTCCACATCGAGACGTGACACTCTACCCGCTGCATCACCAACTCAAGAAGCTTCCCCTAGAGTATGCCAAGCTACCGAAGTTGCAAAAATTTGATGGACACGGGTCTCCGCACGAGCACTTGGCCTACTACATTATGGCCATGGGCGAGTTCGCGTTGGACGAGTCTTACCACCTCCGCTATTTCGCCACCTCACTCACGGGAACGGCCTTCCAATGGTATTCCTGCCTAAAGCCCAACTCATTCATTGATTGGATGGATCTCCAGAAGAAGTTCCTCGACCGTTTCTAAAAGGTCGAGCGAAAGGTCTCCTTAGCCAAGCTCTGCTCTCTCCGACAGAAGAAAGGCGAGAGCGCCCTCGACTTCATCATGAAATGACGAGACCTCAGCATGAGGTGTGTCAATCTGCCAGTCTAGGAGGATGCCATCACTATCTATCGCCGAGGCTTAGTGGCCGAGGTCAGTGAAAAGCTTCTCGGCACCAACGTCAAGGGCTTTGATCAACTCAACTCGACAGTCGTAGAAATAGAAATGTTCTTCGCCGACAACCCAAGCTACATCTCAGCGAAGGTTAAGCAAGTGTGGGAACGCTAGCCCGGCAAGGAGGTGAACATCGTCAAATTCACCCCCGCCGCTAAGGCCAGCAAGGGGGCCAGGACAAGTAGTTCCGAAAAAAGGGCAGCTGATAAGCTGGCTGCTCTCTCCTTCTCAGAGCGTATGAAGACTCCCTTCTCTTTCAAGAGGGAGCATACGAAGATGCTCTTCGACCTCTGCATGGCCCAGAAGATCGTCGAACTATCCGAAGTCCGCAAGCCGGACGAAGCCCAGAAAATCGACGATCCCAACTACTACTTATACCACCGCATGCTGGGTCACCCCCTTGAAGATTGCTACGTCTTCAAGACCCAGGCACAGAAGATGATCCAAGATGATCTTGTTCAAATGAAGAGCGGTCTCGTCGATCCTCCACAACTACACGCGTGGTCCAGACCAGCCAAAGCAGCGCGTGTGGTTCACCATCCGGCTAATGTAATCCACATGATGGCCACATTCTCTCTCTCTGATGATGAATCAGAGGAGCCCAATGCTAACCGAAGAGAGTGGTCGATCTGGTATCCAGGGTGGAGGCCCTGGCACGATCGCAGACCCCTCTCCTTCCCCAGGGAAAGAACCTGACGACTTTTCGACGTCCTCATCGAGCGGGGGCAAATCTTGCCCCGTGACCCGTCGACAGACTACACTCATTGGGACTTCAGCCACCCTAGTACAGCCCTTTCCATACATGAATCTGCCATACGATCGAGTCCTGTGAGGAAGTCTAGTACCTCATCCAGGAATAGATCTGGTGGGAGCAGATCGATGCTGAGGGGAATTCCATGGCACTTGTTCAGCTGCGGCAAGCTGTCGAAGAAACTCTGAGCACTGCCAGAAATACGCTAGAGCAACCTGATCCTCCCCAGGAAAATAGGCATGGGCTGCCTTACCAGCACACTCCAGAATGGCTCGAGTTCCAAATCGACAATCAAGAAGCCCTCGAGCGGCTGCGGAGGCACAGGGAGCAAGGTGCCAGCCAAGAGATAGGGCGGAGTACCTTCTCGGCCAATGTCATTCATCCCCCTGCTCCCCCGATCTCCCCGGATTCCTCGACACCACAGGCCGGTCAGTCGGCCCTTGCCGCTCCAGCCGCGCAATGGCGACCCTGGTAGGAGTTAGAGTCTTTGCTCTTTTCTAGAGAAGACACTGCTAGACTCCTCCGAGTCCTTCTTGGCCGAGAGGATGTCATGGTGGGCAAGGATACGATGGGCTCCTCAAGCTCTTCTCATCCTCTCCCTACCCTACCTCTGTCTCCGATGCCCGAGGATAGGAAGGGAAAATAGAAGTTGGGTGAGGTTTCGGCATGACCGGACCAGGTCCTCCAACAGTTCGCAAGTCGAGTCTGCCATCACAAAGGCCATCTGATGCGCAAGAACAAGATAGCCAACAGGGGCAGTAAGGACCCAAGACTTCGTTGAGTGTCGCTCGACCCTACCCTCAGTCAGACCACAGAGGTCAGGCCAAGAGGCACGATGTTACTCGTGCTCCTCAGGCCACTTCTCAACAGAAACCCTCGCCACCGTGGCTAAGGCATCAAACTGCGCATACGTCTTTGGACGCCAGTACCAATACATCGGCTCAATAGGAGAAGCCTCCCTTGCCACCATGGCTAAGGCATCAAACCACACACACATCCTCCGACGCCAGTACAAGTCAGTCGGTTCATGGTAAATTCCCACAGCCACCGCGGTTAAGGCATCAAACCGCGCCCACGTCCCCGGATGCCAATCTCAGCATCCCAGCCTATCAGGAACTACCACTCGAGGTCATTGAACAGGCGATCAATGCCACCTTCCAACTACAACAATCGGAAGGTGCCTGAGTAGGACTGTTGTTATTGTCAGACTTGTACATTTGTAAATTTTAGACTATCGTTTATAATTATCACTCTGATATATATATTTCCTTTAATTACTTTCGCACTTTAATTTAATTTCATGCTCTAATTAATATTGCGCGCGATGTAATTCCAATTGTTTATACGCCTTCTCAACAACCCCCATTAACCCTTCAGGGGCCTCATCAGCCTCTTGGGTGGCGTCTCCAGTTCTTGGTAACGGTAGTCTGATACTTATATCGGGTTATCGATACCCTGAGCTTTGGGTCATTACACAGGTACTCCCGTCATGTGACGTGAGCTTCTTATGACCCGAGCTCTGTTTCTTATCTGCGAGACGTGATTTTACATGTAATTTTTGGGTGTCTCCCCGATGTAGAGGTAAAGGTTTTCTGATGGACATTACCGAGGGTTCTCCCTAGACGGTGTAGAGTTCACGACAGTGAGGTCGTGATCGTAGTTCTGGGCTGCGTGGTCTCAGGGTCGGCCTTCGTCTGTGAGGATAGGCCTCCAAGATAGAGGTGTCCTGAAGATTCCCTTGGTGGCGTAGCCAGGGTGGTTTGTGGTCTGGTGGTCCCCCGACCGAGGGATCGGGGTGTTGGTTTTTCGTTTCGGTAGGAGTAGTTGTAGGGTTGTAGTTTAATCAGCTGTCGCGTTTAGAGATTCGGGTACAGCTGTTCCTTCCATTGTCATAGCCGTTGTTGTTGCCATTGCTACTCTTGCTATTGTTGCTACTTTCCGTTACCGCCATTGTTTTATGGTTGGGGTTCCGTAGGCCCCTACTGATCTAGTGAGATGAGGCTCACCCCCTATTTTTCAGGTGTAACACTTCTTTCTCGAGGTTTGAGGGTGCTGTGCGGAGATTCTTTGTTGCTAGCTCGCCGAGCTGAGTGTTCACTCACCATTGGGTACGTTCTTGTACTGTAAACTATACATTTATTTAGATTGGACTTTGTAGTTAGTTTATTTATTTCTATTAATTGGTGAATTATCCTACTTTATTTCTTATTTCTATGTACTCCACACACACCTTTTAGCCCTTCCGAGCCCTCCAGCTCGTGGGCAATGGGCCAGGGTTTGAATGGTATCAGGTTATTTTTAGTATCCGGATCTTGGGTCGTCACAGTTGGTATCAGAGCTGTGGTTGTGGACTTACATGGAAATTCAAGATATTACAGTGATTAGAGTCCATAAGGTCCAGTACAGTCGGAAGCTGGCATTGGGTTTTATGTTTGATGTCCACTTGGATTCTCGTGTGAGAGCCTGTGTGCGCTGAGTTGGCGCTGTGAAGGCAATTACTACTTTCATCGGAATGCCGGTGTGGGGCTTGAGGAATGAGATAGAGTGCTTTCTTCCCCAGCGATGGTGGCCTTGGTTGTGCTGCATTGGGCAGAGGTTACCGGCAGGCGTGAGTTCGCGGTGCTGCGTTCGAGGAATTTGTAGCAAGGTCAGGTGGTTGGTGAGGATTACTCGTGGTTAAGTGGCCGTGAGTATGCTCTGAGGGAGTTATTATCATGTTGGCCACCCCAGTTTGAGGTTTTAACCAGCCCCTGAGGCGTTGAGATCGTGGTTTGAGGTAGAAGAGCAGGTGCTCTGGCCGAGAATTGTGCCCAAGAGAGCGGAGGATCTTTCTGGTGAGCTGCTGATTATTGAGCCAGATTTTCTTATCATGCTCTGTGGCATCGACGATGATGTGCCAATCCTGATTATTTTTACAAATTTCGAGGCAAGATTGGGGAGAGATGTCCCAGTGAGATTTAAGTCTTGTGCTCACGTGTGCATGGGCTGTGTTCGCCCTGGATTTGGTTCGAGATTGTGTGGCAGTGGCTTGGCTCGTGGCCCAGATTATGGAATTTGGGGCCATTGTGCACTGCCTTGAGTGCACCGTGCGAGGCGACAAGTGAGAAGTCTAGGCTCTATGGTAGATTAGGGACTGAGGATGAGTATTGGTGGGTGCCGATAATGGTGTGTGTTGCAGCTCTTGGCATGGTGGTCCACACAGTGGCAGCTCAGGAGAATGGATCGGTGTTGGCACAGACAGATTTGAGGGAATGATGTCCGGTGGCTAGAAGTGTAGCAGCCTTCGAGCCTGGTGTGTTTTATGGCTTCTTCCCTCCTCGGTAAGCATTTTGACTCATTGATGGTTTCGAGGTTAGAGGCAGGCATATGTGAGGAGTGTGTGGCAGCATCTAGCTCAACCATTGTGGTAGAGTATGGCTGGAGATCAGTAGAGCTAGTGCTCGAGGTGTGGCATGTTGCAGTCAAGGAATTGCAATGTTGCATCGCGAGATGATGCAAAGGTGGTCCGAAGAGACACTCGACAAGTGTTGTCGGAGGTGCTGACCTAACAGAAGCAATGGTTTCTCTTGGTACTGGAAGGTGCGGTTCCCAGCGTGCATGAGGTTCAAGGTCAGGTCAAGCGTGGAGTTTTCCTCCCGATTTGTCGGAGGTATGCTGGCTTCTCCTTGGTCGAAGAGATCACGTTCTGCCAAGTTTCGTCGTCTTGTATTGTATGTTTGGATTTGGTTGGCCTCCCTTGTGTGCCACAAAGTCCGTGCGAGACGTGTTTTGGTGTGTGGGCAGTGTGGCTACTTGCGAGAAGTAATGCCCATTCCCTAGAGTGTAAGGTTGTTGGCGCTATTCCAAAAGGATGTGTGCCAGTTGGGTGGCGCTTGTGAGAATTCTTGGCTGGTGTTGTGATTTTCGATGTAAATCGGAGCCTACGGAGTTGTAGGGGATTTCCAGACTAAGAGAGAGAATCTATAGTCGGGGTTTGAGATAATGGAGCTTTCCTCACCCTGTTTCTTGGTGTTGGCCAGTCGAGTCATGAATTGTCGGGATGGCGGATCCCGAGTTGTCGTAATGGTTGTGCATGTGGATCAGAGGGCGTAGCGGAAGCCTAGTGGGCCCATAACCCATAGGTTCAGGATCATAGCATTGGTTGCTACAGGAGGATTCCTAAGGATGTGTAGAGCATTAGAGGATTGGTTCCTCGATGCGAGATTATCTCGGGCTGTGTAAGCCGTGTCAATTACCGTGCCATTGCTGGAGGCATTGTGGTTTGTGGCACTAGTAGGATGGAGAATCAGGGAAATATGTCAGCAAGTGTGCCGCATGAGTACCCTATTCTTGTGTTGGAAGCTGTGTCCTCGGATGCGATCATAGTCTTGGAGAAGTGATCTCTGATAGATTATGGATCCCAGTTGATAGCTGCGAGCGACTGGTAAGCCTAGCTGAGTGGTCGACCATGGCAAGGTCTATATTGTCAGGGGACCCATGTGCATTGGTCACGGCATCATTGACCAGGATGCTATGGTGGTAGGCAGCACTTGTCTCTTCTTGGAGATGTATGCCAAGGATTGTAAGAGATCGTGTTCCATGGCTCTGTGGTGTGAGTGGAGTCAGGGATTCACAGGCATCCATTTAGAGTAATTGAGATGAGATGGGATACAATTGGGTAATGGATGATGCCTGTGTATGGTGGTCCCTGGAGGGACGTTGCCGTTGGATGGTGATCCTTGATCTGTGACTTGCATGGGATGATTTCCCTGTAAGTCTGCATTGAGTGACGCAAGGACTAAGGATTGTGGAATCCTGTCATTTAGTTTCGTCATGCTCCCCTGAGAGGGTAGAGTTGGTGTAAGGCTCGGATCGGATGCGGTGTCCGAGCGAGATTTGGCTTGAGATACAGTAACGGTTTGTGGGAGAGTCAGTGAATGGCATGTCGTGATTTGGATTGGGCCCGCTGGGCTGGTGAAGATTTTCCATTGATGAGTATCTGGTGACCAGTGGATGGTCTTTCATAGATAGAAGATGCCGGTTGTGGCAAGTTGAGAATGGCGTGAGTCGTGTGCCAGCGACGCCTTGGGTGGTCGACTGTGAGATGTGCCTTTTCTCGGAGTGGATCTGGGGTCTGATGGAACTTTGTCTTCTGGCAAGAGCTGGCCCTCGCTGTTGTTGGCGTCGGCTTGCCGGGTGTGAGTTGGTTCATGGCGCGGAACCGACGGTTTACGGCAGTCAGTTGAGATGGCTGTATGAGCTAGTCGAGGCTCAGTGATGGTTGTCCCTGATGCTGGGCGTAAGGTTAGTCAGCTGGTGGTAAAGCTGATGTTTGATTGGTCTGCCGAGCATGTGGTTCTAATCGGTGGCCATTTCTAGTAGTGAGGAGTGCGTTTCCTCGGTAAGAGAGATGTTGGCAGCGATGCCATGGTTTGTTTCTATTGTGGTTGAGGTGATGCTGGACTTGTATTCTTTTACATTATGCCTCCTCTAATGATCGATGGGTATTGTGTACAGTGTGAGGCATTTTGTTGTGATCAAGGTCTGGCTGTATCCCTCAAGAACTGTGTTCCCGGGAGTATTGAGGTTTGGTCTGAGATCTAACAACGTTGTCAGTTACTTTAGGGTGTTCTCTCCCTGTGACATGACGCTTGTCCTAAATTTTGAGGATGAAATTCTTATAAGAGGGATGGCTATAACACCCTGGAATTGTTCAGATCAGGATCTGTGGGTTTCAGATCACTTTCGTGGGTCTCGGAGCTTGTTTTTGGATTCACTTGGGTTTTCATCTAACGAGCCTTCGGAATCCCGTGTAGGGTGAACCATTGTGTTTTCCAACTCTGGGACGTTACCAGCGCATCGAGTGTGTTTTGAGGATCAGGGAGATGATTTTTCCCTACTTTTTATATTTTTCAGATTTTTTGGATTTCTATAAATTAACCCCCCTTTTTTTCTCTCTCTCCCCGTCTCTCATTTTCTCTCCCTCTCCCTCTCCCTCTCTCTTCTCTCACATTCTCTCCTCTCCCCCTCTCTTCTCCGAGCGACCGACAGAGGTGGACGAGGGTGAGGCGGTGATGTTCGTGGGGTGAGGAGTGGCGCGGGTGGGATGAGGATCGAGATGGTGGTGGCGGTTCGTGAGTTCGCAAGCTTGGGGGTAGTTTAAATGGTGTTTCCGCGGTGGATCGGCATCCTCGGCACGGGATATTTTCGGTGGAGGTAGGGGGATGGATCCTTGGCCCCTGTAATTCATTTCCCGCGAGTTTGGTAGCTCGAGGCAAGCCGAGAGGGTTTATTTTCTGTTGAGGGTTTAAAATCATGATTTTGGGGTGAGCATTGGATTTCTCATTTTTGATCGTGTTTTTGGGGTTTGATTGGGTCCTCTCAGTGCTAGAGAGGTTAGGGAAGGGTTTCCCCTTGTTTCCCCCTTCACATGGGTGTGATTGGGGTGTGGAATGGGTTTTTCCATGGAGATCGCCATTTTTGACCTCAGAAGGAGGTGGCGATCGTACCAGAGACCGCCTCCTTCTATGGGGGTTGCAGGCGGCCAGCTGAGCATAGCTATCACTGAGGCACGACAGAGTGGCTCTAGAGTGTTCTGACTATCTATCGGTCGGTGTTGGAAAGGGTAGGGATCCATCATGCAGTGATGGCCGCCTTATATTCCTACCCCTATCACACAGGCCTGCTGCAGGCTTTAATAGAGAGGTTCAACCGCCAGTGGAACACTTTTATTACGACCGGGGGAGAGACCTCTCTGGACCTCTAGGCTTTCCAGAGGATTTCGGGTCTTCCGATCTGCAGGAGGCCATACGAGGAGCTGTCACTAGACGATCTGCACCTTAGCTCCACCAACGGAGCCTGGCGGTATACCCTGCTATACAACTTCAGATTGTTGATGAAGACTTGGAGGGATTTGGCCCAAGTTGGCACAGACCGGACCCCTCGCACACCGCGGGTGACCTAGAATGCATGGGTGAGCCATTTTTACAGTGGCCCTTTTTGCTTTCACGAGGAGTTTGCTCAGTCTGGCACCACCTGGGAGGAATGCAGGGAGGTCAGAGTAGACGTTCTCCCTCATCCTCGCCACCTGCCTACACCGACATAGGGATGGAACTCACGGAAGCTACCTCTTGTTACATATTTAGCAGCTTACTTGGCCTACTGGTTGGCCAGTTTTGTGATTCCCCATGGGGAGGAGGGGCTTCTGCGGCCAGAGGTGATATACCCAGCCTGTTTGCTTACTTGTGGACAGAGACTCGCCATCGCACTAGCAGCCTTGGTGAATATTTTCCCTTCACTCGGGGCTTTGTCTTCCCATTCGTTACCACGAGAGAAGAGCATTATGCAGCCCACTCATTATTTGAGTGCCTGGGCAGGGTTGTTATTTCCAGATCTATCCCAGAGGGCTCCAGTTGAAACCCTGGCGACGCCGCTGATTTTTTGGTTCATAGGGTAGCCATCACAGGACTCAGTAGTGCAGCTTGTAGGGACCCGGCGGGCCTTGTCCTTTGTTCCAGTGAGGAGAGGACAGGGCCTAGCCCTTGACTACTTCTCCTACCTTCACCGCCCTTATGTTGGGCAAGAGGGAGATGCTGTTGTTAGCAGAGTTTCTACACATACTTTACTCTCCCCTCAGGGTTGGCAGAGTGGGTTGTCAGCATTCGCCCTAGTGTTTTTGTGTACCGGCACTCCAGCGTGGCGATACTTGAGCCCTATTACCCACACTAGTTTGCCAGGAACTTCGAGTATGATTAGGGCATTACTTCAGGTGCAGAATTTTCTTTGGCCCTCCAATTGTACAGGCATAGGGATGTGCATTTGGTAGCAGCAGCCTAGCATGACTTCCTCTACCACAAGGTGGCACAGGGGTACCCCGTCCCAGAGCAAGAGTGCAGAGGCCATTTTGATATCCACCCTGCACGCTGGTGGTTCAAAGCCAGCAATGTCTTTTGAGAGCATCGCGACGCCATCCGAGTAGCTGAGGAGCAGCGCTTGAGGAGGGAGGATCTGCCTCCTTTGTTTGTGGACCTAGCCTTTATCAGGTCTCATTTTCAGTAGCCGCCCAGATTGTGACCGACATCAAGGAGCAGTGGCAAGAGAAAGATTGGACGGTCTCGGTAGATAGGAGCCAATATAATGGGGCTTTGAAGCCCTAGAAAAGCAAGCCAGCAATAGCCTCCCGAGTTTCTTCTTCCTCCACCTCAGGAGTAGCCCCAGGCTCTTCAAAGGCCTACTATTGGTGGGAGGACTTGCAGGTGTTGTGTGGGGTGAGGAGGAAGTCCCAGCTGACCCAGCCGATACCTGATGGAGCGCTCGGAGGTAGCACCTTTGCAGAGTGGAGGGCCCACGTGATTAACACCGTGGGCTGTGTAGGTCCGCTGAAGTATCTTTCTGGCCTTGAGATGGCAACAACTCCTATTGCCATTATTGACATTGTAAAGGCGGCCGCATATGTCCTCCGAGTGAAGTCGGAGCAGATAGTCTTGAAACCCATAAAACCAATAGAGGCTATAGGCAATCATCTCCTTTGCTAGCTTTTGATGTGCATATGTATCTTCATATTTTGGAACATGTATTTTACACATTCCTTTGACAACTGCAGGCAGGGCTGCTAGGGTAGCTAGCACCGAGTCATTGGAGGGTCCTCCTGATACTGAGATTGGGAGGGATACTACCGCCTCAAAGAGGCCCCGTACTGAGGGTCCTAGAGAGGGAGACGTGAGGTCTTCATCCCGTCCTCGGCTTGAGAAGGAATCCCCCGCGATTGAGGCTGTCTCCAGTAAGTAACACACCCAGATACCTGCCGTCTCTCAGCATATATGCAGCATTATAAACACATTTTTGCTTTGCAAAATGTAGCTCCCCCAGAAGCTAGGGACGATGCGAGCTTCTCTCCTCCTCCAGTGGGAGAGGACATGCCTCTGGACGAGTCTACACCGAATGTTAATTTCAGGTTTGAAGAGCTGATCTCTCCCACAGATGATTACACACCGGTGACGGCTAATTCCCCCTCACCCCTTGCAGTGGGGACCATAGGTGGTCAGGTGAGATGATGAGAGGTCTTGAGGGTAAAGGGGGCATGGTAGATGGTGTTTGCTGGTGGATTAGTGGGGAGTTAGCAACTGAGATGCAGATAAGAGGGCGTGACGGCTGAAGAAATGGGGGAGGCCTTGTTACAGGTTGTGATATGGGTCGAGGATAGACAGATGCGGGACGGATAAGGCATGGAGGTTGGCTAGAAATGTGATTAGCAGCAAGAACGGAGGTGCCTTCCGTATGCCAACCTTGCCCTCTTTCAACTTTCGAGAAGGAAGAGATGGTGTTGACTTGGTGGGTAGGCGGTTGGTGCTCTGGAAGTTGGTTCTGGATAATGCCCATGTTCAGTTGCTACTGTTGAGCCAACTGAGGTTGCTGCTGTGGCTAAGGTTGTTGTTGCTGCTGTTGCTGCGATTGTTGCTGTTGGAATTGGGGTCTCAGAGGAGGTCTCCTGGCATTTAACATGGCGATGTATCGCCTCATTTCTTCCCAGTCAATCCCACCTTCGTCATTCGTATCAGTTACCATCTTCCCGTTCATCGTCATTCGTATCAGTTACCATCTTTGTTATATACGGGGAGCTCCTAGAGGAGAGGCGAGTCATTTTGATTTCCCTTGATAGCCACAGCGTATGATAATAGTAAAAGGCCGCCGTAGGGAATGATTACTCTTAATGTAGAAGTGGGTCCTGTTGCCATTCTTATGGAGTTTCACATTCTCGACATGGACCCCACATTCAAGGGTATGCTGGGTCATCCTTATATAGAGAGGAGAGTCACGGGAAAAAGAAGAAAAGAAAAACAATATGCCTTAGTTATTGGATTTTAAGGCATAACTCTTTTAGGCATAACTCTCACATTGCTCCAAGATCAGCCCTCGTGATCTAGATTCTCTCTCCATTTCTAGGATCCTCTCCGATCTTGTCCCCCCTTTGACCAGTTAATTGTCACTCCCATAGACCAGCCGTCACGATGGAGACATTTTGATTCTCTCCAGTTCACCGTCTCAAAATTACACCTCTTTACCGGTCATGAATCATAGAAAGGGGGACAAGATCCACTTGTTTGGTCCTGGCAATGCGTACCAGAATTTAATTGGCAAGTTCTTTGTGACTATGGTAGCCGACGGCCTTATCTGTTCTATGTCAACCCTACATAGCAAGAAAGTGTTTATAGAGATCACATTGATTGAGGCACATGTATCCGCAAGGCACAGGTTCACGGACACCCCATTTATCTTCTTTTTTAAATAAATAGGACCTATGATACGATCAAGGAGGGTGCACCCAATCCCAGAGGGAGTGAATGGTCTCACCCCACCAGATCGAATTCATAGGTTAATTTTATTAACCAAAGAATAGATTACAAAATCCATCAGGGTATACCCCTGATAAACAAACAAAATAAGACTGAGAAAACTAAACTCTAATGTATGGGATACCCAACCTATCCATCTGGCACACGCCCCTAACAAATGGCGGTAGCAAACTAATATTATCAGAAAAGAAGGAGTTAGAATTGCACTGGCATGCAAGGTTTGCAAGGCCATCGGCAGCTTGATTGCCTTCTCTGAAAATGTGAACAACTTCAGCCTTCAAAATCTGAATGAGTGATCGCAACTCACTTATGAAAGGCAGCAATCTCCATGGGCATGAGTAATCCTCCTTTATAATGTTGACCAAAGTTTTTGAGTCAGATTCAACTGAATGTAGGTTAATACCATAACATGAAGCATAGTGCAGGCCCTCAAGCATAGCCCTCGCCTCTGTGACTAGACTAAAGCATTGGCCATAGAAGTGACTAAATGCTAATATAATAGAGCCCTTGTGATCTCTGATCAATCCACCACCACTTCCATGGCCTGGGTTGCCCTTACTACCCCCATCCACATTAAGCTTAAAGCAACCAACAAGAGGCAAATACCATCTCACCACAATGGGCAATGCCCTTTTAGTCAAAACTGGAACACAAGAAATATGATGCAGGAAGCTTAGAGAAGATAAGTCTCCGGTTGAATTGCACGCAGGAAAGGTGGTACTGCAGACTAGGTGGGTGATTCTATAATAGATAGACATTGGATTACCAGATTTACCATCATATTTTCGCCTGTTCCTCTCACACCAAACCTCCCATAGCCAAAAGATAAACAATGAGCAGTGTTACCATCCCTGAGAATGTAGATAACTGAATAGCCTGAATCACCTGGTATAAGAAGCCCCGCATGGAGTGACATCATTGTGGGTCAACCAGACAGCAGTGCTTAATAAATGACCAAACTGATAGGGACAAACTGCTGTGCAGAAGAAGGTGTAATGTAGATTCCACTTGTGGGCTTTGACAACAAAAGCAGCGAGAGCGGATTGATATACTATATTTCTGAACATTATAGCCCGTGGGTAAAATACCATGAACAAGTTTCCACAGAAAAACTGAGACCTTCGGAGGCACATACGGTTGCCAAAGCTGGTTGGACAGAAAGGATGGAGGAGCAGAGTCCAGTTGATATTTTCAATTCGTTTGGTCATCATCAAAATTCATAAGACATTATACATGAGGAGGGGGTTCAACATAGACCACCAACTGCACGAAAATAAATGAAAAAACACCACTCGAATCGACGAAAATTACCACACGCCCCAAACATATGTTTTTTTCCCAAACATGGAAGAGTCTCACTCTTCCTCGCCTGAATCGACTTGGAATCTTGAGGAAATAATACAAGGAGGGAAAGAATCCATCTCCCTACCCTTCTCTAAGAAATCATAAGAATTCGGGGTCAATTCACGTCAAAAACTTCGGTGTAACGACCCAAGACCGGGATACTGGGAATTATCTGAAACCATTCGAATCCTAACCCATCACCCACGAGCTGAAAGGCTCGGAAGGGTTATTTAGGTGTGTGGAGATACATTGAAATTTAAAATAATATAGGAGACACTATATAATTAACTATTTAAATGATAGGAAATAAAATTATATTTTTAATTAACAAATTAACTACAGAGTCCAGTCCAACAAAGTATAGTCTACAGGGAAAGAAACATACTCTATCGTCAGGTACCCCCTGGCTCTGGCAAGCTGGCACTATGAACCTCTGCGCTGCACTTTCGAACCTCGAGGAGGAATCGTAACACTTGAAAAAAAAGGGGTGACCCTCATCTCATTAGCTCAGTAGGGGTCCCGCGGATCCCCACCACGAAACAACAACGATAACAATAACAATAGTAGCCAGAGTAGCAACAGTAATAACAACAATGGAAGGAACAACTGTAACAGAACAATAACAACAGTAGCCAGTGGAACCACGACTCTCTAAGCTACTCCTAACGGTAACGACAAGTAAACCCCGATCTCATAGTCGAGAATCGTCGAACCATCGAGAAACTCTAGCTATACTACCAGGAAATAACACGACACCTTTGTCGTGAAGGCTCATCCTCACTGACGAAGGCCCAACCAGACCATGCGATCCAAGAGTACAGTCACGACCTTTCCGTCGTGTACCTTATACTGTCTGCGGGGAACCCTAGACCTCAGTGTCAAAAAGACACACAGAACCACCAGAAGAACCACGTCATCACAGACGAAAAACTAAATCTCGAGTCAAGAGAGTAACATGTCACGTGGCGTGAGAACCTGCCCACTAGAAGTAAGGCCAAATGTGTCCACTGACGACTTAGTCCGCACCCCGGGTGTCTCCCTACTCGCCCTAGGCAGAAACTGAGACACCGTACAAGTAACACAAAGACAAGGGTTTAGTCGGGGTCGTACTCATCAGCACGCGTTCGTAGTCCCTGATCACGTGTGCACACACTGGCTGACTGTACTACGTCAGACCCTCTAGCTAGTTTTCCTCCTGGCTCGGACTCGAGCCGTCATAATGGGAGGCCCTACGGCAACTAGCCCAAAATCGTCTCTCTCGGGAAAGCCACCCTACCACTCCCAGGGAGGTCAACACCTGCGTGTCATAAGAAGGTTACGACTAGTAGGGGGTCACTCGACGTAGAAACTCTTAACAAGGAAACCCCCGGAGTACTGACAAACTACATACGTAGCAATCACAAGTAACTTGGAACACATAGTGAGACAATGCCACTAGACTTAGGACGGCTAGCTAGACCTGCTAACCCAATGGCCCTTGAGTCAGCTGACTCAATCCAAGACCGTTGTGCAATATGGCTCCATGTCGTCAAATTATCCTAACACTAGAGTCAAAAATCACGGTCAAAAGAATCCTTAAGGCAACTCACAACCGCTGGGTCCATACCCTCTCATAGTCATTGGCCATATGTATGGCCACACGGAAACCATTTTTCGAAGAAACTAACGCAGAGTAGGAGCACTCATCTGCCCATACGAGAGTGTACGGTGACTCGATCTAACATACGAATAAGTCTGGAACACACGGGGTCACCCAAACCCTCAAAACTACACGGGCATGCTAATCGAGATAACATAACTCCTCCGGACACCCAAAAACATGATCTTGGTCTCGACGGGGAGTCCGGGACATCTATGGGGCCAAAGGTCGACCAAAGGGTCTCAATCTGACCAGAGACCAAAATTGGTCAAAAAACATTGGGTTCGGTCGACCTACCCCTGGGGTCGGTCGACTTGCCAACAAGGGTTGGTCGACAGGTTGGGAATGCAGATGGGGCGATGATGCCATGATTGGAGTTCTATTGAAGCCGAGGTGGTGCCATACTTGTATTCTTTTGTGTGCTACGCTCGCTCTGAGAATCGGTGTGTATTGGGATAATTTTACTTGTGATCATGGTCTGACTATGTCCCTCAGGAACGGTGTTTTTGCGAGATTTGAGGCTTTACCTGGAACTCTGATACCACCTATAACGACCCAAGACCCATATATCAGGAATTACCCAATGCCATTCGAATCCTAACCCTTTCGAGGACCGCGGTCAACCTAAGTCACGATTGGTTGTCTGATCGCGTCCATGACCACCTTACCATGATTTTCTCAGATGAACACGGTGTCTAACCCTTTCCACCCTCTCTCTCCTCTCACGTTTCTCTCACTCTCTCCCCCTCCGTTCTCTCTCCTCTCTTCTCCTCTTCCCTGGGTGTGCTACCGTGGTGGAGGTGGACGAGGCGGGATGTTGTGGAGGTATTGTGGAGTGGGAAGGTGCGAGGAATGGAGCATGGCATGGGCGTGATCTCTCAGTGGATTCAAAGCATCACGGCGTGAGTTTGTATGGTTGTTTCTGGCATAGATTGATCATTTCGGCTCGTGAGATCATTGGTGGAGGTAGGCGGATGGATACACTACTCTTTTCCTGCGTTCCCTCGTAGTTTGGAGCCGAACGGTGTGAGTTTGAGTAGGTTTTCCAGCTTTAAGGGTGAAAGTATGCTTTGGGGGTGTGAGCCGAGTTCACCATTCCAGGTGACGATTTTAAGTTTAAATGGTATCATTTGAACACTTGGCATGTTGGAATTTAATTCCCGCTAGTTAAACTTCATTTGGTTATGATTTGGGGCCTGTAGGAGGCCGGTTACTCCCGTAAGTCGTGTTGGGTCAATTTGTGGAATCACTCTTTTCTTATTGTTTCGTGGATGGTTTGATCCTTTCCAACTTGTGGAAGGTTGATATCAAGTCTAGGGATGTTTTCCCGTCATTTAGACATGATTGGGGCGTGGAAAGATCGAGTTTTGGATAGTCCTATGGTTTTCCCGTCGGAATGGTCTAGCGATCTTACCAGAGACCGCAACCTTGTAGTGGTGGCCCTATGGGTGACCGCTACTTGGTGCTTTATGTTGGCTAAGTCGGTTCGCTGGTAGCGGCCATGCAACTGACCGCCATTTGGTGTTAGCGTCCCTATGGGTGACCGCTAATTTGTTTTGACGATCCATGGTAGACTGTTATGTGGTTTCAAATAGTTTTAAGTCGATTCGGGCGAGCAGTCTAGCTTTTGATCGCAAATTGCTTTAGCGACCTTAGGGGGACCGCTAAATTCCTAGAAACTGTCCCAGGGAGACCGTTATGTTTTTAAGTCAATTGACAGGTAGCAGCCCTTTGGATGACCGCCATTTTGGTTTAGCGGCCAAGGGTAAGACCGCCACCTACCCAGAATGCTGTTTCAGCGTCAGTTTGGTTTTTGGTTGGTTTGACTTCAACCCCATGGTTAACCCATTGTCCAAAGATGTCTTGGATGTTCTATGAGGGCTGTGACTGTGTTATAGGGTGTCTGAAAGTGCCAATGTATCGTATAGTGTGCATGTGTTATATTGAGACTCATTATGGTTTTTGGTCAACCCGGTTGTGACCCAGTGGTTGACACGTGACCTCGTGAGTGTCTCGATTATCCTATAAGGATCGAGACTCTGGTTTTGGATGCTTGGAAATATCGTATTACCTCAGTTTGCATGCCTATGTGGTTCGAGGGCTTTGATGATCCCTCGTGTTCCGTGTTTCATATTATGCAGAATTATGAGTCCGTTAAGCGGCCTAGAGGCTGAGGACTTATATTTTTCCTATTTTTTTGGCTTAGGGACAAGGCTGATTAATGGCGTATTGCTGTGAAGTGCAGCGATCTTGACCCGAGTCGTGTGACTCAAGGATCATTGTATGTAGGTCTAATTGTCTGTCCTGAGTCTGGTGACCATTCTGTGTGTTTCTTAGTGTGTCGTAGTACGTGTGATAGGTACGCATTAGCCTATCTGTACTTTGATATTCTTGTTTTGAGACTCTGTGTCTAGTGAGCCTCCACTAGTCGTAGCCTGACGACACTCCGGGTGTCGGCTCACCTGGGAGTGGTGGCGGGGCGAGTTCCCGATAGGGATAGTTCATAGGATGGTTGCCGTGGGCCCCTTTGTCTAGCCATTAGAGTCCGACGGGAGGGAAAAACCAGCTAAAGGCCTAGCTCAAGGCTTTGGGCTTGTGTGTGCACTCGTGGTCAAGGGCATTGGATGAGCACTGACGGGCATGACCCAGACAAGTCACTCGTTACTATTGTTCCTTGGTTTTAATGTCTCAGTTACCACATTCAAGGTGAGTGGGAGACGCTTGAGGTACAGTGTAAGAGGTCAGTGGATGCATCTGTCTTTTCTTCTAGTGAGGAAGTGCTTCCATCACATAACACATGACTTGTGATTTTTGTGACTGGTTTTCATCATGGTTGATCGGACTTGCCGGGTAGTCTGTGTTTGGATTCACCCATGGTCAGTGTAGCGTACACGATGGTGATATCGTGTACGAGTTAGTGCTTTTACACCATGTGGTCTTATGTCGGGCATTGGTCTTTGAGGACAAGCCTGCACATCTGTGTATCGATTAGTGATTCCTGACTTTGTGTTTGGGGATTCATGTTCTTACCGATTAGGTGTAGTTTAGAGTGCCGAGGTTTTATCGACTGCCATGTTTCTCTTCAGTATAGCTTTCCTCTTTACTTTTACTATTGTTCCTACTCCTGCTATTACTTCTGTCGCTATTGCTACTGTTACCGCTTTGGTTTCTTGGTGGGGATCTGTGGGACCGCGCCCTTATAAATTGTTAATACTGCGTGGTGATTTTGAAGGCCTATTTCGGCGCGGGTTAAAATGGCGCAGTCACTATTCCACCGCGCCGTTTTAACCCCTCATTCTCAAAGCGCACAGTAGACTATTCTCTGAAGTCTTAACCCAGCATGCAACCTCGCCATCGCGTCATCAATACAGTCCCCTATTTCCTGGGAATGGCATGACGATGAATAAGCTCGAAATGGTTAAAATGTCTGTTTTGATCCGGCGGGCAATTGAGCATATCCTTTAAGTGGAAATTCTCGAGCCATGCACCACCGAACGCTCATCCCGTCGACCGACAGCCCACATCCCTGCAAGGCATGGTGATGACAACGTGGCAAATGAGGAGGCTCGACAGCAACGTCGGCGTGACGTGGGTAAGCGTCCGACGCGCTTATCTTCGAACAAAAGGACTTGCACATTCCTCCTAGAGATCTATATATCAAGCAGCTGAAGAATAACGGTCCTACTAGAGGCCGTTATGTGCATAACGATCCCCCGATAGACCGTTATGTATCATTCATGTATTTTTATCTTCGGAGGTTTTGGAGCATAACAGACCAGGCCTAGTCCATTACGTGGAGCATAACGCCCCTGTCCAGGTGCGTTATGGTCGGGTGATTTTCGAGGCTGCCTGCCATGTCAGTCCCCTCGACGACCGTGTCTGCCTCGAAGATTGTGTCAGTCAGTTTGCATGACGGACTCCTCCCCATGCATTATGTTTAAGATAACGCCCAGGTGCAGATCCATTATGATTCGTTGACCGATGTTTTGACTGGGTATGGCAGTTGATATAACGCGCCTCACCCTGCGCGTCCTGTGGCTATGACGGATTAGGTTGGGTCCGTTATGTGCCCTCGGTCTGTGGTTGATGTGTTTCGGTGTCTGTTGGGTATAACACACCTATCCTTGTGCGTTATACTAGTATGACGTGCCGCTGGCAGTCCGTTATACTTCGTACTGTTAGTGCATTGGTCTGTTGGGCATAACGCACATTCTCTGGTGCGTTATGTTGATATAACGCCCTTATGCTGGTGCATTATATCATCTGTTTGTAGTAGTTTTCGGTCTGGTTGGCATAACGCCCCTACCCTGGTGCGTTATGTGGGTATAGCGTTGTGGACGTAAAAAAAAAGAATGATGATGATAAAAAAAATGATGATGATGACGATCATACGGCATGCACGTCTCGACACTCTAGAGCAAGCCGAAGACGGAACTACCAAATAAACCTTATACTTCGCTCGATCAAGACGAGAGCTCACTTGGTGGCCTGCCACCCGATAAGGAAGCCCCCAGGCGGAAGATACAGCCACAACTCTACAACCACCTGTGCCGAAAGTTGAATCAAAGAAAAATTGGCAACTCCGGCACAGTCTCAGTGCACGTCGGAAGACACGCAAAGTTTTAGACCAAAGCCCAAAGCCGCAAATGGAGCAGTGCGAAGGCCAGGCGTCGCAACTGGAACATTCCGGGGATGCCAACATTCATATAAAGGGCCGCGACTTTGAAAGGAATCCGTCCGGCACTTTAAATGGCACGGAAAGGGCTTAAAACGGTGCGGTAAGGCCTTAAATCGGCGCCACCTTACCCGGCGCCACCCTACCTGGCGCGCTCACGAAGGATGCTCCCCTTGGTATTGCCTTATCTGGCGCGCCATTTTAACGAAAGGGACTTTTGTTTTAAACATTTGTATGAGTAGCCCCTTTGCAAAGCCATTCCGACGTGGGTTAAAGCGACGTGGTCATTGTTTCACCGCGTCGTTTTAACCGAAGGGCCATCCCATCTGCCAGCCGATGCTCTGCTTCGCTTAAATGTGATGTACAGAGAGCTTACAATGCTTGAAGCTTTGTCTTCTCCTCCCATTCGACAGCAAGGCGGCAATGATGGCAAGAGCAGCAGGAGATAGCCAGGCAAATCCACGCACATCCCATCCTTGGACGAATGCCACTATACTGTGCAAACCAACAGGCGACACCATGGTGTCCGGCAAACAAGATGAAGTGGCGGGAGTTTTTCTACCGTTCGAGCGAAGGAAAAAGCAACCATGCTATAAATACTCTGTGCGTTCCACAGAGTAGAGCCCCCTGGCTTGGCTTCCTTCCCCGGCTGGCGATCAAGAAGAAAAAAAAGAGAGAAGAAGCCCTGTCCTCACGTCGGCAAGGTGAAGAAGAAGAAGAGAGGGAGGGTAAGTGAAGAGAGGTGAGTCAGAGGGGGAAGAGCCTGTGCTCTTTCCCCCTCTACGGTCGATGTATTCTCTCCCCCTTCACGATGTATGCTTTTCTTCTATCAAGAGATGAATCCCCTCTGTTTCAAAATCTTCCCTGGTTATGAGGATGAATAGAAGAAAATGGCCCTTTTGCAAGCCAAGCTTTCTCCGTTTCTATCTCAGTTCTCATTCTCCATCCGTCGATCATCCAGGGCCCTTGAGGGCTGCCTCTTCATGGCATGACCCTCAAAGGTACCCATAAAACTAACCCTACAAAGCAGTAAAGCTACGCTAGCTAACCAGAGTACGGTGGAACCAACAACTGGAATAAATAAACGGGAAACCGTCTACTCTAACGGTACCATACTACTGAACCTCGGTCTGTCAAAACTCGAGTCCACACCTACTGGTAGATAGGAGCACCTCCCACTAGAAGAACGACCGGATGCGTCCTCGGACGTCTTACACTACGTCACAAGTGTTGAGCTACGACGCCCCAGGCACGAGACTCAAGACACACATAGTAACCAAAGTATCACAAACAAGGACTAGCTAAGGTCGCGCTTGTCAGCGTGAGTCCGAGTCCTCAGCCTTGTGTGCACACTCAGACTATATGTCCTAGGTCTATCCTCTAGCTGGTAATTCCCCCACCAAGCCCAGACCCGGTGGTACGTAGGGGCCCTATGGTAACCAGCTTACTCACCATCTCTCTCGGGTACGCCACACTAGTGCTCCTAGTGGGCCGACACACGCGTGCCATGGAAGCTACGACTAGTGGGTGGGTCACCGAAAGCACAAACCCTCAAGTCACGGAAATCGACTCCAAAAATAAATGAGCACAAGGATCGCTCGTACGACACCGACTCATGGTGACGTGTGCCAAAGACGTCACATCCCGGGACCCCTCACAGCGCCCTACACCTGGTCCCCACATGATGTCCAACATCAGTCAGACCACAGGCCAACACGTGAATCGAGGTCCGCCCACCCGGGACTCGAATCGGTACGAAAAATCACTGGCTAAGCCTCAGACGATGAACAGTCCATCATTGGCCACTCAAGGGATGTGTGGTCACATCTCGGCCGCTCAACCCCAACATTGCACAACTTGTGCGGTCGGGATACACCCGCACAAGGCAGGTGCGGTCCAACCCTGGCCGCACGTCCTACCAGACTCCAAGAGATGCGCGGTCATGCTCAGGCCGCACAAGGGTATGTGCGGCCAAGCCCCAGCCGCACACCCCAAAACCACTGTGTAACGGTCACAAGCAATGGTCAAAACTCCCAGGATGGGCGGTCCGTCCTGGGCCGCTCAAGGGTTGTGCGGTCCCTGACAGGCCGCACAAGCCCACTGCGCGTCGAGCCAAAAAGGCATTGGGGACGTGCGGTCAACCCATGGCCGCACAAGGGGTTATGCCGCCAGCCCCTGGCCGCACATCCCAAAACACTGTATAACGGTCAAACAACGGTCAAAAACCATGAGATGGGCGGTCAGATCAGGGCCGCCCAAAGGGATGTGCGGTCTTGCGATAGACCACACAACCCCACTGCGCGTCGAGCCTTAGTCGAAGCGCGCCGAGCCGTCATGCGGCTAGGCCAGGGCCGCACAAGGCTTATGCGGTCTCTGGTTCGACCACACAATGCCGCGGGGGTGAAAACGGTGAACTCCACCGAGGTTGCCCATTCCGACCACAAACAAGCCCCATGGAGGGGGAAAACGATGAGGAACGAACCCCCAAGCCCCCTAGCATGATTCTACACCCCAAAAATACGATTTAGCTGCTTAAAATGGTAGATCGGGCGATCGCTCCCCGTGACATACTCACCCTTTCCGGCGTGAAATAAGCCCCACTCGGCCTCGCCTCGGCCTACAAATCGCGGGAATGGAACGACAATGAGCTAGGGATCGTCACCCTACCTCCGGTTCACGATGGGACGCCGATCCGAGCTCGATCCTGAGAAGAACGCCGCCGACGATTTCGCCTCCCCACGCCTCCCACGCTTGCCGCACGTCCGCATGATGGCCTTGCCGTTACCCATATCACCGCACCGTCGCCCCGCTGCCGTCTGCAGCCGGTACGGAGCCTTCACCGCATTGAATGGGCTAGAGAGAGGGAGAGGAATGCACGGGAGAGTGGGAGAAGAAAAAAATGAGAAATGAAAAGAAAAATGACTTATTTATAGAAAATTTGAAAATTTGTAAAAATATCAAAAAATAGAAAATCACATTTTTACGATCCTCGGAGCGCACCGATCACGACGGTACCACTCACGCCTGGGTGAACAACCACGTTCACCTGCAACGGTGTGCCGAAGGATTCACCAGAACCCGGGTCAAAAATTAGAAAATCACGCGGGAAGAGCCGTGGAACGCCTCCGAGCCTCTGAAATGACCCCAGATCGCGCCAATCCGAACACGAAAGATGCCCAAAACGTAATTCCGTTCACAACAGAGCCGAATGCTCCGACAAAATAGATTCGGGACCTAAAAATAAGGATCTGAAAGGGTCCGAGATATTACAGCCCAGCGCAACAATATGAGGTGATATTGGATGAACAGGATTTCATTACCAGGATAGGGCATTGGTGAACTACCTTGTTGGGCAAAAGGGCTAACCTCCATTGGAGATCGTACTATAGCTTGACGTGGGACTGGCAGATCGACATATATGGTGGTACACTATTACTTGACAGACTCGAGTTCTCCCCACCCCGGGGGTATGATGAGGACATCCCATACCTCGTCATATTTGGGTATAAAATGTTGCCTTGGACTTCTAGACCATTACCTAACCATATGAGGCAAAGGTGACCCTTGGTAGCTCATGCCTCCAACTACATTGACTATGACTATCCAACACTGGTGAAATAGTATGAGGTTGATAGTCTTTGTGCAATTATCTAAGGTACTCTAGTCCCCTAGGTTCTTGTTATCTGGATGGGATTTTGTCTGTTATGTCTACAGTAAGGGCTTATATATCAGTGTTGGAGCGGAATGGCTAGATGAATAATGTGCAAAATGGATCTTGCAAAACAGAGGTGAACATTTTATCTTTCATTTGAAGGATAAGGTTATATTTTAGATCCTCCCTTCTCTTCCTTTTAGTGCAAAGAAGCAACCTTTGCCACCTCTAGAGCTGGCACAGGTTTTAGATTACCAACGTCAGAGATCATGGCTAGTTGGCGACTCAGAGCCAATGGCTTGATGGTGCTTGGTGTTATGATATTTTCGCTTTAGTCAGGTAGGGACTGCATTTCTGACTCTATCTGAGGCAGACCCTTGTGTATCATTGTTCGTGACAGGTTAGTCTTGGTGAACAGGTTAGACTATATGCTTTTCATTGGGTGGATTTTGCTTACTCTCTGAGTTTTTGTTCAATGGGGTCCCAGACTATTCTCTTACAAGCTTCAGGTTTTAGTTGTAGCAATACACTTCTGGTATCATGTGGTAGGTGTTACAGGAGAGAGTGGACCCTGAATCCATAACCTCTGTTTCAACCTGTTCGTCAACAAGGTTAACCTGACCATTACCAAATTAAAACTCATGATGTCTCTTCATGTTTAGCTTTCTCCTGTGTCACATGAGAATCCATGATAACTCTGACAACCGTGCCACCTGCTGGAAACCCACAAAAGTGGAAAAAAGAAAATGGCTGGAGTTGATTATGGTAAGTTGTGCCTGCTGTGCTGTCAATATTGGCCATGGCCTATCATCACTGCACTGCATAGCTGTCCCCACTTTTAATCATATAGTACTTCTCTGGTCTTCACATCTGTCCTTCATCCTATCTCTCATTTTCTCTCTTGCTCCCACTCGCTGCTACATATCCTTCTCTCATTCCCTGTTTCTCTGCTTCAGCTCTCCATGTCTATTTTAATCATCCACTCACCAATGGGAGTGGGGAACTGGCTTGACTCACTTTCTTTTCCTCTTTGACAAATGACCCTAAGCTAAGCTTCCAAAACACATGCCCACACCCTATAACCATCTGAGGCTTGAGTTCTTCTTCAGCGCACTTCCCCTATTGAAGACAGTTAGCTAATGATTTACTTTTCCCACTGTGATGCACCTAGCCAGTTGCTGGCGCTTGGCCCCACATGAGAAAGATGTGGGTTGGAGACTGAGCCTCAGTTTTCTATTCCAAGGATCCTGATTTCAGCCCTTTTCTACCATAGAGCAGCATGCTTTCTCTATAAACATGGATCAACACTTGATCTTTTAACTCAGGACTCCTTGTTGCAAATTAGAGGGATTTCCTCCCAACCTTCCTCGCCTCTGTGTACGCCAAATAACCAATTCTTATTTAGCCCAGAACTATTTTGATAAGCCTGGCCCAATTTATTCACTCACTCCAAGTCCCCAGTTTTTACATTCCAGTTTTTACAACGAATCCGCCAACTAGTTAATCTATTTCATTTTTCCTGGACATTTTCTGGAAATCAAGTGCGGAAAATTTCTGACCCACATCATTATACTGTCTGCTGGAGCATATAGCGGGAGCAAAATGACTATCTTTTGGGGAAGTCCTATTTCCATGAACAATATTTGCTTTAAGGCTGCCTCTTTTCTTTATCATTGGAGTTGATGTATCCTTGGTATTTCTTTTAGTAGTCGGAAGCAAATCATAAATGTAGTCTGATTGTTCTGAACTTTTTTTTGAGGTTGAGGCTGCTCTCCTCACTTTGGCTCTACTTCCTCTGTTTATTTAATAACATTGGTGGTGTGGTGCACTTCCCTTCGGCAGAAAAAGAATCCCCATTTCTGTCATATTATCTGGCTTCTTTACTTGTCCAAGATTGACTTGCCAATCCATGGCATTGAGCACAGATGGTTTATGAGCATCCTGGTACAATTCCTATAATGTCATACTGACCCAGAAATGTTGATTTTTCCTTTTCCTTAGAATCCTTTTTGTCCACACCCAATTTGCGCGCATGCTAAAGTTAAGATGGTGCAGATAAAGGATTTGGTAGTTGTATTGTCAATGAAATTTTAAGGATCCATCAAGTTACTTTCAGCTTTTGACTGCATTCTACTTGCTTTTGGAATTATTCATGAACTATCTATATATTTTTGTATCTCTAAGCTGTGGTATGAGATCATGTTTCATTTACATATTTCCATTAGACAGTGCATACTTTCTTCGGATAATGAGTAGGTGCTGCTTCCATAGTAGATTTTCATAAGGGATTCTTTACATTAATGCCCCTGACATAGTCTAATTTTCGCAAGAATATCCCTCTTCCCCCTTCCCTCATTTCTCTCCCTCACTCCTGCAACCCTTCTCTCCCCCTCTCTCTCGTTCTCTCCCTCTCACTCTCACATCTCTCCCTCTGTCCCTCTTCTTCTCCAGTAGCCGACAGGGAGGACATGAGGGCGAGTTGGAGGGCAGCGTAGGTGACAAGTGGCGAGGATCGGAGCGTAGAACGAGAGGCAATGTTACGGCGGGGAGTTCTCGCATTTTTGTGAAGAATCGATCGTGGAACGAAGCGATTTCGGCTTGGATCGAAGCCGAACTTGCGTGGTTTCTTCAGAAAATGTAGGGGGTGGATCCATGGCCTTTGTACTTTAGTTCCCCACAATTTCATGCCGATTAGAGCGAGTGCATATTTTGGGGTGAGAGACGATTCTGTCGATTTAGGCGGCGATTCGTAGTTTAAAATATGTTTTTCGGTGGTTTGAATGGCGGGGAATGGTTTTCTCTTGTTTTCCCTTTAGTGCAGAGCGAGTGGGGCGTGGAATGGGTCCCCGAAGGGGTTCCCGTCGCAGATGTACCAGATTCGACCGACCGTTCCTTGGGTTTGGTCGACCAATCAAACGCCCAACTGAGTAAACAATTGCTGGAAAATTCGGTCAACTGCTAGGCCAGGTCGGTTTACCGAACCCCCCAGCTAGTCGATCGATCGGGACAGCTGGTCAACCAATCTGTACCTAGCAGGTCGACCTGTCCCTGTTAGGTCAACCGACCAGTGGTTCAGGTCCACCAACTAGGTGTGTAGGTCGACCGAACTGAGGGCTATTCAGCCCATTTGAGTCTCGTGGACTGGTTTTGATCCCAGAATACAGAAAGTAATACTATATTCACATAAACCCATGAAAATTAGGCCATTTTGACCTCGTGAGGGCGGCGGTCGCCCGAGAATGGATTCATGTAGTTTGAGGTTTTATGGTTTCCCTACAGTGGGTTTGGCCACACATCTATAGTATAGTTTCCACGTGACTTGCGTGCCGTGGTGAGTTATATCTGCGTGAGTTCTGTGGCTATGAAGGGTCATATCTGCGTGAGCTCTATGATCGTGATGGTTAGTCCTTATGTGAGTTTAGTGGGCCAATATCCACTAGTTTTTGTCACCCAGTCGTGAGTAGCTTTCTTAGTACCCCGTGGCATCATACCGTGGTTCCCGGTGGTTTGGGTGCATGTCTATGCCTACTCGGGATTTCCACGAGAATGCGGAGGTTAGTGCTTTACAGTTTCACTGCCTGGAGGGCATAGCCTAAAGCAAAGGTGTAGCAATGATAATGGTGGTGATAGTGCCATCCCACCTTGAGCTTTAGATCATGAACCACCTCGTGTATGAGCCACCCATGCTAGAGTAGATGATGCCGCCCTTTTTTGCGCTACCCCTTGGAGGAAAGTGGGTAGAAGGAGGGAGAAGAGAGCTAGCGGTGAGAAAAGAGGAAGAGGGAGAAGTGGCAAAGTGAGTAAGGGGGGAAAGAGGAGGAAGAGAAAGCAACTATTGGCGACCAAGGAGAAGAGGAGAAGAAAGAGCGATGGAGAGAAAGAGAAGAAGATAGGGAGAGGCCAATAGGCAGATGGAGAAGACATAGATGGAGGACAAACTAGAGATAGCTAAGGAGGAGGAAGAGGGTGAAGAAGAGATAAGGAAGAACAAGAAGAAGATGGTGATGCCTATGGCTAAGAAGAAGGAAGAAGAGGAGGAGGGCGATGAAGATAGGAAGAAGAAGAGAAAGAAGAAGGGCGATGGAGATGGGAGGAGGAAGAGGAATAAAGGAGAGGAGGGGGAGGATGGGGAAGATGGAGGAGATAAAGAGGGGAAGGAAGAGGGCAAACTAACCTATCTTCCTAGTAGAGGGAATGAGAGAGATAGATCCTCGGGGAGCCCCTTCGTGGAGATGTTATATAGATGGTGGAGGTTCTCTAGGGTTTGATCTAGGGTTTGATTGCATGGAGGGCTAAGATTAGATTTTAGGAGAAGGAAGATGAGGGGATTAGGGAACAACCAAGAGGTGGGGCACATCCAAGTAGGGAGGGTGACTAGGGTTGTTGGGCTTGTTTCCTTGTTTATTTGGCTTCCCTCTTTCACTTACTAGATTTTAAGGGATTTAATTGATCTCTCAAACATCTCCAAATCTCCCTTAATTCTTGGAAAGCGACTGCATGGAGGAGTCATTAACTTGGTCAAGATGGGAGGGGGCATCCTAGGGCTTCACCTGGTTGGGTGTGTTGACCTTTTTGCCACTACTTATCTTGTAATTTTCCTAGGTGTCCTGTACACACACAAATTATAATTTAGTCCATAAAAATAATGAAATTATGCATGAGGACTAAGAATTATTACAATTATAGAATGATAAATTAATGCAAATGTCTCTCAAATCCTCTCTATTGCTTGACAATACTGAATTGATGTGATTTTCATGCAAGGACCCATTTATGCGCAAGGTTGAAATTAGCTATAAAATCTATATAATTACCTAATTAAATGCACTTAAATGATCCTAATGAATTTAACCTTATGGAGCTTATCGACCTCTTCTTTGACCTTGAGTGCGAGCTTCAGATGAAGTCGCCTTAGCTTTTGTTTGACAGCTCAGGCGTCAGGCTTTAGAACAAGGCGGTGTTCTACTAGTGAGGGATCTAAGCCTGGCATGTCCTCATAGGACCAGGCAAAGGAATCAGGAAATTCTTGGATGACTGCCACAAGGGATGCTTCTTCTTCACTTTCCAAATTGGCACTTATCAAGATGATTTTTGGATTATCCTTGGTGCCGAGATTAACTTCCTTTGTAGACTCATCTATAGATACATTGGGTTCATCTAACCTTCTAGTCCCGTCGATGAAAGGAGCTTTGGGATCAGTGCAATCATCCGACTACTTCTCTTCTTCTTCCCCATCATCATCATCATCATCATCTTCTTCTAAAATATAGACCCCTAGGCCATCATCTAGTGAAGACCCTTCGACTTCAACTGCCCCTAGGGGAATGGGTGTTGATGTAAAATCGGAGACCTGACACAATTATGTGTACTTTTCAATCATCTGGCTGAGGTAACGTGCGGGGACATGACGAACCTAGTTTGCTTGGAATGAAAGGAAGAGGAGACTCTAGACTAACCTAGACTCGCACTCAATTCTATGCTACTATGAACAAAGAGAACCTGTAAAAGGGGATTCAATGTGAAAAGTGTAGGCCCTTGACTGAGGGATCCATGCTCCAAGGAGGAGGTTTCTTTAATAGTGAGCTCACAGGCCCATATTTGGGAATTGGCATGTTTTTTTGGTGGCTGTGGCTAAGCATACAGACGACATGCACTGGTTGCTCCACGATTGGGTAAGTAAGGAGTTGAGGGAAGGGTGGATGAAATAGGAATGGAATGATACAGATATGGGCGGGCCTGTCTAATGCTAGGAAAGTGTCTATGGGTGAGGCATCATCAGGAGGTTTGTCAATATGAAATAGGGAGAGGAGCCTGAAGTCATCTTCGAGTGAGTGATATGGAGGAACTTCCTTTTGGAGGGTTTTGTGACTTTCACTTGGCTCACACCGACTCCCCAACTGTATCAGGCCTTGTTGTGTCTCCTCTGGATTTGATGATGGGTTTTGATGTTGGCAACAGTCTATGTTTTGATGCAGTAACAACCATTTAATATCTTGCAGTATCTCTTAAGACAGTTTGAGTCTCTAGTCACTAACAGGTTGATGCATGTTCATTCTAGTGTATAAAAAGGTCGTTGCATCTTCACACATTGAGAAAGGCAGGTAGGTGCACATGCCAACACTTAGCCTAGAAGGTTAGTGCATATGCATCTATGTTGAGTCATAAGGTCGATGCATCCTCCACTTCTCTGAACTATTAGGTTGATGCATGGATATGTCATTAATTCAAGAAGGTCGATGCACATATGTGTTACCAACCAAGAAGGTCGATGCACGTATGTGTTTCAAACCAAGAAGGTCGATGCACATATATCGCTAAGACTAGAAGGTCGATGCACATATGCAGCGTTCATCTTAAAGGTCGATGCACTTTGTCACAGAATGTATTGTCAGGCTAATGCACATTTTATATAGCACACACTATTAGGTCTATGCATCTCATACATCATGTTCACAACTTGTGCTGTAAGGTCAATGCACCTTATACACAGGTTGACGCTTGCAACCTAGCGGTTGGAGAAAGGTCGATGCTAGTGACCTAGCAACTATAGCTAAGGTCAATGCATGTTTAGAAGGTCGATGCTAGTTTGTTCATCTCTGAAGCATTAGGTCAGTGCAATAGAGGTCATCTCCATCAAGGTCGATGCACCTTATGTACTCACTATAAAAATAGGTCAATGCACCCTTATTAGGGTCTACTTGTATTTCAATTAAAGGACGATGCCTCTATTTAGACTTATTGCATGGATTAGTTTCACAGGCTAATGCATCTCAATTATGCATTGATGCTTCTGTAAGAATGTGTGTAGTTCTTTGACTTAGCCAAATCTGATTGAAACACTTTGAATTGAAATTGGGTTCAAGCTTATCATTTCTGTTATGACTAACAGTCCTTCTATTTTATTAACCTAGATTCTTTCTCGAACACCTGGATTACAAGAAGGCTAACTGCACGTGGAACTTAATTAAAGGTAATGAGGGGTAGATGATCCAAGGTGGGAGGCTGTTCTAGAAACTTGCCATGTGGATCATCGTACCATCTAATCGTGACACGTGGACTCTCGAAATGCATGGGAACGCACTCTCCACATGCCCAATTCGTGAGCTCGTGGACCCTAGGATTTGCTGTCTATAAAAGGGTCTCCATTACTCGAAATCAAAGGATACGAGAAGAACAATGAAGAAGAATCAGAAGAGCAAAAGAAGATCAGAGAGCAGGCTAGCAGAAGTGGAGAAGAGAGAGCAAGAGAGCGAGAAGGGTTTGAAGGAGTGAGGAAGAAAAACAAAGAGTCATTGAAGTTGGTCAGAGAGTGAAGTGAGGTTGAGTGCGTGCAAAAATCAGCAAGGGCTCATTGGAAAAAGTGAAAGGGGGCCAGCTCTGGCGAAAACTCGAAAGGGCGATAGAGCTGGTAAAGAGAAAAAAAAACTCTCACTTCCTCTACTCCTCACTGATGAACGCTGTCAATGACAACATCTTGTCGGTGGCGACCATGGCATCGTTCTACAACAACAGCGGCCGCCACACCCTCGTGGGTTGGCCATACCAATTTCCAGTCCCAGTTCCCAGTCCCAGCACCAGCTACAACGCCTTTACAGGCCAGCCGCCCAGTTCCTAGTCCCAGCACTGACTACAATGCCTTTATAGGCCAGCCCCCCAGTTCCCAGTCCTAGCACCAGCTACAACGCCTTTACAGGCCAGTCGCCCAATTCCCAGTCCCAGCATCGGCTACAACGCCTTTATAGGCTAGCTGCCCAGTTCCCAGTTCCAGTACCGGCTACAATGCCTTTATAGGCCAGCCGCCCAGTTCCCAGTTCCAGCACCGGCTACAATGCCTTTACATGCCAGCCGCCCAGTTCCCAGTTCCAGCACCGGCTACAATGCCTTTATAGGCCAACTGCCTAGCTCCCAGTTCCAGCACCAGCTACAATCCCTTTATAGGCCAGCCGCCCAAATTCCAGTTCTGACATAGGCTACAATGCCTTCACAGGCTAGCCGCCCAGCTCTAGCGCCAATTCCCAGATCCAGCCCTCTGGCTACAATGCCTTTATGGGCCAGCCATCCAGTCCTAGTTCCAGTCCCCAGCCCTAGTGGCAATTCCAGTCCCAATGCTAGTCTCAGCCCTAGATTCGACTGTGACTGCCAGTTCTTACACTAATCTCAATTCGTAGCCACTATGCCTCTTAGGGCCAATCGGCCAGCGCGGCCTCAGTTTCTCAGGCCAACATGAATCATATTTTCAGCTAACAGCATGACGTTAGCCAATAAGTCCCCTGTCATTGGCATACAACCGACACATCCCAGAACCACCTCCGTGACCCTAACTATATAGACTATCCCGTCCCCATGGGTCTACGCCAACCACACACGATATGGGCTTTCACCTTTCGAGGGACTGATTCCCAATACCCAGTCATTCTCGTCACTTCCCAGTACCCAGCACTCAGCTCCTGGTGTTCAAGGTCGAGTTACACTATTCCCCATGCCCAGTTCCCTGTCTCAACGCACAAAATGAGACAGGCCCAGTTCCTTGTCCCTCACACCAGTAGGCAATAAAAGAACCAAGCACGACTCACAGTAAAGTGGTCGTCGGTCTATGCACCCAACCTTGTTCCATAAAAGGGGAAGTGGGACAACTCAGCAGATAACAACACCAAAATCAGGAGTTTGTCATTGATACTTTGTGAAAAGGAGCCCAAGACATGCCCTTAGGATAACGAAAGACATGCATTCCGGATAGCAAAAAAAAGAGAAGAAAGAGGGGCAGTATAATCAAGTTCTGGGCTCGCTCCTCTCCATGGTCACCAGGCGAGACTCAGCAACTGCACGCTCTGCCTCCAAAGTCGACGCAAGTTGTACACTAGCCTCGGCCATGGTCTCGGTGGTCCGCCACTCAGCTCTAGTGAGCTCCATGGTTCGCAACTGCTACTCCAAGGCCTACTGCAAAGCCTCGGCCCTACTCTCCACCTCGCCTAGACGCATGGCACGGTCTCGGGAAAATGACATGGCTACGTCGACACCTCCCCTCTGCTCGGTCGCAGCTGACGTAAGCGGGGCTAGTTGCTCCTGTGCCTCTCAGACGGCCGCTAGCCATCGGACCCTCTGCTCCTGAGCCTCCAGGAGTCGCAGGTACTCTGCCTAGATGCCGGCCAAACCGGACATCCAGAGCTCGCGCGGGAAGCCGAGGCTGTGGTAGTCCTGGGTACAGTCCCTCAACCGCTGCCTAAGCTCCTCTGGAAAAGGCAGGGGGTCGCCTCGTAGGTAGCCTCGGGCTCGCTGGAGCAAGGCGGCGCCCACGCTCGCATCCAGCAGTGGCTCTGGCGGGCAAGGACACGTAGGCCACTCAACCCCCAGGTCCAGGGAAGAGTGGCCCATCTCAGCTAGCACACCAGTAGGGCTTGCACAATCCCACCAAGCATAAAAGGGAAATAAGTAACATCCAAAATTTCCTTTGACAAGACAAGGTGGAAAACCTGATAAAAGTCTCAGCCCTTACCTAGTGCAGCTCCCGCCATGCCTATAGCCTCCTCAGCAGGGGTCGGTGAGGGCAACCTTTCCTCTGCATCGGCAACCTCACCCGCTGGGGTCGGAGAGGGCAAAGGCTCACCCGTGATCCGGTCATCCTCGGTGGCCATCGGCGAGGTAGAAGGCTCCTCCCGACTGCTCTCGATAGGAGCCAGTACGCACTCCCCTTCAGACTCCAGACCTGGTCGTAACACCATGACATCAATACCTGACCGTAAAGTCGGAACCAAAGCCGATGGGGAGGAGGGAAGGACCCCTATATACCTTCCAAAGCCACCTCCATCTCAGCGTCCTTGGCAGAGAGAGAAGGGAGGGTGAGAAATGAGAGGGGAGAGAGGGGGTTGAGGTTTAAATAGAAATAAAATCTGATTTTTCAAAAAAATACTATAAAATAAAAAATCACATTTTTGCGATCCTCAGAATGCACCAATCGCAACGGTACCACTCACGCCTGGGTGAACGACCCGGTTTACCCGCAGTGGAGTTTCGCAGGATTTGCCGAAACTCGAGCCAAAAAATGAAAAAACACGCGAAAAATATCGCGGAACACCTCTAGGCCTCCGAAACAACTCCGGATCGCGCCGATCCGATCACGAAAGATGTTCAGAACGTAATTTCAGACACAACGGAGTCAGGCACTCTGAGAAAATAGATCCAAGATCCAAAAATAAGGATCCAAAATACCTAAAAGGAATCTGATAAGACCCAATAAGGATCCGGGGCATAACACGGTCCCTCTTCTGCCTCTCCAGAAGCTAATGGCACCAGAGGAAGACCAGCTCCTGAAAAAGATATTGACAATCCTCATTATACCTCAGAGGGAGACTCAGGCGGGGGAGGCGATAGGTCCCTTAGAAGCAGTATCGGGCCCGACTCTACTCGATGCCCTTCCTTCGACTGAGGTCGTGACTCTTGTGCTTCCGATTTGCAAAGCGACGGTGAGTCCGGGCCTTTCCGAGGAAGTGGAGATGAAGGCAGGTTCGTCTGCTATGGCTTCTGACTAAGTCCCTGCAGTCATCTGTTCTTCAGCCGGAGCCGTGGTTCAGGACCTGACGGTACAGATGCCAGCAGCAGACACCGGCCTTGCCCGATCGATGGAAGTGGGGCAGCCTATCATAGTGGCGACGCTGGGCGACAACACTACAGTCTCGCCCTCGCCTTTGGTGGTGACCGGCCAGGAACTCTCCTCTTAGCTAGACGGACTTTGCCGCCCAGCCTTGGCCCTCCCATCCTCGTCAGCCATGGTCGACACAGAGCTGTGGGCGGCCGTGGACAGTGTCGTTGACTTCAATCCTCTGGCCGTACCTTCAATAGGTCATGCAACTTCGGACTTGCCAGTCCGCCAGACCTTGTTGACATTGCGGGCCATGATGTTTGCCGACCCCTCCCTCACGTACCGGGGGGTGCATACCGTGGTCATGCAGCTGACCAGGGCCCTGCAGATGATGGGTTTCCCGTTGGAGGAGTGGTCGCGACGAGTCCTATTATTGTTAAAATATGTAAACCGTCGTGAGTTCCTTGAGGCACGAGCCCCTGCCGAGATCGCAGCCATCAATGCCCAGACGGTCGAGTATCTGTGGGCCTTAGAGGTGCAGAGGAGAAACCGAGAGTAGCACTAGAGAGTCATGGATGAGTGACGTGACAGTATCCGCATTCTGATGAGCCGGATTAAGAAGCTTAAGGGCTTGCTAGCTGCGGTAGAGTCTGACCTCACCGAAGTCAAGGCAACCATGGTCACCGGGGGCAAAGAACTGGCCATTGCCGAGGTCGAAGTGGCCTCTATAACAACTGGGCTGGAGTGCCTCGAAGGCTAGGAGAACCGGCTACGCGAAATGGCAAACTTTCCTTGCGTCAGGATCCTTCCCCTCGAGGAGATCTTCTGGGGCATAGACTGAACGCCGATCCTCCTTTTCCTTTTTCTCTCTCTTAATTTTTGACATGTAGCACAGGGGTATGCCCCAAAGCACATGTAGCTCTCTTTTTTTAGGAAATAAAATACTATTCATCCATCTGTCTCTTCTGTATGTATGGTAGTCCAAAATCTTTTCCTTTCTTTCTTGCATCTCGGTGAAGTGCTAGCTTGTACCAGCAGTTCATTAGGGGAGTATCCTGGTGGGGTTCGCAAGGGCGCATAGGAGAGTGCTCGCCTCTCTAGAGGAGAGACAAGGGGATCACTCCACCATACCAATCGCGCGGTCTGCCAAATGATGTCATTGGGGCGCTCGACCCGAGTAGGTTGATTCGACCTTAGAGGGACGGAGAGAAGATTTTGTTCATACAATGATTTGGACGGAAGGTCTCGGTTAGAAATGGGTTGTTCGCCACCCGGAGGGACGGTGAGGAGAGTTTGTTCTTCAACTGATCTAGACGAGGGGTCCAAATCAAAAGGGTGTATTTGTGACTCGAAGGGATGGAGAGAAGAGTTTGTTCATGTAATTGTGAACCATGTCACTCACTTATGGATGACAACATCAAAAGCAGAAATAAAAGATAAAGAAGAAAGGACTAAAAAAAACTAAGCATGAGATGCTAAAAAAGGAATTGTGATCGCCAGAGGAAGAATTCCTCAAAAGATAAGGCAAGATCGCATACCTTGATGAAGCGGGGAGATGTGGACACTTTACTTCCTCTCCGAATCGACCGGCCGATGAAGAGAGTTCTAGCCTTTAATTACCCTTGCAAAATAATCACAAATCAAGAATAAAGAAGTGGATTAGCCCAAGATGTAGTATCAAGTCCTCAAATGAAAAAGTCAATGTAAAATAGCATGAACACACCTTGTGGGGTGTTGCACATGATGAAAATGCATGCATTAATTCATTTTAACTTGTGTAAGTCATAGTTGGGTCATGGGGTAGAGAAAACCTACCTTTCTTGAAGATTGGCGATGATCAGGTTGCAGAACTTGTAGAAGAAACAATACTCTATTTCCTGCGGCCAAAATAGAGGGTGGAGGAAGAAGAAGAGCCTTGTCTTCTATCCTCCCTCTTGATGCAGGTGAACCACAGGAAGAAGAAAGCAGCAGGTAGAATAAGAGGACGTAGGGCCTTGTGATAGCAACAGCCCCAGGTTGCTTGGACGGCCACAGGAAGAAGAAGAGGACGCAAGGGCCTCTTCGTGACTTGCTCGGTAGCAGGAGGAAGTAGACAGAAAGAAGAAAATGGAGGAGATCCTGTGCAACACGTTCATAGGATGAAGGGGAAGAAGACTCCACATCCGATACTGCAGCAGGAAAAAGGTGGAACGCGTGGCAGAGGAAGATGTGCAGGAGGAAGGGAACATAGGGGTTTCGAACGGCAGCAGCAGCAGGACAAAGACGTAGCAAATGGGGTCGACGCATTCGACGGGGAATGTTTTTTTATAGAGGTGAAGGATTTCTGGAGAGTTCTTCGTTCGAAAATGGAAGGCTTTCGATCAAGATTGGCAAGATTTAAAACCTCCCATACGTTGCTCTCACCTTTCCCGGTTAGTAGCCGCTAGCCATGTTTGTTCCCGAAACCCTAGAACTATCAACGCATGAGCATGCATGACCTACATGGTTTTGGTCGGCTATCATGGTGATCGGATGGGCATGCGGTGAACATTGGTTGGCCTTCACGTGGGTTTCTAAGGAGATGTGGGCTTTGGGTTTTAGTAAAAACCCATCCATATATGTTGTATTATATTTTTGGGCCAAGGCCTTATAATTAGCTAGTGGGCTAGCCTTATATCGTGACTCATTTATTTTTTGGCTGTTAAAATAAAATATAATATATGTGTCAAGGCCCATTTAGTGTATAACTAATTATTTCCATAGAAGTTTTAATTTATTTAGGAATTATAATTCCTTTAATTTATCAGGGGTGCTACACCCTCCCCCACTTAAAAGAATTTGGTCCCCAAATTCAATTGTATAGATAGGGACACGGAGGGTGTAAGTTGCTTACTGTCTAGAATAGCTCCGGACATCTCCTTTGCGTAGATTCTTCAGTTTCCCATGTCGCTTCTTGCTCTAAGCATCTATTCCACTGCACCTTTACCGTGGGAATGGTCTTGTTTCTTAAGACTCGGACCTCTCGATTAAGAATCTTCATTGGCTTTTGTTCATAGGTGAGGTCCTTTTGAATCATCAAATCATTATGATCAATGATGTGGAACGGGTCGTGCACATACTTCTTCAGTATGGAAACATGGAATACGTTGTGCACTTTCGATAGCTATGGAGGCAATGCAATGTGATACGCCACCTCGCCAACTCTTTCCAGTACTTCGAATGGACCTATAAATCTCGGTGTAAGCTTACCCTTAACACCAAATCTTCTAAGGCCACGACCAGGAGAAACCTTGAGGAAAATATGGTCCCCAATTTGGAACTCTAGGTCGCTTCTTCTATTGTCAGTATATGACTTCTGCCTGGACTGAGCTATCTTGAGTCTATCCCTGATGAGTTGAACCTTCTCGTTTGTCTTTCTAACCATATCTAGGCCTAGTATTTCTCTTTCACCAACTTCTTCCCAGCATATTGGTGATCGGCAACTCCTGCCATAAAGTGCTTCGAATGGAGCCATCTGAATACTAACTTGGTAGCTATTGTTGTAAGCGAACTCGGCCAGGGGCATGTGGTCATGACAGCTTACACCGAAGTCAATGACACATTCTCTCAACATGTCCTCAACAATTTGGTTTGTCCTTTCTGTCTAACCATCTATTTGGGAATGAAAGGTAGTACTGAAGTTGAGTTTTGTCCCCAAAGAGTGCTGTAGACCCTTCCAGAAATGAGAGGTGAAACGCAGGTCTCGGCCAGACACAATAGACATAGGCACACCATGTAATCTAACAATCTCCTTGATATACAATGCGGCTAGGACATTAATCGACCAACGGCTCTTGATAGGCAGGAAGTGAGCCGATTTGGTGGGACCGTCGATTATAACCCAGATACCATCAAGCCCGCCCTGTGATTTAGGTAAGCCCATGATGAAGTCCATTCCAATATCTTCCCATTTCCACTTGGGAATGTCAAGAGGATGTAATTTTTCGACAGGTTTTTGGTGTTCCGCCTTCACTTGCTAGCACGTGAGATAGCGAGATACGAAGTCCGCTACCTCCCGTTTCACGTTAGGCCACCAAAAAGTTCTCTTTAAGTCCTTGTACATCTTGGTCGCTCCAGGGTGAATAGTGTACCTAGAGCGGTGAGTTGCTTCTAAAATTTTCTTCTTCAGCTCAGGATAGTCTGGTACACATGTCCTTTCATGAAATAATAATCTGCCATCAACTATTGACTGGAAGTCAGGTCTCTCTCCTAGCAGGCCCTGGGCCTTGATGGCAGTCCTTGGGCAGAAGTTGATGTCGAACTCCCCCAGTTCTATGGCCTATTTTTCCAGTCTCCCTGAGGCATCAAGGTTTTGGAGGACCTGACGCAGGGGCTGGTCGGTCGACACTGCAATGGCGTGGGAGAGGAGATACGATCACAGCTTATGTGTGACTGTCACTAGAGCTAACGCAAAATTCTCAGTTTGTGAATACTAAAACTCTATCCCTTGGAGAGCTTTGCTTACATAATATAGCAGCTTCATACCCATCTCATCCTCTCGAGCGACCACAACACTGAGCTTGCTCGATGTCACAAACAAATAAAGGAATAGATGCTCGTTGGGAAGGGGTTTAGAGAGAATCAGTGGCGATGAGGGGTACCTTTTGAGATCCTCGAAGGCTTGCTCACACTTTTGATCCCAGTTGACATGCCCTCTCTTCTCTGGTGACTTGTTAACCTATTTGATTAGCCAAAAGAATGGGAGGCACCTTTAAGCAAGTCTGGATAGGAACTGCTTGAGTGTGGTGACGTGGCCTATGAGGCTCTACACATCCCTCATGCGCTCGGTCGCTTCATCTTTAAGACAGTCTTGATCTGCTCTGGGATGGCTTTGATGCCGCAGTGAGTGACCATGAATCCGAGGAACTTACCTGACCTCACCCCGAATGTGTACTTGTTCGGGTTGAGCTTCGTGTTGTATCAGTGCAAGGTGGCGAATGTCTCCGCCAAGTCCTCTAGATGGTTGGTCGCACGTAAACTTTTGATGAGTATATCGTCGATATACACCTCCATGTTGCGGCTGATCTGGGAGCCAAACATGTGGTGTGACTCCTGCATTCTTCAAACAAAAGGGCATCCTGATGTAGCAGTATAAGCTGTGGTCGGTGATGAAAGTGGTCATATTTTGGTCGGGCCTGTACATGTTGATCTGGTGGTATCTTGAGTAGGCGCCCAAGAAACTCAGCATCTCGTGCCTAGCTGTCGCATCGATGAGTTGGTCGATCCGCGACATTGAGAAGCTACCTTGGGAGTGGCTTTATTGAGGTCCATATAATCGATGCACATTCGCAATTTTTCATTACTTTTTGGGACCAAGACCACATTGGGGACCCAGTCTGGATACTGGGTAGGTTTGAATAGTCCTGAGCGTAACTTCTCGCTCGCTTGCTCCTGGATGATCACTTGTCGCTCGGGGTTACAACATCATCTGTGCTGTTGAACTGGGTGGCATTTAGGATCTAATTTGAGATGGTGGGTAATTACCTCATGAGGGATGTCGGGGAGCACATCCTCGGACTAGGCGAATACGTTTTGGTTCACCCTCAGAAGCATCGATAGGCCTTCTTCTCCTCCTCAGATAGTAGCAAGCCAATATGTAGGGAGCAGCTAGGGTTCTCGCCTACTTGGATGATGAAGAGGTCTTCTGTTGGCGTGCTCCCGCTTGGTCTGGCCTAAACTATCCTAGCCTTCTTCTTTGGTGGGACGTCTTTTGCATTCCTCTCCTTGGTGGAGATCAAGTAGCACCGGCGGGATTCCCTCTGGCTGCCTCGGACTTCTCCCACTTTGTGGAGAGTGGGGAACTTCAACTTTTGGTAGTACGATGAGGGAACTAATTTCAGTACTCCTAGGATTCTTCGACCGATTATGGCATTGTAGCTGGTCATGCCTCACTCGACCATGAAGTTGGCCACGAAGGTCACGTCCCTTGGGGCAATTCCAAAAGTGATCGAAAAGGAGATCCACCCCTTAGGGTAGATTGTAGAGCCAAATAAACCGAATAGAGGTGTGTGTAGTGGCATGATGCGAGAGAGATCAACACCCATTAGAGCAAGACGATCGTAAGAAATGACGTCTGGACCACTTCCATTATCTATAAGAGTTCGACACACACTACGTTGATTTGATAGTTGTGAAAACTACTAGAGCGTCATAATGTGGAGTGGTCATGCCCGCCAAGTCCTTGTCTGAAAAGACGATGGGCTCTTTGAGGTGATCCAGTGCAGGAGTCTTGGCAGGTGGGTCGCAGTGGCCAGGATCATCACTCTCCACCTAGTTGACTCGGTGAGCATATGCACAATGCCTACTAGAACTATCCCCGCCTGATACCAGCCCTCCAGAGATAATCATGATCTCTCTTCTGTTGGGTCAGTTATCAATGGGAAGTAGAGTGCCAGCCCTCTACTGTTGTTGCTTGGCGTTGGGAAGGAACTTGTCTAGGAACCCTTAGCGGACCAGGTCCTCGAGGGCGTCCTTAAATTGGATGCAATCCGCAGTGTTGTGGATGTGGTCGCAGTAGAAGTGACAGTACCTTCTCCGATTCTTCGTCTAAGGATCGGATTTTATCTTCTTGGACCAGCGGAGGTAGGGTTCCTCATGGATCGCTATGAGGATCTGAAATGACCCAAGATCTGAATATCGAGAAAAACTCGATACTCTTGAATCTTGGCCTGTAACCCATTAGCCGGAGGCTCGGAAGGGTTATTGGGGTACCACTATTGTAAAATGAAAACACAGGATATACAAGTATAATCAAAAAGCTCCCAAGAATCCCTATACAAAAGGCCACACAAAGACCGTGTGGAACACTAACCCCCAAGCAAACCAAAATGAGAAGAGTTGAGTGAATTCACATTACAAAGGAGGTCAGCCCATTCCCTCACTCTAACACAAAGGAGACAACCGACTCCACAACTCTCAACTCCCTCCTAAAGATCCCAGTGTTGTGTTCCCGCCATATCGACCATAGAGTGACTTGAAGAATGAGCCACCAAACGGTCCTGCCGCCTCTTAGGGGCCAACTTCTACCCCAATGCCCCATCAAGTGGTGCACCTGGCTGTACCGTCCAACGCCACCATAAGTCCTCCTAGCAAGCTCTCCCCACACCCCCTGTGAGAATGTGCAACCTACAAGCAAGTGGTCTAGGGTCTCGACGTCCACTCTGCACAAGCAACAAGTCGACTAGATGCTCGGGAGGAATCAGCTCAATCTGTCCCGCGTAAGAAAGCTCCCAAAGTTCGTCCAAGAGAGATGTTGCTAGACCACTCCTAATTTGCACTTGCTTGTTACATATCCATGTTTATTCTTATTCTTGAACTTAATTATCATCTTTTTATTCTCTGATGTGGACTCATAAATCATTTGATAGTCTACATTAATTGACACTTCTGAAAATCCTTAAATTCATTCTTGTTTAATTTCTTTTCCGAAATGAATGTGGAGATAGTACAATCAAGGTAAGAGGAGAGGATCTTCTCCAACAGGCACAAAACGAACAAAGAAATAAGACATCACCACTCCACTCAGCACACCAAAACAGAAAAAATGCAGAAAAAAAGAAATTAAACAGAAGCAGATCAGCAACCGCATAAGCAACATCCAACCATCGCCCGGTGATTATGCCTGCACTCTGGGAATCCTTCATCAATGACACTAATCCCCATCTTCCCTGAGGTGGCTTCTGTGGGATATGTTCGTCATTAGATAGCTCCTTCAGAAGCTTCCTGAACTAGTCGGGATTTGAGTGAATCTGTACACCTAGTAGGCTCACATTCTGAATCAGTTCTGCATCACTCCACATTGAAAAAAGATCTACATTGGTTAGCTTGCTTTCTTGTGATTGAGTAACCCTGCCTGATGGTTGTGCTTTATCCGCTGCAGGAGACTAGTTCCACTAAGATGCATGCCCCTCAGATCCCCTTGGAGAGGTGACTCTTTGTCGTGTGAAAGCCCACCCGCAACAGATCTCAATGGGGATGCCACTACCATCTGGTGAGGCAACGGCAGACTAACCACCAACACAGAGGTGGTCGCTTCTTCCCCCAATCACGAAGACACAAACATTCCTTCTGCAGCCAGCTGACAAGCATTAGAAAAACAAATTGCCCCGGAGGCACACCAATGGCAGCATCATTAAATTCCAGCAAGATGATCCTCACAGAGACCCCTTCTACTCATGATTGATTGGTGGACACCTCTCCCTCCTGGATTGAAGGACAGAATCCACCGCAACCTGGTCGTGATCCTCTGTCGCTGACTGTGCCTGTTTGATGGTAGCACGTATCTGACGCCAATACACTTGCAAAATCACCCTTGATTTGCATTGCCCCCTTTCCTTCAGAAGACCAGCAAGGATCTCAGACACCACATGGGAGAGAGCCTACTGCCAGGCCAATTCCTTCCCAAAGGACCCCCCCACCACTATCTGCAACATGATTATCGGCCTCTTCCTCTCCTCTCTTGTTTGAAATTTGAAATTTGTAAGGAATTGATTCATTACCCAAATTTGCCCCCGCATCCTGGGAAATATTATGTACTATCGATCCCCTTCTTTTTGTGCATTGAATAAGAGGAAAGAGAGAATGCAATGAACTAGGTTGGTTTCCAATCATAGAAAAGTAGGTTGGTCAACTCAAGTTGAGTTACACCAAGGCAACCCAACCGACTCGGTCATCCTCAACCTTGGAACATCAGCAGATCGGACATCAGAAACCCAACTACTACCGCACCACTGCATCTTTATATGCACCTTCTGTTCTCCAATCTGCTGTTGGTCCAGAGGAAAGACGCTCGAATTCGACAAACACCCAACAGCATTTGTTGCACCATTGAAGCTTCAACCAGCAAGGAATAATAGACATCGTGTTAACTTCAACCTGAACTCTAGCTGACTGTAAACCCTTCCATGCTCTAGTCTGTTTGTCAATACCCACGAAATAGCCAAAAGAAGACGCGAACACAGAGAAAACCTCCACAAATCACAGAGGTAAAGGCACCCCAGACAAACAAATTACAATTGTTTCTTATTGTTAATCATTCCTTGATTCATTTAATTTGAGTTGCATTTTATTTCCTTATCTTCTTCTTTTAAGCTTATTCCTTGATGTTCCTTAAATTCCTGAGGGCGTGTTGGCTCAGGAAGTTTAGTTTGATGTTTTCCATGTTAAAAGATAGTGTTAGCGCAACAGCAGTGTGATGGGGAAAATTCAATTAAATGCCTAAAAATACCGAAAAAATTTCTAAAAATAGCCAAAATTCACCAGACGAAACCTAGATCCGCACCACTAAGGATCTGCTACACTACATGTGTTATAGTCTCTCCCCTCTAAAAGGAATTTCATCCTCAAAATTAGACGAAAGGACAAGGAGGCAACTGACACACGACACGCCCTTCCGATGGAAAAAGACAATCGAATGGAACAGAAATCGATACCTTAAAAATAGAAGACTGACTTTCCACATGGCATGAAGTAGACTCGCTTGAGACGGCAGTCAACCATGGCACCATAAAGTTCCAGCCAATCCATACCAATAATCGCGTCATAGTCGGCTAACTGTAATGCATAAAGCCTCGCTGGCAGTTTCTGACCACTGATCATAACTGGAGAATTTTTCAAGCACAGAGGAGTAGACATGTAATCGCGAGACGGCAACCCCATGAGCATTTCACAGGAAACTTCATTCACCGGATTTTCAATACGAGCAAAAAAATCTTTGAAGATAAAAGAATGTGTTGCACCTGAATCGAAAAGAACACGCGTTGTGCGATCATAAATCGAAACCGTACCTTCAATCAGATTAGATGCCAACGCCTCCGCACGAGTGATGTGGGTAACTCTGGCTCTCGATGGACGAGTAGCGACAGACGACTGCTGAGAAGGTGCAGGAACTGGTGGTTGAAACGATTGAGATTAAGGCAATGGCGGAAGATGAAACTGTGGCTGCTACGACTGCGAAGTCTGCGAGAACTGCACCATCTGCTACCTCAACGGACAGTTACGGGAAACGTGCCCCGGCTGATCACAACGGTAACACACAACTGGCAAAGAGCATGGCATACCCGGATGACTGCCACCACACCTGGAACATACTCTCGGCTGAAAAGCAACAAAATCTAGACACGGCCGAACAAAAGAACCAGGCTGTTGACTCAGATCAGAAAACAACGGTTGATCAAACCTCTTCCTTTTTTTCTTATGACGAAAACCTCTGCCCTGAGATTGCTAGAAGGAAGCACTATCGACAGGAGAGAAAGCGGGAGAAACTCCTGAAATAGATGACTGGTGGGGCGGCTGATGCTGCACGACCGACGGAACCATTCCAGTCTAAGCGAATCCTCGAGTCCTCGCCAACTCTAACTCCAACGCGACAACGGCTTGATATGCGGAATTCAACTCAGTCACATGTGTAGCGAACAGCGGTAGGCTCAATTCTACTCTCAGTCCGCGCAAAAATTGCTGAGTCCTCATAGTCTCATCGGTAAAAATATGATGTGCATACCGACCCAACTCAATGAATTTATCTCGATATTACATCACTGACATCTCGCCCTGTGTCAGCTCCAGAAATTGATACATCTTAGCTAACTTCAGGCAGGCTGGAGTATAAACACATTCAAATGCAGCAACAAACTCAGCCCATGTGATCTGTCGAAGCGGACGGGAATGGAAGGCAACCTCCCACTCCGTGGTCCACCGTGTGCGTGCAGTACCATGAAGTTGATATGAAGCCAACATAACCTGTTCATCCTCGATGCACTCCATGCATTGGAAGACATACTCGATAGCATCCAACCACTCCCTCGCTGCCTCGGGATCTGATTGACCCTCGAATGTCGGTGGATGGAACAATAGGAATTCTTTCAGTGCTCGTCCACGACCACTGGGTAACTCCGCAGGCGGAATAGGGACGAGTGCAGCCTGGGTAGGAACTGGTACAGTAGGAGCAGGTGAAACACTAGTCTCATTTTGAGGAACTGGGGCTCTTCGCCTTCGAGGCGGCATCTTGAATCTAGGGAAAGCACGACAACAGAAAACACATTAGCAATCGCAAGAAAACACCCTAAGCCAGCAACGAACGACTCAAAGGGACTAGTTCTGGACCAATGCGAATTTCAATTCCTGATACAATTCCTCAACACCGCTCTGATACCATCTGTAACGACCCAGAGCTCATGGCACCGATAACCCGATACAAGTACCGGACTACCGCTACCATGAACTAGGGACGCCACCCAGGAGGCTGATGAGGCCCCCGAAGGGTTAATGGAGTTTGTTGAGGGATTGCATTAGAAATTGGAATTCACAGCGCGCAGTTGTTAATTTTGGCAGCGATTAAATTAAAATAAGGCAGAAGCAATTTAAAATATCAGAGTGGTATATATATAACCTAGTCTAGATTTACAACATTCATGAATTTACAAGTCCCACAGTAAGAAGAAAAGACAAGCTACAACTACGCGGGGCATACGACGGTAAAAACACAAAAAGATAAATGACTGCTGGCACTCTAGGCGCGGTCTCCAAAAGCACGAGAACCACTGGTAGACAGCTGAGATGGCTCACCTACAAGAAGGAAGGGCGAGTCATAGCCAGACTCAGTAGGGGCCACGTGGATCCCTACCACGAACTAATCAAGCAAGCAGGCAATTAAAATGCAACTAAGGCAATTAAAATGTAATTAAAGCATGCATTTCTACTCGTGGATAAACTGGTAGCTTGTTCCACCATTTTCTCTGCAGATTCGCAGCCAAATGCGATACCATTTGATCCTGATGAAAATTGGGAGTTTTATCTTTGATTTATCCTAAAGAATCTCGACCTAATTTCCACTGAAAATCCCTTAATTCGAGGCTGACATTCAAGGGTCTATAGATAGCACCCTTGGTCCAAGCTCACGAGGGGGGGAGATCCAACATTGGCGACAAAGTGCTATCGAGTTCATGAGCAGCTCTCAGCCAGGGAGGAAGGCTCTCTATGTCCGTTTGAGCCTTTGGTTCAGGGAGTGGTGGTTTCTTTAGTGTTTTGGTTTAGGTGTTTAGTCATTCGTTCATCATTGCATGGTCATTTTCCTCTATCTTCTCCCCATTTTTCACTGGTATTTTCATTCTTTCACCCTTCCTATTATTTTTTCACATCCCTTAGTGGTTAAAAACCCAACCCTCAGGTATCCCCCATTCCATTTATGTTGTTAGTCTTTCATTCCTTTTTATAGGTACACGTCTGTAGACTCATTTGGGTTGTACTTTCTGGTTATTTGCTGTGTTTTGCAAGTCAACAGGAGTCTTAGCACGAGGCCCATCCCCTCTGGCAGGTTGGAAGGGGTGGAGGAATAATTCCACAATTCTGGATCTGGAGGTTCTGCGCGGTCTATCTCTGTCCATTTACGAGGATGCGCGGTCTTACACCGACCGTCCAGCTTCTGTAAACGGCATGTTTCAGGCCATTTGAGTGCCAGCTAGGTCTTCATCCCACGTTCCTCTTCAGCGTTGTACGCTGCCTGTCGAGTGGCCGTCTACGTTCCTAAGCGGTCTCCAGTAGACCGTGTTCATCCCATTTCAGTGCTGCAGCATTGGCGAGTGCCTCATTTGTCTCCCCTTTTCCAAGGTACGTGGTGCTCTCCTTGCACTTGACACCTTGGTGGCGATCACACACGTTCACTCTTTTTCCCCCTTTAGTTCCTTTTTTTATCTCATATCAAGGTTCAAAAGGGAGGGAAAGAAGAGAAAAAATATCTACAGTGATGAGGTCCACAATTTCTTCCTCATTACTGTCAAGACTTGACCCTTCATCACTTTCTTCAGACGATCCTGGATAGGCCTTCTGAGCAATCGTCTTCTTCTTCTTGTTGGTCTCCTCCGTAGTCCTCTTGATGTTTATCTCGTACGTCATTAATGACCCAATTAGCTCATCCACAGTGAGGGTGGTAAGATCCTTGGAGTCCTCAATGACGGTTGCCGTCATGTGCCAATGAGGTGAGAGGGAACGTAGCACCTTTCTCACAACATCCTAGTTAGTATAGTTCTTTCCCAATGCCTTCAGCCCGTTTGTAATCTCACTCAGCCTTGCGAACATTTCTGATATACTTTCCTCTGGCTTCATGGCGAACAACTCATATTCTCTAATCAACAAGTTTGCTTATGTCTCCTTTACCTCCGACGTTCCTTTGTATATGAGTTAGAGCTTCTCCCATATTTTCAGCGTAGAGGAACACATAGATATGCATGAGTATTCATTCGGATGAACAACACATTGAACAATATTCATCGCCCTAAAATTTACACATGAATTTTGAATATGTTCTTCAGTCCAACTGTCCTCATCATCAGGCAATTGATAAGGACCTTTACTAATGACTTTCCAGCTATTATAATCATGAGCTCGCAAAAACACTATCATTCTATTTTTCCAATAGGGGTCATTTGTGCCATCAAAAAATGGTGGCCTATGTATAGAATGTGCCTCAAGAATCATCCCCCTATTATCCATCGCCTAATGATCTATACTCTTCAACCATGAGATTGAACAAAATCAGAGGCCTTGCTCTGATACCAATTGTTGGCCCCTATAAGCGCACGAACAAGAAGGGGGGGTTGAATTGTCCCCTAAACCTAATAGGGGATTTAAAAATTAATTTACAGAATTACAGAGATTAAATGAAATCGATCTCTCAATCTCGCTAAGCCCACACAAGCAAGATAGAAATTAAAGTAAGTAAACACACATCATAATGCACGAGAAATTTTTAGGTGGTTCAGGACCACGACGGACTCCCTACGTCCACCCCTCACCAAAACGGTGAGGCTTCACTCGCTTCGCAAGAAGCGCATGGAGTAGAAACTCCAACCACATGGAGACTTCGTCTCCACAATAATCCAACCACAGGATCAAACCACACACCCACACGTTGCGACAATTGCAGCAATAACCACACGATTGTACATAGATGGTCCACCCACAATGTATTTTCAAGTTTAGAAAATGTAGAAATATGATCAATACAGCTCAAACTAAAGTGTAGACAATGAAGAACATCGTAGATAGATGATGGAAGGTTGTAGAATGTATCCCCTTGAGCTCTATAACCCGATTGAAGAAGTTCCTTGAAGCCTAGGTCGGAGGAAAGTCAGATGGCGTCGATTTGAGCATCTCCTCGATCCTCTCTTCAAGTCGCTCCACTTTCTCTTCTCCTATCATTAACATTAAGTATCTAAGGATGAAACATGCCAGATTTCAAAATTAATATAGTTCTGTGTAGAAGAATAGTTCATCCAGAACCTTTCAATATCATATACGGTCGTCTATAAGCCATTCATGCCCTGCAAGCCAGGGGCCACGTAGGAGATGAGTGGTCCCAAGATGATCGCATATGTCATTGAGTGGTTCTGACCTGGCCGCTTGTCTCGTAAACAAAATAATAACGCGATAAGATAAACGGTCATGGTCAGGCCATTCATACATACATGCGGTCTATCGAGTGGCCGCACATGTCTCATGAAAAATATTAACACAATTAAACATAGGCGGTCAGAAGATGGCCGTTCATATAGACGTGCAGTCTATAGGATGGTCGCACATGTTATGAAAACATAATAACACAAGGAATATAGGCGGTCAGGGACTGGCCATTCATATAGACGTGCAGTCTATTGAATGGCCGCCCATTCCAGAACAGTTTCTGCTACCTCCGCCTTGCCAGCCTCCAGCGAGTTCGGCTAGGGTTAGCTAAAGCGATCAAATACACACATAAGGATTTAGCCTTTAAGGGGGAATTGAAGAAAAATGGAGACAAGCCTAACGTAGGGACGTGGGATATCAGGACTTGACTCCCTCGCAAGGCACTACCCCTCAAGGAGTAGATCTGTTGCACCGAGACTTTGTGTCTTTTAATTTTTTAGACCCTGAGGCATGCATACGACTGGGCTCATGATGTCCCGCGGGGCTTCGCCACTCTTGCCATGCCTTTCTTTTCATAATTTTGCTACTCGATTTTTCATGTTCTATGACTTTTGAGGACCTTTATCGGCCAGATATAGCCTGAAAGCTCATTCTTTTGAGGGTCAAGACTGCCCCTATTTGAGGCCTCTCCCGTATTGGGGAGTGCCTAGGTTGGGTGTGTAACCCATCAACCTCTCGCCCCTACGTGTGGCCGAAGAGAAGAGCAAAAGACTATCACCTCCCCTGAGCATGGCTGAAGGAGAAACAGTGTTATGCAAAGAAGGGGACCCTAACCAAGGGGTGTCGTGCAGTGTGCGGTTGCTACATTAAGGAATCCTTCCCTAAGGATGAAGGCAAAACTTACCTTGCTACCCAGCTATTGTTTAGCCAGACTCTTTTTTAGGGGTAAAAATACTTAAGGTAAGGCCCATTCCACGCATGAGACAACTGTTCTCCCTCAGCGTTGATTAAACGATAGGCATTCCCAGGACACACCTCTTTAACTACAAATGGACCCTCCCAGTTGGGTAGCAGTTTAGACCTAGGACCTCCTACACGAATGACTTTACGTTTCAAAATCATGTTACCCACTTGAAATTTCCTTTCGATGACCTTCTTTTAAAAATGTCGCGAGATACATTTTTGATAAACAGAAACATGATTGGCTGCATTAAGCCTCTTCTCATCTAAGAGTTCCAGTTGCACTAGCAACGCCTCCCGATATTCGTCGAGATTGAGTTCTTTATCTAGCTACACTCTTAAGGAAGGGATCAAGATCTCGTATGGGAGTACCGTCTCCATCCCATAAGTAAGAGCAAATGGAGTTTGCGCCATGGGAGTACGGATGGGGGTACGATAAGACCATAGAGCCTCTATCAGTTTGTTAGCCCAATCTGCAAACTTGTGCGACTCGCATGTTTTCTTAATAATTTTAAGAAGAGTTTTGTTCGTGGCCTCGGCTTGACTATTGCCTTGGGGGTAGTATGGAGATGAATGATGTAGTGAAATATTGAATTTCTTACAGAGGTCCTGGAGTTCTTGTGATACAAACTGAGGTCTATTGTCGGTGACGATGTCGCTTGGCACTCCAAACTGCGAGATGATATTCTTCATGATAAAGCGATAGACTGTGGTATCTTTGACCTCTACGTACGCTTCAGCTTCCGCCCATTTAGTGAAGTACTCAATAGCAGTGAGGATAAAAGATTTTTGCTTAGTCTGAGCATTAGGGCCACCCAATGGGCCTACAATATCAAAAGCTCACATGAAGAATGGCCAAGGAGCAGAAAGAGGATGGAGAGATGAAGTAGGAGGATGAATTTTGTCGGCATGGAGCTCACACTTGAGACACCTACGGACATAGGTGGAAAAATCTTAACGTGTCAGGTCTTCACGATTGAGGTCTATCTGATCGGGTGAGTTTGGAAACTTCTCTATACTACCTCCTCTGAATCCGTAGCACCGTGTCCCAACACGTGGAATCAGAGCGGGTTGCTACGTTAAAGGATCCAACGATCTGTAGCAGATCTTGCTATTTTCGCGGTGCTATTCAAAGTTGATCTGATCCTCTTTTGCATTGTGTTGCGTTGTCTAGCTTTTCGTTTCCTTCGTGCTCGTCACTTGCTTGTCTTTTTGTCTGAGTTTTTTCTCTTCTATATGGATTCACCACCAGTTTTTGATGGTTCAAACTTCGACTTCTGGTTCATCTCCTTTCAGGCTCATGTTAAGTCGGTACATTCGAATTATCATCCCTCCGCAACCGGAGAAGCGGGAGCTTCAGAGCTTTTGGTTGAACTCGGAGACGAATATCGTTTTCAAGAAAGCTGCCAACGGGGAGGATATAATCGAGATCGGTACGATGGGTATCCACAAGAAAGAACTCGATCAACTGATCGTTGCGTTGACTGAAATCAGCAAGGAGATGAAGTGAAAGTCTTTCTTGTTGTCGACACGTGGCAACTTGATGGTGGTGTATCTATTTACGATGCTTACGAAGACTCTAACGACGCGTTGATCCGTCAGCAGAAAGAGCGTCGTGAAATCTCCCAAGGTTATAGAGACTATCAGGAGAAACATGGCAAAGAGTTTTCAATTCCATCAAGTTATGAATTATTTCTATCATTCATCCACAAAATTGGAGCCCAAGACAAGCCCTCGGGGTAACCGCCAAATGATCAATGCTGAAAAAAACAAAGAAAAGAGAATGATAATGTACAAGAAACAAGCTCATAAATGGCGAGGCTTTCTCTTCACCAAAACCTCAATTCAACTCTGCTTGGCGGCAATGGCATCCTGGACCTCCAAGCATTGTGCAATAAGAGAACTCTCCTTAGTATGTGCCTGCTATGTTTCCTTGGCACTCGACTCTATCGTGGCTTGTAATTCTTCAATTTTCTGCAATATGGCTTGGACAGTTTCTTGAAGCAATGTGGGATGGTTTCTGCTCTCGGCCTCTGCCACCTCAAAGGAGCCCCGCGGCCTCGAACCTCCTTATCTTTGGAGTCTAGCTCCTTGGCTTTGGCAGACAAAGTATCAATTTCTTCCTCAAGCTACTAGATCTCCAAGCGGATAGGCCTCCCATGCTGAAGTCGTGCACACGCTGGAATTCCTCCCAAACATTCTCCATCGCTACCATCCAAGGTTCTCATGGCTGCGCCAATAGATGGACGCCTCGTGTCCTAGTCCGCAGAGCATCCTACATAGCCTCTATTGAGAGGAGAGTCTCCTGCTGGAACATAGCTTGAGCACTACTAATGAGTGTGTCAAGCATTAGTTCAGCTACCACGAAAGGCACAGGTTGGGGATCATCCGGCCAAGCAACTCCATGTGCTGGGAAATCAGTAGCCAAGGCTGATTCATGCCCTTCATTCTTCGTGCCTAGAAGGATGCTCTCCTGAAGTTGCAAAAAAAAGTGGGAAACATTATGATTATGTCCAAGAGCAAAAGAACAAAACTAGTGCAAGTATGCGCCTCCAGAAGCCTGGTTATTGTTTTCTTACCTAAGGAGGTGACCTCCTCCAAAGTCTCGTCCCTGAAGCTGGACTCAGGCACGCCCTCCTCTATGACACTAGTGCTAGTAGGCAAAGAGGGTGTCGGCTATTCTCTGGCAAGCTCTGTTGTGCCTAGGAAAGTGCAAAGTATAATGCCTGTCATATGCTCGTAAATGGACTGAGAGGCAATGATTCACAGAAATCAATTACCTGATGGTACAAGACCCTCATCGCCTGATGAATTAAGGACAGCAACATCCGCCCTAGAAGGAGAAGGATGGGTCTCTTCACGTTAGGGTAAGCCTGATGCATTGAGGTATCCTCAGCGCCCTCTGAAGAATGAAATGCTAAAAGTTAGCGCACAATGTGGAATTAAACATGGGGAGGAGCGAGAAGCAATGAAAGAAAATGTAAAATAAAAGACCTTGCAAGTCGATGTCAGCATCCTCATCAAGGGATGAAAATGAAGACCCCGTGGTAGAAGAATAGGCCTCTGCATGTTCCATGGCTTCCTCCTATGCTAGTGAGGGCAATTTAGTACTCCCTTCCACAGGACAATCTAAAAGAGAATAAAACATCACCATGAAGGCCAGCCAAAAATCCTGAGGAAAAAGAAAGAAAGAAAAGGAGAATATTTACCCTCAGTTTTCTCGCCAAGGGCTAGATTTTCACCTAAAGAACAAGCCCCAGTATCCTCGGCGCCAACCCCCAGAGTCCCACCATCCGATTCTGCCACCAAAGGATATCCACCAACTTCTTTTGTGACACCAAGGGACCCTGTGATGGGAGAATCTGCTGCTACACAAGATGGGGAGCTAACAAGAAAACTAGATGAACATCTAAGCAAGGCAAAGGGCAACAATGGGTTCAGAACCAGATATACTCACGAATGGTGTGGGAGATTTAGGCCACCGCTAAGCTATGGAAGGCAACTGGGCATCCAGCTTCATCCACCTGAGGCTCTGGCACTGGATCCTTCTCTACACAAATTTCGGCAAGCATGGCTTCTAAATAATTGACCACCATTTCCCCGTCAGCAAAAAGACTAGTTGAAAATTCTAGTAAATCCTCATTCAGCCCAGAATTTAGGAGTGCAGTGAATTCTCCTACAGAAAAGGCTAGGTTCGGGTCTAGCGGATCTAAAAACAAAAGATGCCAAGGTAACCTCCCATACAAAAAGGAAAGAAAGGGGAGAAGACACCCAACAAAAGCTCACCTAAATAGTCCTAATTGCCATCCGGACCCGTCCTCCCTTTCAGCAACGTGGAACCGCTCCTGGAACTTCCATTGCATATCTGGCCAATAACTAAGGCCCCCTTTGAAAATCGATTAGGGCCAGCTTATTCGACCAACAAGGTCAAATAAGCCCTAACCGAGCACTTTGTGTGAGGGGGGGAGGTGGCCCGCCCCACAAAGCCCCCGACAACCGGTCGACCAACCAGTTATCAAAGAGGCCCTAATGGATCCGACAAGTAGATTTGAATACCATTCGAAGGCGAGGCCCATGAGGGAGGCCCCGAAGAACTTTAGCAGGTAGGATTCTTCTGTGGCTAGGTCACCCATCACATTGATATAGTGTGCTATATGTTCTTTGGGCGAGCCTTACCCATTGAATTTATGAAACTTCGGTGGCGTACTAATGCCAGCGAGTAGTTTCTTAGGAGCATGGTGAACCAGATACGGCACCTTGTAAACATCGAACGAGGCATGATCACCATCGCCTCTATTAGTCAACTTCTCTTCAATCATTTGTTCTATCATTAATTTGTTCATCACTGCCGGGTCAACCAGCCTTGGACATAGCCGAGCTTGTTGCATCTGCGAGATCATTGGCAATGTCGCTTGAGGTGCATCCACAATCCCCTGATGATGAGGAGCAGGCTGCGGTAGTGGGGTCATGCCCCCAATGTAATTAGGTGCCAATTGAGAGGCCATCATCGGAGGAGAAACCTCGAATTCATTAGCACCTCGTTGTGAGGTTTCAGGGAGAGCTTCAGTCTGTCTCGAGGCTATGGGATTTGTGGTCAGCTCCCTGAGCTGCCTTCTCAGCATCTCAGTTTCTTGTTGACATCTTTGCAACATCATCATCATAGTAGCCGGATCGGGCATAGAGGAGCCGGAGACATGACCCTGCCCTTCCAATGGCATATCTAAAGCGGGCGCGATGGTGATCACATTTGCAGTCATTGCGATCAGATCCCTACCCATTTCTTCAGCACGATCTTGTGCTATCTCAGCTGTGGCCTCCATAGATGAATTCCCGTAGCAGCCGGTCACTCCAGTCGTATTACAAGTGAATATCTGGAGATGCCTGCTTCTCCAAATTATCATGGATTTTAGGGATCGTCACATCGTGAGAGAGATGTCTCGAAGGCCACGGGAGTGCCCCCAGATGACTTGCGTAGCATCATTTTGCCCTTTGACAGGGGTATCATATATTGCGGCACTTTAGCTGGTGCCGGAGACATGTAGGTGCAACGACCTTATAAGGTTACCCCGTCGTACTTCTTATCATGAGAGTAGATATTTGCCCGTCGAACCTGACCTGAGAGTGTTCATTCAAGATGCGACGGGACTCGCATCTCGGTCTTCTCTTCTTATTCTTCTCTTCTTCTTACGGGTCTATCAATCATGGTGGACCTTAGTGTAGTTGAAATCGGGGCCCGTGCTTGCTTGGGCACCCATGTTTGATCGCATTTGGCTGGCTTTGGGGCCAACCCACCCTTCATCTTGGACTCGGAGTGATCCATCTTGCACTGGGCCAGCACTTGGAAGGTATTGCGCACCGGCACCATTGAAATCACTTTGTTAGGTGTAATCATGGCCTGTCGGCCGTTCAGAAACACTCGAACGCTTCCGATGAGTACGGATTTGCCCGAAGTGGATAGCCGACTTTGCAATGTGCCGGGGCTCTTCTTGGCTACCCTCCTGGTGGGCGGTGTGCACTTCCGATTGGCAGACGCACGGGAATCAATGTGGTGGATGTGGCAGCCCATCGCAGTAGAATCAGTTAGGGTCACCTTGGCAATAGTGACCAATTCCATCTCCTGGATGTGCAGGAGCTCCAAGAATGTTACCCCCAAGTGGTTGGGGAAGCCGACGATTGGTGAAAAACTGTCAAATTGCATCGGCACCGCCAGATAGCCATGGGTGGCATGGCAAGCGACAACAAGGGGCCCAAACGACACGGCCATCGTAGTTGTCAGAAAAGCAATCTACGAGATTAGATCACACAGTTAGAACTTTTAGAAGAGGCCATCGGGCCCCAAATCCTGGCAATGAGATGAAGGGAAGTCTAAGTCCCACCGGGCGTGCCAGACTTGTGGACGCACTTTCGGGAGCACTCATTTTATTTATTCATTTATTCATTAGTTCATTCGTTTATTCGGTTTATTAGTGTGAGGGCGTGCTAGTCACCTAGGTGACGATTTATTCGGGCTTCGAGGAAGCCCATGGTACGCTCGATCTGACTAGTCAGACGATTATGTGTATCATGCTGGGACTGAGAACCCGTCGTATCGTAAAAGTTATGACGTTAATTTCATCCCCTCGGAGAGGGAAAAATCCTTGATTGATTGCCAGGAAAAGGGGCCCTATGGCCTGAAATTCATAATAATGAAAGTGAGAGCGAAATCTTAGATTGCGTTTAAACAAACCCCGCATTGGGGCGTAAACATTCATAGATACATGTGTGTCGGTCAGTTGCGGATCTTTTCTTATTCAGACAGAAGTCCGCGTTTGATGAATAAAAGATTTGGTTATCTTTACTTGTGCGCACTCTGTCTATGTGTCGAATACACTTATGCTCTGATTGACATGATTGAATATAACTCATCATGTCTCCGGGTTCCTTCCGTGCTCGGGACGTGACATGCCAACTAGTATGCATATAAGACAATTCAAATGTAGAGAGTAGATCGTAAGAAATGAATCTCCAAATACACTAAAAGATGAATGAACTACAACAATATCAATATAGCAGACAATCTCAGTTAGCAATCAGCCCAATATCCAGGTATCGTACTGTGGTGGAGGCTAGCCTCACGTAAGAGGTGGAAGTCCAGATAGACGTGACCTATCCTTTCAACCACATCTTTTGATATACCTACTAGATGAAGGACTTAATCAGGAATATCAGATGACTATATTAAACAATTGAAAACATGCTTTCTATTTAGCGCTCCTAAGCATTCATCTAAATGGTAAGCAGAAAGAAGTTGCACACACATAGAAGCTAAATTCAATCGCACAAGAGAAGAAAATTTTTAGGTGGTTCGTTCTCAATCTTGAAATCTACGTCCACCCCTTACTCAATTGAGCAAGACTTACCACTGACTTACAGCTTGACCAGCTGATCCAAACCTTTGGGGATAAAATCCCTACAATCTACTGAGCATTACAGCTTAGCTATCCGCTGAGCATTACAGCTTAGCTATCCGCTGGTACATAGCTTACTGATGATATCAAAAGCAAAAGCAAAATGAAGATAATAAGGAAAAGAAACAGGTAGCTCACTACGGAGCAAATCAACTCTGGATCTGATCCAGAAGTTAAGACAACCAATCTTCTCTCAAGCACTCTTCATGCTTAGACGATCTTCAGCAATATGATACTCTATTTTTCTATCCTCTCTCAGTAGCAGACTCTTCCTCTCTCGATCTCCTCTCAAGCTCTTCTCTCTCTGAATACTTCTAATCTCTCTCGTTTCAAGCTTTTTCTCCTGATCTCTTGTTATTCTTCCCATTCTCTCATCTCATATTTTTAGGCGTAGGCTGAGCTGGATACTTCCTTTGTTTTTGAATTTTGGGCGTGTGGAAGCCATACTCCCACTCACTTGACTAATTCAGATCTCATACTATATTGGACCACGTGTCAAGAATTGATGTTGACATTTCACGTGTCAAAGTACCAGATTTGCTTTCTGCCTTGTATCACGTGCACTCTTTAGTTGAGCCTCGAGCCACGTGACTGAAGTGAGAAGAAATCTTCCTGCCATTTATGAGTTCATCACTGGGTTCTCCAGTGACTTAAACCTGTCAACAAAGAGAAGGCATTTAGTCAAACACCTGGTCATCATAAGTAGATAGTCAATGTGCATTGACCTTATTGCACAAAACATATATGCTTAGACCTAATGTGAACATATGCATCGACCTTGATACGTGACTGTGTACTGACTTGTGAATGTGCACAGGCTTGTCTTGATTAAGCCTTTATGCATGTTCTGATATGAACAAATGTTCTTCAACCTATTGATGCAGATATGAAGATCTGCACAGACCTTACACATGTGTATGAATGCATGCACAGACTTTATAAAGCATGCACAGACCTTACAATGCATGACTTTTACACGTGCACTGACCACAGAGTACGAGATAATATATGCATCGACCTTAGAATGTAGCACTGACAATTTGCATCGACCTTATGTGAAGGTGCTCAGACTTCATGCTTTACAAATGAAAATGTGCACTGACCTTATGTGAAGGTGCTCAGACTTCATGGTTTACAAATAAAAATGTGCACCGACCTTCATGCTATGAAAATGCGTATGTGCACCGACCTTAGATGCATGAATAATAACTAGTGTTGACCTTAGTGAGATGAAGGCAGATGTGCTCCGACCTCGAACATGCATGAGTAGTAACATGCTTCGACCCTTTATGTGCACTATAGAAGACAAGCATCGACCTTAGTATGATCAAGGCGGATGTGCTCTGACCTTGAATATGCATGAACAGTAATGTGCACTGACTTTCTAAATGTATGAATAGTAATTTGCTTTGACCTTACGGTCACATGTATACAGACCTCCTATATGCACAAGGAGAATGTGCATCGACCTTACATGAATGTGCACCGACTTAGAGTGTGCTTAGACCTAAGATATGCATCGACCTTATGAGCAGAGCAAACAGAATGAACATCAACCTAGTTCTATGTATTATGAAAATGCATCAATCTGAAAATGCACATATCATGAAAATGATTATGATGACATCGTTAAATCCAATGCATAAAAATCAATGCACAGCAATCAAACTTTATTAATGCATAGTGCAATGATCAAATGCATAACCAAATGCATACGACATCATTATTCAATTTATCATGCAACCACATGATGACGTATAGTGTTTGCTATTATCAAAATTACAGAGACACAACAATCTCCCCCCTTTTGATGATGGTAACACTCTGAGTCATAAAACTACTCACTCTCCCCCTTTCCAGTGTCATAGCTCGTGAGGGGGTTTTCGAAGGCTTGGGGATTTTAGTTGGTACATGGGGTTCCGTCCCTTGGGACCAACTTGTTTCCGGTGTGGGATGAAAGGCCACTTGCAGTGGTTCTGTAGAGCGCCGACAGAGTGGGGTCGGGTTGATACGACGGAAAAGGCAAGGAGTACACCTAGGTGCTCCTTTGTTGATGTTCTTTGTGGCAAGCCACAAGCTCAGGAGGTGGAAGCTTGATACGATTGCTTGGACATTGGTCCTCTACCAGCTGATCTGGTGCAGGATAGGCCCCAGTGGCTCAATTGGCGTTTGTGGGTGACTCTGATGCAAGGTGATGTGGACGCGGAGTCGGTGAAAACCTTGTTGGATAAGGAAGGGATGGGGATTGGGCTGTCACCCAAGTGAGCAGGTACGGATTTCTTGTTGTAGGATGCAGCGACAAGGAGGTCGATGCAGCAACAAGGGCTGGGTTCGTGATGCTTGAAGATACCCTACTCCGACTGTCTAAACGGTCGCTACGGAGGGGGGATTGTCTTGGACCCTAGGGAGGGTGGATCCATATTCTCCTCTTGGGAGTCTACCTCATCCTTTACGGCGAGGTTAGAGCCTCAATCATTGTTGGCTGGTTTGGGACGATGGTAGAAGGATCGGTGGGGCCGCTGCTGGAGGGGAGCTGTTGGCTCTGGAGGTGGCGGCTCAAGTTGGTAGCTTCTATGACATTCCGACAATGGCGATGGTGGACATCACCGACGAGGGGTTCCTAGTGAGGGTCCAATCTTGGTCGACGGTGCACATGCCAGTAGTTGTGGTCAACGATGCCAATGAAAAAGACACATACGGACCCGGGGGGGGGGGGGGGTACGTGGTGCCCCGTCTGACAATTGTTGAATTTTGAACTTTCTGGGGTTTGCAAATGGGCCGGAGGCTGACCTCTTGGGCCCAGGCCCAATGCCTCGCTAATTGACCCAACCGACGTCAGAATCCAACACCTGCGACTTACCTGTTAATGAGAATCATGAGAGCTATGGGCCAATGGGAATGCCAGCCTGCTCGAACCCGAGAACCCGTGACTTACCCGAATCCGGGAGTCATGGGTGTAACGGGTCCGACTGCCTGTGGTTGTGCTTCTTCCCCATTTGTTTTCTTTCTTCTATTCGTTGCGGCGGCCAGAGGACTGCTCTGACGATCCTATTAGAGTAGAAGAATACGTCGCTAGCCATCGACGATTGGCAGGGTTGGGAGTGTGAGGAGGAGCCACTATGCTTCTTTCACACCCAATTTCTTTTTCTGGCTCTTTGCGGCGGCGATAGGATGGCTCTGACGGGGATGTTGAAATAGAAGGCTACCTCGCAGGCATCGACGGTTGCCATGGTGGGGAGCAACTGATGTTTGACGAAGGAACGAAAGGTGCCAATATGGCCAACTGTCGGCTGCCGTCTGGTGGTCATGGAACAAAGGCAGCGCTGGCCATCCTAGAGTTGACTGCAAATCAAGGACATGAATTGGTAGGCGTCGGGCAATAGAGTCTACTCGGTAACTTCTCGCGACTCTCTCGGAATGGTCATTTGTGCTACTTGTCCATTCTTGACCTGCTTGCTGCGGTGGAGAGGGCCTAGGACTTGGGTTCCTCTGGTGACTCTTCATAGAGTCATCATGCTGGAGAATGGTGATGAGGACCAAGCAACCAAGCCTTATCTAGAGGCCCTAAGAATCCCTGCCCAAGATGGGGAAACCCTAGAAGAGGGTCAGCATGATGTAGAAGCCTAGAAGGAGGTGGATGGGTTGGGGAGGGAGTAGGTCAAGGAGATGGTGGGAATTGTGGAGAAATGGATGGAAGCAAATGTCAGAGAATTGGTGGAGAAAGTCAGGGTGCCTTTCTCCGGCCTCGAGAAGGACATCAAAAGGTTATTTTCTAAGATTCAGAAAAAGTTGCTGCTCACCTTGGCTAGGGAAGTCAGAGGAGGGAAATCTGCAAAATAGGGTGATAAAAAGGGGGAGGGTGGTCAGGGGAAGTAGACTGCTCTCGAGGAGGGGTGCTGGGAAGACGACTCTTTTTCTCTATGAGGATTGTGTCGTGGAATATAAGGGGATTGGTGAGAGGGAGAAGAGAAGGGTGGTGAGGGATCTCATTAGAAGATGTACAATTGACATCTTGTGTTTACAAGAGTCGAAATGTGAATTGTGAGGGGGATGGGGAGAGCATCATGAAGGAGATGAGATTGTCTAGGGGAGTGGCTTCTCTGGTTGAAGGGAGAGCATGGGGTATCAAGATTATGTGGAATGAGTTTGAGGTTGAGGAGGTGGAGGAGTTCAGGCACATTTGCCGAGGAGTTATCTCTCTCTCCTACATCATCAAAGATGGCTTCTTGTGGGACTTTTCTGGCGCCTATAGACTGCAGACCAGGGAGGACAAGCAAGCACTCGAACTCCTTTTACACCATGCTAACTCTGGTCGCCCATGGTGTGTAGAAGAGGACTTCAATGTTATTAAAGTCAACACCGACGTCCCGTGGTAACTTAGTTCATCCATCTTCCCTTTGCTCTCCACAAATAATATTCTTTTCTTCTCCCCCCATTCTCTCCCCTAAGCACCCGTAATAATCACCCACCCGTTTCCGTGGGCGACCCCGTCGTCCACATCCTCCACCACATCATCCACATCAACATCACCTCGAGGCGATCCCGTTTCCGCCGTTTACACCCGCCTTTAGGGAACCCGTAGGTTACCTTCTCATTTTCAAGGGGAGCGATGCTTGCCTGTAGGGAACCCGTAAGTTTCCTTCTCATTTTCAAGGGGAGCAGTGCTCGCCTCTAGGGAACATGTAGGTTACCTTTTGGTGATGCGTAGGTAACTTACCTTAGTGGAGTACGACTGGTGACGATTTATTGAAAAAAAATTCTGAGGTTGACGGAGTTCCACGTCCTGGGTATCTTCCCCCCCAGTGTCACTAGCCTGTACGCTCCTTTGTCGAGAGTCTCTCCCACCTTACATGGGCCTTCCCTGTTTGCGCAAGCTTCCCAGTGGCCCCCCTTGGGTTGGCCACGCTTGCTCGCCGTAGTACCAAATCTCTAGGGA